>OW026519.1:40366071-41692321 GCA_932274085.1 Protocalliphora azurea
CTTTTCTATATTAATAGTTTAGTAATATTCGCGGAGATTTTTACTGCAGTAAACATTAAAATTATGGGAATTTTTATATGTCTTTGGTATAAAATATTATAGGACTCTTATTAGTTAACACCAAAATATTGAATTTAGCAATATGAGCCTCCTGACCATCGGTGTAACTTTTCGACACCATACCGATGCCAGATTAAAAGGATATTTTAGTGTACGTTTGAAAATATAGTATAAGCAATGTATATGTTTATTTTAACACTATGAGGTATAGATAGCATTCAAATTTTATTGCGCCATAAAAGTGTGTTTCACGAATTTCTGTATTTAGATTTTTGCAAATACTGTTCTTAAAATAATACAATCTATATGGAATGATAATAATCTTTGGTACAGTTAATATGAGGAATATATTTAATATATGATGTATAAGGTGTGCGTTTAATTTTCATAATAACTCCTACTGCCGATTGTTTCCTCCATCCGTAATAAAGGGTTTCAATGGTAAGGTCTTCTTTTGACTGTCTCATGCTCGGCAAAATTATTAACAAGTCCCATTATTGTCCATTTGCTCGGAGGATTCTAGTTTCAGTGTCCCAGTTATCTATTTTTGTTAAACCTAAAAATCAATCTTCAAAATAAAAAAAAAATTAAACAGATTCATCAAATAGAAAAAAATATTAATTTTTTTTTGTGTATTGTATTTTAATTTTGGAATAAATTTGATTATTAAATGGAAAAAATTAGTTAGTTCTAACCAATTGTATATTTTACTAATTGATCATACAATTTGTAGAATTTATGTAGAATTTCTTATACCTTTCCACTGATATTGTTTGGTAGAATATTTTTTGACAAAGTTGAATTAACACATAATCACGAGATCACTGTAATGCAAATAGGAGTAAATAATCTTAAAAACTGTATACATTTGTATAATAATAATTGATCATTTGAATGCATTATAAATATTGAACATAATTGACCAATAAATTATAATTTATTGTAAAACCTGGTGTACAGAAATCATTCTAAATAGCCCAAGTTTTTTTTATTACTTAGATCAATTCAAGTCTACAGATATATTTGAACATATATATATTTTTTTAGTTACTTTAAAGCCCAGTATCTTTTTGATTGGTTATTTGATGGTATTTTATGGACGCTATTTAGAAATATCACCGTTATGGCAATGAATATAGGTTAGGTTCTTAGGGCAACTGTATAGTCAATAAGAGACAGCTCACTTGGGTCCAATTTGGTCTCATTGTAAAACCCTGAGGGATCTTGTATTACTAACTCACAAGTCCATAATAGCGTTTGCAACGAACCAATCCGACGCATGTATGAAAGAATTGATCCATCTGATATCAATATCAGAGAGATCTGATAATACATGCACAAACGGACTTCAAAATTAGCAGTCCTGATCTCGGTAAGAGTGGGACAGTTCCAGCGTTTCCTCCTGTTCCTCATCCCGGCAACTGCTGCAAAAGTCGTTGAAAGGGATCCCTGGTCTCCTAGCATGAACACTAGCAATTCAGTGACCTCTGACCACGGCTACCAGAATTCTTAGTCGATGCCTCGATAGTCCCATGATGAAGTTATTCGTCATAATGGGGCCATATTAATTAATAATTAATATAGCAAGAACTAGGTAAAATTGTATCATGGTAAAGATTGTCGAGTACTTAATTTATTTGACTATGTCTGGCGATCAGTCATTGTTGTATACGGGTTATACGTTCCCAAATTTTAATTAGTGTAGTTTTGATACAAAGACATTGAGATATGTTTTCGCTATAACTAAACCATTTAAAGACATATTATGCTCAAAATAAATCAGGGTTTAGTAGATCTACTATACTTAAAAATATTGTACAATTATTCTGAATTTAACTGAAAAACTCTGTGTAGCATATATATTAGTGTGTGTCTAAATTAAAAAGTGAGTTTATGAGACAAAATCACAATATATTCCCGAATGAATGAAAACTTAATATTATTTTTTATTTGGGTCAAATATATGTGAACCATAGTGCAATAACTAGTCATTTTATAGAGTTTCAAAAATGACAAAAAGTATTTCGAACCACCCTTTAAAAAAAAATTGTTGGAATGCGAATGGCATGCTTGGTGGCTACTAAATAAAGCATTTTAAAATGTCTCTTTATCCCTTATTTTTCCCGCTGGGTATAACAAACAAAAGTGGTATCATATTTTCACATAAATTTTAGTATGTGCTTATATAAATGTGCACAAAAAATAAAATTAAAACAGGAACCTATAAAAAAGGAAATCAAAGAAACTTTTATTTGTCATTTTTATTAACAATTTTCTTTTTGTGATATTGTAATTCATTGGTGGTAAAAAAAGTTTTTTCAACTCATGGGATTCTTTTATGTAGATTGCGGCGGAAGGCAACATATTATCGAAAGGCTGTTTATTTGTCATGACGTATAAGAATTTATTAATAAATTTAATAATGTGTATGTATGTATTTATTGTAAGGGATAAACTCAAATGTACACAGCAATGACAAACAAATTTATTTTTGATAGCTACATTGGTATTAGATCATTAGAAATGATTTTGTAGATATTTAATATTATAAATATAAAATTCAACAAATTTTCTTATTAAATATCAGTAATGATGATAGCTAAATATAGTTTGTATATAATTTTCCTAATACATTGTTTACATACACGCATGTAAACTTATGATAATATTTATAATAAACAAAAAAGTTGATGTCTATGCCAACTATTGCACTTCCCAGCTGACCACAAACTTCTTAGAACAATTTGCGAGCATTTTTTTGACAAAACATTCTAGAATGACTGTCGTTGGCGATCCGAATATAAACTCCTTGAGCTCTCACGTCGCTCACTTTGTGGCAGCAAATCTTTCGTTCCCGAAGATTCGTCTATCGTATTAATAATTAATATTTTGCGATATCAATAGCGGAATGTAAAAATAGTAATTAGTTTTCGAGATCAAAAAATGTTGAAAATTTTTCGATAGTTTTCTATTTTATCTCATTTTCATTTTGTTCTCAATTTAAAACTAAAGTTGATATATTTTTTGAAGTTATGTTTTATTTCAATCCTAAAACACAATATATCAAATATCAAAATAAAATTTGTAATAATAAATTATATTTCAAAACATTTAATGAACAATGAATTAATAAATATTTTATCTTAATATTATTAATTTTCTATAGCTCAAACCCACATCTTTAGGCCAAAATTTCCTTAATTAATCTGCAAGAAACTAAATTAGATGTTTAGATAAATATGTTATTTTGCAAGTATCTATGGACAAGTATCAACATTACTTACCACTTTTTCTAAAACTATTATTTTTTACTAAAAATTGCTGACAAATTAACTAACATAATACCATATTTAGACTGACCCGAAATTACTCAATTTCATACCGAAATTACAAGCGAAAACCAAATTGTTCATACCGTAACATTTGATGTAATTTCGTGAATACTTTTTGTTTAAATTAAATTTTTGAATATATTGTTTAAAAGATATTGTTTTTGTCAATAAAATATTGTTTTTTGTTTATAAAGTCACTTTATTTATGTTTATTTTAGTTCCTTTGTAATATTTTCTCATAATAACTTAACAAAATAATTTTTAAATTTTACTTAAATTTTTTTATATGTAAAAAAACGCTTTCAGCTGTTTTTGTTTCCATCTTACTCAAGTTCAAATAGGTGATTTTACTTAATCAGCTGATTATTTTCTAAGTACTTAGAACTGTCAAACTCCATATAAACACAATTTTTGCTTACTCGCTGAAGTGTCAAACTCCATGTATAAAATTAATAAATTATTGTTTGTTTGTATTATTGTTTTTATAGAACTGCTGCCACCTGTTTCATTTCGCCATGATCTTACTATTAAAATATGTTGCTCAGAGTTAAAAAAAAAGGTATTTTTTCAACTTTTCATAATTGCACGGAGATGGGCATAGTAATTTCTATGTAGTTTCGCCGAAATTGCACAAATTGATATAATTTTGTAACTGTCAAAATGTATGGGAGAGAACATAATTTCAACTTGATTTCGGTCGAAAGCACGAAAGTATGTAATTCCGAGTCGGTCAGAATGCCTTATAATATATTTTAAAGAGCAATATACATATACACGCTATGAACTACCACTCCAGAATTAGATTCCCTTTGTCTACTGCATAACAAATAAAAAAAAATAATAAATAAATGAGAAATTTTCGCGAAATTAAAAACAATTAATAATTTATCGAAACATTTAGTTCTGATATTTTATTGAGAAAAGTTGAATTTTATTGAAAAAAGTTGAATATTTACAAAATTCTCGAAAATTGTGCGAATGTCTACTATCGAAAATTCTTCTTTTTTCGAACATGCGCTAATATTGAAACTCAGGTCAAGCGAGTTATAGTAGTTAGTATAGATTTATGTAGTGCCATTGGTAAAAACTCTTTACTAAATTCAGCTTTCACGCGGTATTTTTCAGTATTCTTTTTATTTGTAAATCTACTTTTATATTTATCTATTTAATAAATATAAAATGGCAGATAATATTCTCATATGATCATTAATAGAGCTTTCGGAATAATTACTGTTCAACAAAATTTAAACAGAACTATCTTGAAACATAAGAATCATTATTGCCAGTTTAGCATGTTTCAGCTAAATCTGGCAACGATGAAGAAGAAATCACAAAAGATCTACATTATTTATTATAAAAAAAGTTATTTTTTAAATTAAAAAAAAATGCCTTTTTTCTGGCCTTATTTTTTGCGGTATTTAGCTTTTTTTGACCTTTTTAAAGTTCATTTAGCCTCTTTTTTCCCACCTTCTGGCAGCACTGATAAGAATTAATGAAACGTTGAAAAATCAAACGTGATCATATATTACATAACTTGAACTGTAGATTCTTAACATAGGTATGAAGCTTAAAAAAGTTCAAATGAAAAAAATTACTAAAAGAAGCACACTTACGACAATTGTTTTTGTTTTTAATGAAATTTTTACTAACGCATTCTTAGACTTAGGTTTGGCAACTGAATTAGGTTTTCGACAACGGAGCTTCATATCTACATATGTTAATCTATGATTTGAACCATTGTATTTTTATAAGTATATACATATTCTTTAATAAACGGCACAAAATAACTAAATTCTATGAAGATTTTAATTCCCGTAAAAATGTTGCAAATAGTTTAAAAAATTTCCCCCAATCCTCTGAAGAACCAAGAAAAGTAGTAACTTACCGAGACAACAAAGCTGCAAAAACCTTGTAAGGACGTAAATCAAAGTGCTCGTCATAACGCATATGGGTTAAAACAGTCTAGAAAATCCAAACACGACTTGCAAACTTTCACCCTCATATAGTCGCTTCTCTAATCGTTTTAGATTGGCGTATCATAACTATGTTATCTACAAGGAATATTTTACCTGGTATTTGAGTGAAATATTAAGTATAATTAGTATTGGGAAATTATTAATCGTAGTCGTCTAAGCACAGTTTCGTAAAATCCAATTTACATTTCGAGTCTCCTAGCCAAATTTTTTTCCATTTTCAGTATTTATTATTATCGAAACTAAAAATATAAGCCATACTAACGAGCACTCTCCAAACAACTTTTTTAAAAATATATACTTATGAATTTTTATATTCTATATGATATTATATATATTATATATGAACTTTAATATTTTGTGAAATAAATAATTAATTACAATGGATCTCTAATTATTAGATTTTTTTATGATGTTATAAGATTAGTAGTAAGTTATATTTTTATCAAAAAATAAATGTCCCTAAAACCAGTGGTAGGGTGAGTAATGAGACGTTAGTCCTCAATAACATCTAGAGGACATAAATATTTTAAATTGACATTACACATTAGAGACGTAAATACTAAATAAGGGAAATCTATTATAATATTTGTGTTGCAATGTTTTTATGTGGACGTAGGAGAGACAAGATTGACATGAACCAAAACCCCCCCCGCCCCTAATTAACTGCTCGCTAGTATCTTAAAAAGCTCCCTTTAGTCCTTCCTAGTATTTCCAATAAAACATTTCTTATTTTTAAAACATACGCATAAAAAATACAAGATCTTTTGTTTGCAGTTGGAACTCGATTATCTTGATATAAATTATTCCAGTAAACCCCTGCATATACCAATTATATTACGTTAAGATGAATTTTTGGAGAAAAGAATGAAGTAGATATTTTTTATTTAAAATTTATTATCATTTATTAAAGGTATCGTATATACGAATATAATTTTTTTATAAATTTCTTCAGAAACCCGTTTTCAATTAATGTATTCTATAATTTTAGTTACATTAAAAAACAAGGCATCGACATTTAAAGTTGGATTAATTTTATGTATTTTTGACCAATTAATATATTAAACTAAAATATTTAACTTAACAGTTACCTCATTCACAAAATTTGTTATTTGAGTATATTGTGTTATATGCTATTTAAAATAAAACATTATTTAATATTTTTTGAAATTTTATATATGAACCCAGCAAAAATAAATGGAAGCAATTTTTAGCGAAGTACTTTTTACTTCCAAAGTTTCAGTAAGTGTACGGTTTCTTGTGTTATATAAACATCATCCAAAGATTTAATATTAAAAAGCGATTATGATAATAATTTCTGATATGAAACGTTGAGAATTTACAAATACTTGTTACTTATCAAATGAAAAGTGTTGTTATGCACATTTTTTAATAAAAAATATTTGATTTATATAAAAATTAAAAGTAATTTTACTGAATTGATAAAAAAGTACATAAAAAATCAATTTTACATGACATCGTAAACATGACTTCCTACTCGGTGAATGGGTATCAAAAAAGAGAACATCTTCCAATGACAAGCCTATGTTAAATTCATTGGAAATGATCCGAACTTGCACTTCTTCTGGGTCACAAGTTCAGGATTTTATTGACTTCTTTGGAAGTTCTTTTTTTGCTGGGAATTTAAAATAATATTGTGAATCCTATATTTATTAATCCTGTTAAAAATAATTTTGTTTAAAAATTTTTTGATTTTTTACAAAAAATTAAAAAAAAAATTAAATTTTCACCAAAAATTCAAATTTTTATCAAAAATTCAAATTTTCACCAAAAATTCAAATCTAATTTTTCATCAAAAATTAAAAAAAAATATATATTATATTTATTAATAAGAATAAGTAAAAAATTTTTAGTCGTTCAATATGATATTCTTCACCATCGCGTTTGAACCTCAAAATGATTTTCGAAATTTTTAGAAATGGTCTTATGTAAGACCTACGGCCAATTATGAATTGATCCTTATGAATCCTTGGTATTAAGATTTCTGTTTATATACGATACGGTCAATTATGTGGTATTTGTGCGAGTTTAAATGATTTTCGGATTTTATATGGGAGCTACGCTTAATTATGGATCCATGAAATTTGTTGTTCTGACTAACTTTTATATAAAAATTATTTGTACCAAATTTTAGTGAAATAATGACATAGTAAAACATTTATGAGTAATAAAACCCTATGTTCCAAATTTTGTTTGTACATAAAAGGCTGACTACCAGCTAGCCGGAAATCCAAACAACCTGCCAGATGGACGGACAACGTTTAATCGACTCAGAAAGTGATTCTGAGTCTATTGGTATACTTAAGCTGGGTGTTGCAATATATACAAATCAGGATTTTCAAAAAATAAGATTTTCGTCAATATTTTTTACTAAAAACCTAAGTGTTTAGAAAAAGCAAAAAAAAAAAAATAAATAATAAAATATTAAAAAATTTTACGTATATAATATTTTAATTCATTTGAAAATAACATAACACGCTTATTTATAAAACGTATAACTTTTTTAAAAATGTTATTTAACAAATAGCACAATAACGAAGTTGTGAATTGGGCAAGTATTTTCTTATTTGTTTTCTTTTCTTATAGATTTTGATCAACTTGTATTATTTTTTATATGATTTTGCTTTATTCATGAACCTTATTTATCTAAGTGTTGGACTTTACATATAAACTTATATTAAAGTTAAAAAAAGTCATTAATTAACTGGTCAGCAGAAAAATCATCCACTAATCAAAAATATACTTCCTAGATGTAATTTGACGTGCTAAACACGAAACTGCTTTCAGTTCTTATCTATGAGGTATTGATTTTTTGGGATGACTAATGTTTTTCTCTTTTTAGGCGGTCACAGTAGTATAACTCGAGAACGGTTTGTCCAATTTGAATAAATAAAAATTCAATAGATGTCGGCTAATTGTCTTCAAGTTATTAAATTTCTTTCTCTCCGGGCCTCCCCAGACCTCTTCTCCATTGTTCTTCTGATTTAGTATTTTCCAAAAGTTTAAATAGTCCTAACATCATTGGATTATGTGCTCTTGCCAATCATGGTTACCACTTGCTGATGTAACAATTTTTCATTAATTTTTAGGTTTATTTTGAATTTTTATTATGCTTGAATATCGAAGAGAACAGTATTTTATCTCTTGCATGTGAAAACATTACGTCCTGCTGAATTTTTCGGCATTCCAAGCCATTACATGTAGCCTTCATGCTTTATAGTGCCATGACAGTATAGAGAATGCAAACGTTAATAAAGAGGCTGACTAAGACCTCTCATTTCATCTAGATTGCTCATATCAACTTCGATTTTTCTGAGAAATAAACTGTGTTCTATGGATTTCGAATGCAGTGGAGGTATTCTCGCACAAATTCAGTCGTGCCATTTTATTTTTCTTTGAAATAAATGATTTTTTTTTTGCAGACCTGTAGGTTTTCACTTCGGTTTTAACTATAAAACCGACCTTTTCAGAAAACCCAGTTTCAAAAAATAGCCTTTTTAAAGAAATCAGTTTTAAAAATACGGTTTTACTTCCAAAATCCGATTAACCGGTTTTCATTTAAAATAAAAATATTTTTAAAATGTTTTATTTTTACTAAAGAAAGTACACACATAAAACATATCATAGAGGATGATACCAAAAATTTGTATTTCTTGAACTGAATTCTAATAAAAATTCTTCTGACCCATGAATTTAATTTTATTTTGAATGGGTAAAAGATTTCTTGTGATAAACGTCTAGGCTTTATTTTACTTTATTACCTACATTTTGTTAACAAAAATTATTTTCAAATCAATTTAAAAAAATATACAAATCTTAGTTTTCAGTATGTAGCGGTGATAATTCAAACTCATATGCATCAGTATTATCTAATGATTTTTATGGAACTTATTTTAAGTGGCTTGATGTGGTTTGACATATAATAGAGCTGGATAAAGCCTTTGTGTCAGTCAAAGCCTGGTCTACTTTTCCATCTATCATAGTTAGCACTAATTGGTAGCTTACTTCAACTTTCGGGTCGTCAATCTATAATTCAAATGGATGTAGTGTTGCAAATTGGACTCTAATATCACTGACTTCTTCTTTAATGGTATCGTGAGTTCCCTTTTTCAAATTTAATTGGTCTGCAGTATTTCGTAGAAGATAGTGTTTGATTTTTCCAAATATCCTTTTTTCATGCTACTGGTCGAAGGCGTCGAGTCTTCCAAAATCTTTATCAATCGCAATGGTATAAATGACACCATGGACATGTTTTGGTCTGTAGTATTTTCACAAATGTATTGGTTGGTTTACGTGGTAGCCCGTAACCTTACGGGCAATCAATTAGACTCGTTAGAATCCGTTTTGATGGAACCACACTACTCGAAAGGTGAATGAGTTGTATTGAGTCTGTAATGAGATAGAAATGTAGGGAAGAACAATGAGAACATAAATTAATTAGATCCAGCCTGTAGCATTGAGATATTTAATGATGTCACTGAGTCTAGTGTCAGATATCTCACAGAGGTTGTCTAATTGGTGCCCTCCCAGACATTTATGTCTGCTTGCGTTCAAGGCTGGGCATTCACATAGAAGATGAAAAACTGTCTCCTCCTTCCCGCGATTGCCACAACTACGACAATATTCATTGTAAGGGAGACCAAGTCTGCTTGCATGTTTTCCGATCGTCCAGTGACCTGTAAACAATGCTATTAGTCTCGAGATGTCTTTGCGTTTGTAGCCAATGAATTGCATTGAGCGTTTCTCGTTGTAGGTAGGCCACATTTCTTTCGCGACTCTATATTTGTCCAGATTTCGCCATCTATTTTCCGCCTTTTCTAGAAAGTGTTTTTGGATTCTGCTTTTGACTGTTCCTAATGGGATTGCGACAGAAACCGATAAGGAGGCATTCATAGCAGAGCCTACCCGGGCTAATTCGTCTGCCTGTTCATTACCATAGTAGTCCCTATGCGCAGGAACCCAGACTATAGTAATGTCATACAGTCGACTTAGTCCAAGCAGTTCCTCTTTACACTGTCTGACTTGAATATTTCTATCGCAAATTAGTTTACACGCTTCCCTGACCGCTAGTATTTCCGCTTGGAATACGCTTGCCTCGTCAGGGAGTCTACATGAGTGTCTAATTCCAAGATATTTGAAAAGACACCAGAGCCGACACCGCAGTTCATCTTTGAGCCGTCAGTGTATATCCTAGTTCCATATTGTTCAAGAAGATTACCCCTTCGCCATTCACTCCTGGTGGGGAATAGGACTTTAATAGTATTTCCGAAGTCCATGTGGGGAATCATGTAGTCGGTAAATTGATTGAATTACGGGGATATTAAATTTAATATCCTCGCGTGCCCATACGTTCTTGATCTCCAGCTTTTCGTTGCAGATAATCTTATCGCACTATTAATTGATGATTCAATTATGTATAGGTCTATAGGTGTTAGGTGCAATATAGTGTTCAGAGCATCTGATGGACTAGTACGTAATGCACCTGCAATGCCAATGGAAGCGAATCTTTGTATCCTGTAAAGTTGATCCACCACATATCTCTTACTAGTAGCGGTCCACCACGCAAGAGATCCATATACAAGAACGGGCCGTACTATTGCAGTGTATAGCCATTTTGTCAATTTTGGACCCAAAACCCCTTTTCACACTGAACATCTTTCTACAGGTGTAGTATGCTACCGTAGCTTTACTAACCCTATGTTGAATGTTCAGCTTCCATGAAGGCTTAGAGTCCAAAATAATGCCCAAGTATTTTGCATTGTTCGGCAAGGTGACTTCACAGTTTTCTAACCGTGGTAGTCTGAAGCTCGGAATCTTGGTCTTTGTGGTGAAAAGTACCAGCTCTGTCTTGCCCGGATTCACTCCTAGTCCACATTCTTTGGCCCAGTCACGGAGTGTAGTCAGAGCAGTTGACATGATATCACTTATCACGTTCACAAACAGTCCTGATACTAGTATCACCACATCGTCCACTTAAGCCACGACTTTCACTCCCTTGTCTTCCAATTTGCACAGGATGGTATTAATGACAATAAGCCACAACAGCGGAGAAATCACACTTCCTTGTGGAGTTTCACGCATAACTTGTTTGGTCTTAACACTGTTGCTTAAATTCGCAATGACGATTCTTGTCTCTTGCATTGACACCAGCCAGTTGGTGATATAATCCTCAACTCCTAGTTCGTACAGAGCTCTCTGTATCGCCATAGTCGTGACATTGTTAAAGGCGCCTTCTATGTCCAGAAAGGTAGCCATAGCGTATTGTTTAAATTCAATGGATCGCTCGATGACCCTTACGACCTCATGAAGAGGCGTCTCCGTGGAGCGACCTTTAATGTATGCATGTTGACTTCCTGAGTGTCGAGTTGTACCCTCTAGACGCTGCCTTATATGTAAATCAATGAGTCTCTCCAGAGTTTTCAGCTGAAAAGATGAGAGACTAATCGGACGGAAGTCGTTTGCATTCTCATGACTTCTTTTTCTGGTTTTTGGAATGAACACTACCTTTACTCTCCTCCAATTCCGGGGAACATAGTTGAGGGTTAGGCAGAGTTTAAAGATTCTATGTAACCAGGATATGATGTATACCTTTGCACTTTGTAGCATCCGTGGTATAATACCATCAGGCCCTGCAGATTTGTACGGAGAGAAGCTATCCATTGCCCATGAAATTTTCTCAACGTATATTATGTCATCCTCGATTCCTGGTCTGTAATATCTGTACAGCCAGGAAAATGAGTATTAAGTAAAATGTCTAAAGTTTCCGCCGACGGTTCTGACCATGAGCCATCCATCCTTTTAATATAGGATGGATTATTATGACCATTTGCCAAAACCTTACTGAGTCTAGCAGATTCCTTGGTATTGTCGATAGATTCGCAGAAGCCTTTCCATGAGTTTGTTTTTGCGATCTTTATTGCTTTGTTATATTCTTTACGCTTATCGTGATACAACTGCCACGATTTTGTTCTGTAGCCAATATTGAAAGCATTGCGTGCCTCCTTGCGTAGCTTCTTTTTAGCCTTCGTCATTGGACAGGATATATTAAAAGCTTGAATAATTTCCTTGCTTAATGTACTCTCAATTTGGTCAAGACCCTCAGTCGTTGCTTCGACTGGAGGTATTTTTTTCAGTTTGTGCATGAGACACAAATGTATTACTTGTATTGTTTTTGTCTAGAAAAACCATTCGCAAAAGAGAGTTAATTTGCTGTTTCCATATTTCTTCAAATCGTTTTCTTTAAATGATAGTAGCAAGCGTTGAGCTGCATGATTAAGTGTATCTTGAAGGTGTACTTCAGCCAAAATCGGTGTGATTGTAATTGTGTCCTTTAGTGACAAACAGTCTTTCTTAGCAGTAGTTATGTGATCTCTACCATCATAGAGATTTAAACCTTTTTCAGTGGCACGCAATCTGAACCAAAAATAATACTAATGTCTCTTCATTTGAGAATTATTTTTTAACTTTTAAGAATCTGTTCTGTTCTCACTGGACTAGCATTAAAAACTGTTTGACTAATATCGACTTCTGTGAGTGGTTTCTGTAATCGAAATTGATTCAGTGAAGTTTTCTGAATATTTTCACATCCGATTTCTTTATTGATGTTCTTAAATTTCCGCCTTTTATATCTATCGCTACAGTTGTCGGGCGATTTTGGTAGTCTCCCAACAGTAAATTCGCCTTTTAAACAGTTTTCATAGCTAGTATAAAATACTTGTTTGCTCCATTCAACTTTTTTGTAGCGCTTTATTAAGCTTTTGACGAAATCGGTTATATTATTTTCCAAGTCCAATTCTTTTTGCTGCATGATAACAGATTACATTTCCTTTTACGTAACTCAGAACGTCTTCCCGCTTTTAGTTTTCAAAATACTCCTTGGATAATTTTTTATAGCTGAAGCTCTCCATGTTTTATAAATATTTTAAAATTTATTAGTTATTGCTTAGATATATTATAGCAACTGAGTTTATATTCGAATACCATTTCCTTTTATACTTTTCATACATTACATTATACTATGTTCCTAGGTAGCATGAATAAGTACGTAAAAAAGTACTAAAGAACTAAAAACTGGCTAAAACACGATAAACATTCTAAATCAAATTTAGTAATAAAATGAATATATAATTTCATAATATATTCAAAATACCTATCACAACTTATAGGACTTGATGTATTTATATTTTAATCATATAAACAGGTAAAATAAAAATAGAAAAAAAATTTGGAGTAATTTCATTTAAATTGAAGAATTGTTCTACAAATGGGTTCAGACAGATATAAAAGTATATATGGGGTTAAAGAGAACACTCTCGCCTTTCTTCTGGTGGTAAAATTTGTTTAACGCCTTTTTACCCTCAAAAATTCTGCTCCACTGAATTTCAAATTCGGTTATTAACCGATTAAATTTTAACCTCGAATAATTACTTGTCGAATAATCGATATGAAATTACTTGTCGAATTGATCGAATAATTGAATAGCCTAATAATGATACATCAATTGTTAGAGAGAGTCAAAACCATCATACTAAGATTGATTATATTTAACTACACGTAAAATCCAAAGAAAAACAGTTAAGACTAGTGTATTCAAAAACTGAAAACTGAAATCGGAAACCGGTTAACAGGTTTTTGCTTTTTTAAAAACCGGCCGGTTTCGAATAACTTTAATTATCGAATAATTTGACAGGCCGTTTTTCTTATCAGTTAAGCGGTTTTTTATAATGATCTTTCCATTTTTTATGTTTGTTCAGGGAATCTCATTTCGTCTCTGACTCAGTTTGAAAATTATTTGAAAATTAATTCTTTTTTTTGTGGTTTTTATACAAATTTTATTTTTAAATAATTTGCTTCTTTTACTGAAAGTATTTCACGTTCTAAAAATCATATATTAACAATTTTATTTTCACACTTAATAAGTTTCGCACTGATAAAGTTTCAAGTTGTTTTTTTTTTTTAATTCTTAATTTGTGATTTCACTAACACAAGAATACGATTCACGGAAGTTTTACTAAAAATCAATTATGATTTGAATTTTAAACCTACAGGATCAATAAGAAACAACGACACCAATAAGGTGTTAAGAAGTTTAAAAAATATGAATTTTCAAAATATGGGTTGATAAATCAACCAAAAAAAGGATCAGGCAATACGAATGATGTGAGCACAGCAAAAAGTTTATTTTCAGATCCCGAAAGATCATCTGAAATAACAAGTGTTGATATAAATCTTATTTGAAGATTTAAAACAATTACCGATGTACTTGTGTGCAATGAACAAATTGATGCTTGAAAATTTGGTGATTATGCGAAAAAAACTGCGCGAATATATACAGTCAAATATTCATCGGGAAATTTGTTTGCAACAAATCAGAAAATCCTTTATAATGGAAAAGATGTCATTAAGCATCATTTAGTACCACTTGGAGATCTATCAGAGGAAGCCCAGGAAGAAAGGAATAAGTATTACAGATTTTATAGAGAGCACAGTTCCAGAAAAATATCACGAAATTCTACAAATGGCCTATTTAATATATTACTTGCAACGTAAGATCCGCTCTTCCAAGCATTCGAAGTAAATGGAAAGAAAAACATCGGGACTTAGATGAAGAAACAAAAGGGCTGTTAGAGGATAGAAATAATATAGAACTAAATATGGAATATTTGCAGGCTATTTTCTAACCGAATGAATAATAATTATAATTTTATTTTATTGTTATTTAAGTAAAAATAAAATAAACATTAAAAATTTAGTTATTATTAAAAATAAAAATTTTTATTCTTAATATTGTTTAAACAAAAAACAAAATAAAAATTAAATAAATTATCTTTTTTTTCAAAAACAACCAATTCTAGCGCAACCGGTTCTTTAAGAATCAGTTTTGGTGGAAGCTATTCTAGTATTGATAAACTATTAATAATTTTTTTTATCTGCTTATAACTTTCTCAATAACCGCTGAACAAATTTTAATGAGATTAAAACTGTAGAAAAATTCAAAAAAATATCTCCATCAAAAAAAAAAAAAGAAAAGAAAAGAAAAGAAAAATCGAAAATATCCATATCGATTCAAAAGTTACAGAGTTCTGGAAAAACGATTCTGGACCACATACGTTTGTTATTGGAAGATGTTCTCCTTTTAATACCTATCCACAGAGTTTATAAGTCGTGTTCACGATTTCATGATAAATCGTTAAATTCTTTTTTATCGGCGTAGGGAAATTAGTTTTCATCTTTAAATAAACCAGCATATTTTTTAATAAAAAAATTATGCATAATATTATTGTTCATTTGTTTAAAACAGTTATTTTTAGTAAAAAGTATTTGCAAAGGAATGCCAATATTTTTCAGCAGAACAATTCATTTGAATCTCTTTTTAATAATATTTTGGAAGCTGCTTGTGTTACTTCTTAATTACAAAAAAACGTACACATAATGATACTTTGGAAGTAATGAGAAATTACTTCCCTAAAAATTACTTTTATTTATTTTTGACAGACATTTTAAAAAAAGATGTAGTTTACATAAATTTATCTTAAAAATAAAAATGTTATAAATTTATAACACTAGCAGACTAAATAGCGGTATATCGGTTATTCGACACAAATTATTCGGTTTATTCGTTTTTCGAAAATAGACAACTTTAAACAGTTAATCGACCAAAATTAATTGGATAACCGAATAAAGGTTAATCCTTTGGATACCCTAATCATTATTTATAGTTGTCCATTTTGATCGGCCTCCATTGTCAATTCATTTCACCGTTTATGATTTTTTTTTACCTACTTGTAAGGTATCTTACTTACTTGGATTACTTTATACAAAGCAAAATTATATGACATCAAATATGATGTACCGTATTGACTATTTTTACAGAATGGACATTTTTTTTAAGAGCGGTGTCAACTTAATTAAATTTTATATTATATGCAGGAAAGATTTAAAAATTTTTATATTTTTATTTAGAGCGAAAATTAACCCTTATATGGAAGTAAATATTTATGTAAAAATAATATTACTCTTCTCATACGAAGAGAATCTTGTAAATATAGAATTTGTTTAATTAGTTCTGACCGACACTTTATACATTTATCATGAATTCCAGGAAAAAAAATGATGAAAAAATGCCGGTTTTTTTACTTTGTGCCCTCCGATTTTCTTGAAGTTAAATAGACATTTACCCAGGGAATAAAATTGAAATATTCAGTTTTATTTTTTAAATTTCGTAAAACTCGCTATTTTTATTTATAGAAAATGGTCAATAATATACGTAGTATTGAGGTTTACGTATTCATAAATTTTTAATTTGAATTTGATTTCACTGAAATAAAAAGGAAGCGAGAAGGAATTATTAAATATCATAAATAAAAAAAATAATACTGTTAATTAATGTTTCATTGTAATTCAAATTCATTTTTCAGATACATTTTTGAAACGTTCTGCCCCTTCGATTATTAACTTCTTCATTACATCTTAAAAAGTGATTCATTGGTTCAACAATCCAATTTAGTTTTTTTTTTTGTGACAGAAATGTATGCTATTTTTAAAAATAGTTAGTAAAAAATAATACTTTTTCCCATACAATATATTATTATTTTTTTTTTAATAGGTTTTACGCAAAAAGTGTGCAAATATAAACATATAAAACTCGATACTCATAGAAATTGCATTAGATGTATTAATGCATATGTACATTTTTTAGTGATTTTTTTGTAAAATTATTTCGTAAAAAAATAAAAGTAAATAAAAAAGTTATGGTATTAAAATTTTATAGTTTTTCTGTTTGCTCGTATATAATTTCATTTTGGCACATATTTTTATAAATAAATAAAGAAATAACCAATAACAAGTTTAAATTTTTATTTGTCGTGAAATATTACATTTCAAAGTTCTACAAAAGATATTAGTTTTGTATATAATTAAGAATTATACCAGCTAAAGAGAAAAGTTATTTCAAAAAAAAATAAGTTTTTCTGATTTTTGAGAATAAATAAAATTTTTGTAAAAATTAGTTCTCGGAGAAGCTATAAATGTTTGATCTCTAATAAAATCCTGGTTTGTTAAAATAATTATGAGCCACTATTTACCTGAAATGACCTTGAAATTGTAAAGTGTAGATAAATTTAAGATTTTTGTAAAAGGAATAGCACATATCCAAAAAAAAAAAAAAAAAAAAACCAACGAATATACCATAAATGCAATTTTTTTTTTTTTTAATTTTGCCCATAAAGTCGACATTTATTTGAAAAAAGACATTGGCAAACACTTTGGAAGACATAAAAGTTTTCGAAACTGCATTTAGCAGAACTAGCCTTCGGCATTTTAGAACAAAAAATCATAATTTTTGAAATTTTCAATTTTAAAATCGTTTATTTTTGGACCCAGAAGAGATATCGAATTCAAATTTTTTTACCCAATAAATAATTTTGTTCTCTAATCAATTGTGTAAAAAAATTAAAAAATCGGACAAACATATTAGGATATACATCGAAAAAACTGGACCAGGATTTTGTAAAGTTAAGTTATTCGAAATTTTAAATGCCAATAACTTGAAAACTATAAGAGATAAATAGCACATGCACGTTTTTCATAAGCCTTATCAAGAGCTATAAAAAGGTGTCAAAGGTGGCAAGCGATGAAAAAATTTCTATGCCAGAGGTACTCTACTTTAAGTCCTAAGAGCTCCGCTACTAAATGGTATGTGAAACCTTCCTTCCAAACTTAAAATTGTACGATTGTCTGCTACGGATGCATAAAATTCTATGTAAATCCAGCCAGCCGATTAAAAGTTACAGATTTATTTCCAAAGCAGAGAGTTACATATTCTATAAATATCCTTAATAAATTAAATATATTTTCTTTTACTTTATTTATTGTTATCTTATTTTTATGTTCTTATTTTTTTATATAAATGCATCCACTTAATCTTTAATTATTGTTATTATTTTTATTATTATTATAATTATTTAATTAATTATTTAATTATTTAATTATCAAATATTTTCCTGTAAATACATAATTTATCAATTTCTTTAAATTACATTAAACTAGTTATTTTTTTCAATCTACGCTGTGTAAGATCTCATAATAAAATGTAAAAGTTAGTTCTTAAGCAACAGTAGAAATGTTTAGTGCAATGATTTTGGAAAAAATAAACATTGAAAAATTAAAATAATAATAATAGTAATAATAATAATTAGTTTTAATAAAGTTATTGGAACAGTATCAGGAAGAACAGAATTTCCATAAGTGCAAGGTTTAAAACTTGTTTTTTCGAAAGCAAATTAAAATAAAAAACCAAAGAAAATCTTAAATCGCTTTCATAAAATAAACAAAAAACTTTAAATCGTTTCCATAAATATAAAAACCTTTGAAAAATTTAATAATTTGTCGTTAAGAAAAGATTAATATAAATTAATCTTGGAATAAAAACTTTAAATCGTTAACGCAAAAAAATCGTGATACAATTGTAAAAATTTGTCACTAAACCAAAAATATTTATTTCTTAATCTAGGGTGAATAAAATAGAACAAAACATTTTTTTTTTTTTTTTTTACAAAACTATTTGGTGCATTTAAGCCAAAAAACTATTGGCCTGATTCAGTACGACAATCAAATTGTTTGAAATTAAAATTTGTATGAAAATTACTCATTTCTTCAAATATTTTTTGAGTATTTTTCATACAAATTTTAATTCTAAACAATTTTCTTGTTGTACTGAATCAGACCCTATGTTCTGTTTTACAAAAAAAAAAAAAAAAAAAAAACAAAACGTAAACAAATTAAATATATAAAAGTTATAAGTAAAATTAAAAAAAAATCTCCTAATTGAAATATATGAAAATATTATATCATCAACAAATAATTTCCAGGTCAATTAAGATCACAACTCCAATCTTAAGTACATAGAAAGAAGAACATTTTGAGGGATAAGTAATGACAAACATTCTTCTTATTACAAAAAAACAATACAAAATTTGAAAAAAAAAACAATAATATATTGATTTACAAATATTCTATACCAAAAACTGGTTTTCAATATTAATATTATAAATTACAAAAATTTGAGGAAAACTTAATTAAGAGAATTCAATGATAGATAAGCAACAAAATCATACAAAGAAATAAGAACAACGTTAGAAGAAGTAAATAACATTAAAAACAATAATTTATAAGTGAAGCAGGTGAATAATCAATTTATCAGCAAAACAACGTAAATCAATATTGAAGTACGGTTCTTCTTCTGGATGATGTACAATAATTTGATGGGAAGGCAGAGGAATTAGAAATGTTAACGAAACATGTAGATGAAATATGAAAATATGTTGACACATTTTTTCTTACGTTATTCTATTTAAGAGTAAGAAACAAAATTATTTCTAAAGCTAATATTACTCTTATCAATAATAATCCAAGTAAGTAGGAGGAGGTGAAGATAATTCTAAGAACCAATTTTAATATAACAGAAAGTTAGAAAGCATTGCACAGTGGGGCAGAATCGAAATTTTTTGGAAATAAATCTATAACTTCTGATCGGCCGGTTAGATTTTCAAGAAATCTGGTACAGACATAGCAGAGGAGCTAAGGGGGCACAAAGTTAGGTACCTCTGACATAAAAAATTTTTAATCGCTTGCAAAATTTTTGTTTCTCGTCCGATTTTTATACATTGTTGTAGGCCCTGATAACACCTATAAAAAACATTCGTACGTATCCTATTTATCTCTTATAGTTTTCGAGTTATTTGCGTTTGAATTTTTAAGCACCATAATTTTGCATGTTCTTGGTCCAGTTTTTTTCATATATATCCTAGCATTTCCGACCGATTTTATTAACGAGTTAAAGAATAAAATGATCTATTGAATAAAAAAAACTTGAAGCACATATCTTTACCGGGTCCAAAAATAAACGATTTTGAATTTGAAAATTGCAAAAAGGCGACTTTTTGTGGTTTTTTAGCCGAAAAAGTATCTACACTCTTTTTTATCTAAAATAAAATTTTCTTTAGCCACATATAATAATTTTGCAATTTTCTGAAAGGTATCTTCACAGAGATGACTATAAGATAAAAGACAAGCCCAATAACTCAATTGGTCATGGTACATACCCTCTCGAATGCGACCCATTTTATATGAAAGTTTTGATTTAGACCATATTTTCTCAAATCCCAAAGCACGAATCAGCACGGGACTTCGGAAAAATGTGGATTCTATAGCCAAAAATGTAAAATATCCCATTTTTGGGAATTTCCATTAGTTTTTTTGGGAATTCAGGAAAACCCTACCACTGATTGAAATTTGGATGATATCTTTATAAATAAATATGTTATTACAATTAAAAAATCTGTATTTTCTCCAAAAACCTCAAATTGGGCCTTTTGTTTAGTTTATATATAATTTCTGATCTTTTGCAAAAATATTCAAGTCAATATCATGCCTCTTTTCAGAAATATGCGCCTTTAAACTTTTATATTTGCAATTTATTGTATATATGACTATATTTTTACAAACTTGCAACTTTTATATAATTAATAAATATTTTTTATTTTTAATAGGGTTGCCACATTTCCCAAATTTAAGTAAATCTTTATCCTTTTCTAAGCATTTATATATTTCTATTAATGAAATTAAAATAACAAAACAAACAAAAAATGTCTATTTTAACGATAAATATTTTATTAGTTTACATTTGTGGTGTTTACCTAAATTTAACAAATGTATTTATCTATTCGTGATGGTTAAAAATTTATATATTTATGATCTAGTGGCAATGTACAGGTATCCTTTCCTAACAGCAACATATAATATCAATGAATTCGGTATAGGTACTCTTCCAAATTGACTCTTTCAGATATTTTACCTAATGAAAATTCACAGATTACCTGTAAATATATATACCTGTGCGATATATATAATAGATATATATAAATGCACAGCTAATCCTTATCAACATCATAACGAAGTTGATTACCATGGTGATTACATTGAAACATGAACAATTGTGTTGTGTTCTGTGGAGTTTAGCTAAAAATTATCTTAGTCGTTTAGAAGTTATAGTGCAATTTATAAAAACTACATATCATGCGAAAGTCATTGGTAAATCTCAGAGAGAGAAATATCGGCTTGCAAAATATCAACTGGAGCACCCTGCACGACATATGATGATTTAAGTACAAGATCTAAAAAGAAAAGACTGGCCCATAAGCTTTCTATAATTTCGAATGAAGAAGTTTCTGATACATTCAAAGAAATGTTAAAAAAGGAGAAGCCACCTATGAGTGCAATTAATATTGCTGAAATACTGCCAACTGCACTACCAAAACGGATTGGCGAAAGTGTACCTACTCCAACATCACAATCCAATTTTGCAGAGGACCTCAGCCGAAACAAATATCAAATTTTAAGAAAAGAAAGTATGTGTAGTTACCTTCTTTGCTTGAGAATACAGCTATCAGGATAGTTGTAGATTTTTCTGAAGATCAGTTAGAAAAAGTAAATAACAGAGACGTTGTATTAATCTGTAAGTGATGTGACGGACTATCAGCCATTTCTGAATACAAGCATGCTAGAAGAAGTAAGAAAATGTCGGATTATAAAAGCGTATTTATAGCATCTGTGGTGCCATTAAGAATGCGATCTTATTCCTTAAAGCAATCTTCATCAAAGTGTAAAAACTCAAACTCCAGGTTCAAAACATTTTTGCAGACCTATTTGGTTCGAATACGCAAGGGAAATACTCACTATGTGATGCGACGATATCACAATTTTCGGATATTAGTAAAGCAAGGAGTATTAATTAAGAATTTCTGTTTTCCGGAATATCTCCACTTCACGGCAGAATACGGTTCATGGAGCATTTTCTGCACATAGCATATGATTTAAAGTATAGAAGTGTGCCAGAAAATTTAACAAAACCTACCAGAAACAACGAGGATTTAAAAACACTTAGAATATCTGAGAAAAGTAGAATCCAGGATGAATTCAGGGAAGAGATGGAATTAAACATCGACAAACCTCTGCCGACTGGCGGTAGTACAAATGATGGAAACACAGCAAGAAGTACATAAAGTATTGTGCAATGGCGAAATTATAATTGAATAAAATATTCTTCCACTTAGAGAGCTTTCAGAAGAGGCTCAAGAAGCAAGAAACAGAGCTTTTAAGCACGTTCAATTATTCAGCTCCAGGAAATGCTCCAGAACGTCACAAAATCAGGATATTTTTAATAGCCTATTGTTATCATCAGACCCTGTACTATCATCAATGAAAAAATTTTGGATTTATTATGAGCCTTTATCAACTCAAAATACTGAAGACTTGAAGGTCTTTTATTATCTTTTAGATATGTATACAGATACAACAGATTATTTTATAGAAAATAAGTAGTATAAATTTAAAATATTAGAAAAATTGTCTACATAAATTTAATGTAAATAAGTAATAAAAAATCGTATTAGAAATATAATATTTATTAAGGAAGATGATAAATACCAAAAATAATAATATTGATTAAGTCAAAATAGACATTTTTTGTTTGTTTTGTTATTTTAAATTCAATAACAGAAATATATGAATGCTTATAAAAGGATAAAGATTTGCTTAAATTTGGGAAATGTGGCAACCCTATTAAAAATAAAAACTATTAATCATTATTTTTATAAAAATATTTTGTGCGTAGATATTATTAGAAGCATAGAGAAATATTCATAATTTTCTAAGTAATTATTCACGCAAAGCTAAAGGCAAAAGTTGCAAGTTGGTAAAAATATAGTCATATATACAATAAATTGGAAATATAAATATTTAAAGGCGCATATTTCTGAAATTTGGCATGATATTGACTTGAATCTTTTTGCAAAAGATCGGAAATTATGCTAAAGGATAAGCTTAATTTGGAATACATATTTTTAAAATTTCTTTCGCTATTTAGAAATAAACCAAACAAAAGGCCCAATTTGGGGTTTTTGGAGAAAATAAAAATTTTTTAATTGTAATAACATATTTGTTTACACAGATATCTTAATGAAATTTGCAAGAAATGTAGATCTTATTAATGTAAATAAAAGTATGTTAACCAAGTTTCAATCAGGAGTACGGTTTTCCTGAATTCCCAAAAAAACTTATCAAAATTCCCAAAAATGTGATTTATTACATTTATGGCTATAGAAACCACATTTTTCGAAGGCCCGTAGATTTTGCTTTAGGACCTTTAACAACATATTGAAGATTCTTAAAATATATTCTGCTTGTCGATTCTCGCTTTGGGATTTGAGTAAATATGGTCTAAATTCAAAACTTTTATATAAAATGGGTCGAATTCGGCAGGATTTCTACCATGACCAATTGAGTTATTGGGCTTGTTTTTTATCTTAAAGTCATCTCCGTGAAGTTACCTTTCAGAAAAGTGCAAAATTATTATATGTTGCTAAAGAAAATTTTATTTTAGGTAAAAAAGAGCGTAGATATTTTTTCGGCTAAAAAAACACAAAAAGTCGCCTTTGTTTCAATTTTCAAATTCAAAATCGTTTATTTTTTGACTCGGTAAAGCTATTGACTTCAAATTTTCTTTGTTCAATAGATAATTTTGTTCTTTAACTAGTTAAGGAAAAAACTAATAAAATCGGTCGAAAATACTAGGATATATATGAAAAAAAACTGGACCAATAACATGTAAAATTATGGTGCTTAAAAATTCAAACGCACATAAGTCGAAAGGTATAAGACATAAATAAATAGGACATGAAAGCGTGTTTTTTATAGGTCTTATCAGGGCCTACAACAATATATAAAAATATTTGAAATCGGACGAGAAACAAAAATTTTGCAAGCGATTAAAAAATTTTTATGTCAGAGGTACCTCACTTTGAGTCCCCTTAGCTCCGCCCCTGAGGGGTTTGTTGTGCCCCGCTTCCTAACTTAAAATTTTAAGCTCCTCCGCTACGCCTGTACCAAATTTCGTGAAAATCCAGCCAGCCGATCAGAAGTTATTGATTTATTTCCAGGAATAATGAGAATATGGTTTTAAAAATGCTTATATCCAAAATTCCTAACGAACCAAAATTAGTAATAAATTCTAGAAATCCTCCCTCGCTCTTAAATGCTAAAGAAATATTGTTGGAGACTCAATACTTTTATTCCAAAAGCATAAATTTTTGTAAAAAAATATTCATTTAATTCAAATAATAAAAATAATTATAATAAAAAGTTTAACAAGATTCAATCTTTTTATTCTAATAAATTTTTGCAAAGTAATATTCCAATTAATCAGAGTAATAAATTTAATAATAGCAATGATATTTCAGATACCTTTTCTTATCAATTCTGACAAATTTATTTTTGAAATTCCCAACCTGAGACCGATTTTTGTTATAGACAAAATATTTCGGTAAATATTTCTAAAGTTGAATCAGCTTTCTAGAAGAAAAAAAAAATAGTAATCCCGTTGACTTTAAAATTGTCTTGCCAAAGATTAATAAATGAAAAATATTCCCTCATTTATTTGAAAAGCAACATGATAATGAAGTGTCTGCTGCAAAAAAACTTACAAATAACCATTGCAAAAGATACAATTTTAAAATCTGAGAACATTAGATAAAGATCAACCATTACTCAATTGTGATAAACAAAAGCTTATTGAGAACTTTACTAACAATAACAATTCAAGCTATTGTGATTGTGAAGATGTTCTTTGTATATGTGAAATATCAATAAAGGACATTTGTACTCCAACTAAATCTATATCCCTAATACTTTATATATATATATATATATATATATATATATATATATATATATATATATATATTTAATTATTAAATACTTCACTTCAATTATTTTTATCGTTCTTCCTAAAATTATACTAACCTAATTTTTACTGTTATATCTGTGCAATACGTACATGCAGTAATCATTAAAAATTATTAAAGTAGATTTTTAAGTCAACCGTCTAAATGTAAAGTTAAAATGAATTAAAAATAAATAAACCACTTCATTTTAGTATTATGCAAATAAGAGACCTTCATTTGACATAAATATTAATGTCACTTATAATTCGCAGTAGTTGTCGGCAAGCGGAATATGTTTGGAAATGATTGCCGCTTTACCCGGTATAAATGGTATTTCCTTTTTTCATGTTATCAATTTTTGGCCATTAAGATGATTCTTTACATATTACAGTTAAAGAAGTGGAAATTTGGTAAAAATTTTAAAAATTGCATAAAATTTTTGCATTTTAAAATTTTTAACGCTCATCTCACTTGGAGATGTTTATGCGATATTTTGGTAAATTTCTATAAAAGCAGTATTCGTCAGTAGTAAAAAGCATACATTTATTATTATGTACGTTAACTAAGTGGAAGTCTGTGATGATACTATATCACACCTGGTTTACTGACAACGTCGAAACCTCAAACTGTAGAAAACTTTTTGTCATCGCATTACTTTTCACCAGATAGTAATATGGTAACTAGTTATGCAACATCTGAATTTACCAAGATCTATCTCCCGACTGGTTAATATTTTGGGTCTAAAAGATGCAAATTGCAAGTGCAAAACTAAAATAACTTAAAATTTAGGACTTTTTAGTTATTTTGTAAGACCTACCAACAGCAGTCTTCGTATTTTTAAAACAAGCTTTGAAAATAAAAGACACATAAAGTCGGTTTCAAAGAGTTTCGATTTTTTTTTTAATTTCTCATATATTTTTATAATTAAAAGTATTTTTTTCTGTTAAAATTTATTTTTTATTTTTTATACCCTACATATTCCACAATACTGAATTTTATCGGTAACTAGATCATCAGTGTTGCCAGTTTAGCCTTTTTAGGGCTAAATCTAGTCTTTTTATTTTGCTTTTAGCCTCAAAATTTTCATTTTACTTTCTAGCTTTTTTTCTAGCCTTTTTGGATTCTTAAAATTGCCTTAAAAATGCACTTCAACAACGAAGAAAGTAATTAGTTATTTGCCATTAGTAATTTTATTTTTACAGAATCATCCATTTAAGCATTTTTGCGTACTTATTCGCATAAAATTACTAAGTCGATTATTATAATTACTATTTATCATAAGTACTTCATGAACCATAAAAACTATTTATGAAAATAATAAAAAATAATTAAAATCTTATTAATGCGAAAAATCATATAAAATCAAAAAGGAATTGTAGTTGAAAAATTACGACAAATTACTTCAAAACATTAGGTAATTTTTCATATAAAATTTAACCCAAATTTTTATGGGAATTTTTTGGGGGATTTTTCATTGAGTCATTTTGCTGGGTATTATTTATAAATTTAAAACAATTTTTTTTAGAAAAATATCAAAAACCAATGACAAGAAAAAGAGCTTCAAAATTTAAAAAAAAAATACTTTTTTCTAGTCTTATTTTTTGGGGCAATTTGCATTTTTAACCTTTTTTAAAGTTCATTTTAGCATCTTTTTTTCCAATCTCCTGATAACACAAACAAAATTAAACACATTTTTTTCTTACATAACTTCTTATCTCAGTAGAATCTTTAGAAACGATAACAAAATTAATGTTAAAAAATTAGCCAGTCATATAATCAAACCTACTATGTCATATCCTGACATATATATATATATATACATGACATATATATATATATATATATATATGACATATATATATATATATACGTGTTTAATACCAATGACGTAGTATTTAATAACGTTTGATTGAAAATTTATTTCGCCTTAATGTAAAGCTTTACATTGTGCTTAATAACATTTGTGCATAATTAATGTAAAAAAACATTGATGTTCGTTTTGGTTTAAGGTCAACAACTAGTTTAAATCATTCAAGTAAATTATAATATATTATTAAATTTTTTAAATATAAAGTTTGTTATACCCTAATGAAGTTATTTCTTTATACATTTATATTGTACTAAAAGTTCTCATATTTAATATTACATATAATTTTTGGTATCTTTTACATTTTGTAATTTAGCTTGACATCTAGATACCTTTTTAAACTTACCTCAGCAAGAAAAAACAAGCAAGTACTTCCAAAAAAGGACATTCTCACCACTTCAAAAGTTGAACTAAGTGCATATTTTTCGCAGTTAATAAAAATTACTTCCATAAAAATGAAAATAATTGTATTTTTGGCATGAAAAAAGTTTAACAATTTCTAAGAAAATAAAAATATCACAAATTTAAGAGTGTTTTTATAATCTATTAATGAAGCGAAAACCATATTTTTATTAAAATATTTTTAAATATTGTTTTAAGAGAAGTACCTCAAAAGCTATGAACGAGAAGCATAAAAGAAGAACATCCTACCAATGACAACCATGGGTTAAAAAAAGAATTTCTGAAAGAATTTCCCTTTTTCAGCACTAAGTACTTCCTTCCAATGACAACATAATGTTGAAGTCATGACTTTTTTCAGCTCGTTGTCTGTTTTTTTTTTTTTTTTTTTAGATCTATTATGTAGCTATTAATCTCGCATGCGCCTAAAATGAAAAATGAACATTAATGCTGGCAGCAATTTATTTTACATCTAAATAAAATAGTTTGATACGTGATGGGAATTGAATACAGGGTCAATGTCAACATTTTTTGCAAATTAGTTTGAGGTGTCAACAACATTTATGCAACAACATCAGTGATCAAATTTCTTACTAATAACGTCTAAAGTGAAAAATTAATATTAATGCTGGCAGAAATTTATTTTACATCTAAATAAAATAGTTTGATACGTGATGGGAATTGAATACAGGGCCAGTGTCAACGTTTTTTTGCAAATAAGTTTGAGCTTTTAACAATTCCAAATTTTCGTGATCAAATTTCATACTAATAATACTAGTCAGCTAAAAAAAAAAAATCTCCTTTGGTATTACTTGCCAGGTAAGCCAACAAATAATATTGCTAAAATTTGGAAACTACTTACTTATAATTCGAATGAAAAAAGTCATTAATTTTTTATGGCAATGTCCAAGAATTCATGGGTTCCCATTATTAAGGTACCTATTTAAAACAGTCAAAAGTAGTTAATTGAATACTACAAAATACTATAAAAAATTCAAAAGTTACCAAACTACATACCTAAAATTAAACTATAAGTAGTTATTACTATTCTTCAATTCATTATACTCATTTCTAGCATTTTATTATTTTAATCTTTTAAATATTATTTGTCAGTATTAGCAGAAAAAATTACTATATGATATATTTGAATTAATTTGTTATTTCGTTTTATTTTAAACTTGAATTAAATTGTTTAATAAAATTTTTAAAATCTTTGACAAAAGACATTCACTTCAAAAAAATTAAAAGAGAAAAATTGAAAATGTTTGAAAAAGTTTATTTAAAGTATAAAATGTAATAATTTCTAATTGATCGGAGTTGGTTGTGATCTTAAAAAAACAACATATCAACTTATAGTTTTTGAATATATTTTATTTGGTGAGTACATTTTTTTTAATAATAGATAAGATTGTGAAGCGTTTCGGTGTTATTACAGACTATGACAGAAGTTGATATACATATATAGTATGCCAGTGGCTAAGTTTACGTGAAAGTTTAATACTGCGTTTAAGCTATTTATGGGAGAACATGTGTGTTAAAGATGAGTACCTCTGATGACTTTTGAAAATTTGTTCCGACAAGCCTTATGAAAAGGATGACACCGACAAATTTGAATCTCTTCCTCCCACGATGTTTTCAATTATGACGAATTTTTGTAATAAATAATTAGCTTAATTTATGTATGTGATACACACTGCATCAGATGCATGCTCTATTAAAATCTTATGCAATCAAAAAAAAGATTTGCGCTCGAAATTTAATAGGAATTTAATAGAAATGAAATAAGCAGATAATATGATCATAGCATCACAGACATCTTGGTAAATTCACCGACAATCATTTGTGAGCTGCGTGAGATAATTGCAGTCAAATGTCATAAAAATATTTTTTTGCTTATGCTTTTTTTGTATTTATCCTTTTAATTTCACAATGTCCTCTAAAAATATAGAGGAATTTAAAAAATAAACTTTAATATATTCAAAAGCATCAAAGCAATATCTGTGCAAACAATTTTATTTTTGTTATTTTTTGACTTTGAATATCTTGCGTAGCTCATTCGCCATTACCGGTGACTTTAAATAGAATACTTGAGACTCTAATATAAAACTTTAAGGCAAATTTAGTTTTCATTCATTAAATTCGAAGGATGAATTCTTTTTTGCTTGCCTTTCAAGTTGTAATCATCATATACAATTCGTATGCATATTACGTAGACCTTATTTTATTGTATTTAAATATTAAAAATTTAACAATAAATAATTTAATTAAAACTTGCGTTTTTTTGTATTGAGGAAAGCATTTTTGTATGGTACATATTAATTTAATTTTAAAATAATATCAATAAATATTTAATTTGATTTAAAGGTAAAATTTCAATCACAATTCTAATTTATTTGATTAAAAAATTAATTAAAATTTAAGCCAAAAATCAATTATTTTCAGTTAATTAATATTATAATTTTCATGATTAGAGCAAAACCGAACAAGAATTTAATTAATGTAATTTAATTATGAAATAACTACTACCTATTTCCAAAATTTTCAAACATTTTTATGTGCGCAGAAATTTTCATGAATTTTATTTCATGCTAAATAAAAAATACCATTTAAGTGATCTGAAAACTTAAATATTAACTAATTTAATATATAGTAGTAAATAAACAATTTTAATGTATCTGAGATTAAAAACTAAAAGATTTCTGTTTTAAAATACATGAAATTTAAATCCACATATATTTTCTTCTATCTGTCCGTTTTAAATAAACTTTGTCTCAAACTTATTCGTAAAAAATCAAGTTTCTAATTATTTTTATAAAAATGAAATTTTTGGAAAGAGGAGGATAATGAAATCAATATTCGTTTTTGTATAACGGACATTTTAAAAATCATATATTCCATTCTTATAATTGTACCCTCCACCGCTACTAGTGATGAAAGAGGGCATACTAAATTCGTTGTTCCGAGTGTAATACCAAGAAATAATCAGTTAAGGCCACATAAAGTATATATTCTTGGTCCTTAAGAAATTCTGAATTGACTACGTCCGTCTGTCCGCCCGTCTGTGGGAAGCATTCTCACATCCAAACTAGCTCACCAGATTATTTATTGTTTTCCTAAGTTGTTTGGTATTTAAAATCAGCAAAATTGGTTTATTAGAAAAAAAGCTATAGAACTATATTTTATTAAAATTAAATTAATTGTAAATTATTAAATTATAAATTATTTATAAATTATTTAAATTATAAAATTTTAATTTTTCATTAAAATTTTATAATTTAATTAATAAATTTTAGTTGGTCTCTTCACTTCACATTACTACAAAAAATTACCTAAATTGAACCATTAGAAGAAAAGTTATGCATAGACCAAAAAGTGACAATTTTCATGATTTTACCACAAATCTCGCCATCGCTTTATTAACCAGAATGTACACAACAACATTTGTTTATGAGAGTGCTTGTGTGTTGGCTTCATTATGAATGTTGATAGATACAGAGGCATATAAATATATTTAAGAATTTATAAATTTTATATATGGTGATATGTATATTTTTTTTTTTGTTTTTGTAAAAATTACTTTTTGTATTTCTTAATTAATTTAGATTTTTAGATTCCCTTAAAAAATATTACTTAGAAATTTTGCAAAATTTGTCCAGAATAAAATATTTTGACACTATTAACAAAAGTCAAAAGGTTCTAACATCAACTTTGTTTCATTTAAAAAAATTTGGTTAGATAGGTACTTCATACTTTATGCTTTAGTGAACGATTAAAAAATGTTACTTAGTTGCTTAAATATAAAGCAAAAAATTGAAAATTGTTATGTAATGTTTTTTACTTCTGCTGTAAGAAATTAAAATATGTGGCTGCGACCTATATTATTATATTATTATTAAATATTTGTTCATATTTTTCTTAACGATAATGTTAATAACAATAGATTTGGAACCCTCATCATTGAGATGTTTCTCTAAGTGCTTAGATAAATGATAAGTTTATTACGAATTTGCACAATGGGGTAAAATTAGTATCTTTGCACATTTCATTCGACTCGACTCGGTAGTTGGTAAAAAATGTGAGCACAAGTTTTTGTCCTTGATTTAAATATATTATCTGTAAATATATTATATCAAAAACTTGTTTATAAAGTTGTGTCAAAGTCCTTTCCGAATCTTAAACATAGAATAACATCCTGTTGAATAAGATTGTTAAAGTTTGCTCGACTGGTGCGACTTCTCAATGCTGAGTACTCAAAAATTTTATTTCGCAAAGAAGTTTGAGGACTATATAAAGAAAATTTTCTTAAACGACTTTATAATTTAAATACGGAAAAATCCTTTCAATATAAATATAAAAAGAGTTAAAATGTAAGGGTTGTTAAATTTAATTTTGAATCAACAGATTTCAAAGCATCTTAGTTGAAATATAGAAAAGTTTATCCGCTTGATGGCTCGAATGCTGAAAACAATATTCATCAACATAATTTTTATGTGAAAGAATCTTTTGCGCTTCATTGTCCACCAAAAAGAAGAATCGATCTTTTGTGGATACAGAGAATGATATTAGGTATGCATTATGCGAAAAGTTTCTTAATATTAAACGTGTTATGAGGTAAAAACAATGTCACAATTACACTTTGCATTCGTGACATATGGTTTTAAAATTCATTATGGAAGTTACACAAGTAATAGATGAATGAATGAAACAAAAGGGACATTGTATATATAAATTAAATAATAAATCGATTAAATATATATTAAATCATAATTTACATCAATTTTATCCCAAGTTTTATTGTTTTAATATTCTTTTTTTTTTTTTTTTTTTGAAGAAAAGTTACCCATTGGTAACACTAGATAGCTTACTTAAGGAATTGTAGTATTTTTTTTATAAATTTGTAGTTTAGCGTTTAAAATATAATTGTCATTGGATACTAAAGTACTTTTGTACCTCAGATAACCCATCAATTCGATATTTGCACTCTTAATATTGGCGATTTTATCAGCTGATATGTGAAAGCAAGTATTACCGTAGTGGAAAATGGCTTTTTCTGTTGATTTTCCTTATTCCTTGAAAGAATTTTGTTAAAAAATATATATATAGTTCCATTGAATGCAAATAATATTTTAGTGTCCCAATGCTATAATAGCTAGGGCACTTAGCTATTATAGCATTGGGACACTAAAATATTTTTATATTATATTATTATTACTTTAGAAAACTGCCCTGGATCGCCAAGTGTTCATTCAGTATATTTAGAAATTCCTCAATCTCAGGATAGGTTATATGTCGGTATTTTATTTATAATATATATTTTTTGTCAAATTTGTCCTGAAGCAGCAGCGTACACGATTGAATCCGCTTAACAAGGATTCACTTACCTCCCATATATTCTAAACAGTGTTGCTAGGAGCGTCATTATTTTCAATTTAAAAGTTTATTGTTTTTTGTTCTCATTAAATATTGATATCTTTTAAAGATATTATAATCAGTTTATAAATAAAACATAGAAAAATCGCCAAAAAATCGCATACAAATTCGAGTCATATTTCATATGAAAAAACACCCATAAAAAATATCATTTAAAAACGATATTTTTTTGTGCTGTAATTATACTCACAGTTTTTATTAAAATTTAAACATAATATTATAAAATTAGTTTATAAACTTATGTATGTTTTACTTAAATAACAGTAAAAATAAAATTAGTAATATCAAATAAAAAACTATTTTTTTCGTTGTTTAAAGAATAAAACTTTATCCTTTTTAGGGCAATTTTAAAAACCAAGAAAGGCTAGAAAAAAAGCTAGAAGCTAAAATTAAAATTCCGAGACTAAAACCAAAATAAAGAGACTAGATTAAGATTGAAAAATCTAAACTAGCAGCACTGACTTTAAAATTAAAAATAGCGATATTATTTTATATATGTATATATATACATATATATATATACATTTTGTCTGCATTCTCTATAGCTGTCTGAAATCGAAGCAAGGACACTTTTACTTTTTATTTTTTTAAACTGTTATAAATCTGCCAAAACTAATCTCATATAAAAATTATTTTAGAGTGATTCCATGTTAAAACAGATATCAATCGGATTGGACATCTCCGATGTCAATGAAATTCACAGACATTGGCTATTGAAAGTGTTTCTCAAATCATAAAATTTAGTCTCATATGTATATCTTGTTTAATTGTTAATAACTTTTAAACTGTATATGGTAGATCTCTAGTTTTAGTCTCATATTAAAGACAAAGATAATACCTTTATAACTATATGCATAAGATTTTTTACATCAAAAGTTCAAAAATCAAAGCTGGACATAAAAAATCAAACCATTACATCTCAAAAACGGTATTTTTAAAATTCTTAAAAAGTTATATAATAGTGACATAACGAATGTAAAATTTAACGATGAACACTCATTTAGTTTAGAAGTTTTGAATCAAAATAAAATTTAATTACTAATAACTTCTGTATACAATAAAATTTTAGTATCATTTTAAAGATAAGGATATTGCCTTAAAAATAACATGTGGTAAGTTAATTTAATTTGAAAGTTAAGGTATCTCCGAAACCGATATTTTTAAAATTCTTAAAAAAATATGTTAACGTTAACACAACTCTTTCCCATACCCGTGCAAAATTTCATATTGGACACTCCTTTAATTTAGAAGTTATGTGACAAAAGATAAAATAATGTCAAATTTTCTATATAAAATAATTTATTTTTTTTTTATAAGAGTTCATAAAAAATATACCTTGAAATAAATTTCTGTAAATATTTTAAATTCTACATACAAAAACTCATAATGAGTTATGCAACTCCTAAACCAAAAAAGTGTCCAACTTGAATTTTGGTACGAGTATAGAATAGAGTTAAATTAGCAATTAAAAAAATGATAAGAATTTTAAAACTCCGTTTTTCAAGTAAATAAATTTTATACATGCCAATTTAAAGCTAATATATTTTTCTATTAAATTAAATAAAAATTAGAATTCCACAATGTATAGTTTAGAAGTTATGAGCAATAAATTATTTACACTTCTGGAAAAAATTCGACAGTTTTATCATTTTTAAAACGGCATATTTTTGGACTTGTAGTAGGTAATATCTGTAGGGACTTTTATTGAAATCGGAGATATCAAATTCGAAAATGCCTGCTTTTTGCCCATTTTGGTATGGAATCACTATTATCACCTATTATTTAGTGCCTTTCGGTAGCATATACCAAATAGCTTAGTAAGTAAATTAGAAGTTATAAAAATATAATTTTTAGTTATTTATTTATTATTTATTTATTATATAATTAATATTGCTCGTACACAGCTTAATTGAATATTAAGAACATAAAAATGTTGAATATTTTTGTACAACATTCAGTTTGGTTTTATTTTTGGATCAACAATTAATAGACTACTAAGTTAAGTAAAATAAAAAAAAAAAAAAAAACGTAAATATAAATGTATGTATATCCTTTTTTTATTGAATTGAATAACTTATTATATTAAAACATTTAAAAAATCTCGTTTCTAACCCTAAGCTTTACCCATTTTGGAAAACTAATGAAAAACTATATTTCCTTAATGATTTTGCAAAATTACAGTTTCCCTACTTCTATAAAAAATATCTGACAACTGTTCTTTTTTGATTATGAATTGGTGCATCATAATATTGATTTAAATCCAAAAAACTTTTTAAATACTTTAACCAAAGAGTGGCAGCTGCTATTTTCTGAATATGAATTATCCCATTATTATATTAAATAAATTTCTAAAAACTAAAAAATATTTTAACACATTCTCCTCTTTTATATCTCTAAATTCGGCTCTTTTCGAAAAGAATTTAGATTTTCTAACATAAAATCACCTTTACAAAAGAATCTTTTCGGATATTTTTTCACATAACAAAGAAAACCTTCTTTTTCAAAATTAAAATACCTTTATTTCCTAACAAAAGTATTTGTAAAGAAGCGTTTTTATGTGTTTTTTTTCTTAAGTATTGGCATTTTTTTTATTAATTAGTGAAGTACAAATAAAAATACGATTTAAAAAAATTAACAAATATTAATACCTTTTCCGCTTTTTTATCCTCATAAGTGCATTTCTCACTAAAAGGATTTTTTTTCTTTAATTTAGCGGTTTTTACTTTAATTTGGGCTATTACAGCCAAATTTTTGTTTGGAATATTTTTTTCCATTGTACATGTTATTTATTATCTCTAAACAGAATAAGTTTCAATGAATTCTGAATTTTTATTAATTTTTTTTTATTTTTGCCTAAGGCACAGACCATTAAAAACCTCAAATTCTATAATTCCAATGCTAGATTCAACGTTGCCGGTGTTGCCGTTTCGCAAAACATAAAAGATACCCCTCGTAACGATCACAATCAGAATTTAAGATAAAACAATTTTTAATTATGCAAAAACTATAACAAATGTTCTTTTACTTAACAAAGTCTTTTATATAAGCATTATGTAATAAGAGAACTTCAATATAAATGCAACAAATATACTAGTGTCTATCAAATTTATAGATTTATATTGACTTGATTAATTATTAATTATTTAATTATATTATTATATAATTATTTGATGTATACTTCTTCAAAGAAAAAAAAGTAACAGAATTTAAAACTTTTATGAATATTGGAAATTTAAGCCAGAAAAAAGCGAAAAATTAAAAAATATTTCCATCATATTCTAACATTTTATGTGCAAATTTATCTGTATTCATGTTCCATTTTGTTTTATAGGATATTTATTAATAAAATACTAAGGTTTAGTTAATGCCGCAAAACCCTAATTTCTTTTGCCAGTACAATAGAATAGATTAGAATAGAATAGAATAGAATAGAATAGAATAGAATAGAATAGAATAGAATAGAAAGAGAATTATATTGTATTTGCAAATAAAATTTATTGCATGTTTATTATCAAAATTTATACACTTTCCGTAAGAAATTGCAAAATGTCAGATATGTTCGAATATATCTGATATTTCTGCTATGTTAGAAGAAATATCGAAAAAAAAGAAAAACAAGAAAGTTACGGTAATTTTTGAAGAGGGAGACAACTGCTTCAATATCTAAATAAATCCTCAAAATTTGTACATTTGATAAAAAAACATTGTATTTTAAGAAAATCTACTAAATTATTAATAACAAAGTTATTTATTTATAATTTTTATGATTGTAAAAAGAAATATTTATTCATAAAAATAGTTATATTTTTATTAAACAAAATTCTGTAGTTGGAATCCAGTCTTACAAAACCACGTCTAAAAAATTTTGGACTAAAAGCATTTGTAGTGTATCCCACATATAAACACATAGCGACCACACAAGTCTGGATGTATGAACAATGCATAAAACAAATAGTAATTGAATATACTCGTATATAAAATTACAACTCACATTGTTCTATACGTAATGCAGACTAATCATAAATATAATTGAGTGACACTCTTATAATTGAGTGCACTTCAAATATGAAATATTGATTCCGTGATACCGAAAGAGAAAAATATAATATTTAATAAAATAGAATAAGTTAGAATAAGTTAGCCATTATACATGGATTCACAAATGTTGACCTTAAGTCTCTTGGACAATTTATTTTTCATTAGTAATAACTTATAAGAAAGACGTTCCGCCGAGAGACTGTTATGAGTCAAAGTAAAAATATAAATTATGATATACCAAAGAATATAAATCTAAACAAAACTTAAAGTATTTTTTAAAAGCATTTCACGATGCGGGAAGGAAGACAATAGGAAAAGAAGCAAAAACAGAGAATGTTACAATGTATCGCTCTGATCGTACGTACTCCGGAGCCGAGTTTTTTCGTCTTCTTCACATACACAACCAGAAGATTAACGAAGTTAAACAATTGTGAGAAAAAAACAAAAAATCGTTTAGTTTTGTTCTAACTTTCAACAAGGTACAAGCAAAAACAAAACACAAAACAAGGAGCGTAAAAAATTATTATTTTTTTTTTTTTTGTATACTAAACATAACAACACATTCGCAACAAAGAGCGCAAACATCCTAATACCCAAAAAATTCAAATTTTTACGTCCTCTTTTTATGCCTATCGATGCTTTAATTGTGTGTATGTATATGCTATGATCATTTTCGTTGCTTGAGCAAATTTTTTTTCTTATTGTCAATTCACGAAAATGTTTCTACTATAATTATAAAAGTTTTTTTTTAATAAAATACAATAACATTTTTAATGTTCATATTCTATACCAAGGCAATGAATGCGTGTAAGAAAAATGTTTGCTATCAATCTCTATATATGTGAAAATCATTTTTCAAGGTCATAAGTTAGGAAAAAAAAAATCAAAGAAACGCACAAAATCTATCAGAAAGTAGTCGTAAAAATGCAGAAGTCTCAGAGAATCGATTCATGCTTTACAAAATATTAGCACAGGATGTAAAACCTTTTGTAAGCTTTTGTTGACCTCTATTCAAAAGGAATATTCTGAAGATGCTCAGAATATATTTTAGAAATCCCAATCCACTTTTTTTTCGAAGATATAAATTACATTTAAGTCTGCCCCATGTTTCCACCTTGAATGGGTGGGCATCTATCAAATTTCTTCAACCTGGCTTAAAAAATAATGCTTTTGAATCCGTGAAGCAAAAATTCGGGCAGTTGAGTGACCGAGATGCCAAGTATATGGTTTTAATTATGAACGAAATAAGCATAAGAAAAGACTTAAGGTATAATACAAGCCTGGATCTAGTTGATGAATTCGAAACCACTGACAAATCCCAATACACATATTCTTTTCTAAGAGATAAATTAAAATTTAAGTCTGCCTCATGTTTCCGTGAAGCATAAATTCGCGCAGTTGGATAAATGAGATGCCGAGTATATAGCTTTAATTATGGACGAAATAAGCATAAGGAAAGACACTTGGTATAATACAAGTCTGGATCTAGTTGAAGGATTCGAAACCAATGGATTTGAAAGAACCACCAAATTGGCACCCATGTTTATGTTTTTTGATTATGTCCGTGGTTTATCTGCAGATACTTTAAGTGAAATTGTTAAAGAAAATATTAAAACTTTAAAAGCATTGGTATAAACATTTGCAACCTTGTATATGATCAAGGCTAGATCAAACGAAAATGTTTTTCTAACCTTAAAGTATCTGAGGAAATCAAAACGTTTTGCATGTATGATTTCCCACACTTAATTCAGTCTTTGCGGAATGGGCGGTTAAAATGTGACATAAAATCACCGTATGGAACGGTAAGCTTTCAAGTAATTATGGAATTGTATGAACTTTTGAACACTTTTGAAAAAATGCGTCTAAAATTTACAACACAAATTTTCAGCATAACTGTTGCGGCTGCTTTTAAACTATATCCGAAACCACAAAATTTAAGAAAAGTTCCGCAGAATTGGTCTTATCGACAGCTTAGTTTATAGAAAAAAATTTAAAAAGTTTTCGATTATCTTAATAGCGGTTCCATTTATGGTGATAATTGCTACAGATCTGCAATTCAGCTTAACAGAGAGGCACATAAATTTATTGAAATTGTCTTAGGATATTTAGAAAATGTGGAGTTTATGAATCAAAAGAAGCGTGTTTTCTTTTTGAATGGGATGAAACTTACCCTAAATTCACTCCTTATGTTAAGAAATGAAATTTTTGGCAAAAATGATGGTGACTAAAATAGTTCAATCAAGCTTTTCTAGCAACTATGAACTTGTACAAGACGAGATAACGCAACTTGATGCTGGCTTTGAAACAGATTTATGTATTGAACATAAAGAACCACGTTGCAATAAAATTGATGATGGTAATTTCAACAGCCACATATGTGCAGATTATTTTTTGTGAAATGTTCTTGAAAATTCTGCAGCTATAAATTTCGAACTTGTTTCGATAAGATACTTTGTTGGATACGTAGATTTTAAAGTCTTTCCAAATTTACAATGCGAAGAATATAGTGACCAATTGAGAAAGATGGGTGAAATTCTAACAGCCCCAAACGAGCTTTTTATTCGAGGGCGGATCAATAAGTCCGTGATTTTTCGAACTTTCCTCGTAGTTATATGAAATGCAATACTATTCCGATCAAGTATCGCCTGTTAATAGACTACTGTCAAATTTTGAGCAAGTATCGTCATTTACTTTGCGTTTAACAGCTGTTTAAAACATACAACCTCGTTAATTTTCTAAAAATGGAAAAAAGTGAATTTCGAGTGCTCATTAAACATTATTTTTTGCGAAAAAATCCGTCAATCAGACCAAGGAAAAGCTCGATAAATACTATGGGGACTCTGCACCATCGATTTCAATAGTAAAAAAGTGGTTTACTAACTTTCGTTGTGGTCGCACAAGTACAAATGATGCTGAACGTTCTGGACGGCCAGTTGAGGTCAGTATACCCGAAAATGTCGAAAAAATCCACTATATTGTGTTGGCCGACCAAAGAGTAAAAGTGCGTGAGATTGTTGATGCCATAGGCATTTCATATGGCAGTGTGGTTTCGATTTTAAAGGATCAGCTTGGTTTAAGATAGTTGTCTGCAAGATGGGTGCCGCATTTGCTCTCAATTGACCATAAACGTAAACGTATGACAACTTCAAAGGATTGTTTGGAGTTGTTTAACCGCAATACGAATAAGTTTTTGCAGCGTTTTGTAACTGTGGATGAAACATGGATTCATTACTGTACTCCGGAGACCAAGCAGCAGTCTAAACAATTGGTTTCTCCGGGTGAACCTGCTCCGAAGAAGGCCAAGGTAAGTTTGTCGGTCTATAAGGTGATGGTAACAGTTTTTTGGGATGCACGTGGGATAATCCACATCGATTACCCCATATACTCGTATACTTTAAAAATTATCAGTCGCTAACAGATTTTTGAAATTTAGCTGATCCATCAGATAAACTAATGGATGCAACAAAAAACACATTATAATATTTCATAAAGCTTTTAAATTGAGCCCCAAAAAAGAAAAATAAAAATTTTATCAAACGAATAATTTCATTTAATTTGTTCAAAAATTATAAATTTATTCAGTTTTCTAGATCGATTTATATCCTCCTAAAATACTTTTTTATGCTTAAAAATATAAAGTAGAAAGAAAATATCTTTTATTTTCCTTAAAAATTTAAAAATTAAAAAAAAGTAAATTATTTATTCTTAACATAACAAAAATGAAAAAGTAAATTTTTCCTTTTAGAATATATATACATTTTTTTGCTAAAAAAAATAAAAAAGAACTTTATCTATCCAAAATAAAAAAAAACAACTTTTATTTCTGGCCAAAAAACAAATTTTTTATATATTTAAGCACATTTTTTTGTTTATAAAAAATTCGAACGTCTTTAATAAATTAAAACATTTATTATTTTCAAATTGCTCTTTAATGAATTATTTTTTCTTCTTGTATAAATAAAGAAAAAAAAAATATTTTTTTGTTGAAAAGAAAGAAATCAAAAAACTTCTTTATTTCACAAAAAAAAAAAAGAAACACAAAATAAATTTTATTTTTAGCCAAAATAATAGAATGAAAAACCTTTTTTATTTAAAGAAACTTTTTTACTACATAAAAAATATGAAAAATAACTTTTTTCTGTCAAAAAACAGTCTAAAAACTTTAATAATTAAAAAAAAAAACTTAAAAACGAAAAAATGTAGATATTTCTAAAATAAAAATATTTTCGAATTAAAAAAAAAAAAGCAAAAAAATCTAAAATTCTCTATAACAAAAATTTTTTAATTGCAATTAAAAATAATAATAAGAACATTTTTCAAACATTATAAAAAAATATACAATATTCTTGAACAAAAGACAGCAAAACACAGTTTCCAGATAATTATAGTATAAAATCTTCAAACTTCTAAGAAAAAATCGTGAAAATCGGCATAATATTTTCGAAATCGTCAAAAAATTGGAAAAATTAAAATGGTTATTTACGATCTTAGTAAAAAAATAATACTAAATTTTGAAACTATTTGTTTATTAAATAAACTTTCAGCATTATTTTGTATATTAGAGGCCCAGTTAAAATAGAAATATTTTCTTTTTAACGTTAATAAAGGTTTTCCGTGTAGCCGGCTCAGGGATTTTCTCCTATATTTCTTCGTCGAGTAAACTTTTTTTAGAAATAACAAAATTTTATAAGTTCCGGTATATCAATAAAAAATGAAAATTGCTTAAATCCTCTCAAGGATTTAATCAATATGGTAAAATTATATATCATTCAAAAGGTATTTTTAGTTTTAAAGAGTATTAACATAATTTAAATCTCATATGTATTACTGAATCATTACAAAAATTCTTTAAAAATCAAGTGGGCAGGTGATCCTAATTTACGGAAAAATAAACTCAATTGAAAAATTACTCAAAAAATCATATATATATATATTCTATATGATTTATATTCTTTGAATAGGTATTCTTAAAATCTATTTTTTAATTTTTCCAATCCGGTCCAAAAAGATTAGGCATTTCATGTTTTATTTAGCTGTTCATAAACTTTATCATTGGCTTGAATTTTTAAGAGTTTAATTTAAGGTTATTTATAAACTCTTCAATAAAATCCGCAATGAGATAAAATACATATGTGGAATAGAATAATTTCGATTTGTTAAATAAAATTCCGTTTTTACTTTTTTTTTCTTTTTGCATAAATTTGCATATAATGGATATACAAATTAGTATTTTTTAACAAAAATGCTCCCAAATTCAGCAATCCTTATATTCGCAAGAGCAGGAGAGTGACAAAGAAAATGTTCCACTGTTTCTTCCTCTTCCGCGTTAAAGCAACTTCTACAATAATCTTTAAAAGGAGTCCTAGTCTCCTAGTGTGTGCACCAGCGATCCAGTGCCCTATAATAATGGCTAGGAGTATTAGTAGCTGACGCTTTGGCAAGCACTGCAGTAACAGCGGTATGAAAATTAGTTGGTACAAACGACAACAATAACGACACTAGACTAGGCCACCCTCACGGATGACCCAACACTCCAGAAAGAAGAATAACAGAACAATACAACCATTTCAACGATGATAATAGGCAAGCCCCTACAGGAACTGCAAACTCAGCAAACTGGAATGAGATAATCTACCTTTGAGCAATATTATCTCGATTTTTTCCATAGACACATCGAAGCCTACACGATAGCCCCAATCAAATATGTCAGATATAACATCCCCACCCCTAGCTTCCAGCTCAGCGCTAGACGGGCCTTCAACAAGAATGAGTAAGTGATCCGTATACGCGCACAACTTTTATGAACGGAAGAGATGCCTGAACAGAGGACCCATCATGATGTTCCATATAAATGGAACAAACCGTGTCGCCAGCATCTACCACAAAAGCCTTTCTGCTTTTTCAAAGAGCTAACTCCCAATAGCTCACTTCCTCTAGCCTACGGAGGACGCACCCCTAAAGTCCACAAATATACCTAAGACATATTTTGCAGACGAGTCGTTAACGCATCTCCTAACGTACATCCAGGCATCCTCAACAATTCTACCTTTCGTTGGCGCCCTCCCTCAGTCTATTCACCATAACTCTTTCCAATACTTTTCCAAGTCCCGAAAGGAGGCTGATGCCCCGATAAGAGCAAGGATTGCGACTCACTCTACAAAGAGACTTCAGGAGCACGATAACGCCAGTCATTTCCAAGCCCCAGGGAAATAGCCCTTACAAATGCACCTCCCAAAGTCAGACTCCAGGTACTCAGGTATGGCTTTCCAGATGCTTTTAAACATCTCTCCAGTCATACCACCAATACCCTAAGACTGTCTTCATATCTAAGTTTGGAGGGTCAATGAGAGAAAAGTAGTCAAGCGACTCTGCATAAGGAAATAAAATCCTCAACAGTTCGTCAGTACAATATCTTAAAATCCACAATGTAACATTGCCAACCTGAAGAGATGCTACGTCTGCCTGCCTACTATTCTTGCCCCTACAAATACGACAAACCGTACCCCAAGGTACGCTGAGCGAGATCATCAGCGCCGATACGCCTGACCCTATGAAAATGTATCCGGAGTTGCCTGACGGTCCTTCGCATCTAATAAAGCTCATGGGTCGACTAACTAACTTTGCCGGGCCTGGCCTGAACACATCCACTGATAATAGCTGCGATAAAGCAACTGCCCTAACAAATTTCGCGTAATTGTCCCAGTTCACTTCCATGTCTCTCCACCTTCTAAGGGGTGGTGTCATCCGCGTTCGTTCGTGGTAAGAGACCCCTGACCACTGACGCCATTAGGGCCATCAAAAGTATACAGAAGACTAGGTGTATTTAATATGCTCACCTTAACATTCACTCGCTGAGCATCCTCTCTCGCATGAAGTTTTGATATTCAGACGAATGCCTAGAAATCTTATAGAACTATATAGGAGAAGATGCATTTGCGTCAAGAGGAGCAGTATACTACTCGCATGGAGTAGCACCGTACCTATATACGTTAGATAGGGCTCCAATGGTACGCCAAACTTACAATATATACTCGCTAAGAGTACCCCACCAAACTGCCCTTCCCCACTCACTCCTACTAACTAATGTACATTCAATGTTCCTGTCATCCACTATTATTGCAGAGTTTCTTCCACTGTTAGTATAAACTGGCATACCCCCGGCATCCCTCTAATGAAGCCGTCCGTAGCGTATGGCTCCTGCACGAACGCAAAAACCGCACCTTTACTACGCATTGCCTGCCCTAGCTCGCATACAACTGCTTATGCCCTTTGGCAATTAAGCTGGACTACCCGCAGCTCCATGTTAATGCCGAGCATTCACTCTGGCAACCCTAGCCCCGAAAACAGGGCATGCTGAAGACATCATCATGTGGTCCACCGATAGACCTTTGAAAGCACAATTACGAAGGCGCATCTCATTCGGGCACTGCTTAGCCCAGTGGCTAACAGAGCCACAACGACGGCAAACGTTCTCATTTCGCATGCATTCACGAACCCGATAGTTTGGTCTAGTATTATACCCAGATATTTCACACTTTTCGACACTTTTAATTCAACTGCATTTAGGCAAGAGAGTAGGAAATATGGTATTTTGTATCTCCTTGAAAAGAGAACTAGTTCCGTCTTTCCTGGATTTACTGAGTAGGCATTTTGACGGCGGTGGGATATGGTATACGGTCACCGCTACATATGCGACTGTATTGAACCTCAGGGAATCAAGTTCTCTGAGCATTGTGTTAACGGCAATATTATAAAGAAGTGGAGATAGAATTCCCTCCACCCATAGTGGAGATTATAACTCTGTTGGTTATAAGTCTCCATATGATACCGGTAATCGACTAATGTATGTTCAATCATTCAATAGCCATTTTAATAGCATAAGATGTCATATGATCGAAGGCTCCTTCTATGTTAGGAAAGGACACTAATACATATTCCTTGTAGAGCATTTTCTTTCTTTCTTTCAGACTTTCCAAAGTTTTCAAGAGGAAGAACGAATGACTAATAGGTATGAAGTTCTTCGGCAACATATGAGAGGTTTTACCCCCTTTTGGAATAAAGACTACTTTACATCTAGTCCATGAGTCGGGGATAAAAGAACATGATAAACAGACCATGTATATCTGAAGCAAACATGGAACTATAATATCAGCATAATACTGTAAGTCTGTGGGTATGATGCTATCTGGGCCGGAGGATTTAAAAAGGGCCAAGCTGTTCAGAGCCCATCTTAGTTCATCATCAGTTATTTGAATCTGAACATCATTTAGGTGAGAAAATGTCGCAAGAATATCCGTTATAGGGAGACTGCCAGGAAAATGTGCATCTATTAAAAAGTTTAAGGTCTCATGGTCACTTGTTGTCCAGCTGCCATAAGGTTTCTGAATGTAACTTGGGACAGAAGGTAAGAAATTCAGGATTTTGCGTAAGCAACTAGTCTCGGAATGGCTTTCCATGCCGCTACAAAAGACCTCCCTAAATTTGCGTTTCGCGTTCCTGATCAGGTTTTTAAATCTGTTTACTGAGGATTTATAAGCTGTCCATTTTCCCAGTCTCTTAGCCTCATTAAACGACGGTACTCTTTGCGAGTATTTCGAAGTTCCATCAGTGTGTAGCGAATCAAACTGATGGAACTCTGAACTTCCTTTAAAGACCTTTGATCTGTGTGCTGCAGAATTTGCTCTGTAAAATGCATTTGTTAGCAATTCTACAGAGGACTCAATGCCGCCGGTTACAAATAGTTTGGGGGTTCAGGAGGAATTGGTACAGAATGTCATATTGTGCCGTCCAGTTCGTTTTCCTTCTGTTTTAAAGGGATTTCTACAGTGAAGTCAATGTATAAGTAATCGAAAAATGAGCAATCATTTAAGACCCTCCATTCGCTGATCATGTTCGAATGCCTAGTATTTACTAGTGTAATATCGAGAAACTACAAAGTTTGGTTCCTTAATGTTATTTAAAACGTCTAAACTAATACAAAGGATAAAATCGAAAAGATACTCACCCCTTGTATTGGTATCCGAGCTTCCCCAGATGATATGGTGGGTGTTGGCTTCAGCCCCTATCATGAGCGTCATTTGCCGATTTGGTTATTGCGCGAACTTTAGAATTTGTAGGTGGTTCACAGCTATCATGGGCCATATAGCCGGAAACAATATACATGGTATCATTAGTTGTCTCCCAGGCTGCTACAACCTCGTCTTCATCACTAAAATCATAGATAATGAAGATACTAAATTTTCTGCTTGCCACTATGCAGATCGTATCCTACCTAACTCAGCGGCATGTAGCAGTATATAGTTATTCGCACGAAGACCGCAAACTCTTTCACACCTCGATTCTTTCAGACATCCGGAGCATCAACGCAACCAAAGCTGCTTTAGAGTGGTGAAGAATAACTTTCGTTATCTTCACCATTGTCATTATGGGGGTGATTGTGACGTTGATGTCATCTTGGCTCGAGTTCAAACTACTTCTTCGTCTTCGTCATCTACTTCTTCCAGCCGTTAAAAAAACTCTCCCACGAATTCAGAGTTTGAATTGGTATCTTCTTGAGTGAGAGAACTAGTAGTCTCCTCACATAGCATTTCTACCGGAGTTGGATCTTTATCGTCCTGAATCGGTTTGTCTCGGTCGTCTCCTCGATAGACCTGTAGAAAGGTAGACTCGAAACCGTAGTATATCTTTCCACTTTTCTCTCAAAGGACGGCAGCCTATTCATAACGATGACTATCCTCCTGGATGCTCCGTAGGATTCGGATGCTCTGGTCACCTTTCAATCATTTGTGGGGATCTCAGGGTTATCGAACCGAATGAGTTCCGGAATCTCCTCTGGTTTGCACGGTTCATCAGGTACGCGGGCCATGGATCTAGGCCGAAGTAGAATCTTGTCAATAGAGACCACTTCTAGTCTAGCGCCTTCCCATAGGCCTTCCAAAAGAGCGACCGCTTGCTTCAGGAGCAAGGGCGATCGCTCGTTTGAGCAGGCCATTAGCTTGACACGGCTAGGATACCATCCACGATAATCGCATTGGGGAGAGGGTCCGTGGTTCTCCTTTAGAAGTTTCCAGAATACTCCCATCACCTTTTTGCGTACAAAATCCCACTTTGTGTAGGAGATAGTACGGTCAACATCGCTGCTGTCGACGACAACTCATATGATAAAACCTTTGGCCAATTTATTAAACGATTTGTATATCGTGCTGTAGCGTTTCGGACGTTTGGCTCCGGACTGCTGACCTTGCAACTCCTCCTCTCACCATTGCCGTTTAAGCCCATCTTTCGACGAAGGGAGAGGTTTTCGCTGCAATTCGGCCATTAAAACTTTAGCCCAATTTAGGGAAGCGAGTTTTCCTGGGCTTAGAGATTCGGCTGGCTTTTTACCAAGAAGATCTAAAAAACGATCGGTGGCACGTCGTCTTAAAGAGACCCAGGCGGGTGTGATGTACTTTTAGGACGTATGTGTCTTGTCCTTTTGGACTGGAGGCACAGATCAAGAGCTCGAAGGCAAGTTCGTCGCTGCTTTACTGGCAGGGGGAGGTGGTACTTAAGAACTCAAAAATTTGTTCGCAGTTCCCTTTTTCACAGAAGGCACTGGATTTATTGCTGTTCAGAGGCACCTCGCTGCTTTTTCTTCTAGAATTGGAAGCTGGTCTTACACATTTGCTGGACTTACTACCACCGTTTTGCTCTTATTTAGTTTGTTTTTCGCTATATTATTAATTTCCATTCTATTCTCACCATTACCTCGTATGGGGTTGGACCATACAGTGGAGTGGAGTTGTTAGCGACTAATTTTCTTTAACCACTAACTAGCCATCAGGTTCTCGGCACAGCTTCCATGCGCTCAATGGGAGATCTGTCAACTCCACACAAGTAAGAGAATTTTGCTCCCATTCAAATCTTACGGTTGTGCTCAATTGTATCCCAGCTCATATTAATGAAATACATAACACTTCTTTGATTGATTGCTTTTTTTTTCTCAAATATAAACTTAATAGTACAAAAAGCTCAATCAATACCAATTCCCTCCATTGAATTTTGGTCATGCATTATATCTTTGTATTATAAGATGGAAATAGAAACGATAATTCGGGAACAATGGTAAAGGGACTATAAATCAATCAATATTGATCGTTGCAATTCACTTTTAATTGGTTTAAATTTTTCTAACTTTTTCGTACCCAAAGTGTTGATGATTAGTTGGAAATTTTTGATAATATTGTTGAGAGTTGTTTTGAGGAAAGCGTTCCACTTAGAAACACTACTATTATAGAATGGAAAAATGGTTACAACCTAAAGAGTTGAAAATAGCTAGATTAAATTGAAATTTAGCCTGAAACCTATGTTTCAACACAATTTACATTTCTATTGAACACTATTATTACAGCTTCACCATATGCAAACTCTTTTAAAACTGATAGATTTATACCCATACCAAAGATAAAATCACACTGTTCCTGTTTAGACTATAGGTCAATAAGTGCATTAAATAGTGGATCTAAGGTTTGGGAAGTATTGTTGAGGAAACAAGTGGAAGATTATCTAATTCTGTGAGTATGATAAATCCTTTTCAATTGGCTATTAGAAAAAAATATAATACAACTGGTTTGGATTTGGATATCACTGAGAATGCTAGGATGAACATGAACAATTCTTACAGTTCAATACTTATTATATAGTAAAGCTTATGACTAAGTCAATAAATATTGTGTTATCAACTTCAACGATATTTTATGTTTGATTCTTCTGCTTGCAGTCTAGTTTGGTATTTTCCTACAAATAGGTCTCAATATGTCGAATCTGCAGAACGAAGATCATATACTCGGAGAACTTTTAGAGGAGTACCACAAGGATCTATGTTAGGACCACTTTTATTTGTAATGTATATATGATTTATACCGTGAAATCGCGTTTTGTGAACGCTACACTTATGTCGATGATTTTCAGCTTTTAGCAGCTGACTCTGGCTTAGGCGTAACGAAAACAAATTCAATAGTGATTTAAAACGTGCTGAAGAATAGTGCCTAATTACATGAGTCTTAATTGAAATTGAAATTGGATTTTAATATCTAAAACTTCCTTTATATTAAGAAAACTTTACTGCCTTGGTCGTTCCATTCCATGTTGAAAAAGGTTACTTTGTTGTTGTGTTTACCATTGTTTATATATGGAACTGAAATATTTTCTGGCACATCCCAAGAAAATATAACTAAATTACGTTTTGTATCAATCGTTATAGAGAACATGTTTCCGCGCATATTATTGAAATTTTATGATCTGATTTCAATAGCTTTATTAATATGAGTATACTGCTTTAATTATTTAGAATTATGAAATATAACAAATCTCCATTCCTTATGGAGAAATTTCATTTTGGAAGGTCTACAAGAACTAATATCATTGTATGTTCAAGACACTTTTCGCTTTACATATTTGAGATTCTGTATTATAAGAATAGCTCGAATTTGGAATAACCATATTCCCTATGAAGAGAGACTTTAGTAAATCAATCACATCTTTTAAAAATGTATCAAGTAATTATCTATGAAAAGAATATGTATGTATTGTTGCATAAAAGAAAAAGTCCTAAGATATGTAACATAAAACATCCATATTTTGCTCTAATGTTTTTGCAAAAGTGGGGAGTTATTTTTAAAATATTTTAATTTCAACAATATTTTGTTAATATTGTTATATCAATGATTTAATATTTATAACTTTATGTCATGTATTATTAACAGGTAATTTTTGGAAATATTTATAGACTTAATGTATCTAGATTAAGTGGCTTATAACCTTGTAATCGAATGAATGAATAAATAAATAAATAAAAAATTTCGAAACACCTTCTTAATTTTTAGCAATCTCAAAAACCCCGTTTTGAGGGTAGTTGCTACAATAAAGATTCTAAAGGTTCTAATTGAGACAACACATTTGTATACAAAGTTTTAAATTGCATTTTGTTTAGAATAAAATGGTATCTTTAAAATCGCTTAAAATACCAAAAAGTTATTAATCATTCTCAATATATTTTAAGACGTGATGTTTTATTTTGGGACAAAAATGAGAAATGTACCCAATATGCAAAAACCTTTGAAAATTAATATTTAGAATAGGACTAAATTTCCTTTATTTTTAAATTTAAAACTAGGCCTTCAGCAAAATTGTTCTAATATAACAATTATATTTTTCAAATGCTTTAATTTAAAACAGAGCTGGATGTTTTTTAATATAGATGAATTAAACATGAAATATTTCTAAACTATTTTTAAAACTGAAATTTTGCATGCATAAATAGTAGATTGATATATTTTTTACATTAGCTGAAAAGGTAATTTTTCATTCATTATTTTAAGCATATTATTCATCATACTTCATCGACCATTATAACTGTTTTCTTCCATTTTGTTCCGGCAAAATTGAGTGTATATATTTTCTTTAATATAATGTACTTATGTACAATATTTTATTTTTTGAACAAACATATCAAGTTTTAAGCTTTTTTATAAAAAAAATGGAATCTCTTCTAAATATAACAAATATTTGAATATTACCTTAATAACAATGGAAAAATACAGAAGAAACTCAGTATAAAAAAGCTTAAATTTATGCTTTATAATCACTTCAAAATTTTATAAAAACCTAACGTTTCAATTTTATAGGAAGGAAAGGAAATTTTCCAAAAATTTTAGGTTTGGATCGATGTTTATTATGAATGGAAAATTTTTGTAAGTTATTCAAGATAAAATTAAATAGTTTTTATTTTAATTTTTAAATTATAAATTTTGTTATATAGACAACAAAAATGCTTTAATTTTTTTTTTTTTTTTGGAAAATGTTTTAATAAATTCCAGTTAAGCTGGAAGAATTGTGATAAAATATTATATTTTTAAGGTTCTTTATAAATTTGACAATCCATATCGAGGGCTTATATTTAAAAAGGGCTATCTGCAAAATCCCAATTGTTCAGGAGAGCAAAAAAAAAACTGTTTCTTTCACTTATTTTTCAATCCAGTCTTTTACGATTTATTAATATTACTTCTACTAAACCTGACACTTAAAAATAAGATTTTTAATTCCATTATTCGCGAATTTATGGTAGGTAGCCATTTTATCTTAATTTGTTTTTAATGTGTGTTATAAAATGTTCCGTTAGCACTTTTTGTTTATAGAAAATTAAAGGTATAAATGGTAAAATTATTGGTAAACATTTGGTAATATATCTTAGCTATCAAGAGATAAAAAAGCGAAATTTGGTGGTTAGCAGGATCATCTTTAAACGTTACAATTATCAAATAAAAAAGTACGATCACTCAAAAACGGAAATGTGTTCATAATTAGATTTGTAAATTAATATTGAAAAAAATGCGTAAAAAAAATTGCAAAAATTTTTTTACCTAAAAGTTTGAAACTGCTTAAAATTGTTTCAAATTTCATATTAACAACTCAATTGTAATTAAAACATTTAAAGTCGCTGTTTACAGATTAATTAACGATTTCAAATTTTGGACTTAAAAAAAAATAAACCTAGTTCTCAATTTTTTATGAGAATGTTAAATAGAAGAATCATCTCAAATTGATTCTGAGTCGAACGGTATAATGAAAGGTGGATGTTGAATAACTCGTTCTAAGTTTATTATTTTGTTCCATTCTGTGCTGTTTATGAAATAAAGGTAAAGTGATCTAGAAAGTACCAATAATTTATATTTTGCATCACCTTTGAACGTTCTACATCTATAAAAAAAATTTAACATTTTTTTAAGTTTACCGCACTTTTTATTTAAATATATATATATTTTTTTTAACCTTTTTGATGTTTAAGATATTTTGCTATATTCACGAATTTTATTTTAATTATTTTATTCCTGTGTCTAAATTTCTAATACTCTTATTTAGCCTTATAAAATGTTGATGGGTTTACGCGTGTCTGTTCTATAAGCTTCCAATCAAGGTTAGAAAATCTAACTCAAATGGATTTTTTCTTCTGACGGTATGAAGATAACATAACTTAAATGTAAACAAATTTTTAGTCTCAAGGAAAATTTTTATTGTACACCAATTTTTTAATTTACATTACTTTGAAAATCGAACAAAAACTTGTAGATAGCACGTTTTTTCTTAAAAAGGAATATGTATATTGTCCTGTAGATAGCCCAAAAACAAAAAGTGAAGAATATAATGTTAGAATTAACATAGGATTTAAAATTAATGGTATTGATAAAAAAGCAAAACTGAAGAACTTGATGCGAAAGAAAATTGATTGGAAATCTGCAGACAGCCATTTGCATGCAAATATGCAAAATTTTTGAACAAAAAAAAAAAAAAAAATACGCAATTATTGACCTCGTCATCTCCGATTTTGAAAAATTTGATATACATAATTATTACTTCAATGCAAAATTTAAAGTTCTTAAAAATTTTTGAAGTTTAATTTTTATCATGGATCAAAATTCACTTATATATATATATATATATATATATATATATATATATATATATATATATATATATATATATATATATATATATATATATTGCCCGATTTCAACAAACTTTGGCTCAAACTGATGTTTCATAAATCTAGCTTTTAGCTATTTTTGTAAAAATTCCATTTAAGAAAATTATAATGAAATCAATACTCGTACTTGTATCAAGAATACTTAAAGAATCAAATCTTTTATGTTCGTAACTTTTCACTAAAATGACCGTTAAAGTGTTGGCAACAACATATAAAAAATTTATTGTGGGACCATGAAAGGATGCTGGGAAAACAAAAATTTTATAAAAAAAAAATCATTTATTTCAGTAATAATCTGAAAATATCTAATGTTCTAGAAATAAATTATTTGTATATGTATAAAAGAGCGTTTAAAATTTCATCTTATTATTAGCGATTCTATTTTATTAATTTGAAAAATTTTACAAAAAAATTTAACTTTGGGGAAATAATACAAATAACTTTAAAAAATAATTCTTAAAATCAAGATTCTTAGTACGACCAAACGCCGAAATATTTTGACGATAAATCGGTATTTTCTAACTGACTGTGAGGAATTATGAAGAATATTTTAGCTGTTTCAAGGAATCTATTTATGAGCTTTTGTTTTAGATTTGGGAAGTTGTAGAATTTCTTGATTGTTCTTCACCTATTGATATTTTGAAAAACTTTAAAAATCATAAAAATATGTAACTTTAAACAACAATATATCGAAGACCACTTAACAGATTAAGACAATTCCAATTGCGTTTAATTTGTGTTGTTCTCATTTATATTAAATAATTTGCATTGTATTTCCTAGGTTCAATTTTTGTATAATATTCAATCTTAGATTTATGTTTTTTAGCATATAAAAAATTATTACTAAAATGAATGAGTTTTTTACTAGATGTTAATTTTCTCAATACCAACCCCCCATGGTTCCACTCTAAATTTTTTTATATGCGTTTGCCAATACTTTAAGAAACATTTTGAAGAAAAATTTTAAAAATATAAGATATGATTTATTAAATATCCTTGACACAAAAAAAGTTTTTTGAGAATAAAACAAAATTTTTAGGATGTATTAAATCTTAGAATTGATTTTTGATGTCATCCACACAGAAAAAATTAAATTTCGTATTCTATTACTAAATTCATAAAACCAATTATATTTTTTACTGAAATCGGACCTATCACTGAATTAGTAAAATCAAATATTCAAATTCGCAAACATTTTACTGAAAAAAATTTAATTTTTTGCTTATTGAAATATTTTTACTGTTTATAAATTTGAATATTTGAAAATTCTTAAGAAATTCAATAATATGGTTTATTATTAAAATCAATAAAAATATTTTTTTGCAGATGTCCAAACAATTTTTATTTATGGTGCCATAAATAATAGTTTATGTATTTATGTATAGTAGTATATAAAATATACATATATGAATAAAAAGATATATATGAAATAAAAGAAGACACGACACTATTTCCAAATTTCATTAGCGGCCAAATCTATCTAAAACAGAAACGCAATCGTTATCAATTGAAGCATTTTCTAAATGAGTTCAACTTACATGCCTTTTAAAGGAGTGAAATATTTAAGTTTCAAGGAAACCAAAATAGATAGGATATAACAAATGCGCAAACAAACCTTGCTTTGGTACCGCCAAATCCGTACAACAGGGCAATTTATGATTGCAAACATGTATCATTTTGAACCACTTCTGCTAAAGACTATTTCCGCAAAATATTTTTAAATGAATTGAAATACAAAAATTAAAACGCATTAAATTATCTTCAAGAAGTCCAGTTACTTTCGCATAATTATATCATGAGAGGTAGCTACATGTTCAGGTACACAATTGAATCGACTTGGGGATTTTACAGCAATATTCATAGACCCCATCATTTATGCGATATATATTGCTACATACATGCATATTTCATATGCTTTTAATTCATCTAGAAGATACACAAAAATAAATCATTATACATATTTGGTAATGTAATATATACGAAAATTAATGTAACTTACTTCTTTTGTGTCAAAATTTTTATAATTTTATATTTTTAATTGTCAAAAAACAAGAAATTGTTATTGTTTTTCGTATTAGTTTAGAATAAATATATAAGCAAAAAAAAATATATATAATCAAAAAAATTTTTTTATAAAATTTTATTTAATGGTAAATTATGATTTATTTTAAGAGTTCAAGTCATAATTTTTTCTGTGCAATAAAATAGAATATTAAAACCAAATATTATTTTTTATTAAATGTAATTTAAATCCAAATAATGATTTATTTAGAAAAATTTTAGCCATACTTTTTTCTTTTTTTTACATTAATAAATTTTTTCAAAGAAGCTGCAGTTAAAATCCTGTGTCATTTCGTTATTGTGTTCATTTGCTTTAAAATTTAACACACTGAGAAATGTTTGCAATAGGAAGTGCACAAATTGAATAAATTTTTGCTATAATGAGTTAATATTACTATTATCAAAAAACATAATTGAATACACAATTTCCGGTCTTCTATCCATAATATTTATAATAATGTTCATGTGCATATTAAATATTTTATTATCTATTCAAATGAGCAAACATATACATAAGAAACGATATGTGCTATTGATATTTATCAAAAATAACCAAGATTTTATTTAAGATTATGTTTTATGGTAATATCTAATTAATAACAAAATTCCATCGTTTGTAAATTTATCTGTATGTAGATGTATTTCTTATTAAATAACATATTAACTTTTATTTTTGATATTCAGCATAATAACTAATTTCGATTTTTGTTGTAATTTTTTTAAACTTTTGAAAAGTTAGTTTCTGTATTAGTTTTCCTCTTTACTATTTTACTTGGCACTTTATATATTTCCTTCATAATGAAACCATAATAGAAGCCGAAAACAGGAACAACATGGTCTTCAGTTAAAAAACAAAAAAAAAAAAAAGTTTTGAAAAACCACATGATACCAGAAATAACCAAATAAGACCATTAAGGAAGTGTCAACAATGGTATATGGAGTAAAGTTTTTGTTGTCACCATCGAAAGTTTGCGAGAGAACCAGCAAGTTTGACTTGTGTTGCTCATTTAGAAAGCCTGTACATTTTGTTTATACTACTAATATTTTAACAGCCAAAATTTTGGAAGTAAATAAATATCGGCTTGTTTAAAAAGTAGGTTAATTAAGATCATACTTGTGGTTATATAAGTGGCACCAAAGCAACTTTTTGGTATTTTTTATTATTTGATATTAAGTATATACTAGTAATAAATTAAATAATTGTTCGATTAAATTAAAATCTATAATTTCGAGTAAAAATTAAAATAAAATAAAAATATCTTACAGATTCGCTGTTTAACTGGTTTAAAAGATGCTTTAACTTAAAATCTAAAGGTTTTATTATGCCGCTTAGTGACACCAAAATTTGGAATTATATTAAAAAAAAATATTTAGTAAAAAGAACCGAAAATGAGTCTGAAATACGACGCGTAATTGAAGTTATGGGTTGTTTTTTAATTTGGATTTGGAGGAGATAAAAAGGATTCACCATCTTATATTCAATTTTCTGTAGCAAAGAAATTAGAAGATTTTGAACTTGATTTGGAAAACAAATTATCATATGAATGACGGTTCAACCGATATATGGAAGTATGGAATTGATATACCAATAGAGTCTCAGCTTGGCTTAGAGGATATGATGGCTTGTGTGAAACTTGCGATATAGAAGGGAAAGAGGGTAAGTAATAAACTCATACTTTATGTTAAGAATCGCTGGACTTCTTTATCTAAAATAATTCAGGGTTTTCGAGTTTCGAAATAAATGTATCTTATTAGATTATGGATAATGATATCCGCACGTTAAAAAATTAGGTGACGCTTTTATTTATCTTTATTTAACTATCAAATAATTAAAATATAGAAAAACAATAGATTTACAAGTACATACATATCATAATTACATATTATTTTTGAAAAGCTATTTCTGAAGGGCGACCCCAATTAATGTAGATATGCTTTTGATATCTCAAACAATGTTTACGTTTTATAGGAATTAATTCTTAACATTGTTGTTGTTTTCGTTTTTAATAAAACACTAAAACAACACAGAATGCTTGTTTTAAATTTAATAAACATTAAAAAACGAGCAAAATATAAAGATATAATTTACTCAAATAACTCGAGTAATTTTAATTTTATAACAGCATTTTAGAGTTATTTGACTAATCGAATAATGAAAAAGTCGAGTATCTAGTCATTTTGCGGTCTGGAACTTAATTGCAAATTATTACTAACTTGAGGTCGCTGATTTGAAATCTAATCTCCATTTTTCTCTATCAGCTCGACTTTTGGAGATATACCGTTATGCCCAAAATTAAGGCAATTTCACTACGTATATTGGAATAACTTGAAAACGATTCACCATATTCAGTTAAAAAAAAAACAATCCAAAATCGGCAACAATAATATCTTTAAGCCGCGCTTACATTGTTTTTAAATTTTCCTAGTAGTTTCAGTTTGAAAAAATAACAATATAAGTTTTGAAAAAATAACAATATAAAAAATTTTTTTTTGCTCTTTAAAAATTCATAAAAAATAAAAATGCGACAAAAAATCACAGTTTTGGTCCTAAAACATTTAGTTAAACATATTACGAATGAAATAAGCTTTATTTCATTGCAATCGGTGCACAACTTTTGATTTTATTCACAATTTACTGAGAAAACTGAATTGAATTGGTATTCCGCCAAATTTTGTGCGGATCGGTCCATTATATGGTCGAGATTGACCGACCATAATTTCCATATTTGTTTCTGGTTGTTTGTAATCTTTAATGATAACTTCCTCAGTATGCAGACAAAATTTCTGACAGATCTGTTGAAGTACGAAAATTATCTAGGTCTTTCTAAAAGTAGATCTTTTGACTATTCTTTTTGTCCGATTTCAATACCACAATTTTCAGGATAATTGTAAAGAATACCATTGATAATATAAGGATGTCTGTATGATCTTTTGCATTATTTATATCTTCTTTTTAAATTTCATATTATTAGCTCAATTATTTATTTTTTTTTTCTCTGAAATAAAGTACCAAGAAAAATTAAAACTGCTTAAAAATATACGCCTTTTATTTTTCGCTTTTTATTATATTTACATAACTGGAATGTGAGCTTTTATGATTTCAATCTGTAGTTATTTTAAGTCGATTTTTTAAAGTCAATTCTTTTGTTTTTGTATTTATTATCATAAAGTTTTAAGTTATATACGTAGCTGGCAACTAAGAACCATAAAGTTGAACTAAACAAAACAAAAAAAAAAAAAAAAAAAATATAAAAACTTTTAAATTGTTTAAAACAAAAATCTGGTTTTTATTTAAAAGCTTCTATGTTCATGGTCATTAGTATTTTCTCAATTTAATTTCAAACTTAAATGCTTAGTTTTATTAAAACAATAAATGCTATTTCTTTTCTTAAAGCAATTAGTTGGTGAAAAGTAAATAAAAGTTTAATTTGTATAGAATTTAAGTTATAACTTTTAAGAATACTTAATAATTTGTTTATATGGTAAATAGTTATTTAATTTTCTCCTTCGCAATAAAGCCTAAAGCACATATCTTCCATAATAATTAATTTTCATATATTTTTATTTTTTATTTTCATGTCAATTAGACATATTAAAAATATCTTAATGATTGGTATACACAATTTATAAATATCTATTACATAATAATAATTTTTATCGCTTGATTTTATTGAAATTTACGTTTAATTATATGTTTCTTCCAGTGTTGCCAGAAGCGTCATACAAAAAAGGCTAAATCGGAGTTTAAAAAAAGATCAAAAAAGGATAAATGCCCTTAGAAATAAAGTCAAAAAGAAGCTAACATTATTTTTAATTTAAAAACTTATTTTTTCTCGTTCTCAAAAATTTTAAATTGGGTCATATTTCATGTGAAAAACCTAACATTTTTGAATGAGCTTTTATCAGTTTTGGGCTTTAATTTGTTTTTGATTAAGCATTTCCAAATTTCTGGATGAAAACTCACCCTTTAATAATTTTTTTATTATATTATTATATTCGTAAATAGTGATTCTATAAAAACAAAATTGGTAATAGCAAATAAGACAATATTTTCTTCGTTCTTGAAATAATAAAATTTTAACCTTTATTGAGGCAATTCTAAAAACTAAAAAAGGTTAGAAAAAAAGCTAGAATCTAAAACGAAAATTTCGAGGCTAAAATTAAAATAAAAAGGCTAGATTCAGCTTCAAAAAGGCTAAACTTGCAACACTATTTGCTTTCCATTTAATAATGACTTTATAAAACCTAAAAATACCATCTTTATCTCTGGAAACATATAATTTCAAAGTTTTTACATTTAATGCTAAAGTCTAATTGATATTTTTCTCACTATGTGTAAAAAATAGTGTTTATTTAAATATTCCCAGCAAAAAAAAAAACTGAGAAAGAGCTGAAAAAGTTATAATTTTAACATGATTGTGTTGTCATTGGAAGGAAGTGCCTAGTGCTGAAAAAGAGTTGCAGAAGTTATTTTTTTAATTCATAGTTGTCATTGGAAGAATGTTCCTCTTTCATGCTTTTTCTTCATTGTTTTTTAATTACTTTTCTTAAAACTATGTTTATAAAATTTTTAAATACAATATATGTTTAGGCCTTATTAAGAAAGTAGTTATTAATAACTTCCAAAAAAAGTTCAAATATGCACTTCCTTTGAAGTGGAGAAAATGCTATTTTTTGTTATTAGGTATTAGTGCGAGTTTATTTTAATATTACATGCATGTTTTTAAAATGCTAAAAATATAAATAAATTTTACAAAATTTTTGTGTATAATGGCAAGAATTTTTATCTAATAAAGGCACCCTTTTTAGATGAACATTTAGATGACAACATTAAAACATTTAATGATACGGGATAGAATATTTGAAAAACGTTAAGGTTCTTACCTATGTGGAAGTATTTCCTCTAGCAGCTGAATTAGGTACCTAAAGCTGAAGCAATTACTAATAATCTCAGAAATTGATTTGGCACTCATACCATAGCTTCTAAAATAAATAAAGTCAGAAAAGTCAAAACATGTAATTATTATTTCGATTGACAAAAAATGCCTGAATCATAGAATGTGTATGTATAAATTTTTTATGTTCATTCTTTTTTTTTTCCTCAAAATATTTTTATTTTTTATTTTTTTTTTAAGAACACTGTCATATTTTTCTTTCTTCTTTTTTATATTCATAAGCACTAGAAAATCTTAATAATACAAATTAATGCTGGTCCTCAGTAAAGATTTTAAATGTTATAAAAGTTTTCAGAAACACGTTTCAAATGATCATTACGCCGATATAAAATAATATCTCTGGCTTCTAAATGATCACCAATAATTACAATGGCTGCTTCATTTATTGTATTATTGTTGCTCTGTGTAATTTTCTCGTAAACGTGATATTCGATATCTAGTTTCTTCAATTTCTGCTGCGCGTTTTACTTGACTTTGTTATGAACCTAATGTACGTACACAATTTGTTCGTTGTGTATTGAGAAAAATATTTGCAAGTGGTCGGGGCATTTTGACTAAATATGTAATTAATTTATTTGAAATACTAAATTTGAATAAATCCTTACAAATACGTGTATAGTTTTTAACTAATTAATTAAGAAAGGGTATACACCCGTACAATCGTAAGTTGGTTTTGCTTCGACATATTGTATTTTTTAAGCTTAATAATATTAGTTTAAACGTATTTAATTGCTTTTCAAAACAAATATATGCAATAACACCTAATAAAACCAAAAAAAAAAAAAAAAAATTTTAAATCGCGAAATTTACTGGACAAACTCGAAACTACACAGAAACACGTCTCACGGTTCACGGTAATTTTTGGGTTTAGCGGTTACGTACAAACACGTCTTTAATTAAGTAAAAAATGTATTAAAATATAATATACAATAATTTATTCAATGTGCTGCAAACTTAGTATGAAAGGCTTTTATTAATATAAGTAAACATATTTTTTATCAAACGTAAAGGATAGTCTATTTTAAGACAATATGAAACCGAAAACGGTTAACCGGTTACCGGTTTTTCACAAACGCTATCGATATCGGAACTTTACTAAAAAAAGTTAAAAAAAAAAATAAAAAATTAAGAGACTAAAAATTAAATTATGTGTGCAATAAAAATGACAGATAGCTTATTTAACTCGGACAATTCTATTTAAATAGTTGAAGTAAATCGAACAAAAAATGTATGCCTTCAAATTTTTGCTTTATGACGATTCATGTATAAGTATATATCAATGTTGCGTGAAGCTGAGAAAAAAGAGGCCAAATTGAACTTCAAAAAAGGTCAAAAAGGCTAAATGCCACAAAAATAAAACCACAATTTTTTTTTATTTAAAAACTTATTTTTCCTTATTTTTAAAAGTTTTATTTTATTTTTTTAAAGATATTGCAAAAAGTTTGTTAATAAAATAAGAACAGCTGACAGCAAAATGCCCCAATGAAAACTAGCCCAAAAAATGCGCTACAGATTTGGGTATACATATTTCATATGTTTGAAGATTTTGGAGAAATTTTTGAAGTGTTCATTGTTGAAACATTTCCAAAGTTAAAACAAAAATTCTCAAGCTAAAAGCAAAATAAAAAGTGTAGCTTTAGCACTAAAAAAACTAAACTGGAAACACTGTCAGTAAGAAATCAAATATTTAAAATTTATATAAAATTTAAAACTTTCTTTCATAAAAAAACCCAAACCATTTATTGATATAATTTTTATAACCAGAATTTTATGCACGTAAGTATTTCAAATAGCAGGATTAGGAACAAAATATTAAAGAAAAGCAATTAAATAGAATAAATAAAAATAATAAAATATAATAAAAAAACAATTTTAATTTAAAAACAATTAATTTCTTAAAAGCTATAACGTGAATAAAAAACTTGAATTTTGAAATTATACACAACAAAAGTTTTTTATTTTTTCAGAGTAAAACATGTGCGCAGTGTTGCCGGTTTAGCATTTTTAAGACTAAATCTGGCATTTCTATCTTGCTTTAACCTCGAAATTTTCGTTTTAACTTCTAGCCTTTTTTCTAGTTTTTTTTTTTTTTGTTCTTAAAATTGCTTTAAGGAAGTTAAAATGTTGGTATTTCAGCGACAAAGAAAATAATTTCATATTTGTTAATACGAATTTTCTCTACCATTTCCTTTGAAGCATTTTTGTGTATCTATCCTTTAAAAGATTACAAAAAAGTAACATCTTCTTGTTAAAAAAATTTAAAAGACTGAAAACCGATTAACTGGTTTTTCCAAGAGTTCAGAAACGGACAAAAGGATTTTTTAATATTTTTTTGCTATTTTCATCAACATATGTATTATGGACGTATTTGAAAAATACTATGGTGCAAATTTTGGGCCACAAATATTACCTCAATGAATCCAACGCAAAATGAAAGTATACCGTCAGATTAAAAAAATTCCGCAGGGTTTTGCAAAGTTAGTCAGAATTTTGATTTTATGGTCTCTTAAGCTAAAAATATTTAAATCAATAAATTTATGGGTACTTATTGTTCGATAGAGTACAAAGCTTCTCTTATATATTATGTAATGTGCTTATCAAATGCCCTTCCCTTTTTACGAACACTTTTAATAACAAGATTATATGTAATACATGAGTAGACACATTGTTCAACCGATTTAACTGATATTATATATATATATATATATATATATATATATATATATATATATATATATATATATATATATATATGTGCATCCTCCGAAAAGAATTATATGACATAAAATTAATTAAAATGTCATGTAACTTTATTGATGGTACTAAAACAATTCGCATAAAATTTGTCATACACATTGAATAGAAAATATTGTATATTACAAAATTTAATCTGTATGGATGCCACGCCCCTTTCTAGCCAACTTTTAATATACTGTGACATTTTTTACTACTTTCATCAACATTTTTTATGAATTTTGAAATTTGCTTACTAAGCAAAGTAACAGTTTCTTAAAAAAGGTAGGTGTGGCATCCAGTCAGAATATCCTTTTAGGATGTATACGTGTGCCATGTTTTATTTTAATCGGTTCAGAAGTTTTGACATAAGATCAAGTCAAATAAAGTAAACAATATTATAAAAAATAGGCGTAAAAATGGAGTGGCATCCAGTAAAAAGCTAGTATAATAATGCAAGTAGTATATTATTAAAAAAAAAAAAAACAATTTAAATGATTTTCATTTCCAATTTGGAAAAAATTTCTCCGAAATATTCGAACTTCAAGAGTCCATAAAACGGAAATTCGAACTAACTTCGAAAAACCTTTTGGGGGTTTTTCTAGGCTGCTGTTACGCCTTCATTTCGCGTTGGAATTATTAAGGCAATTTTTTCTTGTTGCACTGTGTAATTTAGTTCAGGAGGAGTATATTATTCTGAATACGAGATATCATCTGAATGTAGAATTATTTAGTTTATTTCTTTTAATTTTCTCAAATTCTTTATTTCTTTTTTTAATCACAGCATTCATCTAAAATTTTATTTTGCAACAATATGGCCTTCTGCAGCTTGGATAAACAAAACAATTTGTAAAAAAGCGTCATTGAAAATTATTTTTCATAGCGATAATCCCGGAGTATTTTTTTATATTTTACAGAATACAAAGTCTTTTGTTTTATTACACCCTGAAAGTGAAACTTGTGAAATTTTAAAACTACATGGCATAATTACAGTATCTTAAATTATATGACTAATCTTAAAATCTCATCGGGGATAATATATATATAACATACACAAAATATACGATATATAACATATCCGATAAATAGCATATATATTAAAGTGCAATGATTTGTATGAAGATAAAAAATGTTGCAAATGAGATTAAAAATAGATATGATTTAAAGTAATCCCCAAAATATTTCAGTTTAATTATTTTGTTCACGTAAGCTGTACCATTTCTAAAATACCTCCAAAAATATGGTTTTCGATCAAAAATGTAAAAAATTTTTATCTTTTTGTCAAAAAAATTACAACATGTGATAGACAAATGGCGTTTAATAAATAATTATTAAAAACATTTTTAAAAGTAGTTTTCATTCTAGCGAAATTAAAATTTTATAAGATTTTATTTTAAGAACTATTTTGCTAAAGTTTGAATATTTTTGACACATATTGACGTATAGTTAAGTATAATAAATACTTCCGTGTGACTTATTTGCAAAAATTGCTAATTTATCCTTTACGGTACTAAACACATAAAATTGATTATATTGCTGTTAAAGGGTTAATTACGTAAAATCTTTAATAGTGTCAGGATATACCATTCCAATTGTACATTAAAACAAAATATATGTTGAAAAATGTCCGAACTTCCAGGCCTAGTATATTTCTATTATAATTTGAAGTTAATTTTCTTTTAATAAAAATGTAGGTATTTTTAAAATGGTGCAGTTCACGTAAATTTAAGCATTCAGATGTAATATTTGGGGAATCATGTAAGAGCAGACCAAGCTTCATTGCAACCTTATATCGTGTGGTTCTTTTATATACATAACATATTCCTCGGGTCTAATTGGAAACAACACACATTCGTCCACATGATGTAATAATTTTGTTAAAGCAGTGAATAAATCTTCAGAAACATTTATATTGAAATATTTGTATTAAGTCAAAATAAAGAAGCTGTGCCAAATTTTTTATGTAACAGCGATAGCAAAAATATAATACCGTATTTTTTAATATTTTTTCATCACATAAACGGATATTGCTATGTATGCAAAAACTTTCGCAAAAATTCTGAAAGCTATATCCCTATTGTACCGACATATTTATCATTTTATTTTATTATTTATATACTTCCTTATAAGTTTCACATAAAACACAAAAGATTTTTGGCAGAAGTTGACAATCAATTTTTTTTTTTTTTTTGTATATTTTAAATCAAGCTTGTTTTTCAGGAATGTCAAGTTAGATCAGAATTGTTAACCCTATTGTTATTCAATCTGATTTAAGCGCTTAAGAAATTGTTCCATAGCTGAAAACGAACGAGACGTTAATTTGATTTTTTTTTTTTTTTTGATGATTTTTATAAATATTGTTGGCTTTCACACACAGTATATTTTCTTGCAGAAACTGTGAGTTTGTTAGATAGAGTGAGTGAGAGAGAGGAAAAGGGAATATGAAGGTGTAAAAATTTGTCAGTACATACATGGAAATTCGTTTTGGTTTTCTTTTTCGTATTAGAAAACAAACAAAATCAGTGCAATTAAATAAAGGATTGCTGAAGTAAAATGTATATGTGTGAACCTAAAAGCAAGTTAAAAAGAGAATAATAAAAATTTCGGATAGGCTCGATGGCCTAGTTGGTAGTAAGCTAGACGGTCAGTCTTGGGGTTGTGGGTTCAATTCCCACTAGAGACTCTGGTTTGTTTCATTACAACCCTGCCAACATTTTCTATCCAAATTTGCACTAAAGAGTAACCTCAAGTTGTTTTTAACAATCGAATATGATATCATTTTCTTATCCAAGAAGAGTCACCGTGCGGGAAGAAGTGTGCAGCATTTCTAATACTTTTTTAATGACACTATTAAGTGCTTTTTTATGTGTCAAATTGGAGTCATTTTGAGGAACAGAAAAAGTCACTATTTCTGTCGAAATTCTAACTTAATACTACCTACATTACTATCCAAACTTTGACTAAATAGTATCAATATTTGTTTTAAAATAGTAAAAGAAAAAGAACTTATTTTCCTATCGAAGAAGAGTATTCGTTCGGGCAAAACTGTATCGCAGTTTTGATACTTTTTTAATGACATTATTAAATGCTTTTTTTGTGTGACGAATTAGAGTCATTTAGGGTTATTCAAAATCGGTTTTAGTTGTGTTTAGGAAAATCTGACTTTAAATATAAAATTACACCAAATTGCTGGTAAAATAAATAAGTATTGAAATCAAGCGCGAATAGACGGGGGTAGGGGTGGTATAGGAAATTTACCACAACAAACCATATCACAACAAACCTATACCTAAAATTTTCATAATTAGGAAATTATACACTCTGCTACAACGTTATAGTTTTTCTTGCAATATAGGAATCCACAATATGTTTTTAAGGGTTTTGAATCATAATCTTCAGAAAAATGAGAATTTATAGACGGAAATTTTCGGGATTTTCAGTTTTTTTTTTTTGTGAAATGTGTAATTCCTTCTACAAAACTACAAAAAAGTTTTTTACAATTTCTCATTTTAAACAATCAACAAAAATTTCGTTAAGATATCCTAACTAACAAAGATTTTATTACAGATATAATATTTATAGTTTCTCCAAAAATCATGTTTTTTTCTCAAATAAATTACATTACTTAGCTAACAGAATTCTTCATTATGTAGATAAAAATTTAAGTCAATATCTTTTACAGAACAGAAATTACGCTACTTCAAATTTTAATAAGATGTAAAATATTTAAAATCGGATTGGAAATAAAAAATTGGCAAGCGATGAAATATTTTCTATGTCAGAGGTAACCTATTCTGAGCCCCATATGCCCCTGAAGGGCATATGGAGAACCCATCCAAATTAAAAATTATACGCTCCTCTGCTACTTCTACGTGAAATCTTGTGTAAATCCAGCCAGGTGATTGGAAGTTAAAGATTTTTTCAAAAAAAAAAAAGATAAAAAAAAAAGAAAAATGAATTGTGTAAAAACGTGGTGGAGGAGCGGAATTTTTTACGGCAGATACGAAATAATAATTTATGAGAAACAAGAAAGTTAAAACAACTTACCTTAGTAAAAAAATTATAGATATATTTTGATAAATTGGAACAGGATATTTTTGATTTCGAAGAGCATGCAATGTAATGGTTTTTTACTTTCAGAAAGTCGAAAATCGAAATTAATATTATTTGTTTTTGTAAAATTTTTTACTATCAAGAAAATAATATCTTGAGAACACTAACTTTTAAGTGGCTTTTTCGATATTTTAGTTAGTAAGAAATGTAGAATAAGTAGATAAAAAATCAAAATTAATGTTATTTATTTTTGTAAAATTGTTTACTAACAGCAAAATAACATTTTGAGAATATTATAAAGAGTCATTTTTCTGATAGTGGATAAAACTATCACCTAATTTCTGGCAGGGAAAGAGCACATGGTCTTCGTCACCCCCGCTCGTGGGATTAGAATATACTTTGTAATTGTATTGTAATTAGAAAAGAAATAAACCCTGCCAGCAATTAGGTGATAGCTTTATCCACTATCAGAAAAATAACTCTTTCTAGTACTCCCAAGATGTTATTTTCCTGTAGTAAATAATTTAACAAAAAAAAAAAAAAAAATTAATTTCGATTTTGATATACTTACTCTACATTTCTTACTAACTAAAATATCGAAAAAATCACTTAAAAGTTAGTTTTTGGATAAATATAAAGTTACCAAAAATTGTCCACCATTAGTGTTCTTAAGATGTTATTTTCCTGATAGTAAAACATTTTACAAAAACTAATAACGTTAAAATTAAAAACAAAAGTGTGAAGAAGACAATGGTATTCAGTTGGTGTGTTACTTTCAAAGGCAACGCACCGATTTTTTGAAAATTTTAAGAAAGCTTCGTAAAATTAAAATAAAAAAAAGAGTGATAAAGTGAGGTAAAAATAAAAAATAAATAAATATATATTCATATATATATATATATATATATATATATATATATATATGTATATATAAAGTGAATGTTGTTTAAAATGAAAACAAAATGAAATATTGTGAAACAAATTTTGAAAGAAATTTTAAATTAAATTAATTAAAAAATAAATGTTAATTAAAAAATAAATATTATTCCGTAAAATGAAGGGAAAATTCATTTTGAAAAAAACAAATAAATTTGTATTTATTTCTTGTTTTTAATAATATAAAATTTCGAAATAAATTTGCGTTTCGCTCATAAAAATAATGTAATGGGTGATTCAAGTAGAGATACTTTTTTCAATAGCCTTTTTTTGACAGATCACGTCTGTGTCGTGTCATGATGTCATGTTATTTTTGTCTAGTATTGTTTGGCATTTCATAATGGAAAGACTTACGCCTAAACAACATTTACAAACCGTTCAACTTTATTACGAAAATTCACGTTCTGTGAGAAATGTGTTTAGTGCACTTCGCTCAACTTATGGTCTGTGAAGAAAATATAGCGGTCCATATTTCTTTAAAAATGATGCCGGTGCGAACGTAACCGTCAATGGCGACCGTTATTGTGCCATGATAATCGACTATTTGATGCCTGAAATTGAAGCTCGTGATCTCGGCGACATTTGGTTTCAGCAAGGCTTCTCACATATCGCATCAATCAATGGATTTTTGAGAAATCACTTCGGTGAGCACATAATTTCACGTTTTGGGCCGGTCGATTGGCCACCAAGATCGTGTGATATCACACCGTTAAACTTTTTCCTGTGGGGATGTAAAGCCTAAAGTTTATGCGGACAAACCCGCTTCGATTCAGGCCTTGGAGGAAAACATCACGCGTGTCATTCGCCAGTTACCAGTCGAAATGCTCGAACGAGTTATCGAAAATTGAACTCAACGGATGGACCATCTGCGACGTAGCAACGGCCAACTTTTGATAGACATAATCTTCAAAAAAATAAATGCCAAAGAATGTTCTTTCAAATGATAATAAACATTCCCCATTAAATTTGAATTTTCTGTGTTTTTTTCTTTAAAAAAGTAGGGAACCTCGAAATGGATCACGCTTTATATTTTTTAGTAAAAGTGAATATGTATGTTCATCAAACCTTTCAACTAAATTTTTAAAGTTGTTAGGCTCTTCGAAATCAAAAATATCCTGTTCCAATTTATCAAAATATATCTATAATTTTTTTTTTACAAAGGTAAGTTGTTTTAATTTTTTTGTTTCTCATAAACTATTATTTCTATCTGCCGTAAAAAAATTCAGCTCCTCCACCATGTTTGGCACAATTCTTTTTTTAGATTTTTTTTTTTGTTTAAGGAGGTAAAAAACTTCTTTTGCCGAGCAATATTATTAAATATATTCAGGTCATGTCTAAAAATTAAATGCATATAATTAGTAAATTAAAATGTATTCATAAATATGATGTTTTAGTTAAATAAAATCAATTTCTATATATCATTTCACAACATTTTAAAATATTTTTTTGGTTTATTTTAATAAAAGCTTTCTACTCATTTTTGTCTTTCAGTTTACTAAAATTCAAGTCAAGCTTGATACAATCTTTTGCAAGCCTTTGTTATACTTTACTACTCAAGATCTTTGGAAAGTTTTCTATAAGAACTATTCTTTTTTGTACCTCTACAAACGTGATTTGAGAAATTTCCTCTTAAAATATTTTCAATTCCCAAAAGATGTGCAAAAATTTTACCTTTAGAAATATACGTGGGTGTAATATAGCTGCGAATGTTGACAAACATATTTCAGCAAAGATAATATTTATTAATTATAAACAAATACAGCTTTTATCTACTTAAATATTTTTAGTACACAATTTTATGCATTAGTATATTGTTAACTAAAATACTTGAAATTTCAATTTGAGTTTTATATTAACAAACATCAAAAAATATAAACAAAATATCAAAATAATTGATGTCAAAATTACATAAACGAAACCACCATAAAATTACTTGCAATGAAAATTTTGCATATAAGTAGAAATTGGTTTTGAGAGTGTTTTATGCTCCAATTATTCTCGTTTTAAAATTGAAAATTTTGACCTAGTTGTTTAATTTTAATGGGCAAAAAAAAAAAAAAAAAATCAATGAAAAACTTTCTTAAATTTGCACCTCGATTACAAAAAACTGTAAAAAATGAAAAGAAGAATATTTTTTTCCAATTAGAAAATTGATTAAGTTAATTAAGTAGATAATAAAATGAATTCAATATTTAAGTGAGAAATAAAATACTTAAATTTTATTTTTATTTTATATTTACTTGAACATATTTATTAAATTTAGGTGCAAAACGAAACAACTGTGCTATAAGGCAATAATTTTTTTTGTGTGTGTTTAGAATTTAACATTTTCATAAAGTTTTTTTTTTGCATTGGTCTTATGTTTTTAGCTTCTTTAAAAAGTGCAGTTACTACTTTTTTGGATTTTATGTGATGATATGTAACTTCATTCTACATATTTGCTTTAAATCTGTAATTAATAAATGTATTTTTCTCTTTTTTTTTTTTGCTCTAAAGGCTCAAAAGCTTAATTAAATTTAAAAATCTGACTTAAAATATTTTCTGGTTTTTAGCAACAAATTATTTTAAATACATAATAACAAGTTCTATTTTACACAAACAATCTAATTAAATCAAATTATGTAGTCAGCGTATATAATGCTTATTAGCATTAGGGGGAAATATTTTTTTACATTATTTTATATTTATTCAAGGTTAAAATAAAAAAATTCACTATAATTAGAAAATATGCGTATATTTTTACATTAAAATAGCGTTAGACGATTTCCTGAATCAGAATGGTATTTGTTAAAAAATAGTATAGTATAGTATAGTATAGTATAGTATAGTATAGTATAGTATAGTATAGTATAGTATAGTATAGTATATATATAGTATAGTATAGTATATATATAGTATAGTATAGTATAGTATATATATAGTATAGTATAGTATAGTATAGTATAGTATAGTATAGTATAGTATAGTATAGTATAGTATAGTATAGTATAGTATAGTATAGTATAGTATAGTATAGTATAGTATATTATAGTATAGTATAGTATAGTATAGTATAGTATAGTATAGTATAGTATAGTATAGTATAGTATAGTATAGTATAGTATATTATAGTATAGTATAGTATATATATAGTATAGTATAGTATAGTATAGTATAGTATAGTATAGTATAGTATAGTATAGTATAGTATAGTATAGTATAGTATAGTATAGTATAGTATAGTATAGTATAGTATAGTATAGTATAGTATAGTATAGTATAGTATAGTATAGTATAGTATAGTATAGTATAGTATATATATAGTATAGTATAGTATATATATAGTATAGTATAGTATAGTATAGTATAGTATAGTATAGTATAGTATAGTATAGTATAGTATAGTATATATATAGTATAGTATAGTATAGTATAGTATAGTATAGTATAGTATAGTATAGTATATATATAGTATAGTATAGTATATATATAGTATAGTATAGTATAGTATAGTATAGTATAGTATAGTATAGTATAGTATAGTATAGTATAGTATAGTATAGTATAGTATAGTATAGTATAGTATATATATAGTATAGTATAGTATAGTATAGTATAGTATAGTCTAGTATAGTATAGTATAGTATAGTATAGTATAGTATAGTATAGTATAGTATAGTATAGTATAGTATAGTATAGTATAGTATAGTATAGTATAGTATAGTATAATATAGTATAGTATAGTATAACATAGTATAGTATAGTATAGTATAGTATAGTATAGTATAGTATAGTATAGTATAGTATAGTATAGTATAGTATAGTATAGTATAGTATAGTATAGTATAGTATAGTATAGTATAGTATAGTATAGTATAGTATAGTATAGTATAGTATAGTATAGTATAGTATAGTATAGTATAATATAGTATAGTATAGTATAGTATAGTATAGTATAGTATAGTATAGTATAGTATAGTATAGTATAGTATAGTATAGTATAGTATAGTATAGTATAGTATAGTATAGTATAGTATAGTATAGTATAGTATAGTATAGTATAGTATTGTATAGTATAGTATAGTATAGTATAGTATAGTATAGTATAGTATAGTATAGTATAGTATAGTATAGTATAGTATAGCTTTTTTTTCATTAAGCAGGGGAAATTTTTCATAAGATTCTCAGGATTATAGAATAACAGTGAGATATGTTGGATTCATAACGACTAAAACCACCTCCTTCGTCATTCAGCAACCCTGCGGAACTGTCTACAAAGACATTGCATTAAGCTCTAGAACGTAGTTTTACATTATATTAAACAGTAGTGGGCCAAGCACAGAGCCTTGTGGAACTCCTGCAGTGACATTGTATGTTACGATGCCTTCGTCGGTTTGGTAATAGAGCTTTCTGTCTGTGAAATAGCTTACTATTAATCTTGTTAAATACGCCGGTATGCCGATTCTGTTTAGTTTTTGAATTATTATTCCCCAGTTCGCAGAGTTAAAAGCGTTCTTTACATCAAGCGTTATGATAGCGCAGTACTTTCTACTTGCTCCCTTGCCTTCTATCGCCATTCGTGCTGTATCTACTACCATACGAATTACATCGATGTTTGATCTGGCTTTTCGAAATCCAAATTGCCGATTCGACAGACCATTTCTTTCCTCGTGAATAGCAATCGATTGTATTTGATTTTCTCCAGAATTTTGCCATTTGTGTCGAGTAGACACATTGGTCTATAGGCGGAGGGATCGCCTTGTGGTTTATTGGGTTTCAGAATTCGTACCAAATTTTGTTTTTTCCAACAGTTTGGAAAAACTCCTTCCTTTAGACATTCATTAAATACATCCACGAACGGTTTCGTTGCTGTTCTAACTGCCAACTTAAGCACATTGTTTGGAATTCCATCAGGTCCTGGAGCTTTGTTGTCTCCGATTTTCTCTATTATCTTAAGCAGCTCCTCTTCTGTCACCAACGGTATGGATTCTATTAGGTTCATTCTTATCACCGTATTTATACTGCTTTTATGCTCCGGGAACAGAAATCTTCCCTAGTAAGATGGGACAACTTGGCTGTGGGGACTTTTTGCCTTTAGGCGCGAGGTTACCACCCTGTACGCCTTTCCCCAAGGATCATTATCTGCTTTTAGGCATATATTTTTGAAGCTATTTTTTTTTGCTTCTTGAAATAGCATGTTGAAACTCTCGCCTTGCGGTTTGAAATTCGTGACACGCTTCTTCGAACTCCGGTTGGCGCCTAAGACGTTTGGTTAGTCTTCTAGCTCTTATACACAATGCGCGGAGGTTGTTGATTTCCGAGTTCCACCAGTAATTTGGGGGACAGTTCCTCGTCATTCTTCGTTTTGGCATAGCGATGTCACATGCGCTTTTGATTCTCGATGCCATTTGATTCACTTTTTCCAGTGCTGTACCATTCAGTACAAAGTTGTTTCCAAATTCCTGGGTAAATACTTCTTTGTTAGTCCTTTAGAGGCCCAACCAATATATTCTGGTGCATCTTTTTCATGAGAAGAATGTCTACTACCCAAGCTATGGACTGAAAATATAATAGCTTGATGGTCACTGTGAGTGTATTGTTCGCTGACTCCCCAATTCATATCCCTTGCCAAGGAACTACTCATGAATGTTAGGTCCACGACAGAGCTTCTTCCTCCAGTAGAGAATGTTGGTGTATTTCCACTATTTGCTAGCACTAGGTTATGCCTAGAAATCGCTTCGAGTAAAATACTTCCTCTAGTATTTGTTTTTAAGCTACCCCAATCAATAGCCCATGCATTGAAGTCTCCTGCTATAATTTTTGGATTATGATTATCTGAGTCTCTTAACAGATTATCTAAAATCTTCTCAAACTCTTCAATTGTTGCACTAGGAGGGGCATAGCAACTGTATATATGAATACCACCAACTTTGGCTCTTACAAATCCGTCTTCTGAGTGCTTGGATATTTCTTCTATACCTTTATTTCCGCATGCCCACACTGCAGCTTTACCTGTTGAATCTTTCACCCATACAGTATTGCTCATGTCTCTATATTGTTCACAAAGAATGGCGACATCAAGTCTAGTTTCGTAGATAGTTTGTGAAAGCAAGTCCTGCGCCGCCTGACAGTGATTGAGATTTAATTGTAAAAAATCTCATTTACGCAATTTACTAAGACCCCGGCTAAAAACAGGACATCTTCCGCTCCCAGCTACGTGTTTTGTATCCGTGTTTTCCACTTCTTTACAGAACATACAATTTGGGTCCTTGGTACAGTCCTTCGCAATATGCCTACCTTCTCCACACCTTCTACACAGTTTCGACCTGTCGTGAGGATTTGTACACGATGAAGAAATATGTCCAAATTCCAGGCATCTGAAGCATTTTTTGACAAGCACCCTTTGCCTTAAGCGACATACTACCCATCCAATACAACTTTGAATACACATGTTTAATATAATAACCGATCGTCAATTCCCATGAAAGACGCCCTCCGAAGATAATAAAAATTAAATATTGTAGGATATCAAATGATCGGATTTGACCTACTGAATGAATAAAATCACATTAATAAAATCACATCAAAAGATCATATTATTTCATTACTAAAATGATGGATATATGCTCCTTAACTTGCCCTTACTTTGATGAATTAAAACTCACAAGATAACAAATTGCTCTGCAAAAAAATATGAGTAAATATTACATAAAAATTGTAACGTCTTCTTCCTGGTTTGAAATTTGTATGTCATTCTAATAATGAATTTTACTCCATTTATTCAAAACCACCTAAAAATCAAAAAAAAAAAAAAAAAAAATTAGTGTGGAAAAATAAAAATTTCGTAAAATCGTGTCTTTAAATTAATTTTTTTTCGCAGAAATTGACGAGGTTTTAAAAGTATTTTTAAATAAATAGATGATAATTGGTTACTAAAATAATATTATGCAAAAAAATGCATTATGAATAATCTGTTTTATATGCCCTTATATGCGTCCATGCTTCATATGTTGGAAAAAATTTGTTGCTTTCAACAAATCGTCTAAACCCATAACATATAGAATATACTAAAACAGGAATTTGTTGATAGTTTTGAGCATATAAGCATACATATGCTGATACAACAAATCGTCTAAACTGACCTTTATATAGAACGTAGCGCAGTTGTTAAATTTTTATATAATTATATTTGATAGAAAAATCAATAATTTTATTAAAATAAAACTATTATGTTGATATGTCTAGAATTATGAATTTCGTCTATAACTTTTAACCAAATATTATTTCATAACGAATATCCCTAATGTGAGTGGTGGAAAATACATTAAACTAATTAATTAAAGCCAAACATGTTGGTTTATTTTTGTTTATTATAACGCTGTTGGACATAAAAATACATCGAAATTGGAACAGTAATTTTATAAAAGTATAAAAAAGTCGATTTAAAATAAATATTAATAATGTGAAAACCTCTGTCATGTTTACATTATTTTTTAATTATTAGACACAAATCTGCTAAACCAAAATACGTTGATAAAAAGGTTGCAAAAAAACAAACACAAAAAATATATAATAAATTATAAAAAATTGTGATACTCGCATCCAAAATGAAAAAATACTTTATTTCCAAACAAAAATTAAATTTTATTAACCCTAGGATTATCGGTAACGTTATGACTACTAAGTTGACCTCTTGGTCTAGTCAGACCACAGGACGTTTAGAGGTAAAATTTTGCCCCTAGGAACGATTTACAGCAAGACTGTTATCCAGATTTTGTACATTGTAACTTGTATAAGTTACGTATAATAATATGAAGTGGAAAAGTTTCGTTAGACTTATAAAAACAGCCACTGTAATGCAAAGAAAAGAAAGAAGAAAAATCTCGTTAATTTGCACTTTTTTAAATAAAAGGTAATTTTATGTTAATTTATTAATGTGGACATTAGTTTGTTTATTTTTTCTGATTTTATGATTAGTTTCTAAAATTTTGTCTTCTAAGGATAGTTCGTCTTTGTATACATATCTACCATATATTTATATCATAATTAGCTAATTCTGGTATGTACTTTTTGTACGTACCCGGACAAATCTGCTACAGGAATATATGATGATTACATATTTGTAAAGAGTATCACCTATAGATCTTGTATGGCAGCTGATTTTCTAAATTTTTTGAGCTTAGGGTGATTGTTTGAATTGTAAAATCGGATAAAACGTAGCAATGCAGTGCAGCATCTAATTGAAATTTTAGCCTCATAAATATCGTTGATATATAATCTTATATCAATATATCCTATTACATTAGTTGTTTCTTACTCAAGGATACCTCTTGTACTTTATGGTTAATTTCTTGAACAATAATATCTAGCATTTTAGGGGTAAACATTCTTTTGAAAATGTTTATAGTACTCGTTAGAAAATGTCTGGTTGGTAATATTACGTTTTAGTATTCTGAGTAAAGTAAAGCTGGTATTTAAAATCTGTAAATAGCAGATTTAATTTACTATATGTAATGTTCAGTATTTTCCGTACCTTACGTTTCATTACTCTAATTATCAGTGTAGGGAAATGACAGTTGTTGATTGTCATTAATTCAAAGACATTATACCATCCTTTTCTTTTTCAGTTAGTGGAATCTAGACAGTATATTTTATAGCATACGATAATGTACATCCCCATTATAAATTATTCTGTAACTTAATTTTTCCTGCTTGAATGCAGATCAATTAATTTGAGTAATATATGTTTCATTCTGACATCTGATACTTTCAGCGACATGATTATTCTTAACATGATCGTACATGAACAAATAAAAAGAAACATGTGATACATACCCAGACCAAGAGGTCAATGTAGCGCACTTTGCCCTTAAATGTAAATTTTTTCCTGTTATCGTACTCCAATCTCCTCAAAATTTATGTCACTCGATTCAGTAGATATCAGTTATAGATATCCCGTTCATACTTTTTATATTTTTTAATTTAAATAGAAGATATTAAACTTCAAAATCACATTTGGCCTGGCCAGACCAAGATGATAATCCTAGGATTAATAATACTAATTTTAAAGTTTTTACATAAAAATTTGAGAAACAATACTTTAATTCTGTTCCTTGTAATTCTACCCAAGAAAAATTATCAGAAATCCAATAAACAACTAAGATGAATTTAATTTCATTCGAGTTAGTAATTTAGTTATGGTTGTATTTTTCGCAGACAAATGCAAATATTTGGAGGTTCCAACTATTTTTGTTTTTATTCTTACACATGAAATTTTGAAAATTTTCAAGACAAAACCGATAATGATGCAATATATCCGAAACTCACCTAATTATTAATTTTTTTGCAAGTACATATGTATAGTACTTGCCCTACTTTTATTCATATATATTTCGTCCTTGAATTTTCCTAGTGCATAAAAGCAAATGATTTTGTGGTGAAACATTAGAATTGAAAAATTTATTCTTAACTAATACTTGAGTAATAATTTTATCTACTACTGTCAAAAATTACATTCAAAAATTACTTGAGAATGACATATCGTACATTCAAGGCCTTCTTAATAACATCGTAAATCAGTTTTAACACGTTTTAAAACACTTTCCAAATTTTGAATTATGCTCAAGAAAGTGTTTTTCGGTAGGTTCCTGTTAAATGCATCCCTTACTCAGTTATTCTTTTGTTGATTTTTACAATATCTTGGGTTTGTCATTCAAGTGTAATATGTGGAAATAATCATATATGTCCCATAATATATATATTCCGGGTCCTCGTGAAAATCTAAGACGATGCCCGCCCGTTTGTCTATTGAAAGCAGGCTAGGGCAGGAGGTGAACATCCTAAGAGGACGAAATTTAACTCAAATATTTATCTTGAACAATGTTTATTTAGTATTGAAAATGAGAAAAATCAGTTTATAAACAAAAAAAAATATATAGACCAACTACTAAAAAAACAGGGTGTCCGTTGTAACTCCAGTTTAGACTTTTTGGCCAATTTACATCAACGAAATTTTTTAAAAATAGTTTAAGGAACAATGTAATTGGAAACCAAAAGTGGGCCGAATATAACACTCTTACTGGTTTTTTTTTTAACTTTTTTAGAAGTAGAAGAGTGCGGCTATTCATTTGTATACACTTGTTTATGATTTGAGCAAATACTAAGAACAAATTTTTAAACAAACTATAAAAACTAAATTTTTTTCATATATATATGTTTTTTTTAAGTTAACTGAAATTTATTGTAATTTTCTCCATAAAAGGCTACATAACGATTTAATACACAGAGTGATCCCTAGAATAGATTTCAGCAGAAAGCCCAATTTTAAAAGTTCAAATTTTGTAAAACTAAATATAGCAGTCAATAGATACATAGAGACAACGTTCAGCTTTTTATCTAAATCTAGCCTTTTTATTTTGCTTTTAGCCTCAAATTTTCTGTTTTAGCTCCTATTTTTTTCTAGCCTTTTTGATTATTAAAATTTCCTTAAAAAGGCTAAAATGTTAGTGCTTCAACAACGAAGAAAATTATTTCTTATTTACTATAACTAATTTTATATTTACAGAATGATCCACTTAAGCATTATTGTATATTTATTCGCATAAAAAATAGATATTATTTATATTTAATAAAAATTTCGCTTACGTCGCTTCATTTTCCAAATAAACGTGCCTTATCTAATTTTGTGGAGTTACTAAATCGATAATTAAAATTATTTTTTAATATACTTCATCAACAATTAAAACCACTTATGAAAATAATTTAAAAAAGATCTTATTAATAAGAAAAATCACACAAAAATTTGGAAACGCTTAATCAAAAAGGAATTATTGTTGCAAGATGACGAAAAATCACCTCAAAACATTAAATAATATTTCGTATGAAATAAAACCCAAATTTGTATAATAATATATTAGGCGATTTTTCATTGTCATTTTACTGAGAGTTATTTATAAATTTATTAAAATTTTCTTAGAAAAATTTCAAAATCTATAATGAAAACTAGGTATTTAGTATTTATTTATTTTTTAAAGTGAAATTTATCCTCTCTTTTTCTCATCTACTGGCAACACTGCCCAGAGAAAACTGATTCGCTGTTGAAATTTTTGCCAATTGAATTTGGTGGGTTGCAATAACTATATAATAAATTAATGTTTACTATCGGATGACGTTAGTCTTTCTACTTGATAGCATGGGTTGGATAAATTTTTAGGAACATTAGGATAAATACTATATAGAGGACTTTGTAGTGATTTATGGATATCCTGACATGACCAACTTATAGTGTGTTGCTTGATGGTACTAGCACATCCAATTGCAATATATATATATATATATATATATATATATATATATATATATATATATATATTACACATTTATTTATACTTATTTATACTTAAAAAAATAGTTTTATTTTCCAAATAATGATAATATATTTGTGATGAAATTATAAATAATTATATATTATATATATTATAAATTATAAATTTTCACATAAGTTCCTAATTTTGTCTAAAAATTAAGAACTTCACCAAATTTATTTTTATAATTTATAAAACTATCCATTAGGAATTTTATTAATATTAAATAATAATAATAATAATAATAATAATAATAATAATAATAATAAATCTGTTTCAAAATTGTAAATATTGAGTTCTAAACACTCATTTTGTTCTCTCAATTTTTGCCAAAATCCAGTTAAACTTTTTACGTAAACGAACGCACATATAATTCATTATATTTTTCTAAATAAATTATTTATAAAAGAGTGTTATCAAAATTAAAAAATTATACTTAAGATCCAAAATCAGATAGCACGTAATGACAAAATTTGTTAATTAACGAATTTTCGATACCTAACAACAAATTTTTGTTAAAGTTATGGAATTACGGTGCTGGTAGGAATATGTTTATTTTATTTTATATTATATTTTAATTTTCTTCTCCTTTAACATTTTTCAAGTTATATATGGTTATTAAAAAATAATTTTCGATAGAGAGTCTTATATGGCAGTTTTGGGCCGATATTCAGAAAATTTGGTATCATAATTTTCACTTAAGTAGAAAATGTTCAAAAGTGTATATTGGGAAAATATTTTTATGATGATTTCAATAAAATTTATTTTAGTCTACCTTGGAAAAAATGTTATAAGACATCTTGCAAATTGTGACCTGTAGTTTAATCAGAATTTTTATATAACACTTGGATGGACGAACTGATAAACACCGTTTCATCGGTTTAGTGAATTATTTGGTACCAAATTAAAAACTTGACGGGGTTAAGTAACATTGTTTTTGTGTGTTATAAGCATTCTCATAAAAGTTATTTAATTGAGCATCTTACAGTGATGCAATCTATAATAAAGATATCTTTGATTTCTATTTCTCATTTTCCAATGTGACATATAATTTTTTTACAATTTTAAAATACTAAATTATTTATCTTTTAAAAGATACCAATATTTTGCTAGAAAAACTTACGGTTTAGTTAATCTATAGAAATATAATAAGTTTTAAAGTAAAAAAAACTACTTTAGAATCGAAATTTTGAAAAATCTACATTCTTTTTCTTCATAAGTTAATTTTAAGATCTAAAGTTGCTTTAAATTTAACGGAGGTATGAGATTTTAGTGCAGAACTACCCAGTTAAAATTTACTTACCCGGTAAGCCAAAAAATTATATTGCAAAATTTAGTAACTACTTACAATTCGGGTGATAAACTCATTACCTTTGTATGGAAATATCTGAGAATTCATGGTTCCCCATTATTAAAATACTTATTTAATAAATGCCCAGCAAAAAATTTGCTTTCCTGGTAAGCTAGCAGGTACAATTGGAAACAAAAATAAGCTACTTATTTTTTGCCCGAATTACGAGTTCATGTAGTTATTTTTAGGCTCTAAGGGTACTCCAAAATATGTACCTAAATGAAAATCAAAATAAAAAAACAAAAAAAAAAAAAAAAATCAGTGAGATTCGATAGCACTTAATTTTCTAAGTGATAAAAACTTTTTTTTAGTGTAAAATATCTTTTTAGATATTTTGTTTATCAGCTCAGAATGGGGCTGAACCAACGATCTTCTGGTTGTTAATTCTGCGCTTTAGCCAACTGATCCACGTGATTGCAATATTACTGTGCTATTATATTATTGATTACTTATTTATGTAATAGAGAGTAGGTGAATATTAATGATGCCTCATTAGCGAGAAACTACTTTAATAATTAATTGCCATTACCAAAAAATCTTCGCTGGGTAGTTAATCGAATACTAAAAAACTACAAAATAAAATAAAAAATACAAAATTTACCAATCTACATACCTGCAGTTAAACTAGTAGTTGTTGCTATTCTTCCATTCATTATACTCATATTAGCATATCATTATTTGACTCTTTTAAGTAATGATATAAACAACTACTTATTTAAGTAATTACCAGCAAGTATTTTTTTTCCGTGTGGAGTCTTTACTTGTTTACTCCCATCGGACGCATCCCCAGGTGGCGGATAGGGGGGACTGGGCGAGAGGCACTGGATGCACTAATGTACGGTGCTGGAGCCCTTTCCCTTTGTCGACATTAATACATCCTTTGTATCACACCCAGTCCTGGAAACGGAAGGCTTGCTGGACTGGATGCGGTGCTGGACTGGCTGGTGATTCTGCCGAAATGAATGCATCTCTGGCACTGGGTACAGTCTTGGTGCCATACGTTTTCCGTGGACCAAATAAACAGGTATCATGCACTTTTAAGATCAAGATGGTAGGAAGCAGTGCCGAGGATCTGAATGATTAGTTAGTGCGAAAAGAAACTAATCGAGAACAGCTCCCCTCTGATGCTGATGGCAAGGGTCAGTTGTATTACAACCTAGTCCGCGTATGCCGTCATGGTCTATATTTTACGTGCTTACTCATAAAGGGATAATGGACAAAGGAGATTGGGTTAGGGAAGTGGAAGTGACGGACGCTGACACAGGAGCTAGGGATAGGGTCGAGGTAGGGAAAAATAATGACGACGTTAGGAAAGGGGTAAGCATGAGGATGAGGACGATGACATTGACTTGCTGAGACAGCATAAGAACATCCTCATGCAACACGGACAATTACTGACCCAACTAACGGAGGAGGACAGCCTGCTGGTCTCAGCGAAGGATCTTGTAGGATCCGGTGCGTCGGAGAGACTGGAGGACCTGTCTCTTGAATCCGATGAAGAACATGACACAACAGTTGTCTCTACTCTTTATCGGGGCAAGGAGGGCGGAACTGCAGTCACTGTGTCATCACTGGGTATGAAGCAGGAAAGCTCGCCGGGGGCATCAGGCATGTCAAAAATATGCCCAAAACTATTGTTCGGCAGGAAGCGGTAGCAAATCCAATGGATGAGCAGGCCACAACCGACAGTCGAACGAGATACGAAAAGGCGAAAAACGGTGTTAGGGCCTCCATAGCTGCACTAAATAAGTTGGCTAAGAAGGATCCATCGCTGTTAGACGGACGGGATAGGCACCGCTAAGGAATCTGAAATGAGGTCCAATAGGGGAGCTCTGCCTGGAAATGAGATACCGTCTACCACCAAGAAAGCTGGTCATGTACCGCATGACTCTTTTAAGGGTCCTCCTAAGGGGACCATAAAAAGAGTGAATTCTGGGGATGACCAGCAGATTCCATCTGCGAAGAAGGCTGGTAAGGCACCAAGTGGCCCGTTCAAAAACTCTCATAAGGGAGCAGTAAAGCGGGTAGTATCTGGTGACGATCAAGTCGGACATTCTTCAAGCAGCAGTCATTGACCGTGCTGATTCAGATTGGAGAATCATTACGGAAATGTGGCGGCTGATTGAAGACAGACTTATGGACAAAATCTTCCAGGCAAGGCACAGGCCGGGTGAAATAGCCTTCATGGGTGTAGACTGGACAAGGGGTGTCAAGACTGTTGGTTGCGGTAATAAAAGAACTTTTGAGTTCCTGAAAGCCGCGATTGGCAGATGTAGCAACCTTTGTCCAGATGCGTAACTGGAGGTTATACCAGCGTCGGAATTGGCTTTGCGGCCAATAGTCACGGTATGGATTCCACCACCCATTAAGCCGGTGGAAGTCATACTGGGAATATTGGAAGGACCGAATAGGGGGATCAATACAAGTCAATGGAAACTTGTCTCTTCATTGACTTGTAAAGAGAACCAAGCAAAAGATTTCCGATTCGCAGTAGATCGGGAATCTATTAAGAAATTGGACTCGGGCTTGGCTATGTCAAATTTCGTTACACGAAAAATGACAAAGCCAAAGAGGTTGCGGATGGTGCAGATAAATCTGCACCATTGTGAAGCGGCCTCGACCGAATTAATAACCTACCTCAGTGAGACCAATGTGGACGTTGCCCTAATCCAAGAGCCTTGGTTAAATAATAAACAAGTCTGTGGTCTAAGGGCTATGAGGAGCCGGAACCACCGCATGACAGGGTGTGGGCCCTAGCCGAGTACGCAAGACGGAATGGAGTACGTCTATTGCTCGGTTGCGATGCTAATGCACACCACAGTCAATATGGTAGCAGGGATGCCAATAAGAGAGGTGAGTCAACATTTGATTTCATTATTACGAATGATCTTTTAATCTGTAACAAGGGTACTACCCCTACGTTCAGGACGAAGGATAGGAATTCGGTAATAGACATCACATTGACTAACTCTAGGGACCTAGTTGAGGATTGGAGGGTGGCTATGGGGTGCACTTTCTCTGACCATGGCAGGATAACCTTTATTCTGAACTTTCTGGGTTCTGAAGGGAAACCTTTTAGGAATCCTAGAAGGACGGATTGGGACGCTTTCGGGCGGGAACTGGGGTCAAGATTGACTGGAACTCCGATGGAGTTCTTGTCGAGGGATAATCTCGACGAAGTGGTAGAAAAGGTAACGGGGTCCATTAACAGAAGCTATGAGCTCAACTGCCCGGTGAGCTATCCGGGTAGAAGGAAACAGCCGGTCTGGTGGTCAGAGGAGTTGAGAGTTCAACGGACCACAGTTGGCAGGCTGTACAACAGAGCCCATAGAACTGATAAGGATGAAGATAGGGGCACCTATAGAGTGTGTTTCAATAAGTACAAAAAGGACATTAGAAGAGCTAAAAGAGCCTCGTGGATTAAGTACAGTGAGACCATTGACTCTGTCAATGAACTTTCTAGATTCAGGAAGATACTGTCGAAGGACCCTATTGTTCCTGGGAGTATCCAGAGATCAGATGGTTCATGGACGGAGTCTAGTTCTGAGTCACTTAATGTGCTTTTGGAAACCCATTTTCCGGGTTGTATTGATCCATTAATGGAGGGATCAGGTGATGAAGAGCACTTCTTCACAGAGTCCGCCAGTGGGATAATTGAAACAGTGGTGAGAGACCTGATTACGGTTGAGAAAGTTACATGGGCGGTGAATTCATTCGAGCCTTATAAGTCACCTGTGCCGTATGGTATTTTTCCGGCCATGTTGCAGAATGCACCGTTGGTGGTTCGTCTTCCACTGGTTGAGATTTTTAGAGGGTGTCTGTTACATAGACATATACCGAGGGGGTGGAGAGAGGTAAGAGTCATATTCATACCTAAAGGTGGTAAGACCTGTCACTCGAAACCCAAGGACTATAGACTTATTAGCCTATCGTATTTCCTTTTGAAGACTGATAGACCTTCTTCTGTTGGCACCAACATCATGAGTATTGCTCAACATCCTTATCTGAAGGGTAAATCTATTGAGAGTGAGCTGAGTGATGTGGTGGGATATATAGAACAAGGACTTCGGTATAAGGAACATACCATAGCTGCGTTCTTGGTTATTGAGGGAGCGTTCAACAATATCAAGATTGACGCTATCAAGCAGGCGCTGGTGGACCTTAAAGTACATGACTTCTTGATCGAATGGATAATCCTCATGCTAAGCAACAGGATTGTCAATTCGAGCTTGGGTGGAGTATGCTTAAGGAAACCAGTGACTAGGGAGACACCGCAAGGGGGAGTACTCCCACCCTTGCTGTGGCTAATGGCTGTCGACGTGAGTTTGCGTAAATGCGACAGCAGGGGATGGAATATCATGGCATATGCTGATGATGTGGTCATACTGGTAAAGGGAAAATTTCTTCCCACAATCAGTGAGATCATGCAGTCCGCGCTGGGTGAGCTGTCTTCGTGGACCGCTGATAAGGGGCTGGGAGTGAACCCGGAAAAGACGGAGTTGTTTCTGTTTACTAGGAGGTACAAGGTAGAGAATTTCAGACTACCGGTACTGTATGGAACTGAACTGAGACTTTCTGACTAAGCGAAATATCTGGGAGTATTCCTCGATAGTAAGCTGACCTGGAAGAGGAATGTCCAGGAGAGACTCAAACGTGGCCTCAATGCCTACTACACCTGTAGAGACTCCATAGGTAAGAGTTGGGGGCTCAAACCAAAAGTTGTAAATTGGATTTACATTTCGGTGGTGAGACCAATTCTTGCTTATGGTTGTTCTGTCTGGTGGCAGGAACTGGAACGTAAGAGTAATAGGAACCTTTTGACGAAGGCACAGAGGTGTGCTTCAATTGGCATTACATGAGCAATGAGAAGCACACCACAGGCGGCTCTGGATGTCATACCTAATCTCTTGTGAAGGGTATGGCATCAAAGAGTCTGCTGAGACTTAAGGAATTTGGACTATTAGGCTCATCAAGAGCAGGTCCACAGGGGCATCAGATTACATGGCCGCTGAATCAGACTTTGGGGTAAATCCTGTCGTGGTGATACCTGATCCGGCACTGAGAGACTATATGAAGGTTGTGCAGTGTTCACGGACGGATCGAAGATGAACATAGGTACTGGTGCGGGGGTCTATATTATGGGCACGGATCTGAAAGGCTCATTTAGACTCCCTGATGAGTGCAACGTTTTTCAGGCTGAGATTCTCGGCATCCTGAAAGCCGCAGAAACAATCAGGCAGAACGTTGTGAGGGGTACCGAAGTTACTCTCTATGTGGACAGTCAGGCAGCTCTGAAGGCCTTGGGGACACATTTGGTGAAATCCAGGCTAGTTGCTGCCTGTAAAAAGACTCTGAGAGAGCTGATGAAGGACTACATGGTGAGACTGTGCTGGGTGCCTGGCCATTGCAATATTTCAGGCAATGAACTGGCAAGGCAAGGCGCAGCAAAGGATGTCTCGGAGAGGGAAACCTATGTGAAACCACCACTGGGTTTCTTCTATGGAAAGATCAATGATTGGATCTTGGTCAGAACCAATTTGGCTTGGGAGAGTAGAGAGAACTGTAGGGTGTCGAGGGCGATATGGCCAGCACTGGACAATGCAGGCACTAGCACTCTTCTGGGCTTGAATAGGAAGAACTTAAGAATCATGATAGGGGCCATAACGGGTAACTGTTTGATAGGGAAGATGAGGTCTAGATGGGACGCTAGCAATTCCGATTTTTGTGGAATGTGTGGCGACGTCGACGAGACCGAGTCTATTGAGCACATTGTGTGCCATTGTCCATGATTGCAGCATCGTAGGATTAGATGGCTGGGTAGCCAATTCCTCGGCGGGCTAGGGGACGTTCGGGATGCAGATCTTGTAGACGTCATAGGCTTCGTCCTGGGAGAATCAGTGGTATAACCCTAGGGGGAATGGTAACATTGCTAATCATCCTATATGATTTTTTTTCACTCTTCTATTCCTAATCTCCTATTTTCTCCTATTTTCTGTATTGTATTCTATATTTCACAGCTCTTTCAATGAAGGGACTCACAATGGACCGAGATCGGTCTCTGGGTGGAGATGTGGTACTTACTGGTATCACATCAACCTTCTCTATCTATCTATCTATCTAAGTAGTTATTTTATATTTTCAAATAATGAGATAAATAAGAACCACTCATTACTTTGTAATGTATGAAATAACTACCCATTACCGAAACTTTTGCTGGGTAACCTAAAAATGGGTGTTTCGGAATATCTTAAAATTTAGTGGGTTTTTCGAATTTTTGAAAATTTGTATGTGATGTCCTTATTAAGATCTACGACCCACACTAAGTTGTTTTTCGAGTGAAAATGAAAAATATAATTTTGTGGGAGAGTGTTGCTCAATTTCAAAATAATGCATACAATTTTCTACATCATGAAAAATGCGATGCAGATAAGCAAAAATTAACTTAAAATATAAATTGATATATGTTCCTTTAGAAACTCCTTCTAAATTTGTATTTAACACTGCATGGATTAACTACAGTATAGCGATTTCAGTTGTTAGATGTGTTTATTTTACATTTTATTCCTTTAAGTATATATAAACATTTACTTATATCCGTACCTAAATATATACTTACATACATAAATACATACATATATACATACAAATATACATACATACATACATATATATATACATATGTATATCAGACTGCACCAAAATTTTAACGGTTCTTGAATTTTGGCCATCGCTCGAACTAAAATCTTTCATTTGGTTGTACAAAAATATTGTGTGAAATATTAGTGAAATCGGATGACGTTAACCCGTGCTGCATCAAATTTGAAGTTTGTGTGGTGCATTTATATTGCGAAAATTTTACTTTTTTACAGATTTTACAAAAATTTAGCTACTTTACATTATTTTGTAACTAAATGTTAAAGAATCGTAATTTACGCATAATTATCTATGAAACAAACTTAAACATCACTTAAAAAATGTTTGAAATTTCAAAGTCATTTTAAAAGGATATTCGAACACAAAATGAAGAAATGAGTACGTAGTCCTATCATAACGTGCAGGATGAATGATGCAAGATGAAATTTTGTGAAATATTCGTGAAATCAGATGACGTTAATCCGTGCGGCATCGGACCTGAAGTCTATAGGGTTAAGCTGCTAAATAAGCTTTGTAAGTAAATGTTAATCAATCGTAATTTACACATAGTTATCTATCAAGTAAGATATATAGAAAATATAGGTTAAAAAATGATGAAGTTATTACAAATTCCCCAGAGTGTGCAAACAATGTATAATTTTTAGAGAAATATTTATATAAAATGTAATTTTTAATTAAATTTGAACCACCTATTGAAAAATAGGTTTTTGTTTCTGTAGGATAATTCATGCTTGGTTAAAAAAACCTTGATTTCTTTAAGGTTGTTTCAAAACTGCAATTTTAGACATTTAAAAATTTTGTTAAAGAAATTGAAAAAAAACCTATAATACTACAAAATTAAGAAAGAATTAGGTCAATATCTTGTATGACAAACCTGCTACTTGAATTTTGCAGATTTCGGCAAAACGGCAGATATGGCATTTTTTCGTTATGAAGTCAATGTTTGTTGAGCTGATATTCAGACTAAAAAAAAATAAGATGCATAATGTCTTTGAAAAATATATTGTGAAGTTTTCAAGAAAATTTTAGAAAACATTAAGTACAAAAAGTAAAAAATTGAAATATTTGGAAGCTTTAAATAAGACATAACAAACATTTTTTTTTGTTTTTATCTTTATTTCGATAATATTTTACAAATTGGAGTCACCATTTTTTTAAATGCATCTATTCTTAAATAATTATAAAGTAATTTTTATTTATTATTACCATGGGCAAATAAAATATATCTCATTATGGAAAATAAAGTCATGTTAAACCATTAGAATTCATCACAGAAATCATTGCATCCAAATCCAAATAAACAATAACTTTTCGTGATGTTTCCCACAGAAATTGTGAGATTTCATATATTAACATTCTTTAATCGATTTTTTTATATCTTGTTTGATAGATAATTAAGTTTAATTACGATTCTTTAATACCTAATTACAAAGCAATGTATTTAATACCTAACTTTTTTCTAAGATTTAAATCGTTAATCCGATGCGGCATGGGTTAATGATATCCAATTTCACTAATATTTTAAATCCAAGGGGGGAGCTACGGACAAAATTCAGAAGTCGGTAACTTTTGGAGCAGTCTAATGTATATTCATCAACGATTTTATTGCATCCATTGCATTTTAAAACATTACGTTCAACTATTTATTTTCGTTCCACATCTAAAATATTTACTTTAAATTCAAAATAGATTTAACACTCTATATTTTTCGTATATATTTTTAATTAAAGCAGACATTATTCATGAAATTTTGCGTTAGTTTTATTTTAAATTTAAATGTTTGTTATACTCTGCACCACCATAAATGTTTGGGGTACTATGCATTTATGCTGATGTTTGTAACTCACAGAAAAAATCTTAATACACCTGCCTCAGAATCATCTTCTGAGTTGATCTAACGATGTCAGTCCGTCTGGCAGGCTGCCTAGTTGTCTGATCACGTACAGGTTACTGTTTCAAAGCAAATTCGATGAAATATGGCACATAAGTACCATATTTATTCAAATCAGTTGTGGTCGGTCCATTATCTAATATAGCACCTATACAGATGTGCCCCCGAATAGGGCTTTAAATAAAATTAATATTAATATTAATATTAATATTAATATTAATATTAATATTAATATTAATATTAATATTAATATTAATATTAATATTAATATTAATAATAATAATAATATTAATATTAATGTTTGACACAATCAAGTTCTATGGGCGTATAAATCACCCTTCAATATTTGGCAAGAATCGGCCCACGAATCTTAGGTTCCATATGAAATCCTATTCGGAAATCTCCTTTACACTTATATATAGTGGTGTAGGGCATAATATGATCGGTGTTGACCGACTATAGCTTTCTTACTTGTTTTTGTTTCATTTAATTGTTTGCATTGTCATCACATCTGACACATTTTTTGGACTACCTTGCATCGCAATATGTTAAGTTGTATGTTCATGTCTTTATTTTGCGGTAAAAAGATTAGCATTAAAGCAGCTGCACACAAATTCATGAAATACGGAGAATTTATTTAGTGGGAACTTTTAAATATACTTTTGTTTGAAAATTAAATGCAAATATGAAATAAACAAATAAAAAATATTTTTTGTTATTTTCAAATCCCTAGTGAATAATACACGATATTTTTAATCTTCAGTAATGGTATTAAATTCGACATTATTTAAATATGTAGATACAACAAAAATTATGAAAAAAGTTGCAAATATTGATAATTTTGAATAAAAAACGCACCCTTTCAATAATAAACTTACATGCCAACTAATTTACAGTTAACTATAGAAATCATAAACTTTACGTTTCAGTATATATGTCACATGCATATGTTGGGAACCATGAAGTAACTGGTGTAATTATTTACATACGCTAAGCTTCACATTAAAGATTTTATTTCAACAACTGATATACAAAATAAATTAAACCCAAGCACATTTTTTTCACATCAGCACTCTCATTTTTTCAATTACTTTGTATTTAAAAAATAGCAATAAACTATGTGGTCCTTCAACAACAAATTAGATGTGGTAAAAAAGGCTATATATATATATATATATATTTTTGGAAAATAACCCAAAAAAATTTAAATTTTGTTAAGGTTCCAATTTTATATTAATACTTTTGGTTAGATATATTTATATGATTCTTGAAGCTATATTATTTAGAATTTTTTAGAATTTTGTAATAAATCTAGAAGAAATTTTCAAAAAGATTTATTAAGACCCCAAATTTTAAAAAAACTATGCCAAAAATGAGAAAAAAATTTGCTTTGACCTTGATATCTCTTAAACTAAAGGAGATAAACTACACTTGTAAGCATGTTTTTTGTAGAGATTTGTAAGTAAAAATGTTTTTTATATTCAAGTCATAAATGAATTTTTGGCGAATTGCTCCATTTTCAACCACCTGGCCACCTTTTTGGACTCTTTTTTAAAATGATATTAAATGGGGAATTTTTAATACTATGTGCTAAATGACGAGCTGTTTGGAATATCTCGACCCATTGTATATTAATTCCAACGATTATTACGATTATTTTTAGATTTTTTTCACAATATAATGAAGAGTTTATAAATGAACTGAAACTGTTAAAAGCTAAAGGTAATGATAAATTTTATGAACAACTATTTAAAACATCAAATGCCAAATCTTTTTAGACCAGATTGTGAAAATCAAAAAGTAGATTTGTTGAATACTTATATCCTAATTTATATTTTTGCTTTGGCTCAAAGCAATGCCTCGGCGGAATATCTTTTTTCTAAATTACCTAATAAAAAATAAATTATCCAAAGGGCTTAAGGTGAACACTTCGGAATCCATGCTTTCGTTCCTAAATTTGTTAGATGGGATTTTGTAAGATTAGAATCCGAGTGAAGACCTCGTGCAAAAGTACAGAAAAGTAATTAATAAAAAGAAAATGTTATGTTATTTTTACAATTATTATAAATATATTATTTTGTTAATAATAAAATTTAATTTAGTAGTTTTTCTCAAAACACAATATTTTTTGTTTTTGTTTTTGTTTTTTTCAAATTATCAAATTTTGAGGATTTTTTAGTTATTGAGGGGACTCTATTTTTTGAAATCCCCTTTTTTGGCAAATAAAAAAATATGTTCCCGGTAATTCCTAGTATTCCTGTCATTCCCGTGAACATTATAAATTAACTTGAACCACAAGTTTTGTTAAATAATATACACAGTTTTTTTAATAGAGTTATATAAAAAAGTACACAATTAATGGTACTAATAAAAACAGAATTAAAGTTAGGTTTTGAAAGTAGTTGGATTGAAGTACTTTACATAAATGTACTGAAAAGAAAAAAAGCTACGTATTTATATATAAATATCGTAAGTGTGATGATAAGCAGTCATCTTTTAAAGGCATCCCAAAATTCCTAAGAAGAGTAAAACCAGTTTTTTCTTTAACGAATAATATAGGAATAATATAGATATTTAAAAACAGATTTATAAATCAATGGACGAGCAAAAATAAATTAGATGGTCTAATTAAAAAAGTGAAAAATTACATATAAAAATTTTCGTCAGCGCAGGGATGGTAGATAATGAATATTTCAAAACTATTCGTACGGGGTTTCGAATATAGCGTTTGCTAATAAGTTAAATTCTCGACAACTTAAAACATGAACATTCCAAGACTAGCTATCAGAACGATATATTTTCTTAAACATTTTTACAATTTGTAGCACGTTATTCGGCTCTATTAAATATCTCCCAATGAAATAATTTTCAAAAATGAAAATGAAATAAGTTCCAAAAAATTCCATACATTTTAAATGTTGTTTCATTTGTAATAACCCCCAAATTTTGTTGAAATTATTGCATTTTTATAAGTAACACTTTAATTTTCTTATGAAGTTATTACTGATTGTTGAATTTTCTTCATTTTGATCATTTTAGAAAGGTAATAAAGTGTGGAAGTCAGTAAGGTAAAAAAGAAGAGTATTCGAGTGGTAATCAATTATTTATGGTTGAACAGAATAAAAAATTATAACAATGACTACAAGTTAAATAATAACTTTCAGTTTAAACAAAAAAATTAAAATATAATCATTAACACAAAGTTAAATTTAATTTCGAAAAATATTTTTCAAGTTATTTCCTAACTTTAACTAACATATATAACATATATAAGTTTATTCTGGGCCCTCGTGAAATTCTAGCTATGTCCGTACGTAAATGTAAGAAGAATAATTAAAAATCGGAAACACAAAATGGGCGTAACCTGTCCACTTCTCATATGTGGTGAAATTTTAATAAACATAACTTTTGTATTGCATAAATGTGACACTGCGCACTGTAATATACATACATCCCGTACTGATGATGGATATTAATGACTCGGTCACGCCGAAATCATTTAAAGCTTCCAAATTTTGAAAGCGTTAAATCAATAAATATTTTATGGTTACCAATATTTCACTAAGTAAATTGGCATTTCTACTTTTGTTTTGCTCTATATATTTGCACAGCTGAAAGCGGTCAAAAATAGTATATGTTTCAGCTACTGCAATGCATGTTGTGTCGATTTATTCAATGTGTTTTTGGAAATTTTTACAGAAGCTGATTATCAATTTTAAGTATATATATATAAATATATATAATTTATAAATTATGAAATTGATGGTCATCTGTAAAAATTATATATATATATATATATATATATATATATATATATATATATATATATAAATATATATATATATAATTTGGCGCTAATAATTTCTATATATTTATAAGTATGTGATCCAAATTCAATATTGATCGGTCCATAATTAATCATAATTCCCATATAGACCCCTCAGCAGAAAATCGCTTTAGCGTGTATAAACCTCATATAAACATTACTATTATGAGTATATTTGATACAAACAAACAAGAAAGCAAAGTTAGAATTTTTATGAGTATCGTTTCAATGTTTACTAAAGCCTCCATATGAGGCCCACTTTCGGAAATTACTCTAAAGTGCATAATAGTATCAACAGAATATTATGACTCATATATACGAGCATTAAAAGCATCTAGTATATCTTATAAAAACAATCCAATTATGTGTACTATATACTGACAAGATTTCATATTTTCAAGTTCTGAAATTAGAAAGTGAGAGTAGGCGTAATAGTTGCTTAAATTATAGAGCAAATTTTGTGTTATATGCTTCATTTACGTGAAAAATAACTGTTTTAAAAAACTGGGCATAAGACGGACATCGTTAGATTGACTCAAAAAGTGATCCCGAGTTGATTGGTATACTTTAAGGTGAGCGTTGGATGATTTTTTTCTATGCGCTACAAACATTAACACAAACGCATAATACCCCAATCAGCTATGGTGGTGTAGGATATAAATATAATTTTTTTCAAACCTAAAACGAGCCCCAAAACGAATTTGAAGAAATCCCCATATACATACATATGTATAAAATATTACCATTAACCTCATATAAAATAATTTATATGGTTACAACTTTTAAATAACTGTATGTAATAAATATATTTCCTTCTATTTCAGAATAGAAACAATTCAGCGATTTTTGGCACTTACACAATTTTTTGTGTAAGGAATTAGAAATATTTTATTATTTATATTTTTTACAAAATGCCAAATTCTAGAACTAATGATTTTAGAACATGTTCTAAAATTTTTCCTGGGAACACATATTTTTTTTTAATCATACATTTTATTTTAAAGCTTCATTTGTTGAAAAGTAATTTAATAAACTAGATCAACGATACAAATTTCAATTGTATATTTGATTTAATCAATCTTTTCAATAAATTTTTCTATCGAAAGATGTATTTAAATCAACATAAGTTGTTGATTCAATAAATTGTATTATTGAGTAGAAATAGAAAAAATTTTAACAATCGCAATTTCATGTTTCAAAACTACAAAAAAGTTCATTACAGCAATTTTAAAATTTTCGTTTATTGAATCAATGTTTTTTTAAATTTATTGGGAAATCTATGGACAGAGAAATATACGCAAATATGTATATTTCTCTGTCTGTTAAAAGTGACATTTGTTATGAATGAAGTGTTTTTTTCCTGACATGTAGAAATGTCTTGCTAGACCAAAAGTTTATTCGACAATTTTGATCTTTCTATATGATATTTATCTGATGTATTTGCCATAACATTTGTGATATGGAAATTGTGCCCATAATGTTGTCTGACAGTACGTGCTTTTTATCACTTTTTAGTCAGCATTCATATTTTTGAAAAAAAAATACCCTCAGTAATTTTCGTCCACTCTTATGACTTCACATTTTTTCTGGTGTTCCTATTAGGAACGGTTTTACTTCGCGAGTCTTCAGGAAAAATTTTTTAACTTTTCCGATAAGATACAGAAAAATTTAAGGAATAAGTCACATTCCAAATAGAGATGCAGAGATTTTCTTTTAAAATACGTATTATTTTGTCTGTGATCAATGATCGTGAACTCTTTTATTTTTAATAACTCAAGAAACTGTATTTTCCGACTCGCCTGCGTTCCTAGAAATTGTGTCTCGATAAAAAATTTGAATTATGTGTTTGACCGAATTTTGTTCAATTTTCATTTTAAGAAAAATTAATAACGCTATTACAAATTAATTAAGCATTTGGTTACAGAAAATAGTAGAAAATGTTAACAAGTTAGTGGTACTAATTTGTTTCACATACAGTAAAAGTTATAAGTCTTAGAGGAGTCATATTATAACCTGTCATATTATAACCCTTAATATGACATTATTTTAAATCTGCTCGGTATCCTCAATGTTATGACTGCTATTTGTTTGTGCTTATTTTCATTTAAATAATGATGATTTTGCAAACTGTTTAGTCCAAGCAAACTAATATTAAATTAATTAATTTTATCCATATTTTACAATATCTCAGCAGTCAGTTATTACAATTGGCAGTCAGCTAATAGAGTGGTGATTTTTCTATTGGTTTTTCAATAGATAAGTTTAACTTGATTACTTGTTTATATTATTAGAATGTATTTTTATCTTACCAAAAAGGTTTAATGTTACTTTTATGTCATTATTAAGGATAAAAGATATAACATTTCATTAGCAAGAACTTACTAAAAGTAGAATAGGATAGTTTAAGTATTTTAGGTTTATGTGAATTTTATGGTAAGTACGTGGCTTAGAAAATGGTATTGTCTGCAAACAGATTAAAAACATAAACTTACTTAACACTTCATATGACACTAAATACAAAATATAAAAATTTTCTGCATAGTTGGGTTTACGATTGTTGAACGTAAAATTTACTAAAATATATATTTCAAATAATAATTTGGTAGTTAAATGAAATCTCTGTAAACAAGTTTGCATACATAAATTGCCTTGTTATGTTTGTTTGGCGGTATCAAAGCAAAGTTTGTGGACTCTAATTAGACACCAGTAGAATGGAATACGTACTTTCTGTGCCGCTACACGCTTCACCAGAATTCATGGTGTATTATCCACTCCATATTTAACAGCCTTATGTAATACTTTATATATTACGAGTATTTCATATGGAATATAAATATTATAGTTACTAAGATGTCTCTAAAATTTACTTTTCCCATATCGAATAATGAATAAATATTTTTAAAAATCCGATTTCAGGTTTCATGCTTTGAAAAAATTAATATCTTATGGTTCTTTTTATTATCTGAAATGTTGTTAACACACTCTTATATACTATTACTTATATATATAATATTTTAAGTTTTTAATATTGAAATTACTTTTAAGCTTATTACAAAACGTCATGTGCAACAAATTTGGCTTTTAATTACCATTAAAAAATTTATGTATGATAGTGCTAATTTAAAAGTTAATATAATAAATACCTAGATTTATTTCATTAAACTTTCTCTTATTAATTGTACATTTAATAGCATAAATAATTGACATATGCATAATTATATATATATATATATGTAATGAAGAATTTCACCAATTATAGGGTATGTATGATATGGTGTTAAAAAATCCTTATTTAAGTGTGTATATAATTTAAATAATAAAACTAATTAATAAAATCATACACACATCACTTTTAAAATAAATAAACAATAAAATAGCTTTTGTTAAATATTTTATTCAAAGTAATGTTGCATTTGATATTCATAGATTAATTTTTCCATATTTAGATTATATTTGCATTGTCGGATTTATTACATTTGTCTACCTGACCATAGTAATATTTATGTTTGTCATTCCATTAACAATTTCTACACTATTTATCTGGGAATCCATAAAGTACATAAAATGTTTTGGATTCTTTTATATATAGGTGTTACCAAATCCGCCTACAATTTAAAAGTATTACTACTGATATTACTATTACTATTACTATTACTATTACTATTACTATTACTATTACTATTACTATTACTATTACTATTACTATTACTATTACTATTACTATTACTATTACTATTACTATTACTATTACTATTACTATTACTATTACTATTACTATTACTATTACTATTACTATTACTATTACTATTACTATTACTATTACTATTACTATTACTATTACTATTACTATTACTATTACTATTACTATTACTATTACTATTACTATTACTATTACTATTACTATTACTATTACTATTACTATTACTATTACTATTACTATTACTATTACTATTACTATTACTATTACTATTACTATTACTATTACTATTACTATTACTATTACTATTACTATTACTATTACTATTACTATTACTATTACTATTACTATTACTATTACTATTACTATTACTATTACTATTACTATTACTATTACTATTACTATTACTATTACTATTACTATTACTATTACTATTACTATTACTATTACTATTACTATTACTATTACTATTACTATTACTATTACTATTACTATTACTATTACTATTACTATTACTATTACTATTACTATTACTATTACTATTACTATTACTATTACTATTACTATTACTATTACTATTACTATTACTATTACTATTACTATTACTATTACTATTACTATTACTATTACTATTACTATTACTATTACTATTACTATTACTATTACTATTACTATTACTATTACTATTACTATTACTATTACTATTACTATTACTATTACTATTACTATTACTATTACTATTACTATTACTATTACTATTACTATTACTATTACTATTACTATTACTATTACTATTACTATTACTATTACTATTACTATTACTATTACTATTACTATTACTATTACTATTACTATTACTATTACTATTACTATTACTATTACTATTACTATTACTATTACTATTACTATTACTATTACTATTACTATTACTATTACTATTACTATTACTATTACTATTACTATTACTATTACTATTACTATTACTATTACTATTACTATTACTATTACTATTACTATTACTATTACTATTACTATTACTATTACTATTACTATTACTATTACTATTACTATTACTATTACTATTACTATTACTATTACTATTACTATTACTATTACTATTACTATTACTATTACTATTACTATTACTATTACTATTACTATTACTATTACTATTACTATTACTATTACTATTACTATTACTATTACTATTACTATTACTATTACTATTACTATTACTATTACTATTACTATTACTATTACTATTACTATTACTATTACTATTACTATTACTATTACTATTACTATTACTATTACTATTACTATTACTATTACTATTACTATTACTATTACTATTACTATTACTATTACTATTACTATTACTATTACTATTACTATTACTATTACTATTACTATTACTATTACTATTACTATTACTATTACTATTACTATTACTATTACTATTACTATTACTATTACTATTACTATTACTATTACTATTACTATTACTATTACTATTACTATTACTATTACTATTACTATTACTATTACTATTACTATTACTATTACTATTACTATTACTATTACTATTACTATTACTATTACTATTACTATTACTATTACTATTACTATTACTATTACTATTACTATTACTATTACTATTACTATTACTATTACTATTACTATTACTATTACTATTACTATTACTATTACTATTACTATTACTATTACTATTACTATTACTATTACTATTACTATTACTATTACTATTACTATTACTATTACTATTACTATTACTATTACTATTACTATTACTATTACTATTACTATTACTATTACTATTACTATTACTATTACTATTACTATTACTATTACTATTACTATTACTATTACTATTACTATTACTATTACTATTACTATTACTATTACTATTACTATTACTATTACTATTACTATTACTATTACTATTACTATTACTATTACTATTACTATTACTATTACTATTACTATTACTATTACTATTACTATTACTATTACTATTACTATTACTATTACTATTACTATTACTATTACTATTACTATTACTATTACTATTACTATTACTATTACTATTACTATTACTATTACTATTACTATTACTATTACTATTACTATTACTATTACTATTACTATTACTATTACTATTACTATTACTATTACTATTACTATTACTATTACTATTACTATTACTATTACTATTACTATTACTATTACTATTACTATTACTATTACTATTACTATTACTATTACTATTACTATTACTATTACTATTACTATTACTATTACTATTACTATTACTATTACTATTACTATTACTATTACTATTACTATTACTATTACTATTACTATTACTATTACTATTACTATTACTATTACTATTACTATTACTATTACTATTACTATTACTATTACTATTACTATTACTATTACTATTACTATTACTATTACTATTACTATTACTATTACTATTACTATTACTATTACTATTACTATTACTATTACTATTACTATTACTATTACTATTACTATTACTATTACTATTACTATTACTATTACTATTACTATTACTATTACTATTACTATTACTATTACTATTACTATTACTATTACTATTACTATTACTATTACTATTACTATTACTATTACTATTACTATTACTATTACTATTACTATTACTATTACTATTACTATTACTATTACTATTACTATTACTATTACTATTACTATTACTATTACTATTACTATTACTATTACTATTACTATTACTATTACTATTACTATTACTATTACTATTACTATTACTATTACTATTACTATTACTATTACTATTACTATTACTATTACTATTACTATTACTATTACTATTACTATTACTATTACTATTACTATTACTATTACTATTACTATTACTATTACTATTACTATTACTATTACTATTACTATTACTATTACTATTACTATTACTATTACTATTACTATTACTATTACTATTACTATTACTATTACTATTACTATTACTATTACTATTACTATTACTATTACTATTACTATTACTATTACTATTACTATTACTATTACTATTACTATTACTATTACTATTACTATTACTATTACTATTACTATTACTATTACTATTACTATTACTATTACTATTACTATTACTATTACTATTACTATTACTATTACTATTACTATTACTATTACTATTACTATTACTATTACTATTACTATTACTATTACTATTACTATTACTATTACTATTACTATTACTATTACTATTACTATTACTATTACTATTACTATTACTATTACTATTACTATTACTATTACTATTACTATTACTATTACTATTACTATTACTATTACTATTACTATTACTATTACTATTACTATTACTATTACTATTACTATTACTATTACTATTACTATTACTATTACTATTACTATTACTATTACTATTACTATTACTATTACTATTACTATTACTATTACTATTACTATTACTATTACTATTACTATTACTATTACTATTACTATTACTATTACTATTACTATTACTATTACTATTACTATTACTATTACTATTACTATTACTATTACTATTACTATTACTATTACTATTACTATTACTATTACTATTACTATTACTATTACTATTACTATTACTATTACTATTACTATTACTATTACTATTACTATTACTATTACTATTACTATTACTATTACTATTACTATTACTATTACTATTACTATTACTATTACTATTACTATTACTATTACTATTACTATTACTATTACTATTACTATTACTATTACTATTACTATTACTATTACTATTACTATTACTATTACTATTACTATTACTATTACTATTACTATTACTATTACTATTACTATTACTATTACTATTACTATTACTATTACTATTACTATTACTATTACTATTACTATTACTATTACTATTACTATTACTATTACTATTACTATTACTATTACTATTACTATTACTATTACTATTACTATTACTATTACTATTACTATTACTATTACTATTACTATTACTATTACTATTACTATTACTATTACTATTACTATTACTATTACTATTACTATTACTATTACTATTACTATTACTATTACTATTACTATTACTATTACTATTACTATTACTATTACTATTACTATTACTATTACTATTACTATTACTATTACTATTACTATTACTATTACTATTACTATTACTATTACTATTACTATTACTATTACTATTACTATTACTATTACTATTACTATTACTATTACTATTACTATTACTATTACTATTACTATTACTATTACTATTACTATTACTATTACTATTACTATTACTATTACTATTACTATTACTATTACTATTACTATTACTATTACTATTACTATTACTATTACTATTACTATTACTATTACTATTACTATTACTATTACTATTACTATTACTATTACTATTACTATTACTATTACTATTACTATTACTATTACTATTACTATTACTATTACTATTACTATTACTATTACTATTACTATTACTATTACTATTACTATTACTATTACTATTACTATTACTATTACTATTACTATTACTATTACTATTACTATTACTATTACTATTACTATTACTATTACTATTACTATTACTATTACTATTACTATTACTATTACTATTACTATTACTATTACTATTACTATTACTATTACTATTACTATTACTATTACTATTACTATTACTATTACTATTACTATTACTATTACTATTACTATTACTATTACTATTACTATTACTATTACTATTACTATTACTATTACTATTACTATTACTATTACTATTACTATTACTATTACTATTACTATTACTATTACTATTACTATTACTATTACTATTACTATTACTATTACTATTACTATTACTATTACTATTACTATTACTATTACTATTACTATTACTATTACTATTACTATTACTATTACTATTACTATTACTATTACTATTACTATTACTATTACTATTACTATTACTATTACTATTACTATTACTATTACTATTACTATTACTATTACTATTACTATTACTATTACTATTACTATTACTATTACTATTACTATTACTATTACTATTACTATTACTATTACTATTACTATTACTATTACTATTACTATTACTATTACTATTACTATTACTATTACTATTACTATTACTATTACTATTACTATTACTATTACTATTACTATTACTATTACTATTACTATTACTATTACTATTACTATTACTATTACTATTACTATTACTATTACTATTACTATTACTATTACTATTACTATTACTATTACTATTACTATTACTATTACTATTACTATTACTATTACTATTACTATTACTATTACTATTACTATTACTATTACTATTACTATTACTATTACTATTACTATTACTATTACTATTACTATTACTATTACTATTACTATTACTATTACTATTACTATTACTATTACTATTACTATTACTATTACTATTACTATTACTATTACTATTACTATTACTATTACTATTACTATTACTATTACTATTACTATTACTATTACTATTACTATTACTATTACTATTACTATTACTATTACTATTACTATTACTATTACTATTACTATTACTATTACTATTACTATTACTATTACTATTACTATTACTATTACTATTACTATTACTATTACTATTACTATTACTATTACTATTACTATTACTATTACTATTACTATTACTATTACTATTACTATTACTATTACTATTACTATTACTATTACTATTACTATTACTATTACTATTACTATTACTATTACTATTACTATTACTATTACTATTACTATTACTATTACTATTACTATTACTATTACTATTACTATTACTATTACTATTACTATTACTATTACTATTACTATTACTATTACTATTACTATTACTATTACTATTACTATTACTATTACTATTACTATTACTATTACTATTACTATTACTATTACTATTACTATTACTATTACTATTACTATTACTATTACTATTACTATTACTATTACTATTACTATTACTATTACTATTACTATTACTATTACTATTACTATTACTATTACTATTACTATTACTATTACTATTACTATTACTATTACTATTACTATTACTATTACTATTACTATTACTATTACTATTACTATTACTATTACTATTACTATTACTATTACTATTACTATTACTATTACTATTACTATTACTATTACTATTACTATTACTATTACTATTACTATTACTATTACTATTACTATTACTATTACTATTACTATTACTATTACTATTACTATTACTATTACTATTACTATTACTATTACTATTACTATTACTATTACTATTACTATTACTATTACTATTACTATTACTATTACTATTACTATTACTATTACTATTACTATTACTATTACTATTACTATTACTATTACTATTACTATTACTATTACTATTACTATTACTATTACTATTACTATTACTATTACTATTACTATTACTATTACTATTACTATTACTATTACTATTACTATTACTATTACTATTACTATTACTATTACTATTACTATTACTATTACTATTACTATTACTATTACTATTACTATTACTATTACTATTACTATTACTATTACTATTACTATTACTATTACTATTACTATTACTATTACTATTACTATTACTATTACTATTACTATTACTATTACTATTACTATTACTATTACTATTACTATTACTATTACTATTACTATTACTATTACTATTACTATTACTATTACTATTACTATTACTATTACTATTACTATTACTATTACTATTACTATTACTATTACTATTACTATTACTATTACTATTACTATTACTATTACTATTACTATTACTATTACTATTACTATTACTATTACTATTACTATTACTATTACTATTACTATTACTATTACTATTACTATTACTATTACTATTACTATTACTATTACTATTACTATTACTATTACTATTACTATTACTATTACTATTACTATTACTATTACTATTACTATTACTATTACTATTACTATTACTATTACTATTACTATTACTATTACTATTACTATTACTATTACTATTACTATTACTATTACTATTACTATTACTATTACTATTACTATTACTATTACTATTACTATTACTATTACTATTACTATTACTATTACTATTACTATTACTATTACTATTACTATTACTATTACTATTACTATTACTATTACTATTACTATTACTATTACTATTACTATTACTATTACTATTACTATTACTATTACTATTACTATTACTATTACTATTACTATTACTATTACTATTACTATTACTATTACTATTACTATTACTATTACTATTACTATTACTATTACTATTACTATTACTATTACTATTACTATTACTATTACTATTACTATTACTATTACTATTACTATTACTATTACTATTACTATTACTATTACTATTACTATTACTATTACTATTACTATTACTATTACTATTACTATTACTATTACTATTACTATTACTATTACTATTACTATTACTATTACTATTACTATTACTATTACTATTACTATTACTATTACTATTACTATTACTATTACTATTACTATTACTATTACTATTACTATTACTATTACTATTACTATTACTATTACTATTACTATTACTATTACTATTACTATTACTATTACTATTACTATTACTATTACTATTACTATTACTATTACTATTACTATTACTATTACTATTACTATTACTATTACTATTACTATTACTATTACTATTACTATTACTATTACTATTACTATTACTATTACTATTACTATTACTATTACTATTACTATTACTATTACTATTACTATTACTATTACTATTACTATTACTATTACTATTACTATTACTATTACTATTACTATTACTATTACTATTACTATTACTATTACTATTACTATTACTATATTATTGGTTTTGCCGATAATATTATTGTTTACTACTGTGATAGTAAAATTTGTAAAATGAATGAAGAAATACAATTATACTTTCATAAAATAGAAAAATACGCTAAAGATTGGCAGATGAAAATTAACATAGATTAATACGGAACATTTCTTTTCCGTCCTCTAGTGGGAAAATGTAGTAACGATGTGAGACGCAATTGAAAATCATTTTACATAAAATTTAGAAATAATGTTAGTATTCCAAATAAATAAACTGGGAAATACTTAGGTGTACATCTAGATAAGTTCTTATATTTTAAAAAACATATTAATATTCAAATAAAAAAGTCAGGAATGTTTTCTTTTTATATAAACAATTATTTTATTCAAAATTTATTAAAACAAGAGTAAAAATAATTATGTGTCAGATTCTTATTAGACCTAAACTTACATATTGTTGTCAAATTTGGTATAACATATCGCCATCCTATATGGGAAAGATGAGAGTATTTGAAAGAAAATGTTTAAGAATTTATACAGGTCAGCAAATAGCAATTACAAAAAATTTATTTGATATAAAAAATTATATAATATAGTTAAAATTAGCAGAATTGATAATTTTATTATTCATTTAATAAGGGAACACATTCTTCTTGTACAAATAATTTTGAAAACAATTTAATTATGGCTCCATACTATATTGAATATTTATATATATCTAGAACCCTTCAAAATGGATATGTTCCACCTGAGGCATTTCTCTTTCTTGATAAATATGGATATATTCTGAATGAATCTCGTGTGCCTTTAATTTATCATATTTATAGGCCAACAAATATTAAAGCAAAAAACAGCTGAGTGCTTGACAACTGAGAGTGCCGCACTAATTCCAAGTAAAAAAATGGAAATTTTGTGAAACAATGTTATTTCTGAATAACGTGAAAGACCGTACGTTTTTAATAATACCGCTATGCATAATATGCGAGTGTGTACTAACTATCGAACTGCTAACTCCCTCTTAGCTTAGCTCTTAAAAGCGTATATAGACGACAAGACGAATATATTTATATGCCAAATCCTCTTCCCTACGTGAAAAACCCAATACTAGTTATTTGTTCGTCTAATTTTTCTGGGCTAAATCTTTTATGTGATGTATTCTGTAATCTTGTGTAAAAATAAATATAATAAAACATTTAATAATATTTGATTTAAATATTTAATAATATAATTAATCATGTCTAGATATATTATCAGCCAGTAATTCCTTAACCACAAAAACTTCTGCAGACGAACGATTTGATTTGTTTCTCTCCAAGTATCTTGAATAAATACCATGTTTGGTCAATTATATTATTATTAAAATAACCCGAAACATTATTCAATATTAAAAAATAGTGCAAAATATGGTTGCAAGGGTAATTTGGTCTACATTATTTTGGGCTCTATAAATAGGTTTGTGCAGCACTGTCAAAAGTATTTTCAATGTTTTGAGAAAATTACGACACAAAATACATGGAAGATTATCGTATCATAACGTAGTATTTCAAGCTTTCCTCTTACAATAGCCTTCCCAAATGTGTTTTTAAATAAAACACCATCGTCACTTTGGATCTAAAAAGCTCCCACATCTACATAAGTGAAGGTGTAATTGGAATCAGAAGCTCCCAGTAGTGCAATGCTAAAAGAGTTCTTGTAGCTGTAGAACAAAGAGCCACTGTTTTTTTTTTTTTTTTTTTTTTTTTTGAAGAAGTATGATGACAAATTTGCTGGTAAACATTTTTTTTAATATTTATCATTAACATAATAAAACCCGAATAGTAGAGAAAATTTTGAATAATATGATATGATTGGATAAATATATAATAATATGGGATAATAATATGATAAAATGAAATCATAATACAATAATGTAATATAATATAAATATAATAAGATAGAATAATAATATAATAACATCAAATCATAATCTGATAGAATCGGGTAATGATGCAGTAGGATTGTTCAATTATATGTAAAATTGGAATGATCATAAAAAAAAACCATAAAATCGGACACAATATGACATGGAATCATAATAATTATTATATATAATCATTTCTATTTTTGGCTGTGATCATATTTTCGAATCATAATATGTTGCTCTTACATTATGGTCACTACAACTATATTTTATCTCTGTGTGAACTCAGGAAAAAATCTTTAAATATATAAATCCATTCTCCGAGATATAAAATTTAATTTTTAATATTTATCATTAACATAATAAAACCCGAATAGTAGGGAAAATTTTGTTGTAAATAATTTTACGTAATTCATGTCTGTGTGCAATATATAATGGTGTGAAATTACCCAAACTTGTTCATTTGTGTAACCTAGAGTGCACAAAGGAGAAAATGCACATTACTGAAATGTTTTGGGCCACAAGTTTGTTTTTTTTTTTTTTGCATTCCCTGGCTTTTGAAAACTTTTTACTATTTGAGGGAGTAAATTTGTGAATACTCTTATTTGTCTGAACTTACCCAAAGTTAGTTTAGTACAGCGAGAGTATTAAATAAAAGTTTTCACATTTTTATGAGATGTCAACCTTTAACTTTGACCTTTTTCAACGATTTATTCGCATAAATATTAACTACTTATATTAGACTTAAAAACTATATTTTTTCATCTATCAATAACTGATATGTTTATATTGGAGAAGTCGCTCTCCACCTTAACCAATAATTGATGTCATACTTTTCCAATAAAGTCTTAGTGGGATAAAAAAAAGAAAAGACGTGTTATTTTAACTCATGAAACGTTTTCAATAATCTAAGTTTTTGTGACTGCGATGAACGTATTCAGACTGATTTTTCCTATGTCATTTGATGTTGACATTGACAATAGGTTCTATGTTCGATATTTGGTTCTATGAATATCCTTTCTGAGAGAACGAAACATTTCTTTTCGAAAGATACAGATAGAATCATCTTTAATTAGATTCAAGCTGCATTTATACATGCTGAATAAATACAGCTTTGCGCTGTTCAACAGCTCATAGAATACAACTAGAAGTTGACGTAAGAGTCACTTCGAACAAAATTTTCAAAAAAATTACTCATTTTTTCCAAAACACAAAAACAAAATATATGTGACTATATGTATTTTGTTGCTGCATGAATTAGGTTTTTGTCAATTCAATAAGGTTTTTTTTCATACATAAATATTTAGTTATTAATCTATAGCACAGCTGATTATATTATTTTCTTTTTTTGGAAACACAAGCAGTCAAAGTCTTTATAAAATATTTAAAATATTATTTCTCTGCCGGATCTTATGCCAAAAATGTCAAACTCCATACATTAAAAATTTTAACAAAAAATTCTGGCCGAACTGCCATTTCACCATCATAAATTGTCTACCAAAGCTATTTCAAAATATGTAATACTTTGGAATATAGTAAAATATAACATCACTATAATAAGACTCATTCTTATCCCTCCTTTTTAAATATTTATTATTTTTTTTATACCCTTCATCACAGCTATAGGGTATATTTACTTTTCACACCGATTTTCTGAAGCCTCTATATAAGTTAGAGACTTCGTTTTTGCAAATCGGAAAATTTTTTTCTGAATTTTTCTGCTAATTCTGTCCATTAATTACAGAGATATTGGCCAAAACACATTTTTTACTGATATCCAAGTACTAATTAAGTTACCGATTGGGTTCTTATGTAGATCTATCAAAAAATTTGAATCAACCAATCGGTTCATTAACAACCGAGTTATTTCCAAATCTGTTTTTTTTATTTAATGCCTGCTTCCCTAACAGTTGGTGTTTTCATAGGTACTGAAACACAACAACAATAAGCTAAGGCATATGTTGTTTTTCGATTTTTTAAACCATCTATGTAAGCTAGAAAATTTGTTCTTTCACAGAAAAATCGGAAGTTTTTTAAAGATTTTTTGTGTTGAAAGCATAAAATAAGCCGATCCAGTATTAACCAAGTTATAGGCCAAAACGCGTTATTAGGTTTTTTGAACCTCCTATATAAGCTCTGGACCTCATTCTTGCATAAATCTAATATAAATATTTTTTTAAATCAGACAAATATTCTTTAATTTAATATTGTCTTACTTTTATAAAATATTTGTTCTGCACCGAATGGATTATATCTTATTAAATACGTGCGAACTTTTGTAAAATTCTGAAGTATTAAATTTGTTATTCACTAGCTTTCACGGGAGCGCTATTTGATGCGATAACTTATATTTATTTTATATGGGAGCTACTATTCTCCCTGGACTTATTAACTCTACTCAAAATTTGATATGAAAATTTCATTTAAATTTTTTTTTTTAACTTTCACTGTAGTAGTCCTTCAGATGAGAAAATTTATATTTTCTTTATATGGGGGCTACCTGGACCTATGCGTACTATTTTCATTCCAACAATGCGACATGATAAGGTAAATTTTCTCTACAAAATTTGAGGGCTCTCATTGTAAAATTTTCTTAGATATGCCATAATGAAAATTTGCTTTATATGGGGGGTACTACATTTCCTGCTACGAACTATTTTAAGCTAATCGTTTCATTCTTTTGAGAGTTCTAAAAAAGTAAGCGTAAATATGGACGTGGAATCCGATCAAGATCCAACATAACCTAAAACATTCTACAGTGCAAGCAATAGCTAGCATTAGTAACGTAAAATTGAAAAAATAGATTTTTTTTTAAAGTATACGTAAAATGTGGGTGTTATATCCAGCCGAGATCTAACAAAGCCTATAACCACCTCTGACAGCGGTACTACTTGTGTGTCGAATTTCATGAAGACCGGTTCAGACGTTTTTAGACGTGATTGGTACACAAACAAACAAATAAACAAACTTACACCTCATTTTTATAATATATTTATAAAGATATACGGATTTACAAAATCTTGATTCTATTTCAACTTTATATGAAAACGCAAATTATATAAAATTTTTCGTGTTTACGTAGATATATAATAGGAAAATATATTTGTAATTGCATCCAATATAAGGCTTTTTAATAATGTTTACATATTTTTTGATAATTTTGATTGTTTTGTAATTTTCGTGATCTACTATCATTCATTCATGCTCTCTTTGCCATGGCTAATCGGCATTACATTTTTGTTGCACTATCTTGCCTCTACAAAATGTAGATGACATATTTGCTCTAGTTCTTAATTAAACAATTATATAGCCTAAAAACTTACTTAGAAAGGATATTTTCTTTGGTCGACTATGGGTTAAATTTGAAACGAGATCTTTCTTGGTGATAGGAATGAGTGAATTTTGCTAATAATTGGAATAAACATTCCTACAAAAATGTATCCGAAACGCATTTCCTATTAATTATTTTAGTGTTGACCTGCACTGTTACTGAATTAAATGAGGTTTTTATTTTACAAAGTGACAATTTTGTCATAGTCCCACTCAATGAGGAACGGCTGCTAATACTTTGCACAGATTTTAGAGAAAAATTATAAAGTTTTATAAAGTTAATTTGAATTGAAACTAGGTCCGAAAGCATATGGTTTTAAATTTTATGTATTTAAAAAAATCTGAAGAAAATGAACCTTGAACCTTGAAAAGCTAAACCACAACGAATTTTCATGTTTTAGAGAGACATAAAATTTAAAAATGTACGATTCAGTGTTTTCTAATGAATTTTAAATAAAAATAAATAAAAAATTAAACCTTCTCAGGTTCTTTCTAGATTTTTAATAATAACGGTATATAACGACATTTTATTCTCGGTACCGGTAAACCGATATCAATATAATTTAAAATAACGTTACTGATACTGTTACCATTAAAGAAATAAATTTAATACCGTTACCGATACCGTTATTCGTTTCGGTTTCCAACCTTAATAAAAAGTCATTTTCTGCAGGGCAAGCCATATTTAAAGTATCATACAGCTGTTTACATTTACTTCCAGAATCTATAATTTTTGAAAAGAATCATATAGGGAGTTCTGTCATGTAATTACTGTACATTTCAATAAAAATCCTAAACACGATTTGATTTGTTCTACATTTTTTGTTCTGTGAGACCTGTTCCAAATTACTGAACATTTATGAATAATCTGAAGTAAATAAATAAACGATGTTGGTTGGACTTTCATCTTCAAATATATATTATACCTCTTTATGATAGTTCTAGTTCAAAGTTTCTTATAAATTAATTTCGTAGTTCTTTGTTTGAAGTAGGCTCGATGTTTTAAAGTCTTCCTTCATATCCTAAAATTTATTTTAATTAGTTTCAGTACTTTTGGACAGCTTGGAAGGGAAAAATGCAGTCTTCAAACAAATGTAAAATGGTTTACATTCTAACAACATGAACCTATATACAAAAACTTCTATTAGCAACTTATCCCAATTTGCCTTGTTATTTTTTTTTGACAGTATTAAGTCTTTCCTGGAAATATCTCTTAAAGGAGAGATCGTGTTTTTGGATTGGCTTCAATACCATCATTGTTTTTTGGATATTCTCTCTCATGCGACTAATATATATAAAATCATCTTCCGAAAATCATTTTAACGTGCATAAATCACATACACGTATCAAGTTCATATTAAACTCATATAAGTTTTATATAAGTGGAAATCACAGTGACAAATTTTATAAGGATCGCTCCAAAGTCTACCATAGCTGCCGTATAAGCCCACTTTCGGGAATCACACTAAAGTGCATAAATTCATATAAATATTAGAATTAACGTAATATTCTGTATTCGTATATTTTATTTTACACTTAGTAAAAGTATCGCTCCACAATTGTCCACATGTCTAATATAAAATCCCTCCCCGTATTTTGATGGACATACACAATGATGTGGGGTATCATATGGTCATGCTTGACCGACTATATCTTTCTTACTTGTTAACCATAAATTTGTGCTATAGTATTTTTATGTTGAAAAAATTTGATACCGTAATGAAAATTAAATAATGTAACTGAAATATTTATTCTAAAAAGCTAATATTGAAAAATGATTAACATAATTTTGCTCCTACGATTCCATTACAGATTTGTCCCAAAACAAAAACTTTGTAGAAAGTGTCATAGGAAAACAAATATAACTAATTTTTTATTATTTAAATAATATTATGAAATTACGCAAAATGTAAGTAAGAAGAAATTTTCTGTAAACGATAGTTATTGTGATTATTTTTTGTCTTTTTTACATAATCCCATGTAGACAAAACATGAAAATGATTTCAAAGGATTTTGCTGTCAAATATACAATAATCTAATATTACCAAAGAGAAATATGTTTCAGTATATAAATTAATCTTTTAAAAGATTGAGAGGTGTGAATATAGCTGGTACGTATTTTAAGTAATATGGGCATACTTTACTTTAAATAAAAGACACTTATTATAATTCATAAATATATATTTAAATAGTGTTACAAAGAAAAAGTAAGAACAGAATAAAATTACTTATAAATGCGAATATTGAGAATATAAACTTATATTAAACTACTTAATTGAATTTCATTTTAGAAAAATCTTAGTTAATAATTTTTAAGAAATTATACAACGGCAAGAATTTTATTACTTTTGAATACCCCGGAAAACAGAACGAGAAATTGCTTCCAAAAAAGAACTTTTCCACACTTCAAAAGTAGAACTAAGTAAATATTTTGCGCTTTTTTAAAAGTTAATAAAAACTACATCCAAAAAAGTGAAAATATATGTATTCTTAGCAGGAAAAAATGTGAATAACTTCAACGAAAATAAAAATTTCACAAATTGAAATTATTTTCATTATCTGTCAACAAAGCTAAAACGATTTTTTTATTTTATATATATATATATATATATATATATGCAACCATGGAGTAAAGAAAGATTTTCTGTAGTTCTAAGCACTAAGAACTTCCTTCCAATGACAACACAATATTAAAATCATGCCCTTTTCAGATCTCTTCAGTTTTTTTCTTTTTGCTGGCAACAAAAGTAAATTTTCTTTTAAACAAGATTTCCCCATCTTCACTCCAAGTTAATATATTTAAATTTAATTATCTCATTTGTTTACTTTTTTCTTTTAGTTTATTTGTTTTTTCTATCCAAAACTAAAAGTTAAGTTAAGCATATCCACCTTAACTATTTCTTTGAATGGTGTATATATTAAAGTTCTTTTCTAACTATATTTTACACGGAACACTTATTCGTTCACAGATTTGTAGTCCCTCCTTTAGATTTCTGGCATTTTTTTAATTTACTGCATTCAACTTATTACTTGTATTTTATGGCTTTTATTTCTTTTATTTCTTCTATGAACAGAAAGCAAAATAAACAACACATTTGGCTTTAATTATTACAACAGATATTTACTTAAGTTTTTTTTTTCTTAATATAGGTGTTTCTTTTTAATTGTGCGTAAAGAATTATTCAGTTAATTTAGCTTCACTTGAGGGCGACTATTATATGAAAGTAGTTAGTAGTTGTACATTTAAGTACGGACAAGTAATCAATAAGATTGATTTGTTCTTGATCCATTAAAATTATTAAATTGTAATTTGGTATACTTACAAACAAAATAGTGTTTGTGAGATTGTTATTCATACGAAATAGATTTATGTTAATCAATATACTTACGATATATGCAGATGATATTCTTGCAATGGAAAAATTGTGTATTTAGTTTTCTTGAAAAATTAAATACATCAAAAATTATAAGTAAATGTACTTATATCATCCAGTTAACTCATTATATACTGATCAGTATACTGAAAACTGTTTTAACGTGTGCATTTAAATAAAATATAACATTTTTTTTTTTAACAAAAGATGAACGGAATAAGTTAGGAATAAAAATAAATCAATTACTTGTAGCATTTTTTCTCCAGATTTTCTAATATATTATTTTACATAAAAATTTATAGCTAACTAGATTATTATTATTATTTATTATTATTATTATTATTTTTTTGCTATAAATTCTGGGAAAATTTTAAAGTACTTTCAAGAAATTTTTTCTTAAGTTTACTTTTACATTTGATTCTATTTTTCTATAATTGCCACAATTTTGGGTAGTATAAATAACTAACATTGTGGGGCTAAAATATTATTATCCTTATTGTATCTACTTGTATCTACTGTAACGAAAAAAATTCTAAGTTTGGCCAAAAAATTGTAAAAACACTGTTGTGTGTTACCGGTATAGCGTTTCTAATTTCATATTCTTTTTCTCTTCATGGGAAATGAAAAATATTTTTTTTTTATTTCCGGAAATTTTTTTTAAATTCAGAAAAATAATGTAATTGAAACTAAGTGATCTAAAGCCACATAACACATATTAATATTGGGCAGTAAACATGTTTTTGCGTATTATAAGACTTATAATTGGAATTTAACAGAAAGCTTCATTAACGCAAAAGATCCGAATTTTAATGAATCAAAAATTGTAAGTTTCAATTTAAGAAATTTGTTTTTTCTGGAACATTTAAAAACTATCTTATGTAGTTATCTATACGGATTAGACATTTCACTAAAAAATAGCAATGATTTGTTAGTACATATTTTTGCATATTTAATGCAAAATGCATATTTTTTAATAATGCATTTAATTTGGACATTTTTATTTTTTTTCACTTTTATCACAATTTACCTCAAAATGATATTTATTTTGAGGTAAATTGTTGGGGGAAGATTTTAATAAAAATCAAATTCTATTATATTTATCGGATGTGGCTCCATATATAGTAAATTCAGCAAATGCCATTAAGATTTTTTATCCACAAATGTAACGCAAAAATGCATGTAAGCTGATTATCCCACGATTACATCGAGTAGCAAAAGAGGTGCGTAATAATTTTGATTACATTGATTCGTTGATTTTATATAGAAAAGGTTATATTTGAAAATCCCTACAAGCGTTGTAAAATTAAAGAAAATTATACCAATTTGTCACTTTCTCTTCAAACAATTATTACGAGATGGGTATTTTGGTATTTTGGCCTGAAAATATCACGAACAATATTTGGATGTTTAAAAAAAAAAAAATGTGTATGATTTTAATTATAATGACTCTAATGCTATAAAAAATTAAACTAGTATTATTAAAAGAAAAATTAAAACTAATCTCCCATTTGTTTGTTGTTGAAACTATTAATAAATTAATGGGTTTCGATTTATTCAGTACTCAAATCAGTTTAATCGATAGTGCTATTGAGATAATTACAGGCGCGTAAGGCCCTATTGCTGCAAAAATAAAATTAAAATAGCAAGCTGTTATTAAAAAAAAAATAAAGGATTTGACAAAATTCTACATTAATATGATGTGTGGTGTTTAGAAAAATACCCTCCTTCTAATTGATACCATAAGAAAAATAATTGAAATTCGATAAATTGTTTTATTTTTAGTAATAAATATTAGAAGATTTGAATTTTAATCCATTGAATAATTGATACAATTAAAAAAATTATTGAAATAATGTTTATCTTTGATAAATCGTTTAATGTCTTTATTTTTACTTAATAAAATAAAATAATAAGTATAAGAAATAAATGCATGTTTTTTCAATTTTTTGGGTATATTTTGAATTTTTAAATGTATTGTTATGCGCATATTTTCAAAAAATATATGCATAAAAGTCCGCTCTCTAATCATCATATTTCAATTATTGCTCATTCTTAATTGGGATTAAATATCTTCCAATCGTAATTTAAGTAATTGTTGATCCTTATTAATAATTCTTAAATAAAAAAAATTAACAGCAAAAAATTTTATTTAGTACTTCGAGGTAGAAGCTATTTTAATTTAAATATTGTTTAGAAATCCGAAAATAAAAATTAAATTTTCCATTCCTGGTTAAATCATAAAAAAGGTCAAAAGATGCTATGATTTTAAAAAGACATTCTCATGTGCCACATATGTTGATTTTGTTAAAAAAAGGAAATCTTATAAAAATTTTAAATTATTTTTTAGTAATTTTTTAATTTGCAACGCATCCACTTCAAATGGTTTTTCAAAAGTTGTAAAAGTCAGTCATACATTTGGTCGTGTGACTGTTTCTTGAGCAAACTTGCAATATAACAAATTGTTTTGTAAATATGTATTGCTTTTTGACACATACTATTCAGGATCGTTTTGTCGGTTATTCGGAACATGAAAAAAGTCAGCAATAATATACGTTTCCCAGGCTAATGAAATTTTGAAAAATTATTAGTTTTTCATTATTTGATCAATCTGTTCCTCAGAGTTTTTCTTTGTAATATTTAAAATTTTACTTTTGGCTTTACTTAATTAAAACTAAAAAGGCTCATATTTGATTTAAAAAAAAAAAACACAGTGAGCTATTACGCGGCCGCATTTATCTTGCGAGCTTCTCTAAATTTTGGGTTTTGAATTCATTCTTGTGACTTTATATTTTTCTGAACCATCTCATTCCTTAAGACTAAGTTAAGCTTTTTTACTACCCTAAAATCTCACATTTTTGTCAAAAGGTATAAATATACATTTTTTAAAAAATCCAAAATAAAAATTCTAATTTTATTTTGTACATTTTTCTTTTACTATGGACAAGTAATCGGATTTCATAAATTCGATCTGTTGTTAGATCAGACATATCTTTAGAAGATATTTATCAAGAAAGATTTTTAAAATTAACGACAGAGTTATTAAGAAAATTTTGTCTTATATTTTATTCAAACGCATGAAATTTGGTTGCGCAAAAATTATTTTTTTTCTGAACTTTAGTTTAGGAGATATACTTAATTAAAGTTAAAAAAATGTAATTCCTTATTCAAGTGGCAGGCAGTGTATGTTGATCTATGCATACTTTTTTCTTTATAAATTTTTCTTCAATGTAAAAGAAATTCACTAACTATAAATCATAATTTCGTATCCTAAATATTTTTGACTTAAATACCTTGTTGTCTAGATATAATCTTCAGAATGATCAAAACGAACACACAAAAACCCCAGTCATGTATACAAAAAGGTGAATCAAAATATTACATGACGAAACCGTAAATACTATTTATTTAAATACAATCAATCTTCCAATGCAAAACATAAACAAATATGTACACAACATGACAGCTAACAAATAGAATATATATATATGTAGTGTATATATAACTGTCATGTTGTGTACATATTTGTTTATGTTTTGCATTGGTATATATATATATATATATATATATATATATATATATATAAAAGCTCATACCTTTTCATATGAACTTTTAAGGAAATTTATGCATATCATGCTTTTAAGAAGACCACGTTATGCATACTCATATAAATTTACAAAAAAGTCGTTCCATTTAAAACCAACTAGCTTGTCTCCTCACCTCTTCCAAATTTGATGATATTTGTTGAACTTATTAAATTCGTCGAAACTAACAATGGTACCAAATTTCAGATAATTTTATGAAGTGGTTCGCGAAATATAGAGATTTGAAAGTGTAAAATAGCTTAAAAATTTACAAATTTACAAAAAACCGAAATTTTCAAAAAACCGGTTTTCGAGTTACTCGATAAATAGCCTTATTTAAAAAATCGGTTTTGAATATGATTTTATGCAAAAAACCGGATAACCACTTTTTACTAAAAATAAAAATATTTAAAAAATTATTGACATTGACATGTAATATAAAAATAAAAAGTCATATCGCTCTTCTGCAGCTAGAGTGTAATGCTCAGATTATGTATTTTTTGAATTGAATTCTGATAACGCTTCTTCTGATCCAACTCATCCCATATACCCATTTGTTGAAATTCACCTTATTCTTGTGACAAACGGTAAACTAAAATATACTTTTTGCCTAGATTCTAGATAAAAATTAATTTAAATGTATTAAAAATATTCATATCTCAGTTCTTGGTATGCCTGGTGCTACTCAAATCTCAAATTAGGAATCAAAAAAAACTAGCCTTAAAGCTTTATTAGTTCATAATGAAAAATACTGTTCAAATACTTGATTCAGTACAGTAAGCGGATTGTTTAGAAGTAAAATTTGTATATAAACTACTCAAAAAATTTTAAATTTTCATAAAAATTTTATTTGTAAACAATTTGATACATTTAATGCTTAAGGCCATAAATAAGGTTCAATTAGCAAATATATAAGATGGGAAGTATAGGTTAATTTAGTAAACAAAAATAAAAGAAGGAGCATTTTATGAAAAACCGGTTAACCAACAGAAAAAATACCGGCCTGTCGAATTATTGGAGAATAAAAATTATTCGAAACCGGTCGGTTTTTTTAAGAGTAAAAACCGGTTTCCGGTTTTGTTTTTTGAATACACTATTGTATACAGAAAATTAAAAATATTTTTCAAATTATTTATCGCACCGGACTCATGGAGATGTCATATTAAAGGTATAAAAATTACATTTAATATGACGTACAACATGGCGTTGTTGTGAACATTAAAATGGTCCATATTTCGTGATTTATAATTCGCGGGTAAATATTTCAAAAAATTGTCTTTTTAAAAATTTGTAAAGAATATGTGTTAACGATGAAAATGTTTTCTTTATCCTTGGTAAGTGGCATTTTGGAACTCGCAATAGTTTATGAATTATTACAAAAAATGCCATAATAAATACGAAATATTTATTTAAATTTTTATTGTTTCATTTACAATCTAAGAGAAAAATCGCCAATTGCTTCCACATGTCATCCAAATTTAATGAAATTCGGCAAGAATATTACCAGTGTTAATGGTAACGCAAGTACTTAGTTTTAGTATGACTTCCGCTATGATTAGCGATTTACAGTGCTTCTAAAATAAGATAAATTATCTTTTCAAAAATAAGAATATCTTCCAAAATATTCAAGTTACAAAATATTACAACATCCATTGAGGTTTATGGTTAAAGGTAATCAAATTACCTTTAAGATGATAACTGATAAATGTTTTCACGTTGAATTTGAATGGTCCATAATTGTATTTTCAAATTCGTGAAAAATACAAATCTAGACGAATATATAGAAAGATGTATATTCTCTGAAAGTATCGTGCTGGGAATCTCAATAGTTTCTGAGCTACTGAAGAAAGTCACACCGAATATAATGAAAAAAATTCTTGCAAAATTTTATTAAATTTGAATGACTTGTGAAAACAATAGAAAACATTTTCATCGTTAACATATATTTTTTTAAAATTTAAAAAAACAAAAAATTTTTTGTAGATTTGGAATATTTAGTGTTGAGAAAAAATCCATGTTCTACGTCATATTACATTTGTTATATTATGTGACATCTCAATGAATCTTGTACCATAAATACTTTGAAAGATATTTGTAATTTTGTGTATACAACTTTGTAAATTTGTTTAGCTGTTTTATAGTTACAAATTGTTATATTTCATGAATCACTTGATAAAATTATTTGAAATTTTGTTATCAGCCTTAGCTTTGATGAGTACAAAATTATGCTTATCAAAATTGATTCCGAATTTAAAATTCTTTAAAAATTATATAATGTTAACACAACTCTTCTTCATACTCGTGAAAAATTTCATGTTGCACACTCCTTTAGTTTAGAAGTTATGTAACAAAATATAAACTGAAGTCATATTTTGTATATAAAATTCATTTTCTTAAAAAAGAGTTCATAAAAAAACGTACTTTGAAATTAAATTTTTTAAATATTTTAAATTTTACATACAAAAAGAAAAATGCTTTTTATCATATTTTGCTTCATAACTCCAAACCAACCATAGGATAGAGTTGAGTTATCAATATATAATTTTTTTAAGAATTTTTAAATATAGATTTTTGAGATATTCAGCCTTGATGTCTATATCACCGATTTTGATATTTGAACTTCCGAAGTAAATAAATTTTATACATGTCTTTTTAAAGTCAATATCTTTCTCTGCTAAATGAAATAAAAATTATAATTCTACAATGTATAGGTTGGAAGTTATAATCAATAAATAATGTACACTTTTGGAAAAAATTCGGCAGTTTTTTCATTTTAAAACATCACATTTTTGGATCGGAAAGGGTCAACAGTTTAAAAGTTTGTGATTTGAGTAGGTTATATGTGATTTGAATAGGTAATATCTCTAACGAATTTCATTGCAATAGTAGATATCAAATCCGAAAATGTCTGTTTTTGTCCATTTTGTTATGGAACCACTCAACAACATACCTTCCTTCCTCGCCTTGAAAAGTATTGAAAAGGAAATTTAAATAAGAATTGTAAAAGTTAAATGAATAATATGCATATGTACGTATACATATGATTAATATGTTACGTACCTAACATTTAACCTTCTCATAGCTTTCAAGGTACAATTTGATTGTAGTTTCAAAGGAAAAAATAAAAAAACTGAAAGAATACGTGACTCCAACTTGTTTAATACTTTGAAAGATTTATGATTTTAGACTTATGTATTTCCTTCGGTATTATGTATTTCTTTAAATATACATACTCGTATAGTACATATGTACATTAGGGTATTCCGAAAATGAGATTTTAGGAATGCACCAAAATTTCTAAGTAAAAAGAATATTAGTTACATAACAAGCTATAAATTATGAAAATTGTAAAACCTATTTTTTGAAAAATGCAAAATGCTTATATGAAAAGAGAAGAGTAATATTATATTAGTATATAGTGATCTTCATGTAACAGATAGAAAAAAAATTTGTTTCAGGAAATTATAATGCTAAAAGGCACACCTGTGTAGAAAATGATGCAAAGTTTCTTTTCCGAAATTCTACATGTATTCAATTCATAAACACTCCTTGCTTGAGTGCTCTTTTAACAGTGGTTCTTTATACAGCTATATACAGTACTGTGTAAAACAAAATCAACAAAATTAGAATATTCCTAATGATTGCTTTGCTTTTTTTACGCAGTACTGTATATAGATGTATGTTTACTTTTTATAATATTTAGTTTTCGACAATAATTATTTTATGAAATTGTATACATATTTATTGATTAACAAAAACACAACTCTTAAAGGGATTTAGTTGTTAATTGTTGTCTCTAGAATAGTTTACATTTATATTTTCATATCTTTTGACACAACACTGTGACTACACTAATTTTGAAACCACATAAGATATCTTTCATAAGGGGAAAATTACACCGCATGACTAAAAAGTTTAGTTAAACAACTAAAAAGTTAAAATATACTTCGCACTTTACCCTGCAAAATGCACTTAAATATTTTTACTATAAAACTACTTTAAAAAATTCTAAATAAATTTAAAAATTTGCCTCATTTTTTAAATTTGTATTTTTTGCTCTTTTTGTACACGCTTTTATATAGAAAATAAACGGTTTTTTCTCATTTTTGTAAGAAGAAACAGATTCACAACTTCTAAAGTACACATTTTTGTTAACACTCAAATATGTTAACAATTTTGTAAAATTAGTTTTGTTGCAAGTTTAATACTTTGAAAACTAAATCAACTTTTAGGATAACCCCTTTTTTGTTATATATGTTTATATATAAATTTCATGAAGTGATCATAAGTCTTAAGATTAGATTAACATTTAGCACTTACACACTTTATATTTAAAACTAAAGATTGCGCACTAAAAAATCCGTGCACACTTTAAAGTTTATAAGTTTTATTGTTCGTGAAAAATTAAGACATAATTAGTGGGGGGCGGATTTTCATGCAAATGCATGTTTTTCCGTAACATATATAAACTACCTTATATAGCTATCCGAATCAAAAATTTTAATGAAATATGGGATCGATTAATTAGTGCATATTTTTAAATATTTAATGCAAAATGTATATATTGTCATATTTTTCATACTAATGCATATTAATTTATATATTTTTAAAAATTTTTAAGTTTTTTTGCTAAAAACAAAAAAAATATTGTATAAGCCTTGAACTCTATGACAGATAGTCAAACGAAAATTTTAACAACAGAAATTGTAATAAAAAATTATTTTATCCATTAAAATTTCCTGAATTGATAATAACACAGGTCAAACACTAAAAAATATTATGAAAACTATATTGCAGATATCTATTCTATATTTACTTGCATATATTTATTATTGATAAATATACTGTACTAATTTTTTTCTGTAGACTTCGGGGGGCTATGTGTGGCAAGTTGGAGACCTGAATTATATAACGTTTTTGTAGCACTATCTCTTATCTATAAAACATGAGTGAATAATTTGCTCTACTTATTATATTATATAAAAAATTATATAATCTAAAAATTCCACAAAGAAGCGTGTTTTCTTTGGTCGTCAATGTGTTAAAATTTTGACGTGATGGAAAAATTTATTTATTTAACTTTCTATACTATAGGCAATATAATTTATTTATTTATTTTATTTTGTGGACCTTTGTAGTAGTTAGTGCTAGCTTTTTATGAAAATCTTTACTTAATGAAATTTGGTAGGAAGAGTTTATTGATTAAATATTTTTTAGACTAAAATGCAGAAACTAAGAATGAAAAAAACTTACGTTTTAAATAATTATTTGCAATAAGTCAGTAAATTATAAAAAGAAGTTTCTTGCAATCAGAATAATTGTTAACCACACATACGCAAACAAATAAATTCAACATAGAATTTGAAAAATTATCTAATTTTTCGATTTTATTGACCTACGTAAATGAAAGCATTTATTCCATCTGAATCTACGCTCGGAAACAATGATGTTGAAAAAATGTTCCATATTCAACTTGAAGAAATTAGATCGTTTTAAAGAACAAATTTATATGGATAAGCATTGGTGAAACAACAGACGTTACTGGCCGATATAATGAAAATGTAATTGTTGGAGAGCAAGCTAAAGTTTTTGATTAATATTGTGCAACAATAAAGTGTAAATCTCGAAACTATTGCCCGTATAATAAATAACTAAATTCGTTTTTATTTATCGAATGCGACTATCAAATCAGTTTGATTTAAAGTGCTATTGAGAGAATCGAAGCTGCAGAAGACTCTATTGCTAGAAAGGTAAAACTTAAGATTGAGAAAATTTTAAAAAAGAAAACTAAACTCAATTATACTACAATCAGATGATAGCTAGGGTTCGAAGAATAGTCTCCTTACGAACTACAATTATTCAAGTATGCTTCTATAACATCTGTTGACCTACGAGTATAAAGGTAATTTTGTATTTTTATGCTAAATTAAACAATCGCGTATATTTGAAACTAAGGTTAGGTTATACTGATTTTTAATTAATTTAATAAATAAAAAATAAGTGCATGTTGTTTTTTTATTTACTGGGTATATTTTTTATTTTTAAATGCAAGTTTAGGTGAAAATTTTCACAAAGTAAATGCATAGAAATCTACACTTTAATAATTAGGTTTACCTAAATAGAAATTTAACGGAATTCATGCAAGCGTATAATTCTATTTTGTAATAATAAAAAACTCATGTCGACCATATAAAACAATTGCAGGTGAGTTGAAAAATTCAATTTTTTGAGTCATAAAAAATACAAAAAGTTCGTGATTCCCAAAAGGAACCCTGATCAGTGTTACCGTTGTGAGACTTTAGTTTGTTTGGAATACATCGAATCATTATGTACATATCATCATTATTTTGAGATTGTTTCACAATATATTGATGTCGATAGGTGTCAAATGAAAGTTCACAGTCCCTTCAATATAAAAAATATTTATTTAAATAATGCAGCATGCTAGGAAAAATCATGTATAGAAAGTATTACCAATTTTGCAATAATAATAAAAATTATTATTTATATAAATTATTTTGTCATTAATAAAATTTAGTTTAACAGTTTTCTTTCTAGTTTTTCTTTTTATCAAATAAGTAAATTTTTAAGGAGTTTTAGGTATTGAAGCTGTTGGCGCCTTTTTTAAATCCCCTTTTTCAAGTTACTTTTTTTCAAATACCCTTCTTAGACACTTTTTAAAAATTGTCAACGTAACGCTGACCCTGATAACCGAGGAAAAAGTTATTTTACACATCTTAGGATCGCAGATAAAATAATAATAATTTTAAGCGAATATCTTTACAACTCTGGATGGAATGGGGTTAATTCTTTAAATTGCTCTATATCTTTTATCAGAAAAGCTAAAAAAGCTTGCATGAAGATCCAAGAAATAAAAAAGGTTTAAATAAGAACGCTAGAAAAACGTGACAGTGAAAGGAACGACGAAAATTACTGAGACAAATTTTTTCAAAAATATGAATGTAGCCTAAAGGATGAAATGTTGGATTTTTACAACATCCTAGCCACAAAATTCAACATCGCGGATGTTATGGGAAATGTATCAGATAAATATCACGGAAAAGAACCGAAATTCTGGAATAAACTTTTAATGTAGGAAGGAAGACATTTGTGCTAATGGAAAAAATGCAGTTCATTCATAACAAATGACAATTTTAACAAAGAAATGTACGCTAATTAGTACCGTCAGAAAATATTCCTTCCTATCATTAGAAAACATAAAGAATTCTTTGTTTCCTCATCTCTTTTCTCCAGAAAATATTAAATGTTTTATTCAAATCGAATAAATAAAATTATATTTCTTTTAAATTTAAAACTTGAATATAACATCCCTTAAATGAATGAATATTTCAGAGCGATAGCCCCATTGGATTTATTTTTATAAGCTGAATTGCTTGCACTAATTTTTTGTCGTTAGAGGTAATATAGATATTTAAATATTTAAAAATTTTTAAAAATTCGCGATTTTAATTTTATAAAAATTAAAAATATTGTATTTAGTTTCAATTATTTGTATTTTTTGAAGCTAAAGTCCGATTTGATTCATTTAAAAGTCATATATATATATAAATCTATACAAAAAATTCTAAAAAAAATTATATAAAAATTTGGATTTTTTGGCTTAAAATAATAAAATTTTCGTCCCGACAAATAAATGGTGGGATATTACTAAATCGATTAAAATAGCAATTCTAAAACAGATTGGCCTTTTTTAATTTTTTGGGCATAACAGAACAAAAATATATGGCGATATTAAAAAGTATACCTTTCCCTTTTGAAAACTATTTTATTTAGAGGAACTCATCAACACAATTTTTACTACGAGAATTCACAAGTATTTATATATTTTAATAGATCCAGAATACTTCTAAGTTGTAAGGTATTATAAAGTCGAACTTGACACTATTACTTTAATATAATAATAATAATAATAATATATATATATATATATATATATATATATATATATATATATATATATATATAAATATACATATTTTTGTTTATATTATTTTAATATTTTCTTTATATATAAACATATTCTTCTTTATTACCTCTGACACACTTAATTACACTTGTAAAAAATTTTTGTTTGTATTATATATAGTTTTTCTTGACACATGTAATGATGGTATTTTGGGAGCATTTTTTCATCTTACTTATTTTTCAAGTTACCATTAATCTTGTCGACAGGAAGAATAAGCATAGATAACCTAGAAATGGCAGTCAAGAACGTAAATTCTGATAACACTTCGTTATCTTATCATCATCTCTTTCCTGCTGTTTCCTTTTACTTACTACAAGTACACGTTAAGATGTTATTTTCAAGTATTTTAAATTATATAAACAATTGTATAAAGCTTCAGCACATAATTTCAATATTAAAATTTTTTTATATATTGAAATTTAATGACCTAAAAAGTTACTCTTCAATAATGTTATAAATCTTTAATATTCTTCTAACATACATATTTGGCATGACACATAAGGAAAATTTTTTCTAATTTACACATTTCGTGAGTGTAAAAGTAAAGCAGCTTATAAAAATGTCCCTTGATATTTCTTATGAAATAATATTTTACATTATAATATTTAATAATACTTAAATTTGACATTAGGGCAAAATATAATAGAAAGGACACATTTTAACTAAAAATTTATATGAAACTCCTTACATTATATATACTTAAGTTGCAAGAACACAAAATTCTGTCGAAAATGTTAAATTTAAAAAATATTCAGTGAACCATTTAAAATATAAAAACTTTAATAATACAAAAGTTTTAAGAGGTTTAAATTCTTTGGACAATCTGCTGTTAGCACATACAGTTTAAAAAAGAATTCTATTGAGTAATAGTTTTGACTTTATTTTGTCTGTTTATATATTATCGAAGAAAAAGAAAATACTTAAGTCACAAAAGTTATAATTTGTTGGTTTGAATAACATAGAGTCATAATAACCATTGCTTGTCTACTTTAAGCGAAAAAAAAAAACATTTTACGCGTAAAAATTTAAAACTGCTTCATAGTTTGATATCGTATTTTGTTGAAATTTAAGTAATACTTACATATAGCAAACAAAAAATAAAATAATAAAACAAAAATAGTCGGATATTAGTTTCCGTTAAAAATAGTCAATGATTTCAATATAAATTTATTGATTATAACTAAACAATATTTGGAATGGTAAAGATATGATTGCAAAAGAAAGTTAGTCCACTTAACGAAATGAACATGTGGGAAAATTAAAAAAAAAATTGGTAGAGGTAATAGAATAGAGTTCAGCGTTGTGGTCATCTTTTCTAAATATTGGTATTTATAGTTGAAATAGTCATTTAAGTTCTAAAGTAAATTAGATTCGGTGTTTCCCACTGACATAGAATAAAAGAAAATAATTTTAATATTACAAAAAGGAAATTTAAAATCTGCATGAGGGATATTAAAAGGTAAATAAGATATAAAGCAAATCATGAATACACATACGTGTGTTTTTATAAATTTAAGATGCATCCTAAATTTAGTAATTGTGCAAAATAACGAAGTTTGTTTATATATTTATATATATTTTTTTAGTTTCTATGGTCGACATCTTGTGCAATCTTCATGGATCACATAAACGATATAAAATTTCTAAGGAAATTTTATGAAAAAAAAAAAACGTTTCAGTAAAATATACAGCCTCCATTTGTCTGCCAAAGACAAGATCGTGGAAGTGGTTAATATGTACAAATAAAATCAAGTTTTTATATATTTCTGTATTCCGTTTTTGCAATAAATAAATTTTTATAAGCTCAATAAAAATATACAAGAAAATTAAGAATAAAAAAATTTTTTTATTTGACATGAGAAAAAGAAATATATTTTAGTTAGTTTTACTGAAAATATCGATCCACTTCACCGAATTTTATATACGGTTGCATGAACTAAATATTCAGCACGTACCACGAGGTACGTGGCACTTGGAACCGACAATATATACATATATAAAGAAAGTCAACACACACAAAAAAAAAAATTGTTGAAAAACGGCCCCTGTAATAAATGTGAATGACATATATTTTATTGCAACTAAGTTAAATGCCCTTATTCAACAGAGTTTCAATATTTGTATTTCAAAAAATACAATAGTGTTAATATAGTTCCAACAATAGTTAATACAAATCGATATTCCAAATTCGAATTGTTCCAAATTCATTTTGAAAATAATTAAAAAAAAAATCTAATAAAAATCAGAGTATAACTATCATAAATGGTTGCTTATATATATAAACTTATCAAAAATTCGGTTACAATAATAACTAAACCAAATTTGCCTATTCTAACCGAAATTTTAGTGTAGTAAGGAACAATCGTGGTCAAAGACATAAATTTATTATCTAAATTCGGTTCTACTAACTGAATTAGAAGCCGATGTTTTCTTTAACATTTTGAAATAAATTAATAATATTTAAAGAGAAAAGTTGTTTAAATTTTTCGAAAGTGAATAATGTAAAAAATAAAAGCAATATTTCAAAAGGTATGAAATTTCAAGTGTATTTTTTCAAACAACAAAAAACTTAAAACATTATGAACTACATGATGCTAGAGTAAATATTTAGTGTGATTTAAATGCTTGTAGTTAAAAAATTTCCCTTTAAGACAAGTTAAAATATCTTGAATATCTTTAAAAGCTTTTCAGTACTTAATAAACAAGTTTTGATTATGACTTACTGTGCTCTCAAAAAATTTGTATCTCAGTAAATACAATGAGGTTATTTATTTTAAAATGAAAATTAATTGTTTGTTTTTCATAAACAACACAAAGTGTAAATTAAATGTAATTTATATTTTAATGACATTAAAGCAAACGCTTAAGTATAATGCTTGCAATCATGCAGTTTAGAAACATTAACAAATAAAATAAATAAATACATTGCAACGGCTCGACTTTCGCGGCTAATTAAAAACTAAACCTGTCGCGAAAACTGAATTTTTGCGATAACAGAACCAAAAATTTTATTGAAAAATTTTATGTAATTTTTAAAATTAGAATTGCTTTTATTGATATATTTACATTTTAAACATTTTTAAAGAAATTGGAGACTTTGAGTTGCTGTTGGCTGCTTATCATTTTCCAAAGCTCATTGTATACATATGTTTATTGATGTTATACAATCGTTCACTTTAATTTTGTTTTTTTTTTTTTTTTTCATTACCACTATCGTATAAATCCTCCAATACCGTATCTGATAATTCCATTTGCTCCTCATTACTTTCCACATGAAATTCTTCTTGAATTCAATTGTTTACATCAGCATTCGTGAAAAGATGTTCCATACTAATTTAAGCCACAAGTGTACCAATGGTTGAAAAAGCTTCGCTTTCTTCCTGAATTATATTTTGTAAAACATTTATGTTTTCTACTTCACTTCATTCACTACCAAATTCGAGAAAGGCGTTCCAGGATTTTCAGATATTGGACACTGATATTTTATCCCAGGACGTAGATATTATCTGAACTGTATTTTTGATATTGAAGTTTTTTAGTTTGAGCTCCAAATTCCCTTCTCGGCAAGCAAGCGGGTGAGCAGTTGTTTTTTGTAATTTAATTTTAACAAATTGATAACGCTTTGATCTAACGGTTGCTCTAATTAAACCGTCATCACGTTTTAGTTCCTCAACTGGGTGACACGTCGCGTTATCTGAAAGCAAAACTGCTTTTTGCGACAGACCTTTTGACAGCAAAAATTATAGGACCTAAAAAAATTTTACTTATAAACAACTTACTTTTACTAATTGGTGAAAATTAACTTACGTGGGAACAAATTCGTGATGGAACCAGTCCTTGAATATAAATGATGTCACCCAGGCGGTATTATTGGAGTTGTATTTTACAGGAATATTAAAAAAGCATTTAAAGGCGCATGGGTTTTTCGATTTTTCAACAACCAACCATTTCTATTTGTCTGTGACATTCGCATTTGAACAGGGCAAAAAAAATTACTTGTTTTACATGTTTTTCGTCCGGGAGCCGTTTTCTCATTACATGTGAGAAGAGTGTGATTTGGAAGCAACCTATAATATAAACCGAATTCGTCAGCTGAAGAGTCAACCCATGGTCATCAACATAATCCTTAAACTCTTTCAAAAATGAATCCATAAGATGAGGTTTAGAAGACAATTTCTCGCCCGCAATTTTCAAAAATCTAATTCCATGTCCACGCTTAAATTTCTTCAATCATCCTTGAAACCTGAATTGGTTTGATAAATTTTGGATTATAAATGACTGACTTTTGATAGTAAAATCGCTGCTGATAGTGGAACATTTTTTCCCTTTGTTTTACAAACCACTTATGAAGCATTTTTTCCATTCTTGGATACTCAGCTTTCTTTAAGGTGCAACGTTTGCCAGGTCCACTTTCTGTTGTACGTACGAATTTTTCAAATGAATTTTATTGTTTTATAATGCAGTAAACTGAAGAATTATGCAACTTGTAATTCACGCAAATTGAATTTATTGAATCTCGACTTTTAATTTTTTTCAATCTCTAATTTTTGAAAAATCGTTGGCTTTAAAAAATATTGAACTTTTCCCGTATTAAGAGATGTATTTACACAACAAATGATACGAATAAACAAAACTGAAGATCGAAATCATCCAAAAAGGTTAATATACCAAAAGACGGGGATTTCGCCGTAGTTATTGAAATCAAATTAAAATAAAGAAAAACATAAAAGTCGCGAAAATGAAACCCGTTTTTGTAAACTGTATTGATTATAGAACCTGCAGTTTTAAAAATTAAGCCGTCGCGATAATGGGTAGTAGCGAATACCGAGCTTGCAGTGTGTATTCAAAAAACTAAAATTTCCAAGTTTAAAATTTGTAGTATTAGCAAATGATTACACTATGCTAATACTAATGAAAATCTAAGTTACTTTGAACTTTGAACATACGTGGAAAATGTTAATTTTTATTTATTTATTTTTTGATAAAATTTATTTTCCATAAATTTACTCCAGTGATCATTACTCTAAACGAGTTAATGCTTCACATAACTCTGTTAGTGGAAAAACTGGAATTCTTTAGAAAGTTTTGAAATAATTTTTATTTTTATAACTTATTGATAGGATGAATGAACAATTTATTGTGGTTCATATATCTCAACACAAAGAAAAGTATAGACCCCTTGCTTTCAATGGGATAGTAAAAGTCCAGTTTTTTAAATATTTTCAGAAATAGATTAGAATAAATTAGATGTGAAAAAATACTTTGTACAAAAGTATAATTTGTACATTTATTCCAATGGTCATTATGAAATATGCACGTCTAAGTAATTTTCTGGAGAGAGCTCTGTGAGTCATTAATAATGTAATTAAGGATTATAAAAAATGTATTCGACCATTATTATGGTATTTTTCGACCGCTAAAAGTTCCTCTAGAGAAGCCATCCCTTTATGAAGTGATTGCCACAAAATTTTAGGACTTTTGCTTAGGTCCTTGTATGGAGGGTACCATTTCCCCTTGTCCTATCCATCCCATTTTCATTCTAAGTTTGGAGGTTTATGAGACTAACAGTATTAAGTTATCCGATAAATTGTATTATATTTATGTGGGTGGATACCATTCCCTATGATCCTATCCTTTAAATTTTCATTTCAAATAAAAGATGATAAGCAGCGTTACCGCTGAGAATTTCTAAGAAGTGTAAAAATGGGGATTTTAAAAAAGGTTGCCAAAATAGAGGATTTAAAAATGATGCTAACTGCTTTCATACCTAAAAAAAAACTCTTCGAAATTTGTTAATTTGATAAAATCGAAAACAAAAAGTTTTGTACTTTAAAGAAAACTACTAAATTCAATTTTATTGATAACAAAATAATTTATAATAATATTTTTACTGCAAAAATATAGATTTATTTATAAAAATAGTTAATATAAAATTCTATTTTTAACAATTAAAATTTTGTACTTTTATACGAGGTCTTTACTCGGACTCCAGTTTTAAAAAAATTGCGCCTAACAACTTTAGGATTGGAAGCATGGAAGGTCGCAAATGTTGACCTTAAATCTGTTGGACAATTTATTTTGTATTAGTTATAGTTTATAAAAAAGACGTTCCGCCTAGGCATCGCTTTGAGCTAAAGTAAAAATAAAAATTCGAATATAAGTATTCATCAAATCTACTTTTTGACTTTCCCAATTCGTTCAAAAAAGATTCCGCATTGGATATTTTAAATCGTTGTTCATAAACTTTATCACTAGATTTAGTGTACATCACCACCTGTAATTCATTTCTTCATTGGAATTAATTTTAATTTAATTCATTGGAATTAATTTCTCATCATTTAGCACATAGTCTTAAAAAGTCGGCATTTAATTCCATTTTAAAATAGGAACCAAAAAGTGACCAGGTAGTTGAAAAAGGGGCGATGATGATAAAGTAGTTATTTATTCAAAATTGTAAGATTTGTTCGGAAATATTTCTTAAGATATGCGATGATTAATATTTTCTTTGCATGGATGGTATATTTCCCCCAGATCCTATCGGGGCCTTCATGATGATGATATGGTACAAACAAATAAATACATATTCATTTTTATATGTATCTACAATTCCATGAAAGAACTCCAGAAAAAGTAAGTTTTTTACCTCGTGTAGATTTCAGTTAAAAGTGGTACACATGAACTCCATTTAACCAAAACTAGCGATCTTCTTTCGCTTGTTTACTTTCTCAAAAGCCAAAAAAATCAAAAGAATGTAACTTTAAAAATCAAAATCTTTGACAATGCTTTGTGATTTTTCATGATTCAATCGGCGTTGGAATTCTAATTATCTTGGCTTTAATACGAACACTTATAAAATAAGAAAGATTATATAAAAATGCATTATTTTCCTTTTAGTTTCCTTTTAAAATGCATTTTACAGATGCATTTTCGAAAATTGTAAATTCATTGAATTTTAATTTTTTTAAGTGTTTAAAATGTTCTTTTTTTACTATAAATTGCAATATTAATTTATCCAGCACGTAAAGGCTTACTATTTTAAATAAATTTTTAAAAAGTAATCCAATACATTTGTTAAATTATATATGCAATCTTATTCATATTTTAAAAATAATACCAAAAAAAAAGAGAAAAAAATTTGAATATGCTTAAGAAAAAGCGAAATTGTGCATAGTAGATGTATGCATTACTATAGTATTACTATAGTACATCTAGTATGCATCTCAAAAATTTGAAATTTTTGTTTTAATGTAAAGATTCAATATTTTCCAAATATGTTACAAAAATCTGAAATGGCATATTCAAAGGATAATGCATTTAAAAAAATTCGTTTTTGAAAAAGCTTCATTTTTTTTTTCATTTTTCATTTTTTAAATATTCCAAAGTCTTCCCAGAAATATTGTTCAAAGTTATATATATATATTTTGATATTTTTAAGTTTTTTTTAGAAAAAAAAAGGCGAAATAAAATAGTGAGTTTTCCAAATTCGCGAAGTTGAAAACTAAAATCGGTGTACGAGATATCAATGAATCATTTGCGTGCAAATTTTTTGTGAAAATCGGAAGACACTCGGTAAATTTTTGGGCGTTTTTTCATGGAATTGTCGATATAGGTTTTAGTGTTTGACCTTTTATTCGTATTGATAGCATTGTTATAACATATTAGAAAAAATTGTCACTTTAGTGATTTTGTTTACGAACAAAATAAACAAAATGATTACATTAATTATAAGCCACAACTACAGATTATTATTTGTTTATTTATTTTTTCATAATATTTCCGGATGATAATAATGTTAAAACAAAACATATGAAACAGAATTAAATAATGAAATTGATAATGTTTATACAAAATTATATTTGTGTAAACGAATCGTATTTAAGGGCACACATAATATTTTGTACTTTCGGATTTTAAAGGGTTTTTCAAGAGGATGTTAAAATTGTAGGAGGTAAGTTTGGTAAGAGGTATCAAAGAATCCTTAATTTGAGAGGCTGAACAATCACTTAATGTATTCAGCAGAAGTCTCGATTTTGTAGATAGAGTACATAAATGGATATATTTTCCGATTTTTAGAGCAGAGGCCCTCTGCTTTATAAGGAAGCGCTTCATGTTGCCTTTGCATGAAATAACCATGCTTCGTTCCTGGTCTTTTTTTTTTTTTTTTGCTGAAGAGAGTGTCCGCACTAAAATCTCTACTATCAAGTAAATATGTAAACAGATTAAAAACCCTTTTATAACGAGTATTTCAAAGACAAAAGCTTTTTGTTATTTAATAAAATTAGGAATAATAATGGGTTTTATTACATGGTGATGAAAGTTCATGATAAAAGTTATTTTTTTTTTATTTTAATGAAAACCTACAATGCGAATCGTGACTGCAAAATACTAATATTAATAGTAATATATTTTATTTCTTTCTAATTGTGGCATATATCAAAATTTTTTGATTTTAGGTCATTAAAATATCTTTATTTCATGGCGCATTAGAATCCATTTGCATAAATATAAAGTGACTTAAATATATGTAGAATCAGTTCGCTTTAACCATTACGTGCGAGGAGGGTGAAATTTGTAGCAGTTTAAAATTGAAACTATAATGATTTTTGCAAAAAATTACGCGGAATATCAAATATTATTATAGCATAATTTAAGGCTTCCTAGTAAAATTTGAAAAAAGAAATGTCTTTATACTAAAAATCTCTAGTTTTGAAATTTTTCGCAAAATGGGATTCAAATCTAAAACATTTCTGAATATACTATATGAAAAAATATTTTTCTAGATAAAACTTTGGTTGCCATATAATGAGCTCCTCACTACTTACTCACTAACTGAATAACCCATTATTTTAGCACGATGATGGCATTAGAGGTAACTACATACCTCATATTATTACAAAATGTCATTAGAAGAACTAATTACTTTCAAGCTGTTCAATATCTTATTGATTATAAAGTATTACTGAAGTCATTATTAGTAACAACAATAGGAAATAGCCAGATTTTAGGTTACAAATAACTAATGAAATGAAAGGTTATAAAAAATAGTTTCTTGTTATTTTTTTATTTTAAACGCAAAATGATTTTATTAATGATTTTATAATTTTATAAATAATCAAAAATATAATTTAAGTAAAAGTGAAAAAATTAAAAATTATTTGAGATTACGCAAATTTTGCCTTACCATATATTTATCCTATCTTCATGAATTGGTAAACTAAATTAAAAAATTAATGAAAAGTAGTACTTTCAAAAATTTGATCATAAATATATAATTCTATATCTGGTTATAAATAAGTAGTTACTAAACTATTTCTGTGGAATACAAACGGTAACTACATCCGTAACTACATGTCATTAACCTTTTTTAATCCATGTATTAATCCAAGTAAATTTATTTTTTGGTCTAAAAATTTGTATCTTTCGAAATTTTTTGATGCGCCTCTATATTTCCGTTAAGCATTACAGATATTACCTAATTATGCCAAGTATAGTTCGTAATGTCTTTGCGACGTGCCTTAGCAAAATCTGTTTTGCCAAAAGTGTCCCGTTTTTAGCTATCAACGATATTTGACTGAAGTTTTTAGTTTATAGACAATTATATATATATATATATATATATATATATATATTTATATATATATATATATATATATATATATATATATAATACTATATAAAAATACAGAACTATATAAAAATACAGAAACTTAAATTTCAAAAAGTCCATAAACTTTTTTTTACTAAAATATTTTTAAGGCTCCTTCGATATTATTGTGTAAAACTGAAACCGAAAAACAGATTTTTTATGCAAAATAGGCATAATTAGAACAGAATATTCCGTTGAGGAGCAGATGGACCTTGCCTAAAAACATAAACATTTTACAAATTAAAAAAATTGTTCATAAAAATTTTAATACCCTGTATGTAACTGTAGAAAGTGTTCACAATAAAAAAGAAGGTATATATTTTATCCACAAAGTCCGATTAGATTGCATAAGATCGAACGAGATCAAAAAGTGTAAAGTGTGGAAGAGTGGGAAAAAAGTAAGTAATTTTGAGCCTCTTTCCTAAGTTTTTGATCTTTGATAATGATTATAAAATAAAAATTATGGTGCTAAAATTTTACACTCTATTAGTTTTAAGTCCTGTGAGTTCTGATCTGTAACCCGTTTGTTTAAAATAGTATTACCACAATACTTATTAATTTAAGTCAGTTTCAGCCAGGTTAAACATTTTTAAGATTAGCCCATATAAATTTTATTTTGTAAAATATGTGAATGGTTTCTATCTCAGTGAGAATATTTCTGGCAGTACGAAAACATTTTAAATTTTTTACAGGAGAAAACAGAACATGTTTTAAACTAGTATTCTATTTTTTGAAAACGAAAATTGCTGAGTATTAACACCGTAAAGCAAATATCAAAAATTTTTCTCACACGTGTTAAATTCCATATACATGTTTAAATATAGACCTAAGATATTATAATTGCGTTTTTAGTTTCTCATTTCGTGTTCGTTTTTTATTTTTAAAGGACTTTGAAAGTTATAAAGGATCCACGATGTTAGTTTTTAATTTTAGTAATTTATAATTAAGATTATATACTGAAATGGATATCAAATAAAAGCGGAGAATTTTGGCATTATAGCGTATAACCTTTTACTAAAATATTTCATTATTCTAAAATAATATATGTTAAAGAGGAGTAATTTCATTTTAAATTTAATCCATCCAACGTTTTGAAAATTATTCCTTAGAACAAATTTACAAATTCAATTTTCAATTTAGTGAGATACCGAGCAAGCAAAACCAGCATCCATCATACCATTTTTGAGGCCATATTATTTAAATTTTAAGTAATTCTTACCTTATGCGTAACATGGCAATATAATTTGGATGAATTTAAAATATATTTAAAAGCTAGAACGATGGTTAAGTTCAGTATTTATACCTATTTAGCTTTAAATTCATTACTTATAATTTTAATCTGCGAAAAATAGTCTATAATTTTATATTTTATTTAACATTATTTTGTAAGTAATTAACATGAAAAAAACTGTAGTCAGTCAACCGACCGATCCTTGCGAAACTTAGTAGCATGATTTATATGTAATTGTAAAACTAGCGTGCCAAAATTTATTTCGATACTAAAATTTTTATGGCATTTGTATGAGTTAAATTATTTCTGGAGGCTTCATATGGAAACTATGGCCAAATATGCACCAAGAGACTTAAAACTTTAATGTGCGAATAACATTCCTTCTCCCATTTTCATAAAAATATGCAATTGTTTAAGATAATTATGATCACTAAAGTGATTTTCTGGGAAACATTTGTATGGGAGCAAGGTAATATAATGGACCTATAAACTTCGTACTTCTGTCAACAACTGTTCAAATTATTTTTATATAATAACTAAAATTGCAACATATATAACCAAAACAAAATTTACATAAACACTGACAAGACATTTGTAAAATATTATAAATTTTTAACTGTTGCAGCTTAAAAACAAAATGTGAACATATTGAAATGTGTTTAAAAATATAATAGCTTCAGAATTATTTGTTGGAAAATTTTAAGGATATTTAAGAATAAAATACTTGAAGGACATTTTTGACATTATAAAATCTAGAAAAGTTTAAACAAATAATTTTACTGGAGCTTCTAAATCCTATTCTCTCATATCGTCACTATTGAGCAAGTGATAGATTTTAAAATAATTTATAAAAAAAATATTATTTTTGAAATTTAAAAGTCCTTTTAAAAATTTTTTCGAACACGAAATGAAAAACTGAATACGCAGTTCTATAGTAAAATATATTTGCTTTCATGTATATATGAAATATATATATATATTAATAATAACACGCAGCTACAAAATGGTCCTTTACATTGCGACAAAACCGTTTTTAGTATAGTTCCTGCACTATAAATCTTGTAGCTTCATAAATTTTAAGTTAATTTAATATTTTTAAATTGATTTTGAAAGTAGAAAAACGTGGCTTTTTAACTATATTACCATCATATATATACACTCAAATTAAATAGTAAATTTTTCACCATTTTTAATATTATTTCCAATTTATTTTTCATACTTTTGACTTTGATGTAAATTTTTCTGATTTTTTCTAAAGGACAACGCATGTTTGTTTAAAAATTTGAACTGTTATTCTGTTTAGAATAAAACGAGATATCACCCATATAAAATTGCTTAAAAATTCAAAAAGTTATTAAGCATTTTCTAAACTTTGTTAAAATACTCTTCTTTTTTCCTTAATTTTTACTTTTTGAAGATAAAATTAAAAATTTTAAGTTTTATTAAGTTATTACAAATAAAATCAAATAAGTTTTACAGTTTTTGTAAAATTTAAAAATGTTAAATTTGGTTATGATCACACAAAAAGGCTCTTAAGAACTATTGCATCATTGCAATTTTGAGAAATCGCAGTTAAATTTGTAAAATTGTGGAAATTTATCTTTTTTAAAGAAATGTTATTTGAAACCTGCTTTTAATATTTGACCAAAACAAACCAAATGCATACCCCCAGTTTTCTACTTTCCAAAGAAGTTTAAAAAGAAAAAATAAACAAAAGAATAACAGAATTATAAATACATTTATACAAGACCCTACTAAAATACATTTTTTTTTTTGTGAATAACTCAAAATTTTGCAAATTTTTAAAACTGATTTATGATGTACTCAATAAGGCATTATGTTATTTCTCAAATGATTTTTCATTGTGTATTTAAATGGGTTTTTAACGAGTTCAGAGTATGTTTTTCTTGTATAAGTTATAATGCTAGTTATGTGGTTTTGGATTTCTGCTAACGATATGATTGTATTTTATTTCCAATTCATTTACGTATTTCACACATATTGATTAAAAGGGAAAAACTAAAGCAAAGCAATAATATTAATTTTAACAATATTTTAAAGAGTTTGCTATGGTACAAAATGAGATCTCTTTTTATTTCAAGATGACAGAGCACAAAAAAGATAGAAATATAATTTTTTAAGGTAAAAAATAATTTGAATACTGTTACAAAAAAAAAAAAAAAAAAAAAAAAAATAATAAATAAAATAAAATAAATAAATAAAATAAAATAAATAAATAAAATAAAAAATAATAAATAAATAAATAAAAATGGCTTCCATCCCAACAAAAAGCTTATATGAATTTGCAGAAAAGTATATAAGAATTCACATAAAAACAACGAAGAAAATATAAGAAAATATACCAAAAAAAGTCTATAAAATATTTTTAGGTTTTGTTAAAATAAATTTCATTATTTCATAATTATAGGAATATTTTACTTTAGTATTGTGCTTTATTAAATTTATTAAAATATATAAAAAAAAAAAAAAAGTTGGTGAAATATTGATTCTATGAAAAACCGTATCGTAAATAAACAATACGCAATTTTCCGCACAATAATTACAAACATATTTTAAAAGTAGAGATGTATTAATATGTTATTTATAATAAAATAATTAAATTATTATTAGAAAAGTAAATGAAGTTTTCTAAATTTATATCCCGAAATAAATTTATACAGAGGGGTGAAATTGAGAAATATGCCGATTAATTTAAAATTGAAAATTAATATTTTAAAAAAGAATTCAATTCTAAATAAAAATAGATAAAATGAAATTTGAATGTTAAAAAATTCTTTATTTATTTCTTTTTGTTCACTCTTCGTGTAGTGTGTCGTCAAAGTCACAGTTTTTTACCAATTTTTAACCCCAGTAGTATAAACTGAAAATTTAACTTTTTTCAAGTTTATATTTTTGTGCTTTATTTTATAAAAGATATTATTTTTACAATAAAGTTATTAAGCATATGTATTTAGAAACATATAACAATAAGAAGAATAAATAATTTTAAAAAACAGGCATTTTTTACTTTTACACAGAAATTAAAAAAAAAAAACTTTTAGATGAGCTTGGGTGAACATAAAAATTGTGTATTTTTATGAAAATCCAAAAGAAATCAAGGTAAATATAAAGCATGTAAAGGAGGAAATCAAATGTAAATTTTTAATTACTATAGGGTGTATCAAAAAAAAAAAAAAAAAAAAATATATATAAATAAATAAATAAATAAAATAAATAAATAAAAAAATAAAATAATACTTTTATAAAACTAAAGAGTGTAAAAAATCAGTCACGGAAGAATATAAAAATTTTAAAAATTGAAAAAGAAATTAACACGGTTTTCACCCTATTCTTTAAGAACTTTGTAAATATTTAAAATTTTTTACCGATTAACTTTTCGTTGCCAAATCTAGTCGGAACTTCGACCTGTACATTTTTTAGTATTTTAGTTATGAGATTAGGATATTGTCTTTTCTTTGATGTATTATTTGCCGAATTTATCTTTGCTAAGCTAACGTTTTTCGACTTGAAGTTAGTTGATGTAGGATTCAAAAAAATTCGTCCAAAATTAATTTTGTGCTATATTCTAATTTACAAGTTTATGAATAAACGGTTTTTATTTAATAAAAAAGCATAGCATGTTTATAACCTTCAGACCTCGCAGATTCAGAAAAGTATCCAATGTATATCATGTTGCATAGAGGGACTTAAATATTTAGGTTTTAAAATTAAAAAAAAAAAAAATGTTGTTTACACATCTTTTAAGGAAATTTGTCCAAAAGTTTTCTTCTGATGTTTTAAAATTTTTCGATGACTGATTTTTCGAAACTCAAAATCTAAATTTATATATACTCAAGACTTTACTGAATCATAAACTTTTTAGCCTTTTCCAGTGCTATATATAGTGGCTTTAATATTTGCAATCTAAAATGTAAAAATATTTTCGTTTACATGCTTTATTTGTTTTCTTAACAAAAACTAAATTAATAAAATTAAAGTAAAAATAAAATTAAAGTAATATAAAATGTTTATTAACTTAATTATTGCATTACTTAAAAAAAGAGAACTATATAGAATTTTCGGAATATACAAACGTAATTGTGAATTTTCGTTAACGTAACAGGGTCTTATATGGAAGCTATGGTCACGATACTTCTGAAATTTGGCTCTCAGGTTAATATTTAAATAAGATTTATATTTACTAAATTTTATATTTATGTGGTAATTTATATTGGAATTATGAACAAAAAGTAATTCCAGGAGAGGTTTCTGTATGGGAGTTACGTTCAATTTTGGACCGATGCTCATGAAATTTGGAAATATGATTTCTATTAAGACAAAACTCATCTGTGATGAATTTTATTTAAATATGGTTATATTTAAGATATTTATGAGCATTTGACCTTTTAATATGGTCTCTCAGTGAAATAATGATTATATTTTAAACAATTTTATTGTTTTATGTTATTGCCCCAAAATAGCTTCAAGTACCAAATTTCACAAAGTTACCTTTAAAGTTACCTAAAGATTAACAAAAATTACGGTTTTTGATGCACGGACATTCGGACGGACAGAATGTTTGTGCTAAAAAAAATCAAAAGTTATTTTTTCGATGTATTACTGAGCTGATTATTGCAACAAAATTATAAACAACAAATTGATCTAAGCGCCATTATACCCCACTGTGTTTTGGCTATCTTAACTATCTCCAGCAAACAATGTTATATATATTATTCAAGTGCTAATTATGGCTCAATAAGCATTAAATATGGCCTGAGATATTTACATAGAAATAAAGGAAAAACAAATAAAAGTTTGCCTGCCACACGGAAATAAATGATGGCAACACGCATTAAAAAACACTAAAATCTCTTAATCATATCTGCTGTGATGCGTATACTGTTAAATAAATCCTTTTTTACGTTTATCGTGTTAACAAAACAATTAGTACAAGCATAATACGCATTTCTTTAAAAAAAAAGTACAACTATAAATTCATTAAATTTCAATCGTTTTTGTGCGCTTAAACAGAGATTCATAGCGTTTCGTCGATAAGATGTCAAACAGATGAAACTTGTTAGTGACAATGATAATAGTGCACCATATTGCATGCATCGATTTGAGAAAATGAAAAATTGTCATTCAGATTGTCGTGTCGTAAGTTGGGTGGAGTGGAGTAAACTCAAAGCAATACAATGCAATTGCATGAAGTGTTTTTGTAAACTCATAACCTCACATCATTTTAATAGTATTCTTGCAAAGGCTGTGCATCTATGTGTACTGTTGCATGTTCTTTTGAAGCAACCGCATTCTAAATTCTAAAAAGAATTCAATTCAAATGAAATGAAAAAATGGCAGAATGCAATTGTTATAGGCAGCCTATTATTTTTTACGCTTCGATCACGTTCAATGCATGAAAGATAAATCAAAAATTAGAAGAAAAAAAAGTAAGAATGTTATAGTCGATCAAGTCCGACCATATGATTATATGTATAATATTATTTTGATACTAACATTTATAAGAGATTTACACACTTTAAGATGATTCCCAAAACTGGGCTTTATAAGGGAGCTATAGTCAATATAAAATAAAATAAAATGAAATAAAATAAAATAAAAAATAGTAATTTGCCTTCTACTTTTGTAAAACTTTTTTGAGTCAAATATAACCTTAATATCACACTATGTGACAAATTTCTGTTTTCAAGAGATGACGTGGTAGGGTTCGTCCATGACCTTATATATATATAACCTTATATTGGTTATATGTATATGTCAAATTTCATTGATTTACATATTTTTAAAATTGCAGCCTGCAGTTTGATTACAACGTTTACATGTACAGACGAACATCGATAAATCGACTCAGAAAGTAATTCTGAGTCGTACCGTATACTTCTTAAGGAATGGCCCGGTGATTACAAACATTAGCATAATCGCATAACACCCCAAATAACTATGGTGGTTTAGGGTATAAATAAATAATTCTGAACGCGTTTAATTATAAGTAACTTAGTAGTTTTCTATTTTATTAAAAAAAAAAAAACATTAAACGAAGGGAGAAGAAAAAGGAAGCCTAATGGATTTTTAGCGCATGAATAATGTAATATTGTATATAAAAATAATCATACTTCCCCATATATAGCTACTTCACCTTTAATAGCATTTGTTGCACTTATACTACATCATTATGATGACAAAAATAAACCAAAGCACGTATCATGTACTTCAACACCATAGATTTTCTGCTGGAAAAAATATAAAATATAGCAGCATAAAATATGAACGAAAAGAAATAAACTTCTAAATCCACACACGCATTTTCTTGATCCACATTTATACTTAGTAATACTTCATCTATTCGGTAGGGTGTTAAGAATAGTGTTAACATACATTTACTCATAAACTTTAAACTTCATGTGACCGCATAATTTGTTATGCATATTAAAATAAAATAAAATAAAATAAAATAAATAAAAGTACAAAACAATTATAATATTCTGTTTCGTTAATTGTGAAAAAATTTTTTTTTTATTTGTTTATAAATTTATTTCTTTGTAAAATTCAAAATTGCAAATTTGTTTTTAATTGTTTGGCAACCAAAAATTTAAATTTAACGAATTTGTTATTCGTAAATATTATATAAGAACTGCGCACGAAAAATTGGTGTTTATAACTTAGTTTGTAAAAATAAACTAATGGATTAATATTTTCAAAATTTTGTTTTGTTAAAAGCTGTTATATTCTAGTTTTAAATTTAAATTTTATTCGTTTTCAATAAATAAATAAAAATTTTATTGTGTTTTCGATTACTTTTTTGTTGGAATAGTTCCACTTCTTTTAAAACTCTAGTATAATTTTTACTCAGCTTTAAGTGGTCATTTGACACATAGCAGCACAGTTTTTTTTTTTAATACCACCTAGTTACTTTTTTATTGTAGTAATGAGAAGATATATAAGATCAAAAAAATTAGATTTCTTTGTGTTTTCTACTGGTGGGAAGGAATCATTTTTGACGGTACTCATTTACGTAAAATAAAAGTATCATTTGTTATTCATGAAGAGCTTTTTTCCCTACATGTACAAATGTGTTGCCAGACCAAAAGTTTATTCGACAATTTAGATTTTTTTACAAGATATTCATCTGATATATTTCCCATAATATCTGAGATATTGAATTCCTAACTTAAATGTTGTAAAAAGTTAAACAGTACGTAATCTATATCAACCTTTAGGCAACATTCATATTGTTGTAGACTTCATATTTTTTTCTAGCGTTCCTATTACGAACATTTTTTTACCTCGCAGGTCTTTTTTTAATTTTTCTGCAATTGTTATACATATATATGTTATCAATATATGTTTTATTTATAAATTTGAATTATGCGTTTGCATAATTTTGTTAAATTTTCATTTTAAGAAAAACAAATTACGTTGTTATAACGATACTTAGCCCACAGCTACTGAGAATAGTAGTAAATGTAAAAAATTTAACGGTACTAATTTTTTTTCACGTATAGTAAATGTTATTGGCCGGAAAGTGTGCATGGAGTTTTTAGTGAGCAGTTCTTATTAACACTGGTATCTACAGTGTACAAAAATAATCACCAACCAACCAATGTCAGTCATTTGTATATACATATTTTTGTAAAAATAAGAATGAAAAAAATAAATAAATAAATAAGTAAATAATAAAATATGAACACTTTCTAAAAATTTTAATATTCATGATTCTGTATTAAAATTTATGCCAATAACTTAAAAATTTGATTTATAAAGCAAAAATTACGGAATTTATTATTTAATTTTATATTGGAATCTAATAAAAATACTAATTCATAATAAAGTTTTTTAAGTACTTATAAATTACTAAAAAGAAATAAAAGAAATCTGACAGCTTCCTAAATTCAAATAATTAAAAAAAAAAAAAATTTAATTGTAGTTTCAAGGGTTTAAATTTTTCAAATTTTTGGTCTTTAATGATTGGAGCAAAATCAATTAAAATACTAATTAATGTCAACAATTTCGTTCTTATTTTTTTCTTTTGGTTTCAATTAAAACAATACTGAAAATACGAGTAAGTTTAACATTTCAGATGTAGGAACACAATTGTGTGAAATTTTAATCTTATTAAGTTAATAATGGGATGACGTATAGTGTAATGAGAAGGAACAACCGTCTATTTATACCCTACACCACCATAGGTGGTTCGGGTATTATGCGTTTGTGCTTTTGTTTGTAACGCATAAAAAAGTTATCCAACACAAACCTTAAGGTATTCTAATCGCCTCAGAATCACTTTCTAAATCGATCTAACGATGTCTGTCCGTCCATCTGGTTGGCTGGACGGCTGGCTGGCTGTCCATGTGAACCTTGTGCACAAAATACAGGTCGCAACTTAAAAAAAAATCAATGAAATTTGGCACGTGGGACTTTCATGACAAAAGAACAAAGCCTATTGAAATTAGTTATGATCGGTCCATTATTTCACTTTGTCCCCAATTTTATGAAGATCGGTCCACAATTGGCCATAGCTAACTCTTTCGAAAATCACTTTCACGTGCATAAATCCTATACGAATGTTAGTATCAAGTCAATATTGATACAAATAAATCAGTAGAAACAATATTGCCAAATTTTATGAGAATCTTTTCATAATTTAATATAGCTACCATAAATTACATAAAATCATCTAGATGTTAGTATCAATGCATTATTCTGTATTTGTATATTGTATTTTACACAGTTGTAATAAAAGTCCCCTTCCTGAAATTTTATGCTCGTACATAGTGGTGTAGGATATTATATAGTCGGTCTTGACTGACTATATCTTTCATTCTCGTTTTAATATTTTTTGTTTATAATTGTTAATATTTTACCTATATATGATTATTAAAAACCCAAAATATCACCCGCAAATTCTTACTTTTTATGTAAAAAAGCAGCGTGCAAAGAATTAGAGTCATCGGATGCAGCTAGCATGTGTTTTTTGAAAACAAAAATCTAAATCAACTCTTTTTTGCAATTTAGTATACAGAAACCGTGATATAGACATAATTATCTATCAAACAAGTTAAAAAAGTTAAAATCGGCTCGAAGATATTGAAGTTATTATAATTTGCTCATAAATTGGCATCACTTTTATAGACACTAATGTTAACATTTATACTTAATACTCCTGTTGTATATAGATTTTAATTTTGTATGAAGTTGCCTATGAACTTTAGCTGCAAAACACGACTAAAAAAATATTATCTTATGTTAATTACACAGTGTAATGGTCAAAAACAGTTGGAATTTAACATAGTGTAGTTTGTTGATATAGGTAATTAGATTACAAATTAGATTAAAATCGGTAGTTATATCCAACAAAAGCTTTCTCGGACTTCGAAGTTTAAATATTTTTATTTCGAATATAGTGTATTCAAAAACCGAAACCGAAAATCGGTAAACCGGTTTTTACTTTTTACAAAACTGACCGGTTTCGACAGGCTTCTTTTTATATTTTTATTTACTAAATGAACCTGTACTTCCCATTTTTTATAATTGAACCTTATGACCTTATGCAAAAAATATCAAATTGTTAAAAATTAAATTTGTGTGAGAATTTAAAATTTTTTTGAGTAGTTTACACACAAATTTTATATTTAAATAATTCGTTTGTTGTACTGAATTAAGCCATTAATTATTTGATGATTTTTTTTATTTTCATTATGAACTAATTAAGCTTTAAGTCTATTTTTTTTAATTCCTAATTTGAGATTTGAGTAGCACCAGACGTAGTAAGAAATAAGATTTGTATAATTTTAATAGATTTAGACTAATTTTTATTAACAGAATCTAGGCAATATTATTAATTAAGTTAACTAATTTAAGTGTTTTTTAGCTGACTTAGAAATACAAGACCTTGCCCCTTTTAAAAAGTATATACACATTTTTATTCACAGCAAAACTGTAAGATACGAGGGCGGATCAATAAGTCCGTGACTTTTCGAACTTCCCTCGTAGTTATATGAAATGCAACACTATTCATATCAATTACCACCTGTTAATAAACTAATGTCAAATTTTGAGCCACTTTTGTCATTTACTTTGCGTTTAACAGCTGTTCAAAACATATAACCTCGTGTATTTTTCTAAAAATGGAAAAAAGTGAATTTCGAGTGCTCATTAAACATTATTTTTTGCGGAAAAAAGCCGTCAATTAAACAAAGGAATAGCTCTATAAATACTATGGGATCTCTGCACTATCGATTGCAATGGTAAAAAAGTAGTTTACTGATTTTCGTTGTGGTCGCACAAGTACAAATGACACTGAACGTTCTGGACGGCCAATTGAGGTCAGTACACCCGAAAGTGTCGAAAAAATCCACGATATGGTGTTGGCCGACCGAAGAGTAAGAGTGCGTGAGATTGTTGGTGCCATAGGCATTTCATATGGCAGTGTGGTTTCGATTTTAAATAATCAGCTGGGTTTAAGAAAGTTATCTGCAAGATGGGTGCCGCGTTTGCTCTCGATTGACCATAAACGTAAACGTGTGACAACTTCAAAGGATTGTTTATTGGAGTTGTTTAACCGCAATCCGAATGAGTTTTTGCGGCGTTTTGTAACTGCGGATGAAATATGAATCCATTACTGTACTTCGGAGACCCAGAAGTTTAAACAATGGGTTTCTCTGGGTGAACCTGCTCCAAAAAAGGCCAAGGTAAGTTTGTCGGCCAATAAAGTGATGGCAACAGTTTTTTGGGATGCACGCAAGATAATCCACATCGATTACCTTCAAAAGGGAAAAGAAATAAACTGTTAATATTATGCCAACTTATTAGACCAATTTAATGAGGATTTAAAAAGAAAACGACCCCATATGGCGAAGAAAAAAGTTCTTTTACATCAAGATATTGCACGGATGCACACGTATGTAGTCTCAATGGCAAAACTCTATAAATTGGTCTACGAATTGGTACCTTATCCACCGTATTCTCCGGATTTAGCCTCTAGTGACTACTTCCTATTTCCAAACCAAAAGAAATGGCTCGGTGGAAAGAGATTCAGCTCCAAAGATTAAATTATTGACCAAACAAATGCCTATTTTAATTACCTCCAAAAATTCTATTTTTTACGCATAGTAAATGACGACACTTTCTCAAAATTTTACAGTAGTTTATTAACAGGTGGTACTTGATGGGAATAGTGTTGCATTTCATATAACTACGAGGGAAGTTCGAAAAGTCACGGGCTTATTGATCCGCCCTCGTATTAAGGACAAGAAATAAATTTTTAATGAGAATTCTAAAAGGTATCATTTTTTTTTTTAAAGTTCTAAAACTCTAAAAATTCTGTTGGTTTACATGTGCAAAGTACATGTAAAACTACAGGATTTTGTTAGTTTTAAACTTTTAAAAAATCATATCTTATACAATACTCATCTGACTTTATCTAACGATAGCTCATTTTATTGTTAATAAAATATGCATCTAATAAAGTGTGGGTCAAAAAAATATAATATCTTACTTAATATCTTACATAGTTTTTGCATACAAGTGTATACGGTCATTTCTTTGAACTCGTTTTTTTTAGGGATCAAAAAAAAATTAAAAATAATTTTTTTTAAGGCACATCAACGCTATTTAGAACCAATATTAGCTAGCTTTAATAAAACACAAATTTGTTCGCGTGAATGACTTTTAGCGAATGGCGTTAGTGTTATGAAAGTTTAAGATAAAAATTTGTCAAAAAATTGTATTGTTAACAACATTTAAAAAAATTACCACATGCATATAGTCCACATCGATATATCTAAAACACGAGTTAAAAGTGATATCATACTGATTTTTAACATTTCGTTAAAGAAATTTTAATCAACGAGGTATGCTAGACTTTCTAATTTTTTAATTCTATAAAATTTTTTAATATATATTTTTAATATTTGACAATCAAAAAATTTTTAAAAATTATATTAAGTAATGACCGCTTATGTAAAGGTAGTTAAAATTCAGAAGTTTAAAAATATTACAAAACTTCCACTTTAAGTCCGATACCAATAATAAATGCACAAATGTTGCCTAAATGCAAATTAAAGAAGTGTTATATAATATTGAACATAATCGCGACCAAAAATCTGTTTAAACCTTTCTTTAGCAAATAGGGCAAAAAAAAGTATATATATATTTTTGGTATTTTTTTAATTCACTGATGTGTTTTTCACATCTAACCACAAACAAATATTTAAACGATGTTTAGAAATAAAAAGTTTCATATATTAATTATATAACTGTGAAATAAATTTTTCATTGACAAAAATACGCACACAAAAATTTTGAAAGTTGCATTAAATTTAAACACGTAATTATTTTTGAGTGCCACCTGATTTCGATAAAAGCTATAATAACAGCTATAGATTGGTATATATTTTCACCGATTTCAGTTAGAGCCGATGGTGTTCCTCTACGATTTATGAAATATTAAATTTTGTTTCTGCATTTGTCCACAATATGTGCTAAAATCCGCGAATACAGGAATTAAAAAAAAGATAAAGAAATTTGTTATTATCAAATACTTTTTTTTTAATTTTTTTAAATTTAATTTTAAATTTTTTGCGGGTACCACATGAACCCATTTCAGGTAAAAAACAAACTATAATATATTACATTTCAAGTGAATTTAAAATTGTTTAAGTATGTTCACGATGTCCGTCTAGTGGCATGTCGTTCGGTAACAATATGTTGTTATGAAGTTTTTGCAGGGTTATTATAACCTAACTACCATTCAAATTTTCTACTAGAATAGGCTTTCGACGTTAACTTAGCACACTTTAAAGTTTCATAGACCTTAAAAGCTCCTCAAAAATCATTAGCTCTCGTGTAAGGCTTCCGAAAATTATTATAAAGTGCATAATTAGTACACTATGTTTTTTGTAAACGTAAGATTTTAAAAAGGATGAATTGTAATTTCAAACTTTACAACAAGATTTGATATATAATTATGCAAAGGTACCATGAAATAGATTCTCCGAAAGTCGGTCAAGATAGACTAGAATATTCCAATAATCAAAAATGAGGTTGTCAGTAATAGCACTGCGAGCTGTTAAGTTTGGAGGTAGAATATTAAAGCTTACGTGACCATCGCAAATAGCGGAAATAATATCAACAAATTGAGCTTCTGCATGATATTTTAGAGTAGAAATGGTTGACATTACTACATGACATACAAAAAAAGTGAAACGAATTCATAAAGGATACAGGCAGTATAGAATGATGCAAAAATAACTGAAATGTGCGCCTTCATTGTCATATTTATAAAAAATGACGCAAAATAGGGAAAGATTTATAAGTCGTCACATGTTATACTTTAGGTATCATGAAGTAACTCCCAAATGAAATAAGTTCCATCAAAAAGATGAAATAACTCCTAAATTTCTTTCTATACAAATTGGGTTTTATTTCATTATGAAATAATACCCAGTGGGTTTGACCTTTTTTAATTTTGTTCTATGGAAAGTTAATTCATAATGAAATAACTCCCAAATAAAATAACTTAATTTTTATTGAATTTCTCATTTTAGGGTTTTGGAAACCACTGGCGTCGCTAATATTAGAATTTATACATAGCCGGCTTTCGAATGAGCTCAAGAGTAGCCGTCCTTCGGTTATAGAAAACCCGACTATGTAGAAAAACTTCACTTAGCGAAGCCGGTGTTTTGAATACTACAGAAGAGAAAGCCCTTTCGTCCGGGTTTTATCTTCTGTGGTATTTAAAACACCACATTCGCTAAGTACAATTTCTTGCAACTTCGAAACTACAACTACTAGTTATTTTATTTGATAATTTTAAATTTGGACTTATTTCAATCATTTTGAGAGTTATGTCATTTGGACTAATTTCATCAAATTTGGTACTTATTTTTTTATTATGATAAAATTTTCAAACGTTGGGAATTATATCATTTATCCCTTTGAATGATATTTAATTTTTGGGTGTTTCTTCATTTTTGTTGGAATCAATTTCATTTGGAGTTATCTCACTGAAACTTATTTCATTTTATAGTTATTTCATTTTACCTATGTTTTATTTCTTTTTATAAAGCCACTAAAATAAATTAAAACAGAATTGCAAAATTCACGATTTCGTTATTGTGTTATTTATTAAAATGTTATGTAAATAAAAATAGCATTTTTAAAAAAGTAATACACTTTGTGATTAAGTGTGTTATTTTCGAATGTAATAAAATATTACAAATGTCAAATTTTTTAATATTTTATTTTTTTGCTTTTTCTAAATCCTTAGGTTTTCAATGAAAAATATTGATAAAAATCTTATTTTTAGAAAATTCAGATTTTTGATGAAATTTGAAACATATTTCTATTTTGGTATAATGAAATAGTCTTTTGAAAACGGTTATTATCGATCCATTATTTCATCTAGTCCCCACACAAATATTTCTTCTCAGTACGTTTATAAGTTTTATATAAGAGTGAATCAGAATACCAAATTTCATACATCTATAATTAATCATAGCTCCTATATAAAATCCGAAAATAATTTAAACTCGCATAAATACCACGTAAATAACAGAATCAAGGTAATATCTAACACAAATTTTATATAAGCAAAAACGTGGTACCATAGATTCATAAGGATTAATTCATAATTGGTCTATATCTCACATAAAGCCATTCCTGAAAATCTTGAAAATCATTTTGAGGTTCAAACAGAATAGCGAAGGATATCATATTATCGGACATGACCGACTATAAATTTTTTACTTGTTATTATTGATAAATCTACTTTAAAAATAAGATTTCAAGTTAAGAATTAAACAGTGAAAAAAAATCAAATTTTTAGTGAATAATCGGATTTTTAGCGAAGAATCGAATTTTTAATGATTAATCGGTTTTTAGTGATTTTGTTTTTTTTTTTTTTTTTTTGTGAATAATAGGAGTTTCAGTAAAAACTTGGATTTCATGCCAAAATTAGGATTTGTGGGGAAAATTTATTTTTTTTGTAAATAATCGGATTTTTATTGAAAGATCTAATTTTAGTGTGTATAATAAATTTGTATTTTTGGTGAATAAGGGGATTTTTTGTAAAACTTTTAATTTCGGAATTTTCTAGTAAATAATAGATTATTTTTTTAATTTGAATTTTTTATGGTAAAAATTTGAGTTCTTGGTGAAAATTTGAGTTCTTGATAAAAATTTTAGTTCCTGGTGAATATTTGAATTTTTTGCAAAATTTGAATTTTTGGTGAAAATTTGAATATTGATAGAAATTTAAAAAAATTGTAATAAAAAGTTAAATTTTTTGTAAGAAATCACCAAATTTTTAAACAAAATAATTTCTAACATAATTGACAAACATAGGTTTCACAATGTAATAATGTTATTTTAAACTTTCATATAAATTTTCAAAAAATTTTAAATAATATTTTATTTTGCGAATTGGGTAAATAAAAATAATATTTTAAATAATAAATACTGCAGAGAAAATTTAGTTTTCAGTACAGGCTATGTCTCCAACAAGCCTTACGTAGTCCCTATAAGTCTCCAAAGTTGTAAAAATCAAGAATTTATCAATTAACCCTTTCTAACCAATATCTATATATATCTAGTCCAAATAAGAATTATTTGCGATAAATTATTAGGATTTGGATTTTAAGTTTTTTCAAACTTTTGAATGCATGGACATTTTCTGACATTGCAATTTTAATTATTTTATCATTTTTGAGATCTACAGTCATGTGATAGTTATATCCAATACAAATTTCTACTCCACATCCACTACTTACTACACATTTTCCCCTGACTAATTGATTAACTCTATATTCAGACATCTTTAAAGAGCTCTAGGGACTATTTTAAGCAAGTTATGCCTAGGGATTGGGTCCAAAATTTCCCATCAAAATATTGTCGGGAATTTTTTTAAATTTTTCCTGGAAAACTGGAAACTAAATATTGTTATAGTTTTAAAATTTTATAGCAAACATTTTGCTATTTTTAACAACTTATATCAATGAAAAATTGAAGTTACTCTAAACATGGTACTTTCAAGTGTTTAACAAAACTAGAACGTTATTTGAGAGGAAACTTAATGTTGCTTGACTATTGAATTAGTTTTTTTTTTTTTTTTTTTTTTCTATCAGATAAATATGCATTTACTTATCTATGGTTTAATGAATTTACTTATAAGTTGTTTTATATGAAATTTTAGATCAACTTTAATTTTGTCATGTTCTAATTTTGGATAACTTAGTTTTATTATAGATTTGTTAAAATGAATATTAAATAAGTTGAACTTCGAAAATACCCACTATTGAACAAAAAATTACTTGATTGGGATATTGTTTATTCTAATACAACATTTTCTTTTGAAACAGCATCTATTATCCAAGCAATGAATATTTGAATATTTAAATGTTACAACTTCAAAATACAAAAAACTTATCTAATGTTGTATTCATACGTATATGAGATTATTTGATTTTTGAACACTATGATTGATCCGAAAAACATTGTTACGAACCAATTTTTAAGTATTTTCCAGATTTTAATTTAATTTAGTAAGAAATGGTAAAAAAAAATAATGTAAGTAAGAGAAATGTAAGTAAGAGAAATTAAATGAAAATAATATGCTATAGATTACTGTATATTTTTAAAAAGTTTTACCATCAACACAAATACAAACAACACAATAACGTAAAATCTGATGCACAGTTACATAAATTACGAGAGGTATTAATTTCATTTGTATAATACTAGCTAACCCGGTTAATTTTGTTTTACCATATAACTTATTTCTAGTGAATATTTTGGTTTTTAATTAAAAAAATTACGAATGTGTTATAAGTGTGTGGGAATGGGTGGGCGTGCTTTTACCCTTTTAGCTTTATTTTATGCCCTAAATGTTAAAATTTATAGCCTTTAGTTCCGTCAAGACTTGAAACTATTATTGGATAATTAATTAAAAAGACATATGTAGGGGGAATTTTTAAACATTTTACCCTATTTTACTTCCTAAATGTTGGAATTTCCAAAAAATGTATAATTTTAAGATCCTTTCACATGTTACAGTGCCTGCATGCCAAATTTTAACAAAACCGGTTGATTAGTTTATCTTCTTAACTTAGGGAGAGGAGCTTTTATCCCTCTTGTCCTATTTACCGTCCTAAATAATAATAGTTATAGGCTCTAGTTCGTTCCATATGCTACACTATTTCCCGGCTAAATTTCAAGAAAATCGGTTTATTAGTTAAGAAGATATATGGAGGGGGACCTTTTACCCCTTGTGCCCTATTTTATGCCCTCTAGCGATATGAAATGTACTTTACGATCTATTCTCGTACCTAAAAAATATACATGCAATACACACATACAATATACACATAATTTTATAAAAATCGGTTAAGCTGTTTCGGAGGAGTTCAATTACAAACAACTTGACACTAGAATTTTATATATATAGAAGATTTATAATCTTTTTAAACTTAGAAATAGCGTTATACTTTTATATTATTTCATTTTTCGTTAACTCAGTATGATTTATAATATTTCGTTCTGTTTTATTTAATAAAAAAATTATTTTCTTTATAAGAAATCATGTCCTTTTTCTTATATCTAAAGTTTTAGAAAATTCCTGGAAAAATTCCCGGAAAAAGAAATATTGCGGAAAACCACAAACTCTAGCTGTGACACTACATCTTTGTAGCACTATTTCTTCCTAATATGTTTCATTTAACTTTCTACACTATATTTAGTCTAAGTAATAAGAATTACGCAGAATTATTCACTATATTTTTTTTTTTTTGGATTTTCTTTTGTTGACATGTGCTAAAGCAATTTTAGTTGGATTTATCCTTGCATCAAAATAACTATACTTGCAAAATGTCATGAAATTATCTTAAAAACTGCGACGTGTAGTTTTACAACGTTCACTATTTTTATATGTGCAGACAGTCAGTTGGACGGAAGCATAGACTTCGTAAAATTGACTTAAGAAGTTAATTTCTGGTATATTTTTTTCATCTATTACTAAGTTTATCATCTCACAAATTTACATAGAAATATATATATATATATATATATATATATATATATATATATATATATATAATATATAAATTTGTAATATTGTAGAAAAACAAACACTTGCAAATAAAATATTGTAAAATTTGGGTTATGCATATGTACTTTTTATCTGTGATTTATATTGATTGCGTAAAAAGAAAAGTTGTTGTATAAAATACTAACATTAAGTGGAAATTGAAAAATTGAAATAATAAGACTTTCATGCCAAGGGCTGTCAGCGTCTTATTGAAAGTAATAAAAAAATTGTAACAAAAATGGAAAAAGAATGACAGCGTTGAAAAATGTATAAAACTTTGAAAATAAACTTTTAGTATAAATTTGTACGAGAATGTTTATAAAATTTATGTGTTTGTGTTTAAATGTTATGAAGTGATTTTAAAGAAATTTTATTGAATAAATATAAAAATTAAAAGCTTTAATTATTATAAGTGTTTAAATAAAAATAAACAATGATCATAAAGCTGATTAAGTTAAACATAATATAAAATACTGTATTTTTCGCTTTATAAAACTTAACCTTATACGTTTCATTCTGAATGGCATCTTTTTCAATGAAATGAAGAAAAATTTTACCAACGCACGAAGGACAACAATGGGTTGAGTTTTGCCTTTACTACAAAAGTAGCCATATAAGTTATTAATGTAAAATAAGTAATTCATTACTAATCAGTGTTGCGAGGAAGTGAGAAAAAAAAAAGATGCTAAATTGGACTTTAAAAAAAGGCCAGAAAGCGCTAAATGCCCCACAAAATAAGGATTATATATATAAACATATATATATATATATATATATATATATATATATATATATATATATAAATATATAAATATATATTTATATATATTATTTAAAAACATACCATTATTATGAACTTTGTGACAATGACAAAATTATAACAATAATTTTTTTTATCATTTTTTCGAGAAAATTGTTACTTTATTGTTATTTTTTATAGTTTTATCATTTGCCATAATGATCATAATACGAGGATGATATTATTTCTCGTTAGATTTAAATATATATATATATATATATATATATATATATATATATATATATATATATATTATATTATAATAAGTTTTGAAATAAAACACAGAACAATGAAAAATCTCCTAAAAAAAATTCCTATTGAAATTTGGTTTATATTCCATATGAAAAATTACCTAATATTTTGTTATTTTAGGATTTTTCGTCATTTTTTAATTATAATCCTTTTTGATCTTTTTGAAATTTTTGGGCGATTTATATATATATATATATATATATATATATATATATATGTATATAAATCGCCCAAAAATTTCAAAAAGATCAAAAATAATACACAGAAAAGCTGCCAAATATATATGAAAAATTACCTAATATTTTATAGCGATTTTTCGTTATTTTTTAATTATAATTCTTTTTTGATCTTTTGTAAATTTTTAGGTGATTTACCGCTTTTATATTATTTTTTTATGATTAATGAAAATTTTTGAAAAATATAAGTAATCTCTATATTTTGTGCGAATTAATACACAAAAATGCTTAGAGGAATGTTTCTGTAAAAACAAAATTAGTAAAGGCAAAAAAAGTATATATTTTATTCTTTGTTAAAATACTAAAATTTTTTCCTTTTTAAGGCAATTTTAAGAATCAAAAAAGGCTAGAAAAAAAAGCTAGAAGGTAAAACGAAAATTTTGATACTAAAGGCTGGCAACACTGTTGCTAACTAACACTATCTTTTTAAATTGAATGTTGTTAAGGGAGGTCTATTTCATATAAATTGACTAACTAAACGTGACAGCTATCAAAATGGTGCTAAAGTTACATTTTTAACATATTATATTTACTCATCAACAAATGCAATAAATTTTACAACCAACCTATCGTGAACAACCTTAATATTTATTCGGTTCTTATAGTGCAGAGTTTGCCGCTGCTTAAGAATTATTCTATGAATTATTATAATAATTTTTAAATAATTAAAAATATAACTATAACGGATATATTATGAGCAAGAACCGGAAGTTCATGCAATTGCATGTTTGTTGCCTTTACTCCTAGAACGGCTTAAGCTAAATATCCTTGTGAATCAGAAAATTTTCTTTTCTTTGTTAGTGCATATTTTTGATTATTTTGTTGAAAATACATGTTTTTGCATAATTTTGTAAACATCACAATAGAAAAGTTAATTTTTGAAAACCAACCATTGCAGATGGGCATTGATTATTGTAAACGAAGCGTCATCAACGTTATTTAGTTAAGATGCCAAAATTCCTCAAAATAAATATTTTTTTCCTCTTATTAAATCTTTTAGTATAAATTTAACATTGAAGGTGATAATTGTCAATTAGGAACTTTTTTTCGATTTTAATGAAAATGCGAAATACGAACATATAGAAAAATGAAGAAAGTTTTAAAACAAAAGTAATGTTCTGTAAAAAATTTGACAAAAGTTTAGCACTTGAATAGCCCAAACCAGAGAGTTAAATACAGCCTCTCTGGTAAAATTTTTAATTATACATCTGAAGACAGGACAAGTTTGTTTAATATGGAGTTATGCATATGAAACGTTTGTTTCCGATGTCGTCCGCTTTTATAAAACAACAATGCATTGATTAATTAAACTTTTAAAAGAATCAATCAGTGAGAATATTCTGTCTGAGAGAACTTAATAATATTTTAGAAAAATCGATCTATTATAGACACAACAGTCAGTGAAAGAAGTTTGTTGCAAATTTGGATTCAGATGAAGACACAATAAACGCTTTTCATAATATAAACGAAATTATTTAAAAATTCACCCATTACATCTGTTCATGTCGAATATACAGGCTAAATTTATATTTATTTATATTCACTGTATACGTATTTATTTTTAATTTAGTATGACACTGAATTGAAGTTTTATATTTTTTATTTAATAAAAGTTAAAAAATAAGTGCATATTTTATTTGTTTTAGGGCATATTTAAGCATTTCTAGTGCATGTTTGAGGCGCTTAAAAGCATGAATATTTGTTCTTTGATTTTATACTTACTGTTACAATATTTGTGAAGTGCTTTCACAGCTTGCAAACAGAATAAAGAAAAAACACTTTTTGTATTATTTTTCTAACACTGTGTTTATGGTCGATCTTAGCTTGATATTCCTGTTAGCGATGTTAAAAATGAAACTTTAAACACAGCAAAAATCCAATGTTTTTCAGAGTTTCCAAAATAATAATTTAAGAAATTGTGTTTGTATTTTACAAATAATAACAGGTCAATTAATAAACTACATGTATTAAGACATATAATAAATTGCAGCCTAGTTGATGTGTGATGCAAGCACCAAAATGACTATTAGCCCAACTTTCAAAATAAAAAAATTGCGAGTTTTTAAGAATTATTAAAAACATTTTTTTATAATTATTAATGAATGACATATAAATATTTATTATTTTTAAATAAAGTATTTAAAATTGATAGATAATAGTTACGAAAGATTTAAAAAAATAAAAATTGCTAATAATTATTTTGTGATTTCTATTTATATATTGATTTTTAATACTTAGAGAACTGTTATGTTAATAGTTATGTTGTTATAAAAAATCTTTGCGATTTTAAGTGTTTTTTATGTTATTGAATTTATAGTGTAGTAATGGTGCGGGGGTTAAAATTTGGACTGCAATGTAGAAGTACCCGGGATCAAATTCAAGTATTGGTATTGATTTTTTTATATAAAAATAGACTGTTTTATTTTAATATATATATATATATATATATATATATATATATATATATATATTGAATTTCAAACTTACATAATATGCTCATTTGAAAATATGTATGTACGGTTCGGTTAGCCCGGTTTGGATCCCTAGTTGTACGTACGTACATATGGAGATTTTTTGTTAATTAGCTTGTCTATTATTATTATTTTAATATAATCTGTACGTAGGAATCTATTTCGTAAATAATATTTACTTAACAACAATTTCTCTACGTGGATTAAGGTAGATGTTAAGACTTTGGTCTTATTATTGAAACTAGAAAAGTTGAAAAGTTGTTAGAAGACGTTGAAATTGATTAGTTTTTATTTATAAATAACTTCCTAAATATTAATAGAAGAAATATGGTATAATCCGTGAATTTGCTTTCAAATGATGGTAATGCCAGAAGTTTTACAATACACAACTGCTATATCGATACACATGAATTGCAGTAAGCAGTCATAGATTTTCTTGAAATTGTCGAAAAAATTTTCGTTATACCGCAACACTTTGAAAAATCTCAAGTTATCAAAACCAAAATCTTATGTACCAACTAGATGGAATTCAACGTATGTGATGTTAAAATTAATCCTTTCCCTTGAACGTTTTACTAATGAGCATAATGAAAATCCACCAAGCAATGATGAATGGGAAATTATTGCAGATTATAGAAATTCTGAAGCCAGTGTATGATACAACAATAATTCTGCAAACAAAACAGTTGTCATTGGGTGATTTTTATAAGAATTGGCTTACGTTAAAGGCTAGTTTCTATCGGAATCTTTGCTGTCTTGCGTTGAGAAACGTGAAATTCAACTATTTCAAAATGACGTTTTAAATTCTGCACGTTTCTTAGAACCGCGGTTTTGAAGAACATTATATTCCGAGGATAAATCAAAAGTGAAGCATCACTTAAGGAAGTTAGCTGTTAAGTTAATTACATTAAAGGAAGTTATTACTTATTATTTTATTATATCGTTAAAATTTTTAGCAGAAAATTTTCAATTTCAACTCTGGCACGTCTAGGTTCATTTCAATATCCCAATCCATTGTTAGAAGTGGATTCCACTTTAAATGATGAACTGGGGAAGGAATCTAGTCGAGAGGTATTACCGGCAAATTCTTAAATAAATTAGTGGCAGTTCCTGCCGCTCAGTTTAAGAAAGATCATTTTCTGATCTGCTTATAGTTTTAGAAGAAAATTAGGTTTGTCAAATTAAACTAATATTGTTTTGATTAAATATAAGAAACGTAAATACATTTGTTTTATTTCTTAAAGAATAAACCTTTATAATTACAAAATAATAATTATAAACGACTTTTATTTTTTCTTCATTCATAACTATTAAGAAAAACATTTTTGAATATAATTTTAAAAATTATAATTATGAAAAACATTTACTAAATAAAATAATACAAATTTAAAATAATAATTACAACTTACGCAATTCGCCATAAAATTTTAATAATTAAAACCTTGGTTTTAAGACCTTCATTTTAATGCGTTTGTAGTTATTTTTCAGTTTTACGGTCATGTGGTAACTTATAGGTTTCAGGGACGAAAAGTTATGTTTGGGCATTAACTTGTATGAATGTAAACACGTGAATATGTTCGCCAAAGTGTCTATTTTATGCAACAATTCAGACAGCTACAGCATTTTGCGGCAAACTCTTGCTATCGTGAATTTTCTTTTAGTTAAATTTTGGTAAACGTATGTAGAAATTTTTTGTTTTTCTCGGACAAGTAGGAGAAAATATTATGTTATAACTTAATGGGTAGTTTCACTCATTAATTAAGATCTAAAACCTTACAAAGCAATTAAAATAAAACCAACAACAAAAAGCTAAATATCATATTAATAAAATATATCTACTGTACACGTAAAGAAAAACATGGTTCCAAAATGCACACGGTAATTAAGTGAAGTTCCTAAGTATATCAAAATAAAATTATATCAAAATAAAAATATTTTAGGGTAAGCTCAATCAACTAGTTTTTGTTTTGATAATTTTAATGTATGATATTATATCATAATACAGTCGTAAACGTCGATGTTTCCTACAACAAAATAATTTGAATTTTCATATATAAAATGATAATACCAATCGTAAAACAATTTTATTTAATATATGCAACTCAGTTTTTATCAGCTATTTGAAGTGTTTGCTTCGTAGTTCAAATAAATATACAAAAATCGAAGTTTTCTATTAAAAAAGTTTAATAAAATTATTGGTAAGTAGAAAAGTCTAAAGTGTGTAAATATTAAATACTATGTATAATATATATATATATATATATATATATATATATATATATATATAGATATATATATATATATATATATATATATATATATATATATATATATATATATATAGATATATATATATATATACATATACATATTCCATTTAAAAACATTTAATGTTTGCATGCAACATTTTAATATAAAGGTGACAATATTAATCTCGTCTTATCTGACTGTTGCCAGGGGGTAAAAAAGACACTAAATTGAACTTTAAAAAATGTCCAAAAAGTCTTCCAAAAATAAGGACAGAAAAAGTTTTTTTTTTATTTAAAAAATTTGTTTTTCCTCATTTTCATTACTTTTTTGATAAAAATAAATACGAGTAATCCAGATTTTTTGCTAATAAATAAAAAAAAAAAATTTAAATGGATGACTCTGCCAAAATGAAATTAGTATGTAATATCAAATTTAAAAAGGGTAAACTGGCAACACTGGAACAAATATACATATGAGTCTATGTATGGCTTTATGTATGTATATCTTTATGTATGTATGTATGTATGTATGTATGAATGTATGTGTGTGTGTAAGTACGTATGCGGGCAAATCAATAACAAAACATTTATCTCTTTTAATTTTTATTTTAGGTGTGTGAATGTGGTACATAACAAAGATGGATTTTCTTAAACGCAAATGACCCGTATCTAGTGAAGTCTGCAGTAATTTTTTTTTTCTTTTTTTGTAATAAATTTATTGTTGCAAATTTATATTTCCAATAAAATAAGAAATTACATTTCAACAATATACACTGTATTATGATGGGGCGTATTATAAAATTAAAAATATGGATCATGTTATGTTAATGCAGTGTAGTTGTGAGAACAAACGCATAAAAATTTTAATGATTTTAACGGCTATATTATGGTAAAAATAATTCAAACATTTTATATTATGATTGGAATCATAAACCAAACGTTAAAATAGTTACCGATTATGATCTGTCTAACCATATTTTTTCTTTGGGTTTAATAAATATATGTATTATAGAGATTTATGTAAAAAATACTTAAAATCGGTTTTAATAACTATTATTGTTAAATTTAAATAAAATGACTTCAATACAAATCCAAGATGGCATTAACAATGATTTTTAAATTTGTGTCAGAAAAAGTGAAATTTTTACCAGGAACAGTTTAAACCATATAGTTCTCTATTTGTGTACGATATACTATCATAGGAGGGGAGTTAATAGCAACAGATATGAACAAGAGACTTTGTTTTATAATAAAATACAATATATATATAGTATAGAAATAGAATATTTTCAATGTATTTATACAAATATAATTTTAATAAACTTATTTACTCATTTTCTTTAAATGAAATTTTATTGACTTAATTGTAGTTATTGCTTAAAATATGGTCAGTTTATTCTTCCAGTACCTTCTTTATATGAAGCTAGTGTTTCTAAAAGTATACTTAGCACTTTAAAAATTCTAATTCTTTTGAATATCCAAATATAAAAAAATAAAGAAATTAATTTAAATTCTACATAAATCCGTATTAGTCGCCATGTGTTAGCAGTTCAAATAGCTATCTATTCATATTTTCAATATGAATTTCAATGCAAACATTAAACTCTTAGAATAAATGAGGAGCCGCCGAACTAAACGTACTTTTTTGCAATTTTTAAGAGATTGTTTTTTTTTCCTATTTTTGTAAGGGATTACAATTTCCCGATACAACGGCAAACATTTTTCGACTTCACGGATTCCCGGGATTCCAGATTGTAATTATCACTACACTCATTAGTTGAAGAACTGAGACCAAGATATGAATGAATCTTCATATGAATCCTATTGTTTGGTGCATATCGACAAAATATTAAGCAATATTGTTCCCCGTTTCTTTGTAGCTTCATAGGGTGGTCCAACATTTAAATGTACCTAAAATTATGAAAGAGGGCATCATATATAAATAATATCTTGGCCAAATTTCAACTTCCTACGATGATTAGAACACAATGTTTCAAGGTCATTTACATACATATATTGTTGATATTTTTATGAAATTTGTTGTCTTCAATATTAATGATATACATATACATAAAATGATAGATAAATGAAATTATTAAATAAACCTGTATTTCGTAAATTTTCCAAAAATAGTTTATGATGATGAAAAAAAAAAGTTAATAAATAAATACATTTTATAATTTTTTATTTCAACATAATTTTTATATGAGTTTTTCTTATTAAAACTTCGTTTTTATCCTCACTAATTTTATAAAATATCGTTAGTTATCGTTTAATGTATATATGTATCATTAATATTGGCATGGAAAAAATTAAGATTTATATTCAAATTATTAACATAAAGGGCCATAGCATCCTGTTTGTCGTAGGTAGTTGAAATTTGACCAAGACGTTGCATTTAATGTCCTCTTTCATAATACGTTTAAATGTAGCTCACAGAAAGTAATTTTGGACCACCCTAATCTTCAGTCTATTATTTGTTAAAATTCCCACATAAAACACAGGTTATAGATCCGATCAGCCGTTCTCATAGATAACAGAAAATATTTTTTTGTAGCTTTCGAGATTAAAGTTATGTAAATAATTAATGATTTGTGGGACTCGCTGTTTTAGTTTTTCTCTTAACTTTCTTAATGTTTTGTCAACTTTCTATGAGATAAATTCCGCAAATTTATAACCTATATTTAAAATGTCTACAAGATTTTTTCAATGCCGACATTTTATTAAGGTGTTGAATTGAATTCATGCCATAGAATCATCCTATAAAAATCAGCTAATAAATTGTAAATAAAAACTTACTGCTGAAAATTTCTTTAAGATATAGTTTCCAGCTGGGATTTTAGCTTATTTTTTTTAAGTTTTTAAAAATTTTTTCAAGTTTACGCATTTTTCTTAAATTTAAGAAACTTTTTAAAATTCACAGGAAAGCGGGACATGAAAATTTGTAAATGCATTCTCTAATTCAATATGTTGAAGTATACAAAAAAAAATATATGTTCGAATATTCTTTTAATTTTTTCTAAAAAAAAATTTTCTTTTTCAAGAATAAAACGTACTTCTTTCATACATTTTTTATTTCAAGAGATATATTTAAAAAGAATTTTTTTATTTTAAGAAAAAAATTTTCTTTAGTTCTTTTGGTTTACAATTTTTTTTACAGTATTCTGGATGATTTAATACATTCTGTCAAAATATTGCACATAAAACACAAAGAAATTATATGCTTTTCCACTATTTTTTTTTTTTTAACAAAACGTACTTTTTTACTTTAAAAATTTTTTTATCTCACACATCCTTAAGATTTGTTGTGGTGAATTCATATCGTTCGATGTATTTTGTTGCAAGGGAACGTTTCTTACTATTTTTGGATTGACTCTGCTTTATATGGCTACGAAAAAATTAAATAATAATTTCCCAGCTAATAATCAAAAAAGTACCTCTTTTACTGTGGCTCCTCAAATATTATATATATTTGAATTATTTTGTAAATAATAAAGGAAAATCGGTCAAGTATGTATTATGTCTTCTTCTAAATAAAATGCTACTGGCGCCAATAAGAAATTCGAATTGCAATTTTTCGAAGGACGGCTGTCAGAAATTATGATTTCTTTTATTACATTATTTTCTTACGACAGCTTTTTATATCATTTATGTAATTCTCATTGCAGAGAATAACTGTTGAAATATTTTTTTCACGACAATATACATAACAATATATTTTACATTTAAAATTATGGTATACTTTTTTTCTTTAATTTTTAAAGGCAAAAATTAATATTACACATGTATATATGAAAAACAAATATTGTTTGGAATTTATAAATTACTCGTATTTTATTATATTTTATTTAATATTTTCGGTCCATTTAAATTCCAAAAAAAAAAAAAAAAGAAATGCTCCTCATATATGGTGTCAAGTTTTAAAATATTAATTCGTCAGTAGAGTATCCAAAAACGAAACCGAAAACCAGATAACCATTCTTTTACTTTCTTCATTCAATTAAATTTAAATTTGACTTAAAATTTAGGCAGCTACGAGATTTTTAATACACGAGCTATCATCAAAACGTTTTTCTTTTCGGAATTTCCCAAAATTTACAGGATATTTCGAATTTTTGAAAATTTTTTAGCTTTTTACGTTTGACAATTTTGTTGTTTTTCTTACAATTTCTTACCTTTTACAAGTATAAAGTATTTACTTATTTTTGTAAAAAGTATCGATTTTTGGTACGGTTCCCTATATCAGAATAGTTAAAAGGTAAAGTTGATATTCTAAGTATCAAAACCTACATAGCCCAACCTTTCGTGCTTTTTAGTCATGCATTTATTTCATTTGAAATGCTTATTGCACTTATTTGTTTGAAATGCTTTAGATGCATAAAAAATTATATATATATATATATATATATATATATATATTTATATATATATATATATATATATAAATATATATATATATTTATATATATATATATATATATATATATATATATTTATTTTTGTAAAAAGTATCGATTTTTGGTACGGTTCCCTATATCAGAATAGTTAAAAGGTAAAGTTGATATTCTAAGTATCAAAACCTACATAGCCCAACCTTTCGTGCTTTTTAGTCATGCATTTATTTCATTGAAATGCACTTATTTGTTTGAAATGCTTTAGATGCATAAAAAATTATATATATATATATATATATATATATATATATATACTTAAAAAATATGTAAAATAAAATTATAGTTACAAAAATTATAGCAATAGATGATTTTTTTTATCAAAGAAACTTTTAAATTTTAAGGAATACTGTACTCCTTACTGGGATTTGATAAAACTTGTAAACTTCTTAGCAAAACCCTTACTGTGCATTCGGCAACTTTTTTGCTGTAATGTGCATCAATTAAATCAGGGCTAGGTGAGAACACATTTTATACCTACATTGCACTGTAAGAAATTTATTTTTTATTTTCTTATAATATAAATGATATATATATATATATATATATATATATATATATATATATATGTCTTATATATATATGCTGCTCTTCAATGCAATTCGAATTTCTTATATATATATATACATATATATATATATATATATATATATATTGGGTTACAACGTTAAAACTCAAAATATCATACCAGAACCTTATAGCCAATATTGTTCTTATAATAAAAATCGAACTTCTTAGGCAATTTTGACAAAAATCTTCATGCACCGAACAAGAAATGCCTTTATACATTTTTTTTTTTTTTTAATTTAAAAAAACTGTTACATAAAGCTCTACGTATTTAAATTGTAGAACTTATTTATATTCCTCTTTTACCTAGATATCAAAAATATTGTGATATGCTCAAGTATTCAAAAGAAAATGACACTAGAGTTATAGGTTTTCGAATAAGATATCAACATCTCACAAAAAAAAAAAAAAAAAAAAAAAAAAATAAGTAGGAATTTAGGAATTTAAAAAAATTATATAAAATAAAAAAAATTAATAAATTATTTTTTATATAAGTAATATTATCACAATATCGCGATTTCATAGAAATTGCCAAAAATTTTTTTTGAATTATTTGATATGAAAGAAGGCTCTGAAAAATATTGAAAACTCAAGCAATTTGGCGAAAAATTAAAAGTTTTGATACCAAAACAATTTTATTTTTAAAAAATTTTCATCGCGTTTTGTGCATGAATTTTTTCTAACGATCGCGAAAAATTGTCATATTCCTATTATATACTCTACAGTATATTTTTAGTATTTTTGATATTTGCAAAAAAATTGTAAGAATCTGTAACCTTAATATGTATGCATAAATTTAAAATATTTTAATGACTGAAAACCGGTTATCCAGTTTTTAAGAGTTAAAAACCGGCCAACTGGTTTTTTATAAAATGAGATTTTTCGGTTAAACCGAAAACCGGTTTTCTAAAAAAGCCGTTTTTTTGGATACTCTATTCGTAAGAGTATATGTGGCGTATGAGCTCTTTCCTCAAAATGTAGGGTACAATAAATTATACGTTGTACTTGCTAGGTCTATAGAAATTTTTATAAAAAAAACCAAAAAATATAAAAAAGCTTAACATAAAATCTTGTATAATTAATTTGCTAATTAAAACGTCATTTATTAGTGTACTAACATACAACAGATTAAAGTATACAAATTTGATAAAAAAATGCAAATTGAAGAGAAAAACTGACGTAAAAAGCAATTGGTATACATACATATATGTTTATAGTAAGGATGGAATGATTAAATGATTCTTATTACTATTTTTTTATTTCTTCTTCCTTTTTTACATTATAAATAAATTTAAGTTAGCTTATTTATCGTATCTTTTCTTTCATTTATATTCAGGCATCTAAACAGATTTATTTTTCATTTCTTATTTTTTATTTTTGCTTTGTTGTTATTTAAGGTCATCTATATACATTTTTCTATTTAATTATACCTTAATATGGCACACTTTTGTATATATTTGCTTACTTGATGTTATTGCCTCTAGCTTCATTTTCTTTTAACTAATTCAAATCGAATTTGAATTTGTTCTTCTTTAAGTAGAAATTAAATACAGATTTATTTCACTTAAATTATATTTACTAAGGTTAATTTTTTTTAAATTTAATTAAAAAAAAAACTTTTGATAAAAAAAATCGATGTAAAAAAAGAAATGAAAATACTACGCGACGATACGATTACTAACAAGGTATATATAAAATGTCCCTTCCATTAAAAACTTCAATTACTTACTAACGATAATAAATTACAAGCTAAATTTGTAATATATCTATATATAAAAAGGTAATTTTACTGAGTGATTGAATAACTAACTTACTTACTGATTTATCATTCCACAGCCCAAACGCCTGTAACTAAAACCGTAAACCGTTCACAAAGACGCGATTTTTGGAAATTTCAATGTTTAGGAAAAAAAGGATAAAAACGTATATGATAGGTAACATGGGGAAAAATTCCAAAAAAGGGTAAAAGCGGAAAAAATGCCCATATATTTACGAATCCAATGTCTATATGATACTTTCTGGTGTGAAAATTAAATAAGTTATATGATGAAATTTCTGGACAAAATCATGAAAATAGTTTAAACTTTAACCTGGAAAATATTCTTAGCGGATTCCTAGAGAGCATAGATTCCCTACTCTGGCATATTTCAAACTTTTTTCTGAAGAGGATAATTTTTAACTTTACTCTATCGTGTTATAAAAAAAAAAATACAGAAAATTATCCAAAATATTTAAAATGTAATACCAAAAACGAATTATAGCCTAAAAATTATGAAAAATCACCACAAAATTTACTTTATTTTCTAATGCATGTTGCAGAAATTTAAGAACTTAAAAAACAAGAATCTAAAATATCAAAAACGAATTGTAGTCCTATAGTCCAAAAATTACGAAAAATACCCGCCAAATTTTGGGTTATATATATATATATATATATATATATATATATTGTTTAAATGGCTGCATTTTTTGAGATCTTACTTGAGAAAACTTCAAGGAATTCCCGGATATTCGGAAAAAATACAGTATTGTTTAAAAATTATTTAAACTAGACAAAACAATATATTTATAATATAATATGCAAATATATGAATCTATTTTTATATCCTTTTTTATAGTAAAATTTTAAATTTATAACAGTTTGATAATTTTGAATTTTGTATGGAAATTTTTTTTCATTAAGCACTTAGAAAAAGTATATACAGTAGTCCGACTCTCAATATTTCTAATTTCTCTCTCACATATACGTATGCCGTATGTACTGAGAGAACTTTAAAGAAGAAAAAGGTTCTGAAATTTTAGCCGTAAATTTTCCGATTATTTTGGATATTATTTCCGATAATTTTGGAAATTCTTACACTTAGAGACAGAATTCCAAAATTTTTTATAACACTTTCAGCACATTTATGTTTTTTTTTTAAGCTGTCAATTTTGTACAATCCCAATAATTTTTCATTAGTTTTTGACACTTCATTATACTTTATTTTATTTCTTTTTAGAACTTAAATTGTACTACACAGTTAAAATTTTTAGTATTGAAAATTCAAACAAATTGAAAACATTTTTATAGAACTCTGAGTGTATGGGAAAAATAAAAAACCACAATCACATTTAAGTTTTTTACTAATACATACACAGAGTTAATTAATTTTACGCTAACAAACTCTTTCACAGAGTCAGGTACTCCTGTCAAAACTTCGGACTACTTATAATTTAAAATTTGCTTATGAAGAAGGCTATTAAAATAAATCTCTGGTTGTAATTCAGTTATGTATTTTTTCATTTCTTTATTTTTCGAATTGTTATATTTCGTTACACATTGCGTAATTTTTTTAGAAAGAGCTGTACATTACTTTAGGAGATAGTAGTGTGCATAACAACATATTTCATTTGATTTTTTTTTCCCGAAGTGTAAAAATAACATACATTTATGATATATTATTATACCTATTTTGGAATGTGTAGTTTTTCCAGACATAAGTATAATTTTCTTTGGTATAAAAATATCTTTTGAGTTATGATAAATATTAAATAGAAATTAAAAATTCACATAATTCAGCATGAAAAAAATATATATATAACTCCATAAATTTTTGCACTATTTCTCATAAATGGTAACATAGATCGATTTCACAAATATAATTTTTGTACAAATTCTGTAGATGTTTACACGATATATTATTCGAATTCTTTTGCCACACAAATGTTATAATATTGTACTTAAAGAAATTATTATAGACATTAAAGATAGTTTTTAATAAATATTTCTGTTGGGTAACAAATAAAATATACATTAATTTATTTCAAAATGCTTTTTTGTAATTCATTTTTATATAATCAAATTCAAACCTATATCTATTAAAATAAAATAAAAATAAAATGTTTTATTGTTTAGGTATCAGATAATTCAGCATCGACAATAAAAACCTGAAAAAATTAATTTAGGATAATACTCATGCATATATTCATATTTATTCATAAGATATATATTTTCGAAATAAAACGTAATGTTTCAAAACTACTAATTTATTGCTTTTTCAGATAGTCATTTTCTAATTTTATTCACAAAATTCGAATAGAAATTACCCGTTTGATTTCTATAGATGTTCGGTTTATTGTAAATTGGAAAAGTTTTATAAGTATCGTATTCTAATACCAATATTTTCAAACATTCTGTCAAATTCGGATTTTTCAAATATTTAAGTGGTGTTGTTATTTCAGTATTTCTTAGTTCGGAAATTATTAGTTATTTACATAAACTGAATGCAAACAATATTTGGTTCATTATAATCAATCAACTATTTCTTATAGAATTTTTGTTTTTAAAAGTGCACAGTTTTGGTAGTTATAAATTCCCTGGATTACCGGGAAATTCGTCCCGAAATTTCTCGGGATAAAAGGCCTAGTCGTAAGATATTTATTTTCCATGACAGTTGTCAATCTCAATGTTCTATTTTGCTTATAAAATTTAAATTTAAAGTGTCGATGTTAAAATAGAAATGAAATTATTTTCTTATTTAAGCATCCTTTTAGATCACCTCCTCAAAAATTATTCGTGATTAATTAAGCATATAAAAGGTCAATTTAGCATTACATATACATTGATTTACTAAAAATTTGTATTTAACTCATAAAATAAACACTATGTTATAATTAGAATATAAACAATCAATAAGACACCATTATATTGTAAGTTGGACAGTCATTGCAGTTTAGATGTTTGTATTCTAGGGCATAAATGAAGAGGTTTATTTGGATTTAAAAGCAAATTATAGTGACGTGTTTTATGATTTGCAAGTAAAAGAACACCAGGTTTTTTCAAAGAAAAAAACGTTTTCGAAAACGCCAAAAACGCAACAGCATTTTCAGTTAATTTTGAATAAAATCATTATTTGTTCATCAATTTTCATGACACACAAGCTTTGAATCAGTGCGCTTCGCTATCCTCCTAATTTTAAGCCTTTTATTTTAGCAATTCCTTAGATATGTGTTAACTAAAATTTTCTTCGCATGGAGATTATCCTTCAAACTGACCTAGCCGTCATCACTATTATGGAAGTCGATGAGAAAGTTATTCAAGTCTTTTGCCCTTCCAACTGCCCCTATCGGAAAATTTCGGGGCTTACAGCATAATGTTAAAAATTTCAAGGAAATCGTTCCAGCGGTTTAGCTGTCCATTAGGTACAAACAAGTAAAAAAAAACATTTTTAACTTTTAAGGAGAATATTTATATTATTTTTTTCGCTACTAATTTCCGAAGAACTTTTAGAAATAAAATAAAAAAAATCCTCGAATGTATCAAAAGATTTCAATTTTTGTCGTTTTATGTTAAAGAGCACAAAATTTCCAATAGAATCTCAAAGTCAAATGGGCAATTAAAAATGTTTAAACTCATTTTCATAACACAATAGAAATATCGTGAAATATGTATAGATTCGTCTTGATTATTTAAACTGACTATTTGAAAATAATTAAAGATAAACTTTTGATGTTAGTTACAGCGGAATTAATCTTCAAAAAAATTTTGCTTTTGGACTATTAAGTAATGTATTAGTTATGTTAAAATTGAAATTGAAACCTTGATAATGATAATTGGCATTACATTTGTACATATTTTGCAATAAAGTTTATATTTTAAAGTAATAAAAGTAGTTATTATACCAACCACCTGAAACTTTCTGTGCCACCATAATTTAAAATTTTAGCTTATATGGGAGGTGGGCGGTAAAGTAGGCGGATTTTTTTCAGAGTTTGTATCGATTTTCGAGCTATTTGTACAAAATTTTGTTGTCGTGCATGCTTTTGTTAAAGAGATATCGCCGGAAAAGTATGAACTGGAGTTACGGCGAACAGTAAGTATTTGACCCACAACTTTTTTGTTCATTCATTAGGTGATCCACCGAGCCCTAGAGACAGACGAACGAACTAGATAGTTAGATCGAATTACATTCTTACGAGAACGCAGAATGTATATACTTTATAGGGACAGATGAATATTTCGATATATTGCAGACGACATTACCATTGCGCGGTCTTAGTCGCCTATTGCCCCTTTTTCAAGCACCTGGTCACTTTTTTTGGCCTTTTTTGGGAAACGTAACAAAATGGCCAATTTTTAAGGCTAAGTTATTTGAACTACCTTGACCTATTAAATCCAACGAAAAAAAAATATTATTTTGAGATTGCTCTAAAATATAGTGATGCTGATAGATGTTAAATTAAGTTTACTATAAGTTAAGTTTACTATAAAAAATATATTTATTTAAATAATGCAGCATAAAATGGCAGGAAAAATCCTCTGTAGAAAGTTTAACAATTCTGAAATAATAAAAAAATATAAGTAAATTATTTTGTTTTTAATAAAATTGAAGTTTTGAAAAATGTACTAGTTCTTCTTTAAATACATTTTTTGTTTTTTTTTATATCAAATAAACAAATTTTAAGGAGGTATTTTAAGTATTGAAGCAGTTTGCCCCATTAAAAAAATTCTCCTGTTTTGCACATTTTTTAAAAATTCACAACGGTTCAGCTGATTATAAAATGTATCCCACATATTTTTTGATGGGTATAAAAATAGTCGTAAAATAGGTTTAAAATATTTAATAAAACCATGTAAATTGTTATTTGCAACCTAATTTAGTTATTATAAAAACATTAACATTTCAAAACAAATTTTTAGATCTCATTCGGTGTTGTTTGCTCTCAAATTTAAAGGTACTCATACGCATATTTTTTGTTTTATTTACTTCATTCTTTCTAAATTTCATTTTGTTATTCTTTTTCACTTATTTTCCCATCATATATAATTCTCTATTACTTTGAAGCTTTTATTTATATTTTTAACCAAACTACATATACATATACGTTATAAACTCCATAAGTAAATATAAGCGGATTTTTAATTTTACTAAAAAGTCAGTGTTTGTAAATATTTTTTCATTCTTCAGTGGGAAACACAATGTGAGATCTTAAAATGCGGAAACGAACAAGTAGGAAAGACATAGTCGATCAAGCCCGACCATATGATACCCTACACCATTGTGTATGTACATCAAAATTCGGATCGGTGTCCTAAATTAGACCTAAGTCAATATATATATATATATATATATATATATATATATATATATATATATATATATATATATATATATTATTTATTTATATGTACTGGTGCATATTCCATAAACGCATTTAAAATTTTTCTTCTCTTAACCAGAAAAAATGTTGTGCTATTACAATAACTCGCGATATAACGGCACTTTTTTATTTAATAACATTTAAGAAATATTTGTATTTGCTTTTATTTTTTGTTTCTTGTTTTTTTTAGTTTAGCAATTGGAACATATTGGTGATCATTTTAGTGGAATATTCCTGTAAGCACAGTCGAGAAAAATATGTCGAAAAAGTTTTTACAAAAAAGAGGCTTTCTTAAGAAAGGACAAAAATACGGAGTGCGGATAACAACAAGAGGTAATCAAAAATTAACAAAAAGGCAAATTAATAAAATAAAATAAGAAGCCGCCCGCAATAAATTAAATGCTACACAAGTAAAAATAAACTTGACCTTCCTGTCACTTCCAAATATGTTGCAAACATTTTGCGAACAGATGGTAATATAAAATGGAAGAAACCGAAATGTAAATCAATGTTAAAACAGCATCATAAGGAAAATCGTATAAAATTTGTGCTCAAGTACATGAAATGGAGATATGAGTGGAATAAGGTAATCTTTTCTGATGAAAAGAAATTCAGTTTGAAGGGTCCCGATTCATATTCTTGCCATTGCCATGATTTGAGGTCGAACAATCTCGGATTAATCAGTGTCATAGTTTGGGCAACCTTTTCTGCTGCAGAAAAATTAAAAGTATGTTTTGTTCCAACTAAACCGAATAGTGCAATTTATAATGAACTGTTAGAAGATGCTCTTTTCTCATTTATGGATTAAAAATGGATGAAGGTTGCATACTTCAACAGGAAACGCTACAATCCGTATCTCAAACCAATCTAAATTATGGTTTAATGAACATAGTATTCCACTGTTGTACTGGCCCGCAAGAAAAGCAAACAATAATATCATAATGAAACAACGGAGTTAAAACTAAAAATCAAGCAAGCATGTGAAGAAATTGACAGTAATTTTCTTAAAACAATGGGTCATCAACACATTATTAATAATTCTAAGTTGGTTCATTAGGTTAAGTGCGTATACATGAAAATGCCATAAAAAGTGGCATTAAACTAATGTAATTACAATGAAAAAAATTTAGTGTACATTTTAAGTTTTTTATTATTAATATTTTAAGTAAAGTCAATAAATAATTTAAAAATTAAATTTGTAGTACCTTAATTATTTTCTTAGCCCCATTTTTGGTAACTTGATTAAAAAATTGATGTGAGTTTATGTGAATATGCACCAGTTTACATATATATATTTATATATACAATTGGATACAGGTCTAATATTGGAAACTTCTCCAAATTTTGATGCACATACACAATGATGTAGGGTATCATATGATTGTCTATATGTTTCTTACTTGTTTTTATACGCATTTAAATCCGCTCTCATATTGTGTTTCCTATTGTGTTAAAATATTTTTTCATTCTTTAGATTTAACACAATATATATATATATATATATATATATATATATATATATATATATATCATATATATATTTAAGAGTTTTAAGTGCTAAGTAAAATAGCATCCATAAAAATTTTTCTAAATTTTATTTTAAACATTCATGCAACTTGTAATATGTACATTTATAATCTATACATATAAACACTAAAGAAGAAACTTTGTATACAGAAAAAAACAATTATTTATTTTAAAACAATAATGTCTTTCAAGGATTTATCACCTGTTGATGCTTTTTTTTTTTTTTTTTTTGGAAGGAATTTTATACTACCGCTTCATATGTAGTTGGGAAAGCATTTATTGCTATTTGCATAACTATGAGTTTATTAAACAAATACTTAAGCCACAATTTTCCTTATTATTTGGACAATGTTAAATAGAAATCTCACTTTTGTGCCGAGTATATGAATATAAATGAATGAATTTAAAATATCGTCAGACTTATCATATATTTTATCAAAATTTTGTAGCCACAATGTCTTACAAAAAATGGTTTGACATTGCTTAATTTTGGAAGTGTTTGTAAGAATAAAACAGTGTCAACAAAAAAAAAAAAAAAATAAAAAATCCTTAAATGTTTGTTATTAATTGAACAACTTTTCAAGTTTGCTATATACGTATATATATAAAGTCCTTAGAATAGATAGTTTTTCTTTTAAGAATATTTGTTGAAATTGTAAAAATGAACGAGTAATCAAATGCTTTACTTAATTAAATTCAAGCAATTTTATGAATAATTATATAAAATAACTGTTGTAATAAAATTTGGTACATTTGTTAATTAATAGTAAGAATTAACTAAAAAAATATTATGTTACTTAGCAATAAAAATGATTTTTTAATAACTAACACTTTCTGACAAAATAGAAAAATTTGATATACTTTGGAAATGAGCTAATGTGTGCTGCAGGTCTAGTTGAGTTGATAATTTTGCTTTTTTTTTTTTTTTTTGAAGTTATCGAAAAATAAACTAAATCGAAAAAAGTGTGTAACTTTAAACATCAATATCGCTATAAGATGTAAACGGATTTTAATGACTTAAATTATATATAGAAGACGAATGTGTCCTCTTTAAACTCTGTTATTTAAACATAATAATATCACATAAAAATTCATTCATAAGGCAAATGTAATTTTTTAAAAAATTTTTGTTGTGAGTGCATTTTTAGCAAAAACATTGTTTTTGAATTATACAATATTTATTGTAATAATCTTTAAAGAGTTATGAATACTTAAAATAAAAAATAAGAAATTATGAAAAAATAAATTTTTGTATAAAAAAAACTGGTGGTCATTTTTTAAAAAAAGAATATATATTAAAAATAGTAGATCACCTTGCACTGAAACAATTATTATTGAATTTTGTAATAAAGGTATTGCTTTAAATCATACTGAAAGAAAATTTAAATGGAAGGTGTAGAAATTTGTCAAAAATGAATTGTAAAACTACAATTGCATTACAAATGCATTTTTAAATAAGCAATTTACCTTTGCACTATTACCTTTAAAGTAAAGAGATACTGACATTTAAAGTTAGATGTTTGAAAAAAGTTAGAAGTGAAGTTAGTGAAGTTAGATGTTTGAAAAAAAAAATCATTTCAAAATGAATATCAAACATCATTGAGGAGCATTGCAGTACCCTGATGGTTAATTTTGTTATTTTGCATTAAAAAATATATCCAGTCGAAACCAAAATAGCAAGTGACTGATTTTGATATTATCATTTATATCGTTCGAAATACAGAATCCTAATTTTGTATGAAAACACTTACGTTTTCATTCGATTTGTCATTCGACTCATTGTTCGCATAGAAGTGTGTTAGAGAAGCTCAAATCGGTTTTACTTTCAATAACTTATATTGTAATATTTCAACAATATCTGCAATTTTAATTTTTTGGAGATATTCTGCAATATTTCGGCAAAAGTTCAAATAATATAAACAAATATATATATATATAGCCGTATATACATATATTTATATATATTGGAAAAGCTTGATTTTTCTTCTATCTAAAACTATTAAAAAATAAAAAAAGATAAAATATTACTTGGTGTATCACCAATTTTTATTTTCTTGGGTATCTAAATTGTTCGATTTTTTCATTAGAGATTATTCTAATTGTTCGAATAATCCAAGATATAAAATAAAATTTTTAAATTTTGATAAATTTTCAAAAAATTTATTGTAAAGGGAAAACAAAACCAACTTAAAAGTTAATAATTCTTTGTAAATATATCTTGTGTGTTTCGAACACAAAAACAAAAAATAAAACAAAATAAAATTATAAATTTTTTAATACAACATATCTTTTAAGGAAATGACTTAAAAAAATAGCATTTAAATGGCTTGATTTAATTCGACTTCAATCCCTATTTTTTATAAAATTTGGTTTTGAAAAGGTGCTTTCTCTGATTGTTGATGTAGGCGAAATTCATAAAAGTGCACTGAAGAGTATTTCCAACTATTACGAGAAGAATTTTTCAACTTACCTCGATCAAGGACTAAAAACTATAATTATAACTACCCTCATTAGTTGAACAACTGAGACCCCAATAGCGTATCGATCTTTGCTTTGACAGATTTAAAGCAAGATTATAAATGTACTGAGGAAAGGAAATTTGATCAATTGCTTAATCTGCTGATTAATCAACTCAAATAAAAATAGACATGTCGTATATGTCGTAAAAGAGTTTTGAGGATATCGACACAATATTAAGCAATTATAAAAACGTAACTAAAACAGGATATTTCACGGTCACTTATATTGTAGATATTTTTAAGAAATTTGTTTCTTTAATATTAATGATATATACATAAAATCACATCCAAACAAACAATCCCGTAGTTTTTAAAATAAAAATTATAAAAATATTTTTATTCTCAATTTTGAATCAACTTAAGCTTCTGTCAGTTGTTAATTATCCCTTATAAACGGTTTAGATGATATATTATACATGACAGAAAATATTTTCTATTTTGTTTGACTCTCTACTTACTTATTTCTTAACTTTCTTAATGTTTTGTAAAATTTCTATGAGACAAATTTCACATGTCTATATAGCTAATAAATATATAACGTATTGTATATTATAAATGTCTACGAGATAATTTCAATTAGTTATTTTTTATTAAGATATTATTGTCATTAAGATATAGTTCTCAAATAGATAACTTAATTGACTTTAAAACATTACTGAAATATATAATTTTTTATAAAGTTCACCCAGTTTTCTTTCATTTAAGTGCTTTTAAAATTTCCGGGAATCACTGGACGGGAAATCCCGGGATGCGTTCTATATTTCCAACTTATCCCTTCTCTATTTCGTTCCGTCTATCGTACATAATGGTATCTCGAACTTTTTAAATTATTGCATTTAGCTACGATAGCAAATCACCTTTAAATGCGCCAAAAGATTCCTCCATCTCCATAGGTTAATGCGATTTATTTTTCACAGTTCCTATACTTTGAAATCTCTTTTATGAATATGCTGTTTTAAATGATCTAAATTTTTTAATAAAAATTGCCGAATTTTTACTCTGTTCTTTAATGGCCACATCCAGTGGTATTTCAAAGTGTTACATAAGTTGCTTAAAAGCAGTATATCACTATCGTAGAATATGGGCAATTCGTAATCAGATAATGCATGATTGACGCATTTATAAATTTTCAGAAAATTTGGCACCATGTTAGATAAAGATGTCTATTGATATAAATATTTTAGTTATGTAAATAACAAGTAAAATATTTAAACTTAAAAATTAGAAGTAAAAGAGTTGTAAAATATTATCAGTCTTATTCACAATCATTTTGAACAATTTATAAAAGGTTTTATTGAAGATTAATAAGAAATTTGGAAACTCATAATGTTATTATTTATAAACCTTTAATAAATCTGTATAAAATTTTATTGTTGAAGAGAACCTACTTAACATATAATATATATAATATATAGTACATATTGATATAACAAATTTTGAGAAAAATATTATATAAATATCTTATATGCATTTTTAACGTAGTTTTACAAAGTTTTAAACATATTAGATTATATCTACGTGTTATTGCACAGTTCTAGAGAGAGGTATTTGTGATACCAGAAAACATATTTTACACAGACTCTTAATAGTTAGTAGCAGAGAGTATACACATAGAGACGAAACTCTCGATAGAAAATTGAATTGTTGTGCTGTAGAAAAAAAGAAAAAAATGTGTCTATTTTTGTTTTTTAGAAACAACTAAATGTTTTTGATTACATATATTTTGTTGTTGCATGACTTAGGATTATGAAAATTGACTTGGTTTTTTGACAATTGGTTTTGTCTCTTATTATTCTTTGTTATTAGTATACAGTTTGAACTATAATTGTTCTTTCTTTCTGTTGCATAAAATAGTGATGGCTATTGTCGAAAACAGGTGAAAATTTACATTAAAACAAAAACAAAGTTTAAAAAATTGTTTTTGTTTACCATGTATTTTTAAAATGCAATTTACCGTTTTTAAAAGAAAAAGAAACTCGTTAAAATTCTCATGTTTATTCCATTTCAGAAATGTATGGTAAAAAAAACAATTTTTTTAAACTTTTTTTTGTTTTAATAGAAATTTTCACTTCTTTGACGCGTTTTTAAGAATAGCCAGTTATATGATATTATGAACGATATATTGCAAATTTCAAAAGTTGAGTACACTGGTGCATATTCCTATAAACACATTTACATTTTTTGTTTTTCTTTGAGGTATATTCGTTTTTCTTAACCAAAAACAATGTTGTTTTGTTACAATAACTCGTGAAATAACGGTACTTTTTTATATAAGAAATATTTTTTTTGCTTTTGTTTTTTTGTTTAATTTAGTAATCAAAAAATATTGGTGACTATTTCAGTGGAATATTCCTATAAATGCAGTTGAGAAAAATTGTCTAAAAAGTTATTGCAAAAAAAAAAAAAAAAAAAAATTAACAGTTTTAGTTGTTTGTTTCACTTAAGGTAAGTTTCTGATGACAACATCTCTGATTACTGAAAATATTTTTATTTTAATTGGGAAATTTCATCAGAGTGAAGGATGCCCAAAGGAACTTTTCTTACATAGTGTATACATTAGGCAGTTTTTTTGTCAAGGCAAACGTCAAGTGTGGAAACAGTTGGAAAAAAATAACAATAAGGCAAACTCATTAATGTTTTCTACTCGTATATATGCAGTTTGACAGCTGTAGCAACCAAAAATAGTAATCAGCTGTTTAACTGAGGCTATCTTGAATAGATTCGCACTGATTTTGATGTTTGTCTTGATAAGAATTTGTCTACTATTGCCACTACTTTACAGACCAGGAAAAAAATTCAAATTAAAATTTTTCGTGATAAATGCAGTCCTAGCAGAGAAATTGGATGCAAAATGAACCATTTAGAAAGAGTTATTCGAGCCTTTCTTAAGAAAGGGCAGAAACCAACAAAAGGTAATCAAAAATTAAAAAAAGGCAAACTAAAAAAAAAATTAATAAAAGAAGAAGCCACCCGCAGTAAATTAAATGCTAAATAAGTAAAAAATAAACTTGAGCTTCCTGTAACCTCCAAGCATGTTGCATACATGTTGCGAACAGATGTAACATAAAATGGAAGAAACCAAAATGTAAGCCACTTTTAAAACCTCATCATAAGGAAAATCGTTTAAAATTTTCACGGAAATACATAAACTGAAGAAATGAGTGGAATAAAATAATCTTTTCTTATGAAAAGAAATTCAGTTTTTATGGTTCCGATTCATATTCTTGATATTTGTATGATTTGAGATCAAACGAAAATCGTATGTCGAACTCCTATTTCGGTGGAGGCAGTGCTGTGGTTTGGGCAACCTTTTCTGGTGCAGGAAAATCAAAAATATGTCTTGTTCTAGTTAAAATGAATAATATAATTTGTAATGAAATGTTGAATGATGCTATTCTCTCATTTGAGTGTGAAAAAATTTATGAAGATTGTATATTCCAACAGGATAACGCTGCAATCCATGACTCGAACGAATCCAAATCGTAGTTTAATGAGCACACTATTCCGCTATTGGACTGACCAGCTTGCAGTCTGCAATTAAATTCAATGGAGAATCTGTGGGGCTACATGGCCTATAAATAAATGCACAGAATGAAACCGTAATGACAATAACGGAGTTAAAAATGAAAATTAAGCAAGCCTGGGAAGAAACTCAAAGTGATTTTCTTCAAAAATCAATGCCAGACCGAATTTTGAAGTTATCCAAAACAAAGGTTCATCAACACATTGTTAATAATGCTAAATTGGTTCATTAGTTTAAATGCGTATTAGGCAAGTGGCATAAAAAGTACCATTAAACTACTAAAATTGTAATGAAAAAAAATTAATGTACATTTTAAGTTTTTTACTTTTAATTTTTTAAGTGGTCAGTAAATAAATTAAAAAAAAATAATTTTTAGGACCTTAATTATTTTTAGCATCATTTCTGCTAAGTTGATTATAAAATTTGCAATTATCGGAATATGCCCCAGTGTATATCTGCATCACATCCCAAAAATTTAAGTTCATTCAGCTTAGAATAAGACAAAATAGACTTGCAGATAGTATTCTTAATAAACAAAAAGAAAAAAACATTATTTTTATTGGATTTAATAAAAGTGCATAAGTTATGAAATCTGTTTACTTCGCAACCTCTTATAAAATGCTCAATGAGCTTTCTTCGATTTTGAAGGTGTTTGTTGTTTGCCACTAACGACAAAGTGTTAATGATTTCTCCTGCAAAGTGGATTTTGTGTGTGTTGTGTTTGATGAAATATTTGGCACATTAGCAATGTTTTCCTAATTGCAATAATTGTCCTCGTTTTTGGAACTTAACTATACTTGAAGAAAGGTTCTCGAGAAAACCACATTTTTGATTTAACCGTTTTTTACATAACTCCTTATAAAGCAAATTTTAGACTTCATGCTATGGATTATCTCCTTTCCTGTCATTATGATTACATTCGGTGATGCAGTTGATAGACTAGGAAGAGTTTTTGTAAAATAATTAATAAAATATATAAAAAATATTTATTGAAAATAAAAGACGAAATTAATGATTTACATAAATTCATAACAATTCTAGTATTCGATTATTTAAAATATTCTCAAAATTAATGCACCAAAGGATTCAGTTATCCATTTGTCTCCATAAGCTATTACATTGATAAAGTATTGGCAACATTAACTAATAAAAATTTATATTTTATGTAAAGAAAAATTATGAAATAAAAGTAAAACTAAAATTTTATTTTAAATTACTGAATAAATTTTTAACACTTTATTTATCACAAATAGAAAATTGAGAGAAAATAAACATAGTATTGACAAACAAAAACTGTTTAATTTTTATTGAAATATTTTTAACATATTACAAATAATGTTTTTTTTAGCGGTTAATAAAAAAAAACTGTTCAATATATATTTTGTACATTAAAACTGAAATATAAATTTATTATATTTATGAATAATTTAAAAGAAGTATAATTTTCAAAAAGAAAATTATTCGATTTATTTCAATATTCGACATCAAGATGTTCGCATTATTCTCTATTCGAAAAGTCGCACTTTTTAATACTTCGAACAATTATTCATATATATTTTTTTGAATTGCTCGAGTGAATGTTATTCGCATGGATACCCTAACGTTTGTACACAATACACTTGCAAATTTTTTATAACCTGTTTTGATTACTAAATCAATCTGAATCATATTTTTGGTAAGAAATTTAATTCTCTTTTACGTAGAAATTTTCTCCATTTCTAAAAAGGTAACATAAAAAATATTTTAGTGAGACTAAATGAAATTAAATCATTGAATAACATCAACGAAGGAAATGCTAATAAAAAACGAACAACGAAGACAAACAGATGGTCGCACAACTCAAAATTTATACGGAATTACTTTTTATATAAATTTTAGTGTGTTAATACAGAATTTAGAAAAAAAAATAAACATGAAAAACCTTTTGATTTATACTATACTCCATTATATTCCATTATAAACTTTTTCACTCATCGGATAGTTATTCTTGAATATCCTGTAACATTCAGGCTAGAAAACTAAAATTGAAGATGTATGTATGGTCCTAATTGAATGAAAATCTTTAAACGGATTTTCTTTTACTTTTTCGATATTCTGATATTATTCTTTGAGTATTTTTTTTAACAATTAACCTAAACACATGAAATTGAAGATATATGGTTCTATGTGGATGAGAATCCTCAGGCACTATTAGTCATGTTCTAGTATTAGTATAAATAATTTGGTAATTTTTGAACCATCGAACATTAAATGAATGAAATGAACCTTCTAAACAAAAAACATAGAAATAAATTTCAAATAGTAAATTTCTTTATCATAAGTAAATCAAACATACCTTTGGTACCTTTTTTAAAATTCTATTATATATTTTCTTGTTAATGCCCCAACATTTACGGGTTTCTTTCACTTTTAATACCTTATATTTTTTTTTTCTAAATTATTATATTTGGTCTATGTAGCAATCCGGCAAGTCCACTAATGCAGGAGCTGGTTAAATACTAGTAAAAAAAAGCTCACATTTAAATATTGTATTTTTCGTTCATTAAACAAAACTAAATTAAAAAAAATACGCTGAATAATTTCTAAACTAAACACATTAGTAAAACTTTTCTTTTGTTACTTAAAACATGACTTGCATACACATTAGATTATAACGATATGTGAAAACATTTTGTATTTTATACTTTAGAGAGCCATAAATTAGTGATGATGCCAGTATTTTAGGTATAGTAACATATGGTTCATTCACATAATGATTGAAGACTATTAAGTACAAAAACTATATGCATTGTTTAATGATTAATGAAGCTATAAAACTCTTAAAAGTAAATGAATTTTATATACCACGAAGTGAATATTTTAAGAAAATTACATCAAAATAAAAAACTAAAATATAAGATTAAAACTTCTCTCAAAAAATCTAAACTGGCAACACAAATACAAATATTCAGTAAAATATCAACCAAAAAAAAAAAAAAAAGAAAACTAAAATTCATTTTTTTTATCGATTTAATTCTCTACTAAGCGTATACTTGTATTGCATATTACTCATACGCATACTGACTATAATGTGAACTTGAGTTAAAATTGGAAAAAGTCTAAAGATTAAAAAAATATTTTGTAAACTTGAAAAAAACTATCTATATTCGCACATTTGCCGTTTTTTTTGTCGATTATAAAAAAGGTCATGAAATGTTTCGATAAACAAATTTTCTCCTTTGCCATCTGTGGCAAACTAGAAATGCCAATTGGGATTGATTTTAGAAAATCCCAGTATTCGGAATTTTTAAAAAAATATCTTATTATTATTTTAATTTAATTTATTTTTATTTTATTATTTTAAATTATTTTATTATTATTTATTACTTATTTTTCATAACTAAAACTAGATTTTTTACGAAAAAAACAACCAAAAATAAGCATAGTTTAATAACTCAGCAAAGAAAAGCTTTAAAAAGTGTTGTAATTGGAAGAAATTATTAGTGCTAAAAAGGGCTCCAGAAGTAATGTTGTTAACTTATATCTATCACTAGATGAATATTATTTTTTTTTTTAATTTTTATTTAACGCTTTTTTATAATTATATTTTCATTGTTTATAAAAATAACAAATTTTTATTCTTTATGAAAATGTAATATTAACTCTTGTTTTATAGACCAGAAATTGTGCTACAAAATCGTAACACAAGTTTAGTCTTCAACATGCCACAGATAGCCCCTAGAAGTTTTCCAAGTTGTTAGAATCAAGAATTTCTCAATTAACCCTTATAAAACCATAAAAAAGAGGGACAAGAAGTGGATGTAAAGTGAAAAGTTGTATTTGATGTAACTAATAGGGCATTCAGACCGACGCGAAATTGCATACTTTCGTGATTTCGGCCGAAATCAAGTTGAAATTACGTAATTTTCCATACATTTTGACACTTGCGAAGTTACATAAATTTGTGTAATTTCGGCGAAATTACATTGAAATTACGATGCCCATTTCCGTGAAACTCTGTACATGGTTGGAAAAACTACTTTTTTCAACTATGTAATGCATGTTTCAATCGTGAGTAGAAAAAAAAAACAATTGAAGGCTGATCTTAAATTTAAACACAAATCTTAAAATTAATTATTAAAGTGACTTTGCAAAATGAAACGTATCCTTTTAAACTTTGCATGTCTAACCATTTTTAATTGTTGAAATAGCAATTTCTTATTAGCAAGTTTTTCATTAATAATTTCAATTTGGTGAGGTAAATTACATCAAATTACATCAAATGTCATCTAGCCAGTATGAACACTCTAGATTTCATTCGTAATTTCGGCATGAAATTTCGTAATTTCGTACCGGTCTGAACAAAGCTTAGCACATGACCGTAGATCTTAAAAACTATTAAAATCTCACTAGTAAAAATTGCTTAAATATTAGAATTAAAAATTTAATTAATTTGTTATTAAAATTTAAAATTTTAATAACAAAGTAAAAAAAAAAACAAGAAAAAATGACATCGTGAATAATTACATGTAATTCTTACTCCTTAGACAAAATTTAGTGCAGGAAATTTAATGAAACGTTTCCACCACGTCACACTTTTAACCAATTGACGACCAAAAGTAAAGGAAGATCAAATTAGTCATCCGTGTTTTTTAGTGAAAAAATAACGTAGAACTTATGACCTTACTTTTTCTTATTAGTTTTTGAGATTTTTTAAGGATCTTGTAATTAATTTTTAAATTAAACATAGAAAAGATGTAAATGAAATGATCCAATAAAAATCGCAGAACAACTCCCATAGAATTTTGTGTTATGTTTCATATGTAATGATTTTTTGTAATTTTTGAACTATAATTCCTTTTTTATTGCGCATATTACAATTTTTATAGATTCTACGGTTAATGAGATATAATATAATAAGCGATAACGTAAGTCCATAATATTAGTTAAATTATTTTCGATTTGGTGAATGAAGGGCAGCAGCCGGAAATTTTTTATATTATTATATTAAAAGGTCCCGAAATTTGCACGAATGAATACACTAAAATGCTTAAACGAATGATTTTTGTAGTTGAAATTTTAACATTTTAGCATTAAAGTTTTGCATTTTTACAATTTTAAATACTTCCATGAGCTATGTGTGGCAAGATGGAGACCTGAATTATACAACATTTTTATAGAACCATCTCTTGTCTATAAAAAAGATGAGTGAACAATTTGTTCTACCTATTATATAACATAAAAAATATATATCCTAAAAACTCCTCAGAGGAAGCATATTTTCCTTAGTCGTCAATGGCTTAAAAGTATGACGTGATGGAAAGGTTTCATTTAACTTACTATCAACTCTAAAAAGTAAGAATTTCATAGAATTATTTGCGATATAATTTTTTGGCGATGTTGTTTAACTGCCTTATTGATAAATTCAAAAAAGAAGGGTGCAAAATATGCACTTACATCCCCTTTTGATGTCATTAGATTATTATTTATATAGAAGTACTTACTTCCTTGTTTTACTAGAACATATCATTCTTTATATTGTAGATAAATTATCCTAAGGTTTAATCTGCCAATTTGTATTTCGAAAATTTTGGCGGTTTTTAGTTTATTAGATAAAAAAAAAATAAAATAAATAATAATAAACCCACTAAACCGTGTTTTTTAGCTCAAAGCTTTTCCGGATTTTTTTTTATCTAATTATAAGGAAATTTTATGTAATTATAAGGAAATTGTTCCACTTCGTTCTCACAAAATTTTGTTTGACTTTAAAGCCAAATATTTATTCTTTTGTATATAAACAAAAAAGCGTTGATATGAAAATATAAAGGGAAAAAATGAATATTTCTTATTATGTGTAATTTTTATATATTGCAAATATCCAACTTTATCGCATATGTGTTATTGTTGGGAAAAAATGTACATCTGAGTTTTTGCTGGAGTACTTAGTATTACAACAGTTATTGAATATTTAAAAATATCTCTTTTAATAAATAATTTTTAACCAACAAATAACTTTTTATTCAATGGCTTAAAAATATATTATTTGCATTAAATGAATGCTTGAAACTTCCTTTCTAAAATATGACAACTTTAATATTACCTTTATATCGATATATTTCCGGGATAAAAGTAATTTTATGAACGAACTCGGAACAAATAATTATTAGATGTTGCCATTTAAGCAGTCTATAAATTTTTATGTTGGGAATATAATTTAATAGATATTCGAAAGCACTATCAAATGATATACATCTTTTTCCGATTGGTTTACATAAAAAAGATATAAGTATAAAAGTTTATAAAACGAAAATTTGAATCTTTATATCTCTTAAACTAAAGTTGCTTAGCTAAAATGTATATATCACCAACCTTAGAACTAAAAGCTCCACTAAAAGTAAGATCAATTGATAATTTTTAATAATTTTCACAATGTACCTGAACATAAAAAACTAAACAAAAATGTTGGATTTTTTTTAAATAAGAGAGTGGCGCTACCTTGTTATTTTTATATCATGCTAAAAATTGAAAGTCTATAAAAAGCTTGTTTGACATTTTTAAAAAATAATATTTTCAAACAAAAGTACTTTTGCGGTGAAATAGTTATGGAAATAATAAAACAAATAATATAATTATATTAAATTTAATAAGAATCAGTGTTTTTGTTTCATATATGAACTAATGATACGATTTTCAAAATTATTCAGACTTGAGTGCACCCCAGAAATTTCGTGGATGGTCTTTTACTACTATAACAGACGGCCGTACGCTAAAGGTACGAATTACAGGTAAGTAATGTTTTGTTTTCGTTTAAAGTGACTAAGTTAATTATTTACGCTTAAATACATTTACAGATCATTGTCAGGGTTGTCATAAAATCTAGTAAAGATTTAAAGTGATTGAGTACGTTATTAAGTTCATTTCTTGACAATAAACTTGTTTTTATCGGTACCTGCAAGGAAGGCACATCCAATAACATCAAATTGCTGAAAATTGCTGAATTTACATTGTTAGTTAATGATCCACAAATTTTAAATATTTTCCATATTTACATGAAAAACAAATTAAAATTTATACAAAAAAATATATTATAATAACAAAAAAATCTTTCTTAGACATGCCTAGTTTTAATATGTAGATACTATAAATATATTACTACTATAATAACCGAATACATTTTTTTTTAATAATTGTTTAAATTATAAAATTTCAAACCAAATTTTGAGATAGCACATAGAACTGACTAAATTCGTTGGCTAAAAATTCGGGTGCCATAATGGATCGTTTCCTCAGTGTATGTATATAATTTTTAGTTGATTTTCAATTAATTTTTAATATATCATCAGGCATAAATTTGACAGAAATTTTAGTTTGATTTTCATATAGATATTATCAAATAATAACAGTTTACATGTTTTAAAAGCATTTAGAACGCGTAAAATAAAGTTTTATGAAAATAAAAAGCGTAAAAATGGGAATTAAAAATCCTGAATCCTACAAGTAGGCATTTTAATGTCATTACTTAAATGTCATTATTGATTTTAACGTATAACTGAAGTCGCTATTAGTAAAAACCATTGGAACTAGTTACATTTTAGGTTAAAAATAAGTAAAGAAATGTCAGGATATAAGAAGCAGTTTTTTAACAACAAAATTTTTGTCATATCATATCAAAAAAGAAATCGATTTTAGATTAAAAATTAATTCATACGAAAATATTGCCTTTTCATATTATCCCTTCTTTAGGTATATGAATTGATAAATGAAATCTGAAAATAAAGAAAAAATAGTACTTTCAAAAATCTGATCATAAATAAGTAATTATATAATGAGTTTGAAATAAGTAGTTACTAAACTACTTCTATTAAGTACACATGGTATGCCGTAACTACAGGTCTTTACTAAGTTTATTCTAGGTTTGTTTCTCTTCCGTTTTGATTTTTTACTACTACCTATTAAAACACCTCAAGTATAAACAAAAAAAAAAAAAAAATGTCAAGAGAATAAAAAAAAAATAGGACTGCTATTACACAGATCAACGAAATAACATAAAAAAATGTATCGCGAAATTCTATATATATAGAATATATATATATATATATATATATATATATATATAAACTTATTTTTTATTGGTTAATTTTTTGATGCCAATATTTCATTAAGAGTTTTTCTGAGCTTTAGTTGAATTTAGGGAATACATTTGTATGAAAACTTAATAAAATAATGAATCACTTAGAATGATTTTTGTGCACTACATTCCTAGATAAAAGTTATCATCAAGTTTCATTGTTTAATCCTTAAAATGAAAAGAAATACATCTATTAACAAAAATAATTGAAATTAATGAACAGACGGACGGACATTACTCTTCTGCCGGTAACACTTTAAGGATTCTGAATTATTTTACTCACTAATAAATAAGATAATCAAACGTGATCACTAAAGTACTAATATCGTTTTTTCGTGAAGTAAGCGCCGTTTTTAACAAATTCACCCGAATGTACACAGACGGACGGACATTGCCAATCTGAAAAAAAATTCGTAGAATTCTAAAAACTACATTTTTTACTAACTAATAAACAACAAAATATTCGTCATCATTAAATATTGATATCGTCTTTTTCTGAGTTAAGGTGCCATTTTCGACCCACTTAATGCCAATGCATAGACGGGCAGACATTACCATTACCAAAATGCATTCTTTTGCTAACTAATAAATAAAAAAATAAATCGCGATTACTAAAATATTGATAGTACCTTTCCCTGAATTAACCTGTCATTTTATACCCATTTTCCACCAAAGTATAGACAGGCGGATATTACCATTCTGCGAAAAAAAAATCCTAAAATTGTAAAAGAAAAAATTTTACCCAATAATAAATAGAAAAATAAATCTTGACAATTAAAATATTGATATCACTTTCCCCTGATATAAGCACTTAAGCACCATTTTTGACCCCAACGTGCTTCGTAATTTATTTATAGGAACTCAAAAAAAAAAAAAAAAAATATATATATATATATATATATATATATATAAATTTAAAATAAGAGGACATAGCACCCCCAAGATGGGATTTTTAATAAAAGGACATAATATCCTTAAAAGCAAAATAAAAAAGAACAAAATAGAGAGAAAGTTAATTGGAACAAGCCAAATCCAATTGAAGAATAACCCAAAATAGAATTATTTAATTTATTATTTAAGCTATTGATAATGATATTGATGATCATCATCTTTTAATTTTTTTTAAAGTGATTTTTAAATCGAATTGCTTTTTCGAGAGTTAATTTTTTTAATATTAGTAGTAAATTTTTTTAATAAAAATTTTTAATAATAAATTTTGGCTGCAATTCCGAATAATAAATAAAAGAAATAAATTTCTTAAATGTGATTATCCTTTCGATTCGAAGGTTAGTATGACAAACGAACAAATCATAGAACTTGTCACTACAGCCATGTATGAAGATTTGACACGTAAAGTAAAATTATTGACAAAGCAGTTCGATCGACTAACCCCTAAAGTGACAACATACAAACCAGTGACGTTGACGGACGATAAGCGTGGAAATAGCTTGGGTATCAGTACCAGAATTTAGAGGTGGCCTTTCTCCATTGGCAAAATTTATGCACAGCGTTATCTTGCAATTTCCATCCAAGAAATTTCTTCACACTGAAAAATTGGTAATGGATGTAATACGAGAAAATGACCAGTGGGATGTTGTAACCACTGAATAAATATAGCACATAGATCGCTCTGAGAAAATTTCATACAAATAATTTCAGAATATTGAAATAGGTAATACCAAATTTAATATAAGTATCAGAAGAAACTTCAGAATGTGGGAATAGCGATAACAGCAATACCATCATATCCTGGTGAAAATGGATATCTTGATTACACACAAAGAAGTTTTTTTAAGTATTTGGATAAGTTCTCCAAATTTGGTATTGTCATTCTTCTGAATTCAAGATCATCACCGGGTATCAAAATAGCTCTGCTTCAGATCCTGAATAAATTTACAAAAGTAAAAGTAATTGTTTCAGACAATGAAAACGCATTTAAGTATGATTGAAACCTATGTGAGGGATCATTTTACTATTCAACAATTTTTTGTTTTTAATTGTACTCTCTTGGTTCAACAAAATTTGAACGATGCCACTCAGTTACTATTACACTCAATTTTTAAATACATCAATACAATTCATTCTGTCACTGAGAGGAAGCCCATTAATATAATAAATGATTTTAGAAATGATTCGCTAGTTAAGAAAAAGATTGACTACAAGCATCAAAACCTACATCAAAACAATAATAATGTAGAAAAAAGAATATTTCATCCAGGCAAAATAGTTTTTGTCAAAAGAATTATAAGGTTAGGAAATAAGTTGGAAAAGGTTGTTGAGCAAGAAGTTATCGAAAGTGATTTGGGTACTACCATTATGATTAAAGGAAAAAAGTTCACAAAGTTTAGATAAACAGTATCTTACATCTTTTTTTACATCGCGCTTTTTTTGGAATTTTTATTGTCTACTTGCCATGGATATCAATAAGAACATTGGACTATTCATACGCAAATTTTATCGTCGTAACAAATGCAGATACTGCTTTGTATAACGACTATGACTATATTGTACATCGAACAAATCTTTACGAGTACGAAATGATTATACAGGAGACTAAGAACTTTGTGAGGAAATTTGCGTACTCTAGAGAAATTGGTTTAATGAAAGAACAAATGTGGAAAATCGACAGACTATTGGAAATACTACAAACATAAAGTCGACATGTTAGATCATTGAATTTTTTGAGATCTGCCTTAAAATTTATTGCAGGAACCCCCGATCATAGTGATTTGGTGGTTATAAATGCGCGAGAAGAAGCATTAACCGAATATAATAACAAACACACCATAATAAACACAGTCCTGCAAGATAGAGTTAATTACCTGACGGAGAGGGTTAACTTAATTTTAAAAAGCAAAGTTAGTAACTCAATCAAAGAGAACGAACTGGTTGTATTTTAACTCATTGTCGAAAGGACAGTGGCCTTGCACTCTCAATTGTTCTGGCTAAAGAAATTATTATTAATCCTATAAATTTTTGATGGAATTGAATTACACATACTGAAATCAAAAGCGATACCTTTTAGCTTTAATGACATTTTGAAACCTAGCAATGTAAAAAAAAGAAAATATAATATTTCATATTATTAAGTACCTAGTATTTCCAATTTTTTGTAAATTTTTGAGAAAATAAGGTAGAAACAGTGACACTCCGACATTTAAAAGGGGGAAGAGTTAATAACCCTAAGTAAATACCCATACTTATACTAATATTACGGTGTAAAATTACATGTGTAAGAATTGCTTTAAAATGTTTATTATGAAATAAAACATTTATGTGCATAAGGTACTGACCTAAGTCAGCACTTTTGTATAACGAAATTATGTTACTTGTAATTAATATATATTTTTTTAATAAAACATTCTATATCGAATCACAAAAAAAGCAAAAACATTAAAAAGTTTATTTATAATTTGCTTAGAACCTAATCCTGCAATATTTATATTACAGATTCATATAATATTTAATATTAAAAAAGACATTTACCAAAATTTTGGAAATTTCTAATCATAAAGAGTATCCTATAATTATATAACTAATAACCAATCCTATTGCACTTGCAAGCTACATAACCTAAGTTATTAAATATTAAACTTATTTTTTAGGACTCCCATAACCCAAATTATAATAACCTAAGTTACATACTATTGCAATTTAAATTTTACTAAAATTTTAATCAATCCTAAATTAATAAGAAATTTTTAATATATATATGTTTGATTGAAGCATAACAAGTTTTCTAAATAATAAAAAAAACAATTTTAATACATTAAAATATTCTACTAATAAAATCTTAAATAATTGCCTACAGATTGTTTTGTAACATATAGAATACTGAAGTTAAATTTATTTACTTATTTTATTAAAAGTATTTTATAAATTTACCTAAAACTAAATAAATATATTCTAAATTTAATATACATTTAATATAAATTAATATAACAATCTTAATTTAATATAACAATCTTAATTTACATATTAAAAGCAAAATACACGTTATATTATTCATGTAATCCTAATTACTAATATTATTTTACCAATATTTTTATTTTATTTTTATTTATATTTACTATCACTAAATATCTTACTTTATTTATATCTTTTTATCATAATTATTTAGCATTTTTGTTTTCATTCATCATTTACAAAGAGCAATATAAAATATTCAAGAACTTCAACAACAATAAATTTCATTAATTAGTTACTTTTGCATATTTTTTTTTTTAAGTGAATTAAGTATTTTTCTATATTTTTATTTAAGTCCCATTTATAAGTCAGTTCGATTCAGTTTTTTTCCCACTTGTCCGATTATATTTATCAATGAATTAAGTTTTACAAGAATTGTAATTTCGATATTTTAATATGCTCTCCTTACTCACAGAGTGCAGAACATTTATATTTTACGTATGTTATTGTTATTAATTTTTTCCATATTTCTTTATAAATAAATTTCGCTTGATTTTGTAAATATGTTAAAATGAAGGGAAGGATAGCCATGACGAAGATGTGTGTGAGTATATAGAATAAATATGTCATTATGCGGACAGATATCAAAATGGAGAGTATTAGGTCTGTCATAGGTGTTTTACATTTCAAATGGGGAGGAAAATTGTATCTTATGTGGTATACCAACTTTCCACGGTGTCATAAAAGGTTTAATTTTTGCTTATTATTATTTTTTTTTTTCTTTAAAGTTTCTTTTCTTTTACATACTCATTGGGTATGATGGGCAAGTTATATGCTTATGCGTCTCAAGAAGGATTAAGAACCACAATTGCCTAAAATAGAGCTAGCAGGAGAACCATTTTCCATGTCCCTTACTTCTGTTTTTGAGCGGCTATTTTTCAATTAATTATAAAAACATTTCTTTTAGTCGTTAATGTAGCCGGCGCGTAACAATAAGCATTGAAATCGGGGAGCATTTTCAGTAAGATATAGGTGTTATTGAGAGACTATATGAAGGCAAATGCAATGGTGGTAGTCTATTTCTGCTTTTTAGTATGAGAAAATTTAAACATTTTACATTATTTAATACTAAATTAAACAAAAAATGTAATCACTTTTGAATGAAGTTAAAAATAAAAACATAATTTTAAAATTCACAAACAATATTATTGGAGTTATTGCATAACCTTTCTTTTTAGTTTATATAGAAACTAGCTACTTCTAACCGGTGTTGCCTGGTATGTCCGATATATATTAAAAAACATGAAAGTTAAACCTAATTTAAGTTCATATTACGACTTTTATCTATCATACCTATATTTCCGGTCAGCGATTATCGTTTAGAATCAGAGATGATAAATGCTATTTCCTTTATTAAACTAAATTTAGTAAAAAATTTTACCTCTTGGGATGTAATTGTACTAAAATGGTAATAACTTCTTCTGTAGAAAATTTTCAAATATGTTTTGATATAAATACAATATTTTTCAGAAATTTCCCTTGATTTCTTAAACAAACTTTCAAATTAATAAATAGCGTTCAAGTTGGACATGAAGAGTTTTTTAAAGATTACATTTGACCATACCGTAAGTTTAAAAATCTATCAAAGTGTTAAATGAAGACTAAAAAATGCAAAGAATACTTTTTTCGGGTTCTTAAAAATACGTACTCAAAAGCAAATAATATTAAGATTTTTATGAGTTCGATTTAAAAGAAAATTCTAAAAGTTAAACCAAAAGTCGTGAAGTTAAAACCCAGTAAGAAAGTTGGAAGTAAATTTTTGATACGATAAGCCCCTTTTTCAATGCTAAAGAAGAAGAAAATGTTTTAGTTATAGTGAATATACAGATAGATATTGTTTTCTTCTTCATAATAGCAACGTTATTCGTTTACTCTATTGCATCGTAGCAAGGCTCATTTTGAAGAATAAGCTTTCTTTGTGAAATATCTGGTTAGTGCATCGTACATACAAATTAAAATTTGTCATATTGAGGAATGGAAATCGAAAAATACACCTTTGTATTTACCAAAAAATGTCCGAGTTGAACTTAATAAACGCCTATAAAAAACTTTCTTCAAAATTCATAACATTCAGGTCTGTGAATGTCTAAATTATTCCAATTTTTATGCATAAATATTGCATTTAAGCAAACTTCAATTACTATTCTATAATGTTTGTTAATCCAACAAATAACTTTATTAAGAAGACACAATTTTATAATTGTACTAAATTAATAACTGTAGTAATGCAGTACCTTTGACAGTAGAATTATACTGAATTTTTCATCACTGCTTAGAATCAAAGCCTAAAAATATACTTCTTTACAACCATAGGGACTCACATATACATAAAAACACAAATTTACGTAAAACACGGTTTTAAGTACTCATTCTAAATAGAAAAAATGAATGCAGAGGTTTAAAATTTGTTGATATTATATATTTAAATGCACCGGCCCAGCGGTGGTTAGTACTTTCGGAGAGCATCTTTTACAGAACTTGTAAAGTCAGTGCTATCACTAACAACATTCTTTAGGATTGTAATAACGTTATAGTCGGGCTTGACTAACTTTTAGAGGATTTCTTATATAAAACCTGTACTTTATTTTTGATTAAGGCTTGTTGTAAAGTTTAAAATTACAATTTATACTTTTTGGAATCTTATATAAGGCTTTTGATGGAGTTGTACGAAGCGATCCTGCTATGTGTAGCGCTGAAATACACAGAATCCTATCAAAGATTCCGATATAGGTAAATTTCTCGATAACCCTTCACCATACTATTGCTTAATCACCGTGTCGAAGAACCATTTCGTATTCCTGGTGTTTATTCGCCAGGACTTACCGATGGCCATCCTATACATATATAGGGCAATACCGGCCTTTGAAGCTCTAGCCAGGATAATTTAGAGTCTAGTATAATTGCTACTTTACATTATCGGACACCTTTAATTCAACGATATTTAGGCTTGGAAGTGGGAAATAATTAATAATTAGACCCATAGCAGTTATCATTCGGTGAGATATAGTATCCAGATATTTCCCAGATACAGCCACCGCAACATCGTCCACATAAGCGACAATTTTAAACTTCAGTGAATCAATTTCGCTGAGCAATGAGTTAACGGTGATATTTCAGAGGAGTGGAGATAAAACCGCTCCTTGCGGAGTACCCCTGTTTACTACCCTGTAGATGGTAGACGCACCCATACTAGATATTATAACCCAATTGGTTAGAAGTCCCCATATGAGGCTAATGATCGACTGATGAATGTCCAGTCTTTCCAGGGACAATTTGATTGCCTCCGGTGTCACATTATTAAAGGCCCCTTCTATATCAAGGAAGGCCACTAATACATACTATCTATACCCGAGAGCTCGTAGGGTATGAGCAAATGTAATGCAGTCTCAATAGATTTGATCTGCATATAGGCATGTTGAGATGCTGATAATATGAAAAGATTGATCGTTCTACGCAGATGTAGGTCGATTAACCTTCGGTCTTGTGTGTGAGGTTGTACCCCCTTTATGGATAAGGACTACTGTATATCTAGTCCATGACTCAGGGATAACGCACATGGCAAGCATTCTGATTAAATCCGAGTTAGCCAGGGGACTATTAAATCTGCATTACACTGCAGGTATAATGCCATCAGGGCCCGGAGATTTAAATGGGTCCAAGCTCTTCAGAGCCCATCTCAGTTCACTATCCCTTATGGGAATGGGAACATCATTGTTGATCTCTGAAGATATTGCAGAGTGAACTGTTAAAGGGAGACTGCTAGGAAAGTGCGTGTTCATTAAGACATCTAAGGTCTCTTGACCGCTCATTGTCCAACTGCTACATGGTTTCTGCATGAAACTTGGAACAGTATGTGATGATGCTAGGATTTTGCGAAATCTACTGGCCTATCTCAGAGTTTCACCAGTGTGGTTTACTCCTACCCCTGCAGGTATTGAAATACGTAATATTTAAAAAAATTTATAGGAATCGTAACCCTATTCTTGGAAAAATTTTGTATGGACGCTAGGTTATAATAATTTGTCAACTAATTTGAAAAAAGTTCTTTCCTAAATCATATGAAGCCAAATTTCATCCAATTATCTTAAAAATTGCGACTTGTAGCTTCATTAAAAGTTTAATATGCACGGATAGTCAGACAGACGGACATCGTGAACATTCTCAAACATTTCTTCTACGTGTATTTACTAATTTGTTTTTAATTTATTAAATTATAACTAATTAAATAATGTTGATAAATAATTACATAAAATTATAAATTTTTTGTACAAAATCATGGAAAACATACTAAAGTACCTCGGGTATTGACTAACGTTATTTTTTTTGGTATGTACCGTAGGATTAAGTTGAATTATTTGCGATATTTTTTTTTATCGATTGTTTACGCATTCAGTCAGTGCGATTTTAATAATATTACCATTAATGTGTTAGTCCAATATCCAATACAAATTTTCTCACTACATCCACTAATTGCCCTTCATTTTTCCATGGTTTGATGAGGTTTAATTGAAAAGTTATTGATTTTGACAATATTAAAGTCTTCTGGGGGCTATGTGAGGCAAGTTGAAGACTTGATTTGTATCACATTTTTGTATAAAACACGAATGACTCCACCTATTTATTACCTAAAAAATTACATAACCTTAGAAATCATCAAAAAAGCATAAATTCCTGTTGATTGAAATGAGTATACCTACAACACCTGCAACATATTTTTCACGATATTTTTTTTAGCGTTGATCTGTGTTATCAAAGATTATATTAATTTAATTTTTTGCTTAAATTCTAAACGCAATTTTAAACATATTATTTTTTAAATTTAAATTTGCATTAAAAATTCATATAACAGAGTAATTTAGGACCTCTTAGAATTTTAATAATAACTATTTTATTATATATTATTCTACCGTACAACACCACAGGTAGATGGGGTATTATGCATTTGTGCAGATGTTTGTAATACACAGAAAAGGTCTTAGAACCCTATCTTAAGGTATACAATTCATCTCAGATCCACTTTTTGGTTCCATAATATTCCATAAATTACCTTAATTAATATTATGCATACGTAAGGACTGGGCATGAAGCAATCTGTGCACACTTTAAAGCTTATAATTTTTAATTATATTTAATGTAATTATTATTAAAATAATAACAAATATATATTTGTATATATTTATTTGTTATTATTTTATATTTTTTATTATTCTCAGTAACTACGTTTAAATTCTGTTTTTATTAGTTTTTCTTAAAATCAAAATTTTACAAAATTCATGCAAACGAATAATTCAAATTTATAATTAAAACACATTACGACCATAAAAAAAATTGCTTGGAGTGAAAGTGAATTTGGAAATTCAGTTTTCTGGGTTACAAGAAATAGAAAGGAATGCTGACAACCGAAGAAAAAAATTGATTTACGATCATAGAAAAAATAATAAAAATTTTATGATATTAATGGATATCTACATATCCGGATGGAATATGACTCATTCTTTAAATTGCTCTTTATTTTTTATCAGACAAGTTAAAAAATGCTGGTCCTAATAATCCTAGAAAAAATGCAAAGGCAAAAAAAAGGACGACAATGGGAAAAGTATCAGTTAAATATCGTATAAAAAAATAGAAATTGTCGAATAAACTTTTGATGTGGCAAAGCAAAAAAGGAATAAGGAAAAAGCATTTCATTCATAACAAATGATAATTTTAACAAAACGTAAATGAGTGCCGTCAGGAAAGATTCTTTCCTATCATTATAAAACACAATGAATTCTATTTTTTTTTTGTCCTCATCTCTTTTCTCATTATTACAATAAAGGAATAACTGAAGGCCAATCCACTAAACTGTCCATAACTCTGTCCACTTTAAATGTAATGGGTCATAGTAAAAAAATATTTAAAGAATACCTAAAACTGACTGAAACATAATATGGAGTTTAGAAATAGGTGGGACTATTCCAACAAAATAGAAACCGAGAATACAATAAAGCTCTTATAAAGGGTATTCCAGAAAACGTTCAATATTTAATTAAAAACGAATAAGAAATTAATTTTTCTTCTAATAAAAAACTTGAATATAACATTCTTTAACAAAATCAAATTTTCAAAGACATTTTTGTAATATTTTAAGCTGAATTATATGCACTAATATTTTCGTGCGCAGTCCCTATGTTTTATATACATATAAATAACATTTGTTACTAGAAGTGGTCTACAATTGGCCACAGGTACCATATTAGACGTCCTTTAAATATCATTTAAACGAATACACAATAAATATCATATAGCTCTCTATTTTTCTTTCTAATTGTTTCATTAAAAGTGTCTTTCATAATAAATTTACCTAGCCGCTTTAAACAGAATTCTCTTGTGTATTTTTATTTTTATTGTTATAAATAAAATTTTTTTGAAACCTAAAATTCTACACTCATACTTTAGAAAAACACATTCGATAAAATTGTTACACATTTTGTGGCAGAAATATCGTTGAATTTATTTTAACCGCGTATATTAGTCGTTTCAATTATATAATACCTTTGTAACATGTCACGACCTGTACACACACACACACCCAGATATACAAATTTCCAATAAAAAAACTATGATGGAATTTTTATTGCTATTTGTATTGAAAATTCGAAAATACACGTATATGATATTTATCAATAGAAGGTGCTCATGTAAAAAAATTCATGCAATAATAGTATTTTTCGGAAAAATATAAAATTAAAATTAATTTGCATACAAAGAAAAATAAATTGTTTATATTTCTAATTCTATATTACATATGTATATTAGGTAGTAGTTAATTCATAGGTTGTTATTTTTGGAGCATATTTAACCCTTTTAGTACATATTTTTAAATTTTGAGGATAATTTTTTTATAACTCATATGATGTTTTCTTCAAATATTATTTTCTAAAGAAATAAATCCAAAAATATTAGTAGGAGAGATTTGGGAATACTTTGATCTAACTTCAATAAAATAACAACCCATAATCTTTTGAACCCTGCAATGGAACTGTTTTAAAGAATGGATTACTGTCTAACATTTTACATAAAAATAATAAGATTAATTTATCTTTGGCATTATTTTCGGCATTTTTTCAAATTAACTCTTTTTGGGTAAAATGAGAAATACATTTAGCGTTTATTAAATATTTTTGTATTTATGAGGAGGCTACTCGAATATGTCAAGTAAGTGAGAAGAATAATAAAGTAAGTAAAAATAGGCAATTAATTCTCATATCTGGAATAGTCTTATTCGTAGGTGTAAAAAATTTCTATAATTTTCACACACTTTAAATCTACATATCATTTGCATGAGTTTCATCACCTAGTATATATTTTTACACTATTCTTTTCTTCCTTTAATAAGCTAATGTAATGGTACATGTAATTTTTAGTCTTATCGCTGTGTAATTTATTGAATTGTTTAGAATTTTCTTATGTTCTATTACCTTTACAAAAACATCACATATTTGACCTCTTTTATTGGATTTGCTTATATCATTAGTGATTAAAGAAAAATATAGTATATTTTTGTTAAAAGTGCAAAAAATATTGGTGGAAAATTTGTCAAATTATACATTGAATTTTACCCTAATATATTATTGGCAAAATACCCCAATTTCATAATTACTACATCAAGCAGAGATCAAAGAAATCATTATGGTTTTGGGACAAAATTTTTTGCAGTTGAAATATGTGCAAAATAAAGTATTCAATTGTGTACTCATATTGATATGGATACCTTCTTCAGAAAGAGCGGAGCTTTTCTCTCGAAAAGCAATAAACTTAGAGATTTAATGGTAGAAATATAAATTAGAAATGTAGTGCAATTATTACAAACATTTACCAGTAGTCTTAAAAAAATTAAAATACGTTAAAAAAGGAATATTTTCTTCATTACCCCCATACGTCACAATACCCCACTTTTACTTATTTAAAATATCAAGTCTTCTATTGGCATTTTATTCCTTGAAGATCTAGAAATAGATTAATATTCATTAAAGCTATTTTTGAAATGTAAAATAGAGAACGTATTAGTTTGCAAACTCGTCCGAATAGCATTTTCCATTTTTGAAGAAAAGCATATGATAATTTTGATAATTTTTGAACTAACAATAATGTTTAGTATTAGATGGGTAGGGAAATGAATGTTTTTATGTGATATAATAAAATAATGGGAAATCAAATTTCGACACAGTAGATAATTTTAATTTTTGCCTTATTTCATAACATTAAAATATTAATAAAACATAATTTTTGTCATAAAGTTAAAATTTTTTTTCCTTTGTGGTAGTTACTAGCCATTATAATAGCTGGTATGGCTATAAGCTCCAATTAAAAATTGGTTACTAAATTATATACTTAAAGTTAAATTATTACAAGCATGTCAGTTTTTGACCTATGATATAACTACTGTAACCTATGAAATAACTACTACCTACTACTAATATTTATAAAAAATGTTTCTGGGAAGTATGTTTTTTTTCTAAATTTGTTTATTTGTATCAACTTCAGCATATCGTCGCTGCTTCGACAAAAAAGGTTATGTGTTTTTTAGGAGGAAACGGTTTTATTTTGCAATTTGATAAATTTCTTTAAAAGATTAGTTAAAACCTCAGTACAATTAATACAGATATTACGTAAACAAAAATCTGGATGATTAGATACAAGAAGGCTATAATAAAATCTTTAAAAAACTATACATAACTTATTTTGGTGGAAAATTTTTAATAAAATTATTTTTTGGTTTAGAACATTTTTTATTTACTTTACTTTGAAAATTTGCTAAAGTTTTCAAGAAATAAATTATTCAATGAGGATATAATAATTAATTTTTTTCTTACAACTGTTACGTTTTCTCTAATGATGTCCTTAATATTAATAAGTGTAAAGCAGCAGACATAAGTTAAGAATATTATAAGTATAATATAATCAGTTGAAATGTAGCATAAAAGCTGACTAGTATATGCTTTTTTAAACCCGATTTATTCAGATAAAATGGTTGTCTATATTTTTATTAAAAATACTAATTTATAAATTAGAAAGATTAAAATAAAAAATTTAATAATTTATTAATTTTATAAGTTAGTGAATATTAATTAAAAAAAAAATAAATAAATAAATGGGTTAGTGATTTAAATATTTTTTAAGAATGTTAACTATTAAATTTTGATTTTGGGATTTTGCTTCATACAAAGATACAATTTTATTTTAAGGAGTTTTTGTTTTATTTCTTTTTTCTGATAATGGCCTCCAGTCGTTTTGTATCTAACATTGTATATTACCACATTTTCTAAAATTCCTCTAATACTATCCACAGTGCATTCACTAGAACTTTTATCAGATCTTATCGAATTGAAATTTGCGTAGTATTACCATGCTTACTGTGGTTGATCTTTCTTAATGTATTCAGTCTAAATTTTGGTTCATAACTTGTAATGGTAATATACTTGTATAATAATATGAATAAGAGATCTGCAATCTATATTTCAAAAGTTATTATCAATTAAACAAATAAAACTGCTTTTAGCATTTTTTCAATTTTCAAAACGCCAAATTTTTGGACCAAGAGTCTGAAAGCTTATATTTCAGAAGCACTTCAAATAGCCAAAATTTGTAGTGAATTTCATTGAAATCGGAGATGTCAAATTCGAAAATGGATGTTTTTTCTTTTTAGTTATTGACTAGTTCGAGAATTATTTATGAATGGTTTTATATTCCCGTAAAATTTTGACAAAAAATTTAAAGAAAACTTGCAAAGAAAAAAATATCCAAGGAACAGTTATGTGAAGTCATATTTATAACTCATTTTGTGGGACCATTTCATATATGACTAACACATAGCTGATCTTGTTAACCAACCAAGATATATTAAAACGATTTGGTGGGCATTTATAAGACCAATAAAATTTCAAAATGATGCAATAAAAAAATCGAAAATATACGACGATATACAAAAATTTTTCACAAATTTTAGAAGAAGTAAAAGTCGTAGAATAATGAAATTTGGATATATGTGTGGAATAAGTCAAAAAATATATATTCCGATTAAAAAAATTTTTCTATTTTGAATTTTACTACCCATTTTGAAGCAGTGTTTTAAACTATAAACATTTAACTAAAATTTTCGAATTTTTAAAACTGAATAAACAAAATATTAAAACTATAGTAATTAGTAATGATTATGACCAGCTTAAATTTAACTTGATTAAAAAAATCTCTCTTGCATTCTCTTCACCAATTTTCTTTCTAATTGACAGAACTAGTAGTGGTAAAACTGGCGTTTTTCTGCACTCGCATATATTATAGAAAACAATACCACCAATTTGTTTGAATACACCAGAGTGTTGAAAGACAGACTTCTCCTTTTCATGAACAATTTTCGCAGATATATGAAAATTTTTATCAAAATAACTCTTTAGTCCTCAAAATTCATCTGGAAAAACATTTAAACATTCAAAAATAATAATTTATTGGATTTGCAAGTACGGTTTTCGGATTAAAATTCAATTGAGGATATCAGAGTAACATTGCTGCATTGGATTTATTCAGAAAACTATACATTGGAAAAAATATTCCATATAAAAGTGCAATATTTAATACATAGAGTTTCGTCAGCGAATAATTGAGAATAAAATCATAGCCATTATTAATTAGCATAATTTTTATATTTTGTTCATTCAGTTTTATGAGTTTTGAAGATTTTAGTTAAATGCACTATAGTTATGAAACACTACCAAATTCCAAATTCTTTTCAGAAAAATATTATTAATCGGAATATATTTTACTTTTACCGATTTAACTCATATTCAAATTTTGTTATTCTACGACTATTAAATCTTCTGAAATTTGCGAAAATAGAGTGCGTTTATAGTTATGACAAATAGTGTTTTATTTTTCAGACAAATTGTATTGAAAAAAAACATATGTGCATACAATGGCTCACAGCTTATTTATTTTTTTGCTTGTTTGTTTTTTTTTTATTTTTAAATTATCCTTTCAGCAGCAAAATACCATTAAAGATGAATTATTTGGCTGCCTACTAATCCATAACGCCGTCACAAAAGACGCCAAAAACGACTAAGGAGCCTCCTGCAAAAACTGCCTTCGACACACACCTTCGCACAGGAAATAGTAATCCCCGAATTCGACTTTTATTCACTATCCAAATTGAATTTTGTTTGGTACTCCACCAGTTATCTGTATTGAATTTGACAGATTTCAAATTAAAATTATGTAGCTAATGCAAAGTCTAGAAGAACAATAACGCGGTACACTTATGCAATTCCTATAACATTAAGCCAATAAGAGAATGTGACCCAAAACTGTCGAAGGCGAAAAAAAAAGTACAACCTGATCGCCCTTAAGCGATAATAACAATGACGCGGTAAATGTTTATCTACATAGAGCTGCTTTGCGACTGGCTCACAGCATATTTTGTGTCTTTTAATGCAATTTAAGTTGATAACGAAATATACAGTTTTTGTAAGTAGTATTGTAACCTTTTATAACTCCAATAAAAAAACAAGATGATAATTATTCAATAATTAACAAAATTTGGAATATTATGATAATATAAAGGAAAAATAGCCTCACTATTTATTTCATGTTTAAATTTCAAAATTTTGCTTGTTCTACTTTTCAACATTTTGCTATTTTTTAGATGGCAACATTGTTCTATATTAATATTAAATTGAAAGACAATTTTTTTAGACTATCGGAATGACGCATATATGATTCATTCAACATGATATAATCCAATAAGTTGAATAAAAAAAGAAACCACAATGCTATCAACAATCATAAGCAAATTTGTTTCTTTTGATTGCTGTTTGTGCATGAATTGAAATACCGGAAAAATATCATTACGCATTGTTGGTATAATATAGAAAAATATAAATATTATCCTGTTTCCGTTATACCATTGGATGTCAAATAATGAGAGCAAAATACATAATGTACAGATTTCCATTTTTATACAAATAATCATTTGAATAGAAAGTTTAGTTGGAAATAAATATGAACCATACATATAATAAATTAAAATACAGATGAAATGAAGTATGTTTTTTAATCATGAACAATTTTAGAGAAATAAATGAAAAAAATGCAGTATTTTGGAAAAAAATTTAAGTAGGATCATTTTTTTAATAAAAAAAAATAATAATGACAAAAAATATATACTAGGTAAATAAAATGTAAATTTGTGTAATTTCTGTTAACGAAAAAGTATTTAGAAGAGTTTTATACACCGAGTATAAATGGTCAATATAGAATTTTTATATACATATGTATGTACAACAAAGTTCATAAAAATTAATTTTATTTTATTCAATACCTATTATTAAGTATTAACTATTGAATTTAATGAAAATTTGTTACTTTCAAATGTAACTATATATATATGCCTGCAATAGTAAAAAGCTATTTCATATTAAGCCAAGTTATTTTAAAGAAAAAATATTTTAAATTCATAAAATTTCCTTGTTAAATTTACATAAATGCATATTTTACATATTTTCATATATACGTACTTGTATCAAAAAAGTAGTAAATATTTTCTTTAGAATGCAATTATTTCCATTTCTTTGGTATATGTATATTACAATTTTTTACATATTTAACATACACACATGGTTAACTTAAAAATTCAAACAAATAATCCTATTGTGCTTACGATGACATCTATATTCATTTTTCTTATTTCTTCATTTGGATTTTGCTTATTTTTTTTTAACAAAAAACCATAAAATTAAATAATACAATAAATTTAATGTGATATTTAATACATCATATTGGCAAATTTATTTAGTATTTGATTTTATAAATAAAATAGTTAAGCTTTTGTTTGCATAACAAATTTGTTGTATTAACCCTAAAATTTACCCAAAGGTTAATACTGGGGTGATCGATTATTCGATTAGTTTTTGAAGAAATCGGTTTTTTAATAGTTCCAGTAGTTGGAATTTTGAAAAAATCGGTTGCCATCAAAAGATTATATTGCTAAAAAATTTAGTAAATTTAATTTTATACAGTATACGAGTATACAGAAACTATGCACAGTGTGAGATTTTTAACTTTAAAACGTCAAATCATTGGAACCGAATTTTTCAATCATTCTTTTTTGTGACGTGACAATAATTTGTAGAATAGTTTTATGATACCTAAAATTTATTTTCGTTGAGTTTCATTTCGATACCAAGAAATTCAAGAATTTAGGAGCTCTGAAGTGATTCTGAGGGGAGTGATTTACAAATACTATAGGCTAAAATATGTTTACTATATATTTTAAAGCGAATTCTAACTCAGTAAAGTAAAAATCAGAAAAGGTGTCTCAATTTTCTCGAATTCGATTTTCAAAATACTACTCTTCAAAAAAATTAATAATGAATGAAAATTAATAAAACTCACAAAATATTTAAATTGTTTGTAAGAATATTACAGATGTTACAAGAAATATATAACTAATTACATTGATATGCGAATTTCATCCAAGATAATTTTTACTTTAATATTTCTTTAGACTTATAGAAATAAATTGTTATTTTAAAAACCGGTTTTTGTTTAAAAAAAAACCGGTTTATTCGACGATAGAAAAACTAACAGCACACAAACCGAAAAAACTTTTTTAAAACCGGTTAGAAAACCGCATTGATCACCCTAGTCAATAACCATAAAAATATACGTTAGTCAATAGACAGTTTTTTAGGTACTTTTATGTCAATTACTTATTAAAATAATTTAATTAGTTAGAAAACTGAAAGCTATTCTGTAAATATATGCAGAAAAATATGTTTAATTATATTCACGATGTCCGTCCGTATGTTCGTCCATGTAATCCCCTTTTAATTATAAAACTACACGTCGCAATATTGAAGGCAACATAGGTGTTATATAATCCAGGAACAAACCCTGTTGAAATTAGTTGATAATGATCACTTATTTTACCTAGGCGATTTGATACTCATAAATTTCTTAAATATTAGCATAATTTTATAGCCTTTAAATACCCCATCAAAATTCAGTAATTTTGGATCCATTACTAGAATTTGTGGTCCGGGAATTTCCGGGCAGGAAATTCCGATATTTCCCGTCAAAATTCGGGAATTCCCGGGAATTTTTTCAATTTTCCCAGGAAAATGGGAAATTAAATATTTTAGTAATTTTAAACTTCTATACCAAACATTTTGATATTTTTAACACCTTATATAAATGAAAGATTGACGTTTCTCTAGACATGGTTTTTGACTATTGAATTTGGCTTTTTTCTATCAGATATCTATTGTGTATTTGTTTATATATAGTTTAACGAATTTACCCTACAAGCAAAATAATACGAAAGTGATACGAATTCGTATGCCTTAGAAGAAATATTTTATTGCCGAAATAATTATATTCATATTGCGAAAATTTCCACAATCGGGAGAAATTATGCGTCACAGGCGAAACATCTAATCAACAAGAATTCAATACGCCTGGAAGAGAAATAGGCAATATTGCTAAATAATCATCTAGGTGAAAAAAATAATATAGCGCCAGATAATCTTCTTGAGGATGTAATAAATATATAGAAAAATGAACACTAAATAAAACTTGAAATAATAAAATAAAGTAAACTTTTACATCTTGGAAAGCATGTAAATAAATATCAACATCATAAAGTACGAAAACTAAAACGCTCACATAAAATATCCATTATTTTGCTTAAGAAAAACAAACTTCTTCAATATTTTTTAATTTTTGAGCAATCATTCGACAATTGAAAAAATTGTGACTGAAAAATAAAAGCAATGGATTAATTAATTCCAAATGGTATATCGTCAATTTATGGCGGAGGTGATAATCACCTTACTGAAAAAGAGGCGATATTTTGAGGATAAAAATGATAAAAAAATAAAATTTATATATTTTTTCTTGTTTATTGCCTAATTTTCTTTAAAGTGATAAAAATACAATATTAAAAAAATGTTTCTTTGATGGTTTTCGTCCAAAGAAAATATTGTGTAAATTTCTTCTAGGAAGATAACGTCAAAATATTTGTAGGGTATTTACAAGTTGTTTCACATGAAATTTTAAATCAGCTTTATTTTTGTCATATTAAATTTTGGATACTTTAGTTTTATTATAGATTTGTTGAAATGAATATTAATTAGTTGAACTTCGAAAAAACTCACTACATGTCATAAAAAATTACTTTTTTTTGCAGATTTTTCATTCCAACACAACATTCAATTTTTAAACAGCATCTCTTATCCAAGTAAGAGATATGTATATTTTATAGCTTCAAAATACTTATAAAAAACTAATCTCAAATTATATTATTATAATCAGATTTCTGAACACTATTCTTGATTCGAAAAACATTGTTGCGAACCAATTTTTAGTATTTTCCAGATTTATGTTTAATTTAGTAAGAATTTAAAAAATTTAAAAAATGCAAAAAAGATAGTTTGAAAATAACAACTTCTTTTTTCTTCTAATTGATGTAATCGCGGATTTTAACATATATATGTCCAATTTTAGCCTTTTCGAGTACTGCAAAATAAAGAATGGAGATTTATTTCTCTTGTAATTATTAATCGTTTGAGATACATCTCTGCCTTTAATAGGGGGTGCCCAAATGTGCCTCTTTCACAGCGTAGCTTCAATGGCCCTAAGCTATCGCGCGATCAAAAAATGTTTCCATATTATTACATTTTAAAATTGTTATGTCGCGATACAATATTAATTTGCAAACTCTTTAAAATTGATCCAAATGTTTGCGTATTTTAGATTAGCATTTTTTACATTTCATGTGAAATCATACAATATTAATTTGCAAAAATGTTATAACTCTTTAAAATTGATCCAAACGTTTGTGTATTTTAGATTAGCATTTTTTACATTTCATGTGAAATCATATTTATAATAAGTACATCTATTCTGTTTTAGTAAAGGGAAAAATGGGCTTCAACAAAAAAAAAAAAAAAAAATTGCATAAAAAGTATTAATGACCTGAGATCGCGATACCTTTAACATTTCGTAAATTGTCGAGCCACACCCAAGGCGCTAATTGAAATCGGTGAAAATGTATACCAATATGTATGTGTTATTATAGCTTATATCGGAAACAAATTACATTCAAAAATATTTTCGCGTGTGAATTTAGTGCAACTTTTAACATTTTTGGGTATGCATTTTTGCCACTGAAAAAAATTAATTTATAGCTCTATCATTAATATTTATAACTTTTTATTTATTAACATCTTTTAAAGATTTTGTGTTTTTAAATGTGCAAAATACATCAGTGAATTAAATGCAATTAAAAAATATCAAAGAATCTATGCAAATTTTTTTACTCGATATTATAAAGGTAAGTTAAATAAGAATTATAGTCGCGGTTATGTTTACTACCATCTCATTTTGGTATCCGTAAAAAATACACTGCGAAATAAATTAGTTATTGAATTTTGACCGGAGTTTACTACCGTGAGTGGGACAGTATACAAATTTTTAGTAATAAATCTGTAACTTGTAATCGGCTGATTGAATTTACATAAAATTTCACACAAGTATAGCAGAGGAGTATACAGGGGCGAAAATGTTGATGCACGAAATAGGATACCTTTTATATAGAAGACATAGGAAATTTTGAATCGCCTGCCACATTTTTGTTTCTTATCCGGTTTCAGAGATATTTTTTGCCGAAAAAGTGCCTATACACTTTTTCCTCTAAAATACAAATTTCTTCAAGAGCATAAGATGATTTTATACCTTGCCGAATGGAATCAAAAAAATCTAATTTCTGGGATCTTCGCGGATGTTATGAGATTACTTTTAAAAAAATTATAAACTTATTTACACTTATTTAAATTATCTTGACTAACAAAGATTTTATTACAGATAAATTATTTATAATTTATCCAAAAAACAATTTTTTACATAAAAATTAATTTAAATTCATTTCAAATTCTATTGTCTATCTGACTCTATTCTTAAGTATATTCAAAAATACTGAAGTCAATATCTTATACAGAATCAAAATTACGCTACTTTAAACTTTAATATATCACGAAAAACTGCACCCTTTACTAATTTTAGCACAAAAACAACTTCGAACATTGACTACGGGAACAAATTGTTTATTTAGTTATGACTTTTTAATTCCAGTACGCTATAGAACGATATGATAGCGAAAATGATATCATCTTAATAGCCGATTATATCACATTGTGTTGCAGTAGACAATATTATGATATCTCAAAATTTGTTTCCAGTTATATGAAAAATATAAAAATTTTGAAAAAACCTCAAAATAAAAATAATAATATTAAAATTTTTTCAACAAATATATATAAGGTGAGAATAAATAAAAATAATTAATTAACAGATTTTTAATGATCCAACCAAATTTTTTAGGAATGTAAATGTAAAATCTACCACGTATGATGATTTTATATATTTTGTATTTATTTATGGTATTTTCTTATTTTTTTGCAGATTATGTTTCTTTATAATTATCTTTAGTATAAAAATTTTATTGTTAAAACACAACTTTTTGGTATTAAATAGCATTCAGAATATGAGGCCCATGCCGATAAAGGGCCTGTGTGGAATAGTAGGAAAGTCCTATTGTAAAAAAATGATATTTTCACCATGGTGAGAAAAATTTTTATTTCTGTAAAAAATTGATAAATTAAATTTGCATTATTAAAATATTAAAAAATAAATGTACATGCAGAAAGCAAAACAAACAAATAAAAATAAAAATCGATTGCCAAAACATAAAATGACTCGTTTTCACTTTAAATGCTTTTAGAAAATAAAACTCCTCTTTGGGGTCATTTTAGGTGCATGTCCATTTAATATATGAATAAATGTATTTTAAATCTTAAAACTAGATATACATTGTTTAAATATTTTATATTTTTAAAATATTTTCTATAAAATTTAAAACGTCAAAAATTTAAAAACATTTGTTGAAAGTTTTACTATCCCCATGAGCTAGTAAAATTTTATTAACCTCATTACAATCAAAAATTTACTAACATGTATACTCTTCTTTCATTTCACACTGGTCCGAAAACCATAATTGTTGCAATTTCCGTGAATCACGTTTATTTTTATGTAGATTCAAACTTTGAGATTTTAAAACGTAGAAGCTAAAGTCAAAATTTCGATACAAAATAGGTCAAATTCGGGAAGGTGTATACTTAGCGCTTTTGTGTGATTGAAGTCGTTTTCAATTTTGGAATCACCTTCATGATGATGCCTTTTGGAAAGGTATACAATTATTATATATTCTTAAAGAAAATTTTGTTTAGAGAAAAAAAATTGTAGTCACCTCTATGGCCAAAAAATTTATATCTTGATATATTATTTAAACAAAATATTAATCTTATAAAGGGAAAAATAACATCATTACTTTTTTTCGATAGTCAATATACATATCGGTTTGAAAAAATACCAAATAATTTTCGAATGAATTATGGATATATTGGCACGGTAGATAATTCAATATTGTACACCTACGACATTTAATTTCAATTTTAAGCCAAAAGACGGTCTTCTAAAAAGTAATAAAAACAAATATGTATTTTTCGCCACAGACTTTTTCGGCAAAAAAAGAAAAAAATACAAGAAATAATATTTTTTGCAGTTTTAAAATTAAATCAAAATCGTTTATTTCTGGACTCGGAAAAATATCGAAAATTTCTTTTATTCGATAGATACTTTGTTCTTTATCCAATTGGAAAAGTGTACAAAATAGGGTGAAAATGTTGGGCTATGTATCTATAAAACTGAACCAATATTTAATAAAATTGGAATAGTTGAAATTTTAAATGCAATAATTTGGAAAAGAGATAAATAGCACACGCATGTATGTCTTTGAGGGGTCTATGAGCCCACCTACCAAACGTAAACCTTCACGCTCCTGTGCTACGTCTTTGTGAAATTTTATGTAAACGTAATCAGCAGATTAGAAGTAACAGATTTATTTCAAAAAAAAAAAAAAAAAAAACAAAAAAACGATTCTACCCCCCTATACAGAGTAAAAACAAGCGTAAATTTATAGTAGATTTATGTTCTAAATACTAATATAGCAATTTTGGAAACCTTTTAAATTGCTTAATTAATACTGCAATCTACTTTCATCTACTCTCTATCTAGTTTTTAAAGGAAAACAATTTTGTACGAAATATTTCTTAAATACAATATTTCTAATTCTGCTTTTTCTTTTGTAAGACTTCTGTAAAACTTCTTTTCTTTACAAAAATCTTTCTTTCTTTTTTGTGAAAAGCCGTTTTTTAGAAATTTGCGTTTTTATAGAATTTTTTTTCTTTGTGAACTATTTATGCAATGCCATACATGAGTGCCTTTTGTTTTTGGTTACGCTAGCTAAAGCAGGTGTTATCTTGGTGGCTAAAATGTATGTTTACAAACAAATTAATATATACATACACCTAAACAAACAAACGCAAATATTGTTGCTATTAGAATTTAGTGTAAATATATACATGTATTTGTATACGTGCGAGCTGGAAAAGTATATTCCTATATACTGCCAGTAACCACACGTACAAACATAATCAAGTTAACAGGAAGTTTCACATATAGAGTCTATTCAAATGCATATTTTACATGCTCTTTAACATTCGCCATTCTGCGAAATGCAACAAAGGAAGTAGATAGGTAGTAATTCAATAAAATCCACAGTTTTCCTAGCATATCTAATACAAACATGTTTATCTAATATTCTATCTGTAGTTGTAACATTTACTTTAACATTAAATTCCTCTATGAAGAACCATATATTGTTGTAAATTTTCAAATTGTCATTGTAGTTACGTGTGCGAATGTAACATGTTTGGTTATGTGTATAATTCAAGTTATAACACTCTAGAAGAGTTTAGAAAAAATTTGGATATAAAAATGTAACACACTATTTTGTATGCACAACAGGAAGCAGAGTTAATCATAATTACGTTTCAAAAAATTTAATTTAATATTTTTTATAGAGAAACAATTTAAGCGTGTCTAGCAATTAGGGCCATCAACTCGGCTTTCCAACCGGTTTTAAATTCAATATTTCGTTAGCGAAAATGCAAAATAATGTAACAACACTTTTCACAATTTTACAGGAGGAGCAAAAAACCTTCTAAATTCAAAATTAAAAGTGCTACAAACAAAATTTTTGGGATTTTTAATCCTTAAATATTATCCAATATTTTGGTGAACAATATTTTTATTTGCGTTAAATATTTTTCAAGTTATGTGGGTTACGTTTTTTTTTTTTTTTTTGAATGTGCATTTTCTGAAACGAAAAACGCATGATATCAACACAAATTTTTGCAAAAAAAATCATAATTAACAATATTTTCATGTCTTCTTGAATGAAGTAGTAATGAAGTCTGTGGTTATATTTTAAAATTTATCATTATTTTCTGTAAAAAGAAAAATTTATTTTACTGATCAAATAACTTTGTAACACGAGAGTTCTTTTGCCATAGTTTTTTCCAAAATGTTGAATAGCTTTCTTATTGTTAGTAACTAATAAATCTAAATTCTATTAAAAAAAAATCAAAAATCGAAAAAACCCGTCAACCGATTTTTTTTTTTTTAATTTCAAAAGCAGTAACATGTTTCTTCAAAATTTAATTTATTTGAACTATTCAAAACCCGGTTTCCAAAAAAAAAAAAAAAAAAAAAAAATGTCCACTAGCAGTTCACTAAATTTATAGTAAGTAATAGTCAAAACTAACTCTTAAGAAATCAAAACAAATAAATAATTCTTATCAAACAGCAAATAAATGTACAATGCAATTTGACACTATATCATATATATGGTTAATTATTGATTGCTTCATCATTGTGACAATTTTTTCAAATAAATTTGGTCAAACTACTTATAAAATTGCTACCTGTACATTTCGCACAAGTTTTCAATTAATGGAAAGGACGGACAATGCTAAATCACATCAGAAAGTGATTATTTTTTTCATTTGATTAAGATACGTCCGCTTCTCAGAAGCTGTGAATTTTTTCAAAACTTAGTACTTAGATGAAGAAACCAAACACTGCATCGTTATTATACACTTCACCAGCGTTACTGTTTGATGACTTTAGTCGACAACTGCCCTTTTTTCAACCAATTGGCCCAATTTTTAAAGTGGATCTAAGTGGCGACTTTTTAAGACTATGTGCTAAATGACGAGAAACTAATTACTTTGAGATTGTTTTACAGTATAATACTATAAAAAAACTGTTAAAGACCAAAGTTAATGATAAAGTTTACGAACAACTATTTAAAACGTCTTTTTAGACTGCACAGTGGGGCAGAATCGAAATTTTTTGGAAATAAATCTGCAACTTCTGATCGGCCGGTTAGATTTTTATGAAATTTGGTATAGGCGTAGCAGAGAAGCGTAAAATGTTATGTTTGGAAGGGTGGCACAACAAACCCCTCAGGGACGAAGCTAAGGGGGCTCAAAGTTAGGTACCTCTGACATAAAAAATTTTTAATCACTTGCCAAATTTTTGTTTCTTTTCCGATTTCAAATATATATATATATATATTGTTGTAGGCCCTGATAAGTCCTATAAAAAAATGCTTACGTGTCCTATTTATCTCTTATAGTTTCCGAGTTATTTGAATTTTTAAGCACCATAATTTCGCATGTTCTTGGTCAGTTTTTTTTCAGATATATCCTAGTATTTCCGACCAATTTTATTAGTTTTTTTCTTAACTAGTTAAAGAACAAAATTATCTATTAAAGAAGTCCAAAAATAAACGATTTTAAATTTGAAAATTGCAAAAAAGACGACCTTTTGTGTTTTTTTAGCCGAAAAAGTATCTACACTCTTTTTTATCTAAAATTAATTTTTTTAGCAATATATAATAATTTTGCACTTTTCTGAAAGGTAACTTCACAGAGATAACTTTAAGATAAAAAACAAGCCCAACAACTCAATTGGTCATGGTACATACCGTCCCGAATTCGGCCCATTTTATATCAAAATTTTGAATTTAGACCATATTTTCTCAAATCCCAAAGCGCGAATCGACAAGCGGAATATATTTTAAGAATCTTCAGTGTGTTATTAAAAGTTTTAAATCAAAATCTACGGGACTTCGGAAAAATGTGGATTATATAGCCAAAAATGTAAAAAATATCATTTTTGGGAATCTTCATTAGTTTTTTTAGGAATTCAGGAAAACCCTACCTCTTTATTTATATTAATAAGATTCACACTTTTTGCAAATTTCATTAAGATATCTTTATAAACAAATATGTTACTACAATTAAACAAGTTGTATTTTCTCCAAAAACCCCAAATTGGGCCTTTTGTTTGATTTATTTCTAAATAGCGAAAGAAATTTTAAAAATATGTATCCAAATTAAGCTATAGTGGCAATGTACAGATATCCCTGAGGGGTTTATAGTGCCCTTCTTCAAAACTTAATATTGTACACTCCTCTACTACGCCTGTACCAAATTTCATGAAAATCCTTCCTGCCGATCAGAAGTTACAGATTTATTTCCAAAACATTTCGATTCTGCCACACTGTGCATTCTAACACTCTTTTTCGATAGTATAAATTTGTCTAGTATAGACCAAACGTAAGGAACTTCACTAACAGTAATCTTCACAAAACTGTAAAACAACAAGTTATGAGTAAATTTATTATAAATAAAAATATTTTTTTATTCCAATTTGCAATAAATAATTACCAGATTTTGCTTGTCTCATTTGTTGATTATTTTATTTAATTATTTTAGTTTCTATTTATTATTTATTATTTATATATATATATATATATATATATATATATAATTTTCATTTTGTTTTTCAAAAAAAATAAGAAATAATTTCTGAAAATATTAGCTCTAACAAAAATACTTTTTTATTGTACTTAACTTATATAAAAAGTTAAAAAATAATATTCCTTATGAAAGAATTAGGGTTTCATATATTTTTAACTTAACAGAAAACTTTCTTAATAAACTTCAAACAGTTAATGTACAAATTTTTTCAGTGTGTTGCTTCAAAAAGATAATTTTTTTTAAATAAACGTGTTACCTTTTTTAAACACTTGTTTTTATAATTAGGGACACACCTTCATAAAATATTTGTTGTGGAAATCAAAGACGATGGTGCGTATTCCATTTATAAGGAGCGAAATTTAAGAAAAGACATATTGATGGGCAAAAAATACTATATTTTTCTTATACTTTGAGAATTATATGTTTTTGGTTGATTGGAAAATAAAAAAATGTCCGCATTTTCCCACCTGGAGATAGTAAACAGGAATTAGAATGATTTGCTAGATTTATGAATAATATTTTGCCAAAAGTTGTCAATTCGTATAAAAAGATTTTTTTCTATCTGAATTTTTTATTTCAAGAATTATGTATATTTAAAAATTTGGCTTAAAAGTTACTGGAAAATGAAATAAAATTAAATTTTTAGTTAATATTCTTTGCAGGATGTCGGAAAGCAAAGTGAGATTAATTATAAAATTAATTAAAATTAGCATATATATTTTTTGGTCACAAAAGAGTTAAGAAAAAACTAAAAGTTGACCTAAACCACCTGATAAAAATACAATCTTCAATGTGAAAAATATATGTATATAATTTTGGCCAAAAATGTGGTCTACTGGACCTATGTGCAAACCACGAGTATAGTACATTTGTCCATGTTTCCAAACGAAAGATTGAAGCTGTGGAAAATTTATTTCCACAGGTGGTCATTTTAGTATATCATGGGAAAAAATAGTTCGATTTTTTTCAAAGTAGATAAAATATTTAAAAGCTTTATATGGTTCATGACAAAGTAATTTCAAAGAATATACTAAAAAGTTCTCTCTAGATAGCTTATCAAAACACGTTTTTGGTAACAAGCTCAAAATAACCTATTTCTAGAAAATTATTTTTTGTTTTGCCTAAAATTTACTAAAGATGAGAATTTTATTCGCTTTTAATTTTTTTCCTTCTTTTTCGTATTCGGAACATCAATACGCATCATCTCCTACATCTTAATTTCAAAAAAGCAATTTATTGGGATACTCTACTATATACACTTCCCACTTTAACCAAACTTTATATTTCAATTACTTCTGGTAAACGCAACAAATATGAAATTATTGTGTGTAAAATAACTTGTACACAAACCAGATGTTTCTAATTTTGTTAAAATGAATTTAACAACAAATATATGTTTGCATATATTAAACATAAGTACGTACGTAAAGAACTAACTGGAATTTCAATAATCTTGTACAAGAAGAAGAATTACTGGTTAGTCAAAAGTAAATACTTATTTTTTATTACTTTTTTTATTTCGAGTTCAAAAGATTCATTCAAATTACTTTTACTTACATCAAACATTATGGCCTTCAAGAAAAGCTTTAACAGAGATAAAATAAAATGCTAATTTTCCCTGGTCATAAGCTGAAATTTCTTCTTATGCTTTTTACCGTTACTACGCAAAACAGTGTAACAAGCCACTTTTATTATTCTTTATCTCTTAAAACTTAAATTTAAAGCCAATATATATATATATATATATATATATATATATATATATGTATATATATATATATATATATATATATATATATATATATATTCTTAGAAAAAAACAAAATTTTAAATATATAATAAAAAATTTTCGATAAATTATTAAAGATTAATCGAATAATATTTCAAAACGAGCTTTTGTTAAATTGTTATGCCTTTTTGAAATTTTAAGTTTTTAGTCGGAAATCCCGATCGAAAATGATTGAAATTTGCATTAGGATATATAAATGTGTAAACCGCGATTTAATAGATTTCGGTTTAAAGCATGTTACGGACACAGAAGTCTCAGTATTATTTGGAAAAATTTTAATAGCATTTCTAGAGATTTAGTTAAACATCTTAAAGTTAGTATAACCGGGAGACGTATGCATTATTTTAAAATCTAAAAGTTTTCCAATATGCGTTTTTAAAAATTCAACAAAAAGTGAAGCAAAATTATATGCAAATGCTTTATTTTTGAGAATTTTTCATTCATTATACTGATGATTATTGATTTTATTTATAAAAATCTAAAAAGAACAAAATATAGTTTTTAATTTAATTTTATGTATTCCCACCACCAATAGTAAGTGAAAGGATTTCTTCCGCCTATGTTTTTTTTTTTTTTTATTAAAAAAAAAGCCAAAATACTTAATTATATTCTTTTTGAATGATAATTTAAAAAAATTTTAATTGCATGTAAATTTGTGTATATAAAGCATTATTTTTATTAAGAGCAAAGATATAATGTCTTTCTACTGGCACGATCTCCACTAAAGTAAATTTTTCATAACAAGTGATCGCATATTTTTTTTTTTTTTGCAAAAATTCACAGGATTTGTTTTCATAATTTTTAAACTTTTTAAATTCGTTAAATGAATGTTTTAATCAATATTAATTTAAAATGCATTTAAAATTAATTTCCGTTATATTTGGCGGTTAAAAATTCAGATTTTTATAAATCTTTTGAATTAAAGAAGTGTTGAAAATTGTGACGAGTATGTCTTTACCATTTATTTTATAGTGGTCATTAAGGAAATAATTAAGAACCCTTTGGTACTGAGCATAATGTTAAGTATAGTGCCAATTTTTATTCAAAGTGTAAAGAATATGAACTTATTTAGTATTTAAAAGATTATTTAATAAAAAGATTTCAAATGGTTTTACAAATTGATTTCGGTACTCAAAGTTTTTTGAAAACAGTTTTTAGTATTATTATAACATTGGCTATGACGTTGTACCCTGTGCTATTATCTATTTATTAGTTTATGTATTTATTTATTTATTTTTTAAGTTATACCCCCAATATACATTTTTATATTGAAGTATAATTTTGTTTTTTTCGACTACAGATTCACAGAGTACCATATTATGAACCATATTGTAGTGATGTCAAAAATTATTTTTTTAAGATTTTGGTACAAAAAATGTCACTACCGATAAAAATTTCTAATCATTTGAGGAATTTTTTAGTTTAAAAATGTTTGATTTTTAAAAATATTCAAATAAAATGTTTGTGTATTAATGTACAGAGAAAAAAAACGCATATATGTGAAATTTTTTTCATAAATATTATGAATCGAACATGGCTTTTTTCCCAAATTTTTTTCATAAAAAGAAATAAAATTTATTCATAGATATTATTAAATAATTCATAATGAAAATTATAGGAATTTTGCAAAAATTTTCTTAAATCTTTTATCTAGTTTTATTAGATTTGATTGCAAATGGTAAATGAAAATAGTTATGAAAATATTAACAAAAAATGCCTTAAATAAAAAATGCCTTAAAAAAAAAATAAATTTGCATAATTTTGGTCGCATTCTGCTGCATATTATTTTGATAAAAAGCGCTTCTATTTAGAAAATTTAAAATCAGTAAAAATCATTAAAAACTTAAAATTTTCTGAAGAAAATTTAAATTTTATTTTTAAAAATTGAAAATATAAGTGAAAATGTAAACTATTTTTTCAGTCTTCTGGACTTTTGATTCATGATTCAAAAAATATAAGAAAATTTTTTATGGCTTAAGAAATTATGATTAAATATTACGAACTGAAATCAATGAAAGTAAATTTATGTACAAACCTTTTTCTGTTTGTGTGTGTGTTAATATGTAATGGAAAATTGCAATAGTTTTAAGATTTTGTGTAATATTTAAAGCAGTTCTTAATTAGTTGCTTAATACTAACTCTAAAATTTAAATATCAAGTCAGATTTACCAAATATTTACCATACAATACTACAAGATTTAAAAAAAAATTGTAATTTGAAAACTTCATCGCGTTGGGAGAGGAAAGTTTTTGGCGATTACTTTCCATAATAATTTTTTATTCCCTAGACTAATATACCATGTAAAATTTTGTATTCAAAAAAATTTACAAAATTTATACAGCTAATATGTATTAGAGTAACCCGTTACAGAAGAACATAAGCTTTTAGAAATATTACCTTTTAATCACACTGTGACAATACGATATAAACTACAGGGTGTTAATTTAACCAAAACAAGTATGCAAAAGTTTCAAAAGATCTTAATTTCTACAAATAAAGTGCGATTTTAGATTTTTATATTTCTGTAAAGTGCTTAGCGATATAAAGAAAATAAAAAAATCTTTTAAAAGTTGGACTTTTTTCATAAAATCTGCACTCCATCTTCTGCCTGGCCAAAAGCAGGAGTGGATTAAAACTTAAGATGAATAAATAAAAATATTCTACAGAATTTTTCTACGCAACATTTTACTAGGGGTCCCTGAAGTTGAAAATTTTATCTGTTGAATTTTTTTGTCAAAAAAGATAAATTATTAAATTTTTCAAGTATTTTTTTTTAACAATTTTCTGATTTTTTTAAGTTATATTAATTTTAGAACATAATTTCAGATATTTATATAAAAAATGTGAGAAAATTTGTATTATAAATAAAATAAATTTCATGCCGAATATTGGAAAAATATGCAGACTATAGGCAAATTCGATGTGTTTTGTATTACTAGCCAAATTTATCAGCTAGTAAATCTGAAGGAATACCCTTAAATGAAGAGGAAAAATTACTTGTTATCCAAATAGCATAATAACACAAGAAAGTAAACAATTTGAAAACAAGAAATAACTTTAAACTGCCGACTACTGGTACACTTATCCTACCTCAGGACTTATTCCCGAAAGTCGAAATAAAGTCGAGGCAAACAATTGGTAAAAGTAAATATTTTTTTTTAACTTTTTCAAACTCGAGGTGGTCAACTTTGACACCCTCTAGCTTATCTCGTATTATAACAAATTGACTACTAGATGATTTTCCAGAAAGCTTAAGTCCTTCTCTATAAATTTACGTACAACTCGATCCGACCAGAAGTTTAGGAGATATAATTTTATTACCAAAAATTTTTTGTTTGGCCCCACTGTGTATTTTTTAAAAAAATATAGGAAAGATGCGGAAAAATAATAAAAAAAAATTAAAAATTATTCTTCAGTATCCTACTTGCGATTGAGAATTCAGCCATAGCACATTTTTCAAAAAGTGTATCTCGAGTTTTCTTCCGAAATGGATCTCAAAAAATTCGTAATTTTGAGATTGTTGTTGAAAAATATCAAAAAAGTTGTTCTTGCAAAAGTTTCAGTTAATAAGTGGTCATTTTAGTAAATGGAAAAAAATCGAAATAATTTTTTGTAAAATATATGAAAATTTTATGAGTAAAATAATGAAGAATTATTTTAGTAATTATGGTCCATTTTAAAGCAGTCTTAAAAAAATATGTTCAAAAAATGCACTAAGATTCTAAGATAAATGTTAGAAAAATAAAATTCTTAGCATAATTTTTGTGGGTGTTTCAGCTAAACTTAAAGTATTTCGTTATTTCCTAATAGAAGTATAAAGCTTATAAACATAAGCGTATTCTGATAACAAATTCGTTTAAGCTCTTCTCATATGGAAACATTTTTATGTAAAGGAATTTATGTCTTTTAAACAAAATTTAAACAAGCTTGAATGTAGGAAAATGTTAAAGACCGTTTAGGTATAACTATCCTCTTGCAGTTATTATTTGTATTATATTATTTGGGTATTATTTTTTTTTTTTAAATATTGATGTGTAAAAAATTCAAATATCTATTTTCTTTGTTGAAAATTGCAAAATTTTGAACACATTTGGGCCAGGTCCCAAATATAATAATATCATTAAATGCGCGCCTCAAAACAATTTTTCATATTGTTCCTTTGTCAGAAATATGGAAAAATAGATAAATAAATAAAGAAAAAAATTAAAAAAGTACTTTTATGCATTTTGATTCATTTCAAGAAAGGATAATGCTAGAACGAATATTTTGAGAAACAGTATCTTAGAATGAAGTAGGCTTTCATTTGGGCTGGAAACAGCGATACTTTATTTCCTTTGCATACAAACAGGGCCACCCTAATATGTTTGTATACATAAAATATCATCCTTTTATGGTGTTTTATTGCTGGATGTCATAAATTTTGCATTTTACTTAAAAAAAAATTATGATAGTACAATAAAAAATCAGTTTTACCTTCAAATTTGATTTAGTCGTTTGGAATGACATTTACCAATATTAGTAGTTTGGTAGTTTTCTCGTTAGTGCAATTAATAGAATTTCTATAAAAGTGTTTGTCGTAATATTTCATTTCGATGAATTAAGCGAAAATAAGTTAAAACGTAGTTTGCTATTTTGTTATATGAACAAATTATTATAATTTGCGATGTCGTAAACATCATCGCCTTACTAATTATACTATTCACATAGTTATAAATGCAGGAAGCAGTGGGTATTAAAATTGGATGCAAAGATTATCTTGGGTATGCAGAAGCCAGCAGTTAATTTGTTTTACACTCATGTTTGAATACTTTATAGGAATATTCAAAGTTAAAATTTTATTAAATATATATGTATATATATAAATATACATATATATATATATATATATATTTAATAAAATATTAACTTTGAATATTCCTATAAAGTATATATATATATATATATATATATATATATATATATATATATATATATATATTGTAGCCATATCCCTTAAAACATGGTTTGTTATTTTAATTAAAACAATTTTTGCATTGTGTAAATTGTCCTTCATCATGGTAGCTTTAAGTTTTTCATAAAATACATTGATGCAACAAGCATACGTTATTTTTTAACAACCATTAACAGCTTGTTGATGGCTGTTGTTTATTTAAAATTTTGTCATGACATATAAATGTGTGTATATTGAATATTGTGAAAAAAAGTTTGCATCTAAATGTAACTACATGTATTTAAATTTGTATATTATTTTGACTGACTCATACAATACGAAAATAAATAAAATGTATTTGGGGTTAAAGTAAAAATCAAGATTGACGCATAGATGAGATTCTAAGTGAGAGGATATGTTTTTTAATTTTCTGGTTTGCTTTAGTTTTTGTATAAATATTTTTTGAAAACTTAATGAAATAAATGTTTTATTTTTGGCCATCAGTAAATACTTATAAAAAAATACATATTTAAAATTATTCAAATAAGCAATCGAAATCATTGAAAACCCTTATATGCTCTGCTTAAAAGATTTTTAATGCTTGTAGAGAAAAACTTGACTTGTTAAATTTAATTCTAAATAATGTGATTGATATATAACCATATATGTATGTGGAGCTTTTTCACAAAATTTTATATTTATGAATACATATTAGTGGTGACTTTAAATAAATCAAATTTCCTTGAATTGTTTTTTAAAATGTTAAGATTTTAATAACTTAGTTGCCTTAAAAAGTCTTTAAATGTGTAATAATTTGTATAAAATTTGTTTTTTTTTATTAATTGTGATGATAAGCTTGGAAGATTTGGGTCGCTAGATATTTTTGGTTTCGAAACAGAGGGCCTGGAAAATTTCAGATATAATTTCATTTTTGGCGCCATACATTTTTGGTGGTTAACTTTTTGTAATTTTTTTTCTTAAATCTAAAACTATTTACTCCCAAAATAAGTGTATTATACAAAAACACTTTTTCGTAAAGCGGATGTCAAACTAATGCAGAAAAGTCCATTCATGCGTTTTTGCAACACTTACTTTTTAGATTTACTAACTTTTTCGATTTCTGACAGACTATTTATAAAAAACTCGATCTCTTATCTTATCTTTAAGATATAATATTAACAATAAGTGAGAAAAAAAATCGCCATCAATTAACTTAAAAAAAGCCTTCCTTAGTAAATTTTTAAAAATAAAAGAATTAAAAATTTTCTTCCAACACGGGTTTCAAAAAATTCGCAGTTTTCTGATTGTTATGAAAAAAAAAATATCTGTAAAATTTTGTTGGCAAAAATGTCTGTTCATAGGAGGTCATTTTATTACATCATGGAAAGAAAATGTCAATGTATGTATATTTATTTTTTTTTTTTTTTTTACAAAATATATAAAAGTTTCATATTTTTGTTCGTTTGATGAGTAAAATATAAAATATGTATTTGTTTTGTAGTAATTATGGTCCATTTCATTGACTTTATTGAAACTTTTATAAAATAATTAATTACAATGTTATTAAATAAGGAAACTACTAATATCACATTATCAAGGCAAATATGACTAAAAAACTTTGTACATACTTGAACGTTATAAGAAATTTTAAAAACCATTAGTTATTAATCTTTAAATAAAACACAGTCTTAGGGATTGTTTAGCAAATTTCTTATTTTTTCATATGTAGACCTTCTGAATTTTTCAATAAATAATAGAATCAGTTCCCTTGCAAATGAATTAAATATTTTATGGTTAAAGTTTCTATGCGGTAGATCAGTTGAATATATGTGGTGTAGGCTATTAATTATTTTCAGATTTTTATTTTATATTACCTTTTGTAAATAAAACCCTTGTTTTTTAAGTTAACTTTAGGTCTTCTGTTGAGTAAGATGTAGAGTGCGCGACCACAATTAATTGCTTTTTCACATATATACTCGCATTGTTGTTTAAATGAAAGTTTTTTATCTAAAATAATTCTTAGATATTAGATGTTATCTTGTAGTGGGATAAAAACTCCCCCAAAATATAAATGTTTTGTAGGAATACGTTCGCTTGTATTTTGGTAACATTTACTTTTGTCTTCCATTCGTGGGTATTTGTGGGTGAATTATGAACTGTCTTCAATTCTTTTAATTGCTACGTTAGACACTTTACCGCAGCAAATAAAAGCACTATCGTCTGCGTAAAAAGCTACTTCCTGATTGAGCCAACATTAATATATATATATATATATATATATATCTTTGCAGATACGTTGGATAATTGAAGGAATTATGTTTAAGAACTAAGCCATCATACCACATTGAATCTAAGGCTTTTTTAGTGTTAAAAAAATAAAAAAATAACTCCAGAGCTCTTACAACTTCTTTGCTGTTCGCTTCAGGAAAATTGACGATTCTTTCTACAGTTGAGGATTAATAATATTATTTATACTAGAAAAATCTTAACTTCTCTTATTTATTATTTTTTCAGAAACTTTATCTAATAGGCTTAGTATACTGATTGGTCTATAGCCGGAAGGTAGTTTAGGGTCCTTTCCTGGCTTGGAAAGTGGGATGACGCTTACCTTCTTAAAAATGTTACGAAAATATCGTCCTATTGAAATGTTTAATTATGATTAAAAAAAAGTAAATGTTTTAAAGGATAATACTATTAATACCATCTAAACCCAGGGGATTTTTTTCTTCAATAAAACTACAAATTATTTAACTTCAGCTGAGTTGGTAAGTTCCACGTTCGATTAAAATTTTACTAATATCGGAGATCTCTCGCTGTCAAGAATTTTTATGACCGACAGGTATTTTATTAAATGTTTCTTTAACTATAGATATTAATTTATTATAATAAAATTCTAGCATACTTTCTAGTTTCTTTGTTGAACTTTTTTTATAATTTTTTTTTTAGAATTTTTGTATTTAGGCTTAAGTTCATTGAATAATTGTAAAAGTTTTGTTGAACACCCGGAAGAATGGAATAAATTTTCTGGTCAGCCACGACCGTCATCAATACAATACAATTATTTTGTATTCTCCTTTTTCAATTATTATTATTTATATGCTTAAAGCTACCAGTTATGTAATAAATGAAGCAATGTTTAGTTGTTATTGTTTAGCCACTTATTAAGTAGCAATGAACAATGTTTTTTAAAAATACTTAACAAGGGAGTCAAGTAAATAAATAAAATACAGTTGAAAAACTGTGGGTAGAGTCTACAGTTATTGGAGGAATATTTTCTTTGAAAGCAACTGCTTCTTCTTCTTCGTTGTCAGGTAGAAAGTTTTTTGGCACCTTAAATTCGGGGCTATTGTTACAATGTTTTCTCATTTTTGAGCAAACATTGCCAAACAAAAGAAAGTTTAAGTATTTTTTACACTTTTTAAATTAAAAATTCAATTAGCTAAATTGATATGGTCTTTTTATATTGAAATGCCAGATGAGATTACAATTTTTTGAAAGCCATTTCGCAAAAAAGAAAAAAAGACAAAATGAATCCAAGTATTAGGAAATTACTATTTGAAACCCCAAGCCAAACAAATTCTAAATAAACTAAAGTTAAATAAACACGTTAGTAAACCAAATATAGCAAATAATACTAGGAAATATATTTGAAAATATGTACTGTAATTAAAAACCACAATGTATGGTTATAGTGTCATCACACACCCACACAGCTCAGTGCACAGTGGGTTCAATCGAAAAATTTTGGTAATAAATCTGTATCTCCTAAAGTATTGGTAGGATTGAATTGAAATATATGAAAAAGTTATATGAAAAGTTGACAGTTGACTACCTCGAGTATGTAAAAGTTAAAAAAATAATGGTAACTGCCACAAATTAAGTCCGAATTGAAAGATTTTTATATTTATGTAAAGTGTTTGGAATTTCTAAAAAAAATTTGTATTTTTTTTTTTTTTTTTTTTTTTTTTGACAAAAATGTGCTACAATTCTTTCACTTTTTTCTCAAAGTTTGGTTAAAAACGATTCTTTTCTTTATATATTTCAAAAGAAAAGGCTTCATAAAGTAGCCACGCGCGTTTTCTCTACCTTATTGTTTAATTATCGCTTCTCGCCCAGTCAAAAAAATGCAGGAGTGCAGATATTATGAAAAAATCAACTTTGAAAAAAAACTTTTTTCTTTAATTGTACAAAAACATATTAGTGCCATATTTTTACTATTGTTTCTTATGTATTATATAAAATGAACTCCGTTCTTTCACTCCGTAAAAAATCGTTCAAATAGCTTAAATTTTTTAATATTTTATTTATATATTCAATCGGCCTTCTTTAAGGCATCACAATATGTATTTAAAATTAAACACTAAAAACCAACTGATCTCTAACGAGAGCACAGCTGGGTGAATAATTGGTCATCCTATTAACGAGGTGAAAAATCTCTCTAGCTCTACGAAGCCTTGAATTTGATTGAAATTCAGTAAGAAGTCTTGCAAAAGGATTGGATTTGAGTATGCAGTTTTAAAGTATATTTTTCACTGTGCTTTTTAAACTCGTATTTTACCAATGAAACCTCTAAGTCTCTATATTCTCATTTCTTATATACCATAGTACACTCGTCATGATTCTAAGGATTTTTGATTGAGCCCTCTGTATAATATGGATACTCGTATTACTAGCTGTAACAGCTAGAAGTTTTTCAATGTCATAATCGGAAATATTCTTATTATCTTTTTTAAAAGTTTGAGTTTTCCATGGCTGAAGTAATTGAAGGCGTAAAGTTGTTGACGCATTTGTTTATATCTTTCTCACACTGAAAATATGAATTTGTGTGGATGTAACTACTGATGTAACCAATTTGTCCTATAGAAAGTATTTGTAGGATAGTTTGGTATGTTAGTCCTTCCATAATATGTTACTATTATTTGTGAATGATCAGAAATTAAGGAATATGAAATTTTTGTAGTTATTGAACTTGGGTTTATATTTATAAATATAGCAAAATTTACGAAATCAAGAATTTTTCTAGGATCGGCCGGTCAGTACGTTGGATATACACGCGACAGGAAATCCGTGCCATTTTTGCGATCAACTATTACCTTATAAAGCTCCTTGTTCATTGAAAATCGTTGTAGACAATACACCGAACTTAGCGTTAAATCACCAGCGACACACTCGAGGTGAATAAAAGTTGCCTGCAGGTATTATTTTCAGAATTCATCTAGAAGATAATGTCGTAATTGACTTCCAATTAATATACCAGTATATCATCCGGATGATTTGATTTGTACAATATAATGAACAACCTGTGATATAAAAATTGTATATATTTATGAGATGAGTCTCTGAGACTAACATCAGATAAACATTTTGCGATTGCATGAAATTTATGTTGGTTTAAACCATTTGCATTCCAGAAACATATACCCAATAACTCATTTTTTCGTCAGGAGGATTTAAATCATTTGGTTCTGCGCTCTTAAAAGCTATTGTATTGTACTTTTCATAGATGACATAAAGTTTGTCATATTTGGTTTTAGAGAGGTAACGGTTTAACCCTCCCGAATTTTTAGGGACATTAGGTTCTTGGAAATTCGGTCTTAAAACGTTGGCATAGGAGGCATTTCCAGGAAAGGCTATATTCAATTGATAATTTTTCAAATTTGTCTTAACTGAAGCCACACCCTCATTACCAACTCTTACTCCAGGATTTATTTGGGTAGCAATGTTATTCACTAGTTCTACTTAAACAACTCCGTTTCTTCTTAGTTTTTGACTCTCTATTAATCTTTCCTATAATTCATTATATACTGAATGCTGTATGATTGCCACCGCAGGTGCCACATATTCTCTGAGACCTTTTTTTCACAACACCACATGGTGATGATGATTATAGATCTTCGCATGATACACATAATGTACGTATGGTACTATAAATTTTAGTATGACCCAACTCCTTTTTAGTATGACCCAACAACTTTTATAAGAAAATATGTGAAAAATTATCTGTAAAGGAACTTATACCCGTATTTTGTTTCAAGGTTTTGTTCCTTAACAGAAGTAAAACTTTTCTGGTGGCTTTAATTTCTTTTGTTAATGCTTACATATCTAAGCACACCTGATAAAATTTGAGATTTTTCGGGATAGCACCTTTATGTGTACCATCATTTTTATCGGTGCTGCTGGAGTTAAATGCATTAAAACTCCAATTATTTTTGTTGGTAGTGGTGTTGTTTTATTTTTTTTTTTTTTTTTTGCGAATGTAGCACTTTCAGTGCTGAACTTAACACTCATTTAATTATATACATAGGGTCATTTTCATAACTTTCTTAAAGTTAAAAGTAACTTTAATTTTATAATTTTGATAATATGGCAAGGTCAAAGCTAAAACCTTTAACCAGTTAACGTAGTGGCAACATAAACAATTTGAACTTAAGGCAATTCTTGTAAACAAAAAGCAGAAACATTTTTAAACTAAATGAGATAAAAATATTAAAAGTCAATGAAGAAAAAACTGACTAAAAGCAGCAGATATTTTGTCTTTTAGTTTCCGATAGTATCCTAATTTTAGTTATTGGAAAGTTATAATAACGGGCCTATGTTTAATAGTATATTCATATGTATTTCGTGAGTAATATGAAATACAATTACGACAAAAATAGCAAGGAATGGCAAAAGTACAAAAGTACTTTACAATTGTAAAGTACAAAATATTTTTTTTAATAAATTCTATCATAATTTTTTCCCTTCTGTAGATCATTTTAGGATATCTCTTGGTAACGTGAAATAACTCCTGGTATTAATATTAAATAACACTCAAACTTTTTTCCATACGATATTGGATATTATTTCATTATGAAATAACTCCCAGTGGGTTGGAACTTGTTTTTTCCCATGGGAAGTCACTTCACAATGAAATAACTTCTAAAAAATTTTTCTTTTTTGGAGTTATTTCACGTCCTTTTACAAATACTATCTTCTCTGACGAAAGTATTTCCACGTAGCACAGGTTCAAAGGTTTTTCCTCTGAGGTATTCGCAAAATAAAGCATTTCTAAGTAAAGGCGGCTTTAAAAATGTCTGACAACTTTTAAATTGTAAATTGGGTATTAATTCATTTCTTTTTAACTAACTCATTTAGAGTTTTTCAATATTATGATTATGATAAAACTCACAAATATTGGGAATTATTTTGTTAGGACTTACCTTTTGTTATTTATATCAATTAAATTGGTATATAAATCAACTTTTTAAGGTAGAAGAAAATTCACTAAATACATATTTTTGCCACATTTTTATTCTTACATTATTTGCGTTTTTTGTAACAACCGAAAATTAATTTTAATCCATTTATATAAACATCATGTAGTAAGCGTCGTAATTGATGACATTAATTCTTTAAAATTGATTGACATTAGGGATCAAAATTTAATGTAACTGTCGACGCTTTTACTTCAAATACAAATTAAAGCATAACTGGGAGTATTTATAAGAATTTACTTTTATTTATAGCTTATCAATAACTGCCTAAATTAAAATAATGCTACGCAAATGCCAAAACTTTACTTCCAACTTTAAGCCCACTTAGTAAACACAATCGTAAGATAAAAAATCAATCAAGAATCACGTATAAGTACATCCGACAATTTTTTTTTAATTTTAGATGAAAATAAAAATTGGTGGGATAAATACAAAATATAGTTCAAAAAATTTTAAAGATTTAATTAACAAGAAAGTAGGCAAGTAAGAAAGTTGTAGTGGGTCAAACCATATTTCCGAATCGAACATGCTACCTCTGATGATATATTTATATTTTCGTGGACATATAAACCTAAGTCAAAAGTATAGTTGTAGTGACGATAATTTAAGAGCAAAATATTATGTATGGAACATATGGTCACAGCTTAAAATAGATATAATTATAAATAACAATTGTTATGGTTTCAATTGATCATCCGATTTTATGGTTCGTTTTTGCATATTATGATTTGCGTTTTTCATATTATATTCCATCAGACCACGATTTCATTTTATTATTTTATTATTATCATCCCATCTTATCATAATCTTATCCCATTCTATCATATTATTTTTCTATTATATCATATTCTGATCCCATTTTATCAACTTATTATTCCATCTTATCATATATTAGAATAAAACACATTAACTTAAAATTCTTATTTTTATAAATTGTTTATTGGGTCCATAAAAAAATATTTACATTATTTATTTCTACCATCATATATTTTGCGAGATAGTACAAGATATTTCTTAAAAAACTAAACTATTTAACAGTAATTAATCAATATCTTATATTGCTAGAATCACACCAAATATAACAAAAACTTGTCTATTTATATTCATTCAAGTGAAAACTAAATGAGAATTATTGCGAAAGTCGAAAACAAAGGTTAAAAATGAAATATCATATTTGTAAAAATCAAATTTATTTTTAAGATTTTATTTTATATTAATATAGCTTGAAAACAATAAAATATTGTATCTGGTAAAAATGTTTAAAAAATTTTGTAGTCAACTGTATAAAAATTTTTATTGAATGTAAACATTGAATGATAAAACTAGAACAAAAACATTATTATCAGAAACATAGTATTACTAAAATGAATGAAAATCACGATTATTCTCTGCGTAATGTTATAAAAAATATTTTAAAATTAAAAACAATTTTAAACATATTTTATACTTTGTCCTACAGTCATGTATTTAATATCATTATTTTTACTTTATTACTTATACATAACTTTTCCCTAGTGCCAATGGAATTTTAAAATGCTTTGAAAAAGAATCTTTCTCCAAGTATATTATAATTTGTAACAGTCTACTGAACACACAAGTAAAATATTATGGTTTATATTTTTACAGCAAGTCATTTTGTAGTCGGTCAATATCGAATATTTAATATGCTACATTATTATGTATCGTGTTCCATCCAATTTTTTAATTGAAGTATATGAATAGTTTTCAGCTATTATAGGATATATAATAAACAAATTCTTAGAAATATGTATTATAAAATATTGTATTCAACTAAGGTGCATAAAAGTGATTTTTGCTATATAGTAGATTCATTTTGGTAGTTTCAGTTTCTTTTTTCAAAAACTTGACAGAAAATTTGTATTTTAATAATAATAATAATAATAATAATAATAATAATAATAATAATAATAATAGTAATAATATATTACAAAAGATTTAAATTGGCTTCAGCCTTATATATTACAAACATAACAATAAATTATCTTCTGAACTTGAATTTAAATAAACAGGTTTATTTAAATGTGAGCCGTATGCTATTATTTTTACAGATTAAGCACTTCACCTATAAATTTGCAGAGTAAAAAAATATTTAGAAATTTTTCAAAAAAAAAAAAAAAAACACTTATTCATATATGTTAACATATATATTATTTTTATGTCAGCACGTTTCTGAGAAAGAACATATTCTTTATGTTGTTTATCTTTACATTTAGTTTTAACCTAAAGTAAAATAAAAAATAAATTAATTGATATTTTAAAAATTTTTTCCAAATTATTTTTCTTTTTCAATTTTTATAATAAAATTTTAACAAGTTGTATTTTTTTATTGCCTTTCTTAATAGCGGAAAATTCTTTGTTTTGTATTTTTGTGTAATGAGCTTTTAGTTCGGTAAATAACTTTTTAATTTTGTTTTCAGTTATGCGGCGTATAATAAAAAACTTAAGAACAATTGAAGTATGTACTGGGTAACAAAATTAGGAAACCGATTTATAATTTTATACTGCCTACGTAACAAGCATTTAAAGATAAGTAGGGACTTAAATGATTATTTATTAAACATTTATACAGTTTACTGACACATTAACAAATAAGGCATTTTATTTGTTAATCAAGTTTGTAAAACTTAATTTTAGCATACGCACACGTCGTAAAAAATTAAAGGCATGGATATTAATAATCTCCTACAAAATTTAATTTCGGCTTTAGGTTTATTTCCGTACTTTTTGGGTAAAGTGCGGCAAAATGACCAAAAGCTCAAAAAATACAACAACGTACAAAAGTACGGGAGCACAAAAATCCAAATTGTTTACCCAGAAGTGAAACATCAAAATCTATGTGAATGTAATTTTATTTTTTAGCATATTTGAATGTTTTTCATTTTTATAAATGAAATTTTCCTGTTAATAACAAAAAAAAAAAATAATTTTTTATTAATTTTCGTTCAAATTTACTCGAAAAAATATTCTGGGCTGTTTCGTGCAAGAAAAATGCTCTCATTTGCCAAGTTTTGAGTACGGGAACGCTTTTTGATGAACATTGGGATCCCGCATGCTCCCAATTTAGAGTACGGGAACAAAGCTTTTGATTTAAAACTTACATGCAAATAACCCCAAAACTATATGAGTAAAATTGTTTGAAAAATATTTCTATTTTATGACTGCCAAAAGTAAAATTTCATATAGCTGCCTAACAATGTTGCCAGTTTAGCCTTTTTAAGGCTAAATTTCCTTTTAGCCTCAAATTTTTCGTTTTAGCTTCTAGTTTTTTAGCCTTTTTTTGTTTCTCAAAACCACCCTAAAAGGGCTAAAATATTAATATTTCAAAAAAAAAAAAAAGAAAAAAATTTCTTATTTGCTATTACTAATTTTATTTTTACAGAATCTTCCATTTATGCATTTTTAAATATTTATTCGCACAAAAAATCGAGATTATTTATAGTTAGTAAAAAATTTCACCACCGGCGCTTCACTCTTCAAATCAAAAGTGTTTTAACAATTTAGAATCGAGTTGATTAGTCAAAAAAGCAATTATAGTTCAAAAGTGATGAAAAATCACTTCAAAATATTGGGTAATTTTTCATATTAAATATAACCCAAATTTGTATTGGATTTTTTTTTTTCGTTTTTTCATTGAGTCATTTTACTGGGTGTTATTTATAAATTTACTACAATTTCTTTAGAAAAATATCAAAAACTAATGGCAATAAGAAAAAATAATTTTCAAAATTTTTTTTTTAATTTTAACTTTTTCTGGCTTGTTTATTTTTGGTGGTTTTTAGCCTTTTTTGACCTTTTCAGTTTAGCCTCTGATTTTCTCATCTCTTACCAACACTGCTGCCTAATGCTAAAAATAATAAAACATATTAACATACAAACATACATTACATATATAGTATATGTAAGTCTAGACGTATGAGTTATATTTATTGCGAATAACAGAAATTATTTATTACGTGTACAACATGCTGTCAATTGTTGCATGCCAAATTGTATGATTTATAGGTATATAATGTATATCCAGGGCCTATATTCAAAACCATCTATCTTAGGTTTTTATAAAAATGGCGCTTTTAACACTTTTAAATACCTTATAGTAAGTAATACACATCTATGATATGAATTTCGAACAAAAATTCCGAGTTTTTCAAATTTTAATACACAATAAATATTTTTGAGTGCAAAATCTTCTATATCTCTGAGGAATTATTTATTTCATAATATAAATATAACATACTACATCATGTCTAATGTATACATGCTGAATATGAATCTAGAATCGGCGGAATAATTCTTTATATATATATGAAACTCGACGAGGAAATTATTCCCACAAAATTCTCGAGACTTTCACTGTAATAGTTCCTTAAATATGTTATAATAAAGATTTACCTTGAATGGGGTGTAGCACTTCCCCTAGATTTGCCCGCCTTTTTTACTTTATATATTAGCTACTACCCCCTCTATACTTACTTCTCCTATTACATCAAAATTGTGTGTTGATGAGAAAGTTATTATCATAAAATTTTACGACTTTCGATGTAATAGTTCCTTAGATATGCGATAATTATTACTTTTTTTACTTGGGAGGTACCATTCTCCCTGCTTCGAACCCGAAATAAAGTAGCAATTTTGAATTATGTTGCATTTCAAATTACTAAACAGTTTAGAAACGTTTAACCCAATATTGCCCGGTACCCGAAAACATGGTCCAATTGTGTTGAAACTACGCACCAGTAGGTTATTGGTCTAATTAAGATTAATTTTATGTTTAAAGAAAACTGGAAGATTAGTTCCCCGGATCTGAGGTGGTAAGTTTACTTACCAGAGGGCGAAACGTATATATATATATAGAGTATAGTATAGTATTCTCAAAGTGAAAAATATTATTTTCGTAATAAATATTTATTATAAATTAAAACATTTTGTTAAAAAAAAACTTCCAAATTAAAAATATTTAGTTGAATTATTAAACTTTTATTAATTTTTTGTTTTTAACTGGCACATTTGTTATTCATGTGATCAGTGGGTGTGACCATCTATCCAAAATATTGGTTTTCCAGTAATATAGAGGTTTAGAAACGTGAAAACTTCTTTATTAGCAGATATCATGGTAAATAGTCCACTGCAATAGCTGCGGAAAAGTGTAGCAGTTGTATTGGGTTATCTAATTCTTTTTCGGCATCCGAAATTTAGTGATTCCATACATAAATTATCATGTTACCATTTCTTTGGTCATATGTTAATGCGATAATTAACCAACGCGTTATCTTTAGGGTCTACTTTATCTACGCCTATTATAATGCTCTATTGTACCAGGAACTTTACGTTGATAGGGATTTTTGCAATTGCAAAAAAAGCTTTTTAATTCCCTTTTGTATAGCTAGCACTTCATTGGTATCATCCCTGGATACTTTCAAGTTCAATGCATAGTACTTGCAATCTCTACTTGATATAAACAATTTCAATCCATATTGCTATTATATGATCACCATCTGAGTTTTTTGCATTTTCCTACATTCAGAACATAGAGCGCAAAAAAATTTTAGATCATCATCCCATGCAATATACTAAACATTGGTTATTTGAGGAGATGGAAAATCTACAATTTTTCCATATTATTTTTTTAAGACAATTATGTATTTTAATCTTAAACATTTTTTAATTGCATTTTTTCAATCTGGAAAAATTAATTTAAATATAACAACGGTGACTAGCCACGTTTTCTCAATAAAATAAATCACTAAAATGAAATTCACTACTTTACAAATAAAAGGAAGCAAGTAAAGACTAATCGCAGCAAAAGAACAAATGTAAGGCCCATAGCACCTCATATCATCAACTATTTGATAAAACTTCTAAATTTTTAATATAATAGTTAGTTTGTTATCTACACATTTCATATTTCATATAATTTTTATCGCCTCTTAAAAACATGTCCTTTTTAGAACCCAGCGAAAACGTTTATAAAACTCGAAAAGATAATTCAAAATCGTAAATATTTAGATTGTTTTCTTAAAAGACATTCAATTACAGAACAAATCAAAGAAAAATGAAATATTTCTTACGTGGTAGGTTTTGTACTTGATTAAAATGCTGGTAAGTGAAATTACTGAAATTGCTAAAATCATACATTAAATGATAGTAGTTAAATGTTTGAATATTTTAAAATTGCAAAACCCTCAATGTGCATTTAAATTTTAAAATATTGTAAAATACTAAAAACAAAATATATATGTAGGATCTAGTCGTGGTTTTAAATAAATATTGTAATAGAAAAAATTTTAAATACTTGATAATAAGAGAAATCTTTCATTTCCCTTATTTTTATTTAATTTTTTTTTCTTCTGAAAAGTTATGTTTTTTGAGATATAGGGTTTTGAATATAGGTCCTCGATATAAATATATATCATAATATTTTGTTTAGTATCATTTGTTAACATAAAAGGAAGTCGATTAAGAAAATATATCCTCTTATTCTATTATTGCTTTTCAAGTTGTCTAAAACAACAGGTGTTTATATTGAAATGTGCTATAAACAAGAGATTAAATACGAGTACTGTTTGTAGTGTTTCCACCAGTTATAGGTTTTTCTAAAGCGGACAAGTATAAACTTTATACCATACAGACAACTAGGTTTATGAGTTATAAAACTTTTCAAGTGGAATAATATTCTATCAAAATATAGAAAGAAGTTTAAACATAAATAATATGAATTTAATTTACTAATATCTAATGAGAGACGCTATATATATGTAATTTTGACTAAAGAATTTAAATCGAACGACACCTATGGAATAATTATTGAAAAGATTTGTTTTAAGGGTGTATAATTAGCATAAGCTACATAAGTTTTCGTATCACATATTTCTCTGCTTATAAAAAATAAAAAAAAATTAAAAATAAAAACAGGAGTTTATATCACTCTATACACTTGGTGAATTCATAAACATATAAAAGAAGTAAATTGTATTAGCTTATTAATCTAAAGTAATTTTTGATAATTCAAACATTTAGGGCGTATTTTTTTGAACCGATAAACTTTAAAAAATAATTTAAACTTTATTCGTCACTTAAGAAATATAGGTTTGTTCGTTTGCATGATATTTTCACCTGATTAATGCACGTTTAAGTAATTAAGAGAAGGTCCTTGTATGAAGCTTATGGTCAATTATAGACATATATTAAAACATTTAATATGCTGGATTAAGTTTGCAAAATATTTTATTTGTGGTGAGTTTGACTACATTTAAGAGATTTATAGGAGTCAAACCCTATTCTGGGAAGACATTTATATGAAGGTAGGTAAAATAATGGACAGATTTTGAACAATAGGCTTCGTCCCTGAATTATATTCTATTAATTTCTATGTACTAAATTTAGCTATATTATCTTTCAAATCTGCCTACAGTTTACATGGACAGACTACGTACAAATGGACGAAGATATATCGATTCAGTTGGTGATTCACGCCAATTGGTATAAAGTAGTTTTTATCCTAATATTTACCAGTAGTGTATAAAAATGAACAGTGTAATAATGCATTCAATTCAAGCGAAGCATTCAGTTGTATGAATCTGCTTTACAAGCTGGTTTAGAAATTGAACTATTGAACCCTTAATATTTATTTTTATCATACATATCCTTAGATAATAGAAATTTTGTAAGGAAGTATGTAAAAAATTACCCATATTTTTGGGATGTCTCTAAGTTTTTATTCAATATTAATTAAAAATTTAAACAGATTTCTGGCAGATAGCTAAAAATTCCTTGTATTGCTTTTGTTTTCTTCAACTTTATTTAAATGATATCCTCACCTAAACTTTTAACTATTTTCCAAAAACCAGCGAAAAGTTTTATTTATACTGATTTATAGTGTAAATTATCTTGTATTATTATATATATAATTTAGCTGCGAGAAAGTGAAAGACTGGATTTATAAATGCTTTTAATTCAAAAACCGTATTATTTTGTGTTTTAGAAAACGAAATTTAACTTTGTTTATGGATAAGAAAAGGAACTTCATAATATTTCATAAAAAAGTACATAAAATCAAAAAATAACCATAACTTCATGTGGACACAATAGTAGTGAGACTTTTTATTTCAATAAAATATTTACTTTTATTTGAATAAAAATATGAAATTTGTATGACGATACCTTATTTAGTAAAACATTTTTGTATATAAATCACGGAAAAATTAAGAAAATATTATATAGTTATTTGATAACTATATGATACATTAAATTTGTACATCCGGACCTCCAAGTTTAGATATTTGAGCTCAATTCGCGTTAGCATTGTCCATATTGGTTGAAGCTTTAAGTATATAAGTCATAGATATAGTGCTTGTATGACTTTTACCAAAAAACGTAAATTACATAATCCTTTTGTAATTTTATAAGAAAAATATGCATATTTGTATTGACTATTAAAATAAGATGCGATTATAATGATTAATATAAATGATTCAAAAGTTATTGGTTATTACTCGTACCTATTTTCGAGTGAGGAAACCATATTGAGTTCATATATCTGTCAATCTGTGATAAACGGCTTCTATACGTCTTAATCGCCAATAATTCGGAGGCGGTATCTCGTCTTTTATGATAATGAAATCTCCAACAAGTAGTTCTTTTCTTGGATAGCGGCATTTGTAACATTTGTGGAGTTCCATATGAGAGAAATTCGATGTGTAAAGCCTTTAATTTCTCACATCGAATAAGAACAAAAATATTAGGATTATCAGTTGGCATTCGGGGCCATTATAGATGCACTTCGGCGAAAATAACCAAGTTTTAACACATTTAAGTAACGAGGGTCTTCAGTCATTGAAGATAAAGCACAAGAATTAGGAACTCCTTTTCTTCTGACTAAAATAGTAGAAAATTCTTCTAAGTTAAATTTATGATTTCCTGTGATTTTTTTAAAATGAAGTTTGAAGCTTTTAACTACAGCTTCACATAGGCCTCCCATGTGCGGAGCACTAGGTAGAATAAATTTCCATTCAAAGCCGTGGATGGCATATCTGCCAGATATAGCCTTTGACGTTTCCTTAAGAAATATTTTACTTGTTTACTTGTCAGAAATCAGACGCTTAGGTAAACCTCGTCTTCTAAAGAACGCATCAAATGTTGCCAAAAAAGAGTCAGATAATAAATTAGAGAACGGTTCAAGATGAATAGACGGAGCAGCAAAGCCAACAAATATCACAGCGTAGCCTTCAATATACAGGAAATTTCGAAGATGACCTGTTTTAATGTGGAACAGTCCAGCTAAATCGACTCCGATAAAAGTAAAAGGCAGAGAGAACATAGATCTCTTTGGTGGTCAAGTAGCCATAATCTGAGTTAAACTCAGATTATTATATTCATTAGAAACTAAAAATCCACTTTTAAGCCTTTTGAGTTAATGTGCTTAAAACAATTTTCAAATGATTCAATTTTCTCTACGAAAGAGAATCTATGTAATTTATATTGTCTGTTTTAAACCTTTTCGAAGTAAGAAGAAATCTGTACTTTTCGGTTGTTTACTCGCCATTGTATCCATTGAACAATGAGCAGTAATTATCATCTTATGCTCTTCCGGTTTTAAGTATAATGAAACATTCGAAATAGGCCAATGCTCCTTAGCATTGGTCTGTGCCACCATAATAGGTTATCCATTAAATTCTGTGGTTTACATCTTCTGGTTCCTAAGTCTGCAGGATTTTTCCCAGAGGATACGTGCCTCCAAGTGGCGTTTCTAAAATTTTCGATTACATTTGTAGTTTGATGGGATACATAAAAGATGCTTTTGCATATCTGCTAGGAATTTGCATGTCTTCTATTCGTTTCAAGTACCCACCAAATTCGTTCCATTAGACAACAATATGCGGCTTTACGTTATCATCTCAATCGACATCTTGTCAGGTCTCCTGAAATAGCATCTTTGATTCAATAATAAGGTCAGAAAGTTTCGCCACGCACGATAAGATTTGCCTTTTTGTTACTTTATTAACCTCATTAAATGATTCAACTTTATATGGAAAACAATCGACATTGTGTTCCAACGAATTTAAAGAAATTATTGTTAAGGAGATTTTCTCTTGAAATAGTTTGCAGTAATTAAGCATGATTTGCTGTAAATTTCTTCATAAGAAATCTAGCAGAACTAAGAGTAACATATAACTATTTTCGAGCTTCTTCCCCTGACTCTAATGTATGTTCACCTGATAATACATCATAAACGTATGTTTCGTTCCTTAATATTTTTGAAGATAGTGGATTTTTAGTTTCCGTATCATCCGCTAACTGAAGAAGAGTAGGAATAGCTAAATATGGTACGCAATTTATATGGAAAGTTACAATTGTCAATTCGTAATCTTCTATTTCCCCTGATTGATTATTACGAAACAAAATTCTTGGTACAGCCAAGATCACTATTTGACGATACATCTTTTTATATCACCATGGAAAGCATACTAGTATTTTTTAAGTTCAAAATAATAGTCATCAAATCTCAGAGTTGGTTCACTGTATAACATGTTATTCAAAGAATACGAACTTTTTGTCATACGTGAATCATTCAAAACCACACGAACCTTTGTTGACGCATTTTGTGGATGAAGGACTTCATGATGGTATGAAAAATATTTTCCATTTATGCATTTTTCGTGGAATCACATCTTTGCATAAAACCTAGAGCTATGTACTCATCTAAAAAATTACTTTAGGTATTTAGGAGTTCACGTATTTTACTCAAACTTGACTCCATTTCCAAATATTGTATATTTGCCGCAGATTGTAGATTGTTTTTCTTAGAATCTCTCATTCTCAGGAAATATGTAATGATTTAAGATATCCTCCACTTCCCATATTTTCTAGTCTCTTTACGACTGTCCAAATCTACTCTCAGAAGAAGCCGTGATCTAATATTGAGAGGTTCATAGATATTTCCCAAAAACAGGCTTCCGACTTCCTTCTAATCAAATGTATGGAATAACTTCACTATAAAGTATTATATCAATTTGTGAAGATACGAAGAATTTTGTATCTGCTAATTCTAAGTCGATAACCTTGGAGATATAGCTTCAAACTCATTAAGTCTGAAACGACCACAGCTTGAGTATCAAACAAAAAATTGTGTTTTTCTGCACGTAATTTGATATTACATAGTTTTCTGGAATTAGCAACGATTATATCTCCTAATCCAGATACTTGGAGATCTGCAGGTTCTGTTTCCAAGTTCAAAATTTTCCTTATTCTTTCTGTTAAAAATGACTCACTTGACACAGAATTAATTAAAGCTCTGACAGTAAATTCCTACCCAAGTTGATCAATTTTAATCAAAGCCGTCGTCAATAAAATATCATCGTGGTTAACCGACAAATGAGTTTCAATATTTGTCTGATAGGTATTACTACCCGAAAAGCATGGTATCTCTATTACGTGGGCTACCAGTTGCGAATTAGACATTGGATACATTAATTCAATATAAAAAAGTCAACTAGCTTCTTCCCACTTTGATTAACCCGTTTAGTCTGATAAACTGTGATGTCTTTCCTTACATTGTGCAGAGTGGAAAAAACTTTTATATTCTTGATTTAAATGATTTGGCGATAAACAGTTGATACATATTGGTTTCTTGATCGAGAAATCAACAAATTCTAAGATTACGCTCCTCGTGGCATAAATGACATAAATTTTTATTGGCTGAACTTATCCTTGAAGACAAATTTTTCCTTTTACTATTGTAATTTTTATTTTTCCCTTGTTTCAGATCATGTTTCCGATTAGTGTCACTTTCTATCATTTGATGACGTGCTCTTTCTACTCTCTCAACTATCCTGTGTTAACTTTTCAGAAAATTATACATTTGATTCTAAGTTCTCAATTCAGTGTCTGATTGTAAGAATTCTTCCCAAGCCGTGATTGTTTGAATTGGTAATTTTCTAGTACATAAGTATATTAATATTGGATCCCCTTGTTTATATCACTACCTGTAGATGGCTCTATGTTGAAAAGAGTTTTCAATTGTATTTCCACAAAATTTTTTATCCTCATATCGAGCTTTCAAAGCATTCCATACTGTCAACAAAATTTTGTTCTGATAATTGAAATTTCTCTGCTATTGCCAAAGCTTCCTCCGATGTCTTATTCAGTAAATGGAAACTGCACTTTATACTCTTAGATTGATATGATAAAGTACTGTAAAAATATCCTTAAAGGAAGGCCATTCCTCATAACTACCATTAAAAATCTTTATATCACAAGCTGGAACTGAACGTCTAGCTCATATGAATTAAAAGTTGTATTTTTGGTATAAAGTGAAGAGGCATCTACCCCTGGACCTGGACCCGTCGTCGCCTTCAGAGGGTCATTTATGTTTGTATTTGTTAACTTATATTTCTCCATATATATATATATATATATATATATATATATATATATGTATATAGTATGGACAAAAATGGGAAAATCATTTTGAATTCAATTGTTAAAAAAAAATGGGCATAAAGCATAAAAAGGGGCTTCCGATCATCATCTGGTATATATATATATATAAACTTAATAGATTTTTATAGACTTTGTAACAAAATCTCTCCCGTAAAATTTTAAGAGGTGCTGATTGGCCCTTTTTCATTTTAGCTAACAATATGCTCATTGAAATAAATCTGTAAATCATAATTAATTAAATTAACATTCAAATTCTCACAACAGATATATATATGGCTTCTCATATTTGATATTAACATTTCTAAAACGTTTGTTAATTTTCCCTTTCTCATTCGATTTCACTATTTTTATTAACCCTTGGAAACCCAGCATACACGATTGTAAGCTTAAATTTTGAAAAATTATATCTTTATAATTGTTGTTTTTATTTCAAAATATTCATTGAAAATATTTGTTAAATTTGTACTTTTTTATAAAGTAAAAAGTAAATTAAAATAGTGACAATTATATAAGAAAAATAAAGAAATAGAAAAAGAAGTAATAGATCATTTAAAAACTTGAATAATGAGTGCAGTGCTTCAATATCAGTTGATTTTTTTATTTTATTTCATTTAGGGTTTTTTATGAACAAAACAAAAGTACAAATAAACTTTATAAAATTGATAACAAAATTTACATAACACGGTTGTAAGTTTTGGGAATGTATCAATATAAATCTGTAAACTCACAAATAATGTTGCCAGGAAATGAGAAAAAATGATGCTAAATTAAACTTTAAAGAAAGTCAAAAAATGCTAAATGCCTCAAGAAATAAGGCATATTTTTGTTATATTTTTATAAATAAATTGTAATGAATTTACAATCAACACCCAGTGAAATGACTCAATGAAAAGTCGCCCAAAAAATTACCATATAAATTTGGGCTATATTTCATGTGAAAAATTACCCTATGTTTTGAAGTAATTTTTCGTCACTTTCGAACTATAATTACTTTTTGTTTAAGCATGTATTATTCACCAAACACTTATTTTTCACGAAATTTTAATGAGTCTGTTTTATTTTGTGCAAAAATGTTTTATTTACTTAAATTCGGCGCAGATATGACTTTATCTGCAGGGTATATGTCCAGAAATAGATATACGAAAATAAGAACACATTTTCATTTTGTTCCATGTTGAGGAGAGGTCAACCAATAATTGATTTGGTAAGATCACAATATTTTTTGTTAGGTGCAAAAATTACTTACTACTTAGCTGATGCATATACACCATTTACTGCCCAATTCGTCTGAAAGTGTGTTTTATTTGACTTTTCGACAATTTTTTTTAGAATTGTTAGAATTGCTTTTATAAAAATCTAAATTTTTGTGCACTGCATTATTGCAAATAATAAATAATAATGATAGAATATCTAAAGTAATAGAAAATATATGAGAAATGTAATATTTAATTACTATCAAAACCAAATTTTTACCCAAAATTTTCCAATTTGAAACAGTTAACTTTTTTAGTAGTAGGTACCTTGAACAGTAGTACTCTTACATTTTGGGATGGCACTTTTTTTTAAGGAAAATCCAATTGTGAATACAAAAAGTGTATCTTATATTTTCAATCACTTTATCCATGTTCACTGGAGGTTGATCTGCAGGCAAATTTCTTCGCTCTTGTGATATAATTCTTGTATCAGTTAGTATTCGCCTAATTTTTAACTTAACTAAAAACCATTTGATGTAATTTCTAAAGAAGAATACTATCACTGACATGCAATAATCTAATATAATAATTTATGATAGCTAAGTAGTTTAATAAAAAATATTTCCACGAAGTTTTATGACTTTCACTATAATAGCTCTGTGGATATTAAATCCCCATCACTTTTTATTATCACGTTTTTTTTTAAACAGAAATAACTAGTTAATTATATACACATATATGTCCTGGCTCAGTGGTAGTCCAAAAGGGGGTCATAAACAAATTTCTGACTAATGGCTAGAAATTCGTTGTTTTTTTATAATTATTTATCAAGGAAATAATTTTGGAAGGAGATGTAAAGGTACATTTACTTGTGGTGACAAACGGATGTAATTAAAAGATATTAAGGTAAGGTTCTCAAAAGTTAAACCTCCAACATCACAGCTGTGGAAGGTTACAATTATAATAGGGCCTCCATATCGATGTCAGGTAGTTATCGTCCTCGTTCTCAGTCCGGGCACGATCTGATTTGGACTATATATCTTTTTGAGTATATGGCACAACAATTTTCAAAAATTCCACCCTCTAAATTTTGAAATATTACGAAAAAACATTTTGGGATTAGTTTCGGAATTAAAGATCTTATTTCCCCCCAAATTTTAAGTCAATTTTAGAATTTCTAATTAGGTTAGAAAGCAAAAAACGTAGCTTTTTAACCATATTCATGTTATATATATACTAAAAATAAGTGATAACCAGGTAAATAAAAATATGCTCTAAAAAATTTTTTTATGCGTATAAAAAATGCTCTTAAAATCGGAAAATATGCAACTAAAATTTAATAATATGCTTTTAAAATATTATTTTTTCCGGCTAAATTTTAAAATGTCAAGTATTTACTCCACAAATAACTTGATTTTTATTAACAATTACTAAAACATGTTTTCTTTTTGCTCTTAAAAACATTCGAAGCTAATACATTGTATCAGGAAATTACAAATGTTCTATCAATTTATAAGACAAAAATTATAATGGATCCGGATTTGAAAAACGCATGTGATAGTAAAATGAAAATTTAACTATTGGAAAGATATGTACAAATTTTTTTTCTCTTAAGTTTAAAATATGCAAAGTTATTTTCCTTTAGTACAAAATATGCAAAAATATGCTAGAATATGCTGGAAAAATTCGATCCCAAAATTCTTAAAATTGTCTGTAACTGATAAATAAGTAACTTTTTGGTTCATTTGAAGCACAGAAAGAAATATTATTTTGTATATTTTTTGGTTACCCTGGTGATGACTTATTACAACTTTTTAAATTAATTTTTCTTTTCCAAAATTTGAATTCACATTAAATCTTTTAAATCACTTTTTTTAAATTTCTTCCATTGTCTGTTTGCATACAGTAATATATATATTAATTAAGGCGACTCACTCCCTGTGGAAGAAACAATGTATTTTATTACCCCTCTGAAAACAAACCCTGTTATGTTTTATAATGTTTTTCCAAGCCGATCGTGACCTGGACCGTTTTTAAAAACGATATCTTTTAGTTTTTTGAAAATCTTGTATTTTTTCCCAAAAGAAAAAAAAACATAAAAAATGTAAAGTTAATTAAAAAGTGTTTGGAAGCCACAGCCCTTGGTATATAAAGCATATTCAAGGGTGGCCTCAGTAATTATATATTCTATAAAATATTCCACTTTCAGGATTTTTTCACAATATGGTTTGTTATTTTTAATGATAATTCAAATTTGTAAATTCTTACTTGTTCGATTCATTTTTATTTCAATATTCTTGCAATTTCGTGGTTTATAAGACAAATTAAAATCAAATAATTGTTCGATTGAATTAAAATCAATAATTTAGAGTAAAAATTTATGGGATTGAATAGATATGCCGATTAATTGAATAATGCAAGTAAAAAATTTTTTAAACATTTCCTTTCTTAACTAATTATAAAAATGTACTAATTATACTGTTTTTTTTTTTTTTTTAGATTGTCTTAAAAGCAACTATTGCAAAATTTGTATGGAATGTGTAAAATCAAAAGGTTTTAGAGTATTTCACTAAGCGATATCACAATTTGGGACTATATTAAAAAAATTCTATTCAGTATAAATTTATAATTATTGTGTCTGAAATATAACCCATAATTGATTTAAACGTCGTATATAAATATAAATTGAAAATATAAATTGAAAAAATCACAGTGCAAAATTGAAATTAACTGTTTTTTATTATTTATATTAGAATGAGATAAATAAAAGAGTGTCACTTTTTAATATTAAATTTTCTGTAAAAATAAATTGTGAAATTTTAATGCATAATTTACTCGAATAAGTCGAATAATTTAAAAACTTTACTCGATTGTTTGATTAATTTAAAAACAGAATTTTCGACTTATTTGATTAATCGAATAATTGAAACGTCGAGTAAAATGAATACCCTAATACTGCATATTGTATAGGTTTCTTTGGGAGAAAATATAAAAATTTTCAAGAAACCTAAAAAAAACTTTTTTTATAAAAGGTCCAGCTCACGAAAGGTCATCAGTAAATCAAAATATTTTGCAAACATTATAAAACATAGCAAAGTTAATTTTCGGGGGGTAGGTAACAGAAACTGATTGAGACTGATTTATTAATATAAAATTTTGCGCAAATTTTTTCTTAGTACAAAAATTGAACGATTATTTTGTAAAAAATAAAAATTATAAAAAAAGTATAATAAAAAAATTGCTTTGATATGAGTGGAAGCCAATTAATTTATATTAAGTGAACTTTATACAATTTTTTAATAAGTGTAACAAAAATTAAGTTCATTCACTTGTAGCCATTATATCTTTAAATTTGTATTTGATTGTTTATTCAAGATTTGAACTTTTTTGTTACGTATACAGAAACACCTTTTAGAGTGAGTCGCCTTAATATTTGACATTATTGAGACTGATTTATCAATATAAAACGTTGCTCAAATTTTTTCTTAGTACAAAAATTGAACGATTATTTTGTAAAAATTTTAAATTATAAAAAAGTATAATAAGAAATTGCTTTGATATGAGTGGAAGCCAATTAATTTATATTTAGTGAACTTTATACAAATTTTGAATAAGTGTAACAAAAATTAAGTTCATTCACTTGTAGATATTATATCTTTAAATTTGTATTTGATTGTTTATTCAAGATTTGAACTTTTTTGTTATTACTTATGAAAAGTACACATTTACATTTATAATAACGTTTTTAATGTGCTTTTTGATAAAATGTATATTATCAATGACAACTTTTGTCTTACTTCGATGTTAAAGACTTTTCTTTTATATGTGTTATTAATTTGTTCGTTTCGTTTTTATTTTGTTTTATATTTTGGGTTTATAAATTTACTAAAAGTTACAGTTTTTGCATAAGAACAAAATAAATAATTTAAATTATAATTTTAATCGTCACTAAAATTAAGTTGTTTACATAAAGTACTTTATTGATAAAGAGCTTTTAAGTTATTTTCTTAATAGTTAAAGAAATAGTCAAATAGTCTCAGTAGTTATTCCGAAGTAAGGATGAAATATTCCTTACCTTATAACTAAGTTTCAAAATTTAACATATAATAATCTAAAAATTAATTTATTAAAAAAATATAATTACTTTAGTACTATCTTTTATACAAAGACAATTAAAGTATTTAAAATTTATTGACAAATGAAATTTATTTAAAAATATTTAAGGAAAGAAATGAATAACAAATGTGTACTGTACGTTTGTTCGAATTATACAAGCTTACAAATCAGGGTCAAGTTTTGGATCGGATTAAATGAGAATTCAAATATGAAATCCATTTCTTTAGATTGGTCCTTACATTAGTTCTCACATGAAGGCTGCAATATTTGGCCATTACAACTCATAGAACTTTTATTATTGATATTCTAAAGGTTAAAATTTATTCTTAGTCGCGAAACAGATACTTGAAAATACAAAAGACTTAGTTCGACCGCTATTAACTTTTATTTTATAACTTTTCATTCATTAAAATTTTTAGATTAAATTTCAAATATGGTAAAAATTGATGTTATCAATACGTCGAAAACTAGAATCAATGTTGAAAAACGAAGGGAATGTTCGAGTTCAGCACCCTAAAAAACATTAAAATCAGTTAATGCTTGCTTTGGTCCAAAAACTTGTGTTATAATCGGTGTTGCAAATTTTGCCTTTTACTAGTTAAATTAAACCATTTTCAATCCTTTTTAGCCATTGAAAAATGTATTTAATCAGTAGCGGTTTTTTAGATATTTTAAAAATTCCTGCAATTTATATATTTTATGCTAAAAGTAATTTAAAGAATTTTCAATACATAAACTATTTTCTGTGCAAAATATATTAAAATCTTTCAAAGAATGCACATTATTTATGGAAAACTTGTTTAATCTTACCGTTAAAAATATAAGAACAATACTAATTTTATAAAATAGTATATTTTTTAAAAGGTAGATGTAGTGTTAATTACAATCGCTTACATTATTTCTATTCTACTATTGCTTTATTACTCTTCGAAATAGAAATTAAATTTTTGTATTTGCAGAGATTAGGAGAAGAAAATAAAGAGATTTGTTTGTTATAAAATTATAACAATATCATATTCATTCATGAAAAAATTATTAATGAATATTATGTTTTTTTTTTTTTTTTTTTTTTTTTTTTTTTTTTGTAATAAAAGAACTGGAAAAGACGTTTAACCACAAAAAGTACTTTTTTTCTCACTTGTTCTTTTTACATTTACCATGTATGTCTATACAGATCATCTATTTTGTATACAGATAAAATAAAAAGGAGAGTATGAATATCGAATTAATGCTTAATTTTAAGCTCAGCTTTGAACTGCGAGAAAATGAGGGAATAAGAAATTTACACGAGGCTCTAATATTTTTCAGCTTAACTTAAACTTAACAATGCAATAAATAAGGTGACCAAAATTGGACATCTTACTAATTAAAAATTAAAACGTGTTTCTGATTTCAATTACATAATCCATGTAACCTAGTGAAATATTCGGTGCAGGAAAAATATTTTATAAATTAAGTAAAAAAAAAACGTGTAAAAAACCCGAAATTCGAAAAAAACTTCTGATAGATTTATTCAAAAATGAGGCCCATATCTTATACAGGAGCTTCAGAAAATCTAATAACGCATTTTGGCCTATAATTCGCTCAATACTGGATCAAAAAAATAATTTTTGTTAATACGTTTTATTTTAATATATGATAAGATGGAATAATATGACAAAATGAAATAAAAATATGATAAATTTGGATAACTACATGATAACATGGGATAATAAAATGATATAATTGGATAATATCACAATGTGTTATACTAATATAATAAGAACAACAACATCAAACCATAATCTGATATAACGGGACATTGATGTAGTAATATAGTTGAATTATATGTAAAACTAGAATCATAACATGAAAAAATAGACAATAGAATCGGATACAATATGACAAAATGAAATCATGATAATTATTTATTATTTAAATATCACTTATAATCATTTCTACTTTTCGCTGTGATCATATGTTGCTGTCATTATATATTGCTCTTATATTATGGTCACTACAAATATATTTTTTCTCTGCGTGTATAAGTTTGTCATTTCGTTTGTAATTTCCACAATTTTCGTCGAAGAGCAAAAAAGTTTATATTTTCTGGATCCTTATAAGAAATTATATAAAAGGAAGACATATATATATATATATATATATATATATATATATATATATATATAATATATATATATATATATATATATATATATATATATATAATATATATATATATCGGTCATCGGTCTATAAACTTTCCACCTTCGCCTTTTTTAATTTAATATTGCCTTTCATTTCTAAAATATTTATCTTCCTTAAATATAATCGAATTATATATATGTTATTTACTAGCTTTCACATAATAGTTATATGAGAAAATTTATATATTCTTTGTATGGTTCTATCTCTCCCTTGAACCTATTTGTTCTATTTTCATTTCATCAATGCAATGTGAGAGGATAAAGATTCCCACGAAATTTGTTCTCATTGTAATAGTTCCTTAGATATGCCATAATGAATATTTGCTTTATATACGGGGTACCACACCCCCTGCTTCCTGTGTGCATAATATGGGCGTGACATCCGATCAAGATTGAACATGACTATAACATTATACAGTGCAAGCGTCAAATTTCATGTATATAGTTTCATTAATAACGTTTAAAATCGAAAAAACAGATTTTTGTTAAAAGTGGGCATAAAATGTGATTGTGACTTCCAATCGAGTTCTAACGAAGCCTATAACCACCTTTTTTAATGGTATCAAATTTCTTGAAAATCACTTTAGTCCTTTAGACATGATTGATATACAAACAAACAAATAAAGAAACAAACAAATTTCCACTCATTTTTATACCCTTCACCATAGGCATAAAATATATATATATATAAGTTTCTCATTCTGTTTTTAATGTCCACAATTTTCATCGGATCCTTGTAAGAAATGATGTCGACAGGACAATGTCCGTCCGTGCGTTTGTCGGTTGAAATGGCGTTTGTGAAGCCAATCGATAACTGCCATATATGATATATATATCAAATCATCGGAAATCCTTTCAAGAAGATCGGTTCGTAAATGGCGAAGATATATCAGAAAAAAAATGTTTTTTAAAACATTTTCGATTTTCTGAAGCATCTATATAAGCTAGAGATTTGGTTTTTGTACAGAAGACCGAGAATTATTTTTTTTTTTTTTTGTCTTTTAATTAACTAATCCGCGATTTTAAGAAATGAACTAATCCGAGATATTGGCCAAAACGCATTTTTAATTAATGTTAAAATAAATTATTAGTCATAGTATCAAGTACAAAGCCCCTACTTTATCTTTGTGTTATTGAAAAACAACTAAATAATCAAATGTTACCATTAGTTCATGAATTTTTGTATTTTTAAGATGGTATTAAAACCCTATGCCTCATAACACTCCCTTACAACGACTCTATAGGCACCATTTATTTTTACATAGAATCCCAAAACGTTTTACCCTAACATTGTTATTCACATAGAAAATTGTTTAATTATTTAAAGAATCATGTTGCCTAATGCAATTTGTTTTCAAAATTCAAATTGTAAGAAAATTATATTATATACATTATACATAAAACAATATTTAACAATAGCGCTAAATAAGTTATTAAAGCATTTCTTGATGCGAAAATAAAATATCTTACAATTAGTTACAAATTTGTATTAAAAATATCAAAAAATAAATAGTAAAAACAAGATTGATGAATGAATACATTTTAAATAAGAATGATTAAAAAAAATAAATATATATTGAGTAGAAAAAAAATATAAATTATGAATAACATTTTATAAATTTTTCGTCTGTAATTCCATAAAAATATGACAAATTAAAATTCATATATAAATACTTGTATTGTATACAAATACATTTTTGTTAACAGTTCAAAACTGATTTTTAATTTTCAATATAAAAAAATATATAAGTTCATAACGTTTTTATGGCAACGTTTTACCAAAATTAACACGTTTAGGTAAAATTTTAATCAAACATAACTCCAGAGTTGTAATGAGTAGTATTACAATGAAGAAAAAGTTGAAAACAATTAAATTAAGTTCATAGGTATGCTTCTTCTTGTTTTAATAGATCATTAATTTTGTTTTGCATAAATACATGTGTAAACAAAATTATTAATTAATGAGTCTTTATGGAAATAATTATTAACATAAGTTAAAATTTAATATGAATAATAAATGAATAATTCGATAACATTTTTTAAACCTAAGAAATTTTAACAATAGTTTAAACATTTGAATAAATTCACACGATTGCAATTTGTTTACTAAAAATTGATTTAAATAAATAATAAAAAAACGTAATATTTGATAAGACAAAAATTGTCACTTTGTTTGATTTTTGTTTGTGGAATGTAATATATTTCTATTTATTGCTTGTTTTACAAAATCAATCAAGTTACCAAGACTTTAGGCACTTAATAAATGTAAATATAAAACTACACAACTTTATCAATTTATAAGAATGCAACAACAATATCAAACACTCTATGGTTTTTGGGTGGATTTCATAAAAACGTAAGAATTATATGTGGATCTTATTAATTGATTAGATGTTTAGTGTCATATTTTTCTATGTAAGAGTGGACTACAAATTGTGTAGATAAAAATAGAATATGTAAATGTACTCTGCAAAAATTCACAACGATGGACGTTAAGGACTCTCCGTTCTCGATAGGAGGTTATTACTGTATCAGGGAAAATTAGAAGTTTATAGTATATTCTTGCACACTTTTTGTAAAATTTTAAATAGTTATCTTCTTATTTGTGATTAATTGGTTAATATTTAAATTCTTCTGTAATCGAATTATGTATTTTCTTTTTGCTTAGAATTTTTTTTTATGATAATTAAATGTATAGGAAATTAATTGTAGATAATAAAAAAACTTTATAATTTCTTTTAGGTTCTGTTGTTGTATTTTCTTTTTCTAAAATTTGGAATGTAAAGGAGAATTAAATTTTATTTTTGCAAATAATTGAAATTTTTTTAGCTTCCAAGTATTTTGTAGTACAATTTTCCCTTCCTGATGCATTCCTTATGCTCTGAAGATAATTATGATTGATGCAAGAATCGATGTAGTTTCTATCACACATGTAATTGGGATTAGTAAGGTAGCTCTCAGTTTATAAAAGCCGAGTTTACAGAATCTAAAGTGTTCTTAAAGTTTTGGTTTCTACATAATCTTTTCCCCCCAAAACAAAAGGTGCAAACCGACGCAAGTGGTGCCAAGATGAGAAAAAAAATTTACAATTGCAGACTCACAGAAAGGATTTGGTTTAGTAGCTTCTTCAATGGAAGAAATTGATATAAAACTCAAGCTCCATAAACATTAAGTAAAAAAAAAAAAAAAAAAAATAGCCATGGTCATTAATTGTAGGAGAAATACAGAAATTTGAACAAATTTACGTGTATGCTGATGACGTAAAATATCCATTGTTAACTATTCTAAAAGCAAGAGATACTTTATTTAAAATATTGATTGTTTTTAATTTGAAGTACCCTGAAGAGTCGGAAGTTTTTTGTATGGTTTATCGACTCAAAAAAAAAAAAAATATATATATATATATATATATATATATATATATATATATATATGCCAAAATTTTCACCTTAAAACATGAAATTTTCAATATGTGATATGTTTATAAAAATTTTTTGTTTTATTTTTAAACCATAGAATAATTAATTAATTAATTAATAAATCTATATTTTAATCTTTGTAAATATTTTAAAATTAAAATGTGTTATCATACTATATATTAACACTTAATTTATTAAATATATCTATGTATATACATAAACTTATATAATATTTTAAATATGTAGTATGTATATATAATTTTTTTTTTTTTTTCAATAATATAAATGTTTTACATTTTAAATGTATCGCCATACTTTATATTAACACTTAATTTAATATCTACATTTATACATATAAACTTATATAATTTTTAATTATAAATATATATGTACACATACCTAAACATATGAATTGAAATTCAGTTTGTCAATAAAACGAAAATATTTTCTAAAAATATAAAAAAATGTGTTTATTGTTTAAATTTAATATAAGTAAGAACTTAAAAAAGCGTTTATTAGTTTCAATATTATTTTATTTGAAAAAAGATAAAAATTCAGTTATTATATTAATTAGTTTTTAAATATATTTCCATTAGTGCTTTATTAATTTTTGTTTTTAATTTAGTAAAGTTTTTCATAAATCTTATTATTTAAATTACTTGAATTGTGGTCAATTTTGAAAAAAAAAATTTTTTCTTTCAATAAAATTTCTTGTTTGGATATCTTTTTAAGTCAAAATAATATTTTTTTTAAATTCTAACAATTTAATAGTTGGAAATTTGTATAGATTTTCAAATATTATGTTTTATAAATAGTTTTTTTTATTTTAATAAAAAATATTCAATAAACATTTTACGAATTAGAGTTTTTATTTTTACGAATTTCGTGATAGGTCCTCTTTCAGTAAAAACGTTATTGACTTTATGAATTTTATTAACGAATTTGAAATTAAGGGTCTGATTCATTACAACAAGAAAATTGTTTAGAATTAAAATTTGTATAAAAAATACTCAAAAAATATTTGAAGAAATGAGTAATTTTCATACAAATTTTAATTTCAAACAATTTGATTGTCGTACTGAATCAGGCCATTAGTTTTTTCTGTGCACAAGAGAAATTTAAAATTTAAATTTTATTCAAATCAAATTTATTTTAAAATAAAAGTTTTTTTTTACTATAAGAAATACTTAAAAAACTGTTTGAAAAGCTTTTTAAAATTCATAATTTAAAAACTTTGAAAACGTTTTTCAGTGAAATAGAAATAGCAAAAAATAAAAAAATAAAAAAATTGTAAAAACAAAATACTCATAAGCTTTCAAAACAATATAAATAAACTTTTTTTAATTTAAAGTGAAATTTTAAAATTTAGTTTCAAAAATATTTTATGGTAAGAAATTTAAATTGATACCGATATAAAATCTACTTTTTAGCTTTTGTGGTTAAGCTGGTAATTTTCTAGTAATTTTATTCTATTCTTAGTTTATTACCAAATCGCTTGCTTCGATTTTAATACTAAAAATATGTTCTTTAAACAAAATTAATAAAAAATTCAAATTGTTTTAGAAATTGCTTTCGGTGCCGACGATTTTTTCATCGAAATATCTTTTGAAAATACTTCATTTACTCTTTGAATACTTTTTATTGCACATTAGTATTCCCCCTTTTTTAATTTACTAAAATATGTTTCCATTTATAAAAAAAAAAAAATCAGTCATTTCATACACATTTAGTTGATGCAAAAGTATCTTTAGCTAGTATTTTCCAGTGGTAAAGAAACTATTAATATAAGTTGTAAGAGATAAAAAAAAGCAAGTAAAAAACCAAAACTATTCATAATTTAATCTACTACTGGTTGAATAGCAACCATTTTAGCGATAAATACTTTGAAGTTATTTCTTATTTATTTCCTTTTATTTTTTCGCTAGAAATCTTTATTGCGGGCAATAAAAAATATTACCAAGATATAAAATGAAAAAGAGGAAAAAACACAATTGGGTAATATTTAAATGTTAGCAGTTGCAAATATAAAATTATTTTTTACATTAAGCACGCATATGTATGTGGATTAGGGTTCCCTCAGAAAAAGTTAATTAAAATAAAGGTTTTGCTTGTTTTACCATCTCTTTATCCACAATCAAATTTCATATTACCTCTATATTTTAAGCTCATAAAAAATATGGGTACCACACCAAAGGGTCTCATATTGCCCATGTGAACATTTGTATAAAAATTACAATGATATGTTCTCCAGTGAACAGTTGAAAAAAATAAGTTTATATCGGGTACAAAACAATCGAAAGGAGAAGTATTTAACTTCTGTCTTATTATCCCAGTAAAATTGGACCTTGAGCTCGCAGTTAGATAGAGGGAAGCAAATCTTGGTGGTATATGGCTTCTTCTTGGCATCTTATAACTACATGCTGTACGCTATTCGCTAGATGCAGAAGATGAATATATATTCTGAAAAGTTATTTAAATAGAAGTCCATATTGTCCCGGAATAATTGTATTTAAATTTATAGTAGGAGGCCTGAATTACTTTTCATTACATCTTAAAGTGAATAAAAAATATTAAACTTTCAAAATTACATATCGTGTCGACTTTTTCACTTTTAGGAAAAAAAAAAATCATTAATAAAGTAGTAATTAAAAAAAAATCAAAATAATAAAACAAAGAAGACTCAATTATTCAATTACTACATTACTTGGGAGGAAAATATGAACAAAACTTCATGATGCTCTGTCAAGCTAATTTTTATAAATCTATCCGGGATTTTATTAACACGAAAAAGTATCATTGTTTCTACAAGTATTATATATCACAAATCTTTTACGTTATTCTTAAACTATATTTTGTTTTCCAATCACATTAGTATTATTATTCCCATAACAATAAAATGTTACAAATAAATATGCTTATAACAAATATGGTTGAAAAATGCATAACTTGTTTGTTTTTGAATATATTATGTTTTCAACGTCTGTCATTTTCTCTGTCTGTCCGCCTTCATTATAATTCTTATTTAGTTTATACATGAATAAGTAGACAAGGTTTTATTATACTTGGTGTAATTCAAGATGTATAAGATAATGATTAACTACTATTAAAGGGTTTAGTTAATAAAAAATATCTTGTGTTATCTTGCACAATATACATGATGTTACAATATAATGCATAATAAACAATTTGTAAAAATGACAAAATGGAACACTATTATGATAGAATAGGATAATAATATTGTAAGATGGTATAATAATATGAAAAAATCGAGTAATAACATGGAGGAACGAACCATAAAATTGGACACAATATGATAAAATGGAATCATAAAAAGTATTATTTATATTCACATATATTTTTAGCTGTGATCATTTATTCCAATCATAATAAATTGCCTTTAGATTATGGTCAGTAGAACTATATTTTTTCTTTGCATGTTAAGTCAGATTTCATTCATTTCGACAGCATTAGAAAGGAAACTAAGTTCTCTTTAAATGTGACAATAAAAGAAAAATTCATTTTTTATGAAAGTACATTTTTGAAGCATTCCTGCCCTTCGATTATTTATTTTTTCAAATAAACTTAAAAGTTGTCAAATTGACTGAATAATTCAGCTTTTTTTGTGTGACGAAATGTTCTAGTACTTTTGATATTTTTTTTTATAAAAAACCGCAACAAATTTTTCTAAACAAAAACTCATTTATTTCCAAAAATTTTATTTTATGACTTAAAATATAAAATTTTTGTATGGGATATTTCTAGGTTTATTTCTAAAAGATGGAGGAAATGTGTGCCGAAACGAAAATATATATATGAAGTTAGAAAAATTATCAAGTTTTAGTATCATATCTTCTTTAAAATTTTTGGACGAAGAAATTCTCAAAAAAATTCACTTAAAAATATGCAAATGCATCCACATTCTTTGCGTAAATGTACAAAAACATAAATATAAAAAAAGTAATAATACCTGATTTGTATGGAAAAACTTAATTCGAAAAAAGTTTCAAAATAGTAAATATTTTCGTCACAAATAAACCTAAATTGAGTTGTTCAACAAATAAATCATTATTTAAGATAAAATTACAAATCGAAGGGGAGAACGTTTCCAAAAATGCATTTTTTCATTGATAGATAGAATTCCTGATATACGTTTCAGGTTATATTTAATGTGATTTTTTTCTATGATTATGTAGATGTTATGCGCACTTTAAATTCGGCTTAATGTTTCTTAATCATTGATTTACTTTTAGAGGACATTGTTAAATTACAGTGGATGGACATACACATTTTTTAATGTGGCGGTGTAATTTTCCTGATGAATTTATAGTGTCCTCCAGAAACATATCGCAAACTAAAAAACCCTAAATCGAACTTAATCTATGTTATACATAATTCCAACACCAATATTGGCACATAAAAGTGCACTTGAACAAATTGTAGGATACACTTACAATGTATATTAAAAAAGTCATATGTAATGCTGATCACTTTTACCGTAAATCCCTCGTCTAAATCACTAGATCAAAATTACGGTTTCCTTTATCAAATTTCAGGTTTGCTATTATTTTAGTCTGAAAAAATATGTATCTATTCTTTAGATTTAACGAATTTATTTATACCTATTTTACAGAAAGACCAGTCAAACAATTTTTTTGGTGGGATGTTTAAAAACATATACATCTAAAGATAGCCTTTAAGATATAGGAGATGATGCATCTACGAAGACAATAAGTACATGTGGTGTAATGTTTAAAAAATCGTCAAAAATCATGCGTTCTTACCTACTCATAATAAATAATACGGAAACAACTAACAATAAAACCAAAGGTAATATAACTAGTGTTTACCTAATAGTTCACAAAATTCTCGTTTTGAGTGTATTCTCTATTGAAGGATATCTTCAAAATATACATATGTATGTTATATGGAAATGCTGACATTTTATACAAAATTAAATTTTATTGTGGTATACATTAGGGTATCCAATCGTTTCATCAAAATTCGGTCATCCGATTAACTTTGGTTGATTAACTGTTCGAATAATATAAAATTGTATATTTGTGAATAACTGAAATTTATTTTTCTGCAGTTGCAAATTTAGATTTTCTATTCAGATTTTCTATTATTATTTGTTAAATTCATCTTATTTTAAATGTCTGTTTTATATCAACAAAAGTAAACAAAAGTAATTTTTAGGGAAGTACTTTTTTATTACCTTCAAAGAATCACTAAGTGTACGTTTTCTCATGCTTAGGAAGTAATGCGATTCAATTCAAAAGAATTTTTCTGTTATAAAACATTGAGATTCGGTGTTATTTTTGAAAATAATTGTTACTAAAAAAACAAATGCAAAATAATGTTGTTCATATTTTTAACTAGAACCCAGCAAAATCTTTGCTTTCCTGGTAAGCTAGGAAGTATAATTGGAAACAAAAATAAACTACTTATTTTTTGCCTGAATAACTAGTTATTTTTGTTCGACTTGTCCACAAATTCATGTAGTTATTTTTTCACTCTAGGGGTACTCAAAAATATGTACCTAAACGAAAACAAAAATAAAAAAAACAAAATTTTGCCGTCAGTGAGACCCGAACTTGGACACACACTAACCATTCTATTTTACTGACTAACGTCTTACTCAGTACACCATCTCGCACATACCATCCTAGGCGACAAAAACTCTATTTAGTTTAAAATATCTTTTTAGACATTTTGTTATAAAAAACTAACAGCTTCAGAATGGGGTTGAATCAACAACCAAAAAGTTTTTGCTGGGAAAATGTTGGTTTATATAAAAATTAAAACTAATTTTCTTATGCCGTATGTTCGTGGCAATTTTGCATGAAATCGTGAGCATGACTTCCTTCTCACTGAATAGCTATCAAAAAGTGAGCATATTGGAAATGATCCGAATATGCACTACTTGTGGAACACAAGTTCAGGATCTTATTGACTTCTTTGGAAGTTTTTTTTTTTTTTTTTTTTTTGATAGAATGTTTAATAAAATGCTACATAAAAATACTATACTTAAGCTGGCAATAGCAATTCTAAAAACGTAATTTTGAGTAAAGTAATCTGAAAGGTATATAAGTAATAACAATTTTAATTTTTATCAACAAAATATGCGTAAAAATACCAATATTAATTGCAACATTTAAGGCAAAAAATGTTTCTCCTAAGAAAAAAAATTAAAAGGATTGATTTAAAAATTAAATTTGTAGAATATTTGGTGGTATTAGGTAAAAAAATGCAATTTTTTGCACACAAATGGGTAAAAGAACTGATAAAATGAACCCACTATAAAAGAATTTGATCTACAACATTATGTTCCTATATAACTATTTCAATATACTAAATACTAATTTAGTATTATTTATATGTTTTATATGTATTACTAATATAATTCGAATAACTTACCATTAATCAGATATTAACCGATCAACTTTTAACATCGAATAACCATTTCTCGAATTAACCGATCAATATGAAAACCCAAATAATTGGATACTCCAGTATACATACAAAAATTAGTTTTTAAAATTAAAAAAAAAAAAAAAAAAATAGTTAAAAAAAAAACATATTGACCATTGTCAAAAATTATTGATTTTAGGACTTAAAAAAAAAAAATGTTTATGGCACATTAAAATCTATTTGTGACTCAAATACATGTAGAATCAGCTCACGTTCATTTCGAGCAGGGGGCGTAAAAGTTATAGTAGTTTTACTTTGAAGATATGAACATTTTTACAAAATACAATTTCATTTATAATTCTAGTAAAAAATGTCAAAACCTACCGAGATATTTACATAAAATTTATGATGTTGTCAATGCCTCATAGTACTAGTATGGTATAATTGGGAGTTTCCTAGTAAAATTAAAAAAAAAATATTATACTAAAAATCGTGACTTTTAAAAATGTTGAAAAAATTTCATATCAAATCTAAATCATTTCTCCATATATTATACGAACATATGTTTTATTGGAATTTATTATATATAAATGGTATTTATTACTGTGAGCCTTTTTTAACCCAAGAAAATTTTATTTTTTTGGTTCATAAAATTTTTGATGCCGCTCTGTATTTCCGTTAAGCATTACAAACTACAACTATTTATGACCATGCGATGTGCCTTAGCAAAATCTATTGTGAAAAAAGTGTTCCGCTTTCAACTATCAACAATATTTTGCTTAATTTTATGGTACCAATCAATTATATTTATCGCCGTTCCTATATCTATGTATACAAGATTTATACAAATTGTGATTTGCTATATAAAAATACAAAAACAAGAAGTGAAATTTTTGCTTAATGTTAAAAAAATCCATACAATTTTTTTATTAAATTTATTTTTAATGCTCCTTCAATTTTATTGTGTAAAATAACAAAAACATAAGTTCACTCAAAATCCATGATCTTCATTTAAAAACTGAGAATTTATCTCACGAAAAACTGAATAAAATTTTGTACTCTATTAGGTTCAGGTCTTACGAGTTCAGATCTGTAGCCCATTTGTTTTGAATAGTATTATCACAAAACTTATTAAAGATTAACGTCAGTTAGTCATACTAATTTAATAACTTAATTAAATGATTAAAAAACATTAAAAAAAATAGTTATTTGAAAATTTTTTTCAAATAATTTTTCTGTGTATTAACCTTAATTTGGTAACAAAATGTTGGCCATAGAATACAACTATATGTGAAAGGCACTTCATAAAAAGTTTTCAAAAATACTCCTCATTTTTTTCAAAACACAAACAAGTATTAAGCTGTTGCATGAGTTAGGTTTTTGACAGTTAAATCAGGTTTTTATTTTTTCTTCACAAAAATATCTAGTTACTAATCTATGGTGTCGGCTTTATAAGGAAGTTGCAGTAAGAGGTCAAGATTAAAAAAAGCGAGAACACCCGATTTAAATATACATTTGTTATTTTATTTCTTAATTCAAGAAAAAAAGGTGTAAATAAAGTAAAATAAAATCAAATAATAATGTGTAAACTTTTTCAATCAACACATTCATTAAAATACTACTTTTTTCAGTTTATTTAATGATTCATTCAATTAAACACGTTGTTTAATGTTTTAAAATGTTTTCAGTTATTTTTAATTAAAATCTTTAATTGGATTTCTTTCGTTTTTTCCAGTTTTTAGAATTAGAAGAAATTAAAATAATCATTTTGGTGAGAGGTGAAGTGAAGAAGATGACCAAAACAGTAAAATATATCATTCAAGCTTAAGCTTGAAATTGTAATTACATACACACACATTAACTAAGATAAAAACCAAATTTCAAAATATCTTATTTATGTTGCTATAATGTAAAAAAGAAATTTCGTAAATTTTTTTATTTAACAACAAAAATTGTTGTTAACATGTAGTAGTATAAGTACATGTTGTGTAGTTTTATGCTCTATTTATTTAAGTTGTTGTTTATATTTGTTACAGATTTATTTTATTTTATATATGTGTATACCAAATATTGTAGAGAGAAAACAGTGAATTTTTAGCACTTATTTCGATTTCTTAAAATTTTGTTACTAAGTGAAACAATATGTGATTATATTTTTTAAGCCAAAATATATACGTATTAGCTAAAATTAAATGAACTAATACTTTCATATAAATTTAATACTTGCATGTAGAACTTAATTTTTTTTTTTTTTTTTTTTTTTTGATGCGTCTCTATATTTCTGTTAAGCATTACAAACTGCAACTATTTATGCCAATTATGATTACTTTCGTGCTATCCATGCGATGTGCCTTATCAAAATCTTTTGCTTTCTTTAACCTTGGCTTCTCACTGTAGCTTCCTTATAAAGCCGACACCATAGATTAGAAACTAGATATTTTTGTGAAGAAAAAATAAAAACCTGATTTAACTGTCAAAAACCTAAATCATGCAACAACTAAATACATGTAGTTACATATAGTTTTTTTTGTGTTTAAAAAAATATGAGGATTTTTTTTTTAAATTTAATTTGAATAGCCAATCACATATACTTCAAGTTGTATTCTATGGCCAATACTCTGTTACCAAACTGTTCATTTTGTTCCCAGCTGCTGTGTACTCGATTCATTCTCACTATCACCAGTCTGAAGAAAGCTTTTTCACAGAATATATCAGGGAATTATACTGAAATTTTCGGATCTTTTAGATAACGGTTGATACACAGAAAAAATTATTCGACAAAAATGTTCAAATAACTAGTATTTTAATGTTTTGTAAACATTTAATTAAATTATTAAATTAGTATAATTAACTGACCAATAAGTTTTGTGGTAATACTACTCTTAACAAACGGGTTACAGATCTGAACTCGTAAGACTTGAAGCTAATAGAGTGTACAATTTTAGGCAGTTTTTTGTGAGGCAAATTCACAGTTTCTAATGGAATAGCATGGATTTTTCGTGAACTTAGGTTTTTGTTATTTCAATAAAACGAAGTATTAAAAATAAATTTAATAAAAATCTTGCATATATAGATATAGGAACGACGATAAATATAATTGATTGGGACCACAAATTTAAGCAAAATATCGTTGATAGTTGAAAACATACATATGTATGTTATTTTATTTCTTAACTCAAGAAAAAAAAGTATAAATAAAGCAAAAAAAAAATCAAATAATAACCCAGCAAAAACTTTTTGGTTTTCGGTAATAACAACTACTTATTAAAGTAGTTTCTTGGTAATGAGGCGTCATTATTATTTGCCTACTCTGTATTACATTAATAAGTACTCAATAGTATAATAGCACAGTAATACTGCAATCACGTGGATGAGTTGGCTAGAGCGCCGGATTAACAACCAGAAGGTTGTTGGTTCAACCCCATTCTGAAGCTGTTAGTTTTTTATAACAAAATGTCTAAAAAGATATTTTAAACTAAATAGAGTTTTTGTCGTTTAGGGTGCTATGTGTGAGATGGTGTACTGAGTAAGACGTTAGTTAGTAAAAATGGTTAGTGTGTGTCCAAGTTCGAGTCTCACTGACGGCAAAATTTTTTTGTTTTTTTTTTTATTTTTGTTTTCGTTTAGGTACATATTTTTGAGTACCCTTAGAGTCAAAAAATAACTACATGAATTTGTGGACAAGTCGAACAAAAATAACTAGTTATGCAGGCAAAAATAAGTAGTTTATTTTTGCTTCCAATTATACCTGCTAGCTTATCAGGAAAGCAAAGTTTTTGCTGGGAATGTGTAAACTTTTCAATCAACACATTATTTTTATGATTCATTCAATTAAACATGTTGTTTAATGTTTTAGAATTTTTCAGTTATTTTTTAATTGAAGTCTTTAATTGGATTTCTTTCGTTTTTTCCCAGTTTTTACAATTAGAAAAAATTTTTAAAAAATATTCAAAAAATAGTTATTTGAAAATTTTTTTCGAATAATTTTTTCTGTGTATTAACCTTCATTTGGTAACAAAGTCTTGGCCATAGAATACAACTAGAAGTATATGTGAAAGGCACTTGATACTAAATTTTCCAAAAAAACTCCTCATTTTTTTCAAAATACAAAAACAAAATATATGTGACTACATATATATATATACATATATATATATATATATATATACATATATATATATATATATATATATACATATATATATATATATATATATATATATATATATATATATATATATATGGTGTCAGCTTTATCACGAAGTTACAATAAGATGCCAAGATTAAAGAAAGCGAGAACACCCGACTTAAATATACATTTGTTATTTTATTTCTTAATTCAAGAAAAAAGGTGTAAATAGAGTAAAACAAAATCAAATAATAATGTGTAAATTTTTTCAATCAACACATTGTTTCATTCGATCATCCACTTGATTAACTTCATTAAAATACTACTTTTTTCAGTTAGTTTAATGATTCATTCAATTAAACACGTTGTTTAATGTTTTAAAATTTTTTCAGCTGTTTTGAATTAAAATCTTTAATTGGATTTCTTTCGTTTCTTCCAGTTTTTACAATTAGAAGTAATTAAAATAATCATTTTGGTGAGTGATGAGGTAAAGAAGATTACCAAAATAGTAAAATATATCATTCAAGCTTAAGCTTGAATTTGTATAGTGTGAAAAATTACATACACACATGGACTAAGATAAAAACCAAATTAAAAATCAAAATATGTTATTGATGTTGATATAATGTAAAAAGGAATTTTGTAAATTTTCTTGTTTTATAACAAAAACTATTGTTAACATTTTGTACCATAAGTACATGTTGTGTATTTTTATGCTCTAGTTATTCAAGTTGTTGTTTATATTTATTGCAGATTTACTTTATATATGTGTATACCAAATATTATAGAGAAGAAACGATGAATTTTTGAACACTTACTTTGATTTCTTTAAAATTGTTCTTATTTTTAAATATATCATATTTTATATTAAATAAAGTAAATAGATTACCTTTAAAAATACTTTTCAGATATTTTTAAGTTTTTTATTTAAATTTTTGCAAATACATTTTTTTTTTCATGTTATATTAGTAGCGTTCGTTTACTTAAAAATTTGTACTATCCAGTAAGAACTTTTACTGGATTTGCGCTTGCGTAACCAAAATCCAGTAAAAGGAGAAAAAATTGAGAGAGAAAAATTACAGCTTATAAACTGAGCATTTCCAAATTTTACTTGTTTTGTTTTTGCTTAAAAATCCAGCACGGTCATATGGTTACCTACAGCGATACCGTTTGGCCACATGGGCACTCTTTTAGCGCCTTTTTTAAAATAAAACTAAATTGCAACTTTCTAAAACTTTATGCCAAATGACAGTAAACTAAGTTTTTTTAAAATATCTCGATCCAGTATATATTAATTTCATCGAAGAAATTAATTATTTTGAAATTGTTTCACAATATAGTAATGTATAAAAGGACCCCGAACAATTTATAAATGAAATGAAACTATTGCAAAATAAAGCTAATGAAAAAAAAAATGCCGAATCTTTTTAGACCGGATTGGGAATTTATATTTTTACCTTTTTCGCCGGAACATCTTTTTTCTATACTATGACTAATGAAAAATAAATTTTCCAACAGACTTAAAGTCAACATTGTGAAGACCTCGTACAAAATTTTAATTAATAAAAATAAAATTTTATGTTAACTATTTTTATAAATAAATCTATATTTCTGCTATAATAAAAATTACTGTAAATAAATTATATTTTTATTTATAACATTGAATTTAGTAGTTTTTTCTTAAAATGCAATATTTTTTGTTTTTGTTTACACCAAATAAACAAATTTTAAGAAATTTTTAGGTATTGAAGCAGTTGGCCCCTTTTTCCAATAATTTCATTTTTTGCGACTTAAAGGGCAAAAATTTTTGATTACTAATCAATTTTTAAATAAACAATTTACCTTTGAATTTTTGTTTTTCAAGAGGTTTCGGTTGGACTTTATTAAAGCCTTGAATCAGTAAAATGCGTCTGCATCATAGAGAGATATTAGCAATATTTTACGCCCTAAATGTTGGAGTTTCCAAAAAAGTATATCTTTAAATTCTTTTCAGATGATACAGTGTCTGCATGCCAAATTTTAAGAAATCCGGTTGATTATTTAAAAAGGTATAGGAAGAGAGAGCTTTTACCATTTTGCCCTTTTTTACGCACTAAATAATAAACATTATAGGCTATGGTTCCTTCCAGATGTTACACTATTTTATCCAGGTATATACAAGTGTATATAGAGTAACTACACACTAAAAAAATAAAGTAAATTATAGCGCCTTCAGACGGGTATGATATTATCTTTTTTCACACTATATGGTAAATTACGTAATTTCAACATGATTTCGACCGAAACCACTATAGTGCGTAATTTTACGTCGGCCTGAATACCCTATTAAGGAAAAAAATAACTACTTTTACTGTGTGTACATTTAAACATTGTCCTAAAAAATACAATTCTTCAAATATTTATCTATTTATTCATTTCTATACATTTAAATTACATTACTTAAAAATGTTGTAAATACATTATATAATATCCGTCACGCTCGAAGAAATATATAGTTTGTTATTGTAGCATACATAATAAATTTTTTTTCTTTCAAACTATTTTATATGTAACCAGCTGAAACCTGTTGGGTTTCGTTATCTCCCTCATATTTAAATAAAATAAAAGTATCGAAATAAAATTGAAAGTTTAGACTACGTTCAAGGTTTTTCACATGAGACATGAAAATCTGTCCACTTTCCTGCTATTACTCTAGTTCTTAAAAAGTTTATAAGAAAGGAATTTTTACAAGCTGTTGAGATGCAATAATTTTCGAGTGTCGGACGTAAGATTAGTGGGTCTGCAGAGGTCCAAAATAGTGTTTAGATTATTGTTTTTTCTCAAAGTAAGAGTAAGAATAGAAGATCGATTAAAATATCCAATAAAGTCACAAAATATCGTATCTATTATCTAATACTCGTGAGTGTTTCCCGTGGACTATAAGTTTCATTGGAAAGACTTTATTATTTATTTTTTGGTAAGAAAAGTAGTATAAAGGAGAAAGGGAGGAAGTATAAAGGTGAAAGAAATTGGAGGCGATTGTGCAACTGCTGTTGCAATGGTTTGGTCTAGCGCGTTCTGCTAGAGTTGATTGCAGCCTTAGCTTCCTTCCTCTTTAATAGCAGTCTCCAAGTTTCATCGCTAATCCACTCTTTACGAGCATTTTTCTTATATCGTAGGTGATCGTTTGCGGCTTAAGTGAAGATTTTTTTGTTTCTTCCAAGCTTTTTTCATATCTTCTTGGCGAAACTTGTTTATTGTTTCTAATAGCAGCAAATTTCAAGCGGATTGTTGCGAATACCAGATGATGATCACTTGCGATATGGCTCCTCTTTTGTTATGTAAATCTAAAAGCGAACCTCGCCACTTTTTACTTATAGCGATGTGATCGATTTGGATCTCAGTTTTACCGTCAAGTGATACATAAGTCACTTTGTGCACTCTTGGATGAGAAAACAGCGTGTCACCAATAACGAGATTATTCCCTGTCAGCCGTAGTCCATATTTTCCCATTGTTCTCTCCACGCTAGTATTGTCTGCTCCAACTTGTGGTGACCCATCATTATCACGATATAACCTCGGTGTACTGTTGCCAATAATCTACCAAGAAGTTCATAAAATGATTCCGTTGTAGATAGTTCGTATGTTTCCGTTGGAGCGTAACATTGTATGCATGTGAGATTGCGTGCCCTGGTCCGCAGTCTTACATGTATAATTATGTCAGAATATGTCTTCCAATCGATATGGCATTCCTTACAGGTTTTGACAATAAAATACCTATACCACTGGATCGGGGTTCATCACTTAAATTCCTTGAATAGAGTAGGGTAAGCCCAGTAGTCGTAAATTCTCCAGGATCATACCATTGTATTTCGAGGAGGACGAGCATTGTGAGTTTGTAGGTGTTAAATTCTTTGCAGGTTTTGATATGTAAAATAAAAACCAATGCTCAATGGAACTGTTTTACAAAATGGATAATTCTCAAACGTCTTGCATAAAAATATAAGATTAGTTTTTCTTTTAGTATTATTTTTCGGCGTTTTTCAAATCAACCATTTGTGGGTAAGACGAGAAATGTTGGAGTAAAGTCAAACGTATTAAAAATTGCAAATTTGAATATATTTAGCATTTATTAAATACTTTTAAACGATTTTTGTATTTATGAGACTACTGGAATTTTAAAATTAAAGTATATAATGAAAACAGAAAGCTAAAATTGATAAAACTAATAGAAAATAATAAAGCAAAATTTATAAAAATAGGCAGTTATATCTCGTATTTGGAATAGCATAACGTAAAGGTGTAATAAATTGCTATAATTTTAGTGCACAAACCATTTGGATGAGATTTATCATACCAAGTGTGTTTTTTATAGCATCCACTATTTATGCGACTTTTAAATCCAGATTTTTTCCTTTAACAAGCTAAGGTATATATTGATGCTAGCAATTTTTAATCTTATCGCTGCGGTGTTTATTAAGTTATTTACAATTTTCCTAAGTTCTATTGCTTTTAGTAAAGCATCAAATTTTTGATCTGTTTTATTAGATTTTCTTAAATATTTTCATACTATTACTGATTAAACCAATTACATATTTTTAGCAAAAGTGCAAAAGATATTGGTGCAAAATTTGTTAAATAATACATCGATCTTACCCCAATATATTTTTGCAAAAATACCCCAATTTCATAATTTTTACGTTAAGTAGAGATCTGAATATGCATTATAATTTTGGGTCAAAACATATTTCCCGTTAAAATATATGCATTTTATTTGCGTGCGCTCGGAAAGCAACAAAATAAGAGATTTCATGGATGAAATACATATTAAGAATATAGTGCAATAACGAATGATATTTACCAATAGTTTTTTTTTTTTTTTTTTTTGTTTTTGGCAGAAATAATAAAATAAAAATACTTTTCTCCATTACCTCATATGCCGCAATATTCCACTTTCCCCTATATAAAAATATCTTACAAACATTAAAAAACCAACCAACACAAATAGTTTTTTACGTATAGATTAATTTATTTAATGTGAATCAAGATCGAAATATAATTTTTTTTTATATGTAAGACAGCACCAAAATTCAGCGCCTTTTGAATTTCGACCGTAAATCCAGTTGGAATATTTTATTTGGTTGTAAAAATATATTGCGTGAAATATTAATGAAATCGGATATTGTTAAACCATATCATTGTAGGAAGTAGATTTTTGAATCTACACATAATTATCTATCAAACAAGATAATTATAAAAAATCGGTTAAAAAGTGTTAAAGTTATTACGAATTCCCCAGACCATTAATTTTTTTATACCACATGTGTAAAGAGTGTACAAACAAATTTTTATTTTTTTAAATACTTAAATAAAATGCTATTTCTATTTAAATTTGAATCATAATTACTGAAAATTATTTTTTTGTTTCTGTATAATAACTCAAACCTCTTCTTGCGCTTGCTTAAAAAATGATAATTTTTTTAAGACTGCTTCAAAACTCAAATTTCAAACTTTTAAAAGTTTGAAATTTGAGTTTTGAGTTACGAGTTTATAAACAGTACCACTCGAAATAAAATTAAAAAGAAACTGGGTCAATACATTATATAACTAAGCCGTACCTATGATTTAAATTTTGCGTATTTCGGCATTTTTCGCATTACAAAGTAAATTTATTGATAAATTTATTCATACTAAAAAAAATTATTACACAATAAGATAAGTAGTAATACCTCACAAAATATATTGTGAAGTTTAAAAAAAAAACCTCGAAGTTCAAATGTCAAAATTTGGAATATTTGAACATTTTAAAGAATACATAACAAAAATTTATTTATTTTTATCTGGATTTCTATGAAATTTTATGTAAATATAATGGAAGAGCATTCATTAATATTAACAGTAAAAACGCCAAATTTGATCCGGGATCGAGGTCGGGGTTAGCATTTTTTTAAACGCGCCTGTTCTGAATATATTTGTGATGTATTTGTAAAGTAAGTTTTGTTAACTAATGTCATAGACAAATAAAATGAAAATTACCAAAATGTTAAACCTTCGGAATTCACAGAAATGATTGCATCCAAATCCAGATTTAAAAAAATATTTTTTCGTGATGAATTCCTTAGCAATTTGAAATATATAAAATTTTGATCTTTGACCTCCATAGTTTGAAGGTAATCTTTGTCCGATTTTCTTAAAAACTTCAGAAAACATTTACCGAGATATGGTGTATCTTATTATGTAATAATTTTATTCAGTTTGAATATCAGTTAAAAAAAATTACTTATAACTAAAAACTGAAAAAAAAACCGCAGAATTCAAATTGCATATATGGCATAGTAACATAAAGTATTGTCTCAATTCTTTTTTAGTTTTATTTCCAGTGGTGTTTTCTATAAATTTGCGAAGTTTTATTTAAACTTTTTGAAATTTGTTTAACAAAATTTTAAAAAGCCTTGAAAATATTTAACATTTTAATTATCCTGCAGAAACAAAAACTTATTTTTCTTTAATTATCAGTGTTGCCAGTTTAGTCATTTTAAGCTAAATCTAGCCTTTTTTATTTGGATTTTAGTTTCCAAATTTTTTTCTGGCCTTTTTCATTCCTAAAATTGCCTTAAAAATGCTAAAATATTAGGACTTCAGCAGCGAAGAAAATAGTTTCTTATTTGCTATTACTAATTTTATTTTTACAGAATGATCAATTTCATCATTTTTGTGTATTTAATCATACAACAAACAAAAAATTTCGTCAGCAGCGCTTTTTCCGCACATCAGTAATAAGTTAGCTAATTTTATGGACTTACTAAATCGATCATTATGATTATTTTTTAATATACTTCATTAACTATAGAACTATTTATGAATAAAATTAACAAATCTCATAAAAGCGAAAAATCACCTAAAAATTTGAAAATGCTTAATCAAAAAGGAATTATAGTTCTAAAATAGCGACAAATCAATTAAAAAATTGAATAAATTTTTATAATAATCAAAATTTGTATGTGCATTTTTTGAGCGATTTTTATTGGGTCATTCTGTTGGCAACCGTTCTATATTTCATTTAAAAATTTAAAAAAATATCAAAAACTAACCAGAAGGTGAAAAAATAAGTTTTAAAACTAAAAAATAGCCTTTCTCTTCTTTTTTCTCATCTCCTGGTAATTATTGTTAAAATTTAATTAAAAATAGCATTTTACTTAAACATTTCTCAAGAAATTATAAATTCATTTGGACGCTCCATACACTAGTGGTCTAAAACACATTAGTGGTCTGTGAAATACGTAATAACTTTACCATTTTTTAACCGATGCTTTCCTTTTGTATCTTCTTTAAAAGATATATATAATATATACATATATATATATATATACATATATATATATATATATATATATATATATATATATATATATATATACGACCCATGCGGCACGGGTTAACGATATCCGATTTCACTAATATTCCACACAATATATACTTACAACCCAGTGAATGGCTAGTTACGGTCAAAACTCAAAAGTGGGTAAATTTTGGTGCAGTCTAAAGTATAACGTAACCAAATGACGTTGAAAGTGAAAGCTTAAAACTAAAATATTCTGTCTCTTCAGGATGTAAAAAAAAAAACATAGCTTAAGTACGTTAATCATAATGGTGTGCCATTATACATATACATTTTGTATAAATAACTCTAATATGGCGAATTCAAGTTCATTTCAGATATAATTCTGTACCACCAAAGCCTTGACAAAACGCAACAATAAACCAAGACTATTTTTTCTTATCTTTATCACCGTTAATTAAAGCCTAGGGACTTACTTGCAATCACTGAGAAGGATTTTTTTTTTTTTTTTTTTTTTTGAAAACACTGTGTGATTGGTGCAGGGTATCTAAGATTCGTCACAATCGAACATAGCACTCTTTTATTTTTCACCCTACGCTATTGAGTATGTGGGGACTATAGTCAATTGATATTTCTAAAATTTAATAGTTTAATTTACACTGAAGGGAAATTTATGTGGGATTTATGTATGTTCAGTAGACTGCCCATGAATAAAAATTTTTTATTTTTGGTACATGGGGCTAAAAAAATAATATGTGTGCGAAAATTGGGTCGATCTATCGTAAACTTGACTTTGAATTTTATTTTTTTATTGCGCTATTATTCCTTAATTTAAAATTGTGCGAAAAAAACTATATAAGCTTTTTTATTCAGAATAAAAAGCATAAATTTCTGACATATAACTTTTTAGCCTACTATGACTTATTGTAATGTTTTAAGTAATCAAAGTAAAAATTTATATTTGGACTTCTTTAAAAAGTCCCCCGTTTTAATATGGACATGGCCTGTTAGAAACGGTTTTTATTATTTTGTAGATCAAGATTTGTAGTCTTTCCAAATCAGTACATTTTGCCAAATATGCTTACTATTTTAGCGTATGTGGAATAAAATTTGAATTTGGGGTGTCGATTTTTTACTTACTATACAATATTGGCATTAAATGCAGGTGTAGCTTGAAATTTTAGATAATTACATCGAGTATTTTTATATTGTTATTGTATTAAATAGTCGCACAAAATTTAGGTGTTGCCGATTAGCCGAAAATTTATTAAAGTTGAATTGTTAATTGAAACAATTTTGTTGCACACATCAAAACTATAAGAGACGGTACTTCTTATGAAATCGGCTGCGCTCGCCGTTGGGGATGTGTGTTTTTGTCCCCTAGAAGTTATGAATTGAAATTCGTTGCAGTGAACTTTTCTTTAGGTAGCTAAACTCATATTAATGATGGGTTTTTTGGAAAGTATAGAATATTCTGGCTAGTAATCGAGAATGGTTTAAGGTGTTATATCCATCCCCTTCTTAGCCCACCCCCCACACTAGTTAAACGTAATTTAAATTCCAGCCCTATTTGTTCTACTAAAAACTATTCACATGTCTTCACCTTTCGTAATAATTGCAAATTAAAGTTTAATATTTAATTTTTCAAATGTTTAGTTTAACAAATTTTATTAAGTATTATTAAAGAAATAAAATGATAATTTAATAATGGACATAAATTAGTAAACATAAAAAATGCGTTTATAAGGGCACTGTTGTAATTCATTAAAACATTCTCAATATGAAAACTAACATAAACAAGTAAACGATATTAAAATATGAATATATATATATATATATATATATATATATATTATGCAATGAACTTAAGCCGAAAATGAAAAAAAAAAAAAAAATCTAAAAAACTATAAAAGAATTTCACAAAAAATCTATAAACAAATTAACCCAAACACAAGGCACGGTGTAAAAAAGTGTTATATTTTTCATTGCTACTTAATAAGTGGCTAAACAGTAACAATTATACATTGCTTGAATTATTACCTAGCTAGTAGTTTTAAGCATATAAACAATAATAATTGAAAAAAGGAGAATACAAAAATAATTGTAAAAAGCTTTATCGTAAACCACTTGTCTTACTTACGGGTAATAACATATAGAGAAATATAAGTTACGGATGCCAGTTCCCAAAAAGTTGTAAGTTAAGTAAATGATTTTTACAAAGAACACCACGATGGGATGCTGAAAAGTGCTGATGACGGTCGTGGTGGACTAGAAAGTGCATTCCATTCTGCCGAGTGTCCAATAAAACTTTTACAATGTATTCTTCTACAATTATTCAATAAACTTAAGCCAAAAGTACAAAAATCTAAAAAAACTACAAAAAATTTCAACAAAAAAAAAAAACTATAAAGAAATTTTTTTTTTTTAAATCCAATATTTCATTATCCTTAACAAAGCAAAATTTTATGAATATGTGTTTCCGTTTTTGTAGGAAAAAAAAATTTTTTTGTTTTAAACACTTGAAATGAAGCCAACAAATTTTACACACAGAATGAAAAAAATTTTAAAGTTTGAACATTTTCCTTAAAACAAGATTCAAAGTTCTACATTCGAAATTAAAATTTTAATACTACACCCAAAGAATTTTGTTAGTATAGATAGCGCAACATCGACATCACAAAATATTTTTACACATTCTTTGTCTTAAGATTAAGTTTATTCCTAATTCTTCATCGAGTATATAGCTTTCCCATTAAAAGCTTAGTTAAAAGAAGGACGGTGTGAGCCATTAAATCGCTAACGATCAGTCGGGATTGGAGGATTTCGTGTTCTCTTTTCTACTAACTTAAATTTTTATATATAATGTTCATTACAGACTACCAAAGTCTAAATTACTAAACAAAACTACTTTAAAATAGACCGGTATAACCACAGAAATAAACAAAGGAAAGCCCTTCTACGCAAAAGACATTTATCAAGTTATTAAAAATTATGCATCCCAGACATTATTAAGTACATTCATTATATAACCATCCCTTACCGTGATTCTAGTGTCTTAAATAAATTTAATATCTAGAATCCCACAACTAGCTAGTCTTAACCTAACATTTCCTTATTGAAAACAGATTAAGTTTTAATTTACCAATTCATACTAACATTAACAAATTTTATTTTAACCAATTATAAATTCACCAAAATCAAAACAATTAAATGGTACATCAAATAATTTTTTTATGAAAATATAACAAACTTGGGGATAATGTTTACCTACATTGTAATTAATATATTATATACAAAGTTTATAAAAATTGTAAATACTAATATTAACTTTTTAAACTGTAATTAAACAAAGCTTTTAAACAATGTAAAATTTATATATAATTAAAATATTTTAACTAAAATTCTTAAAAAATATTAGCTGAATTTTAATTTATATAATTTTTAATTATTGATTATTAATCTGCATCAGAGAAAAACTACAATTTTAATACTAATTAAGTTTAAAGTTACAACAACATCAAAAAAATATTTTCGTATTAAATCCACTGTATTTTGCTTAAATTTCTAACAACAACAAAAAAGAAATCGCTATTTAAAGTTTAATAAACACACTTTAATTAAGTAATAAAAAATAACAACGAAAGAAGGATTAATACTTGTCAATTAGTAAAATAATCAAAACAAAGAGCAAAAATATATTTGTAACACAATTATGACAATTATCAATGATTTTTTATCTCTTACTCCTTCTTTTGTGCTGCGTCTGCGCAAAAAAAATAATAGTAATAAAATTAGCGAGAGTAACAAAATTTATAATGACTTACCAAACTATATTACGTCGATCGTAGAGGCCCCACCGAACCAGACGATGTTGGAGTATTGGGGGGAATGGAATATAAAAATTATTTTTTTTTTCTCAATCATCTTTTGTACTTTTGTGCATTAGGTGTAATTTTGTGTTTTGGTGTTTTGTGTGATGTGTGTAATTATTTGTATTTACCCTGCCAGGAATTAGGTGATAATTTTATCCACTATCAGAAAAATGTCTCTTTCTAGTATTCTCAAGATGTTATTTTCCTATTAGTAAACAATTTTACAAAAACAAATAACATTAATTTCGATTTTTGATCTACTTTATCTACATTTATTACTAACTAAAGTGTAGAAAAATTCACTTAAAAGTTAGTTTTTTCATAAACATAGAGTTACCAAAAACTGTCTCTCATTAGTGTCCTCAAGATGTTATTTTCCTGATAGTAAAAAATTGTACGAAAACAAATAACATTAATTTCGATTTTCGACCTTCTGAAAGTAAAAAACCATTACATTGTTTTTAAATTAAAAAAAAAAAAAAAAAATGTGAAGAAGACGATGGTACTTAGTTGGCGCGTTACTATCAAAAGCAAGCAATTGATTTTTTAAAAATTTTAAGAAAGCTTCGTAAAATTAAAATAAAAAAAAGAGTGATAAAGTGAGGTAAAAATAATATATATATATATATATATATATATATATATATATATATATATATAAAAGTGAAATAAAATGAAAACAAAATTATATATTGTGAAAAAATTTTTGAAAGAAATTTTAAATTAAATTAATTAAAAAATAAATTTCGAAATAATATTGGTTTGTTGTGGTAAATTTCCTATACCACCCCTACCCCCTTGGATTCGCGCCTGATATCAATACTTATTTTTTATCAGCAATTTGGTGTAATTTTAAAGTCAGATTTTCCTAATCACAAATAAAACCGATTTTTAATAACCCTAAATGACTCTAATTCGTCACACAAAAAAAAAAAAACATTTAATATTGTCATTAAAAAAGTATCAATACTGCGATACAGTTTTGCCCGAACGATGACTCTTCTTCGATAGGAAAATAACTTCTTTTTCTTTTACTATTTTAAAATAAATATGAATACTATTTAGTCAAAGTTTGGATAGTATATGTGTATAGAATTTCGGCAGAAATAGTGACTTTTTCTGTTCCTGAAAATGACTCCAATTTGACACATAAAAAAAGCACTTAATAGTGCCATTAAAAAAGTATTAGAACTGCTGCACACTTCTTCCCGCACGGTGACTCTTTTTGGATAAGAATCATATTCGACTGTTAAAAACAACTTGAGGTTACTCTTTAGTGCAAATTTGGATAGAAAATGTTGGCAGGGTAGTGTGATTTTGTTTTATTTTTTTGTGTATGTGTTTTTGTGTGTAAATATATTAATTCAAATTTTAACTTTTAAAATATGTACTATTTTTTTATCTTGCAATTTTTATTGATTTTATTTAATTTTTTAATCCCTTAACACGATTACTAATATTGATGGTAATGATAATCAATGATTTTAAATTATAATATAATATAATACGATTGTTTTAATTGTTAATTATTTATTTTTTTTCATTCACTTGTGAGAAATTTTAAAATTTTGTTTTTTTAACTTCATCTACTTTCTTTATTATTTTATTATATATATATATATATATATATATATTATTTTATTATATATATATATATATATATATATATATATATATATATATATATATATATATATATATATATATATATATATATATATATATATATTTGTAGCGATTTTTAAGGTACAAAACATATTTTCCATTGTAGGGTGGAAGAGTGGATGTAAAGGACCTGAATTTTTAAACGCAGTGTTAATGATGTTAATTAATAAGGAGCATTGACATAGAAAGTGTCTTTAGTCGTTTGAATGTTAGTGCCACAATTACAGATTGGATTAAAAGAAGTCCCGAATAGAATTCCATGAGTGACTCTAGTGTGACCCAGACGAAGACGTAAAAATTTGGTACAGTCTCATCTACGTATATATTTTCACATGATCAAGCATATAATCGTCGATAGATTTCCTGTCGCTGTTTATCATCTGGTACCAACGGGAAGTGGAGTTAAAAATATTATCTAAATCTATTAAAGTGTAATAATTTTCGATATGTATTTCTGTATATCGCCGAAATAAATTATTAGCGAAATATGAAGGCTGCATTTCTGGCTGTCAAATTAGCAATTTGATTTCCTTGAATCCATACTAGCTTAATGTTAGGAAATTTTTCAATTGTATAATATTCATTATTTTATATACTAAGAATTGATTTTAATGATGAAAGGGAGTCCGTGAATATGACGAATTTTACTTTTTTTTTTAACAAGGTTGAGAGCTTCATAAATTGTGATGATTACTGCCGAAAAAATTGTGTTAAAGTTATAGATGTTTGAAACCTTCAAAACATTGTTTTCAGTTGTTATACTGTATGAGACGTAACAGTCTGTCTTGGAACAACAGTAAATACTAAATTGTGATCCCTTAGCTCTTCTTTTAAACTTGCAAACATTTTTCTATAAATTGAAATAGGAGTATTGGATTTAGAAAATTTGTGCAATGATAAATTAACAGATTTTTTATCTAAAAACCATGGTGGAAGTAGTTTTGATTGTCGTTTTGAGGTATATAGTGTTATATTAAGAGCATGCAATTTTGAATTATTCTGTAGACAGTAGAAGGTACTTTACTTACTTCTTTAGAGTGAATTGTCTTTTCAACTATTTTTTTCAGAGTGTTATTATCATTGTATATTAATATGGGAAAGAGCTTGGAGGTGAGTATATCTCTTTGAGAATTCAGTCCTTATATCAGCTTTGTATCTTAAATTAGATCTTAATATAGATACACCAAGTGATATTCTTAAACATGAGTTTATTATAGAATTTATTTTGTTTATATGAGATTTTGTGGCATACCCGTAGAACTGTAAACCGTAGTTTATCTTAGAAATCAAAAGGGCCTTTGTTATTGATATTAGGTTTATTGCATTGCAATTTCACTTAACATTTTAAAATATTCAAGCAGTGAGAGAGTGAGGTTGAGAGGTCCATTATATAGTGGAAATGGATTGGAGTACTAGTTGTTAATACGTACTATCATTTTCCTTTTTGTCATAAAATTTGTTATATATTTGATAATATTTGGTCCTACTTTCCATTCTATTAATTGATTCAGCATTGAATGAATGCCTACTTTTTCAAACACAAGTTCAAAATCTAATGACTCGATGGTCGCATGTTTGCGTAACGAGAGGCAGTTAAAAAGTTGATAGTCTACACACAGAAGACTATCAATTGTTGAGCTTCCCTTGCTGAAGTCGAATTGTCGGTTATTGAGTAATTTGTCTGCTCTAAAAACCACCTATTTCCAACTATTTTGTTATGAAATTTTTAGAGAATTTGGAGTCGTCAGAGTTTTTTTACCAGAATTTACCGAATTCCATGGCTATTTCTGCTTTATCAGAAATCATTACATTTTGGTTTGATAATTAGATATATATTAGATCATATTTTTTTCTGTTGATGTATTTGGGGATATTTTAGAAGTTAAATTAAAAACGGAAACGCTTTTCGATTCTTCTATCTTCCTTTTAATATTTGCCCTTTTATATAAATTTTTTTATACATTTTTATATACATTAGCAGCTTATCTTGTGTCACATTTCTTTTAAATACATACCAAAATCTATTTCTTTTTTTTTTCGTTTTTAAAAACTCTTACTCCCTATTCCACTAACAGACCATTTTGGTTTTTATGTGTTTGTTGAATGGATTTGTTGGCCGATTGTTGTATTACTTTATAAAAATTAGCTGTTTCCTTATTAATATTGTCTGACAATCTTCTCTCGTTTTCAAATTCTGTGTACAGGTCTTGAAACATTTTCCACTTTGCTAATTTAGTATTGAATTTTGAACGTACGGTGTTATAATTTTCTGCATATATGGGAAACAGAGATACAATTATCGGAAAATGATCGCTTCCAAACAGATTGCTCTCTATTTTCCATTTAAAATTTGAACTTAGAGAAGATGAATAAAACGTTAAGTCAATATGAGAAAATGTGCCATAATAATATCAAATATACAAAATCTGATTTGTTGAAAAATGTTGACAAAATATTTCCTCTGTGACTGTTTGAACTTGAACACCAATTTCTATGAGGACTGTTAAAGTCTCGAGATATCCACGAAGGCAAATTTGGCGTAAAAACATTATCGAGATTTCTCTCACTAAAAGCTACCGTTGGAGAAATGTATGTGTTAAAAATATTAAATTTAATCTTTGATGTAATCTCAATCCAAATAACGTCAAAGTCACTGACACTGTAATCTGTTTATGTTGTAAAGATTTATGTATTAAAATAGCAACTCCCCATATCTTCTGGGGTATGTATTCTTAGTATATAAAATATAGTTTATAGGAATTGGTATATTGAATTGAGAGTGGCTTAAATGCATATAATATTTGGAAGTGGGATTTAGTTAGTGTTAGCTGTTCTTTATAATTGTTAATATAGCCGTTCATGTTCCATTGCAAAATGTTAAGTGACATATATGACACTCAGATGAAAAAGTTCACGAATGTTTAAAATAATGATACAATTTTGTACGTTTAACTGAACAACTAAATTGATATTATAGGTTATATTTATTGTTTGAGGGTTTTGGACGATTGCTATGGTATTTTTTACAGTTAAGATATTTTGTTTAATTTTAATCATAATGAAGAGTAAAGAGATCAAATTATTAGGTAATATTATATTTATATATAAATTAAGATGTATTTTTAACTTTACAAACAAGTTTTGTTTGTAGTTATAATATTTGTATATTATTTTGCATTTGTTCTTTTGAGCAAATAATTTATGTATAAAAGAATAGTTACAAAATAAGAAAGTGACCGTTACAAATTTATTAAGATTAAATGTTTGATAAATTGTTTTCCATCATATTTCAAATATATTAAGGATAATAATTTCGATCACAATGAAATAAACTTTAATAAATAAATTAATTCTTTGAAACAATTTATAAGTTTAATAGGACCAATGCTGTTATATAATGTTAGAATTATTTTAAATTTTTTTCTTTTTATTCAATTACACTATGCTAAAAATGAGACTCATTTTTTTGACAATGTGGGCACCCATTGGGTTAATCTAAATCGATGATGCTGAATGCGCTCGTTTTTGAGAAATTTCATTTTGAAAGGCTAAAAAATGAAATTTCTTTTAGCTTAAATTTAATAATTGACCCCAGTATTAACAAACAACTTTTAAATTAAAAATGCATTTTAAATCAAAGTTTTTATACAAATTTTGTATCTAAAATGTATTTTAAATTTAAAATTGGTTTGTGAATACGAGGGTTAATTTTTGAATTTAAACAATATAGACAACTATTTAATTCATTTCAAATATATTTTAAACGGTAATAAACAAAATAATAATTCTGTAAGCAGAAAACAAAAATACAAATACATTTAAAATTTGGCTAACACTGATTTAATTTATGATGGGAATATATAATAAACCGATTTATTGTTTGATATACATAAATAGTGTCCCTTTTATTTCTATTATAATTCAATTAATTCACTACTTCCATAAATAAGTTTAAACATAAATATCGCGAGTACGAGCGCTTAATTCGAAAACGGCTGTCACCATTGTATTATGCTTACTCAAGTTTATCAGTAGGGTGCCCAGTTTGTTAAAATTCGCAACTAGCACAGTGTTATTATTAGCTATTACAATCATCATTGGCTTTGTTAAAGCTGAATTTACATTAACAAATTATACGAAATTTTAAGTACTAAAAATTTTACGACACTTAAGATTTTAGTTCAGTTTTTAGTATTTCTTTAAAAAACCAAATAAAATTTTAATTTGAAAATTTGGCGACAGAGACTCAAAAAATCTGAAAACCTTGCATAGTACAACTAAATTATCTTTCATAAATTGAGATATATTTGAATAAAATATTAAAGCTATTAAGAGTATGGTAAAGAGATATATGAAATGGTGTAAAGAACAAAAGTAAAATAAAATTTATAAAGATTAGCAGTGTGACCAGATGCGAAAAAATTTTGCAGCTAAATCGTTTTTAAAATAAAGGTAAAAAATGCTAAAAAAAATATTTAAAAATGATAAAGAAAAATCTAAATTAATAAAATACTTTGTTATTAATTTTATTATAAAAAAAGAACCGATTATAAAACAGAAGAAGGAAAAGAAGACATATACAAAAGCTTTAGTTGCAAGACCAAAAAGAGTCATAAGCAGCTCTAAGATGGATCTACCAATATTTGCTCTCCTATCTGCTGCCATCAAGTCATTCAATTCACATGATGTATGCACAATATTCTCAAGTTTGCAGTTATATTTATCACCCAGTTCGTTATGGCATTGCATCCCTAACCATCTAAATCAATGAAGTTGCAATCGTGGGTAGTGGCAAATTACGTGTTCCACTTACCACTTACGTTTTCTCAACATCCTCACATTATCCATAAAGATTCGGTGTGTCCTTGTCCCACATACTTAATTTCGGTCTAATCGACAAGTTTCCCGTCATAACGATAATAATACTTAAATTTCTTGCGTTTCATCCTACAAAGCTCATGCATTTGGAATTGTAGAACAGATATATTATTTTAACACGTACACAGGTATGGAAACACTTATTTAATATTTTTGAATCTCATCTAATATAGAAATTAAGTTGTAATATTTGAATTTCCTGAATTATTAAAAAATGCTAAATAATATGCCAAATTCTAAATGAAAAATTTGCGGCTAAATCTGAACAAAAAATACTAAATTTAGCTGCAAAAATGCTGAAATGGTCACATTGAAGATTAGGTAGGATGAAGTTGACATGTAATATGTGAAATGTAAGAGATCAATTTTTATATCAGTTTTTACTTTAAACATTTAATTACTATGTGGTAAACTTTAATAGGAATAAGAAATATATTATTTTACTTTCTATTTGCCCTTTTAGAATTTCGAGAATTTCATTTTTGCAATTTATGCATGCTGCTGGATGTATACACTTTTCGTTCAGATCTTCATTAACGTGGAAAGCATTTGAACAATTGGCGCATATTTTTTCATTTTTACATACTTTTGCAATATGTCCAAATTGTTTTCAGTTTTTACATTCTAAAGGTAGAGATATATAGGTATAAAGGCTCGTACTCTAACTTTTTCATAACCAATTCCAATATTAGCGAGTAGACTTGTAGAGGCAAAAGTTATCATTAAGAGGCCGGTTTCTATTAACTCACCATCAACTATTTTCAATATGTTTTTTACATATGACACATTTTGTTCCTTTAACTCTGATAAAATTTCGGATTTTCTATACCACGTAAATCACTAGAATATATAACAACCTTGGCGCAATTTAGGCCAGGATGCACTTTAATGTCTACTTTGATTTCGGGAGATAAAGACGTCAGACATATAAGCTTATTGGCTAATATAAACGATTTCGTTTGAATAAGTATAGCTCCATTAAGAAGCTTTTTAAATTGTTGTACCTCTCCATCTGCAACACTATCAACCACTTTTTTTGATTTTATGGTTATATAGGGCTCGGACGCGCTCCGCGATCTGACGGTTCAGTCATGTTAAAAAAAAGCCGTCGGTTAAAAAGCGCACAAAATTTTTAAGTAAAATATTTTTTTTTAATATAAATTGTAAAAAAAGTAATGAATGTGAATATTTTTTTATTATCATTATTGAGAGAAACCGTTATATACACTACATTTGGTTAGCGAGTTTAGTCTACACAGGATTAGAGCTTTACGTGGAATGATGAGGTGTAAGACATAAAAAAGGTGTTTATGCGTAAAAATATTAAGACCTCAACTTTTATAATCGGCAACACCTAAGTTTCTAGTAATTGTTTAATCGAATAACAATCTAAAAATACTCGCTATAATGATCCAATAATTCCCGTGTTACTCTGCATTTTATGCCAATATTTGTGTAAAAATTAGAAAATCAATACCTCAAAATCAGAATTAGGTTCATATATGCTGGAATAGTTTGCATATGTGTCAAAATGTATTAATTTATAAAAACTACAAATATAAATCTTTAAAATAATAAAAACCGTTGCTAACGGGCTAGATCTGTATTAAAACGAGGGTCTTTTTAAGAAAAGTCCTTATATAAATGTCTACTCTGATTGCTTATAATATCACAACAATTTATAGTAGGCTAAAAAAATTATATATCAAAAATTTGTTTTTTTATTCTGAATAAAAAATCTTATATAGTTTTTTTTCAAAAAAATATTAAATTATAGATTTATAGCTCAATAAAGGTTTTAGTTACTTTTAAAACCTTTTTTTAGGACAAAAGTCTGGCCGGTTTACAACCAATCAGCCAAATTTTTGCACACACACATATTATTTTATCGCCATCTACCGGAAACTTCTGGTAGAACAAGCAAAATAAAAACTTTTATAAATTCCATACATTTCATGGGAGGTCTAATGTTTAGTTAATTTTCTCGATATTTTTTTTGTCTCAATACTGATAATTATATGAGTTTATATGAGAGCTATGGTGGATTTTGGGACGTTCAATTTTGTGGTGTGATTTATGTTAAAAAATATATATTTGTGCTGAAGTTTATACAAGTAAATATTTGTATCCATATTTAGGCCATAAAAGACCGATCATAACCGATTTGTTCTTAAATTTCCGTGCACTTTTTCCAATCATCGTTGGAAGTTGTCATTTAATCAAGATATGAACAATACTATAATTTTGCACAATTTTTAGTGAGTAGAATTTTACGTTCTACTTTGTTTTTATTCTACTTTTTTATACTATGTTGAACCACTAATATCCCCGAATCCGAAAGCGTTTATGGATCAAAAAAATTTAAGAAAAGTAGGAAAGTTACAATATGCTTTTGTTTCAACATAAACTGACCCCAAAACAGTTTTCTCAAAGTGAAAAATGTATTCAGTGAACCTTCGTTCATGCAGATAGGGTTTGGTAAGCCTTTTTCAATTTTAATCGCAATTTAATTGTATTTCTAATTGAGCAAATGATTAGATTTTTTTTAATAGATTCCTAAAATTTTGTTTTTTATAAATCTTTGAACATGTTTTAGCGAAATCTAATAGAAGAAAAATTATAGGGATTTTTTAATATCACATTCCATATTGAATTTAAAGGAATTTATTGAGATTTTTTAATTTTGTATGATTCTTGTACGCGTAGGACATCTTGTTAGTGAATACTTATGACTTGTTTTGATAGAACTCTCTTTGTCAAGACACTTTCCTTGACAACTAAGTTCAATTATTAGACATGACATTATGTATATGACATCAAGATGAAATAATATGCAAAGTTTAGTTTTTTTTCCTCAAATTTTGGATGAACTCTTATTATACTTGGTTATATTTAGTTAAAAATTATATATTTTTGCTTAAATTTATTTTAATAACTAAGTAATTCATTATTGGAAGACAAACTTTAAAAACAACAGTTTTAGTACATAAATAAAAAGTGGTGAAATTTTGGACATCTCGAATAAAATTCATCAGTTATAGCACCAAAAATGGTGGTTATATTTCATGTTGTTTTGCTGGGTAGTATTGAAAAAGAGTTGCAGAAGTGTCTTTTTTTAACACCCTGTTGTAACTGGAAGGATGTAATTATTTATGATTCTTATTTACTAGTTTTGAAGTTCTGCTCTTAAAAACATTTTAGCATTGTTAAAAGATAATAAGTAAATGAAATTGTAAAAAGCACTTGCCTATTTTCTGCTGAGTAATTACAAGGGTGATAGACTTGGTTACTAGCCGGTTTAAGAAACCAGTTTTATCGGTGTAGGTACTGTCGGTTGTTTTAAAATGGTAATTCTTAGAATATCGAATATGCCGGTTTTTTATTAAAATAGTTTTTTTGCTTTTACACAAAAAAAAAATAGATTCTTTGCCAAAACCAAATTTTTTGCCAACAGAATTTTCTCGGAAGCAAAAACTATATTTTATTCGATTATAATTACCAAATGTTCATGGTACATGTAACTATTTTCATTATCAATTCGGTAAGGAGCTACAACAGCTATTGCTAAATATTTTGTTTTAACATAAATTACATTAGCAAAAATATATAATAAATTCACATAAAAATTTTACATTATGCACTCGTGCAACTGCCTTCAATTCATACCGTCTAAGCAGTAATACAAACTGATACCAAACATCTAGCAGAGATGTTGAGACAACAACAAATATTGTTAAAACAGCATAACTGATACAAGAAATATCACTAAGAATTAAAAATCATCTGCAACAAAATTTTGCAAAATTTTAATTGAATTTCTTATAATTTTATTAATTCATAAGTTTCTTCAGATTGTTTTTTCATGTGATTTTTTTTTTTTTTATAAAAATTACATTTTTTTACCTAATTTCTTATTTACGTTCCATTGAATTCATAAATCCAACAAAATTTTGCTACGTGTTTTGTTCAGTTGGGAAATTTTGTTTCAGAAACATTCTTATTCAATTTTACTGATTTCTTAAATTTTTGCTTTGCGTAAATATTTTTTTTATCATATTTTTATTTATTTAAAACGATAATACCCCATTTAAATTTGCACAAAATCAAGTTTAAATGAGATTTCAAGCAGAATATACATGACTTAATGGGATTCCATACAGATAAAATATAGTTTCAAGTGAGATTTCGACAAAATATTTAAAATTTAAATAAATTTTGAAAATGTTCGTTTTTCAACACTGTTTTTCTTTCAGTATGTTAATAAAATACAATTATGTGCTAAATAATAATGTCTTTTGAGTGTAAATAATTATTTTTAAAATTAAAAAATTAATAAACTTTTTTGGGAAAATTATCATAAATAAACTTAAAATTGAATTAAAAAAAGTTGTGTGAAACATAAAACTAATTTAAAAGTGTTTAGTGCATGTTGTTAAACAAAAACTAGTAGTTTTTGACATCATTCGGTTTTTGATTGAAAAACTACATGAATTTCTTTAGTTTTTCCATACATATGAAAAACCCATTTTCATTTAGTTTTTTTTTGAAAACCAAACTACCAAAATAATTATTTATGACACAGCCTGCTCAAATATTTTGGAACAGCAAACTTTCATATATTATGAAAAAAATAATATTTTTGATTTTCTTGATTAGTTTTATTTATCATATAAATGTTGTTCATAAAATATTCCCAAAAATATTTTTTAACAGATTTTTAAATGTTAAAAATATATCACAATGTACTTCAATAAAAATTTATTACAAAATGAAGTACCAACAAAAACCACATGGAGAGAAAACAAGGTATGTAAGTAAACGATTTGGTTTCTGAATTTTAGTTTTCCGAAAACTAACCAGTTTTTCTCTTGGTATAAACGGCATATAAAAAAATTAGTTTAATATCACCGAATATATTGCTTTTTTTGTTTTAACCGAATTTTTTTTTTCATTTGAAATAAATTTTTTATTACAAAAATCAATACTGAGTATTAAAATTCGGTAGCCAGCTTCAATATTTTTTAGAAAATTTTAAATTTTACGAATTTAAATTGAACCAACCAAATTTTCTATTGCATGAGTGCTAATTCCATCATAATGATAATTTAAAAGTAATAAAAATAGAGAATCTGTTGTAGGCGAGAAATTTTAATACTCCTACCAAAGCTTGGATGTGTTAAATACAGATTGTTCTAATTTCAGAATTTCACTTCAGATGTATCAAACTGAGTACTTCCTTACAGTAAAGAACTGAATGGGTTCTCCTTTGACTGTTGCAAATGTTATTTCTATTTAAGACAGACAATCACATCTCAATTTTAGTAAAATCTATGCATATTTGGCAAGGGTGATAATCATTAAATATTTTTCACTAGATAAAAGGCAAATAGCGCACGGTGGCTCAGAAATTGATTTTATTGGGCAAAAGTCCAATTTTTTATTAACACCGATTTCCAAAATATTAATGCCACTCAATATAAATGTAAAAATATTGGAACTAAATTGGTCAAAAAATTATATCAAAATACTGGTAATTGTAGGTGGTATGCTGTTAAAGACAAATATTTTATGCTATTTTATTAAAAAAAATTGATTTTATTTAAATTTGACCAGAAGTAAATCATCATTGCTCGTAAATTATTATCGATTGGCTGCATTTTTTTATTATGATGGCAGAATAATAGTTTTCAAGAAATAGTATGATGTGTCAATATACCGTTTAGTCCTGCTGTGTTATTAAATGTCAAATTTTGATTTTAGTGGAATAGAACTTTTGAGGGTTAAAAGGGTTTAAAAAATTGTACTACCAGAAGAAAAACGAAGGTGTCCTCATTAGCCATATTCATACTTTTGTACCTGTGTGGACCCGTCTGTAGAAATCTTTTTCCATTTGAATGATATTACTCCCAAAATTTGCTCTATTTTTATTTTACCTTGCCATATTACTCAAATATGAACACAACAAGCCCTATAAGTTGTAATAGGTATCTTAAGTATATTATTATAATAGCCAGATAATAGCCAGTGGTATTCGAATATAAACTCTGTTGCTATAATGTATTTAAGAAATTACAATAAAATTTTAAAATCTTTATAAAACATACAAGAATACGATTCATGCTACACATACTAAAACTCAGTTATGATTTGGATTTTAAACCTACATTATCAATAAGAAATATCGACACCAATATGGCGTTAAGATGTGGATTGATTATAGATCGACCAAAGCAAGGATCAGGAAATAAAAATGATGGGAATACAGCAAGAAGGTTCTTTTCAGATCCCGAAAGAGCATCTGGAATAACACGCGTTGATATAAACCTTATTTGAAGATTTAAAAAAATTATCAATGTACTTGTGTGCAATGAACAAATTGATGCTAGATAATTTGGTGATTATGTGAAGGAAACTGCACGAATATATACAACCAAATATCCATGGAGATATATGTCTGTAACAGTTCACAAAATCTTTTATCATCCCTTAGAGATCTATCAGAGGAAGCCCGGAATAAGGATTACAGATTTTTGTAAAGAGCACAATATTAGAGAAATACCACGAAATTCTACAAATGAAGATCTATTTAATATATTACTGGCATCGTCAGATCCGCTCAACTCTAGCATTCAAAGTCAATGAAAAGTAGAACATCGGGATTTAGATGAAGAAGCACAATTACTGCTGGATGAAAGAAATAATATATAACTAAATACTAAATATCTGCATGCAATTTTCCAACAGAATGAATAATAATTATAATTTTCTTGTCCCTAATGTTATTTAAAAAAATCAAATAAACATTAAAAGAATCTCCATTTTTTGTCCAAAAATAAACTATTCTAGTGGAACATGGAATTGATAAACTGGAAACCTGTTCTCAAAATTATCCTGGGTATTATTGAAATGTTGTTTTTTGTCTGCTTATAATTTTTTTTACAGGTAAAGCTGACACAAAAATAAAAAATTCGCATTTTCATACTAAATGCTATAAAAAAATTAAACATTCAATTTTAGAATTAAATTTCTCAACAACTGCTGAACTGATTTTAATGAAATTAAAACTGGTGAAAATTTCAGGAAAATATCTCATCAGAAAAAAAGTAAAAATAAAAAATCTAAAATATCTCTTATTGAAAAATTCAAATTAATTCTTTAACTTTTCATTTGTGGAACAACACCTTCTTTTTCATGAAGGTGTTCAGATTTTCGGTCTCACTTTTATCTATTTAATGATTTGCAAATATGCATAGATATTGTTAAAATTGATATGTAGTTGTCTGTCTTAAATAGGAATAACATTTGCAAAAGTCGAAGGAGAAACCATTCAGTTCTTCATCTTAAAGGATGAAATTCTGAAATTAGAACAATCTATATTTAATGCATCAAAGCCTTTGGTTCAATGATAACCAATAATTAATTTTAAAATATAAAATTTGTGAAAAAACCATTCCGATAATTAGGTTCTAAGAACATAATTGCCAGAAGTACTTTAAATCGGTTATTTCAATTGATAATTCGAGTAGTTCAGACCGAATTTATTATTCAATTAGTTCATTTTTACAAGAGAATTTCGATGTTAAGCAACGAAATATTTGGAAATTGCAACCGATTTATGATATAGTAGGTGCAACCGACCAAATTCTATTGGCAACAAATTCGGTTGTGCCAACGAAACTGTTTTCTTTGTGTAGCAGTTCTTATATTTTTGCACATAGAACAAATATTTGTTAGAAAACGGTCGTTGATACACAATTTTAATCAAAACTTTTAAAATTTTACGCTTACTACTTTTAAATCATCATTATGATGGAATTTTTACTGGTGCAATAGAAAATTTAGTTTGTTAAACAAATTCGTAAAATTTAAAATTTTCTTAAAAATATTAAAGGTGATTACCGAATTTTAATACTCAATATTGATTATTGCAAAAAAAGGGAAAATATTATTTAATCAAATAATCTCGTTTGAATGAGATTTTTATACAAATTAAACATATACATACACTTAAAACTTTTAAATTTCACACAACTTTTTTAATTCAATTTTGAGCTTATTTATGATAATTTACCTATAAAATTTTATTTGTTTTTTAACTTTAAAAATATTTATTGACATTAAAAAGTCATTGTTATTTAGCACATAATTGTATTTTATTAACATACTGAAAAAAAATCAGTGTTGAAAAACGAACATTTTCAAAATCTATTTAAATTTTACTAGATTTTGGTAAAATCTGATTTGTAACTAGATGTTTATTTGTGTGGAAAATCTAATTAAAATCTAATTAAATTATATAGATTTTGCTTGAAATCTCATTTAAACTTGATTTTGTGCAAATGTAAATGGGGTATTATCATTCCATATAACAAACTAAGCAAAAATTTAAGAAATCAATAAGATTGAATAAAATGCATTTAAAATAAAATTTCGCAACTAAGCAAAACATGTTGGAAAATTATGTTGCATTTATGAATAAGAAATTAGCTGAAAAATTTTCACATGAAGAAACAACGGTAAGAAACGTATGAAATCATCTTATTATTAGAAATTCAATTAAAATTTTGCAAAATTTTGTGGCAAATGATTTTTAATTCTTAGTGATTTTTCTCGTACCAGTTATGCTATTTTAACAATATATATATATTTTTTTTCGTCTCAAAATCTTTGTTGGATGTTTGGTATACTAGTTTGTAGTACTGCATAGACGGTATGAATTGAATGTAATATTTTTATCTGAATTTATTATTATATGCTTTTGCTAATGTAATTTATGTTTTGTAATTTATACATATGTTTTTGGTTTAAATAAGCAAATGAGAAAAAAATATTTCTTTACCGAATTGATAATGAAAACAGTTACATGTGCCATGAAAATTCGGTAATTATAATCGAATAACATATAGTTTTTGCTTCCGAGAAAATTCTGTTGGCAAAATTTGGTTATGGCAAAGAATCTGTTTTCTGTGTGTAGAAATAAAAAAGCTCTTTTAAGATACAGTTTTTTTTTTTCGGGTTGAAAACCGGTCTATTCGATATTCTAAAAATTATGACTTTAAAAAAACCGACAGTTCATACATCGAAAAAATTGGTTCCTTAAACCGGTTGATAACAGAGTAGATCACCCCAGTGATAACCCAGCAAGAAACAAGCAAATGCTTCTTTGAAAGGGACATTCTCAAACTTTAAAAGTAAAATTAGATGCATATTTTGCACTTTTTTGGAATTATTTATTAATTAATTTTAAAAAACTTAAATATATATATATATATATATATTAATAGCACACTAAAATGCTAATAATTTCTAATAAAATTACAATTTCATTTATTTATTATCTTTTAACAAAGCTAAAATAGCATTTTTATCAAAAAAATATACGCACATATTTTTAGGAGTAGAACTTCAAAACTAGTGTATAAGAATCATAAAAAAATTACATCTTACCAGTTACACCTATGAGCTAAAAAAAAGTACTTTTACAGCTCTTTTTCAGCACTACCCAGCAAAAACTTCGGCTACTGAGTAACTTGTTTTGTAAAAAAAGACATGAAATATACCTTCCATTTTTGGTGTAACAACTGATGAATTTTATTCGCGATGTCACCATTTCAAAATCTTTTTTTGAGTACATATTTCACCACTTTTTATTTGAGTACCAAAATATAAGTCCGTGACTTTTCGCACTTCCCTCGTAGTTATATGAAAGGCAACACTATTTCCATCAAGTAACTTTTTTACGCAAAGTAAATGACGACACTTGCTCAAATTTTGACAGTGGTCTATTAACAGGTGAACTTGCATTTCATATAACTACGAGGGAAGTTCGAAAATCGCGGACTTATTGATCCGTCTGTACACCACAATCGACTTATATTTTTTGAGTTTTAAATAGTAATTTTCTAATTAGGCTTAAGTAAAAATCAAATGCCTTTCATTTTTACTAAAAACTACAAAAAAAAAAACGAGCATGCGCTTCCAAAAAAGAACTTTTTCACCACTTCAAACGTAGAAAAAACGTAATGCATATTATTTGAAGAATAAAAATTACTTCTAAAAATAAAGTGAAAATAAATTTATTTGCAGCAGAATGTGAATAAATTCTAAGAAAATAAAAATGCCACTAATTGAAAGTATTTTGATTATCTCACAGAAAAAAGTTTGTACATAAATATAAACTTATACTTTATAAATATAAACTTATACTTTATTTGATTTCATAATATCTGAGAATTATTTCTTAAATATTAAAACTTTATTTATATTTTTTCAAATGAATTAAAAGTCAAGAAGACTGAAAAAGTTATTAAAATTTTTATTAATGTTTTCAATTTGTAAAAAAAATGTTGAAATTCTCTTTGGAAAATTTTAAGTTTTTAATGATTTTTAGCAACATTTTGGGAACAGGTGAACAGAATAGAAGCGCCTTTTATTTAAACGATGTGATGCGGAATGCGTGCAAAATTTGCAATCAAATCTAATAAAATAAATCAATGTTTTAACAAAATATTTTGTTAAAAAAAATATTTATTATATTTTAAAATATATACCTAAAATAAAAATTCTTTTTTTTAGGTATATTTTTCAAAAAATCCTCTTTTTTTGGCAACATTATTTTTTTGAGATACTTTTTTAAAATGTCTCAATGGTAACTACTAATATGAAATGCTGGGAGTGGCAAGTAAGGCTGTTGCTTTCAAGATTGGAAGCTAAGTTTTTGCTGTGTAAATACTTCCGTCCTATGACAACACATAATTCAAATCACCACTTTTTCAGCTCTTTTCCAGTTCTACTTTTGCTATTATATATAACAATAAGATCAAATTTTCTTTTATTTCCTATTCTCTCAACAAAGAATCGCAACTTTAATTTATATAAAATAAACAATTAACACAAATGAATACCATTCTTCGTCAGCCAATCAATTATGAGTAAAAACATAATTTTATTCAGAAATATACAGTAAAAATAACAACATTTATGTAGATATATTTAAAAAATATCTTAAATTATTTTCGCTCATACTCAATCAAGACCATAAAACATGTCTCTTACGTACACTCACATATACATAAATTCATACGAAAAACAGAATGAAGCTATTTTTGCATAAACCTTTTATACAGCTCAAGAAAATATGTACATATACTTCATGCAAATAAAAGTAAAATTTGCATGAAAACCGAGGAAACTATAAAGTAAGTTTTCTTTCGTGGTATTATTGAGGCGGTTTCCTGGTAAAATATTTAAAAACTCATGGTATTATCTTATATAGACTACGAAATGACAAATGGTATCGAAAAATTATAACAATAAATTTATTTACCATGACATATGATAATTTATTTATAAGTTAAGATTCTTCTTACACACAGAAAAATATTAGTTGGAAAATAGTTACTAACACAAATATTTGATGAACCATACTAAAATTTTACAATATTAATGATAAATTAATTATAGTATCTGATTTTGTATATAAATGCATATAAAAACATCATTGTAGTAGATAAACAGTTACTACAATTTTTTAATTAGTTATGGTAATCAATTATGGTCGAGTAAAATAAATTAAGCAATTTCGGAAGAAACTACCGAACTGTTTTTATATTGTGTATATTTAAATTTGGTTACAATAACGAAACATAAAGCAATTCGATACTTCCAAAGAAAATATAATTGTGTTTATCAAATAATTTTTATTTATTTTTTGATTTTTTTTTTTTTTTAGTACAAAAAATAGAAAGAATTTTATTTTTCGAAATAAAAATAAATATTTCTTTTAATTGTGGATATATTGGTAAGTACATTGTTTTAAGAAAATGTGCATTAATTTATCTTTAGCTGATGTGTGACTTTCAACTTTTTATTATTATTATTATTATTATTATTATTATTATTGTTATTATTATTATTATTATCATTATTATTATTATTATTATTATTATTATTATTATTATTATTATTATCTTTTCCTTGCATGTAACATATTGCTAACACAATATTTCCCTTGAAAACTTAAATTCTATTTTCATCTTGGAATAGTATAATTTACACAGATTTTCCATTAGAAGCACCCATCTTACAAGTAATAATGGTAAGCAACTTATAACTTGCTATATTTTTAAACAAATCTTTCAAAACATTTATTGTTTACAGGTTAAACAACAAATTACCATCATTACTCGACCAATGCACCTGTACCAGACGTTAGATCATTTTCTAATCAGTGATACGATGCCAAATTAGAAAATGTGTTTGCTAAGAGATTATCCAGCTTCATTTTGACGTCCTTTGCAATATGCTTAAAAGCAGCGATATTCCCAGGTCAAAGGTAAAAAAATCAGTTCTTTGCATATATCTCACATATTGTGTAAAGTACGTTAAAAGATTTCATGCAATTTTCGAGAAGAACATTTGTGTGTGCCGTTATCATTTAAAGTTCGATTCGTTCTTGTTTTTTAAGCAAAATTATGCCATTCCTTAGATGTAGATGGGGAATTTTGTGGTATATAAATATTGTAATAGCACCAAGATACGCATGGCGAATAGAGAACACAAATATATGCAAAACTGTTTTTTGCCGTACTTAGCAACGAATATCATAACATTTTTGGCACACTTTATTACATATTTTTTATGTTCATATGTATCAGTTAATGTAATAAAGAGCAACTTTTTAAAATCTGTATTTTGTATATATATATACATAATTTTTTCTTCGTTCTTGTTAAGAGGCTTAATTTACATTTTGAGGACCAAAATTTTTGGAATCTTGACCCACATAGTTATTAATAATAACATTTTGGAATGTAAACATAGTATAAGAAAATAAAAATACATTGGCATTTTTTGGTCGGGAGATGAATTACATTTATCTAGATTGGGGGTGAATTACATTCGCCTATGTAACTCTTTTCATTTCAGGTATTCCAGAGGTCGATGGGGTAAAAGATGGAACGAAGTGTTCCGGAGGTCGATGGGGTACACAGGAGGGAAAACATTCAGGTCAGGGGCAGGTGGTAGGTTTGACCTTAAATGGCCATGCTAGTCATTTATGAGTTAGAAGTAGCAGTAGAAAGCAGCAGGGAAAAAAGCCGAGTGATGACGTCAACGAGTAGCAATGAGCAAAGAAGCAGAGGAAAGATTAAACACAGCAAGCAAGGAGACAAAATAAACAAACAAGAAGCCACTTACACAGATCAACGAAACTTTTACAGCAGCGAACATAAAGAGGACAACGGAAGGGAAGGTCCGATCAACAACCGCTATCGGTACCAACAAAGTGCAGGAAAACTTTAATAATATTAGTTTCAAGAAATGTATATAAGTCAGTGTAAGGTTACAATCGCCTCTTCTTTCTCTTATGTGCTGGACAGTGAACAAAGCAGGCGTGGTAAGTAGCCGGTTAATAAAATAAATAAAGGAACTAACAGAGCGGAGTTAGGGGGGAAAAAATAATAAAGTTGGTTGAATTGATTACATTAATTCAACGTAGGGTACACTGATTTACAATCAGTAAGAGGATTACAAGAGGATTTTCAATCTGGTTGAAGTGGTAGGAAATAAGCATTGCTCAGGGCCAAGTGATAGAATATTTTCTTGGAAGTTATCACTCGGAAAATATAGGGACTAAGATTCAAGATTAAATATTCAATAGAAGATATTAAATAGTAGGTGTATAACCGGCTAGGCAACACAGAGGCTTCACAAAACAGTAATTTCGCAACAAGTTAGCTTTCAATTTACAAGTGGCTTATAAATAAAGAAGAAAAAAATATATATAAAGTGAAAGGATAATAAAGAAAGTGTTGTTATTTTATGTAAGAACCTTGGACATGGCTGAGAATACCCTAGCTGTAAACCCGGGTAGCTAACATAGGTAATATATACCTGCTTTTATATAAAAAATATCTTGTGTATTTTATTTTTAAGAATTTGTTACATGAACGTATTTTTTAAGTTATAAGGAAATATTTATTGCTATTTTTCCATAATATTTGTGAGAAAGTAAAAAGTAAAAGAAAAAATAAAAGTAACTTCAGTCTAGAGAAAGAAAAAAATTTAGTTGGAAATCAGTCTTAAATAAAATGCAGCGAAAATTCATTATAATTATTTAAAAATTATAAATGGAAAACGCCTTTCTTTTCTTTCTAATATTTCATGCATAACTATTTTTATTTAGAATTTGAATCACATCTAATAAAACTAAATTCAAATTTGAGCAAAATTTTTAAAATTTTAATTAAGTACAATATCTATGAAACAAGTTATATTTTTTATGAAAAAAGTTTGGAAAAAAATCATATTCAATTTAATATTTATGAAAAAAGTGTTCTAATTTATGAATTTTTTCTCTGTGTAGTACTGTAAAATGCTATTTTGTACACTTTCAAAACAAAAAAGCTAAAAAATAGCAATTTTTATTTAACACATTACACTATGATAATGTTCAATAAATTGAATGTAAGTATATGGTTTACATTTTTTAATATAAGTGTGGTTTACCACATGTATTTTATGTTATCGATTGCAAAATAAATAAAGGGAGGTCACTATAAGTTAAAACTAAAGGTCAAATTAAATTTGTAGTACTTGAAATTTGTACAAATTAAATATGTAAAAAAAATATTACAATATTGTTCCCCTTCTAGCAAATTCTTAGCTTACAATCTTAAAAGCAAAAGATTCCTGTATGCATTACATTGTAGCCTTATTCGCCACTCCCGGCATTACTTATTAGTATTTATATAAATAGTTTTTAGTAAACATGAAAGGAATTTGATTTTTATGTAGCTATGTTATATAAATTAAATTTGTAGAATTTGAAATTTTTACAAATTAAATATGTAAAAAAATATTACAATAATTGTTCCCCTTCCAGCAAAAACTTAGCTTACAATCGGAAAACCAAAAGCTTCAAGTATGCATTACATTGTAGCCTTATTCGTCACTCCCGTCATTACTTACTTGTACTTATATAAACAGTTTTTAGTAAAAATGAAAGGAATTTGATTTTTATGTAGCTATGTTGTCTAGAGGGTTTAATTAAAAAATAACTATTAACAAATAATTTTTTAATAAATAATGTTTATTTATATTCCTATATAAAAACCACTTTTTTACGCATAAAAGTATAAATCAATTGTGTTATAGCTAGTAAGACGGGTTCAAATCTTAAGAGATCTAAGCCTTCAAAATAACTGTTTTGGTACCATTAAAAACTGGTGAAATTTTGGACATTGCAAACAAAGAAAAAAAAAACAAAGTTGCTTTTTCACATTGCCTTTGCTTCTAAAACATATTATTTAGTAGGCAAAGTTTTTGCTGGGCTTATTCGAGTACGTGAATGTAAGTTTTTTTCTATCATTCACACAGAAAAAGTTACCAATAATCAAAATAATACATTCATAAAAATTATTTAAATTTTGATATCTCATCAAAATGATTACTAATAATATATTATATATATATATATATATATACATATATATATATATATATATATATATATATATATATATATATATATATATATATATATATATATATATATATATATGTTTAAAGTTTTTAGTATTTACGTATATATATAGTAATATAAGGTATTTCATTTTCATATAACAAATCTAAAAGCGAGTGAAAGGCACCGATACCGTTTGGCAACTATAGTAGCCAACTGCTCTTTTTTAAACTACCTGGATACGTTTTTGGCCCCCTCTTTAAAATGTAACTAAGTGGCGACTTCTTAAATCTATTAAGTGACCCATTACATATTATTTCCAACGAAGAAGTTAACTATTTTGAGGTTGTTTTACTATATAGTGATCTAAGAAAAGACTCCAAAGAATTTACAAATGAACTGAAATTGTTAAAAATTAAAGCTAAAGATAAAGTTTATAAGTAGCTATTTAAAACATCAAATGCCTAAACATTTTGGAACGGAATGGGGAAATTAAAACACAGATTTGATGAATACTTATATCCTCATTTATATTACTAGTGAAAAATAAATTGTCCAACAAACTTATTGTGAGTTTTCAAACCACCTATTTTTTTCAAAAGTATTAGATTCCCTTAATTTTCTTAGAATTTAATCTTTATTGTGAGTTTGTGAGTATGATTAATATCCTTACATTAGTAGTTAAAGTAAATATTAATCATACGTAACGTTATCAAATTTAATGAAGAAGGCGCGATTTTAAAAAATTTTATGAAAATGAGGGAACTTATATTTTTCTTGCAAAATAAAGCGATTTTCCTTCTGTATCTCTAAAGCTGAACGTTTTTAGTTTTTTAATTAAATACAAAAGAATATATATACACGCAGAAAAAATTTGGTTCTGGTGACCCTAATCTAAGATCATGTTATGATTGGAATATATGACTACAGTTAAAAATTGTTATGTTTGTAAATAATTATTATGATTCCATTTTATCAAATTGTGGTTCGGTTTTATTATATAATGATTCGATTTTATAAAATTATGAACTTCTTTTAAAATATTGCTTGCGATTTTTTCATGTAATTGTTCGGCTTATTATAAATTGATTTTATCATTCGTAATTCCATTTTATCATATTTTGATTGCATCTTGTCATATTATAATTCTCTTTTGTGATATTATGATACCATTTAATCATACTATAATCCAGTTTTATAATGTTATAATATCATTTTGCATATTATGGTATCATTCTATCACATTATATAACCACATTTTACCATATTGTGATTTGATTGCATCATATTGTGATCAAAAATTATAAGTTATCTATACTGAATAAAATATTAAAAAAACACATTAATTTGAAATTATTATTTTCATTAATTGTTTAATGAATGATCTTTATTAGCTATAAAAATTAATTTATTTAAGAATTATTAACATTAGATAATTACAATATTAATTATTTACTTATGTAAGTATTTACATAGGAACTTAGCTCAGCAATTGCTTGTCTTTTTTTAACAAATTACACACACAACTCTTCGTCAGAGCATCGACGATATCAATATGCTTTTAATATTATAGTACCACTTCATTTTTCAGCTTTTTATTTGCATTTAATTCGCTTTTATTTTTCATAAATGTTCAACATTTTATCATGAATTTTGAATAAATATATAAGAACATATTTTTCACAACTAAACTGCTTGCTTACTGATAAACCACTGAACTGATACACAAAAATGTGTATTCAATAGCTGTGTAGAAAATAATATGGTAATATGGTTTAAAAGCAATAAGTTGTACAAAACATAATATGGTTTAAAAACAAATATATATATATATATATTGGTGACATTTATTGTTTATAGACATAACGTTGTTTTAAATTTTGATAAAATTTGGTTTCTCATAAAAATATTTAAAAACATATTATTATAGTTGTCAACCACATTAAAATTTTGATTGATTATAACCACTAAATTTTAGAACTGAAACAAGAACGTTGTTAGAGTGAATACATTATTATTTAAATCAATGAAAATTAAATACAAAACATAATATTGTTGACGTGACGACGCCGCAACCATATTTTTTCGCTGCGTGTACTTAAGAAAAACATTTTATTTAAAAATAAAAACTTAAAATTATATAAATTCACTTTAAAAATACAAAATATTTTATATTTTAGAAAATTTAATGTCTTTTTATGTCCTATGTGCCAATGAAATTTGGCACATAGGACTTTCATAATGTAAGAGCGGAGTCTATTGAAATTGGTTATGATCGGTCCATTATTTTACCTAGCCCCCATACAAATTTCCTCCCGGAATAAGGTGTTTGAGAACATAAATGCCTTAAGTATAGCAATATTTTAATTATATTCGGTGTAAGGAAGTTTTGTATAAGTATCAATCTTTATGCCAAATTTCATGAAGATCAGTTCATAATTGATCATAGCTCTCATATCAACCCATCTTTCAAAAATCACTTTAACATATACATGTTAGTATGAAGTTTATGTTCGACACATATAAGTTTTATATAAGTAGAAATTACAGTGATAAATTTTATTAGGATCGCTCCACAATTTGCATAGCTGCCATATAAGCCCACTTTCGGAATCACCCTAAAGTGTATAAATTCATATAAATGTTAGTATTAACGTAATATTAAGTATTCGTATATTTTATTTTACACTTAGTAAGAGTATTGATCCATGATTGTCCACATTTCTAATATAACACTCCTCCACGAATTTCGATGGAAATATACAATGTTGTTGGGTATCATATGGTTTTTAGAAATTGAGATCCATCTTAGTATATATAAAATTTTAAAATTTAAAATTTTGTAAAATAAAATTTTTATTAGTAATTTAATTCATAAACCATACATTTCTTAAAATTGAGCATTTTTATCCCCACTTAATTTTTAAGCAGCTATAGCTATAAATAAAATTTATACATGCATAAATTTGTACTGAAAAATTATATATATCGAAAAAAACATCTATTTTTATCTTAACTTAGAAATTATTGGAAAGAAGGAAAGAAAATGTAAAAAAATGAAAGATCGAAGTATAAAAGGGGGAATAATTTCGCCAAAAGCGGGATGTTTGGTCGTGTTAATCATACGCCATTAAATTTACCCTGGAAAAATGTAACATTTTCACTTTTTAAAAATAAAATCGTGTGTATATTTTGGAATTTGTAACAAGTAAAAAACGCTAATTATTTCTAAGAAATCCACAGCTTCCTCAATATTAAAATTTAACTATTCCCTATTTGTATAAAAAAAAATTACTACATAAAGTTTAATTTTTAAAGCCGTGAACAGAATCATCAAAAAGTCCATTATTCAAGTGACTATACTCTGCTCAAATCATTATTTTTACTTTTCTGCTGCGTACCCAGCAAAATATAAAGCTGTAAAGAAGTGAAAATTACGAATTGCTCAAGAGTTATGCAGAAGCAATGATTTTTACCCATACACATATATCTGAAGGCATATTTTTTTTTTTGGCTAAATATTTTGACAAATATTGAATTTGTTACTGCTCTGTAATAGTAAATACTTCATTTAAGCAAACATTTAATTTTGTTTTGTGAAAGATAAATTCGCTTTAGTCATCGCACAGTGGAGCAAATTGTAAGATTTCTAGTAATAAATCTGTATTTTCTGAACCACTATTCAGATAGAATCGAAATGTATAGGACAGTTTTAGGGAAAGACTTAAATTTTCAGAAAAATAATGCAGCAGTCATCCTGTGATAATAAGATATAAGCTACAAGTTATCCAATTCGACCACCTTGAGTATGTAAAGTTTTCAAAAAATCCTAACTTCTATAAATCAAATCCGATTTCAAAACTCTTTATAATATTCCTGTAAAGTGCTTGACAAGAAAAGAAAAAATTATCCTACTTAACTTTAAAAAGTTAAAAAGATATTAACGATTAAACTTTTTTAATATTCTGTAATTTCTAATACATTCTGAAATAATATGCTGAACAAATTCTTTGTTTATTTCAACTCGTCTAAAAATGTTCAAACTCAGTAGCAAAATTGCCATTATTTGCAAAACTATTATGTCAGATATTGAAAGTGTTAAGACGTTAACTATGGATGCTCAGCCAAAAAATTTGTGCGCGAAATGTTCTAATAATACTGCGTTTCATATTTGTGAAGTAAAACTCCATTTCGTTTGTGCAAACATTCGTGATAAACATATTAATTTATTAAATAAAAATATTAGTACTGTTTTTAATAGCAATGATTTTTTTGGTGCTTTATTTAAAATTTTTTCTGTTACTGCGTCTTTAGTACATGGTTACAGCATTATCACTACAACAATATTATGTTCTGATAATAACTTTATGTTCATGATAACACTGATTTTGATACAATTTTGTTATTTAATGTTTACTTAAATGTTTACATGCAAAAATTATACAAATAACTTATTAAAAATTAAAAAAAAAAAACTATAAACTAACCTTAAACACAAGGCACGGTGTAAAGAGTTACTTGATGACTGCCCCTGTTAAGTATTTCTAAAAAAATAGAAAATAAACAGAAGGGACAAATCAAAAGTAACAACAACAACATTATTTATTGCTACTTAATAAGTGGCTAAACAATAACAAATCATACATTGCTGATTTACTACATAACTTGTATCTTTAAGCATATAAGGAATAATAATTGAAAAAGGACAATACAAAATAATTGTAAAAAAAGCTTTATCGTAAACCATTCGTCTTATTTAATAACAGATAGGAAAATAAGTTACGGATTTCATTTCTCGAAAAGTTGTAAGTTAAATAGATGGTGGAGAGTGTTGTTGTGGCCGTAGCGGGCCAGAAAATGCATTCCATTCTGCCGAGTTACCAATTAAACTTTTACAATGTATTCTTCTACAGTTATTATTATTATTTTTTTATATACACCCTTTTTATGTGTTTCCGATTAAAAATGGAAGTTAATAACCTTTAATTGAGCTACATAGTAATATTTAGCATTTTTTAAGCATTTTTAGTATCCACTATTTTCTTAAAGTAGTATTATTTTTTGAAGATTAACTACATATCAGAATTTTTTTAAATTCATTTAATTTTGGGGATAAAAAGATTTTTTAAATTTTTTAATGTCATATCAATGCTATTTTGTATCAATATTAACTGATCTTTTGGTTTAAAATCTCTTGGTTTAAAATAGAAAAATGTAAAAATGTCCAATATTCTATTTTTAACAATGTATAAAAAATTACACCGTATATAATAATACCTACATCAAAATGTCTAAGCACAGATATAGTTGATGTCAACAAAGATAATAGCGATCATACTGATTTTTTAACATTTCATTAAAATTTGTTTAATCAACATAGAAAGATTTTCTCATTCTATATTTTAAAAAATTTTTTGATACACATATCCATCTATATAATTAATAGGTAAACGCACTTATTATAATTCCTTTTACGCTCACACTTAGATGTGCAGAATATAAATTATTAAAATATTTTATACATACAAGCGGTAAAAATTACTACTAATACATATAAAAAACTCACATATGTGTATGTAAACAAAGCAACCAAAAGAGCGTCTTAAATTATTAAACTCTTCTCCAGATATCTCACAGAGGTTGTCTAATTGGTACCTTTCCAGAAATTTATGTCTGATTGCGTTCAAGGCTAGGCATTCACTAGAAGATGATATTATGTCTCCTGCCACAGTTTCTTTCGAAACTCTACATTTGTATAGATTTCGCCCTCTATTTTTCGCCTTTTTCAGATAGTGTTTTTGGATTTTGCTTTTGACTGTTCCAAACGGGATTGCGAAAGAAACCGATAAGGAGGCATTCATAGCAGAGCCTGCCCGGGCTAATTACCATAGTAATCCCTATGCGCAGGAACGCAGACTATAGTAATGTCATACAGTCGACTTAGTCCTAGCAGTTCCTCTTTACACTGTCTGACTAGAATAGAGGTAGTTTTCGGTGATTTGAGCGATAGTATTGCCGCTTGACTGTCGACAAATAGACCAATATTCCCTTGAATACTTCTATCGCGAATTAGTTTACACGCTTCCCTGACCGCTAGTATTTCCGCTTAGAATACGCTTGCCTCGTCAGGGAGTCTATATGAGTGTCTAATTCCAAGATCGTTAGAGAAGACACCAAAGCCGACACTGCAGTTCATCTTTGAGCCGTCAGTGTATATCCTAGTTCGATATTGTTCAAGAGGATTTCCCGTTCTCCATTCACTCCTGGTGGCGAACAGGACTTTAATAGTATTTCCGAAGTCCATCTGTGGAATCACATAGTCGGTAGATTCATTGAATTGCGGGGGTATTAAACTTAATATCCTCGCGTGCCAATATATTCTTGATCTCCAGTTTTCCACTGCAGATAATCTTATCGCACTATTGACTGATGATTCCATAATATACAGGTCTTTAGGTGTTAGGTGCAATGCCAATGGAAGCGGATCTTTGTATTCTGTAAAGTTGACGTATCTCTTACTAGTAGCGGTCCACCACAAAAGAAATCCATATACAAGAATGTGTCGTACTATTGCAGTGTATAGCCATTTTGTCAATTTTTGACTCAAGCCCCGTTTCAAACTAAACATCTTTCTACAGGTGTAGTATGCTACCGTAGCCTTACTAACCCTATGTTGAAGGTTTAGCTTCCATGAAAGCTTAGAGTCCAAAATAATGCCCAAGTACTTTGCATTGTCCGACAAGGTGAGTTCACAGTTTTTTATCCGTGGTAGTCTGATGCTCGGAATCTTGGTCTTTGTGGTGAAAAGTACCAGTTCTGTCTTACCCGAATTTACTTCTAGTCCACATTCTTTGGTCCAATCGCTGAATGTAGTCTGAGCAGTTGACATGATATCGCTTTTCACATTCAGAAACAGTTCTGATACTAGTATCACCATATAGTCCGCATAAGACACGACTTTCACTCCCTTGTATTCCAATTCGCACAGGATGATATTAATGACAATAAACCACAACAGCGTAGAAATCACACCTCCTTGTGGAGTTCCACGCATAACTTGTTTGGTCTTAACACTGCTGCCTAAATTCGCAATGACGATTCTTGTCTCTAGCATTGACACCAGCCAGTTGGTGATCTGCATGAACATATTTTAATATTTAAACAAGATGTTTTAAAAATATTTGGAAATATTTGTTAAAAAACTTCCTTTGAAATTTATTATTTATTCATTTGAAAACTATTTTAAAGTTCAACTATAAGCTGTGAGAATGGGCTGGCATTTCCAAAATGCAAAATGATCTTCTGAATAGCAGATTAGAACTAATTTTAAATCTCATTTCTTTAAGAAACTGTCAACGAAAAAAATTTCTTGATAAATTTTCAAATATTCTTCTTACAAAAAAATTATATATTGTGCCTGGCGTGAAAAAAATTTATAATGAGTTCATCGGTTCAGTTTTAGGTAACCGAAAAATGAGTCGCAATCAAAAAATTTCAGGAAAAGTATTCATGACTTTCCCCACCTGGATAACAATGTTGACGCGATGTTGTGTCTTAAATGTAGGCTGTGGTCTCTTTCTTGAAGCCTCAGTTGTCCTCCTGAAAGGATCTGCTTTCCCGGAGGATACTGAGTAATCAAGATCTAGACTCTAAAGGCCTAAATGACCAAAGGTTATCCATCCCCTATCCTCTTTCCCCAATTACCCTCTTTTCTCCCCTCTTATTCCACATTCTCTTTTCCCCACTAGTAAGGTTAAGGTAGTTGGTAGCAGCGCTGAGAACCTGAATGGCTGGTCAGTGGTTAAAGAAGACTAGTCGCTAGCAGCTCCCTTATGGCGCCAGGACACAGGTCACTTGTAAATTTTCTTTCTCTAGTCCATGTACGCCGTCCCTGCATGGATGGTTCATCCCCTTACGTGACTACTCGTGGAAACTAAATGGGAAAACTTAAAACAAAAAACGAAAACAACAACAAATATAACAAAAAATTGGACATGGGTATCTCCTCGGAAGACGACCTGGCAGCAGGGGATAAAGTCTTAGCACCCCGTTGTCACAAAACGCAATGGCTCCTCGACAGGATGTCAAGTCTGACGACCAGTCGAAGGATAAATGAAAAGAAGAGCCAAAAAGAAATTCTGAGACAACGCTATGTCAAAGCTTTCTTTATACTGGAAAAAATTGCAAAGAATGAGGCAAATGGCACTTCAAATGAGCGCGATAAGAAAGATCGTGTCAAATACCAAGCGGTGGTTGACGAGTATCTTAAGTTTAAAGACTCCCAACCATCCACATCCCAGGCAGCTCAGGAAAGAGCCAAGCGAAATCGTTCTCATGCTGAGGGTAGAAATTCGCCGAAGGTGAGAAAATTCCAAGATAAATCGAGCGCTCCGGCTCCTTCCACTACAATAACGTCAGCAAGAACGCCGTTTAACGAGGTGGTTAAAGATCACTTGCTGATGGCACTGGCCAACGACAAAAGTGGCTATCTAACTCCTGTGGTAACAGAATGGGGTGCTATAGAGTCTAAATTGGCCGAACTCGTGATGGAATACGTACTCACCAATAAAGACTCTACAGTTCCTCGTTTTGACTCTGGTGAGTTACACTGGGTCTACAGGATAATTAAATGCTTGGACGTGTTCGCTAGAGATTTTCTCAGCAGATGCATCGCAAAGATTAGCGATGCATGGGAAGGCTTGAGCCTTAAGCTCATCCCAGTGGGGGAAATACCTATGAGACAAAGGTTTGGTTACCAAAGTTGAGTTACGATAACCATAAAATACTGGAGTGTCTGAAGCTGCAGAACCCCAGTATCCTCATGGGTGACTGGACAGTCATCCGTACAGAAGATCATGGGGACAACAGAAAGTGCATTATCTTCGCCATCTCAGAAAATAGCGCAGTTGTGCTAGCCAGTAATCTGCTGACAGGCATGCAGCTAAATGAACCTACACAAAACCCCACAACCGACGATGAAAATCGTGCAAATTAATCTGCAGTGTTCAAAATGTCTGAGGCTTCTTTTAGTGGAAAAGGACCTCGACATTGCTAGTCCAGGAACCCTGGGTTAAAAAATCCCAAGTCAAAGGGTTCCCGACTACAGCATATAAAACACTGAAACTCTGGCAACGACCCTACATTCGTTTTTCCGAGCTCGGTGAACCGTAATGGATGAGAAGAGGTGCTAGATATTACATTTAAGAAAGATAGATCTAATTTATCAGTTGATAGGTGGAGAGTATCCAAAGAGAAATCCTTTTCGGATCATTGCTGGATACTTTTCGACATTAGACTCGTCTGCAATGAAACACTGTTAACTTTCAGAAACCCAAGACGAACAAAGTGGATTAAGATCAACGGGATTCTCAGGCACAAATTGAAAAGAATACCTCCAGTAGAAGCAACGACTGAGGGTCTTGATCAAATTGAGAACACATTAAGCAAGAAAATTGTTAAAGCTTTTAACATATCCTGTCCAATGACGAAAGCTAAAAAGAGTTTCCCTCCAAGGAACTCTCGAAGCTACGTAGGGAGGCACGCAATGCTTTCAATATTAGCTACGAGACAAAATCGTGGCAGTTTTATCACGATAAGCGCAGAGAATATGAGTGTTCTTAAAAATATATATACTATGTATTTCATTTCTATTTATATTATTAATTGAATTACACCTATTATAAACTTTAATAATTTACACTTTGCCTACTTAATATTTTCTATGTATTCTCATATTTAGTGTGTACCTATTCGAATTGTATTGTATTGTATATTTGTTTCGAACTTATGTTTATGATAAGTATTTCACTCAATCATCAAATTCGAATTTAGGTACATGCCAAATTTGTTATATTAATAAGAGCTCTTTCCCTTTTAACCATTGGAGCTGTAAAGTGTTAAGTATAAGTGCATTAAAAATAAACTTATTCTTTTTTTCTTAAAATAAATATAACATTCTTTCTTGACTTTCTAAATCAGTAAGGAAAATTACTTAACAATGAGAAAGCAATAAAATAGCAAAAAGATATTTATGGAAAGGCTTCTGCGAATCTATCAAAAATACCAAAGAATCTGCAAGACTCAGTAAGGTTTTGGCAAATGGTCATAATAATCCATTCTGTATTAAAAGGATGGATGGCTCATGGTCAGAATCGTCGGTGGAATCTTTGGACATTTTACTTAATAGTCATTTTCCTGGCTGTACAGATGTTACCGACCAGGAGATGCGGCATACATTTAGTATGCCGCATCTCCTGGAAAGGAATCGAGGATGACATAATATCCGTTGAGAAAATTTCATGGGTAATAGATAAGTTCTCTGCGTAAAAATCTGCAGGGCCTGATGGTATTATAACAAGGATGCTGCAAAGTGCAAAGGTATGCATCATACCCTGGTCACATAGAATCTTTAAATTCTGCCTAACCCTTAATTATGTTCCCCGGAATTGGAGGAGAGTGAAGATTGTGTTTATTCCAAAAACCGGAAAAAGAAGTCTTGAAAATGCAAATGGCTTCCGTCCGATTAGTCTCTCATGTTTTCAGCTGAAAACCCTTGGAGAGACTCATTGATTTACATATAAGCCAGCGTCTAGAGGGTACAACTCGACTCTCAGGAAGTCAACGTGACTACATGAGGTCGTAAGGATCATTGACCGAATTTAAACAATACGCAATGGCTGCCTTTCTGGACATATGACTATGACATATCGACTATGGCGATACAGTATACTTGAATTAGATGTAAAAAAGCATTTATCATTTTAAGCATATTTTTATATTTTTTTCCATTAATTTGTGGTGTTTTTGTCCATAGATATTTTCTTCAATATATATATAATATTTTATTTTCAATAAAATTCAATAGATTTCTTTAAATATGAAAAACATTTGAATATTGTCTTAATGAAAATGAAAAACATACAAAAGAAATACAATATATAAAAACGTTACTTTATATTTTATAATCGCTTGAAAATTTTGTAATTGAAATTTTATTTTGAAATTTTTATAATTTTATAGGAATTTTTTAAAATTTTCTTGTACATTTCATGGCGCAAATTTTTTAACTTTGAATAAAAATTGAGAAATATACTATTTATTAAGGATTTTTTTTCAAAAAATTTCTTAAGTTTGAATTTATGTTTATTGGGATTGTTCTATATTGTTATTTATAAAAAACTGTTGTCAGTTAAGCCTTTTTGGTCTATATCTAGTTTTTGTGTTTTGCTCTTAGACTCATAATTTTGCTTCTGGATCTTTTTAAGCCATTTTTAATTTTTTGCTGGGTATTATATAATAATATCGCATTAGTTTTTGAGCTATTGAAGAAGGACACACCGAACAAAGTTAACAAATTCATAATTAAAATTTCCTAAAAATAATTACTTTTCGTGTCATGTATATATATATATATATATATATGATGTGCTTCTTAGATAGGTATTACAACAAAATTATAAATTAAGCTCTATATACCCCTTCCCAGAATTAAGCGCCTTTTTCGGCATTTCTACCCCAGTGTGCGCTGCGGCAAAAATTTTTGGTAAATATAATTAATAAAGATTTTATGTTCGAATAAATGCGCAAAAAAGCTTAAATGGATGATCTGTTAAAAATAAAGTTAGTAATAGCCAAGGACCGGAAGTTCATGCAAATGCTTGTTTCTTTTTTTGCCTTTACTCCTAGAACAGTGAAAACTAAATACCTTTCATAATCAGAGAATTTGTTTTAAAATGGCATCGATTTGTTAATTTTATTGAAAATGTATTCCTTTTTGCATATTTTGCCACAAAAGGATATTTTTGTGTAATATTTTGTAAAAATTGAATTATATATATATATATATATATAAATATATTGTATATATATATATATATATATATATATAAATATATTGTATGTATATATATATATATATATATATATATTCAATTCGTAAAAATTTAAAAATATTAAAAAATACTATAAGAGAGTTATTTTTGGTAAGCTGTATATCGAAAAATAGCAATCAGAAAAAAATTTTAAGCCTCAAGACAAAAACTATTAGTGTTACTAATACTATATACATATGATGGCAAGAAATTGATTTACTTGTGTTAGTGTTTTTTTATAATTTTGCAAGCATGTTCAATTCTTCTGTATTTTGCGTGTTTGTTTTATATGTATACATATGTACATATGTGCACATATTGCTAATAAGGTAAAATTCAATATTTTAAAAATTGAACTCACTATTGCGTTCTTTTTTTTAAACAAACTTTTGCGAGAACCAATTATATTCATATAATCGACTTATATGATAATTCCTACAACTGACAAAATTCGATTGACAACAAATTCGTCTGTCACAATGAACCTGTTTTGAATATATTTTGAAACATATTCGTGTTTTTATGAAGACAATCTATCTTATTTTAGAAGTATTGTTATTGGCTTTGCATTATCAATATTAATGTTAATATTTTTGCCAAATTTCATTAAATTTTAAAGATTTTTGAGAGCAATTGACGATTAAACAATACAGATTGAATAAATATTTCGTATTTATTATTACATTTTTTGTAATAATTCATAAACTATTGCGAGTCAGAAAATGCTACTTACCTAGAGTATAGAAAACATTTTCACTATTTACATATATTTTAAAAAATTTTTTAAGATGAGCAAAAATTCATGTTGTACACACAGAGAGCAGATTGAATAACGATTCATATAATTAAAAGATAATTACAATCATTCATATTGATTTGTTGTTAATAAGTAGCGTTAATTATAACAGATTTTTTGATATTTATAAAATTTTAAATATTACAGTAATGATTTTAAAGTTATTACTATTAAAAAAAATAGTTATTGAAACCAATTTTAGAACATTCCGAATTTAGTTAAAAGAATTGGTAATGGTAACTGATTTTAATTAGGTTCTGAAAGCCTTCGCTACCAAATATTGGTGATAACGATGAAAATTTTATTATAATTTCTTAAAATTGAAATGAAAGTTCTAAATAAAAAATTTGGTCACTAAATTTCTGATATTTTCCAAATAAATTATCAGGAAAATTTTAAGAAACATTTTTAAAATTTTTAAAAACAAATTATGAAAAAAAAAATAACATATTTTACCTAAATATGAAACAATATTGATGTTATTTGGAACGCATTCTGTGGATTAGTTTTTAATTATGGTGAATATACATAAACTTACATATGTAAATACAATATAATGTGATTCTTTTTAAAATATTGTGGTAACCTTGTAAAGTTTCTCCTGTGAAAATTTTTGTGTTGCGTTTTTATAAACTTTTTCAATTAAAAACATCATCTATAATTGCCTTTTCTGGTTATTTTATTTAAGATAAGTATTCCACATATATATCTTAATTAGAGAATATTGAAGTTCATTGAATTGGATTTGCAATTAAGTCTTAATTAAATTTGTTTTATTTATTGTTTTGACTTATTTAACTTATTTTTGCACGAATTTGTTTTTGTATGTTCATTGACATACAAATAGTTACTGAAATCCTTTCGCATCAAGTTGTATGTTATCTTTTGCCATTTCAGCATGGATTTAGAAAAGGATGTTCCACTACTACTAACCTTTTGTAGTTCGCAACCTCAGTTATAACCGCATTTGATTCCGGTTTACAGACAGACTCAATATACATAGATTTCAGTAAAGCTTTCGATAAAATAAGTCACGATCTCCTATTGTTTAAATCGGATTTTCTCCTGTTTTCCTTAAATGGATTTCCACATATCTTAAAAATAGATGCCAATGTGTATTATTCAGAGAATGTACATGAAGTTCATATAAAGAAAATTGAATCGGTCCAGAAACAATTTCTCTTATTTTGTCTTCGTAATATTCCATGGAATCCTAATATTAATTTACCATCATATGAAAGTCGATTACAGCTTATTGATCTCCCTACTCTTGAAAGTAGGAGAAAATATATAAATATTTCATTTGTAATTAATTTAGTAAACGGTTCAATTAATTCTGAATTCCTGCTTCGTAAGATCGAATTCATAATCCCAAATCGTCCAACTAGAAATTATACTCCATTAAAAATAAAATATTTTCGAACCAATAATGCCAACTTTGATCCCATGAGACGTATATGCAATCAATTCAACAGTTTCTATCCATATATTGATTTCTCTTTAAATCCAATCCACATTAAGAGGAGTATTTTTAACTTAGTTAAATGATAAGTTTTTGTTATTGAATGATTATGAAAATATTTTATTGTAAATAGCTTTAAGTAATTGTAATTTCATTGGCTATTAAATAAATAAATAAAAATTAGTGCTCGTGGTTTTCCCAAATATCTGCGTTTAACTTGCTTCTTAACAAAAAGTCGCGATTACAGTAAAAAAAAATTTATCTCACAAGTATCCTTTTAAGCAATTTACTTAAGGGGTTTTGACTCTTTGCAGACAATTGTCAATATTATTGTGAATTTTATGAACTAGACCCTCAAATCTTCAATTATTTGGTTGCTAATAGCTGTAGCATATATGATATTGATTCCAATGTTCAAAGGAAAAGCCATTAAAACAACAATATTTAATTTTACAATGTGAAGTTATAAACATATGTAGATATTTGTTATTGTAATTAGTAATTCTTTATTTATGTATACATACTGTGTGTGTGGGACACAAAAACATATGATTAGTATTAGCAACTACACTTTTTGTAAAAACAAAATATATCTACATAATAAAAATTAAAATTATTTTTTTTTTTTAATCAGTCAATATACATTAGATTGAAATACTTATTGAAATATTTATTATATAAAAATAATTCGATTACTATAAATTGTTTTTAAAAGTAATTGCCAGTATATAATTATTCAGTAGTTGCAATCGAATTATAAGATAGTACTAACTTAAATTCGATTGGCTAAAAATTCGGTTGCACCAACGAAACCACATTTTCTGTGTACGTCCTAATTTCCTTACCTTTAATACGACATTGCAATGAATTTTGTAGCAGAAATACTTTGTAATTTTGTTCATACAGCTTTGTTAATTTTTTAGTTATTTTACACTTTACAGTGTTCGCTACGCGTCAAAATTCAAAAAAAAAAATAATAATAATAATAATAAATAAATAATAAGTAAATAAAAAAATAAAAAAAAGAAAAGGAAAAGAAAAAATATATATCCTTTGTTCTTTTAAAGTTATTTTGTAAAATTTGTACTATCTCACATTTTTAATGATACAAAATTGACAAGCATATGCTAAAGTTAAACTTATATTACCATAACAAATAAATAGTAAGCAATTCTCATGTTTATACTATAAAAACAGTTTTCCTTTTACAAAATATGTGCATGTGTTTTGTTAACCCATTTTTCAAATTAAAATCAAATTTTGTCACATACTTTGTAAAGTAATAGAGAATTTCCATATATGCTGAATTTGTTTATATATTATTACCAGGGTTTAAAATTACTACCAAATTAGTAAACAAATTGCTGCATAATTCATAATTTCAAATGAAAACTCGCAAAATATTTAAAATATAAAATAGTTCTAAAAGTAAAAAATAAAATAAAATGTTTATCTTTTCAATAAATTTAAATACATAATAACTATTAAAATTTTATTAAAAGTATTTTTTTACATTTATAATTTATTTCAAATTGCTTTTAGTAAAAATGATATAATTTTTTAAACAATACAATTTTCATAGCAGATAACTTGAATTTTTAAATTTTCTGAATATTCAAATTATATCTTTTAACAATTTAAAAAAAAAAGTATTACTAGCAAGGAAGCGAAAAATCTAAAATTTAAAATGTATAAGAAATGAATACTTTATTACTAAAGATTTTAGAAATGAAAATTTGAAAAATTAAAAATTAAAATTTTTAAACAATGAATATTTTGCTATTGAAAATTTTAACTATGAGAAATTAAAAAATAAAAATGAAAAATTTGAGAAATATAAAATTGCTATCTAAATATTTTTAAATATAAAATTGATAATTTTCAAAAATACAAACTTGAATTGTATATTGCAAAAGACAATGTTTTATATTAATTTACAATAATTAGAAATATATATCGGATCTAAAATACAGGATAATACTAGTGATATATTAAAGAATAAACACATGATTGAATTTATAAATAACCCCCACCTTAAAGTGTATTGTCAGACTCACTTTCAGAGCAGAAATGATGAACTTTTTGAAATTGGTTATGAGCGGTCTATTTTTTCACAACTGCAATACCGAAATAGGAGTCTAACGCTCACAAGTTTAGTAATATTTTAATTTAATTCAGTAAAGACATTTTTTGTAAGTTTAAATCTGTGAATCAAAATCCATAAACTGATTAAATTCGTATTTGTGTATACTATTAAATATACCACCAAAATAAAAAATATTTTTATTTATATTGTAAAATAATAAAAAAAAACATTGCCTTTGGCAGTATACAATTCTTATTTGTGTCTTCAAAAATTTTCAATTTTATATTTTAAAAATTTTTGGAAATCAATTTTAAATTTCTCAAATTTTTCATATTTATTTTTATTTTCTTATGGTTAAAATTTTCAATAGTAAAATGTTCATTACTTAAAAAATTTTAATTTTCATTTCTAAATTTTTTATAAAAATTTTTATAAAAAATTACTATAGTAATAAAATATTTGCTTCTTAAACATTTTAAATTAAAAATTGTAATTTCTTTGCTAGTAATATTTGTTGAAATTGTTAAGAAATATAATCTGAAAATTTTAAAAAATTGCGATATTTACACAATTATAATTGTGAAATAATTTTAGTAGAACTTAATTTAAGACTCAAAAAAAACCATTTGAATGTATCATATTTGTATATAAAAATTAGATTTTAATATTATATATTTTAAAAGTGAAAACATTACATATTTATTGTATAGTAGTTAGTAAAAAGAAAAAAAAATGTACACAAAATGTTAAACTCTGGTTATTATTATTCCCTTCATTATAGGTGTCAAGGGTTTATATAAGTTTGTCAATCCATTTGTAGTTTCCACAATTTTCATCCAAAAGCAAATATTTAAAAAGTTTATATTTATGTTTCCTTATAAGAACGTCCGTCCGTTGGTTGAAAAAACGTTTATGAGCCCATCGATAACTGTCATATGTAATGTATACATCAAACGATCAGAAATTTTTACGAGAATTTTTCTATTAAAATTCAGCAGGATCGGTTTTTAAGTGGTGCAGATACATGTAAAAAATCGGGTTTTTAGGTTTTTTTTTGACTTGAAGATATTTCAAATGGTGTTTGTGAAGCATTCTAATAACAGATATGATACTACACCCTCTGCTCCGATCTATTCTAAGCTAATCGGTTGATCCGTTTCAGAGTTTTAAAAAAGTGAGCTAAAAATATTGACGTGGCATCCAATAAAGATCCAACATTACCTGTAATATTCTACAGTGCCTGCACTATCTGTAAATAGCTTCATTAATGACGTGTAAAATTGAATGTAAAATGTGTGGGTCTGACATCAAATCGAGATCTATCAAAGCTTAGAACCACTTGTGGCACTGGTACTACCTTGTGTCAAATTTCGTGAAAATCGGTTCAGCCATTTAGACATGATTAATATACAAACAAAAAAATAAACAATCAAACTTACACCTCGTTTTTATAATATATGTATCTATTTAAGGACATAAGGATTTATATAATCTTGATTCTGTTTCAATTTTGTATGAAAATGTAAATTAAAATAATTTGTTTTTATGTTTACATAGATATAGCATAGGTAAATATATATGTAAATACATCCAATAAAACGTATTTAATTTTCATATCTCAACACGAGTGAAGTGTATATAAGATTCGGCATAGCCGAATATAGAACTCTAACTTGTTTTTTTTTTCTTCTTATTTTCTATGTTTTGCAAAAGTGTTCGTATTGGTCTTGGTTATGCAAAGCCATACACAGGATATAAGAAGCAAAACTAGAAAATATTGAGTATTGGCTAGGACAAAACAAGAACTCTGCTACTTTTTTATTCTTAATAAAAATTTCAAAGGTATTTTAAAAACATGAACAAATTACAGGTACTTATTATTTTAAATATTTAAAATATTTTTAGTTTCAAACAAACATATTTATATAAACATGTTATTATAAAATTATACAATATTGTAGTATTTTTTTTTTTTTTTTTTTTTTTTTTGGGTAAATACAGTATAGAGTAGAAAAGAACTGGCTCTAACTTATTACGTTACTTTTATATATGATGTGTATTTTTTCTTATCATGCTAAATGTGTGAGGGTCATTTTAATAGTTTATCAAAACTAAACAATTTTATTACAAAACTGTTTTGCAATAATTTAGATAAAAATATTTCTGTTAAATTTTTAATTTTGTTCAGTAAAAGGATTAGGAAAAATGAACATACATAATTTTAAGTTTTTGTTTTTATAAAAAAATCAATGCAATTCTAAGTTTTATTTATTAGTTTTCTACAACCCTCGTATACTCTGTCTATGACACAAGTTTAAGAACATGAGGATAAACACTACGTCTAAACATCGACATGTGATATTGCTAACAAGTAAAACAATTGAAGGTTTCTTGTTTCAAAAAAAAAAAAAAAAAAAAAAAATTATCTATGCTATTGAAAGACGTAAAAAGTATTTCTTTTTCTTATTCTTATATCTTTGAGGACAAGTCAATGTTATTGAATATTTGCATGAACGCTATTTTTATCGCTTACAAATTGTCATTTTTTAAATTTATTGTTAATATTGACAGACATTTTCTAATTATTGAAATTTTGTAAGGAAATTTTTATATTTTCGCTATAGATACACTACATACGGCACTAGTTACAGCCCTAGAGGATTAGAGCCGATTCTAAACTTGTCAAATGACAGGTTTTCAGGGCTGGCGACCGGTTACAATTCCGGGACACTATATGGGAGGAACCTGTCACTTTTACATGGGGTTGTCATTGGAAGTGGCTAAGTAGCACCTTGGCACAAGTCACAGAACTGGTCCAAGAGGACCCATTAAAATAAAAAAATTAATACAAATTTTATGTTCCCGATCAAGGTTTGAAAAAAAGAGCGAAAATTATTGAAAAAGTGTGTGTTAGTTTTTTTCTTGTTATTTTACACAATAAAATCGAAGGAATATTAAAAATAAATTTAGTATAAAAAAATTATAAACTTTTTGAAAATTACGTAAAACTTGCACTTTTGTATTTGTATTTTTATATAGCAATTTATATTTATATGGCAAATATAATTGGCTGGATCCCTCAATTTAAGTCAACTATCGATGATAGTTGGAAACGGGTCACTTTTGTCAGAACACATTTTGATAAGGCACATCTCATGAATAGCGATGTATGTGGAGTCGCATCAAAAAATTTAAAAACCTAAAAACTTTATGGATAAAAAAAATTTACTTGGGATAAAAGGCATCACAACATTAAATAGCATTTCCTTGTAATAAACTCTAATGAATTATACTTTCGTATAATATATATAGAAATAACTCAAATTCGAATCCCATTTGTTGAAAAATTAAAAAAAAAAACGAATTTAATATAAAGAAAATTTTTTAAATTTTGCTACAAAGAAAAAATTATTAGCGTATATTTTTCAATTAACACACTTGTTTTATTTTGCATCTAAATTTAATAAATAAATTCAAGTAAACATAAAATAAAAATTAAATTTAAGTAAAATATTATTTCTCACTTAAATTTTAATTCTTTCAAACATCTACTTGATTGATTTGATAAATCCTTCAAATGGAAAATTTTTCTGTTTTTAATTTTTTACAGTTTTTAGTAATTCATATAATTATTTCGATGAGAGGTGAAAATTTTGAAAAGTTTTTAATTGAATTAATCATTTACTAATATGTATATTTGGTGATTGGTGACTTTTTTCTGTGTAGGAAACCTTAAAATATGCTATATTAATACCATCACACATTGAAAATGTCATAAATTTTATTTGAAAAACTCAGTAGATTTTGATATCGCCTTCTCTGGGACATCGGGAAAATGTGAAAAATCCCATTTCGGCGTTTTTTTTTTTTTTTTTTTTTTTTTTAAATTAAGGATTCCTTGTACAAAAATCTTAAATTTTTTACATCTTGTAATTCTAAACGATAAATTCTACAATCGTGGAAGATTTTGTTGAGATATCTTAACGAAGAAAGATGTAATGACGGATAAAGCATTCATAGTGTGACCAAAAACCATTTCTTTACAAAAAAAATTATTTTAATTCAAAAAATCGGAAAAAGTATGAACTCGATTTGTTTTTAAATAAATTGTGTTGCTTAGCTGAATATAATACCTTATTTAAAAAAGTACCTAGTAATTTTTAAAAAGAGAGCAAGTATCTTATACATAAACATCTTATACATACTATATAAAAGAGAGCAGTATATTATACATATACTCATCTCCAGTGTTGAGATGTATTGAGCGGTATTAATTAAACTTTGGCGCTTTTCATTTAGGTGATTTTTGCTTCGGTTTTAGTTTTTTATCCAACACCCACCTTAAAGTATAATAATCGACTCAGAATCACTTCTTGAGTCGATCTAATGATGTCTGTCCGTCTGGCTGGCTGTGCATGTAAACCTTGTGCACAAAGGTTGCAATTTTGAATATAACTAAATGAAATTTGGCATGTAGAATTTTCATGACACAAGGACGAAGCCTATTGAAATTGGTTATGATCAGTCCATTATTCCACCTAGCCTCCATATAAATGTAATCCCGGAATAGGGGTTTACCTATCATAAATGCCTTAAATATAGAAATACTTTCGGTAAGGACGTTTTTTATAAGTATTAATCTTCGTGCCAAATTTCATGAAGATCGGTTCATAATTAACCATAGCTCCCATAGAAAACCCTCTTCCGAAAACCACTTTAACGTGCATAAATCATATACACATGTTAGTATTAAGTTTATATTCGACACTAATAAGTTTTATATAAGTAGAAATCACAGTGACAAATTTTATGAGGATCGCTCCATAATTTACCATAGCTTACATATAAGCCCACTTTCGGGAATCACCCAAAAGTACATAAATTCATATAAGTGTTAGCATTAACGTAACATTCTGTATTCGTATATTTTTTTTACACTTAGTATAAGTATCGGTCCACAATTGTCCACATACCTAATATAAAACCCATCCACGTATTTTGATGGACATGCACAATGATGGTCGGGCTTGACTATATATGTTGTTTTAGTTTGTCTTATGTTATTTTTGAAAAATATTTTTTCTAATAACTTTTATTTTCAATATAGAGTATGCAAGTTATTGTTTTTACAATGAACAAAAAAATATTTTTTCAACTTCATTTTGAAAAATTCGCAAATGTTTTTGTTTTGTTTTTTTTTTTTTGCATTTTGTTTTTTGTATATTTTTCTTTAATAGTTTTCTCAAAAAAGAAAAAAGTTATAATTGTAATTACGAAAGTTACAAAAATTAAAAATCTATAGTACAATTTACCTTTGGGGAAAAAGTGGGAAAAAATGTCATTACCTAAATGTATTCCTTATTAAGGAAAATATTTAATAGCGTATCAAATCGCTCCAAGAATGACGAAACTTTGGAGATTGAATCCAGTAGTAGATGTCTGCATAAAACATTCGGCAGGGTACAACGTAGAAAAGTTAAGGAAACTTTTCAAATAACCACGAGTGCTCTTATTAAAGGACTCCAGGAAGAGTCTTTTGTCTTTTAAAAACATAATAAGAAAAAAACTAACGAACATAAATACATTTTGATAGTTACGGGGAAAAACCACTCTTATTGGGCAAAAAAAGTGAAAAATTACTTTTATTCGCTCTGATTCGTACTGATATGTCTAAAAATTAAGGTCGTGAATTTACGTTCTGTGGGAATGATAATTTTTTTTTATATAATTGAATCCAGGCAATGTATGTCGGATATCTTCAAAAGCCTTTATAGAGCCTTTAGAATTAAAAAAGGGATATTCATACCTTCATATTTAAAGGAAATTGTTAAATACAGACACATACAAACATGTGTATTTTGTTCGAAGTAGTTGGAAATACGGTATTTTTTATAAAATAGCATAGATGTGCAACAATATTTGAAGGCTTTGAAAGATCGTTTGTTAAAAAGTGGTAGTAAATTTGGGTTTATAAAGGACAGCAAGCCAAAATTTAAGTTATGTTGAATTAATGACTCCAAACATAATACGGCTATTGTTGAATTGCAAAAAAGATTGAGTATAACAACAGAGAGTCCACTCTTGAATCCCACATTAAACTTGTGAATAAGTATATGGCTAAGTGGTATTACAAGACCTATAATATACTAAAATACCACAATATTCCAATTGACTATGACATTCATTAATTAATTTATTTATTTGATTAAAAACGTTATAAATGCTAACTGTTGCCATATTAAATTTTGTGATTTTCTTTAGTCATTTTATGAATGTAAAAAAACTTTTTTGATTGCTTAGTTTTTGCTCTGTTTTTAACAGTTGAAATCTTTATATGTTATTTTTCTTTGTGTTATATATTAATAAACATTAGATGAAAGCTAAATCCTTTTTTGAAGCCAAACTATGAAACTATCTTCTTTTCTTAAAATATAAAAACAATATCTTGACATACTCTACATAGGTATATTTTTTTGTTGAAATACATATATTTTATTAAACTGTTTATATCATGGACGGATTTCATTTTATGAACATGACCAGATTAAGTTTTTCAAGCTTTGTACCTTGCTTTTTTGCAATCCATATAAAAACTAGTATTTTTAGCAAAAACGCTATTTTTTTGGAGTTTCATCTTAATAAATTATTTTGTAAGTTTATTGTTACACATATACTTTTCAGAACTAGTCAGTCAATAAAAAATGATAGCTTGCAGATAGTAGAAATTAAGCATCTTTTATTGTTTCACTTATACAAATCGGAAAAAAGGAAACTTAGTCAGCACATTAAATTCACCCTATCATGAAATTGCATTCAGTTTGTTAATCCTACAATTAAGATTTCAAAATAAATATTTGGAGGATATAAAAGAACAATACCATAAACTAATTTCAAAAACCACCATCTGAAACTTTTTAAAATTTCATCTCATATGGGAGGTGGGTGGCAATGTGGGCGGACCGCGCCCCTTTTATGTTTTCGAGTTTACATTGGTTCTTGAATTATTTGTACAAAATTTCGATGATTTTTCACCTTATATGGGAGGTGGGCGATAATGTGGGCGCATCCCGTTCATTGTCGTACATGCTTTTGATTAAGTGATATCAGCCGGAAATTCTGAATTGAAGTTACAACTAACAAGGTAAATAATGGAACCCTATCCTGCTTTCAACAGACATACTGACGGATATAGCTAGATAGACTCAGAATCTTGCCACGACCATAATATATACTTTATTGGGTCTTAAATGATTTTTTTCGGTATAATATATATATTTCAACAATAACTGCTATCAAAAAATATACAAAATTTTCCTGGGAAAATTCCAAGGAATAATAATAATAGAAAATGAAAAAACAAAATATATAAAAATAGACAGTTATTTCTCGTACTTAGAATAGTGTGTAATAAATTGTCATAATTTTGGCACACTTTAAGTGATTCGATCATTTGAATGACTTACGTCATACCATATGTGTATTTTTACAGTATCCAATATTTTCGTAATTTTTAAATTCAAATTTAATAAGCTAATGTAATGGTACATGTTGGTTCTGAGAATTTTTATCTTATCACTATGAAGTTGATTGAGTTATTAAATCATATATTCTATTTATTTTATTAAGGCATCGCACATTTGATCTATTGTATTATAATTTTTTATATATGTTCTAATCATTGGTGATAAAACCAATAAGAAATACAATTATTTACTATATTTTCAGCAAAACTGCAAAACAGGGTAGAAACTTTATTATATTATACAGGGCAACTCTGATTCTGCCGTGCGGAATTTCTCAATTCGGATGCATGTAATTATGAAGCACTAAGCCTATAAACCACTTTTTTGTAATTGACTGGTTCCCACGATAAATCGCTGAAAACGACTTGTCGAATTTGGTTCAGTAAAATATCCAAAAATTCGAATTAAAATTGCAATAAAATTATACTCATATTATTTTTTCATACGCCCAACAGTTAAGTATATTTTATAAAAAAAAAAAATAAATAAATAAATAAATTTCGTACAAAACAAAAAAAAAAAAAAAAATGTTTTAAAAAAATCATAAAATATTCGAAAATGGAAAAAATGTACATCTTTAACTAAATACAATAAAAGTATCCTATTTTATAAATTGAAAACTGTTATATTTAGAACCAACTCCGATACAATTCTAGACCTCACCAACTACGTCACCACGTCAATATAAAATTTCGTTCGTTGTATTTTTTTTCTTATTTTCTTATTATTTAAACAAAATTTGACTCAAATTAATGCTTAAAAATCTAAATTCTAAGTAGTTTTGTAAAAACGTCATATCTGAAAACAAAAGGATAATAAATAGTATTTTAGATTGGGACCATAAGGGGATGCTGATAAAATTAGCATTTTAAAATTTCTAATATTTTTTGAAGAAAGCAATTTGTATATGTATAAAAGAACGTTTAACATTTTAACTTATTTTTAGCTATTAATATAATAATTTGAGAAATTGTACAAAATAATTATATCTTGGAGTAATAATACCAATAACTTTTAAAAATAATCCTTGAAACCAGCATTCTTAGTGTGATCAAATATAAATATTTTGATAATAAATCGGCGATTTCAAACTCATTGTTCCGACGAATAAAGAATATCTAAGCTATTCCATGGAATATATTTATTAGCTTCTATTCTAGTTTTGCAAAATCGTAAAATTTAGCAATTTTTCGTTACCTATTGATACTATGAAAAACTTTAAAAATCATAAAAATATGTAATATCATACAACAATATCTCAGATACCACTTAACAGATTAAGACAATTCCAACTGCATTTAAAATGTGTTGTGTTCTCATTTTCAACCGAAAATTATTTGGAAAATTATTAAAGTTTTGAAAAAATTCATTTTAATGCAATTGCATTTTTTAGATGTAATTTTCGTTGAATATTCCACCTTAAATTTATGGTTTTTAGCATATTTAGAAAATGTGTAACTTTTTCGTTATAATAGAAATCTAAATTTTTTACGTCACACTCGTTTATAATATACGATATTGATTTTAGAAAAATCTATTCACATATTTTCATACAAAAATAAAATATATATATTAAAAAATATCAAATTAATACTGAAATAAATGAGTTTTTTTACTAAATATTAATTTGATCAGCATCCCCCATGGTTCCATTCTAAATTTTTCATATGTTGTTGCCAACACTTTACGGATATGATCGTCCTTGTATCATTGATACAAGGACGAAAATTGGTTTTATTATCATTTTCTTAAAAAAATGGCGCTTTGAAAAAACTAATTATAAACTATATTATAAATTATAAATATAAATCAATTTGAGCTAAAGTTTGTTTAAATCGGACAAACAGATCCGGATATATATGGATTTAAATTTCATGAATTTTAAATAAACTAAACACTATAAAAACTAAACTGCAAAGAATTTGAAAATTTGGAAAAACTTTGTTCTTTGTATTGACGTAGTGAGCGCATGTAACGAATCGGAGAAAAAATATATGTTTCTCGACATCATGTACTCACTATGAAGTTACATACTATATTTGTCGACAACAAAAATGTTGCAGTTATAAAGATTTGTAGTAAATTATAAACATTTCAAAAATTTTCACTTGACTAAATAAATATTAAATATTGAAAACTTCAGTTTAATTAATCAATCATTTGGTACAACTTTATTTTGAAAAACTAATATTTAATACAACATCTATTTAAATAATAAGAATCATTTGTGCTTTAGTTATTACAAACAAACTAAATTATATGATTTTTTCTCAAAAGAGAAAAACAATATTTCCTTCTTTGCAAACAAAACTAACTTATTTCAATTTTCTTCTTGAAAAAAACTTATTTTACACTTTTGTTATTTTTTCGGAAAAACACAAAGTTTTCTTGTATCTGTAAAACTTCTTGTACATCATAATTTAAGAAATAATAAATATATTTGCTAGCAAAACAAAAACAGGAAAGCAACAAATATTTATATTATGTTATATCTTTTTTATATTTTTAACAAATAACACGTGGTTTATCATAATTTTTTTTAAATTGTTGATCTTTATTTTTTATGTCCAACTACAAAATAATAAACAAAAATTTTAAGTGATGAAGTAAAAATATAGAGTGAATACTCAAAAGAAACTTAATAACGCAAATAATTCTGGTGAAATCCAGAATTGTGTGTTTTTTATTTGTTCCAAAATTTTTATTTTCTTAATTTTTCTTTTGTTTTCTTATATCAAATAGTAACTCAAAAATGTAGAATTTTTTTATATCTTTGCTATTGTCTTCTTATTCTTATTTTAAAAGCCAACACAGTTTTAGATATATTATTGGATTATTATACCACATATATCTCTTTAAATGCATATTTAAGCATTGATTTAACAGCACTTGTTTTCTGTATAATTTCTTTGACAATATAGTTATTATAAAGAAATATAGAATTTTTTTAACATGAAAATAACAAATAATTTACTTAAGATACTTAGATTTACATAGCGTCCATTTGTAGGCATTAAATATTAATACCGTACTAAATACAGAAGGGAAAATCTTGAAATCGATCACAAATATTGCAAAGACGAAAACTTATAACTCACAACTGCACACATATTTTGGCCCATAGTATAAAGTACATAAATATATATTTCCATTCAAAAGGTATTTTGCACAACTGTGAAATAATAAAATATTGAAAAATAAATGTTCAATATTTTTAGATGTGATATTTATTTAAACCAATAATTTCATACTTAATTTTTCTTTTTTATCTTTCACATCTAAAAATATTTAACATTTGGTTATTTATAAATTTATAGAGTAATTTAAACGGCTCAAACACGTGCAGGGTCATCCTTATTGGTGATTCTTTGCATTTTTATAGGAATTATATTTAAGAGCAATTAATTTTAAAAATTAAAGTACTCCACCAATAACTCGTTTTTTCATTTAATCAAATAAATGAAAAATTTTAGATGAAAAAAAATCGTAACAGGAAATAACGAAAGTAAAATATAACAAATGTAAATATTGTCGATGTGGAATATGTAAAGAAATTACTAATATCTAAATGCATAATAAAATTTTGTGTTTATTTGATTTTAAATCCATTTCAAAAACATATAAAAATAACCACTGTTCTATTTAAAAAGAAGAGTTACCTATTACTGAAAATATATCTTTCTTTATTAGATGCAATTTTAAGTCGTATTTCAAAAAGAAAAGTTAACTGTTACAAATTGCAAATTAATTTTTAATAAAAAGCTGGTTTAAATAGTAACTAAATTTTGTATCTGTCATATATTCTTTATTGAAAATCATAGTAGTTTTTCAAATTTTAAATATGAGATAAATGATATCAGTTCATTGTTTACCTTCAAAGTGAACGATATTAAGTATATATAGATACAAAGATAACTGATTAAAAAAAATGAAGAAGCTAAGAGACAGATAATGCTTAAGTACCGTTAATGGTGTTACTCGCTAGTAAAATTCATTGGCAGCTAATATCCAAAATATCCAAAAAGGAGTTAGTATTAAAAAAGTGTTAAATTTAAATAAAAGTACGATTTGTACTAAAATTTTGATCAAAAATAGGTAAAAATCAAATATCTAGACTGGCTTCAAAACAAAAATGATACGACTTTCACTGTAATATGCCATAATTGAAATTTACTTTGCATGAGGCCTACTTTATTCTTAGTTATGTAAGTTAATAAGGAAGTTATGCACACAAAATTTTAAAGCATTTGTACTAATATTTCGTCGTATACAGCGTCAATAAAATTTAATTTGTACGGGTTGCCGCTTTCCTTGTACAAATGTAGCCAGTTTAGCTTTAGGCTAAAAATTCTCCATACCTATAATATTTTTTTTTATTATATCAGTGCTAAGCTTATATGTTTTTCTATAAATATTTCACAAAATGTTTCATTACCATTTTGTAATTGAAGTCAGGCAGTTTGATGTATTGTATAAATACAAAATAATTAATTTTATAAAATATTGTAGAATCAATAACACACAAAAATCTTATTAATAGTAAAAAATGGCTACGAACTCATCAAAATCCTTCAAAATTTACGCTGCCTTTACTAAATTTTTTTCCTAAAAATTATAAGCATTCAAAGTTGCAACTTGGCACTGGCATGAGTGTGTGTTTTGTATCTGAAAAACATGTGTGAAAATATATTGGCTATACAAAAGTCTTTGTTAAGGGACACAAATGATTTTTCTACTATATACTTCATGGCAAACGTTAAAAGTTCTTCTTTATTATTAGTTAATTCTATTTGTTTATATTGCAAAAATTTTATTGTAAAAGGAGTTTCCGTTGTAACACTATGAACTGTGATATTTTCCTAAGATATGTATCTTAAATCAATGCAACCTATATTGCTTGATAAAAATAATGAGTAAATAATATTGTGGAACTATCCAACAAACCAAATGATATCGCACCGAGAATGATATCACATATAATTCTAAAATAAAATAGGTTATTTTTAAAAGGTATACTTGAAAATGATATCATAATTTTTCAAAATAACGATATTAGTAATGATATCACTGAATTTTGGCAGCGCGATAATTTAGCAATATATTCCAGAATATACTCGTATATACATACCAAGACTATTTGAATATACAACATACTAAAGATCTTATCGAAAATTAAAACAAGGTAATAATAATAACAATAATAATAATACAAATAATAAATTGAAGTTCATCCTGCTCCAAATAATTTTATATGTAACTACTCTAACCCAAAAACAGTTTCCCTTAGAATCCAAGGAGATATTGAGTCCTTCATCTTATCCTCTTTTATTTTTTGCAATTCCATTAAATCCTGTTGTTTGTTAATATTCGGCATACGCATACCCTATGGAGCTATTTTAATATCTCCAATTTTATTTTTTTAATTATTTTATTTTAATTTTTTTTTTAATTTTGAAAAATTATCGAATTTATTCACGATTTTCATTTTCTGAAAAGCCAAAAATATCGAAAAAGTGTGTAACTTTAAACATCAATATCTCTATAAGTTGTAAACGGATTTTAATGATTTACAAATAATATTATCACTTAAAATATGCAGGCATAATGCAAACGAAATTTTAAGATACATTTTTGAAAAGTTTCTACTCTTTCAATTTTTGTCTACCTCTGATATTATAAAAATTATAATGTTTAATAAAAATTGCAATATAAATTGTTCTGGGACAAAATGGTCCACTATTTAAATTTAGAATTTTAAAAATATTGTCTCAGATTTTTTAATAAAAAATATTTTTTTTTATAATTTTTTGTTTTTATTTTTTTACTTTTTGAGAGTAATGCATTTGGTTTGTTTTGTTCGAATATTAAAAGGAAATTTTAAAATTCGAGAAAAAAATTTTTTTCCACAATTTTTCGATTTTAACTGTGATTTAATAAATAGGAATAATCATAATACAATTATGTATATAAAAGTCTATGCAACGATATAATAATTCTTAAGGGTATTTTTGTTCTGAACATAATCATATTTAATATTTTTAAATTGAACAAAAACTGCATAACTTATTCCATTTTATCTGTGATAATTTAGTAAAACTTTTCATGCATTTGTAATTTTAACCTCAGAAAGTAACAACCAAGTAAAAAATCTTTTTTGTTAAAATGTATAAATAATTTTTTAATAAAGTTTAGAAAATGATTAATAACTTTTTTAGTTTTTAAGCGATTTTATATGGGAATATCTCATTGTATTCTAAATAAAATAACATTTAAAATTTTGTAAACAAATATATGTAGTCTTTTAGAAAAAAATCAGAAAAATAAACATACAATTCAAAATTTCGAAAAAGAAAATGGAAATAAATTTAAAAATGGTAAATAATTCATTATTTAATTTGTATGTATATAAAAAATGGTAATATAGTTGATAAGCTACGTTCTTCTACGTTAATTTAAGAATTTGAAATTGACTAACAATTTAAGAACTAGCCTAAAACCGGTTTTTCGCAATATCTCCACATTAGTCCATTTCATTTTATAGCAGCGTGTTATAATTGCATTTTGTAGTAAAGATATTGCTTTTAAACATGTTAAACTTATTAAAATCTAAGGAAGAAAACTTGTCAAAAATGTAAAATAAAATTACGAGTACATTTTTAAATAAATAAACAATTTACTTTTGCGTTATTGCCTTTAAACAGGTTTAATTTGTCCTTCATTAGGGCGTTGATCCTAAAAAGATATTAACCAAGCACACGAAAAATTTTTATTTTTAATTTTCAATCAAATATAAGTATCTTTAGCCTAAGTTCACACACAGCAATTTCTCTTTCTGAAAATTTTTCTTTTAAACTTGCATTTACGTTCACACGCAATATTTCCTTTAGCAGCTCCTGCTTTAATTCCCTTGATTTATTATTGTTTTGAAGTACGAAAATGAAAAACAAAAAGAAAAATTTTCTTATGTGAACAGAGCCTTACTGTTCAAAATGTTTTTCATTTCTTGAAAAAATATGTGAGGGATTTTTATGATGAAAAAAAAAAAAATAAATAAATAAATAAATATCTTTAAAAATAAATATCAGTATGAAAAAATTTTCAAATGATTGCTTTTATTCATACTTTTGTTTTTGTCTCAAAATAATTTTATTTATATTTTTTATTTCGATCAAAATGAAAAGAATTAAATTATTGATGAAAATAGTAAAAAATAATAATGATGGATTATTATTATTTATTTGAACACAAAAGATTGTTTTTCAATTGAAATAAAAATAAAAAGTATTTTTTTTTTTTTTTTTTTTGGTGTTAAAATCAGGTCTGATACACAAAAAAAAAATAGTTGAAGTAATATTTCCGTAGTCGGCTTGGTTAATTTTTATGAAAATAAAATACTATCGAAGTTAATTAGTAATATCTAGTACACAGTTCAATTTTTGTAAAAATAACGAAGTTAGGCATCTTTTTCGAAATTATTTGTATACATTATTGTTTATTTTAATGTCAATGGAAAATATTTTTTGTAAGCATTGAAATTTAATGTAATAAAAAATTATAAATATAATTATAATTATTTACGAAACTGAATCTTTAGTAAAAACGAAGTATTAAATATAAATTAAAATACATTTAAATTATCAACTGATATTTTGCTTAATTTTTAAGGCGTAAAATCAAATTTTTACGATTTTACGATTAAGTAGCTTTAGAATTCAAATCCAGGATGCTCAATTGTGACATCCTGTTTAAAAGAAGAAAAATGCTTTCGATATCAGTGAAAGACAGAGTTCCTGTGTGCGGCATGTAATCTACTACTTCGAATTTTACTGTATAAGTATTTAATGTGAGATTTGTCAATCGAAAATGTGCTGATTCATCACTTTGCAAAATATTAACAAATTTATATTTTATAATAACTTTGAAATGTATACTATTACTTAAATACAACATATGTAAGTATTTAATAATAATTACTCCATAAATAAAAAGGTAAATGGTTGTCATTTAATTAGATTGTATTAGAAAGAAAACATTAATATATAAACTTACTTTACTATAATAGGTAATTTTTCAAAATGTTTAAATAGGTTTACCAAAAACAACTAAATATATTGTTAAATTACTTAACCGCATGTCTGCAACTGAGGCTAACGCTGGTATAATATATGAGGTAACGTTGGCAGAAGACAGTAACAATTTTGTTTATTTTTGTTTATTTTTTATTCAAGAAATTCGCACTGTTTTAGCACAAATTTTATTAAAATATATTTTTAAATGTAAAATAACCATTAAAACAAAACAATTTTATGAAAAACGTTTTTTTTTTATTTAATTTTCGAAATACACATGCACGCACACATAAAAAACTTCGTATATGTGTATTTTTTGACAGTTCATCTTGTAAGATTGGTGTGTAGAGGAATCTTATCACAATAGTCTCATAGTACTTTCTATAATACTAATATTTGAATTTACAAGTGAAATAATTCTATCCGAGTGCGAATTTGACACTCTCTGTCAGAAAACTCTTACATTTCACAGTGGGGCAGAATCGAAATTTTTTGAAAATAAATCTGTAACTTCTGATCAGCTGGTTGGCGTAGCAGAGGAGTGTAAAATGTTAAGTTTAGAACGGGGGCACAACAAACCTCTCAGGGGCGGAGCTAAAGGGGCTCAATGTTAGGTACCTCTGACATAAAAAATTTGTAATCGCTTGCAAAATTTTTGTTTCTCGTCCGATTTCAAATATTTTTTTATATATTGTAGTAGGCCCTGACAAGACCTATAAAAAACATGTTTAGTGTCCTGTTTATCTCTTATAGTTTTCGAGTTATTTGCGTTTGAATTTTTAAGCTCATAAATTTTTAAGCTCCAGTTTTTTTCATATATATCCTAGTATTTCCGACAGATTTTATTAGTTTTTTCTTAACTAGTTAAAGAACAAAATTATCTATTGAATAAAAAAATTTGAAGTCGATACCTTTACCGAGTCCAAAAATAAACGATTTTGAATTTGAAAATTGCAAAAAGACGACTTTTTGTTTTTTTTTTTAGCCGAAAAAGTATCTGCACTCTTTTTTATCTAAAATAAAATTTTTTAATAATATCTATACACAAAATATTTTTAAAAAATAATTAATAAATATTTTTTATTTTTAATAGGGTTACCGCATTTCCCAAATTTAAGTAAATATTTATCCTTTTCTAAGCGTTCATATATTTCTATTAATGAATTTAAAATAACAAAAATAACAAAAATGTCTATTAATCAATAAGTATTTCATTAGTTTACATTTATGGTGTTGACCTAAATTTAACAAATGTATTTATCTATTGGTGATGGTTAAAAATGTATATATTTATGATCTAGTGGCAATGTTCTGGTATCCTTTCCGGTGATACCTAGCTTCAGCATTTATCTATTACTGATGGTTCAAAATCTATATTTTTATGAGCCAGTGATAATGCACAGGTAATATCCTTTCCAGTGATACCTAACAGCAACATATAATATCAATTAATTCGGTATGGGTACTCTTCCAAATTGACTCTTTCAGATATTTTACCTGATGAAAATTCACAGAATACCTGTAAATATATATACCTGTGCGATATATCTAATAGATATATATAAATGCGCAGCTAATCCTTATCAACATCATAACGAAGTTGATTACGATGGTGATTATATTGAAACATAAACACTTGTGTTGTGTTCTGTGGAGTTTATCTAAAAATGATCTTAATCGTTTAGAAGCTATAGTGGAATTCATAAAAAGTAAATATCATGCAAAAGTCGACGTCATTGGTAAATCTCACATAGAGAGTTTTTTAAAGTTTTATGACGTAAAAATGAAGTCCTTGAATCAGCGTACTAACAGATTAAAAATTAAACATTCCGATTGGATGGATACTGATATGGAAATGTCGGCGCGCAAAATATCAGCTGGAGCACCCTGCAAGACATATGATGAAATACTGCCAACTGCATCACCAAAACGTCTTAAACGGATTGACGAAAGTATACCTGCCCCAACATCACAATCCAATTTTACAGAGGAAGAAGCAATTGCTTTAATGCTTGACCTCAGCCGAAACAAATATCAAATTTTAAGAGGAGCTCTGCTTGAAAAGGGACATTCAATTCTTCCATCATACAAGGATATTCAAGAAAAAAAGCAAACTATTTTACCATCTATTTCGGTTACCGAAAAGGAAGCATGTGTAGAGCTATCTTCTTTGCTTGAGAATACAGCTACCAGGACAGTTGCAGATTTTTCTGCAGATCAGTTGGAAAAAGTAAATAACAGCGACGTTGTATTAATCCGTAAGTGGGGATGTAACGGATTATCAGCCCTTCCTGAATACAAGCATGCTAGTGGAAGCAAGAAAATGGCGGATTATAAAAGCGTATTTATAGCAAATTTGGTACCATTAAGAACTTATTCCTTAAAGCAATCTTCACCAAAGTGTAAAAATTTATTTGAAGATATATGGCTTAACACCACTCCAGGATTAAAACATTTTTGCAGACCTATTTGGTTCTAATACACAATGGAGTCGAAGACAACAACAAAGGATTTAGTAGAATATATAAAAGATGAAATAAATGATTTACAACCTCTTTCAATAACCATAAACCAATACACATTCGACATATCCTTTCTACTTAGTCTAACGATGATTAATGGAAAGGTTATTAATGCCATTACGGAAATATCTTCCTTTTTGGAAATGCTCACTATGTGATGAGACGAAGTCACTATTTTCGGATGTTGGTAAAACAAGGAGTATTAATGAAGAATTTCTGTCTTTCGGAATATCTCCACTTCACGCCATAATACGGTTTATGGAGCATTTTCTGCACATAGCATATGATTTAAAGTATAGAAGTGTGCCAGAAAATTTAACAAAATCTACCAGAAACAATAAGGATTTAAAAACACTTAGAATATCTGAGAAAAGAAGAATCCAGGATGAATTCAGAGAAGAGACGGGATTAAACAACGACAAACCTCTGCCGACTGGTGGTAGTACAAATGATTGGAATACAGCAAAAAGGTTTTTCGGAAATTTCGAAGCTATATCAAAAATAACTGGTATTAATAAAAAGTTACTTGAACGGACTAACATACTATTAATGGCAATTAATAGTAAGCACAAAATTAACTATGCTCGATTTGGAGAATATGCAACAGAAATGTCTAAACTATATGTTTCTCTATATCCATGGAAAGAAACGACACCAACAGTACATAAAGTATTGTGCCATGGCGAAGTTTTAATCGAACGAAATATTCTTCCACTTGAAGAGCTTACAGAAGAGGCTCAAGAAGCAAGAAACAGAGATTTTAAGCACGTTCAATTATTCAGCTCCAGGAAATGCTCCAGAACGTCACAAAACGAGGATATTTTAATAGCCTATTGTTATCATCAGACCCTGTACTATTATCAATGAGAAAACATTGGATTCATTATGAGCCTTTATCAACTCAAAATACTGAAGACTTGAAGGACCTTTTAGATATGTATACAGATACAACAAGTTATATAAGTTTAAAATATTAGAAAAATTTTCTACATAAATTTAATGTAAATAAGTAATAAAAAAAAACTTTAGAAATAGAATATTTATTAAGGAAGGTGATAAATAACAAAAATAATAATATCGATTAAGTTAAAATAGACATTTTTTGTTTGTTTTGTTATTTTAAATTCATTAATAGAAATATATGAATGCTTAGAAAAGGATAAAGATTTAGGAAATGTGGCAACCCTATTAAAAATAAAAAATATTTATTAATTATTTTTATAAAAATATTTTGTGTATAGATATTAGTAAAAGTACACAGAAATATTCATAATTTTCTATGTAATTATTCACGCAAAACTAAAGGCAAAAGTTGCAAGTTTGTAAAAATATAAATGTCGTCTTTTTTGCAATTTTCAAATTCAAAATCGTTTATTTTTGGACTCGGTAAAGATATAGACTTCAATTTTTTTATTCAATAGATAATTTTGTTCTTTAACTAGTTAAGAAAAAACTAATAAAATCTATTGGAAATACTAGAATATATATGAAAAAACTGGACCAAGAACATGCAAAATTATGGAGCTTAAAAATTCAAACGCAAATAACTCGAAAACTATAAGAGATAAGTAGGTCTTGTCAGGGCCTACAACAATATATAAAAATATTTTAAATCGGACTAAAAAAAAAAAAAATTTGGCAAGCGATTGAAAATTTTTTATGTCAGAGGTACCTAAATTTGAGCTCCCTTAGCTCCGCCCCTGAGCGGTTTATTATCCCCCCTTGCAAACCTAACATTGCACACTCCTCTGCTATGCTCATACCAAATTTCATGAAAATCCAACCAGCCGATCAGAAGTTACAGATTTATTTCCAAAAAATGTCGATTCTGCCCCACTGTGCATTCTACGTTACGTGTAGACGAGAGACAAGAGACTTTGTAACTGCATTAACATTTAAAGTACGTAATTTTGTAATTTTTATAAAAATTTAAGTCGCAAATATGATGACCTTTTCAAAAAATTATGTACACTTGGAATGAACTATATATTTTCTAATAAAGTGTGGATCAAAAATGTAAAATTAAAAAAATATGTATAAAAAATATAAAATTGAATTTGTATCTTTAATATCTTACAGTTTTCTTATGATTATAAATTTGTGTGTACTTAAAAAAAAAAAAAAAAAAAACTTCCCATGCCTTTTAAAAAACTTAAATTGGTTAACAGGTATTCGAAATAAAAATGTTTAATGCCGCAAAGTTAAAAAAATTGGTCATTTGGATAAATCTTCCGATTTTGGGGGTGTATCGATATTTACTCACCCATATCCACAATCTACCAAGTGTTTTTTCACTGTAGCACCGGTTTATCATTGGCTTTGTTGAAGCTGAATTTACATTTATAAATTATACAAAATTTGAAGCACTAAAAATTGCTCGACACTTTAAATATTTTTTTTTTTAATTTTTTATTTTTTCTCTAAAAGAGCAAATGAAAATTAAATTTAACTATTTTTGGCGATTTCTGATAAAGCATTTGACGACGGAGACTCAAAAAAAAATCCGAAACGCTGTTTCAAAAAAATCGCGAAGCTATTCACGATTTTAATTTTTATAAAAGTAAAACATCCGACAAAGTATGTACGTAATTTTAAGTGTTAATATCTGTTTACGATGTACACGGATTTTAATGTTTCAAAGTTTTAAAAAAGGCCAACTGAGACATCTTTAAAGACAATAATGCAAAAGTAAATTGATTGTTTCAAAATACACTTGTAATGCAATTGCAACTTTTCAATGCAGTTTTGAAAAATTTCTTCCCTTTCGATTTTAATTATCTTTTAATATATTTAAAAGCAATATCTTTACCATTAAATACAATAATAATTGTTCCGGGATAAGGTGATATACTATTGTTAATATTTTTTTTAATGTTTATTTTATTTATTTATTTATTTTTTTTTTCATACAAAATTTTAATTTTTTCATAAAATTTTTTATTTTTTAATTTTTTTTTTGTTATTTTTATTTAGTAATATTTAAATTTGAGTGTTCATAACTCTTTCTCTATAAGTTGAATTTTATCGTTTGCCATATTTATTATATTACAATAAATATGGTAAACGATATTGAAAGACTCAAAAAAAAAAAAAAAATAATAAAAATAAAAAAGGTTTTTTCCTAATAATGCACTCTCAACAATAACACAATTATCCGGTACATTTTCAAGAATTTTCTACCCTTTTGATTTTAAATATTTCTGCTTAATATTAAAAGAAAATATATTTGTTATACAGAATATTTATAATGATTTTGGGACATAAAGTTATTATACCACAAATAACAAACAAAGAAATGTTATGACAATATATATTGTAAACAATAACAAAATTTGAAATTTATTTGTTGTTTTCCAAATACGAGTACATTGTCTAAATCATGAGACATGCCGTTAGTTTTGTATGAAAAAATCTGTAGAAACGTTTTTTGATTTTTTTTTTCCAAAATAGTGGACAATTTATTTTTAAATTATTGCACTTAAAGAGGACATATTCATATTTTATATGTAACTTAAATCATTAAAATCAATTTACAGCTTATAGAGATATAAAACAAAATTTCAAAATTTGTTTTTGTTTTAAATGTAAGTTAGACGAGTCGTTTTTGCGCTCGTGTTATAAAAACAGTCAGATAATTGCTTGAAGCTATGCACTATTTTAGTTTTTTTTGACTTTTCAAAAAATGAAAATCGTGAATGAAACGGCGAGTTTCTTAAAATTAAAAAAGAAAATAATAATAATAATAATAATAATAAAATTAAATAAGAATAATAAAAGTATGCTGAATATTAACAAAATCCGAAGACCTAAAAAATATTTTTGAGCGTTCTTTCATGGAATGAATGATAAACTTTTTGAAGTCTAAAAACAACGCTGCAAAAATTACATGCAGAATGATAAACTCATACATATCATTGACACCTTTAGAAGGAAGTTAAACAAATACTTTTGCATTAAATTTTGCTAAGAGAATTACAAACAGAGAAATTTTAAAATGCCCAATTTAAAATTTTTAAATTATTTTTAATTTAATTATGTGAATAAATTTAATATTACACATTTAAATGTTTTATCTTATTATATTTTATTTTAAATAGGAGTTGTTTACCATTTTATTAAATTTATAAAATTATCTAATTCTACATAGTTTTATGCCGATAATACAAAAATATTTTATTTTCATGCTATTATTGATTTAATGTTTTAAATTATATCAATGTAAATTTGTAAATACTAATAGTATTTTCATAAGCAAATATTTGTTGTCTATGGTAAAATGTCGAACAATATAAGTATTTTACATTAACAAAAGTTTATGACGCATAACGAAAAATTAAAATTTGATGATGTGTAAAGTGTAAAAACAATGATAATTCAAACAAATATGTAATGAGCATTCGAATATGAATACATTACAAACAAATAAAATTTTTTATTTATTTTTGAGTTTTATTATGCATTTTAAAGTACTAATATAACCAAACCTCCTAGTAGAGTAATGATATTGTAAATTTATCTCTATTATTTAGAATAAATGTGAATTTCACATATACATATTTACACAAACATATATATAAACTCACATATATATATATAGTATATGTGAGTGAAAATAAGTGAAATAAATTTTGTTTCGAGTTTTAGTATTAAACTAAGGGGGCACTGAATATTTATCAAATCAATTTGAGCCTAACTAAATATAACTTGTATAGAAATTGTAACAAAATATACATTTTTTATATGTATATAAGCTATTGTCAAAAATTTGTTCACCTGGCTGAAACTAACTTTAATCTGTAATAAGTTTTGTGGTAATATTATTTTAAACAAACGGGTAACAGATGAGTAGTGCTATTCAGTAAAATTTAACGATTAGACAATCGACAAATATGTCGATGGCTTTTGTTGTTTGCAGTAACTATTATATGATTCAATATGTACATTTAAACAACAGCTTTTGTTCTCGTGTTTTTGTTTAAACAGATGACTTAAATATGAGTAGAAATAAAAAAGAATTTGGGAATTATTTCTAAATTGTGCACATGCGTACTTACTGCATTTGCATGTTAAACTTGTGTTTTAGTTGAAAAAGTAAATAACACAAAAAATGTTGTGGTTTATTTAACGACAGAAGCAGATGTAACGATAACGATTATAGTTTAAAAATCCTATGGAATAGCAAAATCGATAATTAAACAACAAATTTTATAAACGATTCGATGAACTCACAAGACTTGAAACTAATAGAATGCAAATTTTTAGAACCATAGGTTTCATTTTATAATCATGATTGTTGTGGATACACTATCACTATACGAAATACTTTAAATATTATTAATTTTACTTTTCTGTAATTTTTCAATATTTTATTACTAGAATTGGAATTTTAGTTTTATATACATGTAAAAACGTTAATTTTACAAAATAAATTTCAAAGTATAATTTATAATTTTAAAAAACGATCCTGAAAATTAACCTTAAATCAATAAATAACGGTAAAAGTTCGTAAGACTAGTAAAGGTTTTCAACTTCCGAAACAATAAGTAAAACCAGCTACAATTTGTATTAAGTATTTTATGTAAAAGAAGAGAAATTAAAAAACAAATGATTTCAAGAAAGAAACTCATTTGATCTTGATCTCTAAACTTAAATACTCTTGAAAAACAATTAAATGTTTTGTTACATTCTTATATATCAATTCTATGGGATTTCAATTAAGGTTCAGTTCAATTTATCAATACAACTTCAATCATTTGAAAGCAAACATACATTTCTTTTCTGTGATAAGTTCTTCAAAAAAAATGTAGAAGAAGTCTATATAAGTAATTTTCTTTTATGATCAGCATTTATATTGTTCTTAATACTTACTTGTTTATGAATAATTAATTTCAATCTATGCACTTTTTCACTTTAATTTAGATTTTTCTTTTGTGTGTAAACTTTTCCTTTTTAAAACGACTCTACTCTCTTCTACAGGTATGAATACACATATAGAAGATTCATCAAATCCACAATCTAATCCCGCTATTACAGACAATATTTTAAACATAAATTTATTAGGGTATCACTCGACCTTAATTAGATTTAGATATTTGTGCTTCCTATGCTAAGCTCCCTCAATTCTGGACTAATTTTCCAGAAACGTAGTTTGTACACGCCGAAATTCAATTTGCATCAAAAGGCATTACCACAGATCAAACAAAATACTAATACATTATAACTGCTCTTCTACAAGAAGTTATAATAAAAGTGCTGCACATTATTCAAAATCTAACTGCTACTAAGCGGTATATTAATTTAAATAATTTTTAATTGAATGTCATTTTTTAAGCGAAACTTCTAAATTGAATAAAATTTTCTCCGATAGCGATATGGGAGATAGAAATCCATCAGATCGTTAGCTCTTCTTGCTAGTTCTAACCTTAGCACAGATATGTTAACAAAACTTTTGCTACGTAAACTCATAAAGACAATAAACGTAATTTTTGACGGGGTCAAATATTAACGACCATAACGAATTAGTTCGATTAGCTGATAGGTTGTGGGAAGTTATTTACAATGGAGAACTTTACAGTGCATCCAATATTGAACAAGTTGTGAAAAACTTAATAGTTTCTTTATGTGTAAATATAAGTAAATTTACACCTGAAGTCAGTTCTCTGAAAAAGGAATTGGAAAATCAGACTTCTCAGCCTTAGTAGAAATAGTTCGCGCTCTCGTAGTCGTTCACCAAATAAAACTTGGTTGTGTTGTTTTCATTATAAATTTGGTAGTAAAGCCAGGAAATGGAAAAGCCTTGTTCATTTTCTAATGATAATACAACAAACTAATATCATCTATTGTTGTGGCGATGAACAGAAAATATTGATTATTTTCCAAGCTGTCTTTTTCTTTTTGACAAAAAATTTTTGATTGACAGTGGAGCAGAAATTTCAGTTTAACCATCATCGAAATTCAAAATTGCAATAAACGATCAGGTATAATTTTAAGCAAAGCAAACGGCTCAAATATTGCAACATTCGAAAAGAAAAGAAAAATTTAGGTCTTACTTTCATTTTCCTAATGACAGATATTTTTTAACCTATCATTGAAGCTGATTTTCTCTGCAAATATGGTCTTCTAATTGATATCAAAGATAAGTGCCTTGTCGATACACTTATTAAATTGTCGGTTAACATGTTTTCATGTTACTGCAAAGTGACACCGACCCAAATCATTTTCTGTAGATAATCAATACAGACAACTTCCGAAGAAATACCCTTCTTATATGTAACCAATAAAGCATACTACTTTTCACAGATTAGTGAAAGAAGACCCCTTATCTTTTACAAAATCCAGACCTTTAGATCCTGTTAAATGCAAAGCAACAAGAACAGAATTTGACTTCCTTGTAAAATCAGGCATATGCAGACCATCAAATTCTAGTGTAGCTTCAGCTTTACACTTGGTCCCGAAAAAAGTTCCAAACGAGTGGAGGATTTTAAACGTTTAAACATTGCAACTGTACCAGATAGATACCCCTTGCCTCATATTCACGATATAAATATCAATATAAGAAATAAATATATATTTTCTAAGATAGATTTAGTGCGTACATACAACAATCAAAAACCGTTAAAAATATCCAGAATTTTTTAGGAATGGTAAGTTAGTACCACAGGTATATTCCAAAATTGGTCGAATTTACTATTCCTCTTCATGCTGTAATTACAAATGCATTAGAGAAAAACAATATAGATATTGAATGGACTAATGAAGCGCTCAATTCGTTCGATCGTATCAAGGACTCCTTTCCATCTCCTGTTTCATTGAACCACTCCAATAATGAAGGAAATTTGGTGCTTCGAATATGGCCACAGATGGCGTTTTACTATAATGTCTATAATGGAATTTCTGAAATTTATATATTGTAAAACTAAATAAACTAAAACATTTTAGGTATTTGTTAGAAGGCAGGTCATTTACTATTTATACAGACAATAGCCATTGATTTTTGATTTAAAATCAAAGACTGAGAGAAGTCCGACAGAGAATCGACACAGAATATATTTCTCAATCTAGAGCGTTCGAAGTAGAAGCATATAAATACACAGATTATAATGTTAGAAGTTTATCTGAGGAACAACAAAGAGACAAAGACTTTTTGGAACTACTTTCTGATAGAAACAAGCATCTAGATACAAAATTTGTTAAAATTCCAGTGTTAAACATAGATATTTGGTGTGAATGTATATTACGTACGCCCAGACCTTACGTTCCATTGAGTTTGTGAGCAAGTAAATAACAAAACATTATTTTTGGCCAAATATGAGTACAGAATTAAATATCTGGTCAAAAGAATGTATTAACTGTCAAAAATCTAAAATTATTAAACATAATAAATCGCCTGTGGTAAAAAGTGTTTACCAAAAGGAAGTTTCGAATATATGCATTTATATAATGTAGAATCTTTACCTATACCTCGGGAACATCAATCGTTTTACGCGTTAGCCAGAAGAATATCCTCTGAAAGTCCTCATAATATCTAATATAGTAGACATATTTATATGAAATTATATTTCTCGTTTGGTGTTCCATTGAATGTGACAAATGATCAAGGTAGGCGGTTTACCTCCAAAATGTTTACGGATTTAACAATGAAATTATATCATTCCCAATCTAACGGCAGGTTTGGACGATTTCGTAGGTAGCTTAAAGTGACTTTAATGGCTAAAGAAAAATGAGAAACTTGGTACGACGAACTTTCGATTGCTTTAATAGGATTAACTTGCTAGGTTTAAAGAAGTTTTGCAAGCTACTGCTGCAGAAATAGTCACCGGTGGACATGTACCAAATGGTCTAATAGATTGCAAATATACATTCATACGTATTATATTCATAAAAGAACTTCACAACAGCAATAAAAGGGACCTTATAAAGTTATCGAAAAGAATAAAAATATTTAAAAGTCGATATAAATAATAAAATAACAATAGCACCTATCCGGAGTTAAAAACTAATTAACTTCTTCTCATTCTTCTACCCTTTTTGTTCGCGCTTTTACACTTTTTGATCTCATGCGATCTTATGTGAACTAATCGAACTTTGTGGAAAAGTTCTACACTTATTTGTTGTTGTGCAGTCTTTCAACAGTTAAATATAACTTAGCTGAATTTTTATGATAAAATTTTTTAATTTTTTACATTTTTAGGTTTAATGGGCGTGTGTGTGCGCCCCTCAGTAAAATGCAAATTATAAAATATGGATTGATACTTATTGTAACTATGCATATTCTGCGCTATATCTCGTTGATGCGACCGAAATAGTCAATGTAGTATAAAGTCTTAAAGTTTGCAAAATAAGAGCGAAATTTTATTAAAAAAATTTTATGAACTTTTTGAAAATTACGCAAAAATTTCACTTTTGTTTTTGAATTTGTTTTATAACAAGTTGCAATTTGTACATATCTTGCATATATAGATATAGGAGCGATGATAAATACAATTGATTGTGACTGTAAATTTAAGTCAAATGTAGTTGATAGTTGAAAACGGGATACTTTTTTTAAAACAGATTTTACTAAACGCATCACATTGACAGCAGAAGATTGACACTAAATGGCATTAAATGGTTATATTTTATAATGTTTAACGGAAGTTTAGAGCCGCATCAAAAAATTTCGAAAGAAAAAAATGTTATGGACAAAAAAATCACTTGAATTAAAAAAGGATAATATCCGCATTTTTGGTAAAATTTTTAAAACTTTCGATTTTTAGTACAATGAAAAGTTTTTTTTAACTTTACTATAAAACTCTAAAATATAACACACAAAACCTTTTTTTTCGATGGCATCTTAAAATCTATTTATATAAATATAAAGTGATACAAATGCAGGTAGAATCATTCATGTTAATCATGTCGTGCCGGGGGCTTGAAATTTGTAGCATATTGTTTTGTGCTTATGCTTTGGTGTAAAGAAATAATAATTTGTTGAAAATTTAATAAATATAATTTGTTAAACAATTTTCTAAAAATCCCACTATAAATCATTCCTACATATCATAAATCTTTTCGACATTAAAAACAAACACACACTAAATACACATATGTATTAGCAAATAATAAACCTTTCATTTAGTGTTTAACCTTTTTCGTGTAACTTATTACTCAAAATTTAGCTGTTGCCGTTAAATGGCATATTGTAGAATTAATTGTTTCGAAATTGCGAAGCATCAGACATTTAAAACACCCTGAAACAAAATATATGTACATGTGTCTTTGTCCTATTAAATCAGAAGTCAATAAGTTTAACTATATAATATGTCTAGTGTAAAGTTTTATAAACAATTTGAGTAGTTTTACTAAAATTGAGTAGTATTTTTTTGGTCATATAAGAAAAAGATATTTCTATTATATACCTATATATAAATTTAGGTAATAAAACCTTCGACTTTCATTGTTTTATATGAATATTTTGTGTGTACTCGTATTTCATACCATTATTATAAACAATGTGCTTTCTCATGAAGTTTGTTTTATGCACTTGGCACGTTTTTTGTTGTGGAGGCTAACAAGTTTTAAGGGATTCACAGTTTAATTCAATTTATCTATTACTTCGTTTATTCGCTACTTTATTGTTTAAACGTTCTAGTTTTTCCTCTGTTTTCCGATTCAATAAACAAAAGGATTTATTTTATTTTTGTAAAATTTTTTTCTCTTTTTTTAACGAGCTTTTTCAACTTTTGCCTTTAACAAAAAATAATAAATCATTTGCAAATCCTTTGGTTTATATTCAGGTTATATTACTTCCACCTAAATATTTCTAAAGGTTTTTATTTATATTTATTTATAGTTTATCTATTTATGCCTGGTTATTTGTGCAACTGTAAGTATGATAGAATTTTGGATAAATAAGCGAAATATTGTTAGTTAAATTAGGAAAATTGAGCAATAATTTTATTAAAGATTTAATAATTTAAATGTCGTTTACCAATGTTATTGGTTTTCTGTGTAAATAAGTGTATATGCTTGTACGTAAATGAAAGGTTTTGGAATTTATTTAAATAATTACATTTACACATACTTAAAATATCAAGAAAATTAATAAGATCCAATGTTGTTGGATATCAAATTATATTCATCTCCTGCATAATGGGACTGATCACAAAATAATTTTAATAAATATTTCTTATACTCCTTGTTTGCGTGACCGTTGGGCGACTTTATTCGTCAATTACCACTTTTCAACCACGTGGCCACTCTTTTAAAATGGAAATAAGTGGCGACTTTTAAAGATTATGTCCTAAATGATGAGAAGCTAATTTGTTTGAAATGTCTTAATCCATTACATCGTATAACAACTTACCAAAAATGTTCTCACACATGGAAACATCAATATATGCATTAAACTAAATCCCTTGCATAATAAAATTACTTAGTCAGTTTTTCTTCAAGATGTCAAATTTTCTCTCAAAAGGACTTTAAAAAAATATTTAAAGAGTAGAAAAAAAGACTTTCCGCCGAGGCTAAAACTAAAACAGAGTTTAAAAAGAGTTTAAATATATATATATATATATACATATATATATATATATATATATATATATTGTATATGCAAATAGAGACACACTTTGTAAATTTTTTAATAATTATCCAGTAAAAACTTTGCTTTTCTGGTAAGCTAGCAGGTATCATTGGAAACAAAAATAAACTACTTATTTTTTGCCTGAATAACTAGTTATTTTTGTTCGACTTGTCCTCAAATTCATGTAATTATTTTTTGACTCTAGGGGTACTCAAAAATATGTACCTATACGAAAACAGAAAAAAAAAACAAAAAAATTTTGCCGTCAGTGAGACTCGAACTTGGACACATACTAACCATTCGTTTTTACTGACTAACGTCTTACTCAGTACACCATCTAGCACATATCATCCTAAGCGACAAAAACTCTATTTAGTTTAAAATATCTTTTTAGACATTTTATTATAAAAAACTAACAGCTTCAGAATGGGGTTGAACCAACAACCCTCTGGTTGTTAATCCGACGCTCTAGCTAACCCATCCACGTGATTGCAGTAATACTGTGCTATTATACTATTGAGTACTTATTAATGTAATACAGAGTAGGCAAATAATAATGACGCCTCATTACCAAGAGACTACTTTAATAAGTAGTTGTTATTACCGAAAACCAAAAAGTTTTTGCTGGGTAGTAATAAGAATTGTTTACTTGCAAAAAATTACTACAAATGTAATATCCGGTCCTTTTTCCGTGTGTATGGAATATTTAAGGAACTATTATAGTGAGAGCACTAAAACTGCATGAGAATCACTATCTTATCATACTGCATTCATGAAATGAATGGATAGGCACGGGGGCACAAATATCCCCCATACAATGCAAATATTTCGAATAGGTCCTGGCGGAATAGTGGCCCCCCTATAAAGTAAATATAAGTTACCACATCAAAGGGGATAGCGAAGCGAACCACAAAAGGCTAGTATGTTATAAAATGATTTATTAGGAATTAAAAAATATGAAGCTCAAACAAATGTATAAAATTTTGCTATATATTTCTTAAGATAAAAAATTATTATTATTTAAATTATTTGTATTTTTATCTGACAATTGGTGCGTTTGACTAAACTTACGATAGTTTACAAAATCCTTAAAAATTGATTCAAATTAGCTCCCAAATCAACAGTCTAAATTATTATAGATTCAAATATTTGAAAATTTGTTCCGAAATTACACTTACAGCCTTATTAAGGTCTAGTCTTTCAGAATATATTAAAATTTTTCAAAAAAAATTTTCAAATAATATTTTTTTGTTTTTTTTTTACAAAAGAAACATCTGAAATTTCTTTTGTACTCATCGAATTGAGATAATTATAAAAATATTTCATTATAATATGTTATTCAGAATGCTAACAAGTCAAAAATGAGAAATTGGAATTTTCAAACTAGAAGTGGTAATGTAGTACAGCAAACGTAATTTTTCCTTATCATCTTTAGTAGAATTCAGAAATGTAAAAATATTTTAAAACGCCTAATTTCTATAAAACTAAGAAGCTGCGATATGTGTTTTACTCTTGTGGTGGTCAACTTTGTCCCATTATTGATCTGTCTCTGCTCCAATTACACTATACAGCTAACAATATTCTGACTTCTCCTCTATTGAAGGCCGAAGTTTTATCATATATATGGGTTTGAGTGTTAAATATATAGGAGAAATTAAAATGATTTGGAATTTTATTCAAAAATATATTTTTAAAATTTCCATACAACATGACCTTAATAACAACACACTAAGCGTTTGTTTATAAATTTAATAGAAAACATAATAATTTAATAATTTGATACCGAAATGGATTCAAAATTTAAGCTCGCAGTATTGAATTTGAACACATACTTAGCAGATTTACTATTAAATAGTTCCAATTTGTAATTTTTTAAACACATTGTCTCTAATATATATCTACTTAGTTTTTACAAATTATTATATATTATTAATTATATAATAATTTGAATTTATACTTTAAATACTTTTTACTACATACATTTACGTGCATACATAAGTTAAGTGAGTATTTTACATACATATTTTTATGTATATTTATATTATTAATTTATAAACATTTTCAATTGATATAGAAAAACCTAAAAACCAAATTTTCAAAAAATTTACATTTTTTAATTTTTTTTTTTCAAAACACAAAAACAAAATATATGTAACTACATGTATTTTGTTGTTACATGAATTAGGTTTGTGACAACTGAATTAGGTTTTTGATCCTCACGTAAACTTCTAGTTGTATTCTATGCCTAAAAATTTTGAACAAATAAGAATTACTTTTAAATTATTTTTTATTTGGGAGTACCGGTTTAAGAAATAAACACAAATATTTTTTTCAGTTGGTACTACCGATTAATTTTTTATTTCCTTTAGATGAATCATATATTTGGCTGTGCCTACATTTCTAATATCGATATAATTAACTAATAATATCGGCTGCCACAACTTTATGGTTACTAAAATTCAATTGTTGCCTTCCGGTATATAGTGTTAAAAAACCAAATTATGATCACATGCGATTGAAAAACAATTCAGTTGCCCCAATGAATCTTTTTTTTGTTTTTTTTTTTTACTTTCTTTGGCTGCAGCTGAACAAAATTTCTTTCTTCAATATCAGCTTGTTCTAGCATCTAAACTGTATCCGATAATATATATATATATATATATATATATATATATATATAAATATTAAACAATATATCATTTAATAATTTTTAATAAAAACATATCTTATATCTTACTAAAAATATGTTAGTTTACGTAAAAATTTAAAAAAAGAAATCCTTGCTATAAGAAAAAAAGAGTTTTGATGTTAATTGCAATTCTCTGGATCACAAGTTCAGGATCGTATTAACTTCTTGATATATATATATATATATATATATATGTATGTCGTAAAATTTTTAATTTCTATCAACAAAATATACGTAAACGTGATATTAATTTTGACTATTATGACAAAAAATCATTCTCAGACAGAGAATAAAGATTTACATTGAAAGCGGCATATTTAGTAAATAAAGCTAAATTAGGAGAATATTTTGTGGTATTATGTAAAAAAAAATCAATTTTTCCATTCCAAAAAATTTGATTTACATTATGTTTCTATATAACTCTTTCAATATATTACATACTATAATTAGTGTTATTTATATGTTTTACATGTATTACTAAGACTATTCGTTTAATCGAATAATTTGCCATTAATCGGTTATTAGCCGATCAGCTTTTAATCTTAAATTAACCGATTAATATGAAAACCTGAATTATTTGTGTATCTTTAGTTCAGAATTAGAGTATTTTTCTAAAAAGGAGATATCAATGTAGAATGATTGAGTTTGAAATTTTTTAATTTTTTCAAATCCTTTATCTTTTTTAATTACACACACATAGAAAACGAGATAGAAAGATATTTTTGGTCAAGACCGGCTATATGATACCCTACAATTGTAGAATTTCAATAAAATATTCTTATTTTTAATGCGTTTTTGAGTGTTTAAACTCAATTCTGGGGGAACATTTTTATGAGGGTTAGGTGAAATAATGGACCGATCACAACAAATTTCAATAGGCTTCGTCTTTGTATCAGAACTATTATCAGATTAGCAGAAAAGTCTCATGTACCAAATTTTATTGAATTATCTATAAAATGGCTACCCGTACTTTGTGCGCAAGGTTTACATGGACAGCCTGCCAGCCAGATGTTACATCAATTTAGAAAGTGATTCTGAGACGCTTAGTATACTTTAAGGTAGGTGTTGAATAACTTTTTGTATGAGTTACAAACATCAGCACAAACGCATAATACCCCAACCACCTATGCTGGTGTAGGGTATAAAAATTAGTTGAAAATCGGTTCCGATAACAAAATTTAATGAGATATAGCAAAATTTTACCCTCATTGTTGAAAAACTATTAACTTAACAGTTTTCCTGAGAATAGTAAAAACATTATTAAAACTGAATTGCGGTTTCAACAACACTTACATAAGTTGTACGAATCGAATTGTGTTTTATTAAAATTTATGTATTTAATTTGGAAAAGACAACCAAATTGAATAAATGGCATTATATCTCTCTTCCATATATCTGTGCTATAAACCGAAGAATTTGGTTGCAAGAGCAGAAAGAAAGAAATCGAGGTTGCCAAATTAAAAATCTTAGTTTTCTTTATGACATTCCGAAAACAAATTAATTCAATTAAAAATTTTTAATTTAAAACTTTAAAATAAATAAAATCTGGAGTATCTAACTGTTAAATATGATTTTGATCTCCAATAAACATTAAACTTGGACTATTGGATATGAAATGGTACGAATCTATGTTCACATTCACCTTATGATAATTATGATTGTCATCAAGTTTATAATATAAAGTTCAACTTTCATAGAAACTGAAATCAGCTAAGTGAAGTACAAATATTTTATTCCTGATTTTGTACCAATATTTATTTTAAGTTGCCGTTGAGATCATCATTTTTCTGGAGACAACGGAGAACACCTCTCACATAAGGTGAAATTTTAATAAGTTGCAGGTGGTGGATATATAGATTCGATCAAGCTGAATATAATATTCTCACTTGTTTAGAAATAATGTTAAAGTAAATAAGATAAAAAAAATAATGTTAAGTATAAGTAAATTTCAAAAAAAAAAAAAAAAAATGGAGATATTCAAATGAAATTTTAACACATTGTAGACAGACTTGCTTTAAAATCAGGGAATTAAAAACACACTCGCTCTTTCGTACCAAAATACCAAAAATTCTATCCCAGAAAATATATGGTTTAAAAATTGACTTTTCCCGGCGTCCGTCGGGAAGTAATTTCTGTGTGTTTGCCCAATATATGGAGGTTTTTAATTAACATAATTTTTGTTTGATCCCAGTTTTGCGGCTTGAGACTTTTACAAAAAAATTAAAAAAGAAAAAATGTGGGAAAATTTACAAAGTTTTGATAGGATAAAAAACTTGTGTGGGCCAGAGCATAGCCCAAATTTATGAAATAAAAAATATTGCCATCTTTTTTGAAAAAAACCAAAAAATATTAAATTCTTTTAAGTTTCCCACTTAAGATTAATATAACTTTTTATAGAATGTATATATTTATATGATTCTAGCAGCAATATTATATAGAATTTTGTAAGAAGTCCAATGAATATTTTAAACAAAAGTTAAGTGTATCTTAAATTAAAAGAGATAACCTATACATGTTCTTTTTTTTTTGTGAAATTATATATGAATTTTTGGCGATTTTTAAAATAAAATGCATACCAGAGATGACCAACTTTGGAAGTCTTTCCACTCCGACCTATTTTCTAGGAATCTTTGCTCTTCCAAATCGACTCAAAACGCCTAGTATCTGGCCAAATAAAATTTTATTGAGATATATCCAACGGTTCACAAATTACGGGATTACTAAAAAAAAGAAATCATTTTGGAACCACTGTATGACGACGCACAATGAACTGTCTAGTGAAAAAAACTATTTTTTTTTTTTTTAGAATTTAGTAACAAAATATATCTTAGCTTTAAAAATTGTAAATATTACCGATTTTGTATTAAATGTTTCAATGTACAATGTTTGTCTATTGAAAATATTAAATATTAATTAAAGTTACAGTGTAGTACAGATGATTATTCTTAAGATACTTTGGGATGTCTTTGCAAAAAAAAAAAAAAATAGCAAAGAAGATACGAATGAAAATCTTATTATTAAACTTTTAATTCCGCCTAATCCCGTGGTAACAGTTCATCGAAACATAACAAATCAAAACAACAGTATTAATAACTATTGCGTAACCGGTAATTTTTTATAAAATATGATATGTAATCATTCAGAAAACTAACACATTTGAAAAATGTGGTAATATATACTTACACTGATTTTTACAGATATAAATAAAATAAATATGTCGATCTTAAATAACATTAAGTAAAAAAAACAAAGTATTATTTTTGTTATATTAAAAAACACTACGACAAAACTGATTAATAATAAAAGTAAATAATTATTTATTATTTATAATTTATTATAATTTATACAAAAAATACCATAATTAAGATTTGTTTGTGTGTTCGAATAGATATATTTAGGTACTCTTATAAAAAGTAATATCTAAAAGAGCTACCCCCTTTTTGGGTAATTTATTCATCCAATACTGGCGAAATATAAAGAATTTTAAAAATTTGAAAAACTTTTTATAACTTTAGGACCTAGTCTATAATTTTAATATGGGCTCAGTTCACCGTACGCCGTTAAACACAAAAAATTCAAAAAATTATTTTTGAATTTTTGGAAAAGCCATTAACTTTTTATTCATTCAAGGGCTGACTGGCACAACTATTTTTTTTTTTTTTTTATGGAATGTAGCATTCTCATCAAATTTCACTAAGTAAAGAATTTAATAAAAATCTAGCACTAATTATATCCAATTTAGGAAATAAAATAACTTTTTATTTGAACTTCTGTTAATAAAATCCCCGCGAAAATTTTAAATATTTGGATGCAATAGGTTGGTTGCTTAATTACATAGGAACTCTTCCCTGTCATAGTGCTTCGTTACAATAGAAATCTATTTCTATTGCTTCTAGGCGGTTCGCCTCGAACAAAAATCATGCATTATAAATGCGCTTCAGTAATGCATATATTATAAAAGCTCCCTAAAAATTTTAAAAAGGATAATATAAGCATTACTAATCCGCATTTATGATACAGGATTTTTATTCGACATAAACCGCCTAGAAGAAATAGAAATGGATTTTCCTGATTCTTCCTGATTCTTGGAAGCTATATAAAAGCTATATGCAATTAAGTAATCAATCCATTGCTTTTATCAGTTGTTATTGCATCCAAGTAAGTAACCTTTTTTGCTGGATCTGCTGTCATAGAGTTCAAAGCTGATACAGTATTCTTATTTTAGCAAAAAAGTAAAAAAAAACAAATTAAAATTTAAAAAAAAAATAAGTAAAATATACATTATTATGAAAAATATGACAAAATATACCATTTTTCAGTAAAATGTGAGATTCGGATTGAGAAATACATAAGGTGGTTTTTAAATGTACTGTAAAGAATTACATTGGATGAATATCTGCCCCTTACAACTACTTTCATTAAATATTTGAACCAATATTTCCTTTGAAGTAAGCAAACATTATTTAAGTAAATTATATAATAATTAATTGAGCAAATATACGTAAAATTTTAAACCATTGCAACTGCATATTTGAACACAACAAGTTTATCATGTCAACTTTTCTTAAGACATATTTCAAATATTGTAATAATGTTAGTTTCTGACAGATTACACATAATAAATATTCCAAATAACAATTTCTAATTTAATAACTTCTAATATTAGTAAATAAATTTATAATAAGTCATAAAGCTTACGAAATATAAATTTATAAAATTATATATAAGAGGCAAAAGTGATTAATGTATGATAAGAAAGTATATAAGTACGAGATATCGTAAATGAGATATTAAATTTATTTTAAATATGAATAAATGTTCCTTTGTTTTTTGTTGAATTTATATTTATCTATTGTATTATATAGCCCAGGAAAATAAGGATTCAAGCCCGGAATTTGATGTAGGGAAGCGAATTCTTTCATATAGCTCCGTATTGGCGCTTTCATATATGCTGTTAAAAGTCACCGATACGTTGTTATTTGAGGTTAAAGGTTACAAAAATCAGTTTTTTTTTGCATATACACATCTTGATAATTACAGACTAAAAAATTTCCACAATGTTCCTGAAGTATATTTTTAACAGAAGTACATTTGTAACATCATCAGTTTTGGAGCGCTACCGCAAGAATCTAAACTTTACATGCAATTTAGAGAGCTACAAGGTTTTTAGTACCAGAACTAAGATAAAATTGGGCTTTCGGAATATCTCAAAATTTAGATGGTGAATTTTAAATACAATAGCATTTACTGTTTGCGAGTTCTTAAATGACTAAAACTTATTAAATAAAACAAATTTAATAAGTTTTAGTCTTTATGCAAACATAAAAAATAATTAAGAATAACAAATACGCTAATATGTATAGTACTCATATTACTCATAAATATAAAATCTGCTGGCTGCATGGCTGGCGCAGTTGAATTAATAAACAAGAAAACAGTTTTAGGAAATTAAGCAAAAGGAAGCTTTTGCTTATATATGAGCTGTGTGTCCGTAACACCCCGGACGAAGATACTTGCCCCGTTTCTAAGGGAATTATGGATAAGATGACAGTAATTTGAGTTTTTTAATAAAAATTATTAGCATAATAGTCGCAATAGGTATATATTGTATTTGTTCATGATATTTCAATTCTTTGCCAATTTGGATATTTTCAATATGTTTATTATGTACTTCTTCCAAAGCTAATGGAGATTCATTACTAGGATTTGGAACAATTATAGAGTTTTGAAAATTGACAATATTCCATATAAATTAAACAGTTTCCATTCAAAATGAGTGGGAATTTATTACAAATGTTATTTACATTAAAGTTTCCATTAGTGACTACAATTGCATTTATTCCAATCTCTACTACTGCTGTTAACACTTTAAGTGTTAGTTTGATAATTACATGGCATTTAATTTTGATTAAATACATTTGTCTTGAATTATCTTTAATTATGATTTTTGTTAGTTTTTCCATAGAGTATGTTTTGTTTTACAATATAATTCTTCTTATCTAATAGAATCTGTATATAATTTTTGTTAGGAAATTTTTGTTGGATTACAATTTAATTATATGTTTCAGTTTCCATACTAGGAATTTTTATTATAAAAAATATGTTTTTATCATGTAATGCAACGTGCAATTTAGTTTATTTCCTGATCAGTAAGTATGTCTCTATTAAGTGTACTTAATTTCGAAATCAACAATAATAATAATAATAATTGTTTAATTATTTTTTCCAAAAAATCTAATTCGTATTGTAATTGTAATTTTTTTAGTTTGTGTTAGTGACCTACTAACCAATTGTTTATACTGTATAATAGATAAAGTTTAAAAATTTTCTAAGTTAGTCAAGTTTATAAGTTAATTCCAAAAATGGTTGTTTATTGTATCTGGTTTATTAACTTCTTCGATAATGTTTCGGTTATTTTCAGTTACGATTTTTTATTTAGTTTATATCTCAACACGGTCGTTGTCATCCATTTAAATCCTGTTCCAAGTACGTTTACTAGTTCTCTGACTTGTCTGGCTTGTCATGAGAGAATAAAATTGTCCTTCAACATGTTTAATTTTATGATTCAAATATTCGTTTTTCAAGGGTTCAGTTTTACCATTAAGTTCTTTCACATAGTCTATTTTACATCTACTTTCTTAACTTTTTTATCCAGTTTTCCATCCTTTTTCCTGCATTTTTCGCATATTTGGAATTAATACCATTGCTATGTCAATTCAATCAATATGGATTTGTTGAGTTTTTTCATTAAGAGAAATAATTTTAAATAAGCTTTAATCAATGTCAAAGTTGTTCTTTTAATTAAATCGTTATTTAATTTTAAATTGAAACTTAATAAAAATTATTTATCAATTTAATTAACGTTAAAATTGATTTAAATTTTTTTAAATCGTAATCGTAAAAAAAAATAAAAAAATTTTGAAACAGAATATAATTTTATTACATAATGGAAGATTTCCAACCTACAAAAAACCTAAAACAAAAAAAAAATAGTACAGCGTAACGCAGGTTGTGAAGATTTTCTGAGGTGACGTGAATGTAGGATTATTCGGTATGTATGTATAAGTTTTAAAGATTCTATTGGAATCTGTAAGTAAAATAATAAGATTGTTTCGTTGTTATTGTACATAGATGTTCTCATCCAGGCCCAAGTGAGTAGACGAGCTATATTAGGCTTTTTTTGGAATAATATTTATGTATAAAGGGTAAGTTTATAGCAATTGCTTTTTGCAATATATTGTTTATACCATATCTTGTTTATTTCTCATCGTAATGTCGTACTTTGTGGTAATTCAAATTCATTTTCTGGAACGTTCCATTGAAATTACCGCTATTAATATTAATTTTCCCGGGAATCAAGAATAAGTATGTAGTAAATATTTTTGGAACACACTAATATGGATACATAACATGCATTCAATATACTTTATACATACGTTATGCTCATTATAAACAATACATTAAACTTTCATAACAAAATTGCGCTGGCTAATTTCACACGAATTCTTACGATCTTTTATTTAGTCGTTGCTAAGAGTGCAAAGAGTACAAAATGCACTGGAAAAAATTTATGGAAAAAATTGTTTGGCAATCAATTTCTTTAATAGTAATGTTTTAAGGTAAAGTTAGAGGAATGTGAGTTATATTTTTTATAGCAATATTAATGAATTTAAGTATAAAGAAAGCAAAAATACATTAAAAAATATAATTTATATAATAATAAAGCACCATGTGTAGTTTTTCATCTTACTAACACAACTTTTTTATTTGGGAATATTCGCATCAACTGTTAAAAAGGGTAACAAGTACCGTTACAGATTTCAGCCATAGGTTATACCTTAACTTGACTCAAACAATCACAATAATGCTTATCCTACAAAGTTGTGTTCTGCCCATAAGTTATTTTCGCTCTTATTGCACGTTATAATATTATTTATTTACCTGAATTATTATTTTAAAGCAATATTTAAATAAGTATTTGTAATAGTACAATACAAAAATAAATAATTTGGATGAAATTTGTGTATTATTATTTAATGTATTTCTGTGCAGTAAAGGGATTTAATTAATTTCAGAATCATATCAATAAATCTTTTTAATTGATTTTAAATGAAATTTAAATTACAATTTTTATTGAATTGATTAAAAACATTAATTGAAATTTAAACAAAAATGAATTATTTTCAGTTAATTAATATTATCATTTTGGTGATTGGAGTAAAATCAATTAAAAATTAATTAATTTAATCAATTTCGTAAATGAAGTCCATTTTTATTTTTTTTTTTTTCTGTATTTTGGAATTTCTTCAATCATTAAGAATTTTTTAAATTTATCTATACGTATATTTGCGTACTATTTATATAACGTATATCTGAATGGTATATTTGAAAAGGTCCTGTAGGAGTTTATGTTTTCTTAATAGTTAAATTGATTGGATTTCTTACACTTTTGAAATTACAAATGTGACAATTGTTAACGAATTTAGTTATTTCTTTTTTAAGATTTGGATAGCGATACAATTGTTTTAAATATTCATAAGTTTTGGTTATTCCAGGGTGATTGTTAAGAAACCTATGGTGTTTAGCTATTATTTCTAATATTTCTTCATAGTTCTTTTCTTCTATAATGTGGTGAGTTAAGAAGAGTTCTGCTTCAATAATATTATTATGGTTAGACTTCCCATTTTTGAATACATTTTGGAGTTTCATCAAATCTTCTCTATCTGCAGAATATAATACCACTATTCTAAATAATATGATTCTGTCTAATATTTGTGCTATCAGACAAGAATCAAGTTCTTTATAATTATACATTATTCTATTATTGGAAAATACTATATCTATTTCAATTTTGAGCAAATCACATTTTTTAAGGATAAATTGATTTTTAAACCTTCGGAGGTGTCTTTCTGTAACCTTAAACAAGTCAAAACTGTATTTTTCTGCAGGATGTATAGTATGGTTGTCATCTTCAATATTTGGAATAATTTTGAAAAATGCTTACTCTAGTAATTATTTATTTTGTAATATAAGGGTTTATTGGGTCCCTTGCAAGATCTTCTCTAGAGTGTATTTTTCTCAAATGTTTGTTTAATGCACTTATTGTTGCACAAGTTTTTCTTTTATGCAACAGCATATGTTGATTTTCACTATTTTTGTATCTGTTATTCTTACCACATATTTGATATTGCAAATAATATTTTTGGTTAACGTTAATTTCTCTAATTATTGAAAGTTCGTCCGCTAGTCTGTTTTCTTTTTCCTGTACATGGAATATTTCGAACTAATATTCGTGAGATTGATTTTTCATCGAATAACTTTAGAATTGGATTCTTTAAGGTTTGCTAACCAGATTAAAGGTTTGTGGTCCGTATGTAAGTCAAATCTTCTTCCGTAAAGGTAATGTCTAAATTGTTTCACTGGCTAGTAATTCCCTCTCGATAGTTCAATAGTTAAATTCATGTTTATTTATTACTCTTGATGCAAATGCTATTGTGTCAATCTTTTGTGAAATTACTGCTCCCAATGCATTATTGTTAGTATCAGTTGTTGATATAAATCTCTCGTTAAAGTCAGGATATTTTAGTACCATCTTTGATATTAAAATATTTTAAAATTTTTCAAAACTCTCTTTTAAGGTGGATTGTTAAAGGCTTTGCTACTTTAGCGTAACCAGATATAAATTTTCTATAATAGCCGCTTAGTCCAGGGAGACTTTGTATTTTCTTAACTGTTATGGAATGGTTTGTTTTTTAATAGCTTCCATTTTATTTGGATTAGGCCTTATGCCTTCGTTCGTAACTATATGTCCCAGAAATTCCGTTTCTTTTTTAAAAAATTCTCTTCTATTCAAAGATAATTTTAAGTCTAAATGTCTTAATATGTTAAATATTTGTTTAAGTTACTAATGTGCTCTTGTAAGGAAGTTGAAAACACCAAAATGACGTCTGTATAAAAAAAGCAGATCTTGTTAACGTGTTCTCTAAGAACATTGTTCATGAATCGTTGGAAGATCGATGTAGCATTCTTAAGTCCAAAATGCATCATAATGATCACAAAATAATTATTATGTGTACAGAATCAAAACACGAACAGCTTTTGATTCTTCCGAATTCAAATAAATCTAGTAATTGATTTATATCTGCTGAAATTGTCTTTTCTATGTCATCTCCTTCATAACACAATCTTAATATTTTCCAATTGATTTTCAGAGTTTTTCTTCGTAATTAATTATTGGTTTGTTTAACCTTAAAGTTAGATCTCCCAAAATTCCATGCAAAAAGTCACGAAATTCGTATAATCTGAAAGTGGTACCTGAAACTAAGTGTATTTGAATATTGTTTTGTGGTTTAGTTTCTTCGTTAGTAACATAAAGATAGGCTTTTCTAATTTTCTTATAAATTGAGGTGGACAATGGTCTAAATTTAAAAAATTTTCAGTCGATCTTTTGTCAATTGGTAGTCGTAAGTACTTGATTTTTGTCTAGGTAGGATATAAGGAAGTCCGAGTTTTCTGGATGTTTCGGTGGAGAGCCTGTTACAGGAAAATTTCCAGGTTCGTAAATTTCATAGTTTTGATCGTATTATTCAACATCATTATTATAATTATAATTAAAACTCTTACAGTTATATTTTTGTTCAATGGTTAGTTGACGGTGATAATTCTTTCGTCTAGTTTGAACGATTTTAGTGTACTTCGATTCTGGTTTTGGTTGCGAGTTGTTTTGTTTTTGAGGATTTGGTCCTTTTTGCCAAATCCGGTTGTAGTTCTTTAGTTGATATTTTTCGGTGAATATAATCTTGGTTACCAATTGTTGCTTTGTTTTTTTTTTTTTTTTTTGATAAATGGTTTAGGCTACAAATTATTTCTTCCTTCTTTTTTACGATTTTGGTCCTTTCTTCATTCAAGAATCCTGATTGGGAAAATTCATGAATAGCTTCTTCTATTGTTTGAGGTTTTAGTGCACACAACACTGTTCGCATATGTACGGGCAAACGTGTTATGATTAATTTTAATGCTCTTTGGATGTTCTTTGTCGATATCCAACATGTTCCTTCTTTGCGACTTTTCTGGTTTAACATTGCCAGTTTGTGCAAGGTGAAGTTTTAAAAGTCGATCGTATTGCCCCTGTAATGGGCCGCTCTCAATTCTTCGTAGAGTTGACCTGTTGTTTGGAATCCTCCAAAGTTTGTGGCATGAAATTCTATAGCTCTGCGAGCTATGTATATAAGCTTTTGCTTATATACATATTGTGTATACTTAACATGTGTTTTAAGATTTTTCAAAGTTTTTATGTGATGTTCTCTGAAGATATACAACCCAGTTTTTCGAGTGAAAGTACCCAACAAACCAAGAAACGATACAGCATCATTAATGATATCTTAATTTTAAAATTATATAATAAAATATAGAAATTATTTTTTCCTTAGTAAAAACCTTCAAAAATTTTAATAAAAATAAAATAATTGACAACAAATATTTTATGTTATATGTTATATGAAGATTATATTTTTATAACATAATTTAGTAGAATTGCAAAAAATAAAAGGAGACAAGGTAAAGGAATCAATATCAGCTTGAACTTTTAGGGGAACTGTTTTCGGATTACTGTAGTTTCATATTACATATAGAATTATTTGGAGCAGGGTGAACTTTATCTCGTTTTATTTTTGTAAAATAATTAGAATATTATATATTCAATCAATCTTGGTGTATATATATACTGGAATATATTGCTAAATTATCGCGCTACTTAAATTCGACGATATCATTATTAATACCATTATTTAAAAAAAAATCATGATATCATTTTCAACTGTACCTTTTAGAAAGCAACATATATCATTTTAAAATTATAAGTGATATCATTCTCTGGCTTCTTTATCACCGAAATTATGTCGTTATGATATCATTATGACATCATTTGGTTTGTGGGGTAGTGATATTCTTTCTTTTTTTTTCTGATGATAAATATTGTGATTGCAAATGCTTTTCGTATTGAAAAAATTAGCTCAAATTAGTCCAGTATCATATTACAAGTTCTCAGTTATTAGATTTTACTGTATTCTACAAATAACACAATAATTTAACTTGCCAACAAAGATATTATTTGTTCTGTTTTGTTTTTTTTTTTGTATTAATGAAAATGTTGTTAAACATGGCTAGCATTTCTTTCTTTGTTAAAATTTAGTATTAGCAGCAGCTGTTGTTAAATTGTTAAAATCATAATTATTAGACTAGTCTTGTTTTTAATTAAATGCCGTCGTCTGCTTTTTACGTCACTAAAAAAGAAAATATTTATTATTTTACTAGATAAGAGAAAAAATATTAAAATATGACCAAAATTAATTATAATAATTTATTAACTTTTAAGAAATATTTCAAATGTGCCTTTCTTATTTTTAATATGACACTATGATAAATGCCATAATGTTTTGCCTAGAATAGGAAACAGTTACTGTTTATTTTTTGTGCTTTAATTAATTTATGAGTTTACTAAATTAAATTTTTATGACAATTAAAAAAAAATCATATATTTACTTTTCTTGCATGAGGGAAGAGTATAGTTTGAGACAATTAAAATGAAATTTTAATTCACCTTTTTTATTACTACATAAAAGCCTAATTTTGCAATTACTGAAATTATAACGCTTTATTACAAAACAATGTATTGCGTCTTGTATTACATCCTTCAAAAAAATTTATATATATATATATATATATATATATATATATATATTTAAAAAAATAAAAGGCGACATTTATTTATTTATTTTTACTTTATCAACAAAGTAAATTTATTTAGTTTTGTATTTTATATGGTTCTCTTATTTTATTTTCCTTTTACATCATCAACATCAGTGGTTTGTTTAATAAAATAGGAAAAAGCCAAATTAACAAAGGCATCTTAATTGTCCGATTCACAATGTATTGAGAGGTTGTATTTTCTATGAGATACAACTACTGTAAAAAAGTTTGTATTATTAAAACTTAAAAATATTTTCGTTAAGGTATTCTTAACTAAAGTTGGAAAGTATTTATTTTTATTATTATTATTTTTTTATTGTTATTTTTGACGATGTGGAGATTTAAAATTAGGGTTAAACTACATTCCTCAAAAATAGTTTAGAATGTTATAGTTAGAGTGTTATAGGAAAAGTTTAAATGGAATTCACAAACAACATTCGTCCAGCAATTACACAGTGGGGCAAAATCGAAAATTTCTGGAAATAAATCTGTAACTTATAATCGGCTAGCTGGATTTACATAAAATTTCACGTATGCATAGCATAGGTGTGAACAATTTTCAGTTTGGAAGGAAATCCCACATAAGCGGAGCTATGGAAGTTCATAGTACCTTTGATATAGAAAACGTTTAACCACTTGCCAAGGTTTTCTTTCTTACTCAATTTCAAAGATTTTTATATCCTCTTGAAGAAATTAATAAGACCAATGAAAAATATGCTTGCATGTGCAATTTATCCTATACAGTTTTCGAGGTATTTGCGTTTGAAATTTAAACTGTTTAAATTTTACATGATCTGGGTCCGGTTTTTTTCAATATATAGCCCAACATTTCCAACATTTTTAAAGTGATGTTTCTGTAATTAGTTAGAGAATAAAATTATCTATCAAATAAAAAAAATTTAAGTCGATATCTTTCCGAGTCCAAGAATAAACGATTTTGAAAAACTATGGACTCCAATTTTTTAAAATAAATTCGCTAAATTCAATATATTTTATAGGACCAAAACTACGTCACTTTAAAATTAGTATATCACGAAAACTTATAAAATAATAAAAAATAATAAATATTTATATAAATATTAATAAAAATTTAAAACAGCGTAGTTTGGGTCTTATGAAATATATTGTCTTCAGTCTCTTTATATATAATTGAAAATTACGCAGCTACACAAGCGATTTTATTTGAAAAATTTGGAGTACATAATTTTTCTACTTCTAGTCATTATAGTAAAATAAAGAGGAATTGTAAAAAAATTTAAGATTTTGTGGAAAAGGATCCTGCATTTTCAAAAAAACAAAAGAAAAAAAACAACGAAAACAAAATTGATCTTTTTTTTAATTTTGACCATACAGTTGTAGGTATGGAATAAGTCGCTGGTAAACTCTTTGCAACTTATTATAATTACTACATTCCTTTTTTAAATCCTTGCTTGCCAGGAAGTGAGAAAAAAATGGGGCTAAATTGTACTTTAAAAGCGACCGAAAAAGGCTAAACACAAAAACAAAGGCCAGAAAAAAGTTAAAATTTTTCTTTTTTAAATTTAAGACTTGTTTTTTCTAATTACATTTAGTTTTTGAAATTTTATATTATATACATATTTAGAAATTTTATATTTTATATTGCAGTAAATTGATAAATAAAATATAGAACGATTGCTAGCAAAATGACTCAATAAAAAAGCGCCCAAAAAATTAATTACAATTTGAGTTATATTTCATATGAAAAACTTTTTTCAATTATAATTCCTTTTTTATTAACCATTTTTAATTTTTGGGTAATTTCTGTTTAATATGATTTTTTCAATTCATATTTATGTATAATTTCTATGGTTAATAAAGTTTTTTTTTAATTATTAATTGAGTAATTTTTGATTTGTAGAAATAATATAAATAATATCGATTTTTTACGAATAAGTACACAAGAATATTTCAATGGATTATTGTATACAAATAAAATTACTAACTATTTTCTTCTTTGTTGATATACTAAAATATTAGCATTTTTAAGGCATAAAACTATATAAACTTTGAAATCGGGAAAGTAAAAAAAAATTGGCTAGTGGTTAAAAATTGTATGCATATGTCAAAGATACCCTATTTTGAATCCTAGGCCCCCTTAAACCAAACTTAAAATTTTACATTCCTCCTATGTGAATCCAATTAGTAAATCCAACTAGCCGATTAGATGTTACAGAATTATTTCCAAAAATTATTGATACTGTCCCACTGTTTATTGTAACAAATGACGATTTACAACTCACACAATTGACTGTGTATTCAATAGATATTTTGTGGTGATTCTTTTCATTTTTTAAATATCTTCACTTGAAGTGATTTGACATTTTGGGTTAAAAATAACATTTTGTGGTTATAATTTGTTGAAAAAAAATGTTTGCTAAAATACCAGTGATTTGGAAGTAGTTTTATGTTTAATGAAATTTCATATAGTTTCCCTTATACCCTGAATGTTTGATTAAATAAATTTAAAAGAATTTTGGAAATATATAATCAGATGTTGAATTGAAATAAACTTATGTAGAAATAATTTAACTCTATCTAGATTTACATTACAATATGCGACAAAGTTTGGGTCATAAAATACTGCCTTATTGCTTCCAACGTAAACTGTAAGTATACCATCATATGAATAAAAACTCCAAAGGGGTTTTGCAAAGATAATTCGAATTTCTCTTTTATGAACTCTTAAAATTTTGATATTTTGGAGTACTTTTTATTATGTGCGTAAATAAAAAACAATTAAGTCACTAAATATCAATGTTTATGGGTATTTTTTATTTTATAGTGCTTATCTTAGCTTATCTTAGGAATTATGTAAGGTTTTTATTAAATGACTAAATTTTTATGCCCACTTCTAATAAAAATATGTCGTATGCCGATCAAAAATATGTTTTCTTTCAACTAAAATGAACAGTGCAATTTATAATAAACTGTTGGAAGATGCTCTTCTCTCATTTATGTATGAACAAATTGGTGAAGATTACATATTAAAACAGGATAACGCTGCAATACATATCTCGTACCAATCTAAATTGTGGTTTAATGAACACAGTATTCTAGAATTGGACTGGCCGGCTTGCAGTCCAGATTTAAATCCAATGGAGAATCTGGGTGGGGAGGGGGGTACATAGCCCGTAAACTTTACGCAAAAAATGCACAGAATGAAATTATAATGACAATAACGGAATTAAAACTACAAATTAAGCAAGCCTAAGAAGAAATTGACAGTAATTTTCTTCAAAAATTAGTCGAATCAATGCCAGACCGAATCTTTGAAGTTATCTAAAACAAAGGTTCATCAACACATTATTAATAACTCTAAATTGTTTCATTAGTTTTAGCGGCTATATGGGAAAATGCCATAAAAGATTACATTAAATTACCAAAATTACAATTACAAAAAAAATTATGTATATTTTAAAGACTCCACAACCAACTGTTCAACGAACGGAGGGAGGACCGAACGGATAGACGGAGGCACGAACGGATAGACCGTCATCATCCAGATCCAGAAACGTCTTGACTCTCCGGCGAACGTTGCGGAAATTAGAAAAGGAATGGCAAATTTATATATAACTTTTACATATGTGGTTAAGGGTATAATTTTATACTAAAAAAATGTGTTGGTAGCTTTTATTTATAATTTTTCTCCTACCATTTTTCTCTACAATTTACTGCTATAAATCTTAATATTATCAAATAAGGATAATATGAAATTCAGGATCTTATGGCTATCTTTGGCGACATGTCCCAGCTCATTTCAAGCCTCTTGATATTGTTTCTTGAGGTTCAATTGTGCAAGAACCTTCATCGTCGATATGGTTCAATGGACCAACGTTTCTTAACCTAGATTCTGCTCAATAGCCTCTTAACAAAATGGATAAGTTGTCCGACTATCGAAAAGAAGTCGACACAGAAGGACGTAAAGTCGTTCCTATTCGATCATAAAAAACACTAATATTATTACAAATTATTACTAAAATCAATTTACAAATTTTCGCTTTATTTCCCCTACGGTACCATAATTTGCCGCATTGTGGAAGGCAGCCGTAAAATCTGCAAAAGCGCCACTTAACAAAGACGCTAGGCTCACATATGAAGAGCTTACAATAGCAATGGTCAAAATAGAAGTCATTTCAAACTCAAGGAAATTTTGCCCTTATTTTCGGATCCTAGTGACTTTGAAGCCCTTACACCAGGCCACTTCCTATTTGGTGCTCCCCTACATAATTTGCCAGAACGTGATGTCCCTACAAACGAAATTAATAACCTTGAATATTGAGTCCGAACAAGCGCCATCCACGACTATATTAATGAGCACCAGGGTCGCAATAAATGGACTAACACCAACAACAACATCATCAATGACTCTTTAGTAATTGTTCATGAGGATAATCTACCCCCACAAAAATGACTCATGGGCAGAATCATCAATACGGTACTTGGAAGAGATAATCATGTTCGAGTGGTGGACATCAAAACAACAAAAGGAGTTATCGTCGCCCTATCCACAGACTTGCTGTACAGTGCTTATCTTGAAACTTTCCCTTCATTGAGGCTGGCATGTTAGGTCATCGTATAACATTTATTAAATATTTTGTTAAATTAATTAATTTGTACATATTGTTTCTACTTAATTTTGTATTTTAATTTGTATATTTATATCCCACTATAATTTGATGTAAATTTTGTTAACATGGTATACTGTAACTTATTTTGGTAATTAACCGTTAGGTATATTAATTAATAGTAATATTGGTGTTGTAAACAAGAATTCAATGTATGTAAATATTTTATTTATTGTATTGTTTTTTGCATGTCTATTATATCATATGCGGAATAAAATTACAACAAAACTTTCGGCGCTGGTTAAAAACAGTGTACTTATGATAAATACCTTTTATTATCAATCTTGGATAACCACATGTCTACTCATATAATTGTGAAAATTTTATGATAATCAGACTTCTAGTTTCCTCAAAATTTTAATAAAAGACGAACAAACATGAAAAAATATTTGTACTTTTTGGATTATTTCTATATATACACCACCACAAAATTATTTATATTTTAACTTAAATGGCAATCAGAGTCAATGAACATTTTTTTCGGTAGATATAAACCCATTGATAGAAAAAATAAAAAAAAAAATATTGCCAAAGTTTTTCGAAGAAAAAAATAAAAATTAAAAAAAAAACGTTCATGGGTCAAAGTCAATTTGTGGGGAAATTTTTTTTGTAACAATTCTAAAATATAATTTGATTTCCATTTTTTGATAACAGTGTACCTACTACATAAACATTTCATTATTAATTTTAGATGGACAAATGTTTTCTCATTATAATGTGCAAATTTTCATGAATATCGGAATTCCATTTTTTTAAATTTTAACAAAAAAAAAAAAAAGAACTACCTCGAGCAAACAATTTGTAATTTTTTGTATTACTTTTTTTATTTATCTCATGATGATTTATATTTTAGCTTAGATGGCAAAGGTGATTGATTTCATAAAAGCAAATATCGTGGTATATTACATAATAAAGATAAATCTTTAAAAATATTTTAATATTCGGATATAACGACATTATGATCTTGAGGGGTTGTAAAAATCTAAAAAATGTAAAACGATAAATTCTTCAAATATTTTTAAATTAAACCTGATTAATAAGTTTTAGGACAATTTAAATCGATGAGAGTAAGTAGAATTTTGTCGATGAATATCCAAGGTAAACTAGGATACAATAACCGAATAAGAGATGCGGATAGATATCGAATTTTTAAACTCATTTATTAAACTAATATAAATTATCTTTTAAATATATTGTATAAGATTTATGTTAACTTTGGAAAAATTGGAACATTTTTAATTTTTTTTGCATTAGTAGTGAATTTATTTTATTTGTCTCTCAGAATAAAATAACAACAATAATATAGTGGCCACTACTTACTTATGTACTTATTATGATCATTTTTCAATTTTTAAATAAAGAAATTATTTTGATTGTTGAAGTCGAAAAGGCAGCATCTCTTAAGAATTACTCATACTAACAAACATTTTCATACTGCTGCCGGTAAGGAAAATTTTCCTTATCGTACAATAAACTTTATAAATATTGTTTGAAAGGCAATATCTTTGTGATATGAATATGAAACTAAAACCAGAGATCTGCAATCTATATTTTAGAGATTATTATCAATTAAACAAGTGAAACTTTCTTAGCATTTTTTAAATTTTCTAAATGCCAAATTTGTGGACCAGTGAAAGTTTATATTTAAGAAACACTTACAATAGCTGTAATGAATTTCATGTTTTTTAGTTTAACATAGTTATTGAAAAAAAGAAAGAAAACTTGCAAAAAAAGTTATATAAAGACAATAAAGAGACAGTTATATAAAGTTTTAGACATAAATTACTTTGGAACATTTCATATATGAATAACATATGGCTGATTTTGCCTACTTCTAAATCACTCGAGGTACGAGTATATTAAAGCGGTTTGATGGGCACATGGAAGACCAATATAGGGTTAAAATGATACAATAAAATATAATCGAAAATTGTCACATAACCGATTACGTCGCAGCGACGATATGTAGTTTTAACTTTCATGCTTTTTCACGACAGCTTAATCTTCAGAATCTTTAAAAGGCAATACCTAAAAATTAAATCCTGTCATGTTTGTAAAAAAATAAATAAATAAATAAATAATGCCAACGAAATTACAATATCTTACAGGCTAGCATACATATTATTCTTAAAGCTATTTACAATAAAACGTTTTTCATAATAATTCATTATTACTCCTCTTAATGCGGATAGGATTTACTGAGAAGTCAATGTATGGATAAAAACTGTTGAATTGATTGCATATACGTCTCATGAGATCAAAGTTTGCAAAATTAGTATAATTTCTAGTTGGACGATTTGGGATTACAAATTCGATCTTACGAAGTAGGAACTCGGAATTAATTGAAGTTAGTGAACGTTTAATTACAAATGAAATATTCATATATTTTCCCCCACTTTCAAGAGTAGGGAGATCAATAAGCTATAGTCGACTTTCATATGATGGTAAATTATTATTAGAATTCCATGGAAGATTACGAAGGTAAAATAAGAGAAATTGTTCCTGAACCGATTCAATTTTCTTTATATGAACTTGATATTGAGATTGACCTTACGAGAGATGTGAATAATTGCTTGGAAACGTAAGGATCATTAAACCCTCTTCCCCAGCGCTTGAGGAAACCTAGAACTGCTTTTGGTTTATTAACGATTTGCGAAACGTTTGAATTAATTGATAGTTTATAATCAAGCCACACACCCAGATCAAGATATTCATCGACTAGATCAAGTTGACATTCATTTGTTGTGTGTCTACAGAGTACTGGACTTCTTCTGTAGAACATCATGTGTTTACACTTTTTTAAATTCAGATCCCTTAGATTCATCACATAATTTAGCAATACCTCTATAATTGGAAATGTTGGATCTGCTTCCGGATTTGAACAAAGGTATAATATAAGATTTTCTCAAACTTCAGGAAAATAACCAGTAAATATTGATATGTTGAATAAGTAGGTTATTGGAGATATAAGAGAATGCAAACATTTTATAAGAACACAACCTGGAATACCGTCAGTTCCACATTTTTTAGAATATTTGAGATTATTTATATTACTATGTATAGCAGTACCATCGATTTATTTAATGTTGGACAATTTATTAGGGTTACATCAGAAATTGTATGTGGATAATTGGAAAGTTAATGTAATTCTTTATCAGAGTGGGCGGATGGGAAGAAAACAGCAAACGTATCGCAAATATCTACATCGGTTGAGGATTCTTTATCTCCAAATTTCATCATGGAAGGATATCCAGAATTTAGATTTTACAAACTGGTAAAACTATTTTGGATTATTTTTAAAGTTTCTTTTCACTTTAAAAAGAAAATTGTTTTAGCATTAGATATTTTCTGAATTATAAACTGATCTTGATATGGACTATCTCACATAATTAATAGATCACCCTGACTTATTGTATTTGCTATAATATTTGTTTTTCAAAATTTTCAAGCCATTGAGATGCTTTGTATTCTAAGGCGGTCCATGTGCAATTCTTTTTCTCGTCATTGGAATTGATTTCTTAAAACATTTAAATAAGCCATCATAGAATTTATTCAAAATGATGTCAATATTACGAGGGTATACTTTATTGAATATATTCAAACCAATTTTCAGAACAAATTGGGTGAATTAAATTGGAATAATCAGCTAAAATCAAAAATCGTCTCATCATTTACATCGAATTGCAATGATAGCTTTTTTCGACATATAAGCTTATTTAAAGTGTAGGGTGATAAGCATCTTCAGGTCTTAATAATGGATTAATGCGAAAAATATTAAATTCTTCAGGTAGATCAACAAATACAAGATCAAGTAATTTGCCAAGCTTGTTTACTATGTTATTTATTTGGAAGAATCATAAATCAGCAATAGCATCCCGTAATTTAATAAATGTTTCCGATTTTATTGATGGACTTAAAAAGCATGAATTAGGAGTTTCGCACCATTTAATGTTTGGAATGTTAAAATCACCAAGAACAATTATGTAGTGAACAGGTTTGGATTGGAATTTCTTTATCAGAGCTCTTTCGGAGCTACGTTTCAGTGAGTACAATGATATTATGCTCAATATTAAAGCTCTGTAAGTAAAGGGATTTTAATTTTGTATTCATACCACTTACATTTTGTTATGCAATTGAGATAGCCGAGGAGATGTAATAATTTTTTGGATAAATATTAATATTTAATGGATTATGTAATTCAACTAGTTTTTTGGATTTTAATCAAAAGACCTTGCAAGAATTACGTTAAAATAAAAAAATAAGAAATTTTGCATAGTATGCTTCATCGCAGTTATATTTAATTATATTAAGGTTTATAAAATGAAAGTAATGTCATAACGGCTTTTATAAATTTTTTGTCATATATTTGTAATGTGTACACTAGACTGCACCAAGATTTACCGACTTTTTAATTTTAACGGTAACTCCCCCTAGAAACGTTCACTGGGTTGTAAAATAAAGTTTTAAGAAAGACTTAACGAAAACTTAATTGGTTTTGTCCTAATTTCGATACAATTTTATAGAGGTATAACTGAAAGGCTTTCGTTGATGTATCTAAAAAAAGACAAATCTAACTCTCGAATGCACCCATCTTCAGACATTTGTAAGATTAATTTTATTAATTAATGGACAAATATGATGATGATTACATCATTTGAACAAGTAAAATTCTGCTAAACCGTAGAAGTTTTTCACATATATCACTGCATCGAAATTTAGATAAAAAATAATACTTTTTCATGGTGTTTTTCTTAAAAATATTGAATTTTTCAAATTTTTTACTTTTGATCTTCATATTTTAAAAGTAACCAATTTTCTTAAAAACTTCAGAATATATTTTATGAGATATAGTTTGTCTAATTGTGTAATAAGTTTCTTTAGACTGAATATCAGTTAAAAAACTGTCTTTATAATTAAAAAACTGCAAAAAATGCCTTTTTGCCGAAATCCGCAAAATTCAAATCGCAGCTTAGTCTTGTACGACCAAATTCTTTCATAATTGTATATTTCTTGTGGCATTATCTTTAAAACTGCATATTTGAACATTTTTGAAATTTGTTTAAAAAAAATTTAAAAGCGTGAAATTGGAGTTTTGATGCAGCCTTAAAAAGTCAAAATTTTTTTTACCAAGCATGGAAAGGAATTTCAATTATCTTGTAGAAACAAAAACTTATTTTTCAGTATATATGATTCAAATTCAATTAAAAATAGCTTTTTATTTAAAAAATTATCAAAAAATTAAAAACTTGTTTGTACACTGCTTACAAAAGTGGTCTTAAACGCGTTAATGATCTGGGGAATTAGTAATAAATTTTATATTTTTTAACCGATTTTTACTTTTTATATCTTGTTTGATAGACAATTTTTAGGACCAACGTACTTAACAGCTACAATTTTCCAAAATCTGAAAGTGGACTAATTTATAAATGCATCCTACAATCTTCTGGTCCGATGCGGCACGGGTTAACGATATCCGATTTAACTTATATTTCCATCAATATCTTTTTAGAGCCTAGTGAACTATTCAAGGGGGAGTTACGGTCAAAATTCCGAAGTCGGTAAATTTTTTTGGAGTATAGTATACACTCTATAATATGATTTGGACAAGAAATGACCAAACTAAACAGTGTAATCTAATATGTTAGCTGATAATAATTTTTAAATTTTATGCATGTTTTTTTTTTTTTTTTGGTGCACCCTAATTATTATTAATAAATATGTGTATCATTTATCCTCATACATTTTAAAGTGAAGATTAAATCGATAGAGAAATAAAAACTAACATAAAACGTGACCCAAAATTTTTTCATATTTTAAAATATTTATATGTATTGTTAGACTCATGTGTGCATTAGATGTGAATTCTTTCCTAAATACACATACATAAATTTTTCACATAATCAAAATTTTTCTAAATCATATTCACATAAAAAAATGTGAAAAAAATAGTCTCTATAAATTATTTTATTCTTCTAATCAAGGATTGCTAAGAAATCCTCCTACAAACTAAAAATTTGCTTACAAACACTTAAGAATCGCATAATTATAAATCCGAAATCCTTATTTCCATATATTTAATTTTTTCTTCTGTTATCTTTGACACAACCAATTACTTTTGTAAACAATTTTTCGCCTTTAACGTATGTTGTAATTTTACTTTACATCTGTATTAATGGTCCTTAAGGAGCTTAATTTGTGTTGCTTTTCTTTCCTTCTATTTTTTCCACTTGCAGTTTAAATTGCCATTAATTTTGTCGAAAGAAAACATAAACGTAGAGAAAGTGAAAAAATGTGATGAAGAACATAAATACGGATAATATTTGTTTATCTTGTCATGTCTTCACTGTTCCCTCTGATTTCTTAAAGCTACAAAAACGTCATTTAGATTTTATAAAGGACAGTAAACGTAATATATTTTGTATATAGTGTATTTAAATTTTATAATCAAATTATATGATGTTAAAACTATAGACTGAAATTCTATAACCTGCAATATATAAATGCTTTTTAAATTCAAAAGTTTTTTCTTGAATGTACAAAATATTTATATGTATTATATTCTTGCATAAATTAATTTTCTGCAAAAAATAATAATAACAGTAATAATAATATTCCTACATTGAACTGCTGACATTCGAGAATTGTAAAAATACGAAAATAATATCCATTTTTAAAACAGATTTTCTTAACTGTTTCTTCCCTGCTCTCAAACAATTAGTTCTGACAGACATCTACTACTTAAATAAATGCATTTTAATACCAATACCAAAAGCTAATAAATAACAGGAAAAGAAAACAATTAATTTCACAAACTCCTTTGGTATATTAAGTGCCAAATACTAAATTTACCACAAATCAATTAGACGCAGATGGTGAACATTCGTTTGAGTGCAATTTAAGTAAGAAAAAGTAAATATTGCGAACGAAAAATTGTTTTTTTCTTGCGGATATAAAAGAAACAATTAACATACATTTTCTAAATATGAGAAAATCAAAAATCTTCAAACTTTCAGTGATTTAAATTTTTAAAGTTTGTTTAAATACAGTAATGGACGTTATCAAAAAGTTGTAACCTGGCTGATGCAGACTTTAATCTTTTATGAGTTTTGTGGTAATATTTTTGAATTCACAAGACCTGAAAATAATAGAGTTTAAAATTTTAGCACCATAGGTTTCATTTTATAATCGCGACTGTTGTTTAAATTTCAAAAACTTATAAAAAGGGCTAAAAATTACTTAACTTTTCCCATTCATCCACAACCTTTGTTCGCGCGTTTACATCTTAAACTTATCGGACTTTGTGTATAAATTGTACACTTTATTTATTGTTGTGCAAGATTTACATATAAGGTAGTCAAATTTTGATAAGAAAATATTTTATTTTTTTTTATCTACTGCATGCGGTCTGTGCGCCCCTCAACAAAGCACAAATTTTGAAATAGAGATTGATGCTTGTAATTATGCATATTACACTATGCGATAGTCAAAATCGGGATGGGATGAAACAAACGGGAAATATTATATCGGTAAAAAAGAAGTTATACGTGTCCCGGCGTTTCGCTGGGTCACGTCTAGGAATCGAGATATATCGATTTGAAGTTAGTAACTATCATATAGGGGAAATTGTGACCTTTGGTGGTCTTTTTTTTTTAACATAACTCGAGAACCACCAGTCCGATTTTGCTGAAACAAATTTAAAAAAATTAGGAATTACAATTCCTTTAAACTGTTCAGTTTCGCAGTTATAAATAAATGTATGAAGAAAAAAACTATTTTTTGAATAAAAAATTGAGGCTAGCTGCTTGCTGAAGTATTCGAGATGGTGATGCGAGAAGTGAATTTTTGAGGGACATATTCACTCCAATTTTCTGGAAGTAGTGCAACATCTTGGTCACAAGAGCGGGGTAATTGTGTGCTCGCGTACTTCTCAAAAAATATCGTATGACTTTCTTCACTGCCCACCACGCAAAGTAATCAGCACCTTTAAATTCCTTTGATTTCATGAGCTTTCGTATATCCGGCACATTCAGAACACCTTCTTTCAATTTTGCTTCGCTGATTCGTGGGAAAATATTTTCCAAACAATCAAGAATTTTCGGTTGCTTCACAATGGCCTTGATGAAATTTTTTACGATTCCCAGTTTGATATGGAGAGGGGGCATGAGGACGTTCTCCATTGGCACCAGTGGATCATTTACGCAGTTGTGTCCTTTCTCCGTTGGATCTCAAGCATGCGTTTCGTATTGGTTTCCTTTAAATCGGGTATCCCAAAGACACAAGAAACACATGTTTTTCGTATAGCCTCCTTGGAGACCTCTCAGCATCGCCACGACTTTCAGATCACATGTGATCAGTGTAGCAAACTTTATCCAAAATTATTTTTATGGAATCGTATGTTTCGCTCATGTTTGTGCTGTAGCCAATGGGAATGCTTGGTTTTTTATTATATTTATGTAGCTAAACGACTTTCAGGTTTGATTTCGAAGAATCGATGAACATTCGTCAATCAGCTGTGACATAATTAATGGCCATCGCCTCCATCAGTCCCTTTAGATCATGGCAGTAAACAAATGTGTTCTCTTCGTTGAGTGTGTAGTACCGTTGGAATAGCAATTGTCGTCTTCGATATACGGTGACTTTGACATTAGGCTCCAAATTGTTGCCTTCTTTCAAAAGCTGGGCAAGTTTTTCTGTTTCACGTTGACAAAGGTTTAATTCTGCAACAATCTTGTCCATTCCTGCTTGTGATATTGGAATTATTTTGTTCGATGGGCCGGCTTCTGGTGTTGGTTTATAGGTGAAATCCGATTGATCCATTGTTTCAATAGAAAAAGAAATTTCTCTGTCAGGACTTGGAAGCGGTGGAATTGGTATTTCATCCGAATGCGGTAGAGGTATTTGTGCACTTTTAACAGATATGTAAACTCTTCGTTTAAGGCCTTTACGATTTACTCCACATATTTTGTTTGCGCAAGCGTAACAGTTGTCGGAATTGTGCTCTCCTGGATCAGTCCAAATCATTGGTACACCAAAACGAAGTGAACTGCATTTCCTTTGGATCCACATGTTAAGACCATTGTAGCACGTTTCACAAATTTTGACTGGGACCCACGAAACGCCGCGAATTATTTCGCAATCAAAATAAAGTTTAAAAGCGCGCTCCACTTGCTCAGTGAGTAATGCAGCATTTGTTGAAAAAGCTCTTTTTCCACAAACGTAACAAAATAAATTGATATTTCTAGACAATTTGCACTCATTTCGGTTTTATACTTTTATTACTTTTTCGTCACTTTAAAAAAACCGTACTTTACGCGTTTGGAGACACTTGTTGAATGACAAAAAGTCGATCAGTGAACACCTATAAATACTACGTAAGTTTCAATATTTTACTGAGAGGTACTTATGAACTCGCGCATTTTTTAAGGGTGGCTATAAACCTGATTCGTGCATCGATTTTCATGATCTATGTCTCATTTTGTTTAAAGGTTATGTGACTTTACGTGAAAGTAATAGGACTTGACACTTTTTTACCGTTTTGGATTTTTTATGAATTAAAAATAAAAAAATTCAATTTTTTAGGCAAAAAATAGTTTTTTTCTTCATACATTTATTTATAACTGCGAAACTGTTGCTTATGTAGCGAAACGTTGTATGAACAGATTAAAGGAATTGTAATTCCTAATTTTTAATAATTTCAGCAAAATCGGACTGGTGGTTCTCGAGTTATGTCAAAAAAAAGACCACCAAAGATCACAATCTCCCTTATACTAACTTCAAATCGATATATCTCGATTCCTAGACGTGACCCAGCGAAACGCCGGGACACGTATAACTTCTTTTTTACCGATATAACTTTCCCCGGTAGTTTGAACCCTTCCCGATCACTGACCCAGTGTTATGCGCTATATCTCGTTGATGAGCCCGAAATAGTAAAAGTTTGGAAAACAAAAGCGAAAAGTTTTAAAAAAGTCACTTTTTCGCGAGGCACATTCACAGTTTCACAGGATAGCATGGATTACTCCCAGAACTTATTTTTTTGTTATTTTAAGCAATAAAATAGAAGGAGCATTAACAATAAATTTATTAAAAAAAATTGCACTTTTTGTTTATGTATTTTTATATAGAAAATTGCAATTTGTACAAATCTTGCATATACAGATATAGGAAAGGCAATAAATATAATTGATTGGGACAATAAATCTAAATCAAATGTCGTGATACTTGAAAACGGGACACTTTTGTCAAAACAGATATTTCTAAGGTATATCGCATGGACAGCATGAAACTAATCTTAATTGGCATTATAGTTGGTGCATCAAAAAATTTCGAAAGATTAAAATTTGATGGACCAAAAAGAAATTGACTTGGGTTAAAAAAATTACATTATAATAAATTCTAACAAATTATATATTCATATAATATATGGAGAAATAACTTAGATTCGATACGTATTTTGCGCAAAATTAAAAAAAAATCGCGATTTTCAGTATAATGAAAATTTTCTAATTTTACAATGAAACCCTAAAATATGCCACACTAATAGCATAAAACACTAAAAATATCACTAATTGTATTTAAGTAACTCAATAGCTTTTGATATTAAGCTTAATTTTTACTGGAATTATACATCAATTTCTAGTTTATAAAAATGTTTATAGGTTCAACTTAAAACCAATATAACTTCCGCGAATGCGAACTGATTCTAACGGAACGGATTCTAATATGCCATAAAAAAAAATATTTGTTTGGGCAAAATTTATATATATATATATATATATATATATATATATTGATATATATAAACATGAATGAACGCATGCACGTGTTTATGACAAACTACTTTTTAATGTAGACACATACGTCAAAAATATGAACTCAATTAAAATAGTATGTACGTGTTATATTAACAAGTATTGTGTATGACCATAAAATAATGTTGTTACTAAATAAATATGTTATTTTTTATTTATGAATTTAATCCGTTTTGTGGCTGCTCTTTTTTTCTGGCATAAATTCAAAAAGCATTGTTAGTGCCTTTTTATGATTATACCCAAGTCATTTTATCTAAAATTAACAACAATATTTATTAATATCGATTTTAAGTATTTTTTCTTAAACCCCTATAACACATAATATTACCACCGAATATATATTTTTTAAATATGATATTTATTTATTTGCCTTTTAGATTTTTGTTGACTACTGAAACTACCCAATAGGTGGCAACATAATATTTGCTTCTACTTGTTTGTGAAAACCAAGAACTTTCCGCTCAGGTTTAGCAAAATTTAACTGAGAGAAAATTAACGATTGCAAGTGTTTGCCGAAAAATGTTGACACTATATTGTTAACTTAAATAGACGTTTTAGCGAACACCCTCATGTTTTTATATTCGTGGAAGTTTATGCCCAAACAAAACTTTTCGTCTTTTAAAGTTATAATTCATCTTGATAAACAATCCATATGACTAGAAAACTCAAAAATAACGACAAATATACTACTTTTAGGTTGCAATTTACTCTCCTAGGCTGCAGTTTGTATTATACAACATTGTAAAAAATTGTCGTGACCTAACGGTCACATGAGACAATATTATCAATAATACAAAATTCAACCTTTAAAAATATATAATAAATTTATATATTTTTATATTCTAAAATTCTCATTTTATAGCGTGTGAAAAATATTTTGATACTTATAACCATTTCGAAAATCTTGAGGCGTTAATTTATGAAATATGTTCCTGTAAACATAATTGTACACAGTTCTAAATAACACAATTTTCTTAAAAAAAAATATATAATATGTCTATTTTTTGTTTGTTTCTTTGTTTATAGTAAATAAATTTCAAATATCGGGTACCCTTCAGATAACACCTAGATGCTTTTTTTGGGAAATAATTCTGTAACTTGCGAACCACAAATTCCTAACGGATCAGCGTGGGAGTGAGTAGACCTTCAAATCTGGTCATCTTGGATATGCAATTTATTTAAAAATTCACCAAAAATTCATTTATGATATGAAAAAAAAAAAAAATACATAAGGATGGTCCTTGCAAATCTCTACCTACTTGTGTAGGTTATCTCTTTTAGTATGCTTACTCCGATATAAGGGATGTAAATGTAGGGCTTTAAATGATTTTTTGATATTCTTTTCCTCGGAATGTTATAGTAAATAATATTATTGTGAGTATCTTAATTAAGTTAATATGATAATATTAACTGACAGAGTAATAATATTGATATAAAGTGCTAAGAGAAGTTTGGTTAATCGCTTACTGAATAAAATCCGAAATTTAAAATTTGAATTTCAATAAAAAAATAAGTATAAATAAAAAAAATTTTTTAAAGGCCTAAAATCACTTCATTTAAAGTTTTCGTGATGGAATTAAAGTACAAATGATAAAGACATCATAAATAAAAGATATATTAAAAATCATTGTTTTTTACTCTATTTTAAGTGAAGTTGTGTCCAAAAATATAGACACCTCATCTAATTTATACATTTTCTCCTGTAATTTCCTTAAGTTGATTAAAGAATGATAATACGAAATATCTAAAAATTTATATATTTTGTTTGCTTAGAGATACAAACGACTCTTCACTAATGATTAAATTTGTGCGTAGAAAACGATTTTGTAATGTATTTATTTTCAACACAACTTTAAAAAAGTTTTACTTTTGTTTATACAAATTGTTTTCCTTACATATGTATCTATGTATGTATGTATGTATGTATGTATGCATGTATGTATGTTATTATTTATGTATATAATTAATTAGGTCCATGTAACGAGTTAAGTTATATTTATTTTGAAGGATGAAGCGCCGCAGGCGAAAATTTCTTAAAACATAAATAATCTTGATTTTTTTTGCGAATTATTCACACAAATTCTTAAATGGATGTCTCTATAAAAATAAAACTAGTAAAAGCAAATAAAAAATGTACTTTTTCTTTGTTGGAATACCTTTAGCCTTTTTAAGGCAATTTTAAGAATCAAAAAAGGCTAGAAAAAAACTAGAAGAAAATTTTGAGGCTAAAAACAAAATAAAAAGGCTAGATTTAGCTTTGATGACTTTTTTTATTTAAAGAACAGAATTTTAAAGACGAAGTGATTCTCTATAGTTTGAGGTAATGTTTGTAAAATATATGTTATTCACTACTGACAAATACCTTTTATATATATATATATATGTATGTATATATATATATATATATATATATGTGTGTGTGTATGTATGTATGTATAGGTTACATAAATATTATAGAGGTCTGCAATTAATGTCAAGCACACATTGCTAAGTATGTTAATTTGTCTTCCTTCTGAAATGTTTGCTTTCCATCCTTTTTCGAATATTATGTATAAACACTTAATAGTTTTACATTAATAGTTTCTGTTATACTAAGGTTCATGCATTACTCTTGAATGAATGTCCCATTATGATTGTTAACGCCTTAAGAGATAATGAACTTATCAGTTCTTTCTTTCTTTTTATACGAAATATGTATTAATATTTGACAGACTAGGTCAGAGTTTTGTGGAGGATATAAATGTCATATAAGTATTTTTGGATTGATAAAATATAGATATTTGAAACTTTTTTGATAATCCGATTAAGGTAAGGCAGAAAATTTAGTTCCACACTTGCTAATGCAAAGAGTTTAGATTTTTTAGGTCTATTAGAAGCCTTTTTATTTTTCCATTATTTAACATATAAGCATCGATTAAATGGAATTTACAATGTTATCAATTAAATAATATACTGAAAACATTCGTATATAAGTATTTATTTATTATTATTTTTTTTTTTGCGATTAATGTCTTCGAATAAAATATGGAAAATGACCTTTTCTTTTGGTTTATTTTGTTACCTACTGTCAGAGAAATATAATCTGGATATTTTGTTCACAACACAAATATACGAAAGATTATATATAATGTCACATTTTAAGTATATAATAATTCCTAAATCTAGTGACGCACATTATTTAATATTTTGTAGAATGCTACAAAATTAAATAAGGATTGTTTAACAAATATGAAAATGTAAACATTTTGAGTAAAGATATTTTTTTATTTTTTTCTGACGTTCGTGTCAATTTGTAGTTTTATTATGCAATATTTATGAACTATTAGCACATGTCAAAACTACTACTAGCAAAAAAATATTATCGGTTAAGAATCTCTAAAAATAGTGGGTAATAATAGACATATTTTGGGATATTTCTCTGAAAAAATTAAATGAATATCGGTACTGGTTTGAAAAATATAGTCGTTTAAACCTTAGCACTCATGGTGACATTCCTTTAAATAAGCACAAAGCGAATATTCGCAAATTTCTAAACATATATCTTACTTAGTGATGAATTCATTTTACATCAAAAATAGTTTTTATTATTTTAAAATTCGAACCATAATGCGAAAAATGTGGGTCTGATATTTGAGGTTAAGTACATTTTTTTTGTGTCCATACAATTATAAGTCTTTCAAATATTTTGACGAAAAATGAATTTTAATATTAAGCAAGTAAAGTAATTTCATTTGACATTAATATTAACGTAATTTCAATTTCGTGGTAGTTGTCAGCAAGCGAGATTTGTTTAGAGAGTCACTGTAGCCGGTATAAATAATGTTTCTTAATTTTTTTTCATGATGATTCTTTACAGATACTTTTTGATATTCTAAAGTCATACCCTTTATTAAAAAATGCGAAACGAAAGTGCATACAATTTTTTCATTTTAAAATATTTTTAATGCGCCACTTATCAAAAACTTCTGTTTACGTGATATTTTGGGCAATTTCTATAAAAGAGGTATTTGTCAGTAGTGAAAAACATATATTTTACAAACATTACCTCAAACTATAGAGAATAAATTCGTCTTTTAAATTCTGTTCTTTAAATAAAAAAATCATCAAAGCTAAATCTAGCCTTTTTATTTTGTTTTTAGCCTCAAAATTTTCTTCTAGTTTTTTTCTAGCCTTTTTTGATTCTTAAAATTGCCTTAAAAAGGTTAAAAGTATTCCAACAAAGAAAAAGTACATTTCTTATTTGCTTTTACTAGTTTTATTTTTATAGAGACATCCATTTAAGAATTTATGTGAATAATTCGCAAAAAAAATCGAGATTATTTATGTTTTAAGAAATTTTCGCCTGCGGCGCTTCATCCCTCAAAATAAATATAACTTAACTCGTTACATGGACCTAATTAATTATTTATTATAATTATTTTCTACTACACCATTAACCATAGAAACTAAAATAATATAAAAATAAATATAATTAAAAAATTTTTATAAAACAGTAAAGTAACCCAAAGAATTTAACATTATTAATAAAAAATTAATTTTAATTCAAAAATGACAGACATTGGAACATTTTTCGCATGAAATATAATCCAAATTTTTATGGAAATTTTGTGGGCGACTTTTCATAGGATCAGTTTGCTAACAGCGGTTCTATATTTCATTTATAAATTTATTAAAATATCTTTAAAAATATACCCAAACTTAATGAGAAAAGAAAGTTAAAAAAAAAAAAATATATATATATATATATATATATATATGTTAACTTTTTTCTATACTCATTTTTTTGGGGCATTTAGCCTTTCCTGACCTTCTTAAAGTACAATTTATTCTCTTTTTTCGCCTCCTGGTGACACTGATCGTAGATTTTCGGTTTAATTTTTTATCACCACATAACTTTGCGAAGAAAGAGCCTCCCTTATTTATTTGCATAATATAGCTAAGAGAGGCTCTTTATCACATGCAGGCAAGGATAAGTATCTTGTTAGAAAACACAAGAGGAACGTTAAAAGATTCGAACGAATCTACGGGTAGAGGCGAAGAGTAAAGATTGGCAAGGCAAAAACTACCAGTGGTCAGGGGTGCTAGGCCTGGAGATGATCAGATATCAAAGAGTATAAGACAGCAGGACAGAGTCCGACCAGCTTTATTAGTGGAAACCGGTTGGGTTGCTAAAACTTCTGTCATCAGGTCTTCTTCAAAACCCACACCGCTCTTTTAAAGGTCCCCAAAAGAGTGTCGTTAAAAGGGCCAGGTCTGGGAACGACCAGCGAACTTCGATATTCAAGAAGGCTGTTCGCACACCTTTTATCTATATTAAGGGCCCCCACAAGGAAGCTATTAAAAGAGCTTGGTCAAGAAGCCCTCAACATCGAAAAACGCGAAGAAATCAGTGTTGCAGAACTGTATTCAAGTTGCTGTTATTGACATGATTGATCCAGATGGGAGGTTCAACGTTGGGCAATGGCGAAAGATTGAGTACAAGCTCTTTGAAAAGATCGTCCTCGTAAAAAAAATACGGATGAGGTATCCTTCAAAGGTGAGGACAGAATAAAAGGTGTCAAAACTATCAACTGCGGTAATAAGAAATCTTTTGAATTTCTCAAAAATGCAGTTGCTGAGGGCGATACTCTTTATCTGGATGCGAAACTTGAGGAGATACTGCCGTCTGCGTTGGCACTGACTCCAATAGTGACAGCATGTTTTCTTTCACCCATTACAGAGGTTGTATCCATTCTGACAATATTTGGAAACGAGAATGTAGGTCTTATTACAGATCAATGGAAGATTGTGAACTCCATCACCTGTAAGGAGAACCAAGGCGGAGACTTCAGATTCGCAGTGGATCAGGAGTTTCTGAAGTGGCTGGAGTCACTGGTGGGAGTTGTCAGTTTTGAGTTTGGAGTGATTACATTTAGATATTCTAAATCTGATAAACAAAAAATTAATTGCATCACTGTGAACCAGCTTCGACAAAGCTCCTCAGTGAATACAAAGTGGACGTGGTCCTTTTCCAGGAACCCTAAATTAACAACACCACAGTATGTGGCTTAAGAGTCACAGGGTATAACTTGTTCATATCATCCGCATTGGAAAAGGTACGAACATGTATATTGGCTAGGAATAATTTGAACATTAATATTCTTTATTGTTTAGTTGCGGAGACCTTACGGTTGTCCAATGGGAAGCCACTGACAACCTCCACACCAGGGGGAGAGTACATGGTCTTGGCATGTGATGCGAATGCTCACAAAATGGAAAGCGGGGACATCAACAAGAGTGGTGAATTAGTATTTGAATTTATAACAACCTTCATATCTGTAATAGAGGTAATGATCCTAGATTCAGAACAAAAGATAGGGAAACAGTTATAAATGTAACGATAGTGAATTCGTTAAGGACTGGAGGGTAGCTATGGATGATTTGATAGAATGATATCCTTCAGTATTGACTTTGTAAAACCAAAAGGAAAGCCCTATAGGAACTCCAAAGGACAGATTAGAAATCCTTCGGCGAGCTAGTTAATAGGAATTTGAAGAATGCTGAGGGCTGGAGAAATTCAGCTGAGGGTATCGGAGAAGTCGTGAATAATTTCATGGATGTAATTAAGAATATCCTTGAGCTCAGTTGCCCTGTGATTTATCCAGGCAAAAGGAGGCAGCCGAAATGGTGGACCAGGTTACCTAGGAACCAACGGTCTACTGTTAGGAGATTGTTTAACAGAGCCAAGTTAATGAGGAGTGATGCTGATTGGAACATCTGTAGGAAAAGTTTCATTAAGTACAAGAGGGTTAAAAAGCGGGCGAAACGGACATCATGAGTGAATTTCTGTGAGTCTGTGGGCTCTGTTAACGAGTTGTCTAGATTTGGACGGGTATTATCCAAGTACCCTGTGGCACCTGGATACATATAATGTGCGGACAACTCGTGGACAGATTCTGGCTGGGATTGCCTTAGTTTATTGATGGATACTCACTTCTCTGCTATAAGGATATAGGTAATGATGGGAGGGCAGGTAGTATCAACGATACAGGAAGCCCAAGGTCTATCGACTCAAGATAATAAAGATTGATCGATCTGTATCTAAGGAGGAGTATGGGAACGCTGGTCATCAGTGACGCTCAACATGCCTATCTTAAGGGTAAGTCTATTGAGAGTGCTCTGCATGTTGAGGTGAGTTATATTGAAAAGGGTCTATTGTATAAAAAGAATTCCTAATGGAGTAAGTTACCCTGATGCTAAGCAGTAGGGTTATCACTTGCATAAGGATGCTCGTGACATCACTGCAAGGAGGGGTTTTCTCTCTATTATTGTGCCTCTTGGCAGTGAATGTCATATTGAGACAGTTCGATGCCGTGGGAAGAAAGATTATACTACGCTGGTGACATGGTAATGCTGGTCTCGAGTAAATTTTTTCCTATGATCAGTGAGGTCATGCAATCAGGACTGCAAGAACTGACCTTTGGGCCAGCACTAATGGATTGGGGGTCAACCCTGGAAAGACTGCACTAGTTCTGTTTACCAGGAAATACAAGGTTGAGGCATTTAGTCTACCGGTATTGAATGAAATAGAACTCAGATTGTCAAGGGAGGCCAAGTACCTAAGTGGTTACTTGGACAGCAAATTGTCTTGGAAGAGAAATACTCAGAAAAGAGCCAGATGAGGTCTTAAGAACTGGGGTCTCAAACCGATAGTTGTATATTGGAATACACATCGGTTGTGAGTCCTATCCTCACTTGTGGATATTCGGTTAGGTGGGAGGCATTAAGAAATATTAATTATCATTAATTAATAGTTCTGAATGCATTAAAACTTATATAAACCTTTTCTCTAAAGTTCAGAGATGTGATTCAATTGACATTACAGGTGCCGTGGGAAGTAATCCTCAGGTAGCACTGGACAACATTCTCCACCTTCTTCCAATTGAGAAGTTCGTGAGAGGAATGGCTTTAGGGAGCTTATTTATACTTAATGAATTAGGATTAATAGGGAACTTCACAGCGGGGCATGCTAGCATACTTGACGAATTTGATGATCAGGCATTGTCATTGGTTGCCCAAACGGATTATGTCGGGACTATAATTAACTTCGGAGCTACTCCCGATACTGAAATCCCAAGTAGGGACTTCTGGTTGTGCTGCCTTCGCAGATAGCTCGAAGTTACCTCAAAGTAGCCACAGGGACGGGTGTCTAATTTAGGGTAATGGATATCAGACGGTCCTTCAGATTGTCTGATTGTTGCAGCGTTTTTCATGCTGAAATTCTAGGCATTTACAAGGCCTTAGGATTACTGGAGGAGAACGTTGAAAGGACTTTGGGTAACTATCTATGTGGATAGTCATGCAGCATTACTGATAATGACAAGTCATTGTGTTAGGTCCAGATTAGTGCTTGAGTGCAGAATTGGGTAGGCTAACGGATGCCTACGGGATAAGACTCTGTTGGTTTCCTGGTCACTGCGAGATTCTCGGCAATAAAATAGCCGATGAGCTAGCTCGCAAAAGCTCAGATCTGGGCAGATCTTTTGTGGATATATAGGTTAGGATTTCAATTGGGTCAAAGTATCTAGAGCGTTATGGCCTAGTCTTAAACTAGCAGATTCGAAATATCTTTTGGGCATGAGTCGTGGGAACCTAAGGGTGACTAGCACGTAGGAAATTAGCAGACTTCTGTGGGACGTGTGACGATGTGGAGGAGCTTTAGCGAAGTAGATTGAGTAGTTTGGAGGCCACATGCTGCGCGAACTAGAAGAAGAAAATGGGTCGAAGCACATCTAAAATAAGTGAAAACATTGAATTTGAAGGCGATTCTTCGAACTAAAAAAAGTTTTATTAATAGATATAAGTGTTTATGTATTGGAAAATATAATTGAAATTGTTGTCAAAGAAAGCTATCAGAATTTGACGAAACAGAAAAATTTATATTTGATAAGTAGTTTTAAATTTCTGTAACACATGAAAAAATTTATTCATAAATCTAAAGCATTCATCTTTTTTACAAAATTTCAGGTTGTAGCTACTTTTGTTCTTCCTTTCATATACAACGCATGCACATCATTTGTGTCGTTTTTTCCAGCTTAAATCGCAACAAATGTCTATGGGACGTTATAGATATCATAAGAAACGCACTATACCCAACCCATTTAAGGTGGTATAGAGTATAATGAAACTGCTTCCTTAAAATGTTCGTGAAATGAAAAATAATTACACAATGCTACAATGTAAAAAAAAAAACAATTGGAATGTAACATAGACTAGTCTGCAGGTATGGGTGACTAGTTTATTAAACCACTTTTAGAATTTTCAATATACTTCCAACATCGGAAGTTATTTAAAAAAAAAAAAAAGATTTTCGGACCTCGCGGATTTAAAAATTCTTATCTCGAAAACCTGTTATCCAATTTAAGTTTTTTTTAAGTCATTAGAAAAGAAAGAAATTACAGTTTTTAAAAGGTATATGGGCTATTATCAAAATTATTTAACCTTTCTGATGTTGATTTTAGTTCTTAATAAGTTTTGTAGTAATACTGTTATAAAAAAAAACTGGTTAGAGATCTGAACTCACAAAACTTGAAACTAATAGAGTGCAAAATTTTAGCGTAGTAAATTTCGTATAATCGCGTCTGTTGTTCAAAGTTCAAAATCCTGGAAAAAGGAATTGAAATTACTTAACTTTTTCCCATTATTGGATACTCCTTATGCATATTTCGCGTTATATTCCGTTGATGTGTCGTAAGTAGTCAATGCAATGGATAGACTCGAAGCCTGGAAAACAAAAGCAAAATTTTTTTAACAAATCGGCTTTTCTAGAGACACATTCGCAAGTTCATATAGAATAACTTTTTATTTTATTTTTTATTTTTTTTTTATTATTTAACACTATAAAATCAAGGGCACACTTACAATAGGCTTAATGCAAAAATTTTATGAACTTTTTGAAAATTACGCAAAAATTGCTCATTTCGCTTTTATATATATTTATATAGCAAATTGTGATGTGTTCAAATCTTGGATATATAGGTATAAGAACGACAATAAATATATTTAAATGGTATTATAAATTTAGGTCAAATGTTGTTGATAGTTAGAAATGGGACACTTTTGTCAAAACACATTTTGCTAAATCTTAATTTTTTTTTTAATCCCATAGAGATAATGGCCCTTATCAGTGTTGTCAGGAAGTTGAAACAAGAGGCTAAATTTAACTTAAAAAAAAGTTAGAAATACCCCAAAAAATAAGGCTAGAAAAAAAAACAATTTTTTCTCTGTTTAATTAAAACTTCTTTTTTTTTTGGTCGATGAATTTTTTGATATTTTGTTTAACATTGTAATAAATTTATAAATAGAACGTAGAAAGGCTACCAGCAAAATGATCCGCTGAAAAAATCATCTACAAAATTTTCATACAAATTTGGTTTATAGGGTAGAAGGTGGTGCATTCGTCATAGGGAAGCATCTGCTATTGCCAATTATTTTGATAGCAAAGTAATTACTTTTGTGCCACTAATTGATTTTCTTTTTCTTTATCGCCTATTATTCATCCATATACCAAATTGATTTTATTTTTCTTTATCTGATCTGATCTTTCATTTACCAAATTTTGATATTTTAATTTACATTTAATCAGAGGTAGACGCAATTAATTGTTTTTCCAAAATTCTTTCAACCATTTTTCTGTGGGTATTGTCTGTTTCAACTTTTTTAGCTTTTGGGATCTAATAAAAATTTTGTTATAAATTTGATGGTATTAAGCAAGAGCTGATAACTAGTATTTTAATAAATTCATTTAAAATGTGAAAAAAGAATCATTGATGGTTAGGACTCCACCCGAGTAGCAATTGTCAGGCTCCAGGTAAACTAGATCCAACTTATCCTTCAGGAACGTCGCAATTAACTAAGACGTACTTACTAACTGCAAATTTAAACAAAAAATTATTTCGTGATTTTCCCAATACGCTGATTTTGAATCTACATTACTAGGAGAATTTTTATTTATTTCACATAAAATTCAATCAATAATATTAAATTTTGTTTGTTTTTCAGTTGGTTGGAGTAATTCTATCATTTTTGGTCATTTCAGAAATTCGTAAAAAATAACATAACGGAGGGATATTCAAGATCAAAAGGATTTAAATTAAAGTCAGCATATATAAGTCTTTAGATATGAAAAAAGAACACTAAACAAAAAGGTAGCGAATGCTCCCCCTTCTAACCAGCATATTTCACATAGAAATTATACAATGTTTTGACATGATCTTTCGTCATTTTTAAATTATAATTTCTTTTAGATTAATCATTTTGAAATTTTTGGGTGTTTTTTCGCTTTTATATATACATTTTTTTTTTTTTTAATTATATTTATAAATACTTTCTTTGGTTAATGGATTTTAATAAATAGTTGATTAAGTAAGTTCAGAAAATTAGTTAAGTTATATTTGATTTGAAGATTAAAACGACTTAGGCGAAAATTTTAATTAAATATAAATAATATAAATAATAAAATGAATGATTCTGTAAAAATAAGATAGTAAACTCAAATAAGAAGTTATTTTCTTCTTTGTTGAAATACCAAAATTTTTGGTCTTTTTAAGGCAATTTTAAGAATCAAAATAGGTTAGAAAAAACTATATAAAACGAAATTCTGAGACTAAAAGCAAAATAAAAAGGCTGAATTTAGCGTTAATAAGACTAAACTGGCATCACTGGCCCTTATAAACATTTGTATTCATAGCAAAACTCTGTATATATTATTTGAAGTTTTTTATAAAATTAGTAATTATAAGAATGATCGATAAATAAATAATTAAAATAAAAATTAAAATAAAATTGTACTAAAATTATTATTAGGTAGACATCCAGACGAATGGACTAACATTGTAATATGGATTTACGTAAAAGTTTAAAATTTTACATATTTTCAATAAAAGTATCTTCAACATTTTGATTTTTTTCGCTTCTGATATTGTATTTAAATTCTTATATTTATTATGCAAATAAAATGTAATTTGTTTTTTTCGATCGGAACAGGAGAGTGGTAGCCCTTGTACAGAGCAAATATTCATTATGGTATATCTATGGAGCTATTATGGTGAGAGCCCTCAAACTTCGTGTGAACATCTTTCTTATCATATTGCATTGATAAAACAAAAATAGGTAGCCCCCATACAAAGAAAATATTAATTTTCGCATATGTAAATCATATGTACATCAAATTTTGAGTAGGACGGATAGTCTCAACATAAATCTCAAAAAATATATTCAATAAAATGAAATTTTTGATTTCTAATTAAAAAAATTTCTTAAGCTATTTAATTATGTTAGGAAGATTTACAGTGTGCATTTTTACCTAGTGTAAATTTAACTATAATTAAACAAATCTTATTAATGTTGTATACAATTTAATAATTACTATTTGGTGGCTTTATAAGAAATTCCCTATAATAGTGAAATATTTGTTTTTTTTTTATAAAATGTTTTATCGTTTTATAAAATTATATTATTTACTAAATATAATTATGTAAAAGCACATACCAAATATTTACCTTTTTGCCAATTTTAATTCTTATTTATTTTTTTACCATTATTAAATATCTATTAGTTCTAAAAAATAATACACAAGTTTAAACACAAGTTATATTTTCGCTTGGTAATGTATACACTACCATGTATACCACGTACCATTATAATTATTTAAAATTTTAATATAAAATACGAAAAACGTGGTAAGCTTTTTGACGTTTATTGTTTTGTTTAATTCTTTAATTAATTGTAGTAATTGCATATATGTATATAATTGTACATATTTACATATAATATATTGCAATTTTGAAAAAAGAGTATGTACATATATGGATTTCTTCAAATTCGTTTACTATTTGAAAATTTGATTTTTTTAATGGCACATCAACGCCATTTTGTACCAATATTAACTGACTGTAATGAAACATAAATCTGTTTGTGCGAATGACTTTTCGCGAACTTCTTTGGTGTTATGGAGGTTTAAGATAATAGCGATCATAGTGATTTTTTAACATTTCATTAAAAAAATTTAATTAATAAAGTATGCCTAGATTTTTTGCTTTTTAATTTTATAAGATTTGTTAATAAGTGTATTTTTAATATCTGCCAATTAAAAAATTTATTAAAATGATATTAGTGGACGAGAAATGTTATGGTAGTTAAAAATCAATAAAAAATTATATCAATTCTACTTTAAGTACGATATCAAAAATAAGTGCACATATGTAACATACATAAAGGTATATCAAATACAAATTAAAGGAGGATCGATACGTTTTCTAGTGAACATATTCGAGACCACAATACTGATTTAACCTACCTTTGCAATATCGGCAATTTATGCAGTATTTAATACACCGCGATCTCAGGTCATGAATGAATACTCGTTATGCAAATTTTTTGTTTAAACCTATTTTTCGACTAACTAAAACAGAATAGATTTATTTATAGTAAATATAATTTCACATAAAATGTAACAAACGATAATATGAATTACGCAAAATTTTAAATCGATTTTAAAAAGTTATAACATTTTTCCAAATTAATATTTTATTGCACCACAACCATTTTCAAGTGTAATTTAGAAATCTTTTTGATCGCGTGACATTTTAGCTTCATTGAAATTACTCTATGAGTGTGCCGCGTGAAAAAGTCACCTCGTAGAGTCATTCACCTTTTTTCTCCCCAAGTATGGGCACCCCCTACAACACTGCTATTAATGGCACATTAACGAGATGTATCTCAAACTATTCGTAATTGCAAGAGCAATAAACCTCTATTCTTTATTCTGGAATACTCGAAATGCCGCAAATTTTCTAAACGAAAAACTGCAAAAAATTAAAATTTTGAACATTTTGGTTTCACCAATTTTCCACAACATAATTCAACATTGATCAACGACAAACGGATTGAACACAAGTTGTTTTATTCCTACAAGTGTTTGTAGTTCACATTAGAAGAATCCAAAAATCCAAAATCCGCGATTACAGCAATCAAAAGAAAGAAAAAACTTATTAACATCAAATTTTTTTTTTCTTGATTTTTTAAATTTAAGTTTTTAGCCGGCATCACAAGGTTTTTTAAAAAATTACAATTAAAAAAAATATTTGAGGCTTAATATCAGTTTCATAAAGGTAAATTAAAAAAGAGAATTCTTAAAGGTAAGTTAAAAAAGAGAATTCCCCATTTATACTTAGAGAAATTTATACTCTAAAAAGTTATATATCGCCGGTGCGCTGACGAAAAGCTCTATGGGCAAGATTTTTTGTTGTACAAACTGAAAGCTTTATGATTTGTCCATTTTCAATTTTAATATTTTTTCAAATATCTGAATAAGTTTGGAAGTTATAAAAAGGAATAGTGAGTCATTATGTATGGCCTTATTACAAAAAATATATTGTTTTTGCTCTGCTGAAAAGTTGTTCAAAAACACACAGAACTTTCTGTCAGCTCACCGACAATACATATATATGGCTTTTGTATCTTACGAGTAAAGGTATGTACATAATTAAATATTTAAAAAAAATATAAATATAGATGTGTGCGTACTTGTATGTATTTGTGTTCATGAGCAAAAACACAAAAAATTTAAAATCCATGTTATACTAATTTCGAATACGTTTTTTTTTTAATGATTAATAATTTCAAATTTTTGGTGTTAGAGTTGTACAAGAGAACTGATCTCCAGACATAGAGGAACAATATCACTTTATATGTTATGACTCTATCTATACGATAAAAAAACTACTTTCATATTTTTTTGTTTTAATTTTTGGTATATGCGCCCTACCAAAAATATGATATCAATTTGTGCTTCAATTGGCATTACAAGTGCAATGACAAGTACACCACAAGCGGCTCTGGACGTCATGATTCATCTGTTACCCATTGAGGAGTTTTTGAGAGATATGGCGGCAATGAATCTATTAAGACTTAAGGAATTTGGATTATTGAGTTCAAAAAGAACAGATCACTCCCGAGTCATATACGAGGTCAGTTACGGTGAGGTTAATCTATGCTCCACGGGGGCATCAGATTACATTGCCACTGAATTGGACTTGGTGTAAATCCTGTTGTGGTGATACCTGATAGGGAGGTTTGGTCCGGCACCGAGAGACTGTACGAAGGTTGTTCAGTATTTACGTACCCATCAGAGATGCACATTGGTACTGGTACGGGAACATATATTATGGGCACAGATATAAAAGGCTCCTTTAGACTTCCGAATGAGTTTAGCGTTTTTAAGGCTGAGATTATCGGCATCATGAAGGCCGTGGAATTGATCAGATTGAACGTTGAGAGGGGTTCTGAGGTTACTCTCTATGTGGACAGTCAGGCGGCTCTGAAGGCCTTGCAGTCACATCTGCTGAAATCCAGGCTAGTAGTCAAATGTAAGATGTCATTGAGAGAGCTGTTGGAACACTACGTGGTGAAGCTCTGCTGGGTACCTGGCCATTGCAATATTTCTGGCAATGAATTAGCCGATGAATTGGCAAGGCAAGGCGCAGCGAAGAATGTCTCGGAGAAGGAGACCACCATGAAACCTCCGGTGGGTTTCTTCTTTGGGGAAATCAGCGAATGGATCTTAGCCATAACCAATTCGGCTTGGGGAGTAGAGTGGCTAGCACTCGACAGGACAGGCGTATGTACTCTTCTAAGTTTGAGAAGGAAAAATTTCAGAATCATGATAGGAGTTATAACACGACACTGCTTGACAGGAAAGATGAGGTCTAGATGGGACGCTGGCAATTCTGATTATTGTAGAATGTGTGAGAACGTCGACGAGACCGAGTTTGTTGAGCATATTATGTGTTACTGTCTACAATTGCAACATCGTAGGATGAAACGGCTGGACAGTCAATTTCTCGACAGGCTATGTGAGGTTCAGGATATGGTACTTGTAGACGTCATACGCTTCGTAATAGGAATAGACTGGCTAAAGGGGAGTTAGGGGTATATCCCTGAAATTTTTACATTTGGAATTTCACCCTTACTATCTTCTTGCTACTATATTTTCTTCTTCCTCTAATCTATCGTGTGTAAATGAAGGGATTCACAATGGACCAAAATTGGTCTCTGGGTGGAAATGTGATACCAAGGAATGTATCACGTCACTTCTCTATCTATCTATCTATCTATCATAGATCTTATCCAAAATTTTTTATTGAACTGGAAACAGATGAAAATTTAAAACTTGATAGGAAACCATCATTGCTACGAACCACGAATTAAAAGGTAAAAGGTAGATTTTCATTATGAGCTCTAAATAGTTTTTCTTTGAAATTCAAATTTGAAATTTCAGATTTTATTTAGTAAACTATTACACAACTATTACATTCAATTGATACTGAAATCGTTAAAAATAAAAATTAACTCTGTCAGTTAATATTAACTTGAAAATGGAGATATTCGTCAATAATATTATTTACAACAATATTCCTAAGAAAACAATCTTTCACGGCCGAAGTTATGTGTCTTTTTTTCTTTTTACATTTACAAACCTCATATGCGAGTAAGCATACTAAAATAAATAACCTACACGTGTAAGATCTTCTTTTTGTAGAGATTTATAAGGACCTTCCTCATGTATTTTTTTTTTTCTTTTTTGCTGTCAAATCATAAATGAATTTTTGGTGAATTTTGAAATAAACTGCATAACCGAGGTGACCAAATTTGGAGGTCTATCCACTCCTCCGCTGATCCAATAGGTATTTGTGCATATTCAGATCACATCGAAAACACCTCGTCTCGGGACAGGTGAAATTTTATTGAGATATTTCTAATAGTTACAGAATTATTAAAAAAAAAGTGGCTTGGAACCACTGTGCGATAGTATTGTTTATATTTCGAAGAAAAAAATGTAAACAAAGTTTATTGGGTGCTTTTTGAAGGGTACCCCGGTATTTGAAATTTATTTACTATATACATTACAAACAAAAAATATACATATTATGTATTGTTTTAAAGAAAATTTTGTCTTGTTTAAAACTTTGTATAAAAAATTTTATTATTTTAAAATTTATATAAATTAATTAGATTTCTTAAATTAAATTAAAAAAATGCAAATTATGTTTACAGGAATTTATTTCATAAATTAATTCCTGAATATTTTCGAAATGGTTATAGGTACCAAATATTCTTTCACACGTTATAAAGTGGTTAATGAGAATTTTAGAAATATAAAAATATATAAATTTACTATATATTTTTTAAAGGTTGAATTTTGTATTATTGAAAATATAGGATTTTTCAAAAAATTGTCTCATATGTCTAAATTCACCGATAGGTTACGTCAATTTTTTGCAAAAGCTTTTAAAACATATCATACTGTCTTATCTAATTCAAAAAATTTCGGGAATCAACAATCGAAATTTTAAACACATTTTTTTTCATAGTTTAGAAAATGATGGAGATTTTTAACGTATTTTTAAAAAATTGTAGAATTTCTATTTTAAAAGTTGTATGGCAAAAACGATAAAAAGCCAGAACAAACAAAATTAGAAGTTAAATATTTAAAATCAGTTTATATTTTTAAAAGTTATAAGCTCCGACATGCTTTTCAACTTCGAGGTGGTAAAATTTGGCTCACTGTAGCGCCCACCGTGCTTAAGTTACACGCTTCAGCACATAATATTCTGAAAGCCTAACTCTATCTCTCTATCGATGTTCGAAGTTTCATCAAAATCGATCCAGCAGTTTAAAGGATCCACATACGTAAATGTACAGTGGTCAAAAAGTATGGAAATATTATTTATATAGATTTTTGAGCGGAAAATTGTAATGGTGCTTGTGAGTATCAATAAACTGAAACATATTTGGTTTTTTAAATTTTTCAAGTACTTATACAAGCTATGGACCTATTTTTCACAGAAATTTCTGAGATGTGATCAGAATTTTTATGTTTAAAAAATGAACTGATTCCATCCTGTATTAACCGAGATATAGGCCAAAATATGTTATTAGAATTTGCATTTAGACTATATAAGCTAAGGACTTCGTTCTTGCATAGATATATCAGAAATATTTTTTTAGAATTAAAATTTTTAAATTAAAAAATTTCACTTTACCATATTTAAATTAACATTGTATTCATTTGGTATTGTTGTGATAATATATAAAATTTTCTATATTATCTTCAAAACGGGTAATGGGTATATATTATTCGGCACAGCCAAATATAGATAACACTCTAAATTGGTTTTAATGTTTTCGGAAGAAATCGTAAATGTGTGCAAAGTAAAACAGGAGGTGTTTTTGGTAACGGTTTCCCCACAAAACCTATCAAAACTTTGTCAATTTTGAAGAAGTTGTTTAAATTCATTTGTAAAATTCTCAAAAGGCAAGCCTGAGATCAATAAAAAGATACATTAGCTATATGCCTCCTTATGTTATTTAAATACACAAAAAGTATTTTATAACGGCAGGTAATCATTTTTATGAGAGAAATAAATTTTTTAAATGATATTTTGGTACTAACAAGTGGGAGTTTTTTAATTTCGTGATTTTAATACAAGTTTATCAATATTATACTTAAACTTAAATAGAATGCCTTTAACTGATTAAATTAAATTATATATATATATATATATATATATATATATATATATATATATATATATATATATATTGATTGGTATTCCTCCAAATCAATTTGAAAACACCTCAGCTCTGATCATTTGAAATTTTCAGATATCTCCAAAGGTTTACAATTTACAGAATTATTAAAAAAAAAAACGTTTTAAGACCACTGTGCGTTGTAAAGAAAAAAGTATGCTTTAGTTTATCAAAAGAACTTCATGAAGTGAATAAAAGTAATAATGTAATGGTTATTATAGTTTTCCAATAAATGTTAAGTGGAATTATAAAATTTTTTTGGTTTAAATTGATTGAGAAAATATTGTTAATAATATTTTTTAACTAATATCTCCTAATAATTTAAAATTATTTAATACAATTTTTTAATAAAAATTATTGGAATCCTACGAAAAATAAAATTCTAAGTACCTTCATGGCATAATTTAGTAATTATTTATTATATAAAGCAACATTCTTCTTAACTACTTTCGGATTGTATATATATAATAAAACAAAATGCAATTTTAATTAGAGAAATTCCTATATTATGAAAACATCTTAAAAGCAATTTGTCAAGCCTTACATTTTATGTGAGTAAATGCACTAATTGCAGCGGTATGTAATGTGTTGAAGAGATTCTTAAGCAATTGTCATTTGTTAATAACGTTCGCGTAGTACTTTTTATTGTTTTATAACTGTAATTTTTAATAAGAATACAAAAAATTTGGAATGTATATACATATATACATAGCTGCATTCTTTATTTAATAACAAAAAAGAAATTTTAAAGGAACAGTAATGAGGTGGCACAAAAAAATAAAATAAATATTAAAAAAGCCAAAAATTGAATATGTTTTTACAAGTATGGACGTGTGTTATTATCTGGGAAAAATATATGATTAAGATATCTATCTACTGCTAAAAAATGATTCAACGGATAAACGTTTTTTCATACAAAACATAGATTTTTCGTATGAAATGTTATTGATCACAAAACGATGCCCTTTTTAATTTAAATTCTTGATTACTTAGAAATTACACTGAACCAAAATGGTACATAAATACAACGAAAAAGTTCGTTGATTCGACGAACTTCTTTCCTAATTTTTACATAATGTACGTTAATAATTACAGTGTCTTAAAATTTAAGTTCATTGGTTCAACTTATTTGTATTGTGTTTTAATGAACATGTTCGTTGAACTAAATAAATAATTGACGATGGTATGGAATACCATATATGTACCTTATTAGTATGGCAGCAAAAAAAAAAAAAAATTAAAAAAAAAAAATTTTTAAAATAATAAAATAAATAAATAAAAATAAACATTTTAAATTATTCGTTAACAAATAAAACTAATGAGTGTGCTGAATTTAACATAAGTTAACGAAATATTGTACTTCTTCGTTGAGCAAAACTTCTTCTTTCTTATATGAAAGTATTAGTAAGTTGAATCGCTATTTTTCTGTATACTATATTTTATGTTTTGTTTCTTTTTTGTTAATCCAAATCAACGTGCAAGTTCATTTATATATATATTTACGACATTATCTAATGCTATTCTGGCAATTAGAAATGGCTTAAATAATATCAATTAATCTGTTTCTAAATCTTCAATCTTGTTATAAGTCAAGTTCGTCAATGATAAAATGGTATCCATTATAGTTAATTTTAAATACTAAGCAATTTTCCTTTTATTATTTTTTATAAAATCAAATTTGAAAAACAGTACTTAAATACTAAGTAATTTTCGTTTTCTTATTTTTTTTATAAAATCAAATTTGAAAAACAGTACATGAGGTATAAAAAACTTATAGTCAAAGTATCAAAATATGCTCTAAAGGGATTAAATATGCTCCAAAAATAACAAAATAAGCTATAAGTATGCACTTACAGCTTATTTTGTTATTTTTGTTATGTAAAATATGCAAAAATATGCACTTACAAATCGATTCCAAAATATCTTATTTCTTCTAAAATGGATAATTATTTTATCGATGGCTTCATTCAATGATCAGGATAAAACACACAAATGCATATTTGTGTTTTCCCTGGTGATCACAAGTGGAGGAACTTTTTCCAATTAAACGCTTACATACCGAGATATTAACGATTTAATATTTTTTGTTTTTCATATCTACCTTTAGCAAGAAATATAAGTGATCGCAAATCGTGTGCCTTTTTTAAGCGCTTATTTACCAAGCTATTTGGGGTTAAAAGTTTTTGTGAATTTAATGTAATATATAAAATTTCGGTTTTTAGCAAGAAATATAATTAATCAAAAATCGAGGCCCTTTTTCATTTAAACGCCTATATATCAAGATATCGAAGGTTAAACATTTTTATTTTTTTGTGAGTTTCGTATAAAATTTAGACTTTTGCCAAAAATCGAAGTGATCACATTTAAAATTATAATTTTTGGTAAGAAATATAAGCAATCGCAAATCGAGACCCTTCTCCCATTTAAACGATTTTATATCAAGATATCGAGGGTTATACATTATTTGTGATTTTAATATAAAATTTTTATTTTTGGTAAGAAATATAAGTGACTACAAATAGGGGCTGCTATGCATTTAAGCGCTTGTTTACCAAAATATCGAGAGCTTAACATTTTTAGTGATTTTTGTGTTTTGATAAGAAATATTAATAATCATAAATCGACGGCCTTTTTCCTTAAATGCTATACTAAGATATCGAGGGTTAACAATTTTTTTTTTTTTTTTTGTGAACTTTCATATAAAATTTTGATTTTTGGCAAGAAATGCTAGTGATCACCAATCGGGGTCCTTTATCACTTAAATGTTTATTTACCAAGATAACGAGGGTTAAAATTTTTTGTGATTTTCATATAAAATTTAAACTCTTAATTACCTTTTGAGAGAAAATAATGTTTTTTTTTTTTTTTTTTTTTTGTGTTTTTCATATAAAAAGGTATATTTATTAAGAATAATAATCGATAACAAACCGAGTCAATTTTTCAACTTAAGCGCTTATTTACCGAGAATTTTACGATTTAAGCTATTTTATTTTTTATATAAAATAATGAGTTTTAGGAAAAATGGCCTTTCTTTATTTAAACGTTTATTTAGCGAGAAATTAGCAATTAAAAATGTTTCATATTCTTCATATTTATTTTTTATTTATTTATTTATGTATCTATTTATTGATAATCCCAATGTTACAAGTTATAAAATCTTATCCATAAGATTTTATATCTTATGGATAAGATTTATAAGTGATTATAAATGGAAACTACGGAAATTTAAAAATAAACATAAATATTTATACAATTAACAAACAAATAGTAGCGTAATTAACAATTTTCAAATGTAAATAAGACTTTAAAAATAAAAATAAAACTAAAATTAAAATTTTCGTGACAGTAAGTACAATACAATTATGTTTTGAAATAATTAAGAAGTTTATTCTTAAAAGATGTTGCTCTAGAAATAAAATTATAACAAAATCTAGTTGCATTGATGAGAAATTGTCTGTCAGATAATAATCTAGAATAGGGCAAAGGTACAATTAAGTTGTTACATGCTGATCTGGTAAATTTAATCTTTTTAATGATATAGTCAGGTTCTTTAGTAAGCATAATTTTATGAATCAATAATAATGTACTAAATTTGAAATAATTTTCAAACGAGATTCCATAGATTCGATTAGTATACATGGATAAACGATCATATTTTCTTAAGCCAAACACATATCTTACAACAACATTAAATGCTCTTAAAAGTTTAGTTTTAGAAACATGAACATTTCACATCCATAAAGGAGTATTGGTAATATCAAAGATTTGACAAGCAGGAGTCGAATATTCTGTGGAGTATGGTAATGAGAATGCCAAAGACTACGGACGATTCCATACACTTTACCATATGCCTTGTTAATTTGATTTCTCCATGATTCGATATAAGTGTTATTAATATGAATCACCGAGACCATGCTTATATCGAATTTTTTATGATTGATAAGTAAGCATTGCGATTTTGTAGGGTTCAAAATTAGATCATTCCGGCATCCCCATTCATATATATGTTCTAAATCCGAATTTATATTTGAAATACATCTGAGAATGTCTTCCTTTTCACAAAAAGCGTATAGTTGAACATCGTCGGAGTACATATGGATTTGGTAGGTTTCTAATACATTTGGTAGATCATTTTTATATAACGAGAATAACAAAGGGCCTAGAATAGACCCTTGTTGAACACCACGACTCAATCCAGCTGCGGTTGATGAATTTCCATTTGAAACAACTTTTTGTGTTCTAAACTGAAGATAAGACAAGATCAATTTAGTATGTAGAAAAACCAAATTTATTAACAAATTTCTTGATTAAAATGGCGCGATTCGCGGAATCAAACGCTTTAGAATGGTCTAAAAGCGTTAAAACAGCTATATTTCCTTTATCGACATGGACTCGAATGTCCTCTGAAACGTCGATTAATGTTGTAATGCAACCTTTTCTTTTTCTAAAGCCTGATTGCTTATTATACAATAACTTATTTGTGCTAAGGTAATTTGTCATTTGTGCATACATTAGTTTTTCAAAGACTTTAGATAGATAAGGAAGGACTGCTCTTGGTCTGAATTTTTTATCAATTTTAGACAATGGAATAATCTTTGCGATTTTCCATAATTTTTGATATGTTGATGTCATAACTATTGTATTAAATATATGTGTGATATAAGGCAAAATTTTTGACAACAAAGCTTTTAGAAAGATCGGGTTTATGCCATCCAGGCCTTCCGAGTTAAATTTTACGGAAAGAAAAGCCTCCAGGACATCTTCCTAATTAATGCCGTGAAAATCAAATAAAGTGCCCAGATTATGTATTGGTTAGTTATCATAGTAAGAAGATGAAATATTTGATGGATGGTGTGTGGTAAAAGTTTTATTCAGCTCATTCAGTTCCATTTCAGAGAGGTTTGCCACCTTCATATCATCTTTGAAGCCGAGATTCCTAATCTCCTTCTATAATTCGTTTCCGTTTAACTTTGAGTGAAAATTTCTCCCAAAGTATTGTTGCTTAGCAGATTTGATGACACGATTATCTAAAGATTTGAAAGCGTCGTATGATTGTCGAGTTTTATACCTTTTCCATTTATCGTGTGCTAAGTTAATTCTTTTAGTAAATTACATATATTGATTTTAAACCATTTTTACCGGTAAATATTTTTCAAAAATATGGGAGATCATATAATTAAAGAATTTGATTTGTTCATCAACATCAGTCATACTAAAAATATTGTGCCAATATAATTATCTATTTCGTACCCAATCCCATTATAATTAATACGTTTATAGTCTCGATAAGATATAATTTTAGTATTCGAGGGTTTAACTATGGGCAAATCATAGATTAAATAGATGAGGTCGTGTTTGGAAAAACTGGGTGCCGATATTTGATCATATAAGCGTATTTTGGACGTATTATTAACACAGAACAGATACAGAATAGTGCTATTTGTTGTGAACGAGAAATGAGTGAATATCGTAGTATTTGCTATATGTATACCAATGGTTGGAAAGGTGTATTTGGTAGATTTATGATTTAATCGTTTACATATTTACAAAATTATTATAAAACTTGTGGTGGCTGATCTAGGTTCACAATTTTCCATAAAAATTTCCAGATTCTTAATTTTCACTTATTGTCTGATTGGTTCAAGTGGCTTTGTTATGGCATTCTCGGTTTTCCACTAAACTTAATTGCAGTAATGAAATGTATTAAAAAATATCTATTGTCGTTAATATAACGTTAAGTTTAGGAAAAGAATTTCGCACTTGTATGTTTTATTTTACCATAACGTCTTTTTTTTTGGTCTAGAAAAAAATCAATTATCATTAACATAAAAAACAGTATATTTTGTGTTACATATAAAGTAATAAATAAAAAATGTAAGAAATCCCGGAAAAGCATCTGCTTTTTTATAATATATATATATATATATATATATATATATATATATATATACAGAAGTACATTAAAATATTTACCAATAATTTATTACTCAATCTTTTATTTCGTTTAACAAATGTTGTACATCATCACTTTATCATTTCTTTTTATGAGTCATAAACTTTTATTAATAAAATATTCAAATTTTATTGCTATTATGCAAAAAAAAAAACATATTTTTTATGATAATATCGTACACATTTGTATTTGCATGGACAAAATCTACAGAAATCTAATCAATAATGTCACAAATACATATATATATATATATATATATATATATATATATATATATATATTACATTTAGCTATGTAATCTATTTGTAGTGATGAAAGAAATTGATTAAAGAAATGTTTTGATGATAATTATATTTTACTACAAAAAATTTAGGTAAATCACATTCCAATCACCAGATACATTTCAGTTTCTCTCCATCACGTCACACTTTTATCAATGGGCTAAAAGTATGACGTGATAGAAATGTATCATTTAATGTTCTACACTATATTTACTCAAAGGAATGAGAATATCACAAAATTATAAGCGATATAATTTTTTAAGCTTTTTTGTTGACCTGTGCTATCTTTTCAATTAAATAATCAATCATTTTTCATGTTTTGTGTTAGTAAACCCTAAACTGTTATTAACACTCAGCAACAATGTTCGATAATCTCAGCTAAAGTGATTCAAAGAAGAACTTAAAATTCGTACAAAATTATACAGGGTGAAAAAAAAAAATAAAACAATAAAAAAATATTGTGATCTATGGCACAAAATTTCTCAAGAAATTTGGATACGCATGATCATGGAGTTCTATATATATATATATATATATATATATATATATATATATATATATATATATATATCAAATTGCCTGATTTAGTTAATCTTAATCTGCTCTTGACACAAAATTTATGTCATATTTACTCATATTTGTATTCAAAAACCGAAACCGGTTCTTACTTTTTAAAAGACCGACCCATTTCGAATAATTTTTGCATTCGAATAAAACGGCAGGCCGGTTTTTTTTGTCGACTAAATGGTTTTTTTTATGAAATATTCATTTATTTCTTTTACTAAATTAATTTACACTTCCTATTTTTTATATTTGCTAGTTAAACCTTATGGCCTGATGAATTAGAAGTATCAAATTGTTTAGAAATTAAATTTATTTATTTGTTTAAATTTAAAATTTTTTGGCAAGTTTTATTTTTAAACAAATCTCTTATTGTACTGAATTAGGCCCTTAATTATTGAAGGTATTTTTCATTTTCATATGATCTAATGAGGCTTTAAATCAAGTTTTTTTTTTTAATTTCTAATTTGAGATTTGAGTAACATCAAACATACTGAGAACTGAGATTTATATATATTTTAATGTATTTAATCTAATTTTTATTGTTAATATAAATAAGTAGTCAATTTAATTTTATCATTTGTCACAAGAATATGGTGAATTTCAATAAATAGGTATATAGGTAGAATACCTATATACCTATTATATTATACCTATATAGGTATATATCAGAATTCAATTAAAAAATACAAAATTTTCGTTTTAGCTTTATGCTTCTTCTTACCTTTTTTTGTTCTTAGAATTGTCTTAAAAATGCTAAAATGTTAGTATTTCAACAGCAAAGTAAATAATTTATTATTTTCCATTACTAATTTTATTTTTACAGGATATCGAGATTATTTGTACTTAATAAAAAATTTTGCCCGCGGCGCTTCATTTTCCAAATTAAAAGCGCCTTAACGCATTTTGTGGTGTTACTAAGTCGACTATTATAATTACTTTTTAATATAATTCATCAACCATAGAAACTGTTTATGAAAATAATTTTAAAAAATCTTATTAATACTAAAAATCACATAAAAATTTGGAAGCGACTAATCAAAAAGGAATTATAACAAAAAAATTACGAAAAATCAATTCAAAACATTGGGTAATTTCTCATACGAAATATAACCCAAATTACAATTTATTTACAAAAATATCAAAAACTAATGAGAAAAAAACTAATGAGAAAAAACTAAAAAAAAATAAGTTACTAAATTAAAAAAAAAAAAAAAAATTAAAAAAATTTTTTTCTGCCCTTATTTCTTTGGACATTTATATATAATAAGATAATCTTTTGATGTGATATAGTTAATAATTTCAGAAAGTTTATTCGAAAAAACAAGTAAAAAATATTGTTAGTCAGATCCCTACACTATGAGTTTTTAATATTTGTGGCATACTGATTTAATACTTGTGGAGGGGGTCTTTCATGGTCAATTGTCGATCGGTTATTACAAGATTTGATGGTGTAAATTATATTTCTGTAAAACATATGTATATGTAATAATATCGTGATATTACCATTTAAATACATTTATTATACGCATGATTCTCGAAAGTAGGTCAATTATGGATCGACTGTGATAAAACTTTGCACTAAGTTTTCTACCCACATAAAACTTATTCGCCTGAAATATTATTGATATACTTGCAATTATATTAGACTTACGTACTTTAAAGTGATTTTAGGAATATCAGCTTATATAAAAACCGTGGTCAGATTTCTACCGATCTTACTGATTTATGCACATGTACAGCTCACTTGAAAGAATTTATGAACTTTCATTACTACTATTCTTCTATAAAAATATATGGATATCCATTTTAAGTTATTTTCAGCCGCAAAATTTCGTACGTTCTAATCCGAATTTTTTAGCGGCACTTTGCATACAGATTGGTTTTTAATAAATCATACCAAATGTAGAAAAAGGTCAAGTTTTATGATTTTATGAAGTTTTTATAGTCTCTTGTAAAATTGTCTTTATAGTTTATACGCGTCCAAAACGCAGTTTGATTACAAGATTGTCCATGATTCTGAGAACGATACATCGACTCGGAATGTGATTCTGAGTGTGACAGTTTAGTTTATGGTGGTGGTCTGATGATTTGTTGGCTTAAGACTCCATCATCAAGTGTATCTAAATCGGTGTTGTCAAAACAAAGAAGAAAAAAATGAGATTTTTGAGTTAAGGTGTGTAAATATGCATCAAGTTTTATCTTCTGTAAAAATATCGTGTCCATATCTTATATGGTTACGTTTGAGAAGAGAATGTATTGTTTATTTCTGTATCAAGATAATAGGGTTTTGAATGAGTTTTCCGCAAAATTGCTTTTTTCAAAATTGGTAATAAGTTTTTTAATTATTTAAAATTAAATAATTTTCATGAAGATTCGAAAATAGTTAAAATGTTGATTTTATTTTGATTCAAATACGTTTAAAACATTTATATAACCGTAATTATTTCTTAGAATAAAAAAGTCTACTTAACTCTCAAAATTCTATTTAGCAGTTGGGTTAACTATTCGTAATTGCATCGGTTTTTACAAGGTTTATTTGACTAAACATACGGCTTAAATTTTGCATAAGCTACCATTGTAAAAAACACCATATTTTATTAGCAGTTTTAATTTTTAGAAGAAACAATTAAAAAAATACTATACAAATTTTAAAAATAATTCGAAAAGTGCAATAAAAAATGCTATGCGTTACAATCATTTTTATTCGTGCTAAATGGGTTTAAAATGGTGCTAGATCTAGCACTTATAATGCTAAATTGGCAATACTGATCTAAATTGACTGAATAAACACCCATGTTGCAGAAACAGCCTTGCCCTAAGTTATTAAATATATAACATAAAATTGTATTTTATCTGAAAAATATTAAAATGTTATACTCTTTATTGTATAAATATACTCTTTATTGTATATATGTAATTTACAGAAATATTTAAGGGTCCAAGAATCATACTCGATTACTTTATTATGTATTATAACAACTTTATTCAAAATGAAAAAATGTATGCTTGCTAACGAGTGGATAACTTTTTCTTATGAACATTTACAGACAAAAAACTGAGAATAATGTGTAAATAGTGGCGATATAGCTGTCGCAAGACTGTTGTAGAAGTACTTACATATACTTAGAATAATTACACTATGCGACAGTCAAAAACGGGATGGGATGAAACCAACGGGAAATGTTATATCGGTAAAAAAGAAGTTATACGTGTCCCGGTGTTTCGCTGGGTCACGTCTAGGAAACGAGATATATCGATTTGAAGTTAGTAACTATCATATAGGGGAAATTGTGACCTTTTTTTTTTGACATAACTCGAGAACCACCAGTCCGATTTTGCTGAAACAAATTAAAAAAAATTAGGAATTACAATTCCTTTAATCTGTTCATACAACGTTTCGCTACATAAGCAACAGTTTCACAGTTATAAATAAATGTATGAAGAAAAAAACTATTTTTTGCCTAAAAAATTGAATTTTTTTATTTTTAATTCATAAAAAATCCAAAACGGTAAAAAAGGTGTCAAGTCCTATTACTTTCACGTAAACCTTTCACCTTTAAACAAAATGAGACATAGATCATGAAAATCGATGGATGCGTTTCGCTTTTATTCACAATTAAGTGAAGGTATCTCATTTTGCCAAGAATATTGATTTTATGTTTCAATGAATTTGGATAATATTTATTATATATTATTTATTATAATTATTAACACGTAAAATTAAAAATTATTACAGGTAATTATTAGATTATTACATAGATACATAGGTTATAAACGCAAAACTTATTTTCGTTTGTTTGCGCTCTTTACTTTCTTACGTGGTGGTTCGCCCACTTGTTCAGAGTCTGTATCGGATGAGGATCTGTCTTCATCTGGAAAAAATCAATTGTTTTTAATCAGTCAGTTAACTTCATTTTTGTGACTTGCCCTCGGAGGAAACTCCCATTGTATATTCTTCTTCTTCATCTTCATTGTCGGGATCCAACAAATTTCAGCCACCAACAAATTTCAGCCACCAGCGAAACGAGCCTTTTGCCGTTATGTCGCATTTCCATTGGCATTGCCACTTGATGGAAGCGCTCGCCATATTCATCCGACTCTGAGGCTAGCTGCTTGGTCACAAGAGCGGGGTAATTGTGTGCTCGCGTACTTCCCAAAAAATATCGTATGACTTTCTTCACTGCCCTCCACGCAAAGTAATCATTACGCACCTTTAAATTCCTTTGATTTCATGAGCTTTCGTATATCCGGCCCATTCAGAATACCATCATTCAATTTTGCTTCGCTGATTCGTGGGAAAATATTTTCCAAACAATCAAGAATTTTCGGTTGCTTCACAATGGCCTCGATGAAATTTTTTATGATTCCCAGTTTGATATGGAGAGGGGGCATGAGGACGTTCTCCATTGGCACCAGTGGATCAATTACGCAGTTGTGTCCTTTCTCCGTTGGATCTCGAGCAAGCCACTCATGCGTTTTGTATTGGTTTCCTTTAAATTGGGTATCCCAAAGACACAAGAAACACATGTTTTTCGTATAGCCTCCTTGGAGACCTCTTAGCATTGCCACGACTTTCAGAGCACAACTGATCCGCCACATGTGATCAGTGTAGCAAACTATATCCAAAGGCCTTTACGATTTACAACACATATTTTGTTTGCGCAAGCGTAACAGTTGTCGGAATTGTGCTCTCCTGGATCAGTCCAAATCATTGGTACACCAAAACGAAGTGAACTGCGTTTCCCTTGGATCCACATGTTAAGACCATTGTAGCACGTTTTACAAATTTTGTCTGGGACCCACGAAACGCCGCGAATTATTTCGCAATCAAAATAAAGTTTAAAAGCGCGCTCCACTTGCTCAGTGAGTAATGCAGCATTTGTTGAAAAAGCTCTTTTTCCACAAACGTAACAAAATAAATTGATATTTTCTGGACAATTTGCACTCATTTCGGTTTCATACTTTTATTACTTTTTCGTCACTTTAAAAAAACCGTACTTACGCGTTCGGAGTCACTTGTTGAATGACAAAAAGTCGATCAGTGAACACCTATAAATACTACGTAAGTTTCAATATTTTACTGAGAGGTACTTATGAATTCGCGCATCTTTTAATGGTGGCTATAAACCTGATTCGTGTGCGTTTTAAATTTTTCGAAACGTTCTAAAACATGACCACTCGTAAATGTGGGTGCAAATTGTGTAAAAAAATCATGCAGGTAGCCAACGGAAAAAACCCAAATAATTAAAAAAGCGCACTTTCCTTTTTTCCTTTTAATTTTCCACGCACATTTATGACCGTTTTTTAGTTTGTTACCGCTACCATAAAAATCAAATAACCTCTTGTTTATTACTTTTTTTTTAATTCTGACAATCATAAAAAAGTCATCAATGTTTTTTCCAAGGAATTTTGAGCATATCTCGATCAAATTTTTGAAATTCATACCTTCACTTAATTGTGAATAAAAGCGAAACGCGTCCATCGATTTTCATGATCTATGTCTCATTTTGTTTAAAGGTTATGTGACTTTACGTGAAAGTAATAGGACTTGACACCTTTTTTACCGTTTTGGATTTTTTATGAATTAAAAATAAAAAAATTCAATTTTTTAGGCAAAAAATAGTTTTTTTCTTCATACATTTATTTATAACTGCGAAACTGTTGCTTATGTAGCGAAACGTTGTATGAGCAGATTAAAGGAATTGTAATTCCTAACTTTTTTAAATTTGTTTCAGCAAAATCGGACTGTTGGTTCTCGAGTTATGTCAAATAAAAAAAAAAAAAAAACACCAAAGGTCACAATTTCCCCTATATGATAGTTACTAACTTCAAATCGATATATCTCGATTCCTAGACGTGACCCAGCGAAACGCCGGGACACATATAACTTCTTTTTTACCGATATAAATTTCCCCGGTAGTTTGAACCCTTTCCGATCACTGACCCCTACCATTTGTCGCACAGTGTTATGCACATAGGTACATGAGAAAAATATTTTCCGATTTAAGGAGATTCCAGCTAAAGATTTAGCTTTATTTTAATGACAAAAATATTAATGCTTTCTACTTAAACCGGCTTTAGTGTAGTTTGTCCTTTAAGTTGTTAAAACAAATGGTTAAGTAAATCTAAATAGTTTTAACTTGCCAAATGCCTAAATAAATTTTAAAATCTCTTAAGTTGGCAATAAAAGAAAAAAAAAAATATTAAAGGAATATGTTTTGTTATATGTAGTAGTAGGAATTTTGCATATAATGAAAATAAAAATATATTTCTAAATATAAGCACATCTATACTTAATTTTGGGTACATTGAAAACTATCCAATTACTTTTTAAAACATCTTTTATTTTATTAACATCTCGATGTATTTAGAATCTAGATTTAGGAACTTCGAAGACTTATTTTTATAAATTCTTTTATAATTTTCTAAAATTGAATAAATAGTCATACTATAATAGTTTACATAATTTTTAAAAAGTGTTCAAAAAAGGGGATTAAAAAAACAAAGCCACCAAAAAAGAGCTTTTTTTGAAAAAAAGGTGCTAACTGCTTCTATTCCTAAAAAACCTCTTAAAAATTTGTTTAATTGATAAAATCAAAAAATATTTTATTTTAAGAAAAACAAATAAATTATATTTTATTAGTAAAAAAATAAATTATATACGAGTATAATCATTTTTATTATTGCAAAGATACTTTTTTTATTAATTAACCTTCTGGAATTTTTCACTCGGACTCCAGTCTTACAAATCCGCGCCTAACTAATTTAGAACTGAAAGCATAAATTCATTCACAAGTGTTGACCTCAAATTTGTTCCACAGATAACGTAGGGAATACACGACATTATATATATTAATATTATTATTTAAACAGCACGTTTTTTTTTTTGCACATATTTTAGGATGGATGTGCTATTATTTTTATAAATGTCTAATTTAGTTAATGAAAGTTATTTACTCTTGTTCTTAATAACTTAATATGCCGTTAGATATATATTAAAACAAACAAAACAAAAAATCGTATGCTTAATACCTAAGGCGCAATCAAAAGAGAAATATATAAAAAATGTTTCAATTAATATTGCCTCAGTATTAATTTTATGAGTTTGTATTTTTTTAACTACATATACATAGATTATTTTATATATAACACGTATTTGTTATAAACAGCAAAATATTTAATTAAATTTTGTAAGCAAATTTATATTATGATATTACGAAGTACACACATGTACATATAATATTTTAATATAAACACTAAATCAAAATTCTACAAAAGATGGTAAAAATGAGATTGTAAATTCGTCAAACTGTTGTCATTAATATTATGAAAGTCAATAGCTAGGTGAATTGATTTAATCAATCATGAACATGAATCATGAACAATTGAATACCAAAACACTACACAGTGGAACTTATGTCTTAACTTGGTTAATTTGACCAAAATAATACATATAACAACCTTTTCTTTAATTTTAAGTTCACGAAAATATAGAGCACATACAAATATTTTTGGAGTGCTGCAGAATGTTTAGTTACATTATTATTATTGTTATTAACTATAGTCAGTTTTTTTCCTTCATTCTCCAAAAACTGCAGATAATTCTGTTTAATTGAAATAAAATTTAAACTTTTCGCTTTCACTGACGTAATAACTAATTAGTTTTCATGCAACACATGACATTGTTAAACATATATATCGTTTATATGCACCTCTTAATCGCAATTAAAAATATTGCGATAGAAAACTTTTCCGTATAAACGGTCAGTTAATATTTTATCTGCAAGTTAATAACGCACGAAAACTAATCGTGATTAGGGAAACTAATTGCGTACGGCACACGTTGGGTTGAAAACTATCAAAAAGAATTAATTAAAAAAAGTGAAGTGTGGATATGGCAATAAATTTTTACATCGGGCAATAGAAGAAAAAAATGGATTATCATTACCTGTGAAATTTATTGTTCTATGTTGTTTATTATTATTATTTTTTATTTTTTATTTTGGTACAATCTACCAAAGTTCAGTAATTTTTTATAAATAATCTTACAGTAGCAAAAAGTGAAACTTGTTTAATAGTTTTTGTAAAACTATAATTCTTTTTTTAACGTGTGGATTAAGTTCAGATAGTGAACTGTAATCCAGAAGAAAATTTATTCAGATATACGTCGTATATTACGAGGTATTTTCGAGATATACGTAGAATTTTAAAATAGTTATTGGGTGAAATTGGGTAAATTGTAATTAATAATAAATCATAGAATTTTAGTTTCCGTAATGTAAATTTGCCTATTCTAAAAACATTTTAGTTTGTTTGTTTTATTATCATTTTGGTATTGCTGTTGTAGAAATAATTTTATATGCAATAATTAATTAGTGATAACTTTGGTTTAAAGTTGTTTTTTTTACCATAATAATAAAAAAATATATTCGATTACAGTACACAAAATTCTTTATCAATAACTGAAAAAATTTTAGTTCTAAATTATCTGCACTCTCAAAGATCAATAATATTTTTAAATATATCGCGCAGTAGTAAATAGTGATAAAAGTTATACATCAAGTATGTGTGTTTATTAAGTTCTTCTTTAATTTTAACTATTTTTCATAACTAATGCATTTGGTTAATAAAAATATTTATAGAATAAAATATTCTTAATATATGTTGTAAAACTTCAGCTTTTATACTAAAATATATGCTCCCAGTATTTACCTAAATGAAAAAATTTTAAGTTCATTTAAAAATAGTACAGTTTAAACTATGCATAAAACCTTTTTTTGTCTTCATTTGTTTTGTTTTTATGTTCATTTAGTGATTGTTATTATCAGCGTTACCATATGACGATTTTAGTTACCAATTGCCCTTTTTCCAACCACATGACCACTTTTTTGGCCCTTTTTTTTAATGTAACTAAATGGCGAGTTTTTAAGTTTATGTGGTAAATAACGAGAAATAATGAGAAGTTGTTGCAATATCTCGACACATATATTAATTCCAATGAAAAAATTAATTATTATGAGATTGTTTAAAATATCAAATGCAGAAACTTTTTTTACCGGATTGGGGAAATTAAAAAATAGATTTCATAAATACTTATAGCAGTGCCTCGGCGGAATATCTTTTTTTCTAAATTATAACTAATGAAAAATAAATTGTCCAACATACTTAAGATAAGAAAGCAAATTTTAAAGAGTTATTTAGGTATTGAAGCAGTTGGCCCCTTTTTTCGGAAAACCCCTTTTTGGCGATTTTTTTTCGAAATCCCCTTTTTTAGACACTTTTTAACAATTCTCAATGGTAACGGTGGTTATTGTTGCTATTGCACTTAGTGATATTATTTTTATACAATGTGAATAATACATGCTTGGCACAAAGTTAAATTAATAACATTTTAAAAGAATTAAAATGTAACGAAATTACTATTTTAGGGATAAACTCATTTTCCAACGAGAACTTTACAGTATAATGAAAAGAACAGACAGTAATAAATACCAAGAAAAAATAAAGGATTTGGGAATGGAATTAATCAAACCATTCAAACCTGTGGATTTAACAAACTTTCTAAAAATTTTTTGTAATTTTTGAACAGGTTGTAAATCTCGGTGCGATAAATTAAACAAAACAGAGGCAGTGTTTCTCTCAAATAATGCGAATTGGTTAGAAGCTTCAATATAGTTTATTCGATGACTAAAGAAAGTCCAACTAAACGTGATGGAAAGGAAATATTATTTGATAGAAGCAACTTAAATGAGTTTGAAAGCTTCTGGGCAAACAAAAAGCATCGTTACTTAAGGAAATTGCATCGTCTCTGATATAAGCAAGAAAATATAAAAATGTGTGAATAATATTATGTTCACTACAACCATTGTGTCGCTAAAATTAGTTTGTAATGAGAAAATAATATGGCAAAATCCTCGTCCATCTTCCACAACATTTTGTAGACACTTGAAAATTGTATCTATAAAGGTAACTGCTTATACTTCAAAGCGTGAAAAAACAGTTAGAAAACGAAAAAAATAATCTTACAGATTCAGTAGTTTTATTACAAGGAAGATCATTAAAAATTAATCACAAACTAATATTAGTAATGACTGACGGAATTCGATTACTGATACAACATCAAGACAAAGTGCTGTATTTGTGGTGAAAATGGTAAGGATTTCAATTCATTGGATAAAATGATTAATAAGGAAGTTAATGTAGAAAATTTTCTGTTTGGATTATCTATACTTCATGGGTCTCCTTCTCTTTCATTTATCTTGTAAAATCCCAATAAAGAAGTGCCAAGCCAGGTCTGATGAAGATAAACAAATTGTTTCAGCTACAAAACTACGGATTCAAAAGGAATTTAGAGACCAAACAGGACTAATAGTTGACCATACGAAACCAGGCTTTGGAAACTCTAACAATAGTAACACTGCTAAACTTTTTTTAAGAATGCTGAAATTTCTGCGAAAATAGCAAATTTGATTTATAGTTGATAAAGCGAATGAATTTAATATTTATTGTTGTATCCTGTGGACATAACATTAATGTTGAAAAGTTTATGAACTACACTCACAATGTTGCAAGGATTTTTGTTAAAATATATCCGTGGGTTTATATGCCACCTACCGTTGTATAAGTACTTGCTATATAAATCTACTTTGTTATTAAACTAAGGTTCTTTTTTCTTTTCTTTATAAATCAATCAACATAAAATTATTAAAAAACTAGATTTCATAAATACATCACGGTGTCAAAAATTTGAAACATGGCAATGAAGTCGCGAAGCTGGAGCAAGCATTTTAAGATTTTTCTCATGGCATTTAATTTGGTCGAGCAGAATGATGAAAGAAAAGTGGCAATTCTTTTACATCATATTCGTTCAGAAGCACTAGATGTATGTAACTCATTCAACGTGGAAAGAATACTGTTAAGTTTGATGAATTTTGTGCAAAATTTTAGGCTTACTTCATTCCGAAAGTCAACGTTGCTTGAACAAATTTTTCACGTTGAACAAATTTTTCACACGAAAGCAAACGTTAGATGAGTAAATAAGTCAGTATGCAACAGCGTTACAGAATTTTGGCATAACTTGTGAATTTGGAGCGTTGCGAGACAATTTAGTAAAAGACACCTTTATATGTGAACTGTCTCCAATTTTTAAAAAAATAATAGAAAATATTGGTAAGGGCTCTAGACATGGCCAAAAATATTGAATTGGCAAGAGAAAATACGGCGGAAATCTAGATACCATCTAAAAATATCGTAGGTGTTTTAAAAAACAGAAGAAATAATCTAAAAAGGAACGGTCAGGAAATATTATGTGAAAAATGTCAATGAATAAAAAAATATCAGTTCACAATCTGGAGAGGAAAATGATACTTTGTTTGTTGGTATGGTTCAAGAAAAAGACGGAAAAGTTATTAAAGAATGGAACGTGAATGTAGAGCTGAACAATGTGCAAATATTTTGTCAGGCAAATATCGGCTTATAAACTAACTTGATGTCCGTAAGCTTAATATTAAAAATGTAATTACTAATATTAGAAATATTTAGTGGAGAAAGGTTACCGGTTGTAAGTGAGGTCGAAGTTGAGTTAAAATTTAGGGATTATATAATTAAAACAAAACTCTATGTTTAGATGTAATGTGGTATTAGGACTGGACATAACAGTTAAAATGGGATTGATAAAAATGGTAAACAATATTAATAAAGAAGATATTTTGACAAAATACTCTGTGGTCTAGGGCATCTAGAAATTAAGTGTAGATTGTAACTTAACGAAAATGTTTGTTAGAAACGCTTAAAAAGGAGCTTGAGAGGATGAAAAGCTTAAATGTCATTGTCGAAGAAAAAGAACCAACGGAATGGGTTAGTGCAATTGTTCTTGCAATAAAACCAAATAGATCGTTGAGGTTATGCCTCGATCCTAGAAATATAAACAAAGTTATTGTTAGGCCCAGGTTTTCTTTTCCTAACATAGATGAGTGTAAATCTCAATTGAGTGAGTCCAAATTTTCTAGTTCTTTAGATGCAATTTCCGGTTTTTTGGATGGTCATCGAAACTTTGCACTTTCGGAACACATTTTGAAAGATATCGTTTTATTTGATTACCATTTGGAATAAATTCAGCACCAGGAATTTTTCATGCCGAGATAGTTAGACTATTTTCTGATATAAAAGGTGTTATCATATATATGGATGATTTCTTAATTCATTCTACTACTTTGAAAGATCATAATAAAATTTTATGTTAGATACTAGAAAGGGTCATGAATGAATTCTTCGATTTAATAAATCAAGTGCAAAATTTTACAAAAGGAAATAAAGTTTATTGAACATATTTTCAATGAAAAGGGTATTAAGCCTAATGAGAGAAGGGTTAACTCTATTTAAGAAATGCAAATACTATAAAATCTTCAGGAAATTCTACGATTCTTAGGTATGGTTAACTATCTGGGTCAATATACACAAAATTTATTCGCGAAGAACAAACACTTAAGGGAATTTTTAAAGAAGGAATCCTTATGGCAATGGGATGTATTGATGTATTACAATCCCAATAAATAGATAACTCTATCCTTAACGGATTTTCAAAGTAGTTATGCTCAAATAGAAAAGACTTAATTGCTATCCTATTTGGATGCACAGGTTTTCACCAATATGTATATCGCCATAATGTCATAGTAGAGACAGATCATAAACCACTTGTGTTGCTTGTTAATAAACCTTTACTCAAGATACCTGCAAGACTTCAAAGATTCAAGATGGTTGTATAACAACCAGGGAAGTATCTTCATATTACCGATGCTTTATCTATGACTCCGTTAAAAACAAATACCCTAGTTGAAATAGATAAATACATTGATTTACATTACTATCATAAATAATATAGCATTGCCAGAAAATTCTCTGAAGAAAATAAAAGAAGTTGTAGAGAAAGATGAATCTTTTAAAAAAATAAATTACTGTGTAAAGTTAGGATGGCCTAAGGATAAGAAAGTATGTGATGTAGGCTTGTTGCTTTATTTTACTGTTAAAGATGAAATGAATATTATAGATGGCATTCTTTTGAAGGACAATAGGCTCATAATACCCAAATGCTTACAATCTGAAATGTTTGGAAAGTTACACGAAAGAAATTTAGGTATTCAGAGGTGTCAGAATTTTGCAAAAGATTTAATTTTTTGGCTAGATATAAATAACATCTATAATATAGTATCGGGTTGCGAAACTGTCATTAAATATAAAAATGTCAATCCAGGGAAACTCTAATGATTCATGAAATAATATAAAATCCGCGGTATAAAGTGGGTACAGGTTTATTAGAATTTGATAAGAAATACTATTTACTTGTTGTAGATTATTTTTCAAAACATATAAAATTAGAGCATCTAAATGCAGGATTGTCAAATCAGTACATTATAAATAAATTGAAAAGTATTTTTGCAAAACACGGTATACCAACTGTTATGATTTCGGATAACAGTCCACCAGTTAATTAAAATTAATTTAGCAAATTTTGTTTAGATTGGGAAATTCGACAACAAACATTTAAGTTCTGTCCAAACAATTAAGGTCTGTAAGGTCTGTCCAAACAATTAAAAAAATTTAAAAAAAGTACTGTAAAAGGTACTGATTATTATACTGCTTTACTACATTATCGCACTACTAAGATTAGGCATTAGTAATTAATTATTTCTTGTATTTGTAGTTATTTTAAGTTTAGATATTTTGTAATTTTATAAATTCTAAATATTAATGTATATATATAATTATAACTTTAAAGATGAGATGTTGAATAAATACTTGTTATCTAAATCTACTTTGTTATTAAAATAAGTTTCTTTGTAATCCTTATATAATTTATAAATCAATCAACATAAAATTATAAAAAATAGATTTCATAAATATAACACTACATTATATAAATTTCTTATACATGTACCGAAAATAATATCACATGTTTTATTGCCAGTTGGTCAACTATCACAGGAAGTTCAAACAAAGATTTTAGATATTACAGAGAACACTATGCTCGCAAATGTAGTATAATGAACACATTTTAAAAGATTTCTTTTTAGCTCGGGTATATTGATTACCAACGTGAGCGAAAATTATAGGAAAACAATGCTGGATATGCCACAGATGGCACTATATTTATTAACTATACAAAATGCACCAGATCAAGAAGAATTTCGTGAAGATGATTTCGGAGATATTATCTGTGGAGATGAAGGAAATGATAACGATTAATTTCTTTAATTAAATAATTTGTTTTCTACTTTTTAATTATTTTTTTCAATTTTATTATATAATTTAAAAAATACTGTAATTTCAACTTTCAAATGAAAATGTTTCTGGTATAAAAAAAATTTAACTTTTTTTCTTTAAATTATTTAACTATTATTTATCGCTTTTAGTTCCAAAGTTGAAAAAAAAATAATAAATAAATAAAGTTTTTCCGAAAAACAAAAATATGAGTAACAATTAGAAAAAAGAAAATAAATTAATCATTACTATTTTTTTTAATTATAGTATTTTATGTAATTATGTGTATTCGTAAAAAAAAAAACACGAATTAGTTCTCTGGCTATCGTTCAACCCACTGTTCGGCGTTACCTTTTGTGTTAAATTTGCGTATAAACATTGAGTTACTTATTTGCAAGGTTACTTTTATTTACATTAATCGTGCGTATAAACGTTATAATTTTTTCATAATACTTATTGGTATGTCATGATTTGAGCTTTATTAGTACAATTGATATTGTTTCGAGACTAGCAGTACAATTATATGCATTATCATCACCATCGTAGTCAACATCATAAATTGTACTGATATCCATCTATGCTGGCACTGCATTTATTACAAAATTTAATAAATTATATCCATTCATGTGAACTCAGATATACATACTTATGTAAATATAATTTTACATACATATACATTAAAGTGCCTTGCGAAAAAAAGTTTCAAATGTACCCCTGTAGAAATTAAGACAAGTATGTTCTTGTATACTTCTTAAAATATTACGTTCGAATATTTTAATTTACGTGATCTTGAGCTTTTTTAAAACCCCTCTAAAAATATGGATTTCTTTCAATAGCATTATAAATTTTTTCCTCATAAGAAAATTAACTTCAAAATATTATAGAGTCTTACTAACACTTGAAATATCTTTTCATTCGCGGAATATCAAGGTTTTATTAAAATTGTTTGTCATATGTTCATTATTTAACATGTAATTGTAAATTATTCAGACATATATCGGGTTTTCAAGCCGATAGTGAAAATTATAGATAATTAATCCTTCAAAAGCAAATGTGTCAATTGTATACATTTGATTCCTAAAAGGTTAAGTTAGGAATTTTTACAAATAAGTTGTATGGAAGTATTTATTATACCTAAATATCACTGAATTTATTAAATATATAATAAACCACTGTAATAATCGAGTAAAAGAAAGTCGTTGAAATTTAGTCGATATTTTACACGAATTTATAGTTTTTTGAAAAATTTACGCTTTATATGACATTTATTTTTTTTTAACAAACCACTTATTTGCCATAAAAATTAATTTAACGTATTATGGACATATTATGATCCCAAAATATTACTTTTGTTACTAAAGTATTAAATGAATACATATATCAATATTTCTGAATGTCCAATCAAGTTGGACACTTAAATTATAATTAGTTTATAATTTTTACATTAATTTAAACATTAATATAAGACAATTGTTCTCAGTGTATGCTACTGAGAACAAAACAATATGGTAATGCCACAATTTAATTTCTCTCCAAAGAAGTAGTGTTATCGGTTTTCGTTAAAAGGCCGATGGTTTGATGAAAACCCAAGAGAAAAACGATCGGCCTTCAACTTGTAAAAACGAAACTTAATTTTTGGCGGTTGAACACTTAGCATCGAGCAGTCGTACACTCAACATCTTACTTACCTTAACTTACCATCTTTAAATCAACCTACCAACTTGCTGTCTTCAAATCTCAGCAGCTTACTTACCTTAACTTACCCTCTTTAAATCAACAACCTACCAACTTGCTGTCTTCAAATCTCAGCATCTTACTTACCAACTTACCATCTTTAAATTGGCATCCTACCAACTTGCTGTCTTCAAATCTCAGCAGCTTACTTACCTTAACTTACCTCAACAACCTACCAACTTGCTGTCTTGAAATCTAAGCATCTTATCATTCATCCTACATACTAGATCTAAGAAATAATAAAATAAATACTGAAGCTTAAACGAAAAGCAAAAGAAGTCTTTCTCAATTCTGTATTTCACTAAAGGAAAAGGTGAGTTTGGTTTTATGCTGCAACAGCCAGCTACCCTATGGATTATAACCCTAACGTTGTTCTTGTATTTCTTTTCCCTCCCTACAATTATAATTGCTCCTGTCTGAGTAATTGTAATTAACTACATTCTTATAGATTTGACCTTTTTTTATTAATTACACCCCCGTCTCTGCCGACATTTATAGGAAACCCTACAACAAGAGCATACCTAGTTTGTGCACTGAATAAGACCATTCTAACCATGCTCTAAAATCTAAATTAAAAGGGAAATTGTCCGAAATATTCAAATTTTAATAAAATATTATTTAAAAAATTCTTTCAAAATTTAAAAAAAAACTACATTTTACGCAAAAGAAAACTGATTCAAATTTTATTTTTATTTTATTTTTTGTTTATTAGTCGACATGTGTCGATTACATATTGTAATTTGTTTGACGAAAAGTTAAAAACTTTCGTTTATCGAAAATCATATTTTGGGAGTTATTTTAAATATGGTCCAGCTCACTTACTGTTTCTGGGTACATCAACGGTCATAAACACGACATCAATGCCTATTGTCAGGCCCGATTTAGTCAAGAAAACAATTGAACCATTATGTGGGTTAAGTCTGCGCATAGCTACTTGCAAAGTCGAAACATAAGGTTTCAAGAAAACTCAGTCTTTTCATTATTTCTCTCTCATGTCACATATATCGATATATTTTTTTATTGATTAGTACTTACTATATGTATGTTTTCTTATACTATGTATCTGCATAAGATAAAATCATTTCTTATTTATTTAATAAAATATATCGATACAAATTACATAATTTTGAAATTTATTTTTAGTAGAAACAACTAAATTTTTAGCTGCCTCTACTGAAAGTTTCGGCTACTCATAGCGAACTACGTTTTTCACTCAGTTGTGTATACCAATAATTTCGGTATTTACAATTGAATTGTGAATAGTACACAGAACCGAAAAAATTCGATGTGCAAAAAATTCAGTTGCCAGAACGAATTTGTTTTCTCTATGTACTTATACATTGGGAGACTAGCAAATCGAGTCTGATAATAATTTTCCAGATTTGGGAATTCTACTAGATTTTAAATTGCTATGGTATCTCAATTACCATAGCAATTTAAGTATTAAATAACTTTTAACGTCTTTAGTAAGAGCTAGTTTAAAATATTCAAAAATAAATAAATAAAATTGTCTATGCGGAATAGCAGAAGAACTCTTCTTAATGTATTATTTATGATTAACCTTATCAATTATGAAGTCTGCTCTGATTTTCTGTTAAATAGTATTAATTGACTTCAACTGAATTGAAAACGATTAATTTAGTTCCCAAAATTGAAACAACAACTTATTTACGTAGTTGTCAGCAGCTTATTATAACATTACTTTTAATATAACTTTTGTATGAGCTACAAATATAGAAAATCGCTTAGATTAACATATTTAATTGATTAATATATATATATATATATATATATATATATATATATATATATATATATATATATATATATGATACTTTCAAAAACGTTGCTTTTTTCCTTTAAATAAATTTCCTTTAAACAACTGCGACAACTAACTACTCTCACTGACTACTCAAACTACACTTGCTTATATGTTATTGCCAATAATTACTTTCTACAATATTCTAGTAAAATCAAGAGCCATATTAGAGCTACTTATAAGAAACCCCCAACTGACCACAAAATTTGATAATGATATGGCCTTTGAACATTTCTCTGACAAAATATTAGAGAACTACCATCGTTTGTGAACCGAATATGAACTCATATGAGCTCACCCGTAGATCAATTTGTGGCAACAGATCTTTCGTTCTCACAGGTTCGTATCGTATTAATAGTGAATCTTTAGCGATATTAATAACGAAATGTAAGAATATTCGTTAGTGTTCATTTTCGATACCAAAAAATTTTGAAAATTATTTTTTGCAATAGTACAAAAGCGACTGTACATAGCGACTACTTTTCTCCAAAACTAAAATTAAAAACTGATTTATTTTTAAGGCAGTATTTTACTTCAAACAACACAATGTATAAAATAAAAAAAAAAAATTAAAAAGTTACTCAAATTAAATAATAATATATCAGAGATAATAACTCAGGAGTGCTAATTGAAGCATTTTGTCCAAATTTCAACTTCGCTCAGAAGAGTCATCAATGCGTTTTCTTTCAATGATATTATTTTATATATAAAAATATAAAACTTGTAGAGAATTTAATAAACATCACGAATTTTAATGCTCAATATTTTACAAACAAACGCAATGAACTATAACTCAAGGACGACATTTGTTTCTCATTGTTTAAGTATATGGCATGCTTTTTTATTTATTTCTTAAATAAAAAATTGTAAAGAACAGATTATTCCTCATAAAATTTAGTTTTGAGATTTTATTCAGAAAAGTTTAATATTGCAATATCGTTATTTTTAAAATTTTCGAACATTAGGCTAATATTTACTACAGGGACATAAACGAGAAAAGTTCGGTGCTACGAACATTCATATTTAATATAATTATCGATAATTTATCCAACATTTAGTTTCGAAAATTCTTGGTTTTTAGCGAACATTCGCTAATATCGAAACTCAGGTCAGGCGGACCTAGCTATACACTAACATAAACAATCGTTTATAACAGCTCCACTTGACCACAAACTTCGATAGTGATGTCGACTTTGAATAACTCGCGAACATTTATTTAACAAAATCTTCGAGAACAACAATCGAAGATATTTTGAAAATGAACACGTAGCTCATATTTCGTACAATTTATGGGAGTAAATCGATCCTTGATGGAAAACACAACGATATGAACAAAAAGTCGAAAAATTAAAAAGAACAGATAATTTTTTGAACATTTACTTCCGAATTTTATAAAAAAGACTTGAATATTGCCATCACCATCAAAATCTTTTTTGTATGTGTTAATTTGTTATTTTCAATTACTACGGAATATAATTTCTCATTAAAATAGCTGCCCTTAATAAAAAATATGAACATTTTGCAGAAACTCATTTCATATTTAACTTTTATATAAAACTAAGTTATGTTTCCTTTTAAAACATATCTTCAGTTTTTTAAAGTAAAACCTTAAAGTAATGAAATTGTGAGATGAGATGAAGTGTAATCAAACAAGAAACACTTTTCACACTTCCATCCTCATTTCTTTTTCGTCATAAATATTTTTACACTTTGCATAATCTTTTCTACAGTTTATATATTCTGACGTTGGTTTTAGTTAATTTAATTTTTAAATTGAATTCATATGCTATAATTCAAAACGTATGAAAACAAGTTTCTTACTTATATGAGAATTATTATAAGAATTATTTTTATATTTGAATGCAGTTCTGATAAATTATTCTAAAATACTGTTTACAAGTAAGCAGTGCAATTAAGTATGAAGACAAAAATAAAGCTGGAAATACTAATTGGAGTAGAGGACTGGATTGTCTGATTGTATGATGAGGAAACCTAAACTTAACTTAAAAAAAGTAAAGTAAAAATAAGGCCAGAAAAAAGTTGTTTTTAATTACAATTTTTTCTCGTTCTCAGTAGTTTTTGATATGATTTGAAAGATATTGTAATAAATTTCTGGACAGGCAAACAATTGCAATTGCTTGAAGCCGTCGATAAAATATTTATCCGTTTCAAAAGAAATAAAGCATTTTGGTATCGATGTTTTTGTATATTTTACGAGTACTTTTAACGTCATATTTATTGCATTTAGCAAGTTCTTGTACATATTTATAATATATTTCATTGGTTTTAGAGCATATTTAACCCTTTCCGAATACTTTGATATAAACTTTAATACATGCCGTTTGGAAACAGATTAATTGATCTCTTTCAATTCTTTGATCTTGAATTAAAGCTAGTTTTAAGATGTAATATAGACGACATAATAGCTCTTAAACTTTTCCGAATAGCAGGAGTTAATATTCTTAAACAATATATCGACAATTCTAAACTTGGAATTTTATTTAGCTTTTCACTTTCTAAAAAATCTAAAAAAATCTTAAAGGTATATAAATTCAAACAACAATATTTCAGGGAAAGTTTTATGGAATTCAATGGTTTGAACGGCGTTTGAATTGTGATTACGTTAACTTCAATATGAATATTTTATTCGGATGTTCTTTCATGGAATTATCGTTATATATTTTTATATATGTATTTATTTGTTTATTTATTTATTTATTTACTTATTTTTTATTTTTATTTTTTTATTTTGTTTTACTTTTTTCATTATTATTATTTTGGAAGCATATGACAATTTTGATAATTTTTAAGAACCCGATTTTAATAGTAAGAAAATTACTTTTTATATTTATTTCAATTGAAAAATCAACTTTCGTTTTTAAAAAATAATAAAAATAAATCATGATTTCTTTTTATTTTTATCATTACATTTATTTTTTATTTTCGATCGAAACAAAAAGTAAAAAAATATCGATTGTGATATTAATCACAAAACTAGAAAATATTTTATTATTTTGAATTTTTTCCATCCAATGGAAAAAAATTTAAACAACAACAATTTTATTCTGTAAAAAAATGCATAAAAAGTTCAAATAAAAAGTTGACAAATTTTTGAGGTAAAACCAAGAGTATGCAAAAAAATAATATTTTGAATTTGTTTTAAAATATATTTATTCCTTTCTTCATGATTGATATTTATTAGAAAAAAAAATTATTAAAAAAAAAAAATTGTTATGCCGGTTACTCCTTAGAATGAAAGAATAGTTCATGAGGTTTCCAAAACGCAAAAATTATTTTTTTGCCACGTCCCAAAATACCGTATTTTTTAGCGTCGCTATTTTAATTCCGAATGAGGTGCGTCACTATTAATGGTTTGGTATCTCGTCTAATTATTTTCATATGTAATGTAGTTTTGAAAGTATTTAACTTCATTCATATACAATTAAATTGCAAACGTTCAAAAAACTGTGTTAGCCTAAGTCTATTGCACTTAACAAAATTGTTTAAAATAATAAGTTTATATAAAAAAATTGTTTTATACGAAAAATATTATTTATTTGTGGTTATGCCTTAACTTTTGCTAATAATTGTAGAGGTTATGGAATGGAGTAAAAAATAAATATGTTTTAAATTTTGTTTTTTGAAAAACTCGATAAGTTTAAACATCACAATATGTGAACATATTATTTTATCGAATTTTTCATTTTGACATGTTTTTAGTACTTTTCATATTTTTCATAAATTTTAGATTTAAGTCAAAATCTTGCACACAAACCCTTTCTATTTAGAAAAAATAAACTTTTAAAACAAATAAAATTTATATAATAAATATAAATTTTATTCATAATTTTTTGTTTTGAAAGCATATATTTAATTTTTTTTACTGCATATTTAATGTGCATAAAACTTTTCTTGAGCATATTTGTGGTTTCCCTGTTTAAACATAAAACATAGAACAGCTGTTAGCAAAATGACTCAATGAAAAATCGCCCAAAATGTACCCATACAAATTTGTCTTACATTTCATATGAAAAATTATCCAAAGTTTTGAATTGATTTTTCATCCTTTTTGAAATATAATTCCTTTTTAATTATCTATTTCTAATTTTTTTCGTGAATTTATTATTTTTTTTTTTTAATTATAATCATAAATAATTTCTATGGTTGATAAAGTAAGAAATGCGCACGAAAAATTTGGTGTACACTTTAAGGCTAATAATGGAATAATTCGTTTTTTTTTTCTTAATTAAAATTTAACGAAACGTATGCAAACGCATAATCCAAATATGTAACCAAAATATATGTAAAATATATAAAACAGTTGCTAGAAGTGTAGGTGAATTTGGAAGTTAAGTGTTTTGAGCCATAAAAATTACAAAGAATTCATCATTACCGGTTTATAGACTTTAAGATCGCAGACAAAATAACACGAATTTTAATGACTCATTCTTTAAATTGCTCTGTATATTTAACCGGAAGTTTAAGAAATCACTTCATTCATAACAAATAACACTTTTAACAAAGAAATGTAAGCAAATCAGTGCCGTCAGAAAATATTCTTTCTTATCATTAGAAAATATAACGAATTATAATTTGTTTGGCCTTATCTCTATGCTCGTTATTACAACAAATGAGTAACTGAGTGGCATCAAATATGTGCTGCTTCTATGTACAAAAGGAGACCGATCACCTGTCCAGATCTCAGTCTATTTAAAATGGAGTTTTGGGTCATAGTAAAAAATATTTAAATAATACTTAAAAAGTTGATTAAGAAAAAATCGATCCATTCCAACAAAGAAGTAGCCTAAAAAGCAATAAGGCTCTTATGGAGGGTATTCTATGAAATATTAGATATTTTATTGAAAACGATTAAAAAACTTTTCTTTACATTTAAAACTTGAATATAACAGCCTTTATCAAAATCATAGGAATTTATCTAATGTTTTAATTTGTTATATACCAAATTTTTCGTGCGCAGTCCTTATATTAAAAAAATAATTATAATAATCGATTTAGTAAGTTAATAAAATTAGCTCCTATTTTTGATTTGGAGAATGAAGCATCGCAGGCGAATAAACACAATAAAAATGTTTAAATGGATGATACTGTGAAAATAAAATTAGTAATTTCAAATAAGAAAATATTTTCTTCGTTGTTGTTTTAAAATAATTTCAAGAATCAAAAAAAAAAAAACAAGGCTAGAAAATAGCTAGAAGATAAAACGAATATTTTTATATTAAAAGAAAAAAAGGCTATAATTAGCCATAAAAATGCTAAACTGACAACACATATCATACTTTGTTTCCATTTTCCAATATGTATTATATACGGTGTTACCGTTTGGCGACTTTAATCGCCAATTAGCCCTTTTGAAATCACCTGGCCACTTTTTTCGATTCTTTTTTAAAATGGAAATAAATGACGACTTTTCAGGACTATGTTCTAAATAAAGAGAAAATGAGTATCTCGCCCTATTATGTATTAATTCCAACGAAGAAGTTAATCATTTTGAGATTGTTTCACAACATAATGATGGAAAAAAGACCCTAGAGAATTTATGATTCTATAATTTGACATCAAATGCCGATTGTCTTTTGGGCCGGATTGGGAAAAATAAACTGTTCAACTAGAGTCTGAGTGAAGACATCGTACAAGTACAGAAGTTATTTAATGAAAAGACAATTCTATGTTAACTGTTTTTATAAATAAATCTTTATTTTTACCATGATATACTTAATTATAAATAAATTATTTTGTTATTAATAAAATTGAATTCAGTAGTTTTTTAAAATACAATACTTTTGTTTTTGTTTTTATTAAAAAAAAGATTTTAAAGGGATTTTTAAGTATTAAGGCAGCTGGCCCCTTTTTTCAAAAAATCCCCTTTTAGGGCGAATTTATTTTTTGAAATCCCTATTTTGGACACTTTCTAAACATTCACAGCGGTAACGCTGATTATATATATATACTTAGCAGGTCGTAAAGTAATATTAACTAGATATCACAAACCCCTGTCACCCTTCGTTAAAGTTATAAAAATATGCTGCACAAGTTTCATGCTACTAGGGAAGTAGTGTAGCATATAGCACAAGCCACTTAACCTAATTACTGTAGTGGTTTATTGTAAAACATAGCTTGTTGATTATGTGTTCGTAATATTAACTCGCATGTGTGTGTGCATAGAAGAGATCCCCCATTTCATTTTTTTATTTTGAAGATTGTCTGTCGGTTTGTATATTGTTCCATGAGGTCGAAAACAGTTGTGCTGCAATTTTAGCCAATTTAGACTAAACCTGAAGCGCATAGGGGTTCAAGATTACATTGTCATTAGGGTGATAGAATATAGTTGGAATTTTTAAAAAACCGGTTGCATTTTTTGCAGAAGTAAATATTTCTATCAAAAGACTGTATTTGTTTAAAAAATTCAAGAAATTCAAATTAAAATGTATTAAATAGTATTATTTTAAGAAAAAAATTTTAATTAAGGTAAAAAAATAATCATCAAAAATGGGACGGAATTGTATATAGTATTTTCAGAAACCATGGCTTAACATGAAAAATTATGTCTCAGTTTTTTGAAATCGACCTCTTTCAAATGCAACTCCAAGTATTACAAATATTAAATTAATACACCCTTTAATTATTTAAATTGTTTGTAAGGTGTTACAAGAGAAAAAACTAATTCCATTGATATTCGTATTTCATTCAAGATACTTATTACTTTAATGCTTGTTTAAACTTATAGAATTAATTTCAATATAACCTTAAATTATATTTCACTTGAAAAGTATTTTTTAAATTTGTGCATGAATTTGCGCAAAAAAAATTCAGAAGTGGGAAGAAGTAACTATTACTATGATTATTAAAGTGCAAAAAAAGTTATATTTACATTATAAATTACATGAATTAGTCTGCATATTTCTGTTCATATAATACAATTTTCGAGCTTCTACAAGTGCATTTTAATTTTTTCGTGCATATTTCTGCTTGAACTGTTTATAAAACATAACAGGTAATTATTCTTTATGAACATTAATCAGTTAATAATTGCTTCCTAAGTTCAAATATTAATATTTAGTACGTGTTATGTTTAAATCAGGTTTTTTGTGTTTAAAAAGCCGGTTTATTCGACATTCGAAAAATTAGCATTTTGAAAAATCCGACAGTACTGAAACAGAAAGAACCGGTTTAAAAATCCGGTTGGAAAACCGAGTCGATCACCCTAATTTTCATTCAGTATGTAGAAAATTTTCGGCAAAAAAGAATAAAACACACAAAATCATATTTTTAAAATTTTTAAATTCGAAATAGATTATTTTGACTCATAAGTGAAATCGACTTCTGGTTGGTTGGTTTACGTGGTAGCCCGTAATCTTACGGGCAATCAATTAGACTCGTTAGAGTCCGTTTTGATGGAACCACACTACTCGCCAGGTGAATTAGTTGTGTTGAGTCTGTAATGAGATAGAAATGTAGGGAAGAAACAATGAGAACATAAATTAATTAGATCCAGCCTGTAGCATTGAGATATTTAATGATGTCACTGAGTCTAGTGTCAGATATCTCAAAGAGGTTGTCTAATTGGTGCCCTCCCAGAAATTTATGTCTGCTTGCGTTCAAGGCTGGGCATTCACATAAAAGATGAAAAACTGTCTCCTCCTTCTCGCGATTGCCACAACTACGACAATATTCATTGAAAGGGAGACCAAGTCTACTTGCATGTTTACCGATCGTCCAGTGACCTGTAAACAATGCTATTAGTCTCGATATGTCCTTGCGTTTGTAGCCAATGAGTTGCATTGAGCGTTTCTCGTTATAGGTAGGCCACGTTTCTTTCGCGACTCTACATTTATCCAGATTTCGCCATCTATTTTTCGCCTTTTCTAGAAAGTGTTTCTGGATTCTGCTTTTGACTGTTCCTAACGGGATTGCGACAGAAACCGCTAAGGAAGCATTCATAGCAGAGCCTACCCGGGCTAATTCGACTGCCTGTTCATTAGTCCAAGCAGCAGTCTGACTAGAATAGAGGTAGTTTTCGGTGATTTGAGCGATAGTATTGCCGCTTGACTGTCGACAAATAGACCAATATTCCCTTGAATATTTCTATCGCGAATTAGTTTACACGCTTCTCTGACCGCTTTTATTTCCGCTTGGAATACGCTTGCCTCGTCAGGGAGTCTACATGAGTGTCTAATTCCAAGATCATCGGACGAGACACCAGAGCCGACACCGCAGTTCATCTTTGAGCCGTCAGTGTATATCCTAGTTCTAAATTGTTCAAGAAGATTGCCCCTTCTCCATTCACTCCTGGTGGGGAATAGGACTTTAATATTATTTCCGAAGTCCATGTGGGGAATCATATAGTCGGTAAATTTATTGAATTGCGGGGGTATTAAATTTAATATCCTCGCGTGCCCATGCGTTCTTGATCTCCAGCTTTTCATTGCAGATAATCTTATCGCACTATTAACTGATGATTCAATTATGAATAGGTCTATAGGTGTTAGGTGCAATATAGTGTTCAGAGCTTCTGATGGACTAGTACGTAATGCACCTGCAATGCCAATGGAAGCGGATCTTTGTATCCCATAAAGCTGATCCACCACATACCTCTTACTAGTAGCGGTCCACCACACAAGAGATCCATATACAAGAATGGGCCGTACTATTGCAGTGTATAGCCATTTTGTCAATTTTGGACTCAGACCCCATTTTACACTGAACATCTTTCTACAGGTTTAGTATGCTACCGTAGCCTTACTAACCCTATGTCGAATGTTCAGTTTCCATGAAAGCTTAGAGTCCAAAATAATTCCCAAGTATTTTGCATTGTCCGACAAGGTGAGTTCACAGTTTTCTAACCGTGGTAGTCTGAAGCTCGGAATCTTGGTCTTTGTGGTGAAAAGTACCAGCTCTGTTTTTCCCGGATTCACTCCTAGTCCACATTCTTTGGCCCAGTCACTGAGTGTAGCCAGAGCAGTTGACATGATATCACTTATCACGTTCAGAAACAGTCCTGATACTAGTATCACCACATCGTCCGCGTAAGCCACGACTTTCACTCCCTTGTCTTCCAATTTACACAGGATGGTATTAATGACAATAAGCCACAACAGCGGAGAAATCACACCCCCTTGTGGTGTTCCACGCATAACTTGTTTGGTCTTAACACTGTTGCCTAAATTCGTAATGACGTTTCTTGTCTCTAGCATTGATACCAGCCAGTTGGTGATATAATCATCAACTCCTAGTTCGTACAGAGCTCTCTGTATCGCCAAAGTCGTGACATTGTTAAAGACGCCCTCTATATCCAGAAAGGTAGCCATAGCGTATTGTTTAAATTCAATGGATCGCTCGATGACCCTTACGACCTCATGAAGAGCCGTCTCCGTGGAGCGACCCTTAATGTAGGCATATTGACTTCCTAAGAGTCGAGTTGTACCCTCTATACGCTGCCTTATATGCAAATCAATGAGTCTCTCCAGAGTTTTCAGCTGAAAAGATGAGAGACTAATCGGACGGAAGTCCTTCGCATTCTCATGACTTCTTTTTCCGATTTTTGGAATGAACACTACCTTTACTCTCCTCCAGTTCCTGGGAACATAGTTGAGGGTTAGGCAGAGTTTAAAGATCCTGTGCAGCCAGCGTATGATGTATACCTTTGCGCTTTGCAGCATCCGTGGTAAATACTATCAGGCCCTGCAGATTTGTACGGAGAGAAGCTATCAATCGCCCATGAAATTTTCTAAACGGATATTATGTCATCCTCGATTCCTTGCGAGGATTTAATATGCCCCATCTCCTGGTCTGTAATATCAGTGCAACCAGGAAAATGAGTATTAAGTAAAATGTCCAAAGATTCCGCCGACAATTCTGACCATGATCCATCCATCTCTTAATATAGGATGGATTATTATGACCATTTGCCAAAACCCTACCGAGTCTAGCAGATTCCTTGGTATTGTCGATAGATTCGCAGAAGCCTTTCCATGAGTTTCTTTTTGCGATCTTTATTGCTTTCTTCGTGATACAACTGCCACGATTTTGTCCTGTAGCCAATATTGAAAGCATTGCGTGCCTCCTTGCGTAGCTTCGAGAGTTCCCTATTCCACCAGGGAGGGAAGCTCTTTTTAGCCTTCGTCATTGGACAGGATATATTAAAAGCTTTAGCTATTTCCTTGCCTAATGTACCCTCAATTTGGTCAAGACCCTCAGTCGTTGCTTCGACTGGAGGTATTTTTTTCAGTTTATGCATGAGAATCCCATTGAACTTAGTCCAGTTCGTTCGTCTTCGGTTTCTGAAAGTTGACGCTGTTTCCTTGCAGACGAGTCAAATGTCGAAAAGTATCCAGCAATGATCCGAAAAGGATTTCTCTTTGGATACTCTCCACCTATCAACTGATAAATTGGATCTGTCCTTCATAAGTGTACTGTCTAGCACCTCTTCCCATCCATTATGGTTCACCGAGCTTGGAAAAACGAATATGGGGTCGTTGCCAGAGTTGCATATGGTCAAGTGGTTTGTATTAATGAAATCAAATAGACACTCACCTCTGTCATTGATTTCCGTGCTGCCCCATATTGTATGCCTTGAGTTAGCATCACAGCCAAGGATAATGTCCTCTTGAGCCTTTATAGAGGCCAGAAACGCCCTCACTTCGTCTGGCGGGGCTGGCTTGTCGTGTGCCATATAGCTGGATGCGATCAGGAAACTACTGTTTCGCATTAATTCGACCCTTGCGACTGTCAGGTCTGCTGAGCTATACTGTGAGCAAAGAAATATATTTATGTGTTTTTTAGCAATAAGACAAGATCTTGGCTTACCTTTATCTTTTACGTATAGTGTTTTATATGTTGAAGTCGGGAACCTTTTGACTTGGGAGTTAGAAACCCAGGGTTCCTGGACTATAGCGATGTCGAGGTCCTTTTCCGCTAAAAGAAGCCTCAGATTGTCTGTAGCACATTTTGAATGCTGCAGATTAATTTGCACGATTTTCATCGTCGGTTGTAGGGTTTTTCGCAGGTTCGCTTAGCTGCATGCCTGTCAGCAGATTGTTGGCTACTTCCAACTCATCTGCTTCGCCAGCTCCTGGACCTGTGGGACGGAACACCTTAACCTTGGCGTCCCTAACCCCAAAGTACAGTTTTAGCCCCGCCTTCTCTAGCTCAACTGCGCTATTCTCTGAGACGGCGAAGATAATGCACTTGTTGTTGCCCCATGATCTTCTGAACGGATGACTTTCCAGTCACTCATGGGGATACTGGGGTTCTGCAGCTTCAGACACTCCAGTATTTTCTGGTTATCGCAGCTCAACTTCGGTAACCAAACCTTTGCCCGTGGTCTCATAGGGATTTCCACCGCTGGGATAAGCTTAAGGCTTAAGCCTTCCCATGCATCGCTAATCTTTGCGATGCATTTGCTGAGGAATTCTTTAGAGAACACGTCCAAGCATTTGATTATCCTGTAGCCCCGGTGTATCTCACCAGAGTCAAAACGAGGAACTGTAGAGTCTTTGTTGGTGAGTACGTGTTCCATCACGAGTTCAGCCAATTTAGACTCTATAGCACCCCATTCTGCTAACACAGGAGTTAAGTTGCTGCTTTTTTCGTTGGCCAGCGCCATCAGCAAGTGATCTTTAACCACCTCGTTAAACGGCCTTCTTGCTGACTTTATTGCGGAAGGAGCCGGAGCGATCGATTTACTTTGGACCTTCCTCCTCTTCGGCGAATTGCTACCCTCAGCTTGGGAGCGGTTTCGCTTCGCTCTTTCCTGCGCTGCTTGGGATGTGGATGGTTGAGAGTCCTTAAACTTAAGATACTCGTCAACCACCGATTGGTATCTGACACGATCTTCCTTATCGCGCTCATGAGGAGTGCCATTTGCCTTATTCTTGGCAATTTTCTCCAGTATAAAGAGAGCTTTGACATATCGTTGTCTCAGAATCTCTTTCTGGCTCTTCTTTTTCTTCCGTTTCTCCTTCGACTGATCGTCAGACTTGACATCCTGTCGAGGAGCCATTGTGTTTTGTGACAGCGGGGTGCTATGACTTTCTCCCCTGCTGCCAGGTTGTTCGACCAAGGTCTCTTGACTAGAGGCCAAAAGGTCGTCTTCCGAGGAGATACCCACCTCCACGTTTTTGTTGTTGTTATTTTTGTTTTTTATTTTATTTCTCTCCATTTGATTCCCACGAGTAGGCACGTAAGGGGATGGACCATCCATGCAGGGACGGCGTACATGGACTAGACAAAGAAAAATTTACAACTGGCCCGTGTCCTGGCGCCAGAGGGGAGCTGTTAGCGACTAATCTTCTTTAACCACTGACTAGCCATCCAGGTTCTCGGCACTGCTACCAACCACCTTAACCTTACAAGTGGGGTTAAGAGGATATGGAATAAGAGGGGAGAAAAGAGGGTAGTTGGGGAAAGGGGATAGGGGATGGATAACCTTTGGTCATGAAGGCCTTTAGAGTCTATACCTTGATTTCTCAGTATCCTCCAAGAGGACAACTGAGACTTCAAGAAAGAGACCACAGCCTAATTTTAAGCCGCCACATCGTGTCAAGATTGTTATCTAGTTTTCTTCTAGTTTTCTTATTCGATATATAATTTTTTCCTTTAACCAATTGGAAAAAAAATTTACAAAATCGGATATAAATATTGGGCTATACTGTACTGGATCAAGATTTGACAAAATTGAGATAGTTGAAATTTCAAATGAAAATAACTTGAAAACTATAAGAGAGAAATAGTATATGCAGGCATGTTTTTCAAAGGTCTTATTGAGGGCTTAAAGAAAGAAAAAATTTGACAATCGGTTAAAAATTTAATATGTCAGAGGTACTGAATTTTGAACTCCAAAAGCTCCGCTTATTAGGGGTGTGGGGCGCCCCTTCCTAACTTGAAATTGTACACTCTATTGCTACGTCCATATAAAATTTTATGTAAATCCATCCAGAAAATTAGAAGTTGCAGATTTATTTCCTAAAATTTTAATTCTTCACCATTGTGCAATGAATGAGAAGTAAAAAATAATACTTTGTAAATATTTCAAATATATTTAAAATAAAAAACAATGACACTACATTTCTCTTCGGTATATTTACAGAGTTTTAAAAATAATATATATATATCTCGTTTATTTTTGTTACATTAAAAATAATTAAATAAATAAATAAAAACTAACCTATAGAAGTATACTATTGAATCAAATGAAGCAGAGTTAACTTTAATTAACTGAATAAAAATTTAGTAATGTTTTTTAATTGGTTATTTTTAACTTTCTTTTTTAGTAATTATTTAAGTGAATGGGTAAGGAATAGAACTTGCCTGTAAATCAAATGAATGCAAATTGAATCCAAATTTCCTTTATGTATTTCAAAACAAAACATAAATAGAATAATACACAAACATTTTTTTATGTTATTTGGTACGCATAAATCATGTTTGTGTAATTGATTTCTCAAATAACAATTTTCTGCATATAATCAGGTTTAAGTTCCTTAAATTTTAAACTTCCATACGTCTAAACTACAAATTCTAATTATTGAATCAAATTTATATAAATAGTTTGCTATTTAAAATCAGCTTAATCGGTTCAGTGGAAAAAAGTTATAGAACGATACTTGGACCAAACCCTTAAAACTTTTTAACTTTTTTAATAAAAACTTAATGAGTTTTTATAAAATTTGACATTCTGTCCATCTATGTCCATTTTAATTTACTGCCAACAATTTTTAAAATTTGATCTGTTGAAAAGTTCCTTTCTCACAATGGATCAAAATTGTGATTCCGATGAAATATCTCAATAAAATTTCACGTTATTAGAGCTGAAATATTTTAGAAGTAAGAGTCTGTAACGGGTGAGGGGGTTGTGGGTCGACCACAAAAAAGTGTCACCTCGGGTATATAGTTCCTCTTAAAAAATCATCAAAAAGTAATTTATTATTTGATTGAGAAAAAAATTTTACATATGTATAGAGAAAACTTAGCGTGGATTTTCACGCAGAGGTAAAATATGGTTGTGATGAGCATAAACTAAGAGCAACACATTGTATTTAAATTATATGATATTGTATTTAAATTATATGATATATTTATTATTATTTATTGTAAATAAATAATATATTTATTATTTTTTTTTGTAAATAAATAATAATAAATATATTCATAGTATTTGCAAAATTATTTAAATTTATAATATTATGATCCTAGCTTTTTCATATTGTATTCAAAAATTTAATCATATTATTATCCGAATTTATCATATCTCATATTATGACCCGATTTTATCATATTATGATTTAGTTTTATCATAGAAAATATCATAATATAATCAGAATTCATCATAGTATGTTTCAAATTTATATTACACAGGTGTACATAGCTTTGGGACCTGAGCAACAAAAGATGGTTTCTAAGATTATTTCTCATTTTTTCAAAATTGGTTTTTGTTCTATATGAAGTGATAAATCGGAATTAAATATCTTTGAAATTGAATCGTTCGTATTTATTGGATTAGAGCGCAACAGTAGGAACTCTCAAAATCCTTCATGTTATTTTTCGATTTTTTTTAAATTTTATTGTATTTATACTCCATTCTCCTTACTGGTTTTGTCAAACTTTCATGTGAAAAATCGAAGCATTAAGTAAATAAAATTAAGTTTTAAAGATATTTGAGCTCCAATCTTGTGATATTTTTGTAACAAACACTACTTATTTGCCTCAAATCAGGGAATTTCCAATTGTCGAGAATGTTACTAACAAGATTTTCTAATTGTCCATCCCTTGGTGGTTTATTGTACGTTAAACACTTCTTGATTATGAGGAGTGTACATGTCCACAGAAAATTTATCTTTCTTTCTCTTTCATTTGCCTGATAAGGCACTTATGGTACTCTAAATTAATAGACCTGTTCCATTCTGTAGAATGATTAAATTGTTCTATAATTGTCTACTTTAAGTCGTTACATTTGTTTTAATACGTAATTGCAATTCCTTTGCTCGTGGTCCTCACCTAACATAAAACAGTTAATATTAACACTAACATCACGTTAATAGTAAATATAGACCATCAAAATTAATGTCAATGTTAATTCTTTGAACATTTAAACACGGTTTTTAAAGCAAATGTTAAAAAATATGTTTAAGCATCAACCCTCAACCACAATGCTTTTTACTAAACAAAGAAATTACTGAGAAAACAAGAAATTGACATAAACGCATGTACTTCAAAATGAAAACATTGAAATTTGTAAAGAAAATTTTAACATGACATTTTAACATCATTTAATCTCTAACGAAGACTACCCGTTGCGGCTTACAAACAAGTTAAAATAAGGTTTTTGCATTTAACGTGTACCATTGTGTTAGTAGATTTATGTTTTGTTACGCCAATAATTTATGTGGCAACGACTATTTCAAAAATATTGCAAGTATTTAATACGTATGCGTTAGTTTATTATTTACTAGCTTAACCCAGTGCGCTTTGTAGTGAAAAAATAGAATAAAAAATTTTTATCGAAAAATGAATATCTCACTTCGAAGTTTGATAAGAAATTTTAAGCTTGCACTGTAGAAATTTGATATAATAGTTAATATATACTTTATATGTTGGCTACCACCCTCCCTGCTTCAATATTTAAAAAACTCCTAAAAATTTGTTTACTTGATAAAAAAAAGAAAAAGAAAAAAAAAACAACAGATATTATATTTTAAGAAAAACTACTAAATTAAATTTTTTAATATTTTTTATAATATTTTTAAAAATAGTTAACATAAAATTCTCTTTTTAAAAAAACTACTCAAAATTTGTTTATTTAATAAAAACAAAGACAATAAAATTTTATTAACAACAAATTGATTCATTTTATTATTTCAAAACAAAAAACTAAGATTTATTCATAAAAATAGTTAATATAAAATTATCTTTTGATTAATTAAACTTCTATACTTTTGTAAGAGGTTTTCACTCCGACTATAGTTCAAAATTTTTCTAGACAGGGATTGTCTAACACATTTAGGACTAAAAGAATGGATTTACAAGTGTTGACCTTAAGTCTGACGATTTATTTTTCATTAGTGATCATTTAGAAAAACGACGTTCTGCCGAGGCACTGCTACCAGACATAGCAAAACGAGAGAGAAATATATAGTTGGTCAAGACTGACTATATGATTAAATTCGGGAAGGAGACTTAGATTACAGATGTGGCCAATTTTACTAAATGTAAAATAAAATATAAAAATACAGAATAATGCGTTGATACTAATATCTAGAAGTTTTTATGCATCTTAGGGCGATTCCCGGAAGTTGGTTTATATGGGAGCTATAATAAATTATGAACCGCAAACTTGCGCTGCTTCATTGTGCATTTGTAAATCTGCTGTCTTTTGTTTATATTTCAAAATTATAAATAACTGTGATGTCAAAAATGATAGTTACATTAATTAAAAAAAAATCGTTGTATGTGCCTTTTATTTGAACAAATTTTTCAATTATTTACAACAATTTCTTATTTTCTTTTCCTTAATATTGCACAACATTTGAAAAGGGGATTAATGAAATGCACAATTATGCACAATTGCTCAAATGAGAAACTTAAGCGCCAATAATGTTTCTTTGGATATTTGAGGAGCATCCGCTCCTCATAAACCTACCTTCCCATTTTTCATTTCAAGAATGCAGGTTGATAAAAATTAGTTACCATAAAATTTGACGATTTTTACTATAATACGTTTTTAGATATGCCATAATATTTTTTTAAAAGTAGCCTAAAATGTTTGAAATAATTTGTAGTTCTTCTAATACCATTAACTATCTCTATGCTTCTGTGTGTCAATCATGCCTAGTAATGTGAAAAATTTAGAAAATTAATTTTAGGAAAGAAGACGTAAAATGTGGTTGTGGTATCTGATAAAATTCTGTTTCTGCACCAAGTTTTTTTTATAGGATTGATAATTTGACTGCAATAATTTCACAATTAGAAGTTTATATTGTTTTCGGTTGTTGTAAATAATGAGGATACGCTTTTACATAGAGTTAATTACATTCTATATATATGCCATATTTCATATAAATCACCAGTAGTAACGTAAGCAATTAAAAAAATTACTATTTTACAAATTGGGTGTAATTTGTGGGCGTGGCATCCACTCGAAATATAGTATAAATTATGGCCTCCTCCGGCATTATTACTATCTGTATGTAAAATTTCCAAAAAATTGATTCAGCCATTTAGGCGTGGTTGATATACAAGTAATCAAACAAATAAACAAAAAAATTACATTTAATTTTTATAATATACTAGCTTTTACCCAGTGCGCTTCGCTACCCTTCAAACTTTCTTTTTTGGGTTAACACTCCGCCTAGACCTATCTGTTATATTTTTATTTCAATTGCAAAAGTTATAACCAAGAAATTTTAACTTTTTTACTATAATAGTTCCTTAGATATGTGTTAACTGAAATTGTCTTTGTATGGAGTTGATGAAAAAGCTATTCAAACAAAATTTCCAGAATTTTGATGTGATGGTACTTTAGATATGGGATAATCGATATTTATTTTTTGTATGGGAGGCATCCTTCCCCTCAGACTTAACAGTCCTACCTTCATCTTTCTTATAGAAGATAAGAATGTTATTTCTACTAAATTATAAGATTTTTTGCTCTAATAATTCTTTAGACATGCGATAATTAATATTTTGTTTTTATTTGGGGTACTCAATATAATAAGAGCAGGGGGAGCTGTCATCGAAAAATGAAGTAGCGTATTTTACTTTTGGGCCTAAAAGGATAATGCTGTGAAAATTTCAAGGAAATCGGTCCAGCTGTCTATAGGGTATAAACAAATAAATAAACAAAGCACAATTCATTCACAATTCATTTGGTTTTTTTTTTGCGAGACAGAAATGTTTACTATCTTTAAAAGTTTTATTGAAAAATACCATCACTTTTTCCCACACAAAATACATATGTAGAATGTTTTTTAAATATTTATATTTTTGTACGATTACGCAGACCGTACAATTTTAAATATATAAATCAAAATACATAGATGTCCGATTTTATTAATTTCAAAAACATTTAAACTGAGCTTTGGCATATTTTAGTCCAATTAGTTAAAAATGAAAAATTAGTAAGAAATTACATAAGATACATTAATGTATTTCCATATTTTTAAATGCATTTGTTGAAGAATTTCTCAGTCAAAAAAAGATATCGTATTAAAATTTCATAATTTTTCTAATTTGTTATATATATTTTCATTACCGAACACATTTCTTTCATTTTTTAGAAATAAACCAAAAAATAACCTATACAAAAAATTTATATTTTAGGTTTTAATGGAAAAAAATTTAAAAAAAAATTAAAAAATTTTAAAAAATACTAGAACTTTGCACCACTTAATCTGAATTATTCAGTTAATTTACAATTTTTTAGATTTAATTTAAGAAATAAAATATCGAAGGGGGAGAACGCTTTCAAAAGTGCATCAAAATAATATATCCGCTTTGGAAATGTATTTTTATTAACAATTAATTTTCATTTTATTGTGATATTTCAAGAGGACTACGTTTCCTTTTTAATGCCGTCAAAATCAATAAAATCTGACTTCAACTTACTTAGTGAAATTATTTGATTTTTTTATAGAATTGGAGTCGTGAATAAAATCTCAAATTTTCTCTCATTTAAAGAAATTAAAAGTATGTGTGTCAAACATGAATCAAATCGGAAGACTTAAGGTCATTTCATATTTGTTGTTTCATGCAGATCATTATATATAGATGGAGTATATGGATGAACTTTTGCGGATTTATTAGTAAGAAATATATATTTTTTTGATAATCCAGAAAAAAAGAACTGAAAAAGTAATGATTTAACATTGTGTTGTCATTACAAAGAAGCACTTAGTGTGTTTTAAGCCATTGTTGTAATTGGTAGGATGTTCTTTTTTTGATGCTTCTTGTTCACAGTTTTTGTAGTTCTCTTAAAATTGTGTTTATAAATTTTTTAGTAAAAACATTGTTAAAGAGATAATCAAAATACTTTTAAATTTGTGACATTTTAATTTCCTTAGAAACTATTAATCTTTCTTCCTGCTGCAAATACAATTTTGCAAAAATGTAAAATACATGCTCTTTTTTGGAAGCATTTGCTCATTTTTTTATTTATTTTTTATATATTCGACAAAATATCTAAAATAATATTTCAAGGTTTTCTGATTTTCGAATTAATATAAATATTAGTAATATACACTGCCTGCCACTTGAATAAGGAATCACATTTTTTTAACTTTAATTAAGTATTAATAATAAATAATTTTTTGCTCAACCAAATATTTTGCTTAACCAAATTTCAAAGTGTTGGCCTTAGTTAAAAAATATACATATTTTGTTATACTAAATTTATGCATTTATTTAAAGACATGTATTTCTGTGGTACTTTTTCGTGTGTCACTTGAATAAGGAATGCTTTTAATATTAATAAGGAAGGCTATTATTTGAATTTCTTTCAATATAAACGGCTAGAGAATTTTTAATTTGATAGTTTTTAAATAGTTTTTATCCAAATGAGACGTGGTAAGGCTCTTAATGACTCAGAAAAAGAAAAAATTCTGATTTTGAAATCTCAGGGTCAGAATCTGGTCCAAATAATCAAAAACATTAATAGAGGAAACACAGTTGTGTAAAATTATTTAAATAACGTAGAAAGATATGGAAAAAAACATGAAAGGGCGGAAGAAAATGGCAACAACTCCAAAAGAAACTGCACCATATTTTAAAGTCGTGCCCATACATAGTCTGACGGAAACTGCAAAAAACCACCACTTAATGAAAAACGCAAATCGCAACATCTACAGTTTGCCAAAATACAATGACATAGTCCGACAAATGGCTTAAAGTTGTATTTTCCGATAAAAAAAAAGTTTAATATTGATGGTCCCGACGGGTATAACTATTACTTTCATGACCTAAAAAACGAGGATTTATTTTTGAGCCGCAGACACAGCCGGGAGGGCGGAATAATGGTATGGGGTGCCATTTCGTATTATGGTACCATAGAATTGGTTTTTGTATCCAACAAAATGACTGCAACTACTTACAAAAACATTCTGAAGGAAGCATTTCCAAAATTTAATGATTTCTTTGGACCCATACCCTGGACGTACCAACACGACAACGCTCCGATTCATACCGATATAGAGCAGTAAAACAATGGATTAATCAACAAGGTATTCAACTTTTGGATTGGCCCCCATATTCACCAAACCTGAATCTAATGGAAAATATCTGGGGTTGGCTTGCAAGAAAAGTTTGGGAAGGAGGAAAACAATTTGAGACTATAGAATCCTTAAAGGATGCAATAACGGAAGCATGAAGTTCAATTTCGCTAAATTACTTAGAGTCATTATACAATTCGATGCCAAATCGCATTTTTGAGGTTATTTCTAAAAATGGTGACAGTACTCATTACTAATTTAATGCTAGAAGATAATAACTTTAATTTTTATCACCTAAAATTTAAAAATAAATTACAGTTTGCTTAGTAAAAAAAGTTTGCTTAACAAAATATGTATATTTTTTATTTCCTCAGAAAACTAAAGCCAACACTTTTTTATAATTATTTTTTTTTCTGAACTTTAGTTACTTAATTAAAGTTAAAAAAATGTGATTCCTTATTCAAGTGGCAGGCAGTGTATATATTATTAAAATAAATGTTCATTTACACAACATGAGAGTAGTTTTACAAAATGATGTAAGTTATTGTAATAAAGTGTAACTATAATATGATGATATTATGATATAAGTAGTTTTTTCACCATGAAAAAACTAATGATTCCCGATTAAAGGCGACTACATATATTTTGACCCAAATAAAAATTAAATTTGAGTTTTTATTCGCTTTGGAATAATTTTGTCTAATAACCTGACTTGTTAATTTGGACACATACTAAAGTATGTGCTTCACTGACGTTTTCAGTTAAATTCAAAATATTTGTGCAATATTTTTAAGCATCACAGATCTACAAAACCTTGGTTTATTTGGAGCTAAAATGTGATTAAACGGTCCAGTTATAGCGAAAATATATCTAAATATCTTTAATATCAAAACTACACTAATTAAAATTTGTGAATGTATAACCCATATACTACAATGACTGATCGCCGGACATAGCCAAATAAATTAGATACTCGACAGTCTTAATCATTATACAATTTTAGCTAGTTTTTTTTATATTAATTGGTATAAATTAACGATGATATTTCTAAATAGCATCCTTTAGAAGTTTCCATAACATTGCATTACTATTTTATTTTATAGTGGTTATTAAGGAAATAATTAAGAACCTTTGGCACCTGGAAAATATTTATTTAGTACGATGCCAATTATTATTAGCTATATGAAAAATATAAACTTTTTTTTAACATTAAAAAAAATAATAATAATTTAATAAAAAAAAATGCCAAAATGGTTTTGGAAATCTTTTTCGTTGTGGATGGTTTTTTTACATAAAATAACTTTTGGAAACGAATTTTAGTCTATGCACAACATGAGCTATGACGTGGTACCTTTTTTTTGTAAAGAAGAAGTTATACCTCTAATGTATATCTATAATTTTTAAAAAGGCTTCGTGACAATATTCAATATTAATAAATAATACTTATTCTTTTTATTTTGTTTCAAGTATTCACCTTCTAAAAATATTTGCTATATAAGTAGGGGTAAATCCAGACAAAACTTCTTTACGCTTATTAAAATTATTTACCTACAGGAGATAAAATTAAACAATAATTTATTTCTAGGGAATACAAAAATACATGTTATACATGAGATGTAAATGTAACATTTCTAACAAAAATATGTTATATTTGCATATTTTTTCATATTACACTGAAGACCCGCTTTGCTCCGTTAATGGGGATTTTCTAACGAAAAACATAGAATTTTATAACAAAATCCATGAATCAATAAAGTTTTCACGCACAGATACTTAAGTTACTTTAACTTTTAGAGAAAAAATTTGCTCTATATAATGACACAAATCGAAATCATAGCAACGCAAATCGAGATATTGAAATTTAAAACATTGACGAGACCTGAGTGTATTTCTTCCAGGAAAAATTGATAAAACAGTGCATTTTTTCGACAATGAAAAGATTTTTTTAATTCACAAATATAAACAAAGAACCTCCTACTTTTTTTAACTTGATGGCGAAAAGTACATAAAATACGTATATTTACAGATAGTTATGCAGAATTTAATCCATTTTTGGCTATTTTTTAAAATACCAAATTTTAATTAATTTATTATACTCCAGCGTGCGTTAATTTTCGTGTTTCAAATTTAAGAGATGTTTTAATTAGCATTTAATATATTTTAAATTAAATATTTATTAAACAGAAATACTTTGATTTTTTTATTATTATTTTTTCAGTTTTTGTCACCATAAACGTACACCCCCCGAAATATTTATAAGACCAAATATGTTTTGATATTTTTCTAGAACTAGCAGACGTATAAAGACAACTAAGGCAATTTTTAGATATGTAGACAAATTACCTACTTGTGTAAAACTAACTAAATTTTACTTAAGCTTCGATCGAAATAGTTATAAGACCAAATATTAAAAACTATTTTAAACATTTCAAAAAATCCAAAAATTTTATAAAAATATAAAAATCTAGGGTAAAAATGCTGCTTATTATTATTTATTTATTTATTTTTTTTTTTGTAATTTCAGACTAGATTTAGTGAAAAATATGTAAGATTAATTAATTTTAATACGTAAAAAAAGTGAGTTGAGTTTTGTATGGATGTGTATTAGAGCTATAACCAAATTTTTGGCATAGTACCACGGAGTGGCCAAAAATGTTTTAGTAATGAAAACACCTGTCTCCCGTCGTTTTGCGAAAAAACCTCACACAGGGAAGTAAATTTGTAAAACCCTCCAAGAAATTTTATTAGAAAAATTTTTTATTTGTATTTATACATTATTCATGTATTAATTTATTTTATGTTTACATAGTAGTTTTAAATTTACATACTGTTGGATGAAATAAACTTTAAGTTTAAAGTTCACGATGATTTACACAATGGATAAATATCTTGTAAAACTTTTATTGCTCTCTCTGCACATATATTACTCCTTTGTTGCAAAGGAATTGCTGAAGGTTCTTTTACCCAGTGTCTTTCAAAACACTGCTTTACTTTTTGAAATTGGGTCAATGATTGTTCTAAGCCTTTGTAATTTTCTTCAGTGAAGCACTGATCGGCAAACCAAATATCGTACCATTTTTCACATATAAATTGGCAAATTGAGTATAGTTTATAGCATTGCTAAGTAGCGGTATGCTTTTAAACTTTATTTTTAGAAATTTGTTATTGCTTTTAAAGTCCCTGAATGCGGCTCCGAGTTCATATAAGAACTTCATATCATCACATCACTTAATTGTCTTTACTTAAAGTGTTTCATTAGTTTTATTAAAATTTGTTTTTAGTTCTTCATAGTTATTTATTAATTCCTCAACAATGTCATATGCTATTTTTGGTGATGAAGTATTTTCAGTTATCAACTTGTCCATAACATGTCTTAATATTAAGTCCAATATGTGGTGCAGATAACCAATATATTGTGGAGGAAGACATGTTGAATTACAATAATTTTTTAAATGGGCAACAACACCATTTATGCTTCCTGTATTAACACTTATAGTGTCGCAGATAACCATTTTAATATTTTGCCATAAATAAAAAATTGTTAGGACTTCCCTCAATCCATTAAAAATTGTTAACGCTTTTCCGTTATCCAAAACAAGTACTGCTAAATTTACTTCTCTTACTTCATTTTTTAATACTAAAACTTGGAGTTCTTTTTTTTTTTTTGTCAAATTTTTTGTCATCAAAATGTAGGCACCAGTTTTCACTTTTTGAAATAGCTTTCAGAAACTCTTCTTTTTATTCAGACGACTTAACTACAGCTTTGTAAATAGCTGCTTGTGATGGCGTTAAAATGTTAACTCCTGTCTCTGCTAATTCTTTACATATTTTTTCCGCTTTTCTGGTGCTAACCTTAGCGTTAGTAACTAACTTAACTTTGTTGTCAATCTGTTTAATTTTATTCTTTTCGGAAGTTGGTATTCAGAGTTCTCGGATGAATAGTCCTCCTCATACTTGCATGTCATAACCGAATCTTCGTCAGATATATCGTCATTATCAATACCTAGGGCTAACTGAAACTCTATATTTTCTTTAGTTATAGTGAATCTTCTTCTAAAATTAGAACCATCATAATACTTAAGGCTGTCTTCATACAATTTGTCTTCCACTTTTCTCACTACAGATCTTTCGCTTAATTTTGAAATATTCAATTTATCCCACAAAATTATAGCATACCTTTCCTTTTTTGGTTTCTTTCAAATAGCCAGAGCATGAAATCTTCCACAATTTTTTCGGTTGGTATTTTGCTAAATTTATATAATGGTTTGTCTATATCGGGAATATTTCTCTAAATTTTAACGCTATCTTGAAATTTTTTCAAAGACTTTGACCAGACTTTGGATTTTTTTTTGGATATTTAAACCACTTTTCTTGAAAGATATCTTTTATTAATTCAAACAAACAACAAAATTTAATAATATATAAATACGCAACAATTTCCATGTTTTCTAAATTAAATAAAAGTTTTTAAAATAAAAAGTTTTACAACTTTTTCGTTTATTTTGTGATTTTTTTTTAATTTTGCATGAATTTTGATTGGAAATGGTATATTTTTGAAAACTCCTTTAAAAGATAATAATCTAGGAATTTAGTGATGGTACAATCTATGAAATTCGGATCACTGATTATATTTTTATATCGCTTTAAGCATAAAGTATTTTACTCAGGTTTTTACATATTGAACCACGATAAATTGTAAACCGTAGGAAAATTTATAAATCTAAAACAGTGAATAAATTAAAAAAAAATAGCATTTCAGTGATACGTATAGGAATATATGCAAATATCACGTGTATATATTTTAAAATATCCGTAAGATAAAAATGGTTGTTTTCAAACTTCAACCCGATCCCGAAAAAATTATCATAGTTTTTATTAATAACTTTTAATGTTCTACAAGATTACACATATTTATACGACAATTATATTATTTTCAGCAAAATGTACAGGAATTGCAAAAACTAAAAGAGGATATATATATAATTAATATCGGATTACGTTTTAAGGAGAACTGTTTTCGACTCATTGCAATTTTTATTAGATAAAATATTATGTAGAACAGGATGCATTTTTATTCATTTTTGATGTATTGTTTTAACTTTTAATAAAATAATTTCAAATAAAGTACATTCTTCCAATCTTGATATATATATATTCTGAAATGTATCGAAAAATTATGGCGCTGCTTTACTTCTTCCGTGTCATTACTAATGTCGTTATTTTTAATAATTATGCTACAATTATCGAGTGAACCTTTTAAAAAGTAACCTACATCATAAATAACATCATTCTCGAGATTCTTTATCACCAAAATGATATCGTTATGATTTAATTACGATATAATTTGGTTTGTTGTTAGTATCTGTATAGTTTCTGATACAAAAATTAAAATTGGATATAATTATTTCAAATTAATCACAAACGAAGGCTATATATTGCGTTGCGTATAAACAATAATTTGTGGCGCTATTTAAATAAACAAAAGTATTATTTTATAACTGATATTTACAAAACTTCTTTAATATAATTATGCATTATTATAGATTACCTCACGATTGCCAAACTGGTCAATACTTATTGAGATATTATAAATTTTATCCAAATAATTCTGTACAAAACTTGCTCTAAGTTAAAAATTTAAGTCTAGAAATATATTTTTTACATATTAAAATAAATTGATTGTACATATTTTCTACTAAGCTTTGTCTGAAATTAGAAAAACTGTAATAAGTAGCATTTTTACCAAAAATTTTTCATGTAGTATACGTATAACGAAAAGTATTAACTTAATTGAGCTTTTGAACGTACTTTTGTTTTATATTGTTTATATTCTAAAAATATATTTGTCTCACTGTACCTATCACACGCACGTTTTTTTATTACACACAAAGTTTTATTCAAATACAAATGATGGTCATTATTTACAATAAATATTTACTCTTTTAATAAATAAACAACAGTCGCATGCTTTATTTGAATTCATGCACAAACAAGACAAGCATTACCTTTAAGAACTTTTAAAAAGTGTCAAAAACTGTGACTCAAAAATCGCTAAAGTACAGGATTTTTTCAAAAAATAAAACCGGAACAAAGAATTTTATATTTTAATAAAAACTAAAGATATCAAAATAATTTTTAATAATTGTTATTATTGTAAAAATAAAGATAAGTTCATAAAAACAGTTACCATAAAATACTCTTTTCATACTCTTCATCCAAGTGTAAAGGTACATATATGTTAGTCATTCCATTTGTGATTTCCACAATTTTCATCGGAGAGCAAAAACTATTATATATTCTGGATCGTTATAAGAAATGATGTCAATAGGAGGATTGCATCTATCCCTCCGTCTGACCGCTTATGAAACCCACCGATAACTGCCGTATATAATATATATCTATTCGAGAATTTTGCTATTTAAATTCAGCAAGGTAGTTTCATAAATGGCGAAGATATATGAAAAAAAAAAAACAAGTTTTGAGGTATTTTTCGACTAAAAAATGGTTTATGTGGCGTTTGTGAAGCCTCTCAATAACATAAATATACACTTCGCTTTTGCTGAATAAAATCGGAAATTTTTTTCTCAGTTTTTCTGCTGAAGAAATGAACTCAGTCGGTTAATTAGTTACGAAGATATTGACCAAAATGCATTCTTTACCGATATCCAAGTCCTACATAAGATACGGACTTGATTTTTATATAGATCGATCAAAAATATTTTTCTTGAGTTGCTGCTACTTCCCCAGGTTCTATTTACCCTATTCGAAATTTGATATGAAAATTACTCTATACTTTTTAAGACTTCCACTGTAATAGCCCTTTAGGTGAGAAAATTTATATCTTCTTTCTTTTTTATTTAATCAATTCGTTAAGATAGGATAAAAGTTTTCCCAAAATTTTAAGGCTTTCACTGTAATAGTTCTTTAGATATGCCAAAATGAATATTTATTTTATATAGGGGTACTACACCCCCTGCTCCGATTTGTTTAAATTTAATCGGTTCATCAGTTTGAGAGTTTTAAAATAGCGGGTGTAAAATATGGCGTGGCGTTCGATCAAGATCTAACATAACCTATAACATTCTGCAGAGCAAGCATCATCTGTGCTTCAAATTTCATGTAAATAGCTTCATTAGTAACGTGTAAAATTGAAAGAAGTAGATATTTTTCAAAATCTTGATTCTATTTCAACTATATAAAAATGCAAATTATTTAATATTTTTTGTGCTTACGTAGATATAGTATAGGTAAATATATTTTTAATTACATCCAATATAAAAGATTTAATTTTTATATAATAAATCTCAACACGTGTGAAGTCTATACAAGATTCGGAACAGCCAGATATAACACTATTACTTTTTATTAATTAAACTTCTGTACTTTCTTACGAGGTCTTCCCTCGGACTCTAGTCTCCCAAATCCCCGTCTAATAAATTTAGGGCTGAGAGCATAGATTCGCAAGTGATGGCTTTAAATAAATTAATTTGTTATTAGTGATAATTAAAAAATATATGTTCCGCCGAGGCACTGCTATAAGGAAAAGTAAAAATGTTAATTAAGAATCCATCGAATCTCTTTTTTAAATTTCTCAATCCGGACCAAAAAGATTTGGCTTTCGATGTTTTAAATAGTTTTTCATTAGCTATCACCAGCTTCGGTTTTTTATTTTCAATTCATTCAATTAAAGCTGAACTTTTACAATAGCTTCAGTTCCTAACAATTTTAAATCATTTATAACGGTGTAAAACAATCTGAAAATAATTAATTTCTTCGTTGGAATTAATATATGTATATTTCAGATATTTCAAACAAAAAAGTTTTAGTCGTTTAGCACATAGCCTTAAAAGGTCCACATTTAGTTCCATTTTAAAAAAGAAGCAAAAACGTGGTAGTGTTTTTGAAAAATGAACAACTGTCAAACGATGGTAACGCTGGTCATGGTAACTGTTCTACGGTACTTACTTTCCTTTAGTTTATCGTTGAACTTAAAAATTTTATTCTTTTTTTCTACAAAATAAGAGAAAAATTAAATATTGGAATATTTTAAATTCTTAATTCTAATACTGAACCTAGAGCAAGAAAAATATAATTTTTAACTTTGGGTATTCGCAAATGAACTATGTAAAAAATATTTTAACCAAAGTTTTCAAATACTAAAAAATTGCAACTTAAAAAGGTTCTAAAATGATACAATTTTGTGAAAAATGTAGAACTCTAGTTACAAATTCAGCTGAATTCAGTTAAATTGTACATATATTAGGATAAGCTCGACAATCAGCTTCTGGTCTTATGAGAGATTTTTGTTGTTCTTGTTAAAGTCCTAAAAGCTTTAAAAGTATGTAAATTAAAAAAAAAAAACAAAATTATTATTTTAAAATATTAGTCTATAGCAATATTCTCTAAAACAAGGCTTCTCACAAGCATTAGCTTCACGGCCCTCCTACAGAAATCACAAGTCGTAAACTATCCACCACAATTTTTGGGAAATATTTAACATGTTTTGCAAAATATGATCAAACATTGACAAATTTTTTTGTTTTTAATTTTAAAAAATTTTGGAAAATATAATACCTTAAACTTGCTGATGACTTATATTATTACTATATATTAATTTTTAATTACATTACTCATAAAAAATATAAGCTTAAAATTGCATAGAGGAAACAGTTTCGTTGTGGCAGCGGAATTTTTTGTCAACCGATTTTGGTCGGTTGCATGTTCTATCAGCTGAATTTATTGCAGCTATCACAAAGATAAAAAATTTGCTTGTGACAGCAGAATTTGTTATCACATGTCATGTGCACCCTGTGTGCGAAAAGAAACAGTTGGCAACACATCACTTTGACAATTGTCAACTGGTATAAAAAATAAATAAATAATAACAACACAAAATATAAAAATTACATAGCCGCTTATGGCTGAAAGGTTGTTGGAAAAAGCAGGAGAGGACATCTTGTGGTATGGGCCAGGTGATATGTAAGGAAGAAAAATGTCGGCCCTTTTGATTTTTTCGAAACCGAGTGGTAAGATGTGGCAACTGGCACAACACCAGCAGCAGCGAAATTATAAAATCTAAATAAAAAGAAATCAAGAGTGGAGAAGTGAAAAAAATGGTTTTGTTTATATAAAATAACTTTATTTAAATAAAAATTATAAAAATAAAATTTAAAATTAAAAAAAGCTAAAAGTAAAAAAAAAAAATTATAAAAACTAAATATTAAAAATCCAAAAACTAAAATTTAAGGTTTAAAGAAAATAAAACCTAAAAGTTAAAAAAAACTAACATCTAAAACTTAAAATATATAAAGTTTAAAAGTTTAAATAAAACCTAGTAATAAACTAAATGGTGTGCAACTAATTAAACTTACAAACTAGAAGTGAAGTAGAAAAAAAAGAGGAAATTTATTAAGGCTAAAATTTAAAAATAAAACAAATGTATATAAGAACTAAAGAAAAATCTAAAAGTACAAAAAGAAAAGAAAAAAACCATAAAAATAATCTGAAAAATAAATTTTTTAATTAAAATCTAAAATTTAAAATAAACTAAATAAAAATAAAAAAATGAAATAAGAACCTGGAAAGAAATAAAATAAAAAAAAAATAACCCGAAAAGAAATAAAATAAAAAAACAGAACCTGAAAAGAAATAAAATAAAAAAATTTAATTGGAAAAGAAACTTAAAACTAAAATAAAACCTATAATAAAAAAAAGAAAAAAATAAATCACATATCATTAGCCATCAGCCACCACTGCCACATCCAACGAGGGATAGCTCCACTTGGGCTAGCAGTATTAGCGCCTCCATCCCCAAGAGGCGCCAGGTATTCTGCCTTAGACCAGGACAGAAAACAAACGACTGAAACGGACAATCCATATTACATGTATATATATTTCTCTTATTTTTTTTTAAATATGGAAAACATTAGTATTCTCTTGCCAGTCCCTTATGAAATTACGAGTGAGGTCCGCATTATAAGGGTTGAGCTCAGGCCTAGTATTCGTGATAGGGTAATTTGCTTTCCTTACCGGAAAAAAATAGAAAAAGAAATAGAAAAGGAGACATATATATTTTAAAAGTTTTTTTTACCTGAACAGGACCAAATTTATTACTTTAGAACTCGTAACGGACGGATGGCAGCTTCCTCCGAAGATCACCTGTAAAAGAAAATATAGGAGATATTACCATTAAATTTGAAATTTTATTTGCTTTTGTTTAAAATTAAACAATTTTGTTAATTTTATTTATAATTCAATATTTTTTGTTCTTTTTGGTGTTAATTTAAATTAATTTCATAAACTTGTTACAGTAAAATTCCAAATTTATAACATTTTAAGGAAATTTTTTTGCGTTCTCATTATGAGTGAATAACTCATGTTCGGGTAAAATGATAGGAGGGTAAGGGGATTAAAGCAAGGTGAGTTTGGGATGATTTAAAAGTCATAAAATCATCAAGGTGGAATCCTTATGAATTCCTAGAGGGAGGGCCCAAAAGTTGGCAAAACAGCCGCCAACAGGAAGGTGTGCTACACTCATGAGGAATGTTTTAATTTTTTTCTTTAGTATATATATATATATATATATATATATATATATATATATATATATATATATATATATATATACTTGGTCGCTGTAACTGATTTATGTTATAACCAATGTTTATTTTCCACAAAAATAAATCACTAATATATATATCTCTGAAATATTTTAATGGATTGGTATTTCCGAGAAGCTGGAAAAATCACAAAATACAATATTATGAAAATAAATGATGTTCTGAATCCGCACAAATCTTAGGGCCCACCACTCCAAATATCCGTATGGAATAACTGTGGGTAAATTTTTGTTAAAAACTTGAGATGTAAGAAAAAAGAAATAATAATTAACATATATTACATCTTAAAACACATGTTAACTTACCTTTATTATATACCGTTTTATTGATGATTGTCTTTTGATGTTTTGCTTTTACTTCTTAGTTTTATTATTTAAATATTTATTTCCTCACATTATATTTGAATTTTATTTGTATAATATTTTTTAGATTTATTTAAGGGTGTCAGAATTAGCCAATTGTTCGATTACTGTTAAAAATATTTTTCGGTTAAGAATACTGAATTTAGTTTTTCTATTACAATTTCGAATAATTTGTTTCCAATAAAATAAAGAAAAAAAAAAAATACAAAAATTTGAAAGAAACTTCAAATTAAAAATATTCAATTTAATTTTGTCTTTTCAACAAACGTACGTACATAGACTGATAATCGAATACAAATACATACTGAATGGTCCAACCAAATTTACATGTAAGTGCATACACATAAGATATGTGTCTAATGAAGAAAAATGCATGCAAATATAATTTTTGCATAAACATGTAAGGTATATGTATCACGCACGTTTTCTATTTATTTAGGATTTTATTTTATTGTAGCTAATTATTTTATATATCCTTAGAATATGTAACTGCTGAAAACATTATTTTTGGTTTTAAGAGCATTCGGAATAAAATCTAGATAACGGCGTTTTTCTATTAATAATTTTAGAAATTACTATACATAAGAAAATGTACACTTTAATCCGTAAGAACTATGATATTTTTTTATTAAAAAACATAAAATATAAAAAATGTGATTAAAGTACTTTCGGTCTAGCTGTCTTGCTTTCTATTTGAAACTAAAAATAGATCAACATTTCTGAGACGCTTTTATCATAATTATATATGAGATTCTACCCGGTATTTACACAATTTGTTGGTAAATATCGGGTAAATCACGGGATATTCCTTTTTTGGAAACTTATTTAGTTATTTATAATAAAAAATTAAAACCTGGTTCTGTTAATTACTGTTATGTATTTCATTTCAAATTAGTCAATTGTTTTAATGTCTTCAATGAAATATTTATGCTAAATACTAAAAAGCGAATGAAACCAGGATTCAATTAAAAAATTTTTTAAAAAGTATATATGTATGATATTATTAAAATGCAACAATAAGTTTAAGGCTTTTTTTAGGTTCGGTCATGGGAAGACGTAAAAATTAAAAAATAAATATTAAAACAATTTGCAACAAGTGCAACATAGCTGTAACAATATTCAGTTGTTTTTAGATAACGTAACAAGATTTATATATAAATATAAATCTGACGAGATAAGAAAATTTTCAGATTATCTAATCATTAATATGTTAAAGATACATCATTTGTACTATTCGGTATTTTCCTACGAATTTTAGTTTTGCGGATATAGTTGAAAAAAATTGCTGACTTTTTAAACAGTTTTTTAACTCTACTGAAACAATTGACGATTTGAGTTAAGTTGTTTTGTCAAAAGTCCACAAAAGTATAGTGACAGATATAGTAAACTATAAAACAAGAAAGAATCTATTGGGTAAAAATTTTGTGCAGAGCAGCATAAAAGGAATATCTCCTTCTGCGTGCTGCAGAAGTATTTGGGCATCCACAGAAATGTGCAGGATAACGGTTCATATATAGACTGCTTCTTGCAGTTATACTGATACAGAACTCTCACTCAGCACTCAAAATTTCAATCACTCAAAAAAAAAAAAAGAAATAAATTAACTGCAGATAATGCCACAAAAGTTCATTTTATAGCGTATAGTTGAAATTCTTCCAATAAAGACATATATTTCCCCGAAACCGGTATTAGCAATCACTAGCAATAACTGCTTATTTTTTGGTTTAAAATGTGATGAGGAGTATTTTGTACGATTAGTTTTCGTAAAAAATCCGTAACTTTTGCTGAATAATGTTTTTTTACAAAAATTTATATAACATAGTTTACATCCACTTTTTGGGTAAATACTGGAGCATTTACCCATATTTACCAATTTTAATAGGTATTTATCAAATGGGTATTTACCCTTTTCCCATCGATTGACCACTATTTTTAAAACAACGTAAAAAGAAATTAATTTGTATTTTTGACATTTAAATAAAAAAAATGCTTTAAATTTTATAGTCCATAATCCATAATCCATAATATTTGAACGGACCCTTTGTCATTTGAGAACTGTTGCCCCAAAAAAGCTGGCTTTCGAATTTCGTAGTATGTGTCGACCTCGAAATTTGTAGGGTGCACTTATATGTAGAAATTTTGAGTTTTTCAATTAATTTTATATTTGCTACTGTCAACCCTCCTTTTATAATTTAAGATAAAGGAATCGTAATTCGGACATAATAATCTATTAAGCAAAATAAAAAGTCAAAAGCATTTAGAAAATATCAAAGTTAATACAAATTCCCATGACCATTAAAGTGTTTTCGAACACTTAAAAAATAAAATGAAATTTTTAGTAAAATTTTAACCATAATTACTGAAATATAAGCTTTGAGCTCTGCAGGATAATATATTCCCCTTCCATTGTCTTATTAAAGAACGTTTATTTTTATTATGACTGCTTAAGGACTATAATCTCAAATTTAAAAAAAAATTTGTTTAACAAACTTCAAAAATGTTAAGAAAAAACTATGCTGTTTTATAGACTATACAAGAGAATACGAAAGAACTTTTTAAAATATTCTGTAATTTATAATATACTCAGAAATAACACGCTGGAAAAAAATTTTTTATTATCTCAATTCCTCTAGACGTAAAAAATCTTCAAAATCAGTACTCTGAAGCCATTTAGGATTTTTAAAAAATTAAAATGGGAATTTTTCGAAAAAAGGGGGCGAACTGCTTCAATACCTAAAAAACTCCTTAAAATTTGTCTATTTGATAAAAACAAATACAAAAATATTGTATTTTAAGAAAATCTATTAAACTTAATTTTATTAACAACAAATTATTTTATTCATAATAATTTTTGTTAGTGCAAAAATAAATACTTTTTCCTAAAAATAGTTAACATTCTGTGAATGTGAAATATTATTTAAACTTCTGTATTTTTGTGCGAGGTCTTCACTCGGACCCCAGTCTTACAAATCCCTATCTAACTAATTTAAGACTAAAAGCTTAGATTCAACCTAAAGAGTGTTGGACAATTTATTTTCCATCTATTACTTAATTTTCCCAATCCGTTGCAAAAAGATTCGGCATTTGATGTTTTAAATAGTTGTTCATAAACTTTATCACTAGCTTTAGTTTCAGTTAATTTATAAATTTTCCAAGGTCTTTTTTACATCACCATATTGTGAAATAATCTAAAATTAGTTAATTTCTTCATTTGAATTAATATATAATGTGTCGATATATTTCAAACAACTTAGTTTCTCGTCTTTTTTCACTTAATCTTAAAAAGTTATATTTTAAATTAGGTGCCGAAAAATTTGGTGACTAAAATCACCAAACCCTAACGCTGCCTCGAAGTTATTATGAAAAATGGCTATTTTATATAAAAAGTTTTTTCTTATTTTTTTTTTAATAATTTTTTTTTCCATACATATTTCAAAAAACAAGGCTTCATAAATGGTTAATAAAGAAATTTTAAATTTATTTGGGTTTGTACCCTACGTCCAGCATTGGTCGAATATGCTGAATTTTAGAAAAAAGTTTAATTGTTATCGATTAATAAAAGGAAGTGTCAGTCTTTCATCTCTCCAAAAATCATTTAAAAAGATTTTTGAAAAAAAAAAAAACATTTGACCAATTTTCAATAATAAATACAGGATGATTTTTCTGAAAGCTTAAGTACTCCTCTATAACTTTTCCGAACGTTTCAATTCGGTCCGATCAGTAGTTTAGGAGAAACGGATTTGTTACCAAAAATGTTGAGTTTGGCCTCACTGTGATACAGCTGTATTTTTGTCTTGGTATGGAATCACACTACCAGTGTTGCCAGTTTAGTTTCTTGAGGGCTAAATCTGGCCTCTTTGGTTTGCTTTTAGCCTCATAATTTTTGCTTTAACTTCTAGCTTTTTTTGGTTCTTAAATTTTACCGAAAAAAGCTAAAATATTATCAGTATTTCAACAACGAAGGAATCATTAATTTAATTTTCAGAGAATCATCTGGTTAAGCAGTTTTGTGTATTTATTCGTACAAAAGATCTAAATTATTTACGTGTAATAAAAAAAATTTCGCCTGTGGCGCTTTATTCTCCAAATTAAAGGTATCTTAATTAAGTTTGTGGAACTACTAATACGATTATATTTATTTTTTAATATACTTTATCAATAAGAGAAACCATTTATGAAAATAATTTAGAAAAAATCTTATTAATGCGAAAAATCTCAAAAAATTTGGAAATTCTTAATCAAAACAGAATCATAGTAAAAAAATGACGAAAAATAACTTTAAAACATTGGGTTATTTTTCATATGAAATATAATATATAATATAAATATAAATGTATGGGAACTTTTGGACGATTTTTAGCTGAGTCATTTTGCTGGGTAATAATTTTAAATATATTACAATTTCTTTAAAAAAATATCAAAAACTAATGAGAACGAGGAAAAATAAGTTTTAAATTAAAAAAAAAATGTTAAATCTTTTTCTTATCTCCTGACAACACTTCTAGGCGTATGATTTACATTAACACTCTTACTCATACAAACCGTTCAGTAGACTATGGAAAAGAATTTTGTTTGCATAGTATATCAGATATGTATTTGGAAAAAATTACATGTTTTAAAATTTAATAAAAAATAAAAATAAATATACTGCAGCAAATTTAAAGGCGCATGTCTATTTCCTACAGCAATTTCTTTGTTAAACATTTCAAACAACAGGTGTTTACTATTTGTGTTAGTAACACTTTTTCATTTTCAAATAGTTTACATAACACTTAACATTCAAAGCGATAGTACCTTAGGTCATCAGCAAAGTAAATATTTGTAAAGAAAAAAAAAACATGCAACAACTTAAGAACACAATATTTAAAATAGACATTTAAATTTACTGCCAAGAATTAAAATCCATTTTTATAAGCATAAAGTGACTCAAGTACATGTAGAATCAGTTCGCCTTAATCACTTCGTGGAGGTGGCGCGAAATTTATAGCAGTTTTAAGTTGAGTATATAAAAATTTTTACAAACTAGAAATTTATGTATAATTCTGGGAAAAATTATGAGTAATACCAAAACCTACCGAGTTATTTAAATAAAATTTATGATATCTTCAGTATTCAATGATATTAGCGGCATATTTCAGCGTTTTCTAGTAAATTTTGAAAACTTTTCTTGCGCTAAATTCACGGTTTTTAAGAATTTTGCAAAAAATTGTGTTCACCTCTATTTATTTCTTTATATTTTATTAAAGTTTATTACAAAGAAATGATATTTAATATTGTGATCCTTTTTAAATCAAGTAATTTTTCGTTTCATCCATAAAATTTCTAACTTTCTAATTTTTTTATGAGCCTCTACATTTAATTTCGAGTTTATGCGATGCGCCTTAGCAATACTTTGAAAAAAGTGTTCCGTTTTGGCTTAAATTTATGGTCCTGAGCAATTTTGTTTATTGCCCTTCTTATATAAATATATGCAAAGCTTTATATATGTAATTTGCTCTATAAAAATACAAAAACAAAGACTGCAACTTTTTTCGTAATTTTCAAAAAATCCATATAACTTTTTACTAATTTTACTTTTAATGCTCTCTTGACTTTTTTGCGTGAAATAAAAAAAAAACTAAGTTGCAGTATTCCATTCTATTTCATACAAAACTGCAAATGTGCATTGCGAAAATCTGATTTTTTTTTTATTTTCTCTCCTGTTTTTCAAACTTTGAGACTATCTACTACATTAACACGTCAACGAGCCCAAAAGAAAAAACAAAATTTAAAAATAAAAAAAGTTTGTCACCAAAATTCGACTTCCCTATTGTAACTGTTGAAAGTCTACACAGTAACAAAGAAAGTGTAGAGTTTATCCATATCTAATGAGATGAAATAGTATAAACATGCGAACAAAAAGTGCAGAATAATGGGAAAAGCTAAGTTATTCTAAAGCCTTTTTCTAAGTTTTTGAATTTTAAACAACAATCATGATTATAAAATGAAACATGTGGTGCTAGAATTTTGCACTCTATTAGCTTAGTCTTGTGAGTTCACAGCTGTAACCCGCTTATTTAAGATACTATTACCACAAAGCTTATTAAGGATTAAAGGCAATTTAAGTCAGGTTAACAATTTTCGATGATGACCCATAACGTCACCTAAAATGCAAAAGATTGTAATCACACTTTTTAATTTTTTTACAGCAGAAGCAAAAAAACATTATAAAAATGCAAAAGGCCGCAACCATAGTTTTCAAAAATTAAAAATTGACAGATAAAGCACTCTTAAAAACATTTTATTTAATGCAACATATTTTTCGTTTATGAAGATGATGTTACGGTCTTTTGACTTTTGTTAATATTGCTGTCATTTTTGAAGATATGAATGTGAATTGTGTTGATGTAGTTTGGGTTAGTACATTATAATCTCATAAAAAACTAACGTTTGATTTTTTGTGGCTACTGCCCTTTGCACTTTAGGTGATGATATATTGAAATAGAATTAAAAAATTAATTCAACGTATTTTACCAATTTTCGAAAATGAAAATTCACACGAGAACTAGTACTTTCACACTTTTCTTTAGACTTTTAAATGGTTTTCAAAAATTAAAAAAAAAACAAAAAAAAAAATCCCATAATTAGTAAAGAAATTGGGCAAAATGACGACGCTGCACTTGGATGAAAGATGTTTTAGTTGTTAATAAAACATTTGTCTTATGTGTACCAAGGATGAACTTTGCGTTGTTTGCAATGACTTTTCAGAGGAACAATCTTCGCTGTAAAGTACATGCATATATAAAAATTGCAATGGTTCTTCGTCTTGCGAATCTAAACTATTGTTATTTAGTTATTGTACGTTGTTTAATTGTAATCATTTTATTTTAATATTTTCTTCTTACAAAATTATTTTCCATTTTTGAAATTTTTTTATGCATTTTTTTCCTTTTCACAGCGGTTAAAAACATATGAAGAACACAATGTTGTTTTTTAAATTTAAACGTTTTGAAATAAACTTTCGTTGAAAACTTGTTGCTTCGGAGTTTTCATGTTCTATGGGAAAACTTGAGTTTTTAGTAATGCTTTCAGGCGAAAACTATTTTAACGGGAGCATGAAGTCTGATTGTACTATTAAACAAAATTTTCACTATTTTGTTCCCTATGATTCGTATAAATAAAAATAAAATTAAAAAGTTCTTGTGACATTCCGACGATGTAATTTTTTTTATATAAAATAATCTTTGTTACAGATGTAGTTACTTTTCAGTATCAACAACATACTTTTTGCATTACATAGAAGTTGTTTAATAAATACTTATTTATAATTAGTTATTTAATACTCATTTATTAAGAACCCAACAGCGGAAGACGACGATGATGATTTGTTCGAAATCGACATGGAGCCCCCTATAAATATGACCCCCCGATCACTATGTCTATGGTCACTTTCTCACTACTGTTAATGATGATCAATAAGATAGATAATCTTTATATACTGTAAATCTGTGAAAAGTTTACAACAGCATACACAGCAACCGCGAACAACTAAAACAAAAAAGGAGAAAATTTAACCTTTTCTAAATAAATACTTATTTATAATGTTAACCAAACTTACATGGATTTTATTCATCTTACATTTTGGAAACAGTGTTTATCGCCATTCTGATTTTCCTTTGCCTTCTCTTGTTGAGCCAAGCGAAAAACAGCAACAACAAATCTCTGGCTGGGCGTCTTACATATATATATATATATATATATATATATATATATATATATATATATATATATATATATATATATATATATATATATATATATGTGTGTGTGTGAGGAAAAAGTCGAAATCTTCACTCAGGGTGTCTACACTTGCAATGATAGTATTACATTATTACTAGTACATTTCCACGCGTTTAAATCGCAGGTGGTTTATATTGACATAAAATATAATTAAAAACAAATAATTAAAAGAATAATAATATCTATTTGATAAATAAGAATTCTTATTACTGCAAAGTATTTAAATTTGCTATATTAAGGCTTAAAACTTTCCGCGCAAGTAACAGCGGTTTTGAAATTGACATTTTGTGGTTATAGCGTAAATATTGCAAACTCCTTTTATTATCTCATTTTCTCAATCAAAACTTAAAAAAAGCATCAATAGTCTTTAAATAGAGTTTGGTCCACATTAAATAAAATATTTGGGAATGCAAATGAAATTTTAAGTTATTATGGGTAGTCAAGCTCACTCTTAATTTGTCATTGAGACAGATAATCTCTTTGATGAGTGTGAAAACTTTTCGAGACTACATGCTGAATATTTAACAGAATGTCATATGAGACAATATATAGTGCGACAGATTCTATAACTTCCAGTCAATTTAAGGAACTGGTCCGAACTCGATGAAGGCGAACATGAATGACCTTTTGAAGCCGGCAAAAAGTCCACCCACATCTCAAGGTGGTCCACACCATTCGTCAGTTTTAGGCAGTTCATTGTTTTGTCCAACAGATGCAACATTCAGTCTTTCTGAATAACGTATTCGAGTACCTGCATATGACATGAAGGTTTTTAGTGGCAGTTATGAAGAATGGCCATCCTTTAGGGTTATGTTTTCCGTCCTTTATGACACAAACCCAAGAGTATCTCAGGTTAAAAAGTTCTTTTCCTTACTCAGTAAGACAAGTGGCGAAGCGCTGGCAATTGTGCAAAAATTTTGCTTGCCTTGAAATTTCGATATGAGAATAAGAAATTCTTGGTGGAGATTCAATTAAAAGCTCTTTTTAATATAAAATGGGATCCTGATTTTGTTTACTTGTTTAGTATGAAATTACCAATTCAGAAAATCGCTGCCTGGGAAGAATCCCTAGAGGCATATGAAGATCTACCCACTTGGATCCAAATGGATAATTTTTTGAGAAGTAGACACAGGATACTTGAACGAATAGAAATGGCACGCGGTCAGACTAAGGAAACTAACGCGAGTCGGAAACGGGGTTCAAAGACAGGTAGAAATAATACTAATAGAAATCAAAATCAACACTCAAACTGTAACAACCAAAATTTATGCAAGTTATGCGATGAGAGCCATAATCTACGTGTTTGTAAAAAATTCTCAGACTTTTCTGTTAAGCAGCGACTTGATTATGTTGAACGAAATAGGATATATATTAATTGTCTCTATCCTAATCATTTGAATAATGATTGTAAAAGCATTTATCGAAGTACTCAGTGCAATAATAAGCATCACAGTTTACTGCACATAAATAACAATAATAATAGTAATGTAAAAACGAATCGGACTGGAAATCAATCTGTGGAAACCTTTCAAATTGGATCCACAATGGATATATTGGTTAGGAATGATGATACGGAACTATCAGGTTGTTCCAGAGGTGATGGCTGTCCAACAAATGTTGAAACAAATTTGCCGATAAGTCACGATAATATTTTATTGCCAAGAGCTTTAGTTCAAATTTTAGGAGAGAAATTTACCATTAAGGCTTTAATAGATTCTGCATCGAAAAGAAATTTTTTAACAGAGAAAATACGTATGAGTTTAAGTTTAAAAAAAATCTCTCCAATGTTTGCGATTTAGAATTAGCGGATCTGAAATTTTATGTTTCTTCTCACATCGATATTCTACACGCAGACACGTTTTAGGAAATATGGTAGCACAAAATTCATATGGTTCAATTATGGACCATTTAAAGTAAGCTCATTGTCCCTAGTCGCAGTGGATATTGAGTAAAGTAGTGGAGATACCAATTTATGTTCTCAACTCAGGAAATTCTGGGAAGTGAAGGAAATTTCAGGCAATACCGTTTTATCTGCATATGTTATTTTTTTGCGAAGAATTGTATGCAACTAGCACTTATCGACGAGAGGATGGGCGATACGTCGTAAAATTACCATTTAAACGAGAATTCCCAGAATCATTATATCTACCAGCGATGCTAATGAAATATGTAAAAATGGGAAATATTTCTCATATTATTTGCCATATCATGCGGTTTTCAAACTGGACAGTGCAACTACGAAGCTCTACGTAGTGTTTAATGGATCGCGTAAGATGAAGAGTTCTAATTCATTAAACGATGTGCTTTACAGTGGGCCTACACTGCAATCAAATTTGAAATCTATTATTCTTAACTGGAGAAAGTACAAACATGTCTTTAATGGCGATATTGAGAAAATGTATCGCCAGATAATGATTAATGATATTGACAAACCTCATCAGAGAAGTTTGTTTCGTATAGAAGACTATAAATTAGCCACAGTAACCTTCGGTACAAACTGTGCGCTATATTTGGACATTCAAACACTTCTACAATTGGCAGAAGATACTGAAATTCAAAGCCCTTTATCTTCTAGAATATTAAGGGATGAAACATATGCAAATCAACCATTGTTATTAAAACAAATTCCTAAGGAACATTAATTGAACAATAATTTATTAGAAATTGATACTTCGCGTTCGAAAAAATTACTTGGTATTTGCTGGAATGCTATGATTGATAAATTTTCATACAAAATTGAACCAATTAACGTATTCAGCAGTGTCACGAAAAGGCAAAGTCTTTCTTGTGTGGCAAATTTTTTTAGCCAGCAGGATGGCTAACGCCTATAACTATTCTGGCAAAAATGCTAATGCAATAGCTATATCAAGATGGCGTAGAATAGGACGAAAATGTCAAACCACACATTCTTATTAAATGGAACATATTTATTGAAAATCTAAAATATGTAGAATCTATACAAATTTCGCGGTGGGTAGATTTTCAACCGGAAATTATCATTCAATTACATGAACTCTGCGATGCATCCGAGCTCGCATACTGCGCTGCCCTTTACATTAGATGTGATGATTATAACTGCAGGATATCACATTTACTTGTATATATGAATAAAGTAGCTCCACTACGTAAACTCAGTCGTCCTCGGTTATAGTTGTGTGGAGCACTTCTTCTTTCAAAATTAACTAAGCTTGTACTTTCTAATAATTTGCTTTCAACTGCATCCGTCCATTTATGGACGGATTCAATAATTCTTCTGGCCTTTTGCATAAACAGCCTTCCACATGGAAAATGTATATGGCTAATCGAACCGCAGAGATTATCGATAATGTCAAAGACGCCACGTGGCGGCATGTGTCAACTTGTGACAATCCTGCTGACCTAGGATCGAGAGGGTGTAAGCTGTCAAGGAATTCCTTGTAGTAGCAGAGGACTATCTGGCTTCTTAGCACTCAAAAGTATTGGCCAATGTCGAATCAAATATTAAAAGACCCCCCGGAACAACGGAAAGTTGTCCAGACTCACCTCATAACTGATTTTTAGTCGCTGTTACTATCGAATATGGAATCGGTGAAACACAAGATGCACAATGACAACTCTTCATCGCCTTAAAAAGCTCACATGACTCGAGTTGAAAAGGAAGTCGACTATGAATTTTATATAATAAACAGAGTTACAGGATATCACAGAACTCTCCGAGTTATATCATATATTTACAGGTTTGTGAATTTAGCCTCAAAAAAGAAAGAAAGCAACGATCATTACAGTCATGTTGATTCTCTTTCTTAAATGGAATTAAATCAGTCTAACATTATTTTACTGAAGTTGACACAGAGTACTTACTATGCTAATGAATATGATGATTTGACTAACTCCAAGCCGATATCAAGGGAAAGTTCATTTATAACTTTAAATCCCTTTCTCGATTCAAATGGAATTCTAAGAGTAAACGGACAACAAATTTATTTTGGATTAACGTTTGATGAGAAATACCCTATTATTATTCCATATGAATTCAATTTATGTGAAATGATTCTTGATTTTATACACCAGAGTCTAATGCACGCTGATGTCTCATTGATGATGAACATGGTGCGGTGTCAATTTTATATTCCTGTCCTGAAGCGAGTAGTAAAGAAATGTGTGAATAGATGTTTGATTTGTGTACGTTATAAAAAAAAAGTATTGTCACGGATTATGACGGCCTTACCACCAGAGAGATCTACGTTCTCTTTACCCTTTACATATACGGGAGTAGCTTTTGCTGGTGCGTTTCAAATAAAGGCAGGCCATCGGAGAAACTTACCATTTATGAAAAGCTACGCCAGTATTTTTTTCTGTTTTTAGACTCGAGCTATTCACCTGGAACCACGCTCTACACTTATATCTGATGCTTTTTTAGCTACGTTTAATAGATTTGTGATAATGGCATTAATTTTGTTAATTTTGTTGGTGCCAGTAAGTTATTACTTGACGAATACTCGACGTTTCTTAAACGATATTCCAAGGATATATCTGAGAGTTATGCTATTCACGGCTTCGAGTGGAAATTTATTTCACGTAGTGCACCGCACATGAGGTGTGTGGGAAGTAGGAATTAAGTTATAGGAAACCAAAAAATTAATTTTGAAGAATTTTCAACTCTTCTAGTTCGAATTGAAGGTGTTCTTAATTCCCGACCGTTATCTCCGATGACTGCGGACCCTAAGGACTTTAGCGATTTAACACCTGGGTACTTTCTTCGAGGTACTCCTATCATGGTTCTGCCAGAAAAAACATCAAAGGATCTTAACATTTCACTTCTTAGCAGATGGGAGAAACTAAAATGACTTCACCATTGATTCGCTCAGAGATGAGAAACTGATTATCTTCAGGAGTATTATAAATGGCGCTATCCGAAGAGAGAATTACTGGTGGGGGATCAAAGACGAGCTACTTCTTCCAAGCGATTAGGTTGTGTTGAAAGCGTTTACCACGGATGTGATAAGCGTCTGAGGATAGCTGATGTAAGAACTCAATACGGACTTGTAACTCGACCGATAATTAAGCTTTCTTGGTTGCCAATCATGGATATGTAGCTACACTTCCAATTAAATGTATCTATAATCATTTAATTGGTGCAATCTCTTTACTATTTCTCTTCTCTTTTATTTTATTACGTTCTTGTCTATTATTTACTTTCAGACCAATATGGAGCCAATTCGTCGTTCTAAAACCTGCTTAATTTGTTATTCGCAATCTCATCAAGTAGAAGAGTGCACATGCAGGTTTGTGTGTTGCAAATGCGGAGGTTCTCGTCACACTTTGTTGCACACAGATAGAGGATCCTCAAGCACGAGTGGCAATACAAGACGTTCCATTCAGGATAGATTGTCACTCCCCTAATCAGATCGACAAAGTCCTCATCGAGTTGAGCCAGTACACCAAGTTCGTAGGGGCGGCATGTTGAGGCCCCAACAGCAAACGACGACGATGACGATTTGTTGGACATCGACATGGAGCCTCTCCTGTAAATGTGACCCCCCGGTCGCTAAGTCTGTGGTCACTTTCTCACTACTGTGAATGCTGGTCAATGTTGGTCAATAAGATTGACAGATTATCTTTATGTACTGTCAATCTGACTGATCGCCATTACAGTTTGTGAAAAGTTTACAACAGCATACACAGCAACCGCGAACAGCTAAAACCAAAAAAGGAAAACATTTACTCTTTTCTGAATAAATACTTATTTATAACGTTAACCAGACTTACCTGGATTTTATTTATCTTACCCTTTGGAGACAGAGAGTGTTTACCTCCATTCTGGTTTTCCTTTGCCTTCTCTTGTTGAGACGAAGGAAAAACAGCAACAACAAATCTCTGGTTGGGCGTCAAAAATTTTATCACATTTGTGATTAGATTTTTAAAATTTCTATTGATTTTTAAATTAAAATATTTAAGAAAGACATACATATATAAAATGGCAAAATTTATGCATAATTTTTAATCTGAAATAGTTTATTTTTTTACTTCTACTTTAATTTAATTTTTGATTATTGTTAAATTTTTGAAATTAAAATTATATTACATTAGTTAATTGTAACCTAAAATGTAAAAGGTTCCTATTGCTTTTACTAATAATAACTCATGTAATGCTTTAAAATCAATAAGAAAGAGTTATTCTAATGACATGCAGTAATATCTTTTTGAAATGCCTATTTGTAATAATAATATGTATAAGTAGTGAAGAGCCATTATATTAGCTTCTTGACTCATTATATGGCAATCAAAGTTTTTGCTGGGTTTCTATTTGTGTATGCCAAATTGTGAAAAAAAAATTTATAAAAATATATTCTGTTTATTTCCTTTTTCATAAAACGCGTAGAAGAAATAGCGCACAGAATCGTAAATAAATCCAAACATGACCTTACCAATAATTACACTGTAATAAAAGAAGATAAACAACAAGGAATCTAAGTTTATGTATTATTTATAAATGTATGTCTCCCTTTGTTTGAGTTATTTTCTATGCTTTTATTTCCTTGGTAGAAAAAATTTTTGTACTTTTCTTACAAAATATTATGGAAGAAAATATTGCGTTACCCAAGAAAATTTAAAAAAAAAAAATAAATAAATACATTTTTCATAATTTTTATTTAGTATACTTGAAATAAAATAATAAAGACCGTTATTTTTGCATCATGAATTTTTTGCGAAAAATATGATATCATTTGGGATACAGAACTACCTGTAACATATTTATTTATTATTTACTTAAACTGTATTATTCAGGAACAACGTACATTTATTATTATTTCCTTATTGAGTTAACTGAAATGTGGCTTACGGTTTTATCGCATCCATATGGATAACTTTTAACATAGTAATTAAAATGACATTTGGGATTTATTTGAAAAACCAATGAGCTGTAGAGTGTACATTAAGAAACCTTCAAACACTACACTAATAGCTTCCTTCATCAAGTGTCAAGAACAACGAATTCCACAAATCAAGCATAAGCAGATGGTCAGCACTCGATGCAAGAAAATATTTCATAAATAATTCTCAAAATTTCTACAATTAAATTCGTCGAAGATATTTGCTTAAAAAAATATTTTTAAAATTTCCTAAATAAGAAAACAGCATCAATATTTTTTTTTACTGAAAAACTTTAAAAATTTTATACTTATATGTATGTATATAAAAATCATTGAAATAACTTTCAGTGTTGTTGTTGTTTTATATAAGCAAGCAGAAGTTGTTGATTGTATATACACACACAATAATGTTTTTACGTACATTCCCTGCCAACATTTTATATCCAAATTTGACATCTCACGTACTTAATAACCGTCGAATATGATATCATTTCCTTATCGAGAAAGAGACACAGTTCGGGAAGGAATGTGCCGCAGATCTAATACTTATTAGATGACACTATTTAGTGCATTCTTTGGGTGTCCAAATACTATCATTTAGATGAGAGAACAAGTACATCAAGAAAGTATCGAAATATAATCGTTTTTACATAACAAAAATATTTTTAATGCAGTTGGAATATTTCTAGTAGATATTTTTAATTCCAATTTAGCTAAATGCTTACCTTATATTTAAACACACTGTAATAAATCACTATAACTTTAAAATAAATTAATAGCTCACTATATGTTTAAATTAAATATAACAAATAACAAACAAATATCACTAAAAATTAAAAAAAATTATATTTACATATTATTTATTCAAAACTATAAATAACAACATTAATCACTTCAAAATTTATACATTTATTGAGCAAAATTATTTCGTGCTTGTTCTTTGCTTTGATCAAAACTCGTTACTAATGCGTTCTGTATTCTCTACTTTTGAACATCCAAGAGTGTCAAAAAAGACACTTTTTAGTGGATGGATGAAAAACTTCTCTTCCAAATGCTGGCAGAGTTTGGACGTTTTTTTATTTGGAAATAGAGGCATTGCAATGACTCAGTGTTCGCTACCAGCGTTTGGAAGAGAGTTTTCTTATCCATCCATGCAACACGTTTCTTTCCGAACGGTAACTCTTCTTCGATAAGAAAATCACATTCGACTATTATTAACAACAAGAGTTTTAGCTTTAGTTAAAATTTTGATAGAAAATGTTGGCAGAGGTTGTTGTTCTTTTTTGTAAAAGCATTTTATTTAGAAGTCCTTTTTTTGTATAAGCAAGAAGTGTTTTTTTGTTTTTTTTTTTTTTTTGTATATACACACAAATTTCACTTATTTGAAGCATTGCAATGACCATTACAGCGTTACAGTTTGGCGACTTTTTTGGTCCGTTTTTTAAAATTGAACTAAATGGCGACTTTTTAAGGCTATGTGATAAATGACGACATACTAAATTGTTTCAAATATCTCGTGCCATTATATATCAATTCCAATGAAGAAATTCATTATTTTGAGTACGACTGGAATCCGAATGAAGACCTCGTAGAGGTTTAATATTTCATATTCATAAAATGTTAACTATTTTTATGAAAAAATCTTTATTTTTGCAATAGTAAAAATTACTTAAGTAAACTATTTTGTTATTAAAAAAATTGAGTTTAGTAGTTCTTCTTAAAGTTCAATATTTTTTGATTTTTTTTATCAAATGAAAAAAATTTAATGAGTTTTTTTAGGCATTGAAGCAGTTGTATCCTCTTTTCGAAAAATGCCCTATTTGACATTTTTAAAAATTTTCAACGGTAAAGTGCTGTTGTTATTTTCTTGTATAAACAAACAGTTTAGTTGACAATATCAGTATTATAATGATTATAGGTACTGTTGTGTTTTTTGTATGTGCAGTCAGTTTGTTTACAAGAATATATAAATAAATATATGTTTGCTTATAAGTTGTTTTTTTTTTTTAAGTAGAAATGTGAAAATATTAAAGCATACTATTTCTTTTTATTTGTTGATAAAGTGGTGACGGATATAACAGCGAAGAATATAGCGCTTTAACTTGTTAAAATTTTTTTTTTTTTTTTTTTGCTGCATTTGCTTACACTTGTTTAATTTCTAATTCTTTTTTAAGCTTATTGCGCTTAATCTCATTTTTAAATTTTTTTTTTGAAATCAATGTTATTAATCTTGAGCAGTGTTGCCAGTTTAGCCTTTTTAAGGCTAAATCCAGCCTTTTTATCTTGCCTTTTCGCTTCAGTGTCTAGCTTTTATGGACCCTTTTTTGGTTTTTAAAATTGCATTAAAAACGCTAAGATGTTAAAAATTTCAACAACGAAAAAAATTAATTTCTTATTTGATATTAATAATTATATTTTTAAAGAATCATTCATTTAAGTCTTTCTGTATATTTATTAATTCACTTTTTCGACAAAAATAAGGTTTTTAAATTAAAAAAAAAAAAATTAGCTAGATGTTTTTTTTTTTTGGGCAATTTATCCTTTTTTGACCATTTTTAGAGTTCAACTTAGAATCTTTTCTTCTGACTTCTGGCAACACTATTTTTAAGAAATTATGAGCTTAATAGTGTAGGTAATTTTTTTGCTTTGTGCAAGAAAAAACGAATTAAAATTTTTTCTGTGCTACTTAAATATGTACAAAAAAATTCAACTACGCAAAATTAATTACACTATATGGGTGTACAGGTTTTTATATGATAATAAATACTTTGCAAAGCTGATTTTACAATTGTATGGCATACGCAGGGATTGGTGCAACCTTATCCAGAAAACCTAAAAAAACAAAATATTGTGAAACAATTTCCCCGTAAAAGCATCCCTATTCTTGAACACCACCTAAATTGATAAACAAACTTAAAATTTGCTCGTGTATGAACAAATTCTCTCAGAAATGCAATGGTGATTCAAAAACGCATACTGAAACTAAGCAATAATCGATAAACATAATTTTTTTAATAGTTTGTTTCCCACAGCTTTTTAGTAAATATTTTTAGTGGTATTTAAGCAGAAACTTATCATAATTTTTTCAACATATTTTTTAAATCCTCTTTTATTTTGGCCGACATTTTTTCACATTCATCATATCTAGAATATATGTTTTCATAAAACATAGTTAAAGTTAATTTTAAAAGATCTTTATTAGATTTATTGCACTGTGGGGTAGAATCAAAAAGGATCCAAGCAGGGTACTTTTGACACAAAAAAATTTTAATCATTAGTCCGATTTCATCTTTTGTAATCTCTTACATCTTTCGCTATTTATCTATTACAGTTTTGAATTTGAAAATTGCAATACTTATGATTTTTTCTGTACCGAAAAAGTTTGTATACTCTTTTCTCTCCAAAATAAAATTTTCCTTTTGAACATCTACAAGGAAAAAATTTTTCGAACAAAAAAAAAAAATGCAATTCTTGACCTCAAGACCCGATTTTTATAAAATTTGCTTACACACTTATTGCGTTAATACAAAATTTGATACTCTTCAAAATTTTCAAATTCGCTGTAGTTTCGTTTTTATTACGGTTCAAAATTCACTTCATTCAAAAATGTTTTTAAAAGACACGAAATTTAAATCCATATATATTCGATTTTAAATAACTTTGGCTCAAACCGATGCTTAATAAATCTAATTTCTAACTATTTTTGTTTAGGCGCCATTTTTAAAAAGAAAAGGATAATGAAATCAATATTTGTCCATGTACCAAGGACATTTAAAAAATCATATCTTCCATTTGTATAATTTTTCTGCTTCTTATATTGTTGGCAATAATATATAAAAAATGGGGGACGGAGACAAAAATAACATTTAGTATAAAAACTCATTTATTTCTTCAATAATTTGAAAATTTCTAATGCTTTTTCTAAGCAGCATTTTTTATATGCATGAAAGGACATTAAAAAGTTCTACTTTTTATTAGCGATTCTATTTTAGTAAGTTGAAAAATTTTAGAAAAAAATAATAATCCTTGAAACCAGGATTCTCAGTGCGGCCAAATGGCAATATTTTAATATTAAATCGGCTATTTCTATGAGTTTCTGTTTTAGTTTTGCGAAATTGCAAAATAAGATATATATATATATATATATATATATATATATATATATATATATATATATATATATATATATATATATTACAACAACCAACAACACTAATACAATATTAATGGGAATTATTAATAAAAAAATTGTATATTTATAACTTAGATAAATACAACTATATTTTGTGGGAATATGAAATATACTTTAGATCATAAAAAGAATTATTAATGTACGAGCATTGTTTTGCTATATAAATTATATGTTTTGGATTTATATGTTGGTAAATATTAGGATTAGTTTACAATACCTATATATTATATATATATTATATATATTCAAAAATTTCTACAATTATAATAGTTTTTTTTCCAAATTTTGTTTTAGTTTATATAATTGCGATTGTAAGCTACTCGTAGTATTGGATATATAAAATGTTCATCAATTTGTTAAAGGTTTAATACACTTTGTTAGTTGGGGTTTTTGGTAGATTTCGGTTCTTTTATATTTTAAAAGTACGATGCGTTATATTGCAACACAATGGTGTAAGGAATTGTTTACTTTTCTTTCTTTTTTTAACTTTTGGGATATTAATATTATAGATATTGTTACAAATGGATGATGTATTTGTTTAGTGAAAAACTTTTAGAAGTATAAATTCTTTCATTAAAACAGTAAGAAATTCAGAGTAGTTGGAAACGCTAATGGTCGCGGGAGCTACCATTCTCAGAGCTCCGGGAATCTGAAGTTTTATTATAGAATATTAAAGCAATATTCTTAAACTTTAAGATTTGTATATTCTTATCTTAACTGCTAATGTTTTAATTCACTAATTCGGAAAATAATTAGTCGTTTATTTTTTTTGAATTAATCTTTCTTTAAATATTATATATTTATAATTTAAAAAAAAATATATATATATAAAATTATAATAATAGTAATAATAATAATAATAATAATAATAATAATAATAATAATAATAATAAGAATAAGAATAAGAATAAGAATAAGAATAAGAATAAGAATAAGAATAAGAATAAGAATAAGAATAAGAATAAGAATAAGAATAACAATAAAATAAGTCTTTTTTTATGAATTGGATCAATTTGAAAAGAACGTGGTCTGTCATTTTAATAAATTTGTTTACTCGACTTTCTTATGTTAATTTTAATACATATTCAATATAATAAAAAAAAAGACAAAAGTTTAAAAGTTTTTGTCTTTTTTTTCTTCTAATTATTACTTTTATTTCGAAAAAGAGGTGTAAGAATACCTGATTCAGAAAAAGAACGAATGATAAAAACGTGTAAAATATAATTTGACTAACATTTTCTGAAGATTGCGATGATACAGGAATTTATGAGGGATTTTTTTACTATTTTTTAGGAAACTTTAACGAAATTGTACAAATTGTTGGTAATTTATATTTTATGTGAAATGCGGCAATATTAAGTGAAAAAAAAAAAATTGCATTTGTATCGAACGTACGGACGAATATAATATGAGATGTTCTCTATTATGACCATTGTAGTTACTTCAGCAAACTTTTTTTTGAAGTAATAATAACTTTTGATTTTTGAAGTAATAATATAAATATTCTCATATGCTTGTATAAGAGTGTTTAGTACTAAATATGCCTTTTTCTCTAAGTAAAAACGAAAACTTCATTCGAGAAAATGGATTGAAAACAGTAAATAAATTTGAAATGTATTATTTCAATCCCATTTGCTTTCTAGGAAGTCAATTTTGGACTGCAATAAATATTCTATTACTATTGATAAACTAAATTAAAACATTCAGAATATAACCGAGGGCTACTAATTCTCGACCCGAGTTAGTCTAAGTTTCATAAAATTTTCAATTAACTTTAGGTAATATAGTAACATTAAACTTCAAATTCAATGAAAGATTATTGAACAGTTTGCGAATTTATTCAGCTTTTATTGGATAATATTATGGAAAATATTCCCTAAATTGTGTTCTTTTTTTTCAAATATTATAAGTAAAAATGGTCAGAAAATGACACTGTGTGCCATGGGAAGGATGCGGTAAAGTGGAACATAATTTAATCCAATTTCAATAATATATCAATTTTCAACCCTGCAGAGAAAAACAGTTTCGTTGTTGCAACCGCATTTACTGTCAATATAATTTAGTCGGTTACATGTACTACTCTCAAAACTCGATTAGAATAACTATACGAATTGGCGTTTGTAACCGCTTATAAAAAATATGTTCGGTTGTTTTGACTTTATAATGTGTATATGTACATTAGAATAGTACGATAAAAGCGATTTTTTTGTTCTTAAATATGAGGATTACTATATTTTTATTACTTAAAAAAATAAATTTATACAAGTCAATATGTATTATCTTGTAGCTGATAATGTATCATTAAAATGTATTCAGATTTAAAATCCAAAATATATTTATTCACATAACATTGGTTGGGATCATTTAGAGCATTGATTGTAGTAATGATGCGAATTTTTTGTATCTCCTGTGAAAATAAATGCGTTTAAAAAATTGTTTACAACAAATAAGAAAGTTATATTTAGACAAACCGATATATGTATATGAAACCAATGGTAACCTGTGTGAAAAATGTGAAATTATCATGTACAATTTTATAGCCCCTACGTGTGCATACTATTATGTTTATAATAATACATATTTTCATATTTCGTTAATATATTTTATGGTAATTTCTCGAAGAGGTACTCATAAAACTTATTACTGTATTGCTGCTTATATAAAACATTTTTGTGAAAAATTTTGTGTACAAACTAACATTTATATACGCCTAAGTAATTTTCAGAAAGGCCTTTGTTTAAAATTTGATACTGTGGTTTACATATAGAAAACAATTAGAAGTCAAACTCTTTTAAGTCACTCAGGCAAAAAAAAAAATAGTCTCTTCAGGCATATAAATTAGTTCTGAAAAAAATTTCACTAACACATACAAAGAGTTCGGTTTTTTTTTTTTTTTTTTGATAGCTGAGTTGCGTTTGTTTAGAGGAAATTGGACCTTAGTTGCTTTCTATGTATTTACATACTTAAATTTGTTTTTGCAAAATTTTTTCCACATACTGACTTATTTTGGAGGGAAATAGCAACATATGGGAGCTATGGACAATTATAGACCGATCTTATTGAAATTTATTAAGGTGTTTTAGGGCTATGAAAACTATTTGTGCCTGAATTCTGTAGAAATATGCTTGTATTTAAGAGATTTGTGAGCATCAAATCCCAGCCGCGGAATGGTATTTGCATGTGAAGTAATGGACTGATCAAAATCAATCTCAATTGGGTTTATCTTTCGATTACATGGACGGACATACAACGAACGATAAATCGACTTAGAAAATGATTTGAATATTTTCATGCGGCGCTTAAACTAGTACTTTTGGCCGTTACCAACATTAGCACTAATGGATAATACTCCAACCATCTATGATGGTTTAGGGTATAATAAATGTATAAAACATATTTCTTAAGCGAAAAGATAACGGAATATTTATCATTCACAGCCTCAAAGTAATAAAATTTGCAAGTAGGAATTAACTTGGCATATGAATGCTTGTGTAAGCAAATACACCACTAGAAATTTTGCAGGGAAAAAATCATGACCTAAAGATAAAAATGCGTATAATAAAGAGACAAATCAGTATCTTTAAAGAGATAATATCTAACAACAATTTACTTAATTCAACAAATTTTCAGCCAAAATGTAAGTTCCTGGTGATAAACGCACATTTATTTCAATAGTTATGTACTTAACCATCAGCAAATGCATTTATTTCATATGATTAAAGAAGTATTGGATTTAAATATTCCATTATTTATTATTAAAATTGGAATTCTTTTTATATTTTTTATTTTTTGAAAAATTTCGAAATATAAAATTATGCGTTATATGATCAGCATTAATTTTTATCGTTTGGATACATCGGGTTTTTCTTTTTTTATTTTTAATTGGAATAACTGAAAATGAAGTTAGTATTTAAATTTCCATAACACAAATAAATTATTAATAGCAGATACCAATATCCATTGAAAATACATGAATTCAGTTTGGTTGCTGATCTCGAATTAGTTTAGTTAATTTTTACCACGCACACAAATATAGATAACTATTATTCTTACTGCCATTTATAGAGAAAATCCATTCAACTAATAAATTTTCAATTGCTATAATGATATTTTAGTATATTCTATCAAATATTAATATTTGTAACCATTTTTCAACAAACCTTTCTTCTATGCGTACAATGGAACTGTTATGTAGAATGGATTATTGTCTAAAGTTTTACATAAAAATAATAAAGGTATGGACAGAGACTGACAAATATTTCGTTGCCTTAATGTGACCATAAAATATTTTTGTATGGCAAACAACAAATCAGCTGATTTCGGGCAAATAAGATTATTTAATATCAAACAAAATAGTGTGACCACTTAATGGAAGAGAGCTTTCCTTTTTTTGAGCAAATAATTATTTGATCTGACAAAATTTTTGTAAGAGAAAACAATATCAAATAACACTTATATTGAATCTAAACAATTAAAATTAAAAAAAAATATTTAAATTATAAAAAATATAAATAAATGAAAGGTTTTTTTCATTAACCAAGCAAACCTAAATAATAAAGCAGGATATGTAATTATATTTTATATACTCAGTAGGTACTCCAGGTAAATTATGTGAAAAAATGGTTTAAAATCGGAATCTTGGACTCTTATACATATACTGCTAAAAGCAAAATCTTTAGATTTGGAGCTACACCGCATTTTATTTTAAATTTAATGTCTTTTAGTATACGCTATTTTATCATCAAATCAAATTAAATTGTAGGACAAATATACCAACCATTTTCTGTTGCCTTGACTATTCATATACGTGCTAGGCATAAATATGGTCCAATTTTAATAAATGACTTGCTCAAGTATGTATCCGAAGTCCTTTCAGTTTGCTATTAAAATATTACCCTGTAACGTTATTGAAAATTTTACATTTGTGGTCACCCTAATATGGTCCATAAAGAGTTCTCGACAATTTGTATAATAAAATCTAAGTACATACCTGTACTATATCGTCTTGAAATATAGAGGAAAGTAATCAACATTAAATATGCGCAATAACTATATAAAGATGAAGTTTTTATCCGTTTTTTTGTACACAATACCCTTCCTTATTTCGTCTATAAACCCACTTCCAAATTCATTGTCTTTTTCTTCTCTTCTTATTTTTTTCTTCCTCTTCTAAAAAAGCTATCGAAGCTGCTCCACATAATTAAACCAAAAATTTTTATCCTCTTTGTTTGCTATATTTTTAGTAAAGTAAATTAATGTTTTAGATAGTTTGAGGAAATAGTTTTTGAAGACAAGTTCTTTTTTAAATGTAACCGATGAGACAACATGATTTCCTATTTACCTATTGACTACATTTAATATTTATTTGAATAAACAAAAATGGGAAATAAATGGGCGTAATGTGATCAAAAAATAAACTACGTATTACTTTGGAAAAATATTATGTACATTCGCTTAAACAAATTCGAAGCAAACATTTGCCTAATCTGACCGTAACTTAAGACTCATTTATCTTTTGGTATTATTTTTCGCCGTTTTTTTAAATGAACTATTTTTGGATTAAATGGGAAATGTTGGGATAAATTGCAAAATAATAAAAATGAAAAATTTAAAGATATTTACATAGAGAACATTGTGCTAATCTTTTTTTTTATTTTATTTTTTTTATTTAAAGAAAACAAATAATGTAGAAAATTTTAACACATAAAAATACTTAATATGTACTGAGAAGCTCAACTTGGATATTTGATTACCCTCTATAATATCACCCGTCAGTCTGCTTAAGGTCTTAAAATCTTTGAAAATTCTTTAATAAGGACTTGATGTACTGCTTGGCAATGAATTAATATATGTCACTTTTATTAATTGAATAGACATTCATTGATGAAAAGCACATAAAAAAATTTAATAATAACATTAAAAACTTATTAACAATATTGATCAGTTTTGTGATAGGTTTCCTACGTTTGTTACGAAAACGTTTTCCAATATGGAGCTTTAAGGTTGTATAAACAGAAAAGTTCACAAGGACGGAGATACCTTATTAGAAATAATCACAAAATCTCGCATAGATCAAATTATTATCAAGGTATTGGTTTTATCCATCCCAGCTAATTAAATTGAAAAATTATGCCTTCTTTTAGACGGCATATATATATATTATAATATTAATGTAAATAAAGGAATTTATAGAATTTAAATTATGAAACTGACGGCTTCCTATTGACATTACCTAGTTGGACTAAAAACTTTCCATGATATCTGACACATACAAAATACTAACGGGAATCAATTGTCATCTGCAATGGAAGAAATATGAAAATATTAGAAATGATCATATATATAAAATAGCTATAACTATTTTTCGACCTCAAAATAATATAAAACCTTATAGCCAATATTTTGAATATAAAACTCTTGATGCATGTAACGAAAATATGCGAAAATTTATTTAAGTGGATTTCTTAGGAAAAACTTGAACCAGAATTAGATGTTTCAGGACAATATAAAGACAGAATATAAAATAATCTCTGTATGGGGTTGATTTCCTTAATATTATAATAAGATTATTTTCATACCTCTTTTCGGAAAATTCTCGAACGGGAAGCAAACAAATCCTTAAGGTTTTAAAAATAATTAAGAGAAGTTTGCTAACATGAATCTTTGAATTGACATTTCTTGAAAATAGATGTAATTATTACATTTGCTGGTGTTATCGTTTGAATTAGAAATCGTTTGAAATTTTAATTCTATTGATTTTAATTTAATTTCTAATTTATTCTTCAAAAGTGTCAAAAAATTTAAAATTCTTTTGCTATTCTGATATCCAGTCTGTTGTGAATACTGAATTAAATTTTTGTTATCTTAACCGAATTTTTGTACGTAACTAGTGGTTGCTGCAACTAAAAAGATGATAGTAGTTTAAAATATCTTAAGAGAAATAAGTTTTTGATTGTTACCATCAATACTTAACTTGAAATATGAAAATGACTTGGTTATGTATAACGAATTTATAAATGCTATTTCACAAATTCTTAAATTGACTAAATTCACTAACATAATAATTATAGCAATTACAACTACAATTTTGAGGTTGCTTTAGAAAAAATTCTGTTTAAATTTTAGATTATCAGTAATTATAAATTAAAATGTTGGTTTTTTTTATTCATCGTTTTTCAACCAATATATTTTCTATGTACACTTTACCCCTATATATTTTTACACATTACCCCAATTTTATAATTTTTGCGCCTAAGAAGCATTGCATTTTTGGGAGAAAACCTATTTGCAATTGAAATATAGGCAAAATTATGTATTTAAATATTTATTCACTGATTTAAAAATGCTTTTGATTTGGTTCTCTTCCTCAGAAACATCAGCACCTGAAAAAACTTTTTTAATATACTTTATTTACTTGGAAATTTCATGGATGAAATATAATTTAGAAATGAGGTGTAATAATGGCAAACATATACCAGCATTGTTTTTTTTTTTTTTTTAATAATAAAGGTAAGCGAATAAATTAAAAATTTCTTCATCCCATATGCCACGATACTTTACTTTTCCCTACGTAAGTGCTTTTTATCTCGTGTTATTATTTTTTCATTACAGTACAGTGTTGGGTTTATTTTGGAATATAAGGAACATTTCTATTAATAAATATCCTCTGATATGAAGAATTTAACAACCAAATACGAAACTTTAATTTTTAAGCAAGCATATTTAATCTCATACAGTCACATGTTAAAGTGAATGGATGCATAAAATAACAAATTAATTATGTTGTCATCTTAGCATCAACACTTCAAAGTGTTTGACAGTTTGAAATCAACATTTTAACACTTTAATAACTCTTGGAAGAAATAAATTTCTTGGTATTGGAAAGAGTGTGATTTAATATAGAGTGAATGTTTGTATAGATAAAGTATTTTGAAATTTCACTAGAAATTGAAATAGTTTTACGAAAATATAGATGACTTATACAACCTAGGGTTTAATCATGGAATATGAGGCGGAGAGGTGAAGCTGGGCATATAATTTTTCCTTGGCATACAATACAACACCACTTTATCACGGGTACGTTTATTATGCTTATTATAGAGCATTAAATTTTCTATATTCAGTTTGTCGTACATTTTAGTAATCCATTAAACGTTTTGGAGTTATAGTTCGATATTGAATCTTAAATTAATATTTATATCTAGATCTATTTAAAATTATATTTCGTTCACAAATCATTATTATTTACTTAGCAATACTCGCCGTATTAGCAATATTTAAGTAAATATTATACGCATTCGTTAATTTAAGTTTTCTTTTTCTTCATATATGTTATCATCATGAGCTTTATTTAATTTAAGAAAATTTGTTCAGTATTTTCATTCTTATTGTAATAATTTAAAACTTAATTTAAATTTCTATGATTTTTGACTTTTTATGTCAGTTTAAGAAGATTAACGAAAGATTTGTCTGTGTGCAAAAAAGTTAATTCGCTCATATGTACAAAAAAATGAAGGAGAAAGTAAACATGACCAGGTAAAGTTTTTCCAGATTAACCAGCTTTATGCTTCAAAAAATTTTGCAATAGATAAAACGAAAATGTGATAGGAGGTAAGGAACTTTTATAAAATTGCTTAATGGAGAACTATAAAAACATCATTTTTATGTAATGACATTTAAAACAAATTTGCATATATATTTAAATATTTAAATTTCTCCTTCATTAGCTATCATTTTTCTCTCCCAACAATATATTTATACATTATATTTCTTTCGTGCTTACACTATAAAATCACAAATCGTCAAATATCAGCATACTGGGAACTTAGCTTTAGCCTCTTTAAGGCTAAATTAAAGTATTTTCTTTTTTTCTGGCCTTATTTTTTAGGCGTTTTAACCACATTGGACCTTCTTTAAAATTCAATTTAACCTCTTTTTTAGTCGTCCTGGCAACACTCTACAAAATTAAAATTCATATAATTTCATAAACTCACTTGATGTTCCACAAAATTATTTGTAGCGTATTTATATACATAATGTTTACATCAACGGTTCTCAAATAGGGTCCGCAGCCCACTATAGGTCCGCAGGGTCATTCGAAATAAGTTGCGAAGAGATCCTGAAAATATTCTTAACACACACAATCTTTTAATGTTATATTATTCAGAAGTTTAAATAAAAATTCAAATGAAGGCATAAAACTATTTAAAAATGTAAAGTGATCTTTATATAAAACATCCCCAAGTTAAAGACAAAAGTTAAGATATATATTTTTCTAAAATGACTTCATTTAAGAAGCAATTAGCACTAACTATAAGAAAAATCAATGAAGGAATCCGTGCTTTGCTTCGATTGAAAATATTATGCTTTAAAAAGGCTACAATGATCAAATAAAGAAAGTGATACTCTCCAATGAAACACTATATAACGAAAACTTTACGACGGTTCAGGTAAAACTATTAATTAAAAAGATAAGTTTGATGAAACTATCGATTTTTCACACGAAACCCTAATCTTATTATTATTATTTTAATATATTACGCCAAGATCTTTTGTTCGAATTTTAACCATAGGATAACATTCTGTCAAATAAGATTCTTCAAATTTGCTTGAATGGTGCGACTTCTCAATTCTGGATATACAAAACTTTTATTTCATAGAGAATAAAATTTGCTTAAATTACTTTATAATTTAAAGATATCTATAAAGTACCAGATTTATTTCAAAAGGAGTTAAAATATAACTCATGTGGTAAATTTAATTTTGAGTCAACAGATTTGCTATTTGAAATATAGCAAACTTTATCCGCTTGTTGGATCAGAAGCCCTAAAACTATTATAACAATTTTTGTCAACACACATTTTTATGTGAAACTTTCTTTTTCACTCTTTTGTCCATGAAAACAAAGAATCGATCTTTTATGGACGCAGAGAATGATATTAGATATGCATTGTCCAGAAAAGTCTCTTCATATTGAAGTTTTGATAACGCAAAAATAATGATGCAATTACTAATATTATTTTTAAATTAATTTATCTTTAAATTTTATCTTTTATCTTATTTTTAAATTAGTCCATCTCTCCCAAGATTGTGGGTCGTACATCCACTGCAATATCAATAGGGGGACGCGAAGCAAGATCTTGTGAGAACCCCTGGTTTACATTATACAATGGGCCAGAAATTTGTCATAATTTTGATATATCGAAAAAACAATGATATTTAAAATTTTATGATATAATTCTCGATCATAAAAAATTTTTTTCAAGTTAATTATTTTCTAAGAACTATTATCAATGCCAGATTATCTGACGGTAAAATAGTGTAGACTTTTATAAAAATCGAAGAAAAAGCTTATAGATTACATATTTATTTCCACGATATTTTATTTCTGAGCCACTGTACTTATAATCTTAAATGACTTGTTAGTGTTGATAACTGAAGTTTTAGTGATTTATGTATTAACACAATTCACCTCAAACTAATGCAAGTAAAAAATCTATGCTGTAGCTTAACTTATATTAGTTTGAGACTAACCTTTTAAATAATCGACTTTTTGTTTGATTTTAACATTTTGCATGTATAATTTATGAGTATTATTGTCTTATTCTTACTTATTCACAATACACGAGATAAATTAAAAAAAATATTTGAAGACATTTAATCAATTTCCTAATAATTGGGGTTAAATCAAATAGATTTTAAAATTTACTGAACTTGTAGATAAGCTGTTATTAGCTAGGTACTTTTTATTTTTAGTTAATTATTTTCCATCGAAATGCTGTTTTCTATTCTTCCAACGAAACGTTTGTTTTCTATTTTTCCATTCCGTAGACAAAGTATTTATGAGTTTATTGGTAAAGTAATTTTTAATATCGAACAATATCGAGATTACATAACACCTCTACAATAAAAAAAAAAAAAATATAAGTGCCACAAAAAACAATAAAACAAATTAAACAAAAAATTATATAGTATCGACATCAAAAAGTAGAAATGCAGAAGTGCACGGAAAGAAAAATATGGTGTGCTATGGTCACGGCAAAAATATTATGTCCTCAGAAATAGTCAGAAAAAAATTATAAATAGTTATTTTTTGTTTCGTGATTTCAATAATATTGCGTTCATGACAAAACTGATATATATAATCATTTTTGAGGTACTAAAAAATTGGAAATTTTAAGAACTATTCTTTAAAGTTAAATTTAATGTTTTTATATAACGGAAGTAAATATTTGTTGGATGTAACTATTATTTTTTCGAATATCTTTTTACATTATCATTGACGATTTTTTTTTCTCTAATTCATAATTATTATTAGCAGTTTTTATAAATAATCATTATTTTAAATATATGCGACAGCAATATTATGTCCTTATAGTCACTTTTGGTAGATTTTAATAATACTATATTCATGATAAAAACGTTTCTGTTTAAATTTAATAATTTAATGGTTAACCTCAATCAAAATTTTAATATGGTTGACAACAAAAATATTATAATTGAAGAATATTTTTAACAGAAACAAAATTTTATAAACATGCAAAACTTGAATAATTTTATAATCGTTATATGTTGCCAATATTTTTATTTGCTTTAAGCCGTATTTGGTCTCGTACAACTATTAATTGTTTGCATGTATGTATGCTTTTAAAGCATTTTTTCAATTCAGGTGTTTCTCAGTAGGCAATCAAATTTATTATGAAGAATAAGTGTTTATATATTTATTAAATGTTCGTGAATATAATAGTGAATAATTGTAAAAATTATGTAAATAGCTGCATATAAAAAAGGTAAAAACTTAAAAATTTCAAATGGTATTTTATACTACATTAAAAATTCAGTTAATCAATAACATAATTCTACTAATTCCATTTGCATTCAGATCTCTTTATATTCTCTTTAAGGTTTTAAATGCACAATCAATAAAGCAAGTAGATTACGAGAATGTTTATTTTTTGTTTACCCTTAAATTGTTAGAATCGAATTTTGTGGTTTACATTTCCAAAGAAAAAATAAAAATACTGAACTAAGTTCCAATGTAAACATTTATATGTACGGAATTAGTATTTATAGAATTAATATAAAAATTAATATTTATAGGTAATAAATAATTTTCTCTGTTTTTTCCCTTTTGTAAAATAATAAAAAATTAATATAAGTAATAATTTTTTATGTGTGTTATTTTAATAAATTTTGTAGAGAAACTTATAACTGTTAGTCATAATATGATAAAAAAAAATAATATGACCAGTCTCATATTATAAAATCGGATACAGTGTGACAAAATACGTTCTTATTATAGAATTGAAACATTAAATCATTAAACCGGATAATCATATGATAAAGTAGAATCACATATGATATATTAGTCACATTATGATTACCATAATAAAAGTTTATTACTTTTATTTATGATCATGACAATTTTTACTGCATCCATGTAATCTAATAATAATATATAGCTCTTAGATTATGGTCACCACAATCATATATATATATATATATATATATATATATATTTTTTTTTTTTTTTTGTGCACAAATGCTCTTTACCATAAATATCCAATATTGTGAACGACAAATTTTCTTGAATTGACTGTTCTGCCATAAGATTAATAAATCGTTTATATGATGGGATTACATTCTTAATGAGAACTGATATTTTGTGTGTGTTTGTTCACTACTATGTCTAGCTTGTAAATATGGGGTTTCGATTTGGAAGTAAAATAAAAGTGACTTCCCAGCTGTAAAAACTAATCATGAATCATATATTTATACATATATGGAGTTCCGTATATGTTTGGATCAGAAAATTTAGGGTATATGGAATTATATGACCATATATATTCATACTTATGTGAGAAACTCTATTGCGAATGATTATTAAATTTATTTATTTATTTATTTTTTTATAAATTTTATTAAAAATGCAGAACTGAAAACGTAACATACTCACAATATGATTTTATGTAATTAAATGCACAGAAAAAATGATTACCGTATATTTTTCAATTAACAAAGTTATTTCATTTTACATCTAAATTTAATAAATATATTCAAGTAAATGCAAAATAAAAATAAAAGTTAAATTTTATTTCTTACTTAAATTTTTATTTCATTCAATCATCTAGTTGATTAATTTGATAAAATTTTTAATTTGAAAACAAATCTGTTTTTCATTTATTACAGTTTTTAGTAATTGATATAATCATTTAAGTGAGACGTGCAAATTTAAAAAATGATGATAATGAATTATTTACTAATATATTTGGCGATTGGTAGCTTTTTTCTATGTGCACAACATTATATTATACCGAAATACATTAATACAGTTATACCGAAATATTAATGGATTTGTTTGTTTAGCAACATTCAGTTTTTCATCCTTCTTAAAATGTCTTCTTGTAGACCTATCTGAAAATAATTTTCATCCATTAGATATTCAATAATTTAAATTAAAATGTTTTTACCTATACTTGGATTTCTTAATACTGGAGCCTTGATAAAATGCTTACCATTTAGAATGTTGTATTTAGAGTTTTTTTCCGGTCTTTTTTCACTCCCGGGAAATCAGGATTGATTGAATTCCGGGAATTCTTACCAAATGTAAATAATCAAAAATTCTAAAATATTTATAAAATAATTCAGTTAAATGAAGGACAAAACTTTTTAAAATAAATTGATTAATCGTAAAACGATATTAACGTTTAAAAAATTGAATGAACTCTATCATCCGATAGTCGAATCATTAGTTTTCATATTGCCCTGTGGGTAAAACTTCCCTCGATAAATTTACGGGAGTAAGCTTGTTGTTAAGAGATCCCCAAAAAGTTCTTGGACAATTGGACTCTTTGAATTGCATGGTCTTATAAGTGAACTTTTTGTAATTCATCTCATAACAAATACAGTTAATAAAAATACAGTTAATAGTTTAGTTACTTTTAGACCCATATTTTCAATGGTGCTTTAAACATTTATTGTGTTATTTGAGAATTCTAGATATTTCAGGAAAATTTTAAATGTCGATTTTTACTTCTTACTAGTTCTTTTGCAACATATTATATTTGACCACAATGCAGAATTAAGTTTTTCTTTTTTATGAGATATAAAAGTGCTGAAACTATCAAATATATTTATATACTTCTTTATATATATTAAACTCGTAACAAAATTAAATAAATAAATAATAACTAATGTAAAAAAACATTATATACTAAAAATAATCATATATAAGTTAGAAAATATAAACATTTTGCATGCGCAACAAATTCCCGTGAAAGACTCTAGTTGATTAGATCGATTTCAAAAATTCGACTGAAATACAAAAAAAAAAAAGCAGAGAATATATATATTTGTCGATTTTTTATTAAATCGTAATATTTAGTTTGAATATTTATTTTTATTTTTCAATATATTTTTAAATATCAAAAAATGAATATTCTTGCTCAGAATACATTTAAGACAGTAAAATGAAACGAAAAATAACAGTTTTTTACATATAACTCGCATCGTTCGTGTTTTGATGTTATTACAATATTTATAGATAATGAAGTTTCCTACAAATTTCCTAAACTACATTTTTATGTTTATTATTAATTTATTATTATTAATTTAAGTTATATTGCATTTTATGTTCCATGTAATATTTCATATATGATTTTTATACGAAAATTGATTCCATATATGAAACCATATATGATAAAAATTTTACATATATATTTCCATATGTGACAAAATATTTAATATACTTTACTATATAACTATCCATATATTGCAAATTATTTCATATATGAATCCATATATAAACCCATATATACATAACAATATACCGTCATATATGAGTCATATATAAAAATATATGACAATTTTCAGCTGGTTTATTATTCGAAAATAAAAAGAATCTGGTTTATTTTAATGGAAAGTAAACAACTTTTTTCAAGGAAAAACGTGTTTATTATTCTAGGAAATTTGGTTTAACAATTACTTGATAAAAACATTAATGTACTGCAAATATGTCTAAGTTCCTTCAATGGACCATCGATAAACTCAATCAATCAATTTTTTATATTGCATTTGACATTGACATACGAGTACTTTTTCTATGAGATTATTTTTGTTTTTATAATTTTGTTTTGTATTTTAGAAACAACAAAACAGTTTGTCTAACTATAACGCCCTATAGATCTTTTAACAAGAAGCCACAAATCACACAAACTCAATACAAGAAGACATGCATACACATGTAAATATTCTTTTATGAGCTTATATTCCTTAGGTTGCACCAAAATTTACCGACTTTTGAAATTTGAGAATCGTTCATTGGGTTGTGAAAACATATCCGTGCCACATCGGAACTGGAGTTTGTATGATGCATTTATATGGGGAAAATATGCCTTTTTTAAATTTTTTTATAAATGTTAAAGTTATTACAAATTATGCAGACTATTAATGTATTTTAGATCACTTGAGTAAGAAGTTTGAAAATTTTTTTTATTTTTTGATAAATTTTTAAATAAAATGCTATTTTTATTCAAATTTAAATCATAATTACTGAAAAATATCTTTTTGTTTCTTCAGGATAATTCAAATACCTTTCCATCCTTGGTTAAAAAGTTTTCAAATTTGTAAAAATTTTGTTAAACCAATTTCAAAAAAGTTAGAACAAAACTATAGATGTTTATAGACAACACTACAGGAAAAAAAATTAAAATATCTATGAATATGTACGTTTAAAAAAAATGACCCCAAGCTCAGTTTGGGGTTAAATTATTTTTTTACTGCTAATATCAACGAAGCTCTTTCATTTTCATCTTTCATAAAATTTTGTCAAAATCCAGATAAAAATAAATAAGTTTTCGTTATGCTTTCCTTAAAGATTATGCTTGCATTTTTTAGACATATTTTATTTTATTCTGTAATAATTCTGTTTTTTCTGAATATCAGTACTGAAAAAATTTAATACAATATTTTTAACCAAGCATAGAAATGGATTTGAATTATCCTAGAAAAACAAAAATGTATTTTTCAGTAATCATGGTTCAAGTTTAATTAAAAATAATAATTAATTTACACATTTCTCAAAAACTTAAAAATTTGTTGGTGTATTCCTTATACAAGTGGTCAAAAACTTATCAACTATCTGGGGAATTTAACATTTTTAACCGATTTTTTCTTTTTATATCTTGTTAGATAGACAGATTACACATTACGACTTTTTGGCATTTTGTTACAAACCAAAGTATATATAGCTAAATTTTTATAAAATCTGTAAAAAAGTCATATTTTTCCTATATAAATGCACCATACAAACTTTAGATACAATGCGGCACGGGTTAGCAATATCCCATTTCACTAATATTTCACACAATATTTTTTCTTACAAGCCAATGAACGAGTCTAGGCGGAGTTACGGTCAAAATTCAACAGTCGGTAAATTTTGATGCAGTCTAGTGTGCAATACCAACAACCACAATATTGTTATGACAGTATCAGAATAACTACCAATATAATTTTACAAATACATTACGAAACTTGATTGGATGTGAAAAGAATAAACTAAGAATTTTAAACCATTTAGTAAAGGGTAATTCCAAAAAATTTCGACACAAAATTACAGTTTTAAAATTTTTACATCTTCGATATTAAGGTGTACATGAATCTAGCAATCGTGAATTTCATGGCATATGAATCAGTTCCATATTGTTTACGTTTCCTGTTTTTTTTTTTTTTTTTTTTAATGTTTAAAGTAAGAGACCTCCGGCATTTTGTTCAAAAATTAACATAGTTTAAGGTTAAATATTTTTTAAGTGTATTGTCCGATTTTAACGAATTTGTTGTCAATAGAAAAGACTGGTATATGGTAGCTTTAACATAAAATCAGAAAAGTTATATATCTTTCTAATGCAAGGACCTCTAGATATCATTTATTTTAGGATATTATAAAAAGGGCTAAACCTAGTCTTTTCATTTTGCTTTTAACCTCAAAATTTTCATTTTAGCTTCTAGCTTTTTTTAGCCTTTTTTGATTTTTGAAATTTAAAAAAAATATATAAGTTTAACTCTTTTCTGGTCTTATTTTTAGGAGCGTTTAACCTTTTTTTGATCTCTTTTAAAGTTTAATTTAGCCTCCTTTTTCTCACCTTCTGGCAACTCTGATCAGAAGTTAAAACTACTTGTCTATAGCACTTAGTAAAATTTTACTAACAAATTAATATCTTCTGAAGTGTTCTGATACTTTTATTTGAAACTTGATATCAAAACTAATGGGAAAGGATAAGAACCAACAGTGTAGGTCAGGATCAACCATATAGTACCCTACATGCTTAGGTACAGCCACTTAACTGATTATCGGAAGATAGCCTTACATGAGACGTATGAAAATAATTACAATATGAAATTTTTTATAAAAAATTTTATTTCGATAGTGGCATTTATGTGAGCTTTATGCACGTTGAAGAATTTTTAGCGAATGGCAATTATATGGAAATCATGTTCAATTATGGATCAATTATTGTGAAATTAAAAACTATGTTCTCATTGTTAATTTTCTTGAATTTTATTATCTCTGTTTTTATGATAACAATGTTTTTGTTTAAAATTTGTCATTTAATGTTTACACTCAATAAATATTTTAATATGGTTGACTGAAAAAATTATATGTTTTTAAATATTTTACAGGAAACAAAATTTTATTAATATGAAGAATATTATTATTTCTCCAATCATTAGATATTTATAGTCTCTTTCCTTGTTCTTAAACCATATTCAGTTTTTAATATTATTAATATGATTATTCCCATGACAATAAAATACTTCAAATAAATATGATAGATATCCTTTTCACAAGCTTAGTAAAAAAATTCATAAATTGTTTGTTTTTATATATATTTTGCTTTTAATGTTGGTTTTGCAACTTCATTGTAATTCTCATTTAGTTTATATATCAATAAATATAAATAGACAAGGTTTGGTTATGCTCGGTGTGATTAAAGCAATATAACGTGTTGATTAAATACCATTAAAGAGTTTAGTTAAAAAACATATCTTACATTTGATTATTTGCATAATACTTGATTATAATTAATTAACAAATATGATGCAAGTAATTTCTTCTCTTTTATTTTCCATAAAAAAGTATAAAAATAATTTTTTATTAATAAGTTTTAATTTAATATATGGAATAATAATTTGAAGAATGGCATAAAAATTTTATAAAACAGAATTATAATATAACAATGTGGTATAATAATATAATAATATAGAATAATAATATAATAACATCAAATCATAATCTGATAGAATGGGATAATGATGTAGTAAGATTGTTCAACTATATGTAAAGCTATAATCATGACATGATAAAACAAACCAAAAAATCAGACACAATATGAAAAACTGGAATCATAATAATTTTTACTTATAATAATTTATATTTTTCGCTGTGATCATATGTTCCAATACGTTACTCTTAGATTATCACTACATCTATATTTTTTCTCTGCAGGTATTTTTTAGGTAATGGAACTTACATGAAAAATATGATAAATTATGGACCGATCTTTGTAAAATTTGGTACAAAGATATATACTAGTAAAAAATTTATGTGCTCAAATTTACATAAATACGATATACTTCAGACATTTATATGCGTTAAATCATTCATCATATTCCGGGTAAAAAACTTTTATAGGTTATAAATGAACAAAGTATTAAATTTTTTAAATTGTCATAAGCAATTCGGCGGATTTTGAGTAGGTTACAGTGGACTAAAGGTCTGTTAATGTGTTCCTGAAACTGCAAAAATAACACAAAAATACTTTTTCGGGATCAGAAATGTTATATATATGACAAATTTTAATAAGTAATATATTATTAAAATTTGAATAAGTATATCAATATGTCTGAAAACCTCTTAATATTTATAGAAATTTCTTTACTAACAAAAAATATCTATTAGAATAGCTATTTATTAGTCAGTAAAGAAATTTTTTTGAGACTTCTGTCCCATTGAAATCCAATTGTGAAATTTTTACACTATAAGGACAAATTGATTGTAAACATCGTTTAAAAATAATGAAAATTAAAAGACCATTTTTCAGGATATTATTCAAGCATAAATTTTGCTTATTTTTGATAAAAAAAACTCGAGGTGTACAAATTTAGAGGTTCATAAAACATTAACCGTTAGCGATATAGTGCAGGTTAATGTGTCATATGAAGAGCATAGAGTAGTAGATTATATGTGCTGAACTTCATTAAAATCGGAGATGGTAAAATATAAAGTGGGTCGAAATTTTTTGGAATTATCCTAAAATGACGTAGGAGTTTAACTTAAAATAACTATTATCCATTATTACTAAATTTCATAAAAAGTAGTTTTGTGTCAGCGTGAATTACATATTAAACTTTCAAATAGTATTTAAATTGTGATCTATTTAAAATTTATTATAATAAAAATAAAATCTAATGAATTACTTCTGAAAAAAATTGTTTTCGTTAGTAGAGAAGGTTATATCGTTCTCTTATAATTTGTGTATTTATTTTCGTCCTTCATTCAGTCCTGAATCTAGAAGACATTACATTGCTTTAATAAACTTTAAACATATTATATATAGTTGAAACTTAATATTGGAAGGTAAAAACTTCTGCTGCGTAATATTTAAAATAATTTTTTATTTTTATTATTGCAAGTAAAAAAACTTTATTTTCATTCATAATTTTATTTTAAAATGAAATATAAAACATTGTTCGTATATATTCTTTTCGCATAAATTTTATAAATACTATGCATCGCTATGTATGAAAGTCCTCAATTTATAACTACTAGGGTATCCAATCGATTAACTATTCGAATAACTTAAAATCGTCTAGTTTCGAATCACGAGTAAGCCGAATAATGTATGTAGAATATCCATTTAAATGAAATTTAGTATTTTAGAGTTATAAATTTAGAAAATTTAGAAGATACAATTATGGTAGCTATATCTTTTTTTAATGGCTGCTATAAATAAAATAATTTTTATTAAAATACTTTTTCATTACTTCTAAAATATCAATAAGTGTACGTTTTCTTTTGCTTAAAAATTGATATAAATAACATCAAAACATATTATTGGAAGAAGAAAAAATCGAATTAATTTTGTTCTGCTATAAAACGTTGAGATTCGTTTGATATTTTTTCGAGTACTTCTTTCTGAAACGAACTTTTTTAGCAAATGAAAAGTTATGCATAACATTTTTTATTAAAAAATATGCTGGTTTATATAAAAATTAAAACTAATTTCCTTGCAGCAATAAAAATTGGATGATCATCCCAATTTTGTATGAATTCGTGAAAAATAATAATAAAGTATCAAAAAAAAAAAAAAAAAAAAAAACATCTTCCAATGACAAACCTATGTTAAATTCATTGGCAACGATCCGAATTTGCACTTATTTTGGATCACAAGTTCAGGATCTTATTAACTCCTTTGGATATTCTATTTCGTTGGGATAAAATATTTAGTATAATGCGACATGAAAAGATAATAATTTTATTACTTCATAAATACTTGAACTTGTGACCGTTGGACGAACTTAGTCGCCGAACTTGGTTCCTTTTATAAAATGGAACTAAATGGCCACTTTAAAATTCTTATTATTATCTAAATATAGTGAAAAAAGTTAAATGAAGCATTTCCATCACGTCACACTTTTAACCCATAAATGACCAAATGAATATGCCTATAAGAAATTTTTACATTATATAATTTTCTGGGTAATAGGTAAAGCAAATTAGTCATCAAATTTTTTGAAATTGTATAAAAAACCTGTTAATCTCACTTAATTAATAATATCATTTTATGATTAGAGCATAACCAATTACATTTTATTTCATTGCAATAATTTCGTATTTGCGACCCATTATTATTTTGATTTTTCCGTGTACGTAAAAATATCGATATTAGTTTTTACTTTTATGTCAAAAAATCGTTCACAAGCAAAAACTAAAGAGGATTACGGGAGAAAACAGAAAGTTTCGTAAAAGTGACGAACATCACTATCTGCGATTTCGATGACTACGTCAATGCAAAATTTAAAATTTTTCAAAATTGTCCTTGTAGTTTAGTTTTTACCGAGGTTCAAAGTTCATATTCACATAAAATTTAAATCCATATATCTTCGGATTTATTAGTCCAATTTAAACAAACTTTGGCTCAAATTGGTGTCTAAAAAATCTAGTTCTAAACATTAACACTCGTCTTTGCACAAAAGAAAGTTTGTATATGAATATAAAAATTTACTTTCATTGATTTTAGTTCATAATATTTAAGAATGTTGTCTTAAAATTAATACTTTTTACATATTTACAGATGCATTTTTTATTAAAATGATGCATGAGCTATAGAATGGCAGCAAATTTACGTAAATTTCTAAAAACTACTTTTTTTTGGAAAATTGCAATTTAAAGGAATTTATTGTTTGTATATTCATGCATAACTATTTTTATCATTTGAATCAAATCCAATAAAACTAAATTAAAACTTTGCAATTCATAAAATTTGCTTTAAGTACAATTTAATAATATCTATGAACAAAATTTTATTTTTTATGAAAAAAAAAAAAAAAAAAAAATGTGAAAAAAAGTCATGTTCGATTTATAATATTTATGAAAAAATTTCAAATATATGAATTTTTTCTCTGTGTATATCAAGGATATATAAATAATCATATCTCCATTTTCATAATTATACTTTAAAATGTTTCTTAAAGTTGGGAACAATATATAAAAAATTTAAAGTGGTACCATGGGGGTATACTGAGAAGATTAATATTTAGTAAAAAAAACTAATTTATTTCAGAAATAATTTTATACTTCTTAATGTATTTTTGTTTTGTATATGAAAATATGTGAATAAATTTTTATAAAATTATTATCGTACATAATAAATGAGCGTGTTCGAATAAGTTTGGATTTCTGTTGTAATGAAAAAGTTCCATATTTTCTAAAAATTCCAAAAAAGTATAAATCTTAAGTGGTGTATGCAACGAAAATTGTATCTAAAAAATGCAGTTGCATTAAAATGTATTTTTTAAAAATTTGAATAATTTTCCAAAAATTTTAATTGAAGATGACAATAATGTAATTTAAGCTCAGTTTGAATGTCTTAATTTTTAAGTGGTCTTCGTGATATTGTTGTTTAAAATTACATACTTTTATGATATTCAAAGTTTTTAAAAATACAAATAGATATAGAAAAATCGCGAAATTTTACGATTTCCCAAAAGTAGAACAGAAACTCATAAATATATTCCTTGAAACAGCTTGGATATTTTTCCTCAATTGAAAAAGTCAATTAATAACCGTCGAATTTATGTCAAAAAATTTACATTTGACCGCAATGAGAATCCTGGTTCAACGATTATTTTTTTAAAGCATTGTAACGATTTTTTTTTTTTTTTTGTAAATCTTATAAACATAACAATGGTCATTGGTATAAATTCTCGAACTTATAGCATGCGATATATTTTGTAGTGATAATTTTATCTTCATATACTTTACACAGTATGGTTGTATGTATGTATTATAGTATAGACTCTCACCTATTTGTTTTCCGTATGATATCAAGCCTATCAATAACCTTTGCCTCTTCTATACGAAGAGATCTTAATATGCATTTATAGATTAATCGCGTCAAGTTTTAAATAAATATAACTGAAATTTATCTCCTCCATCAAAAATCACTTCCAGAAAAACAATTGTGAAGATCAGTCAGTCGGATGAATTTAAATATCTTATATAGTGAGTGATATTTTTTCACTCAAGTGAAAAAAACCAAAAATTTTTTAAACAAGTATCCATATACATGAAACTACCTTCAAGTTCAACGAAAAATCTATTTGGTGTACTCAAATATAATACAATCTAAATTGAAAATATTAACAAAAGGTATAGTTATTCATTATTTTAATTAAGATATTAATATTTTTGGAAACCAAACGTATGGCATTTCAAAGTATTTTCATAACTACCATTTATAAAGTTATCCATCAATTCAATGGCATTATTTCCATTGTATGTCTTGAGCTCGTGTTTTTGTTACCTAAGTTTATATTGAACATAGCCTCACGTCATATGCGTTTATCTTATAACTTCTAAAATCATAAAATCTATTTTTAAAAAATTTATATATATTGCATATAATTTAAAAAGACTAAAATTAAAATTTTGCATAATATTTCAAATATTTTTAATATTTTAATATTTTTTTAATATTTTAAATATTACATTTTGTATTGACTTAAGTTCTTACAAAAAAACGTTTACACCATTTATTTAATATTTTAATTATTATTTTTTTTTTGTAATTTTGTCACTAAATATTAATAATAATTTGCATTGCAAGAAATAACAGAAATTTTCTAATATATTATCTGAATTAAATTTTTCTACATTCTGAAAACTATCGTATTCTTATAGCTAAATTAGGAATTGAATTGTACTTTATATGTTATTTAATTATTCAAATTTATATTGATTAATATGTATACGTATATATATATATATATATATATATATATATATAAATAATATTTTATAAAATTTATCATAAATGAACATCAAAATATAATGTAAAATTTAATAGATATTTAAAAAAAAAGAAAAAGAAAAATAACAATTATAATATGAAAGATGAACCCCTTGTGATCTACATTATGTTTCTAAATAAATAAATACTTAAATAGATTAAATACTACAATTAATGTTATTTATGTTCTATATATATTACTAAGACCATTCAGTTAATCGAATAATTTGTCGCTAATCGTAACCAACCAATTTTTAACTTCTAATTATTATTTATTGAATTAATCGATTATTATAAAAACCCGAATAATGGAATACCCTAGTACATACTTAGTTATATACATGTATATTCCTAATTTTATTTATATAATGCTTGCATGTAACCAACCTATCTAAAAACTTATGCCATTAATATATTTTTCATACGACATTCATTCATACTTGACACATTTATTTCTTTTATTGTTTTATGAAGAGAAAAATAAAAAGAACTGCACATTAAAGTGAGTCTAAATTGATTCATGGCAGCAGTTATATGTTGCTGGTTTGCCTCTTTACTTTACCTGTATTCAATTTTTATAAGTGCATACTTTACAAAGTTTCTACATAAGCTGATTTTTTATTTATTTTTTTATGTTTTGAGAAAAAAAGAAAAATTTTGTTTTGTTTCCATTTATTTATTTATTTTTTTTTTTTTTTTTTTTTTTTTGTAAAAAAAAAAAATAAAAATGGCAAAGGAAATTTAAAAAACAAGCTCTTAACCTGTATAGAATTAGAAATATTTCTGATTGAATAAAAGTTTCTAAACTTTTTGTTTTGCGTTTGTTTTGTCGTTTTGTTGATTTTTTGTTTTATTTTTTTTTTTTTATTACTAACCTTTTGTACTTAAAGATGTGTATTCATAAAGCTATTTTTTAATTTATATATTTTTTTAAGAGCATGTCTGATATGCATCTTCCCATTAATAAGGTGGATGAGTACGAAACTTGAGAATTGTTTGTATGATTAAAGTAAATGAAACACCGAATTTCCTTTAAGTTATCTTAGCATTATTTTTTTATCTGCTCAATAGATTAGGAGTTATTCGGCAATTAGTTTTGGAAAAATTTCCTTTGATGTAAGATTGAAGAATTTTTTAGCCATGAATAAAATAAGTACAAAAGCACAATTCAAACCAAGTCTTGATCTTATTCACTAGCCTTTTTAAGGCTAAATATAGCTTTTTTATTTTTCTTTTAGCTTTTCGTTCTAGTTTCTAGCCTTTTTTGATTCTAAAAATTATCTTAAAGGCTAATATGTTACCATTTCATCAATGAAGAAAATAATTTCTAATTATCTAATAATTTTTTTTTTACAGACTCATTCATTTAAGCATTTTTGTGTATTTACTCACAAAATGAAAATCTATAATTTTATATTTAACAAAAATTTTCGTCTGCTCCGCTTCATTATCCAAATCAAGAACAACTAATATACTAAAATACTAATAACTAATCTGATGGAGTTACTAAATTAGTTATTATAATTATTTTTTATTTGCTTCATTAACAATGGATACCATTTTTAAACGTAATTTTAGCAAATTTTTTTTAAAAGGGAAAAATCACCCAAAAAACTTATAAATGCTTAATCAAAAAAGAAAAATGTAAAACATCACTTCAAAACATTAAGTAATTTTTCATATGAAATATAATCCAAATTTGTATGGGAAGTTTTCGGGCGACTTTTCATTTAGGTCATTTTACTGACAATAGTTGTATGTTTTATTTATAAATTTGTTACAATATCTTTAAAAACATATGAAAATCTAATAAGAACGAGAAAAAATACGTTTTTAAATAAAATAAAAATTTTAATTATTTTGTCTTTTTTCATAGTTGAGTTTAGCCTCTTTTTTTCTCTGCTCCTGGCAACACAGTTAAATAAAGACACCTATATTAAAAGTGTTACGTATACTTAATATTACTCATAGTAAATATTATAAATACTACTTATACGTACACTATTTGTTTATAGTTTATGCTATAGGTGTGAATAAAATCACAATATGTGACAGTTTTTGTCATTTTTAATTTTTTAATAACATTTATGAACCGAATAGGAATAGGCTTCTATGAAATGATTCGAAATAGAAATATTTTCTATTTTGAATCATCTATTTCTATCAAAAAAAAAAAAAAAAAAGTCACCAAAGAAAAGGGCCAACTGTTTCAAAACCCGACATTTGATAAATACAAAAACTTTACATTTTAAGAAAAAATACTAAATTTAATTTTATTAATAACAATACAATTTATTTATAATAATGTTTATTATTGCAAAAAGTTTTATTCGTAAAAATGTTTAACACAAAATTCTCTTTTTATTAATTAAACTTTTGTAGTTTTGTACGATGTCTTCACTCGGACTCCTGTCTTCCAAATCTCCGTCTAATAAAGTGTTGACATTAAGTCTGTTGGAATATTTATTTTTCATTAGTGATAATTAAGAAATAAGATGTTGCACCGACGTACTGCTAAGAGTCGTGGTATAAAGTATTCATCAAATCTATTTTTTAATTTTCATAATCCAGTTCAAAAAGATTCAGCATTTCATATTTAAAATTTCATAAGTTTTACTTTTTAGCAGTTTTAGTTCATTAATGAACTCTTTGGGTTTCTTATGGGGAAACCCAAGCATCGAGAAGACAAAAGAGACCCCTAATTTAAATAAACCAATACTCAGAAGACTAATGATAACTGGTCACCAGTATTGCCAGGAGGTGAGAAAAAAGAGGCTAAATTGTACTTTAAAAAAGGTCAGAAAAGGCTAAATGATCAAAAAAAAAAAAAAAAAAAACAGGAAATAATAATATTTTTCAAACTTTTTTTCCTCATTAGTTGTTTATATTTTTTTTAAAGATGTAATGTAATAAATTTATAAATAAAAATAGAACCGCTGTTAGCAAAACGCCCCAATGAAAAATCGCCCACAAAAAAATAATTTAGATTATATATCATATGCTTCTGAAGTGAAAATGGTTTACACCAACATAAATCGAAAATATCATACTTCATGGACCAGCAAAATATTAATGTGTTGTTATTCTCAGAGACCCATCTCACAAATAGATACAATTTTTATAATACAAGTTATTCATTATATTTTACAAATCATCCGAATGGTAAAGCACATGTTGGAACTGACTTATTAATTAGAAATTAAATACGACATTTACCTTGGTGATTTAGTGCGCTGTATTGTCCACCACGATTTTCAATGACAAAGGAGAAATTTGAAGAATTCCTTAACACGACAAATACACTTACTGGGGTTCAAGATTGATAAATCCCAGAGGTAGATAGTTTTATAAGGTACTAGTTAATCGCAAAAATTGCATGCACATCCATGGAAAGGTGGCATGGACGTGCTGGCTAGCTGACTCTAGAAAAATTAAAGATCTCAAAGATGTTGCTGTATCTAAAGGTATAAATCGAAATTCAGTAACTACAGAAATTTCATATGACTATTCTCCAACAATAGCATCTGATTTCAAGCTTCAAAGCTAAGGCTGTCCACAGCACTTAAAAAACTAAGAAAAGTCCTTCAAATAGAAAAGGATAGCCAGAGTAGAAATTACATTGAAAGTTTAACAAGTAATAAACAAACTAATTTATGGAAAGCAGCGAAAATATTAACGACTACTATACAATCTTCTTATAGACCTATTAGCCCACTATTTTATTTTTCGAAGCTATTCAAGAAAGCCTTTCAAAAGAAAATTATACCATTCTTGAATAATAGATATATCGTCCCATTTCACAAGTTTGGTTTTCGTGAAAATAGAGAGATAAGAAAATGTATTGAATTAAAGAAGTATTGTTCAGCTAGTTTCTTAGATGTCACGCAAGCTTTCATTAAAAAAGTTTTAATATATAAAATTAGATGTTTACTACCACCATGTGCCAATAAATTGCTGGAGTCCTACATATCTGACCGTTTATTTAGAATTTGTGACAGAAGAATTTGAAATAAAAGCAGGTGTTCCGCAGAAACTTTTCTCCTGTTACGCTTAATAACATAAGTATACCCCAGTCAGATTATTTTATATACATTGGTATTCGTTTAGATAGGCGACTAACTTGGCGTCGTCATATATAAACCAAGAGACTTCATACAAAGTTAAAAGCTTCTACCATTCACTGTTTAATAAGCAGCCAATCAAAACTAATCCTTGGCAATAAAGTCATTCTGTATAAAACCGTTTTTAAACCAATTTGGCGTTATGATATTTAATTATGGGGAACAGTCTGCAATACGAGTATCTATATCATACAGTCAATTAAAATCAAAATCAAAATTCTTAGAGACATGACGAGTGCACCATGGTATTTAAGAAACGAGAATTAAGACTTTAAGACTTAGACGCTTCTTTGGTAAAATACAAGTTTGAAAATTACAGTGAAAAATATATTATAAAACTGATGACTCATCGCAACTCTCTTGAAATACTTCTTACAGAAGTTCAATCAAATTTAAGGCATCGTAGCGACGATTTTCCACTAATTAATCTCGTTAGAGATTAATTAGGCTTTAGTGTTTAGCATTAAAACTTAAATGCATATTGTGAGACATAAAAAAACACAATAAAAAAATATTTCGTATGAAAAATTTCCAAATGTTTTGAAGTGATTTATCATTTTTGAATTATAATTCCTTTTTGGTTAATAATTTCCAAATTTTTGGGTGATGTTTTGCTTTTTAAATTTTTTTCAAATTATATTTATAAATAGTTATTATAGTTAATGAAGTATATTAAAAAATTATAATAATAATTATAATAGTTGATTAAGTCCATACAATAAATTAAGCTATATTTGATTTGAAGAACTAATGAATGTATAAATAATCTCAACTTCTTGTGTGAATTGGTACATAAAAATCCTGTGAAAATAACATTAGAAAAAGTAAATAAGAAATTATTTTATTCTTCGTTGAAATACTAAAATTTTAGCTTCTTTTAAGCAATTTAAAAAATCATGCTATAAGCTAAAACTAAAATTGTTTGACTAAAAGCAAAATCAAAAGGCTGCGTTTTGACTTCAAATGGCCAACCTGGAAATCAGGCTGGCCACATAGATCTAAAGGCGCATTGGAGAAATGGATAGAGAAAGTATGTTGAGAAGAATACTACTTATATATATATATATATATATATATATATATATATATATAATGCCACTTTCACTATTAAATTATAGTTTTATTAGAGAATTTAAATGTGATCCAATGTCAGATGGAAAAGAGCCACCCATTTGTAAGTTTTGTGACACATAAACATCTGTTAAAGATATTTTCTCACAACACAATTCGGCAATTTATCGATAAATTGTATAAACGCATAAACGTAAACATGCGGCTCAAAATTGCAATGTTCACATAAAATAAGACGCAAGATGTATTATTTAAAAATAATACATCTTGATATTAGTAGAAACAAAATCAAATAGGGATATTTGTACCTGTTAAATATTTTTCAGGTCTAACAACAATTTTACATATATTTTGACAAAATAAAAATTAGCTTATTAAATAAATAAACACATTCCTCATTTACTAAATATAAAGATAATAGTTTTAATAAAACAAATAGTAAAGTGTGTAATATTGGTACACTTAGGCATCGATTAGATTCGTTTCGATTCGCTTTACGTCGCTGTTTCAAATTTCAACATTTCTATCTGCATCGCACGGTGGTTCAGAACTTAATTACATTAGCCAAAAGTCCAATTCTTTGTTAACCCCGATTTCCAAGATTTTAATCTCTTTCAATAGTAAACATATTGAAACTAAGGTGGCCAAAAATTAGATCAAAATATTGGTAATTGTGGGCGTAGCACTCTGCAAAAACCAAATATTTTATGTTGTTTAAAAAAATGTGATTTTTGTAAATTTGATTAAAAGTAAATTATCACTGCTCACAAAATGTTATCAAAAATTACCTGAATTTGTTTTATGTTGGTGGAATAATCATCTATGAGGTTATAAACTATATATTTTTTTTTATCAGACTTGTTTAGAATTTTCTTTTTTTCACAAAATTCAAAAGTTTTAAAATTATTTTCTTCATAATTGAAAGATTTTTTAATTGAATTGTTGATAAAAAAAAGAAAAAATAAATTTGTGTTATATATATATATGTGCAATTTTTTTGTCATTGTGAAAAAAAAAGAATTATATGTTATAACCAGAAGCTTTTCCCGTGAATGTTGTGTTGCAATCTCGCCAACTGTATAACTGTAACTGTGTAATTCAAGGTTTCGAAATTTTTGGGTAAGAATTTCTATATAAGAATCCTATAATAATTTATTTTGTAGTTGTATTGGCCACATTGGAGCTAGTTGTGAAAAGGAAATCTCATTACAAATTGTGTCTAACGATTTTTATTTGGTGACCCAATTATTTCGAAAAATATATTTGGAGGGACGAGAATTAATAGGGAGAACTTCTAACTAATGACGATTTAGCTTTGGATATTACAAAATTTCAAAACCGTTAAAACTTCTAGGCAATCCGATTTATAAAATTTGCAACTGTAATCGTATGTCAAAGTTAGTGTACTGGTTTTCAAGAATAAGGCACCTTCTATTTTTTTTTTTTTTTTTTTTTTTGTTATATAATATTATTATTTATTTATTTTTTTTCTTTTATTTTTTAATCTATTGTCGATTTTTTTTTAAAAGCTACCGAAATTCTAAATTATTGTTTTGAATCATAGTCTAACTAAAAATTTGTAAGAGCCACCGAAATTTTTACTAGCACGTCCGGTATGTATAAGCTGCACAACCACTCTATAGTTAAGGCTTTTGGGGTTCGGTTCATAACAAGTCTTTAAGAAATGCTATGAGGTGTCACTGTAAGTTTTATATCTCAAAAGGTGTTAAACAAATTTTACTACAAGAAGTAAGGCAAAGTCGTCCTATTTAACCCCATATATACTTTTGTACCTGTTTGTACAATATTTCCATTTGAATGAAATTACTCCCAAAATTTTTTCTTGGAACACATACTAAAAATCAATTATGAATTTTAAACATACAGGATCAATAAAAAACAACGACACCAATAACGAGTTAAGAAGTTTAAAAAAGAAACATGTTTAGAACGAATTTCTCAAATATTCGGTGATTCTAGATAACCATGTTATTGATCAGACAATACGAATGATGGGAACACAGAAAGAATGTTCTTTTCAGATCTCGAAAGAACATTTGAAATAACATATGTTAATATAAACCTTATTTCAAGATTTAAAACAATTATCGATGTAATTGTGTGCAATTAACAAATTGATGCTTGAAAATTTGGTGATTATGAGAAGGAACTACAACCTAATATCCATATAGAAGATGCCATTAAGCATCATTTAGTACCTCTTGGAGATCTATCAAAGGAAGCCGAGAAAAAAAGGAATAAGGATTAAAAATTTTATAGAGGACGCTATACCAGAGAAATATTAAAATATTCTACAAATTATGATCTATTTAACATATTAGTCGCAACGTAAGATCTGCGCATCTCTAGCACTCGAAGTCATTGGAAATTATAGCACTAGGATTTAGATGAAGAAACAAAAGGGCTGTTAGAAGACAGAAATATATAGAACTAATATGGAGTATTTTCTGGCTATTTTCCAACTGAGTGAATAATAATTATAATTTTGATTTATTTTTGTTCAAGTAAAAAGTAAAATATACATTAAAAAACTTTTTTTGTCATTAATATTATATAAATAAAAAACAAAATTAACATTAAAAAATGGTCATTTTTTTGTCCAAAAGCAACCGATTCTATGGAACCTGTTCTAGACTTGACAAACTTGGAACCTGTTCACAAAATCTGCTTATAACTTTTTTTATAAGTAAAGCTGTTTCAAAAAACAAATAATCCGCATTTTCATACTAAATGCTATAAAAAAATGAAAAGTTCAATTTTAGCCTTATATTTCTCAACAACTGCAGTACCGATTTTATTGAAATTTAAACTTAAGAAAAACTTAAGAAAACATCTACTCATCACAAGAAAATTTTTCTAATATATCTCTATCGATTCAAAAGTTACGGAGTTTTGACCGATGAAAAACAATTCTGAGCCACTGTGCGTTATTAATCTCGACTAGCGTCGCTATGGTTTCGATTTGCGGTATATAGATAATACTTTTTCTCTGGAAGATAATTGATTCATTAATTTTGTTATTGAGTTCTCTGTAGTTAGAACATCAAAATAGTTCACATATATATATATATATATATCGACGACTTCGTCTTTCTTCTGGTAGTAAAATTTGTTTAACCCCTTTTAAAAGTTCTATTCCACTAAATTTCAAATTTGTCTAAAATATAGTACCTGAGAAAATATTAAATAACACACCAGGTATAAACGATACACTGACACGTTATGCCGTTTCTTAAAGCCTTATTACGAACCTAACCCCAAAGCTGTAATTATAGAGTGGTTGTGCTGCCTACACGTACCGTGCTCGTGGAAATTAGGGTGGTTCTTACCACTTTCTTGTTAGACTATGATTCAAAACAATAATTTAAAATTTATGTAGCTTTTGTAAGAAAAAATTGACGAAAAAAAAAATAAAATAAAAGCAATAAAGTAACAATAATATTATATAACAAAAAAAAAAGATGCTCAGTTGCAGAGTTTAAGACGCAATCACCGCATTATTCTTCACTATCCTAAACCTTGCTATATTCGATTAAAGTAGTTCACATATAGCCCTAAATCGACTAATATAATATTGTCTTTATCTTTTCGTGGAAATAAGTTAAAAAATTAGAATTTCTATTATATGAAAACATATCTTTTTTCAATCCATATTTAAATTTGTAGATCTTACTACTAAGAGCTAAAATATCCCTTTTTAATAACGCAGATTTTTTATTTTAATATTATTGTATTAAAATGTATATTAAAATTAATTTAAGAAATAGGAAATTTGATTTGAGAAATAATATTTAATAAAAAAATAAGTTTAATTTTTTATATACATTTTCTAACATTTACGAAAATTCAGTTGACTTGCAACACAGAAAGTTACTTATACTACAGATGTTTTTGATGGTTTTGTTTCTTGGAGATGAGGAATTTAGCAAAGAAATGAGCGTAAGTCTTGATGCTACCACTCAATCAAATTTTCCGTAGATTTCAATAACAAATATCCTGCCAAACAATAACCAGTACACTAACTTTGACAGACGATTACAGTTGAAAATTTTCTAAATCGGATTGCCTAGTTAGTTGTGACTAACAGACCATTATAAAGCCAATCAGATGACGTATTGGCGAAATTGCAACACAAAATTCAAGGGAAAGCTTCTGGTTATAATTTATAATTCTTTTTTTTTTACAATGAAAAAAAATTTAACATATATATGACACAAATTTATTTTTCCTTTTTTATCAACAATTCAATTCAAAAATTTTTCAGCTATGAAGAAAATAATTTTAAAATTTTTCAATTTTATGAAAAAATTTTTTAAACAAGTCCAATAAAAAAAAAAATAGTTTTTAAGGTAAAATTTTAGAAAGTGGCCTAAACCAAAGTACAGAGTCGCAAAACATGTACAGTTTTCGAACACCTACTTCAAAAAACTGGAGATGTAAAATGCTAGAAGTGACTATACTTATATGTCCTTTGCATGATAGGTGCCTATGTTTCCCGAATCAAAATCCTAAAGTTCATAATATATATTCCCTATTCTGTGCAAAACTTTGATCTTTACACCATCTGGAGCTAGCTTGGCATTAAAATACTTTAATTGTGAGCTCTGGCTAAACAAGTGTCTGTATTTGTGTTGTCCAATACTACAATTTTTCATCCAAGATCGTAAGTTATATGTCCTAGCGTTTTTGTCGCATGCTTCACGCAGAAGGTCTTTAATTTTGTCCCGAATTAAGGAAAGTTAGTCCCATCGTACAACAAAAGAATCCAGTTTTGCCAAAATATTTAATTTATGTAGAATTTCACAGTATTTTCCATCAGTAAGCATGTTCTGCCCGAAAACAATTACCAACTTAGCCAATGGTGGTCTTAGAGTCATTGTCGGAGTCTTTGTCGTTCCAATGACTTAGCGATACCCCCCACATGCCGTATTTGGTATATCGTGAGCGGTATAAATGGTATTCTGGCATAGTTCGTTGGGAACAAAAAGTTTCCACAAGTTGGATTCGTCCAACTTGCCTATGAAAAATTTACCCTCTTATAAATAAATTTATCGACCACCCTAAAATCAGCCAAATATGACGAAGAAAAATCTTCGAGCAATTTTGCATAATCTGCACTATCGAAAGCTTCCACTATGTCTAGCATTTGCTATGACAATAACTAAATCTCAAGGTCAATCGTTGCAAGTATGTGGATTAAATCTTGAAACACCATATTTCTCACATGGACAATTATACGTTGGATGCTCACGTGTTGATAACCCATCATCATTGTTCATATTCGCAAATGAAGGCAAAACAAAAAATTTTGTTTATCAGGGAGCATTTCAATAAAACTTTACTAATTATTTTCCTGAATAGTATAATATATATATGTATATAATATACATAATTTTTATTCACTAGTAAAAAACATTGTACAATAAAACTTTTATAGCTAGTCTTTAATAAGAGAGGAGTATTTTTGGCGTGATCGAAGAAGCTCCCAGTTATCCGTGGTCATCTCCGACTGTAGTAGTGGTAAAATCTGGAAAAGTCGGGATGTGTGTGGACACTTAACTATGTGACTGTAAATGGCGCTTACCCAATACCGAATATTGACGGACTTTTTTCGAGACATCCTTCAGTTTATTGTATTTTTAAAATAGATTTAAAAGATGTCATTTGACAAATTAAACTGGAGGAAAGCTCAAGATCAAATACAGCTTTTACAGTTCGACATCATCGTTTGTATCAGTTCAATTTGGACTGTGTAATTCACCTCAAACATTGTGCAGACTTATGGACATTGTCATTCCGTACAAATTAAAAACACATGTTTTTGTGTACTTGGACGACCATTTGATAGTCTCGGCAAACTTCATTTGGTACATCTGATGGAGGTGGCAATTTCGGAAAGCGGAGTTAACTATAAATGTCAAAAAGAGTAGTTTTTGTCTCTCAAAAAAAAAAAAAAAAAAACAATAAAAAAAATAATAATAAGTATCTTTATCTTTATCGAACAGATTGTGGTACTAGATTTTCTGGTACCTCAATCTGTTCGATATTTAAAACGATTTTTGGGAGTAACTGGGTGATAATCACGCCAGCCTTAAATTTCTTATGGACCGAAGGGACCTTTGTGGGAGGTTAGCAAGGTTCCTAAATTCACAGGGATTTATTTAATCTATAGAAAGCCGAAGTGAGCGGGAAAATATAGTGCCAGATACCTTTTCTCGTGTGCATTAAGGGGAGGTTTTTGCAGACGCTCTGGAGATAGACACTTTACCTTCAATTGATCTAGATGTACTGGAAACTAAATGCGTTTAAAGTCAAATGGCATATCAGATGGAATGATTGGTATTGGAATTAATATACGTTTTCACATTTGTAATTTACAGTTAATATAGTTGCTTCAAAGATATTGTTCAATAACTTGTTAACAGCCAATCTAGTTTCGTTACAAAGACGTGGTTGATTTAAATTGCGAAAAAGAATTATTTGCACACAAATTTTTAATTGTAGAATGTGAGGTGGAGTTCCAAGCAAATCGAGTGAATTTAAAAATTTTGTTGGGTAATTCACAATTTAATGTGGATCCGTAATGCAATCATTATCCGTAATATATGTTTTTGTTTTGCCATTAATTTTATTTTGAATATCAGTATTAACGTCACTGACATCTGCTAAAATCACGCGATCGCTTAACCATTGATGATTTTTATAATTATGTGCGATTTTGGGGTATATACTTGAAATTAAATCTCATTTGGATTTATTAGTAAGACAAAATTTGCAGGCAATGTTATTAAGCCTGTTGTATTGTCAACAGAAATTTTTCTATTTAAAACGTCCAATAATTGGTTAAAAAACAAATGTGCTGAATCGTCATTTTGTAAACGTAAACTCATGTTTACAGTAAATTATAGTTTTAGAACCAAATGCCACAAGTTAGATGATTTTAAACATGCACTTAATTCATCTGCTGGTGGTAGATGTTGTTGTAGTAAAGTTAGTCTAAACTCACCTGGCTATAATATAAGAGCACCTCCAAATGGTTGCTGGTTGTTACGTAAATCATGCAATGTTCGATGCAATGCCTTTTTGTGTGCCATTGTGCATTCATACCATATAATAATCTTGCATAGTTGAAGTACCTTTGCTATTCCAGATGTTTTCTCAGTACCTCCGGGAGCACTAAAGAAATAAAGTCCACCAGTTCCTGCATTAACAGAGTGCATAATATTGTCGTAAACGTACATAGAAAAAACTAAATTCATAAAACCAATTATATTTTTTACTGAAATCGGACCTATTACTGAATTAGTAAAATCAAATATTCAAATTTATAAATATTTTATTGAAAAAATTTTATTATTATTTTTTTTTTTATTAAAATATTTTTACTATTTATAAATCTGAATATTTGAAAATTCTTAAGAATTTCAATAATATGGTTTATTAAAATCAATAAAAAATATTAAATTTTTTGCATATCTTCAAACAGTTTTTATTTTTTATTTAATATTTTTTTTACATTTTCTATAATATATACAATAATTCGGATCGAATGATAGTATTGTATTTTATTTTGTAAATGCATGTATTAAATTTGGTGTAGAGAAGCGAAACTTTTATATAATATTAACTAATTAATGAAGACTATTTTAGATGAAATATAGTTTAACGGTAATACACAGTGTATAGTATGTAGTTAATGTGTAATTATGCTGGTGGAAAATAATGGTGCCATAACTAATAGTTTATGTATTCATGTATAGTAGTATATAAAATATATATATATGAATAAAAAGATATATATGAAATAAAAGAAGATATCAAAACCATCTAAAACAGAAACGCAATCAATAACAAATGCGCAAACAAACTCTGCTTTGGTGCCGTCAAAATCGTACGACAGGGCAATTTACGATTGCAGACATGTATCATTTTGTTAAGGACTACTTTCGCTAAAGACCATTTTCGCAAAATACTTTTAAATGATATGAAATACAAAAATTTAAAACACATTAAATTATCTTCAAGAAATCCAGTTACTTTCACATAATTATATCACGAGAGGGAGCAACATGTTCAGGCACACAACTGATAGGACATAGTATGTAGATAATGTGTGGGGATGCCATTTGTGGGGATTATACTGCAATATACAATAGACCCCATCATTTGTGCGATATATTGCTATATACATACATATTTTGATTCATCTAGAAGATACAAAAATAAATCACTATACATATTTGGTAATGAAATATATACGAAAATTAAGGTAACTAACCTCTGGAATCCTGCAAATGATGGATTTTATATTTTTTGTTTCAACATTTTTATTATTTTATTTATTTTTATATTTTTAATTGTCACAAGCAAAAAGTTGTTATTGTTTTTCGTATTAGTTTAGAATAAATAAATAATATATTAAAATCAAACAATTTTTTTAATAAAATTTTATTTAAAGTTAAATAATGATTTATTAAAAAGATTCTAGTCATAATTTTTTCTGTGGAATAAAATAAATATTATTTTTTATTAAATTTAATTTAAATCCAAATAATGATTTATTTAGAAAATTTTTATCCATAATTTTTTCTGTGTGTTTTTGCTGAGGATTCATGTTTGGTATATTCTGTTGAACAAAAGCGTTTAATGCATTGATATCGTAATTTTTTTTCACATTGTATTCCGTGATCAGATAAGTCTGTAATGGCATTCCCAATGAATTTAAAATTTGAATGAATTTACCATCATATTCTTAATGTAAATTAATGCTTAGTCATACATATCCGGAGAATATTGTAATTCATCATATCTTCATTTGCATTACGTTCTTGGTGTAAAATATCCTCTGTCATGGTATCTTTATATCTTTCCCACAATTCTAATGGATGTGATGGAATACATGTTGATATTATAATTGCGAATAATGTACTAATTTGATATGGAGAACCAGTTTTCGTTAATATTTGTCATACGCATACCCTATGCAGCCATTTTAATATTTCCATTATTATTTTTATTTATTTTATTTATTTATTTTTATTTTGAAAAACGCGCGAGTTTATTCACGGCGTTTCATTTTGCTTCGCAATTCTCCGTTCCTTATTAACAACGCAGACCGGGGCATCAGTGTAAATAAAAATAAAAGGATATAATTTATATATAAAAATATTACGGTAAATTATTAAATTTTTCGTTATAGAAAAATAATTTTCAAATACATATATCTTCTTGACTGACTACAAATTTAGTATATGCAGTTCTCTTATTATAACAATGGTGATTTTCCGTTAAAATAACTTGTTGAATATTTTTCCTAATTGAAATTTGCTTGCATTTCTAATTTACAAATTACAACACTTCCACATATATTTTGTAACTTGACTTATGTGTTTGTTATCTTAAGCATGTAGTAATTAGTGGTGAAATTATTTCATGACCTTCATTTGAATGTTTACTAATATCCTTGTTAACATTTAAATTGCTAACAAGCATAAATTCGTCAACAGGAAAAATTCAACTTAAAGAATATTAACATAAGAATTATTTTGGTATGTTAGACATTTTCCATTTTATGTTTAAATATTGTTTAGCTCTGAAAAAATCTGACCCTTTTTTCTTAGTATAAAGCATAAAATGATTTTTGTTACCTAAAACCTGTAAGGTTCTAAACATTTTTGTCATATCACAGATTGAACATCTCGCTATAAAGTAAAACATAATGTTACATGAATTTTTTTATTCGCTGTTTTCCCCCCGTTTGTATTTCAGCCATCTTTTGAATTTACATAATAGCTACTGCAAAAGGCAAATTTGTGTTTACCAAACCAGAATACCGAAAAAATCCCAACGCAATATTCGGTCTTGTTACTATGGTTGTTTTACATGAAAAACGTGCGAAAAAAGTTTTGCAGTTTGGCAATGGAAAAAGATTTATATGCAAATGACTGTTGTTTGTATGTTGTGGTAAATACGGATAAAAGATTTATATTCTTTGTTTTGGTAAAAGCGCTCTTTAGTTGTAGGCTTAATGTTTGTATAAAAGCCAGTGGAAATTTACATTAAATTTGTTATGCACGTTTAAGTTTCGCGATACTAATGGAGTGTTTTTATTATGTAACCTTAAATCATAAGGTGTCAATACTTAAAATATTTTTATCAATAAATATAATTTTTGGCAATAAAAAATATGGCATATTACTCAGTGCTTTTAATGTTTTTGGAAAATAAATTAAAATTATATAGTTATCAGATAAAACTCTAAAATCGAGCTACATATACCAGGTAAAATTAGAGTAAGTTAAATATAATAAGGGACAAACCTCAAAGAATTGTATGTTATTTATTTATTTATTTATTTATTTATTTTTGATACAAAAGTTATAACATAATATTATAATTAGAGGGCGGGTTTTTATACATTTATTTTTTAAAAATATGCGCCAAAAAATAATTTTAATTTTGTAAAATTCCAAATATACTCTAAAAATGGAAAAAATATATTTATTTTTTTTAGCATTTACTATGTAAAAATAAATTAAACCCAAAAAAAAAATCAGTCTACGGTATGCTAAGCAGAGCAATGTATTTTATATTTTTAAAATCTAAAGATATGTTTTAGAAATTAATGCTAATTTTTATTTTAAATTCGTACTCATTGAGATAAATTTCTTTTCTAACTTACGTATATTTATGACACTGAGTTTAACACAACGTGAACCTTTTATTTATAAAAATAAGTATCATATATTCCATGAAAGAACTGTCAGAAATTTTCCTAGGTCTTCACATTTTGTTAATATTCGGCATGCGCATACCCTATGCAACCATTTTGAAAAAATGCATTTTGAAAAACACTCGAGTTTATTCACGAATTTTATTTTATTATTATTATTATTATTATTATTATTATTATTATTTTCTTGGAAAAAAAATCGAAAGAAAACTTTAAACGCCAAAAACTTATTAAGCTGTAAACGGATTCAAATGATTTAAATTACACATAGAAGAATATGTCCTCTTCAAACGCAGTTATTTAAAAATAATGTTATCACTTTTATAAATGCATTCAAAATGCAAATGTAATTTTAAGATGAATTTATGAAAAATGCCTTTATCTTTAATTTTTATCTACCTCCAATGTTATAAAAAACTATAATGTTTACCGAAAATTTTATTGTAAATTTTCCTGGAACAAAATGGTCCACTATTAAAAAAATAAAAAAATATTCTTTCAGATTTTGTTATATAAAAATAATTTTTTTATGAGTTTATTTTTAAAGTAATTTTAGTTATAAAATTTTACAATTTGTTTTCCAGAATAATTGTGTAATAAACATATTTGTCTTCAATATTAATAAAAAATAATTAAAATAAAAAGTGTAGAAATTTCTGAAAATTGCAATTTTGTTGCAAGTGCTTAGTTAGCAAAAATATTATTTTTACATTTTACAATATCATTTACAATATTTATTGCAATAAACTTTATAATGGTTTTTAAACCAATAAAAATTAAATTTTTGTATGAAAACTGGTGTTAGTTTTTCTAAGCAAATATTAAAAGTGGTAGATCACTTTATCCCAGAGTAATATATATTGCATTTTTAGTAAAGACCTTGCTTTAAAATATATTAAAAAAATTAAAATCGAAGGGGTAGAAATTTGTCAAAAATGCATTGTAAAACTGCAATTGCACTACAAGTGCATTTTTAAATAAACAATTTACCCACGCATTATTTCCTTTAAAGAAGTTTCAGTTGGCCTTCATTAAACACTTGAATTAAAAAATTGATCCAATCAATCAGGTAGATGATTGTATGAATTAAACACTTATATAAGAAATAAAATTTTATTTAAATTTTATTTTTATATTATATCCACTTGAATATATTTATTAAACTAAGATGCAAAATGAAACAACTGTTTTAATTGAAAAATATACGGTAATAATTTTTTCTGTGTTCATCAACAGATATGATAGGAGCGTATTTGAATAATAGCAGTTCAGAAAAAGAGTAGTCTTCTAAAAACGAGACATTAACTGATAGTAGAATAATTGAAATTAATTTTTTTTTTCTTTTTAGCTTTTCCAAATCCTTTTTCTTTAATAACAGCTTGCAACTTTATTTTTATTTTTTCTTGATGTTATTGTAAACTTTTAAATTGAATATGCGTTTTCAAACAAATTTTTCGTACAAATTTTGTCTCTAAAAAGTGTTTTAAATTTAAAATTTGTTTGTGAATATGGGGGTTAGAGACGTTATCATTTTTTGAAATCGTCAAAATATTGTTCGTAATATTTTATAGTATTAAGCCAAGATGAATATTTCGTAATAAGTGATTGAGGAGGAATTGGCAAATTGGGATAATTTTCCTTTAATTCGGCAACGCATGTAGGGGCTTTCAAATATATATGTTTTTCATATAAAATCAGCGAATAAATGTGATTAAAATTGCGTTGGCTAAGCAAGTTACTTGCAAAATGTTTGAATAAAAAATCTTAATAGCTTTTGCTGATTTTACCGTATATGAAACATCATTCGATGACTAGAAATAAGAGAATTGATTTCTATTAAATTCTCCCCAACAATTTGATTCAATTTCGTGATTGACACTTTAAATTTTTTTGAAACCTAATTTATTTCTTTTCGTTGAATATTGTATTCTTTCTCCATGTAATTTTTTCTTGTCGTTGGTTCAGATGTAAAGACTACACATAAGTCTAAAATGAAATTATTTATATACGAATTTATGGTTAACAATGATTGCGAAGCTTTCTGATTGCTTTTCTGTAACAATTCTAGATGTTTTTTACTGCCTTACTGCAAATTGTACAAAAAAGAATTTTACCGTCTGGTTTAAAAATTCATTTAAACTTACATTCAAAATTTTATCATAAGAAATTTTATTTGATAAGCTTTTTCTAACAATTTAATATAATATTCTTACAAAAAAAAAAAAAAAAAAAAAAACTAGCACTAAAGCATAATACAAAATTTTCGCAAAAACTCTTAGTGCCGTTAATCTTAAATAGCTTTCCTGATTACAATATCTTCTATAGATATGTCGGATTTTACAGCAGATCGAATTCTAGAAATCGGGTAGTTTGTCCGCAAGCATATGGCAGTAAAAACAATGTACAAAATTTGATGTTTTTTAGCTTTTTTTAATTTACTGAAAAATTTTGTTTGAGTACATTCTGACAAAAGTATTACACATTCGGGTAATAAGAAACCTTAACAAGGAGATGCAACTTGGTTCAGAAAAAGAAAAAGTCACAAGAATAAAAAATAAAAATATTTTCAATATTTTATATTAGCCTAGAAAATATACGTTTTTGCTGACTTTTCTTCCAAAGTACCAGTTTTGTACACAGAAAATCGAGAAAATGGTGCAGAATAGTAACGAACTAAAAACAATAAATATTTACAAAACAATTTGTCGTATGACAGGTTTACTCAAAATGCAGCAAGATATGTGATTGTTTTGCTTCTTTAGTCTGCATAAACTCGAATAATCATAACAACAAACAGTGACATGCAACAGAATTTTGTCATTACAATAGAAGCATCCAGAATTGATAATGTTATTTTAATCCCAAAGTTCACTCAAAAAATTTTAGATTAAGTGATTGTAGTTTACTTAAAAAGCTTTACTTTGTGTTAAAAAGGAATAAAAATTTAGTTATTTCTCAAGGAAATTTATGTTTATACATGTAACTATCAAAAAAAAAAAAGTATTTTTAGTCAAAGTTAATATTTTCAGTAATTTGTTCTTCCCTAAAACAAAACTGAAATTTTATAACAAAAGGTATTCTAAGCTTTTATTATCAAGGAAACAAAATAGTAATAATAAAAAATGAGAAGTAAATTAAAAAAAAAAAAAAATACAACAAATATATAAAAATAACCTGGCAGGGGTATTTCTTGATCAGCAGTATCTCTCAGAAGTAGAAAAATTGGCGGGAAATCTTTTATTTTGGAAAACTGTTAAGATTTGAGTACAAAACGTTACTTTTTAGCATTAAATGACTATGATTTACAATCTTATTTCTATTCTATTTGAATTTGAAGGAATAAAAAATAAAAACAGGTACTTTTATTATTTTGGTAGATAATTGTTGAAATAAACAGTAGCTACTAATATTTTGGTATGCTATATAGTGTTGTAAAAATAACAGCAAAATCTGTAATCATATATTTTAAATGAAATGTGATCTGTTTTTTAAATACAATAATATTTGTTTGTAATTATTTTTCTGATAAATTTATTTACATAATTTTTTGAGTTCATATTTAAACTACCCAGAATTTTGGTAATTGTAGAGGAATTATATTCAAGATAAAATCGAATTTAAGACGGCCCCAGCACTGCACAAATGTAATTATTATTTTTATATAAAATGATGTATTAGTTAGTTTTCATTTCAACCCAGACCTTAGTTACTAATAATTTTATTTATTAAAATCACTTTTTAATAAAATGTTCATTAACTTTTTCAAAATTTGCGTTCTACCTCAAAATAAAGAATAGCAAAATAAAATTTTAACAAATAAAAAAAAAAAAAATAACAAAAAAATTAAAAATATGCATTATTAAGAATAATATTCAAAAAATAAATATTTTGAACTAAATATATGCACTAGCAAACCAATGCCATTTTTTAGTAAAATGTCCAGTTCGGACAGATAACTACATTAGATAGTTTTTAAATGCTCCAGAAGAAATATGCATTTGCATTAAAATCAGCCCTTTAATTATAATTTTGTAATTACCATAATTTGAAAAATCTTTAAAACCTAATGTTTTTAAAATACTATTTTTTTATTTTGCTTCATTACTTAAAATTACCTTTAATTTTCAACATTCAATGGAAAAAGCCTCTAATAATAGGTACTAAAAACAAGGAAAAAAAACCTCTAATAATAGTTACTAAGAAGCACCCCAAAATTTTTATTTCTATTTTTCAATCTATATATATATATCTTTACTGTTCAAAATATTTTTTTATTTTTTTTAATAGGTGTGGGATTTATATTTTTTTATATAAATATCCAATATGGAAAAAAAAGATATCTGAAAATAAATATCAGTATAGAAAAATTTTCAAATGATTGTTTTTTTATTCATGCTTTTGTTTTTATTTTGTATGAATACATTTAAAATACTTTTTTACTCAGTGAAATTGTTGTTGTTTAGAATTTTCTTTTTTCATCCGATGAAAAAGTTAAAAATAAATTTAAATTTTTGTGAAACATATCACAAATGATGTTTCATTTTTTTGGCTCCATGAAGTAACTCCCCACGATATAACTCCCCAAAGTAAAAATGAAAAAGGTTCCCAATTTTGGGGAGTTATTTGATTATGCAATAATGCCCCATTTTTAAAATTGAAATAAAACCCCAACGAAATAAAGTAACTCCACAAACAAAAATGAAATTATTCCCTATTTTTGGGGTTTTATTTCATTATGAACTAGATCCCCATTTTAAGAATGAAATAAATCCCCATTTTATTTTATTATATGCCCATTTTTTATTTACAAAAACGTTCAGTTTTTTAACTATATACTTGCGTAGAGTCTTCAACGGTATTTCTACAATAAGAACAACATTTGGAGCTTTGTTTTTACAAACTACACACTCATTTTCATTGCTAGCAATTGGTAGTTGGAGATCCTCATCAGGTAATTCATCGTCTAAATTTTCATCTTTGAAAATGTCTAGTTTAGGCACCATGTTAACACATACTTCATTCTTTTCATAGACCATTCGTGAAAGGAATACATTCACTGTTATACTACGTTTTTCTAGCAGAAGACTTGCTTCCTGAATTTTTTGTTCTTTGTTCAGTCGTCTTATTTTTTTACTAAGTGATCCACCACTTTCACACAACATGGCAAAGTGTCTGCTTTTATAAAACTCCTCATTTCTAATTAGTCCCACGAATTTAAAAAAATTACTGTGTTTTTCGGCAAATCGACCGGGTACGCCATTATATGCCTCGACAGCGGATGTCGTTCTGGTTTTTTGATTATAAACGTTAAAATTATTACATCCCACCTAATTTGAAATCAAATTATATTAAACATTTCATGAAATTACAAAAAATAGGAGTATATATAACAAAAATTCTCCCGAATTTTTAATTTTTAAACAATTCGAATTTTAACACAGTTTTATATAAAACACAATAATTAACTTATCATCGTACAACTAAATATGATGTTATATAAAAAATCAACGAATTATAAATTCTGGTAATTAAAAAAATTATTTTAGTGCATATCGGGTTATAGATTAAAAATTTTTAATCTACAACCCGATATGCACTAAAATAATTTTTTTTAATTACCAGTATTTCTAATGCGTTAAAAATTACTTTTTAAGTTATTTCATGAAATTGATTATAAAAAAATAAATTATAATTGATTAATACTTACCAAAATCCCATAGTTTTTGCTCGGGGAAAAATAAAATTGATTGATTATCTAATTGCCGATTCATAATCCGTTACAAAAAAAGCTGGATCCAAATCAAATATATTGTCTTTAATATATTGTAGTACGGCACTATATATCTCAATTGTTTTTTTTTTATCCATTAGGATAAAAAACATTGGAAAAATCTAATAAAGATATAGTATATTTTAAATTAATAAAAAATAATAATTAATGTAAATAGTTTACTTACCTCTTCAAAATATTCAATATATATAACAAGAAGTTGCTTTAAACAACCTTGAGGAACAATTTTAAATGATGCATCCATTAAATATGTCCTTCGCGGTTGCGAAAAATTTTCCTTTACTAAATCTATCATTTTCAAACAAACAGAAAGAATAGTTGTCTTCCATTACACATGCTGAAAAGAAATGCATTGGATTTGATTCGTCTTTGCTCAAACCAAACGTTGTCCAAACATTTTCTAAATTAAACGCTTCCACTATTTGAATTGAATTTTTCGGTGATGTTATTAAATTTTTACTACCAATATATTGCAATCCTCATTGAATTTTTGGAAATGATATTTTTTTGCAGCAACTTGATCACTAAAGTAAAAAAAATTTAGGTTTTGAATTCAAATATAAAACTTTTTCTCTTACCTTTCACAAATCTGGCGGAAAGAAGATCTTATTGAACTCATCACCGTTTTATCGCCTCCAAGAACTCGTGCAAGATCTTGGCAATTATTTTTTATTTTATTTAGAGCTTCTAGCTCATTGTAAATTTCTTCTTCATTCTCGCGGTTGTGTTATACATATTTTTTAGCAACGACACAGTCCATTTGGAAGAAGATTGACCCTAGATTTGCAAGATTTATTTTTGCACACGTATCTTCCAGTAACATTGTAAACCGATTTTTTTATATATAACATTTTTTGATCAATTATATACAGTAATTGACTATTTTTCCGGTATCCACTTATCACTTCAAAATTCATTGTTCTTAAATTATTCACCGATCTTAAATATACGACGTTCTGTTTCAAACTAATTACGTAGTAACAATTTTTATTTATGAATGAACAATATAAAGAGTAAATATAAAGGGGTATAACTTGCATTTTTTCCAAATCTCAAGTTTATTGGAAATGAAATAACTCCCCAAAAAATATTTTTGGGGATTTATTTCATTATGAAATAACTCTCCAAAAATAAAAATGAATTAAGTCTCCAAAAAATTAAATAATGCCTCAATTATCGTTGATGCTGCGCTCTGTACAAAATTTAGGGGACTTCTTTCATTTTTACTTTGGGGAGTTATTTCATGGATCCAATTTTTTTATTTCGATCAAAATGATAAAAATTAAATTGTTGGTGTAAATAAAAAAAATATAATAAAAAAAATATAAATTTTTATTATTTTTTGAATACCAAAGATTTTTTCGATTGAAATACATATTTTACATATTGTTTTTTAGTACCAAAATGCGGTCTCTAGTTTTAAACAGTTATATATCATGTTATAGATACATTTATTAAGTACGTACTCGTAAATAAATGTAAATTTTAAATTAAACTTTTTCATCAGTATTTTTTTTCTTTTCACCACCCATCGCAACATAAAACTTTTTAATCAAGTGTATTATATCAAAACAAATTCAAACATACATAAATGTATGGTATGTTTTAGTACTTACACATCTGCGTTTTATTATGTATTATACATATATTGATTACCGTAATAACATTTGTAATCATTCCTACACCAGGCAGAGTGTGTTTGGGAATTTAGTTTTATAACTCAAAAGAATAAATGTAAATGTGATAATATTGAGTACAACTTAAAAATAAGCGAATCTTAAATTCCCTGCACCGATCACATAGTATTTTTAAAAATTTTTATATTGCAATAATTTTTTTATTTACTTACTTAGAAATTTTATACGTCCACAAGAGTATACTATTTTAACTCATATTTCTCAAAGAAATCGATTTTGTAGTAACAACAGACATCTGGAGTCAATTACATTCTCTTAAATCTGAAATCACATACATATGTGCCCACAAAACACAACACGGTTTCTCTCACAAGTTTTTCATTATTTTTTTTAACTCGGTCTTATACCTTTATGTTTATTGAAAATTAAAGGCGACTCTTTTTTCTTTTTTTAATTTGCCAACATTACTTATGCGATCTAACAACGATCGCATAAGTAATGTTGGTTGTAAAGTATATATATATATATATATATATATATATATACATATATATATATATATATATACATATATATATATATATATATATATATATATATATATATATATATATATATATATGTGTATATGTATATATTATACTATCAGTGGTATGATCCTTAAACAAATTGTTTGCCGTCAAAAAATATTTTTGAAAATCTGTAAATAGTCCTGTAAAATCTGTAATCAGTTATTGTTTTGTCAAAAATTAAAATTTTGTTTTATTAGAAAACTAGATGAAAAAATATGATGAAAGGATGTTAAAAGTCTGTGATCACTTGTATTCCTTACTCAAAATTAATCTAAATCAAAAAGAGCGAAATTTTGTGATATCTAATATTTCTCACCAAAAATCGATTTCATTTCATTAAATTCCATTTCACATGGAAACAAGGGGCTCGAGTAAAGTGGACGAAATCCTGTGGTTGCTTATAAAGGTGATAGAGCAAAGAAACCGAAGTTCTGTGATTACATATATTTCTCACCAAAGATGTTTTACGAAAATCGAAAAAATAATTTTGAAAACACATTACAGGTGCTAGAGTAAAAAGAACAAAAAATTGTATCACTTATATTAATCACTGAAAATCGTTCATTTATTTATTGTTTTGGGTGAACCGATGGCCTAGTTGGTAGTGAGCTAGTCTTTCAGTCTGGGGGTTGTGTTTCACTACAACGACCTATGGTCTTATTTACTCCGCTCGGTTAGAATTAAAATATAATTTGTAATTAATTGTATTGTAATTATAAAATAAATAAATAAATTTTATACAATAGAGGCACTAAGTGAACTTTTTGTGATAATTTATATTTCTAATCAGAAGTCCAAAAAGCAAGGAAACTAGAGGCGGTAGATCAAAAAGGACACTTAAATTCATTAATTTGATTTATTTACTTGTTTATTTATTTTGTATTATTATTTGAATGGTAATTTTTGATATTAGCATTTTCTTAAATGTCAATTTTTGTAATTCTTCCAAAAATTTAAAATGGTGAAAATTTCTTTGAAAATTAATACAGCGGTACCGTTTGGCGGCTTTAGTTGCCAATTATCCCTTTTTCAATTACCTGACTATTTTTTTATCCCTTTTTTTAAAATGGAACTTTATGGCGACTATGTGCTAAATGACAAGAAACTAATTTGTTTGAGATATCTCGACCAATTATATATTGATTAAAACAAAGTAATTAATTATTTTGAGATTGTTTCACAATATAGTGATGTAGAAAGAACCTCAAAGAGTTTATAAATGAACTGAAACTGTAAAAAACTAAAGCCGAATCTGTTTGGACTGGATTGTAAAAATTAAAAAAATATATTTGACGAATAATTTGTATTTTTACTTTGACTCATAGCTGTGTCTTGGCGGAAATCAGATCGGTATTGCAGAAATTTTGTACGATAAAATTTGCAACTAATACTTACATATATGAGACTAAGCCTCAAACAAAAGAAGGACTTAAAATATTAAAATCTCCTCCAGTTTATATCTCATGAATACAAAAACTCCTCCAATTCAAAACAATTTCAATGTTGTTATTTCTTTTCAAAAATATACTAGTAGTGATCTAATAAAGGCTAATAGCAGTTTTTTTTTTTACTTTAAATTGAGAGAGTTGTAAGTTTTATTCACAATCGAAGTAGGAAAATTAAACAATTTGAGTTGCTTTTTTGGTATGAAAACTCTGTACATATGTAAAATTAATTACTTTTTAATTTCGGTTATTTAAAATCAGGGTTCGTAACTGATGAATTTTACCATAAAAATCATACAATTAATTTATTATTTTTGTTTTATTCTAAGCAATATAAAAGTTATTTCGTGAATGATAAAATTATTAAACCGAAAAAAAAATATCGGCTAAGGGAAAAAATCGCCAAAATGAAAATAACGCTAAAATAAAAAATCGACTAAACAAAAAAACGCCGAAAAGGAAAAATTTTTAAAACGAAAAAAAAAATGGTAAAAAAAGGAAAAACAAAACAAAAACAAAAAGAAATCGTCAAAACTAAAAAACTTGATAAAATGAAAAAAAAAATTAAGCATTGGCAAAATGAAATCGGAGACGAAAAACTCGTCAAAATGAATAAAAAATAAATAAATTAATAAATAAAATAAAACTTCCAATGCAAATATTAGGCAACATGAAAAAATCGCTAAAAAGTTTTTCAGATTTTTATTCGACTCTTTGCGTTATTTTATGCTTTAAGAATTTTGAAAATTTAGTAGAAAAACCAGTATTTTTAATTGGTTAAACATATATATATATATATATATATATATATATATGTTGTAAACGTATTTATGTATTTTACATATTGAAAGCTTGTTCATTATTTTATAAGTTAATCAAAATATTGTTTACCAAAGTTTATTTACTTTACAATATTATACCTGGGGGAGCACCGTAGGTATAATATAGTATATGCTTATTATTCAATTTTATCCTCTAAGTGAACTACATAAATCTCAGCACATTAGCTAAAACTTTTTCTGATATAATATAATTTTTCAAACATTTATTTTTAAATTTTATATACCTATGTATATTAGATTACACAAAAATTTACCGACTTTTGAAATTTGACCGTAACTCCCCCTAGATTCTTTCGTTGGGATGCAAAAAGATATTGTGCAAAATATTAGTAAAATTGAATATCGGTAAAATTTGCCGCATTGGAGCTGAAATTTGTATGGTGCGTTTATATGAAGAAAATATGGCTTTTTTACGGTTTTGAATAAAATTTTGCTATTAAATACATTGCTTTGTAACAAAATATTAAAACAATGTCATAATCCACGCATAATTATCTATCAAACAAGATACAAAAAAATGTTTAAGTTATTACGAATTTCCCAGAGCATTAATGTGTTTTTAAAATGCTATTTTTAATTAAATTTGTTCTATAATTATTGAAAAATATGTTTTTTTTTCCACAGGGTAATCCCTTTTTCATGCTCGGTTAAAAAATGTTGAAATTTTTTAAAACTGTTTCAAAACTCTAATTTCAAACTTTAAAAAATTTCGTTAAACAAATTTGAAAAAAGTTTTAAATAGAGCTATGAAAGTTTATAGGCAACACATCACAAAATAAAACTGAAAAATAATTAGGTCAATATCTTGTATGACTAAGCTCAACCTGCGATTTGAATTATGTGGATTTTTGCAAACGGGCATTTTTTTCGGTTTTTTAGTTATAAAGTGAATTTTTGCAGAACTGTCATTCAAAATAACATAACATAAAACATAAAACGTATATCAGGAAATATTTCTGAATTTTTTAGGAAAATTGGACAAGGAGAAACTGTAAAACGCGAAGGTCAAATGTCAAAATATTGAAATTTTAAAAGTTTCAAGGAAAACATAGCGAAAACTTATTTATTTTTATATGAATTTCCATTAAATTGGATGGAAATATAACAGTGTAGAGAGAAATATAACAGTAAGACTTTCGTTGATAACATCAGTAAGAAGGCAAATATAATCCCCAACAGAGCTTGGGGTCAGCATTTTATAAACGCTCCTACCCTTAAATATTTGTAAGGTAAATTTTATCAATTAATATCATGGACAAACAAGATGATAATCATCTCAATCCGACAAGTAAAATTATACTGAACCATCACAATTCCTCATAGAAATTACTGCATCCAATTCCAGATAAAAATAATTTTTCATGATGATTTCATTAAAAATTTTAAATATTTGTTTAGTTTTCTTAAAAATTTCAGAATACATTTCCCGAGATATGGTTTATCTTACTGTTCTTTGTTTAGTATTAATATCAGCTCAAAAAAATTTGATTTACAACTAAAAACCGCAAAAAATGCCTTTTTGTCGAAATTCGGAAAACTTAAGTCATACAAAATATCGACATAGTTCTTTTTTAATTTTATTTCTCGCAGTTATCTCGTAGTTACTATTGAAAATTTTTAAAAAGCATTTCAAATATAAAAAAAACTCACCAAAAAAGGCGATTTTTTGAAAAGAGCGGCCAACAGCTTCAATACGTAAAACGCTTCTTCAAATTCATTTATTTGATAAAAACAAAATATTAAATTCAATTTTAATAATAGTAAAATTATTTGTAATAATTTTTATTATTGCAAAAATAAAAATTTATTAATAAAAATATTTAACATAAAATTCTCTTTTTATTAATAAAGTTCTGTACTTTTGAACGAGATCTTCACTAGAACTCCAAGTTTACAAATACCCGTTTAACAAATTTAGGACTGAAAAAACGTTTCTCCGATGCACTGCAAGGACATAAAGTTAAAATATAATTTAGGATATATTCATCAAATCTATTATTTAGTTTTCCCAATCCGCTCCAAAAATTTTCGGCATTTATATTTTAAACAGCTATTGATAAATATTATCATTACCTTTATTTTTACAGTTTGAGTTCATTTATAAATTCCTTGGGGTCTTTTTTTTACATCAGTATATCGTGAAAGGATCTTAGAACTATTAATTTCATCCTTGAAATAGCCCTAAAAAATTTGAAAATTTTTTAACAAAGCATGAAAAGGGGTTTGAGGAAACGAAAACGTATTTTTCAGTAATTGTGGTTCAAATTAAATTAAAAATAATATTTGGATTATACATTTCTCAAAAGATGTAAAATTTGTTTCTACACCTCTTACACAAGTGCTCCAAAATATAATAATGAACTGGGGAATTCTCAAAAACTTAAACATTTCTTAACCGATTTCTCCTTTTTATACCTTGTTTGATAAACAATTGCGTGTAGATTACGATTTTTTAACACTTTCTTACAAAGCGTTTTATAGCAAAATGTTTTCTCAAAATTGCAAAAAAACATAATATCCCATATAAACGCACTATACAAAGTTCAGGTCCGATGCGGCATGGATTAGCGATATCATATTTCACTAATATTTCACGCAATATATTTTTAGATTCCAATGAACGAATCTAGGGGAGTTACAGTCAAATTTCAAAAGTCAGTAAAATTTGGTGCAGTCTAATACACATGTTTACTTATATTTGTATACTTAGGTAAAAATAGAAGCAATCAACTAACAAAATTATAAGTATTTTCCATAGAAAACGTGACATTCATATTAAACAAATGTCACTCTTACGGCAAGATACATTGAAAAATGTTAAAGAGATGTTGCTTAAAATAGTTTATGAATGTTAGGCAAATACGTACATATAGTCGGTGTTATTTTCCCCTGAAAATTATAAACATAAAGTTTCATTTGTAAATTATTAAGGGATTTTTAGAACACAAAATGTTATGTTTTGTTTATTAGTACTTTAGTAAAAATATGTTAGTAATGAAAAGTTATTTGCTTTTAATACAATATATAGTGCTTGCTTAAGAAAGTGATAGAAATGATTTTATCAAAAAATATTAAGCTTATGCTAAAAAATATAAAAATATTACTTTTTAATTTTTAAAGATTTCACCAAACGTTAGTTAAATGTATACCTTTTATTATTTATAAAATTCAAAATAATATATAAAAAATTCACATAAGTGTAGCTTTTCTTATCCCTCTGGCTTCTATACACTTCTTGCCTATAAACATAAAAATTGCGATTTTTCGTAGGTAAAATCCCTAATATAAATTAAAAATTTAATTGACAATTTTTTGCGTATTTTGTTTTGCGCATATATTGTTATAAATTAAAAATATGTCCAATTAAACTATTTATAAAAGATTAAAAATTATTTCAATGACCTTATTAATTGTATTGAGTACTCAAAATTTAAATTTTATAATATTTTTTTAAACAATTTAGCAAAATGTTTAAAGTAATGTATTATAATAATTGGTCTGAGTAGGTAAACATCAAATAATTGACTATGATTTTGAATTGAAACAGAATTTAAGATTTTTCTTTGTAATATATATATATATATATATATATATATAAGTAAACTTGACAACATTATAAATTTATGATTAATAGGAAAACCAGGCTTTTCAACCGTTATATTTTCGCAAAATTTCGTAAAATTTTAAATATTGTTTTTTAAAATTTTCCGATTTAATAATATTTTTTCCTATAAAAGATCATTAAATGATACGAAAATTTAACAATGCGATTTTTTTTTTTTTTTTTTTGTAAAAATAACAAGATTTAGTATTTTGAAATCAAACAAAACCTGTGGAAGTCATTCAGTTTTATCTAGAATAACTTAATAAAAATAATACATTTCTCATTTCTTTTCAAAAGATAAGAAACAAATAAAAAATATAAGAAAATATTTTGCTTTAAAATATGTGAAGAATATTTTGCAAAATTTAGAAAATATTTAATAACTTCTGGAGTTTTAATCATTTTTATACAATGGAATTTAAAATTTTGTAAATAAATGTGTTTATTCTGAAAGCAAAAATTCAAAAAAATTATTTTAATTCCAAGGATGAGGAAAATAAATTAAGAAATATTAAATAAATCATTTAATTTAATTAAACTTATATTAAAGACTTTAATACGTTAAGTTTCTCTACAGTTTAATATCTCAAAAAATAAAAAAATAATATATATATATATATATATATATATATATATATATATATATATTTGTCTTTTAAAATTTTTTCATTTCAAGTTTATCAATATTAGTGGAAAATAGAATTTGTCCAATTGAAATGAAAGGAAAGTTTTCTCTATGTTATACGAAAATATTATTAATAGGTTTTGCGATAAGGGCGTTTATTTTAATACGTATATATTTCTCCATTGAGACTTTTTATATGTATTAGGTTAGATTCTTTGGGCAGCTATCTTGTCAGTAAGAAACAGCTCACTAGGGACCAATTTGGTCCCTTTGTAAAACCCTGAATTATCATATGTTACTAACTCCCATGTCCAAATGAACCAACCCAACGCATGTATGAAAGAACGGACTTCCAAAATTAGCAGTCCTGAGCTCGGCATGAGTGGTATAGTGGCATAAAAGATAATCCACCCTTTTCTCCTCTAGCCCTAGTCTCCTAGCATGTGCACCAGCAATCTAATACCCTGTGTCCACGGCCACGATAGTCCCATGATGAAGATAGATCGAGATTTATAACATTAGGCCCTAATTGCCTCGAGGTTGAACATGTGGGTTCATTTGTCCATCTATCCTATGCAATCTTCAATAAGTTCCGCAGAATTATAGATCTGGAGGCCGAAAGCGGTACCCGAACCCGTTGCTCTGTATCTTCCCCTCGAAGAAGAGATCCATCTCTGGCTAGTGCATCCGCAATAAAATTACCCGGAGTGCTTAAATGACCCCTAACATAGACCAGCTCCAGGTTTGAAAGTCTCGCCATCTTATTCAGAGATATCCGACATTCATGTACCAATCTGGATGTCGAAAAAATACCCTAGAGCGATTTGATCTCGGCTTGATATCCATAGGTAGGTTATTGGGATATCCACTCCCAATAACCTACAGTAGTTTTACCAGTTCACTGCCCTCTTTATGACCGACATCTCTGCTTGAAGAATGCTGCAGTGATCTGGCAGTTTAAAGTGTTTTTCCTCCCCCACCTCCTTCAGCAGATTTGGACCCGTCAGTATAAACTTCAACTGAACCAGCTCTTAATTCTAGAGTAATTGAGATTGATACTGAGAAATCTCTGCCAAAAAGGGTATGGGGATGTAATAATCGATATTGCTGGAATACAATTAAGGAATTTATTTATTTAATAGCCAATGAAATAACAATTTCTTACAGGCTAGCATATATATTATTCTTAAAGCTATTTACAATAAAATATTTTCATAATCATTCAATAACAAAAACTTATTATTTAACTAAGTTAAAAATACTCCTCTTAATGCGGATTGGATTTAATGAGAAATCAATATATGGATAGAAACTGTTGAATTGATTGCATATACGTCTCATGGAATCAAAGTTGGCATAATTTTTTCGAAAATATTTTATTTTTAATAGAGTATAATTTCTAGTTGGACGATTTGGGATTACGAATTGGATCTTACGAAACAGGAACTCAGAATTAATTGAACCGTTTACTAAATTAACTACAAATGAAATATTCATATATTTTCTCCTACTTTCAAGAGTAGAGAGATCAATAAGCTGTAATCTAATTTCATATAATGGCAAATTAATATTAAGATTCCATGGAAGATTACGAAGCCAAAAAATATTGTTTCTGGACCGATTCAATTTTCTTTATATGAACCACGGAAGCATATTCCAGGATTGGTCTTATAAGAGATATGAATAATTGCTTGGAAACGTAAGGATCATTAAACTCTCTTCCCCAGCGCTTGAAGAAACCTAGAACTCATTTTGCCTTATTAACGATTTGCGAAACGTGGGAATTAAAGGGTAGTTTACAATCAAGCAACACACCCATATCAAGAAATTCTTCGACTAGATGAAGTTGAATTCATTTATTGTATATCTACAGAGTACTGGACTTCTTCTGTAGAACATCATGTGTTTACACTTTCTTAAATTCAGATCCATTAGATTCATCATACACCTATCAGAAAGATTGTCAAGATCTGATTGGAGTAAGGAACATTGATGGGAATAGTTCAAACTATGGAACAGCTTTACATCATCAGCATATATTAATATTCTAGAATTCTTAATACAAGCTGGTAAATCATTTATAAATATTACGAATAATAAGGGGCCGATATGACTACCTTGTGGAACACCAGATAAAACGAGAATGGTTTTTGATGTACATTCTCTGAATAATAAACATTGGTATCTATTTTTAAGATATGTGGAAATCCATTTAAGTAAAAATTTGAACAATAGGAGATCATGGTTTACTTTATCGAAATCTTTACTGAAATCTGTGTATATTGTGTCTGTCTCTAAACCGGAATCAAATGCGGTTATAACTGAGGTTGTGAACTCCAAACGGTTATTAGTAGTGGAACATCCTTTTTTAAATCCATGCTGAAATGGTGAATGATAACGTACAACTTGATGCGAAAGGATTTCAATACCTATATTTTCGAAAAGTTTTGGAATAACACTTAATTTAGCAATACCTCTATAATTGGAAATGTTGGATCTGCTTCCGGATTCAAACAGAGGTATAATATAAGAGTTAAAGGTATAATATATAAGTTAACGGTGATATTCCAAAGAAGCGGAGATAAAACTCTTCCTTGCGGAGTACCCGTATTTTCTACATTGTAAATGGTAGATTCACATATGTTGGATATTATAATCCTATTGTTTAGAAATATCTATATTGGATTGATGTTCGGCTGATGAATGTCCAGTCTTTCCAGAAACAATTTGATTGCCTCCCGAGTCATATTATTAAAGGCCCTTTATAAGTCGAGGAAGGTCACTAATGCATATTCCTTATGCTAGAGAGCTTTTTGAACATACTCTACGAGCGAATATAGTGTAGACTCAACAGTTATACCCTTCGTATAGGCATGTTGAGACTCTGATAATAGGCGAGGGTTGATCGTTCTACGTAGGTGTAGGTCGATTAGCCTTTCCAGTGTATTAAAGAAGAAGGAAGACAGACTGATAGGTCTGAAGTCCTTCAGTCTTGTATCTGAGGTTTTACCCCCTTTATGGATAAAGACCACTGTTTATCTAGTCCATGATTCAGGGATATAAGCACATGACAAGCATCCTGGGTATATCTGAGTTGGACAGGGAACTATTAAATCCTCATCTAAGGTCTCTTGAACGCTCATTGTCCAACAGCCTCATATTTTCTGGATGAAACTTGGAACAGTATATGATGATGCCAGAATTTTACGTAATCGACGTAATCTTTTTACACCGCTACAGAAAGCCCTCCAGAATTTCCGTTTCGTTTCAAAGAGAATAAATATACTGAGTTTTTTGCTTGCTACTAAAAAATATCGTATTCTACCTAGTCCCGTAGCGTATAACTGCTTAAAGTTGTCCGCACGTAGTCCACAAAATTATCGCCAATGAGGGCGGACTCGTCGACTACTTCGTCCACTCCTCTTGAGCAAGAGAACTAGCATTCTCCTCACAAGCATTTGATCATCATCGGTAGACGTGTAGGAAGATCGACTCAAAACCATAAAAAATTTTCCCACTTTTTCACAAGGGGTGGTAGTGACTCCTTGCTCATCACAATTACAATCTTCCTTGATGCTCAGCCGGATTCAGAAGCTCTTGTCTCCTTCCAGTCGCCTGTAGGGGTCTTAGGATTTCCGACCCGAATGAGTCTCATAATCTCCTCTTGTTTGGATGGTACGTCCGGTGCTCGGGCTCTTGATCGACTTGGGATCTCTTCAATGGAAACCACGTCCAGTCTTGCGCCTTGCCATATGGTATCCAAAAGAGCAATCGCCTGTTTCAGTAGCAGTGCTGATCGCTACTTTAACTCGTTTACGGTACTGTCCCGTATCATCACACTACATATATGTATGTATGTTCATCAAAGCTGGTGCGAACTCGGAGGCATCTCGCTTCTTTTACTTCCAGAATTGGAAACCGGTGCTGTTTGTTTTCCGTCTTCCTCACTGCTTGTTTTGTTCGTTTTTATTTTTCGTTTAATCAAATTTGTATCATACGAGTATGCTCGTAACGGGTTGTACCATCCATTCATTGACGGTGTACATAGAATTGGTTACTTAACATTTACAACCGACCCGTGCCCTGGCGTCGGAAGGAAGTTGTTAGCGACTAGTCATCTTTAACCACTCGGCATAGCTACCAACCACCTTAACCTTACAAGTGGCGACAGTTTGGGTCCGCGGGTACGGCCTGAGCTCGTGCCATTACTTACACCGACAGTGTATTATGTCAAACCTCAATATTGACGAAGTTCCCCTATCCGCCATCTGAGGACGCGCTCGATGGAAGATTTGTCAACTCCACTCAAGTTCTTATATGTGTACTAGGTATTCATTTTCTTTAGATATGTCTATATTTAGAATGGACAAAATTGGGGGACAATTATTAATGTTTCCCGTTCATTATTTTACAACCTGAAGGCTATTTTTGCTTACAATTTTGCTAATTCGCGATTACTAAAAAAGCCACTATCTAAACGAATAAATTTTCAGATTCAAAGTGAAAACCAAGGGCATTGCGGGTACAACATTCATCAACATATTTTCGAATACACAATCCCTATAATAAGTGCTAATTTTAAAATCTGCGTTTCCAAAATTTAAACACAAAAGTTGATCGTTTCAACATGACGGACTTTATTTCATCTTAAAAGCTAAACAGCCATTCTTTTATCCAAATTAAACATTTTTTCAAAAATCTAAAAAATTTATAATAAAAAATGTAATTTTATTATTATTAATATTATTATTATTATTTTGTAATTTCTTTTGTTTAAATTTTACAAGTAAAAAATGGACTATGAAATTATATATACGTGAAAACAATTAAAACCATTAACTTGTCTACATTTGCTTTTAATCTCAGTAACTATGTGCAAAATTTTGCTACAACAACATAATTATTTTTTCTTAAACTGAAAACTTAACAAAATGAATTCAAACGCTTAATTAAAATTTATAATCTAAGCACATGTCAACAATATGTAACAAATGCTAGTGTACAGATGAATTGGGAAATTGAGTTTTTTGGGTCATAAGAAATACAAAGAGTTCATGATCACCGAAAAAAATCCTAATAACAGAAGAAAATGTTGATCTACAGACTGTAAGATCGCAATCAAAATAATATGAATTTTAAGAGAAAATCTATGCATCTCTGGATGCAGCATGACTCATTCCTTAAATTTCTCTGTATCTTTTATCATAAAAGTTAAAAAAGCTATCCTGAAGACCCATGAAATGAAAAAGGTTCCTAATAGGAACGCTAAAAATAATATGAAGGCAAAAGAGAGGACGCAAATTACTGAGACTAATTTTTTTAAAAAACGAGTGCTGCCTAAAGGGTAACAAAAAGTACGAACTGGCGAACTTTTTATCATATTTTGGTCATGAATTCCATATCAATGTATTATGGAAAATGCATCTTTCTAAAAAAATTAAAACTGTTGAATCAGCTTTTGTTCTGGCAAGATATTCGTACATGTGGGAAAAAGCACTATATTCATAACAAGGGACAGTTTTAAGAGATAAATGTACGCAAATGAGGACTATCAGAATTCTAATTTATTTTGTCTCATCTATGTTCAAATTATTACATCATAAAAGTAATTTTGTGGTATCAAACAAATAGTGCTGCTATATATCAAAGGAGGCCAGTACACTAAACTGTCCATTTGAAATGTATTGGATCATAGTAAAATAATATTTAAGGAACACTTAAATCTGAGCAAAAAATGTAATGGATTGAAAAAAATCACTCAAATTAACCGACAAAACAATAAAGATCTTATTTCGGATATTCCAGAAAATATTAAATATTTTACTTAAAACAAATAAAAAATGATTTTTATTAATTTAAAACTTTAATATAACGGTCTTCAAAAAAAATAAATAAATAAATAAATAAATATTGAGCCATTGGTTTTAGAAGATGAATTTTATGCGATAATTTTTTCATGCGCAGCCCTTAATTGTTTTCGCGCTTTTTCGTATTTTTTGTCTACATTTTGTTGTTGTATTTTTTCAAAATTCAAGTCCAAAATTTTTTGTTTTTTACGGCAAAATAAATAACAATGAATATTTGTTAGAGAGAATGTTCCGAAATATATTTTACCTGAATAGTCACAAATAAAACAAAAGAAAGTGTGAAAAAATTAAAGCAAACTTCAAAAAAATGGAAAAAAATATTTTCAAATAAAAATAAAAAAAAAATTTGAAAAAATTAGTTAACTGTATTTTATGTTAAGAAGACTAATTTGTGTAATGAATTGTGTACAAATTATTTTTTAAACAAATATAAATGTTAAAATTCGCAAAATATCGCGAAAATGTGGTGATGCTTTTGAAGAATTATTCAATATTTTAAATGTGAACAAAATATTTAATTTTTTCATTTGTTTTTTTTTCATTGGTTTTTCTTTTCAGTTACTTGTCTTTACAAGGCTTCAAAATAATAACTTTCCTAAAAATTCTACCTGGTTTAGTTGTATCATATATTTTTTTTAATTCAAAAGTAACATATAAAGAAAATATTTAGTTTTTTATCTACAGTACTATGTCATAAGTACTGTCTTTATTTTTGATTTTAATATTTTGTATGTATAGTAAGAATTTGAAATTTTAACCTTGTAATTCTAGAACGAAAAAAAGACATATTTAATAGGACAATAGGCCTGCTTTCTTGATTTAAGTATGGAAAGTTAATTTAGTTTTGATTCCATGAAAAGTTGAATATGAAAGTTTAAATATTTTAATTTGGGCTATCTGATAATATTATTTAAAGGTAATGGAGGGATGGTGCATAATTAATAGATGGCAGTTACACCAGGTATATATATATATATATATTTAGTTTCTACGTTCTTATTTTGTTTATTTATATTCGAGTGTATTTGTTAGCTACCTAAATTTTTAAATATTATTTAGTGAGCCGAAACCTACTATTCTCGAAGCAAGAACTATCTCAATTTCCCTGAGTACGACCGGAACTCTAGATACCGCTGTTTCCAGAAAGTTAGGGTTCTTGTCAGTGGTTCGTCGCATACAATGGATTGATTCAAACAATCTAGAAGGACAAATGTGAAGAGCTATGAATGCTTATATAGTCTAAAATATTCAATAATATTGAATAATATCAACGCAACATTATATTTGCAGAATTTAGATTACTATCTTTTTGGTAAGAACCACTATAGTTTTAGTTATGCAAAGGCAAAAATGATCCTGCACTTTTTTGCGATTTTCCTGCAAAATCCAAGTAACTACAGTGTTGTTATTTTAGTCACTTTTTTCATTAAAAAAACAATTCTTTAAGCCGCTCACGAAAAAATTGTTCTGATCTTAATAATCTGCATAAGCAACTGGTATGCATCTATCATAATGACAAATTTAAAAAAAAATGGAAGATAAAATATTTTTGTAAAATAAAAACCTAAATTTGCGTAAAAAAATTTATTTTTCAAACATCTTATTTGGTAATTAAAATAATATTTATACTATTTTAAATTATATTACATATATTAGCAAAATCATAATACGTCCTCCCGCAGGCAAAGTAAAGTGTTTGTATCTTTTAACTTAAGAACAAGTTATACTATAAATGCAATTTTTGGCTCACCACCGACTTTGAAAAAAATTTTATACAAACTCACTACGTTAGTACAAAATTTGAAGTTCTCTTTCAAATTCTTCCAAATTCGTTGCAGTTTAGTTTTTTTGCGGTTCAAAACTATGTTTTTTTGCAAAATTTTTTTTCGGACTTATTTGTTCAACTTAAACAAATCTGTATTAAACTATTGTTTTATAAATCTAATTTCAAACTATTTTTGTAAAAACGCGATTTTTGAAAAGAAAAGGATAATTAAATTAATATTTTCCCTTCTATCAATGATATTTAAAAAATTATTCCTTCTATTTTTATAATTATTATTATTTTATAAAATGTTCCTTAAAATGTTAGCAATGACATGTAAAAAAATTATAATGGGAGCATGAGGGGATGCTAAGAAAATTAAAATTTAGTAAATTTGCATATGAGGAATTCGAAAAATTTTGAATGCATTTTGGTAGAGCTTACAAAATAACCAAGAAAACGAAAAGTTTTGTAAATTTTGAATTTTTTTATATAAAGTTTGCGCGCCTAAGTGAAATTAAATTAAGAGAACAGAATTTTAAAGACGAAGCTATTCTCTGAAATTTGAGGTATATCACGTTGATATCAGAAAACAAGGCATGTGATACCATCATCACAAACTTAAATATTATTGACGTAAATGTTTGTAAAATGTATATTTTTTCCTACTGATAGATACCGGTTTTATAGAAATTACCCAAAATATCGCGTAAACAAATTTTTCAATAAATGACAGTTTCGAGTCAAAGGGGCGTTAAAAATATTTTTTAATGCAAAAATATTATTTACTTTTTAAAATTTTTAAAACTTGTTCTTCACTTTCTAAGAACAAATATAACTTTAGATCATCGAAAAGAAACTAATCATCTTAATGGTTAAAATGGTTAAATTGAAACATTTGACCAATTGGCAACTTCGTTGTTGTACTATTTGTTAAAATTTTTTTAAAAAAATTTTTAAAAAAGTAATTCACTTTGTGTATAATAGTGTGTTATTTTCAAGTGAACTAAAATATTATAAATGTAGAATTTTTGTTATTTACTTATTTATTTATTTATTTGTGTTTCCTTTTTGTTCATGACGACATTATTTTTTGAAAATTCAGATTTTTATATATTGCAACACCTACCTTAAAGTATACCAATAGACTTTCTGAGGCGATTAAGCGATGTCCATTTAATTAAAGTGAAGAATAAAATTTTTAGTGAAAAATCAAATTCTTAGTGAATAATCGGATTTATAGTGAAAAATCGTGTTTTTTTAGTAGTGAATTATCGGTTTTTGAGGAAAGTTTTAATTTTTGGTAAATAATCGGAGTTTTAGTAGAAATTTGGATTTTTGGTGAAAATTTAGATTTTTGCGAATAATTAGATTTTTATTGAAAAATCGAACCTTTACCGAATTATCGGATTTTTGGTGAAAATTTTGATTTCTGCATTTTTCTAAAAAATCGAATTTCTAGTAAATAATTATTTTTTATAAAAAATTTATTTATATATTTATTTATTTTTGTTCTAGAAAAAATTTAAATTTTTGGAATTTGAATTTTTGTGGAAATTTTTAATTTTGGTTGAAAATTTTATTAAAAAAATTTGCATAAAAAATAATTTTTTTTTTTAATTAATCAAAAAATTAAAAAATATTTTTAACGGAATTAATCATATGTTTTACAATGTTATTATTTTATTTTAAATTTCCATATAAATTTTCAAAAATTTCGCTTGCTGACAATTGCCGCAAAGTATAAATTACGTTAGTATTGATGTCAAATGAAAGCATTTTAGGTTCTTAATATTAAAATTTAAAGACCGTCAAAATATTTTAAGAACTTGTAATTATATGCACCAAAAATGATGAGCTTAACCTCAAAAATCAGCACCGCATATTTCGAATTATATTTTAAATTTTAAAATAATAAAAACTAATTTCGATATAAAGCTTATCACTAAATATGATGCTTATTTAAAATTTTGCGAAAATTCAATTAAAAAAAAAAAAAAACTAAAATTGCGCTTTTTGTATGAAATGTTATCATGACTGTTGATGTTTGAACGACTATATTTTTCATGCCAGTAGCGATATTCATTTGATATTTTCGGAAAAATATCCCAAAATATACTAACTATTTTTAGAGACTTTTTTGTGTAAAAAAAAATAAAATTATAAATTTTTCTTTTCAGTATACTTCAATGAAGATTGAAGATACAGTAATAGTTTTCAGTTGTGCTGATAGTACGTTAGAAAATTTATAAAATCTGTTCACATATTTTCATACGCTAAACAAAAATACATTAAAAAATTAAAAATTATTACTGAAATAAATGAGTTTTTTTTACAAAATTTTAATTTTTTCATCATAGTCTGGACATCCTGAGTATTATTATCAATACCTTAAGAAACATTTTAAAGAAAAATTATAAAACTGCATGATATGAATTTTCAAATATCCTTGACACAAGGACGAATATTGATTACATTTGTTTGGTGTCCGATAATTTTTGTTTCCTCCCACTAATAAAAAAGAAACTAAAAAAGTAATAAATGTTTCACAGTTAAGTATTCCAAATATAATTAATTTGCATTTTGTAGTTATATAAAAAATATAACTTTCAGTGGTTTCAACGGTATTACAAATATGTTTTTACATTTCCGTTTTTTGGCAATGAAATTAAGTTATCTTTTTCTTCTACATATAACTTAAAAATATTTGTTTAAACAATTTGAACAAGTAACTACTGAACACTTTAGAAGGTGAGATAATAAACTTAATAATTTTCATAAGACTTATTTTGTTTCCATTTAATTAAAGTAGAATAAAGTAATTATAACTTTGTCAAGTAAACATTGTTAATAATATTATATTAAAATATTTAAATCGCACTATTCAGAAAATTAACTTTAGCAGAAGTTGTGAGTACACCACAAGCTTTATCTATAATAAGTATAGATATAAAAAAATTTAAAAGCTTAATAAATAGATTAAATTATTTTTCACTAATTATTGGATTCAAATCCTAATAAGAACTGAGAACACAGTGTTAATGGAGAAACAAATGAACAATTTATTGTGCTAGGAAATAGTTCTAATTATTTAGACTGAAGTTTGAAATTTAAGGTTGCTTAAAATTGAACAAAAGTAATATTGAGAGTTTTTTGTTTTAATAATGAATTTGAATCATTTATTTTGATTGGTTCAAATATGAAAGTATACCCTATTATTTTTTTTTTTTTTTTTGCATCCGCTTTCAAAACTGAAATCAAATGCACCTCCAGTGTTAGCAGTTTAGCATATCAGCCTTTTTATTTTGCTTTTATCCTCGAGATTCTCTAGTTTTCTCGTTCTAGCTTCTAGCTTTTTTCTGGCATTTTTTGATTCTTAAAATTGCTTTAAAAAGGCTAAAATAAAACGAAAATAATTTCTTATTCAGCATTAATTATTTTATTTTTACAGAATAGTCTATTTAATTATTTTTGCGTATTTATTTGTACAAAAAAGGGTATTTTAGTGAATTTAAAAATCTTATATTAACACAAAATTTAGGGAGCTGTGAGACCTTTAGTGCAGGACTATCCTTAAAATGGTTTTTTTCGTAATATCTAAAAATTTAGGGGTTATTTTGAAGTTTTTTAAAATTGCTATAAGATGTTCTTAAAAAAGTCTATAGCCCACATTAAATCGTTTGTCAACTGAAAATAAAAAGTGTCATTTTGTAGCAGTACACTTTACTAAATAAGAAATTTCCTGCAAACGTTATATTGTTTCCAATAAACTTTTACATATATAAATTTTCCCCAATTTTAATTATTGCTTATCATTGATATTAAAGAAGCAAAATTTATTTAGATGTTATCATTGATTTATTTCGACACTTATAATATATTTTCTAATAAATTTAATTCCTAACAAATAAGCTAAATAAAAAATTATTCACCGTGGAATTTTTAAAGTTTATTAATTACGAAAAATCATTATAAACCATAGGGTTATTTTTACGAAATATTAGCCAATTCTGTATGAGAATTTTTAGGACAATTTTTCAGTTTGCTGACAGCATTTTTATGTTTTATTGATAAACTTATTACAATATATTTTAAAAAATATCAAAAACTAATATAAACAAAAAAGTTTTCAAATTTAGAAAAATAGCTTTTTTTGGCATTAATTATAGGTCATTTAGCATTTTGTTCAAATATTATTTATCAAAAATTCTTGATTTTGGGGATATAAAAACACACTGTTACTCAAATAAAATATTTTAGAATTTCCAAGCAAATCTTTTTTATACTAAAAAAAGAGCAACTTTTAAGAATTTTGCAAAACTTAGGTTTCGCATCTAGTTATTACGAAAATGTGTTTTATTCAAGATATTTACAAACAAATTACATTTAATATCATGATGCTTTTTTAGCCCAACTAAATTTTGTTTGGTTTACAAAAATTTAACTTTCGAAATTCTTTGGTGCGCCTCTGTATCAGTTGAACCAAACATCTACTAATTATTCCAATTTTATTTAACTTCATGACAGTAAAATATGTTTTGACAAAAGTGTACGTTTTCTACTATCAATGACATTTAACTTAAATATTTATCGCTGTTCTTCTAACTAAAAAAAACAAGTTTGCAATTTTAACGTATTTTTCAATAAATCCATAAAATTTGTTCAATAAAATTATTTTAAATGCGCCTTCGATTTCATAGTGTAAAATAACAAAATACTAAGTTCAGGAAGAAATCTAGTATATTCCTTATGAAAGTGTGAATATGCATCTGTTTTTTAAGCAGTTTCAAGCACGGTTCCTAAGTTTTTGAACTTTGAACAACAATCATGATTATAAAAGGTATCTATATGATTAAATTTAGGTGCAAACATTTCGTGCTCTATTAGTTTCAATTCTTGTGAGTTCATATCAGCAACCCTTTAAGAAAAAATAAGTTGCCAAAGAATGGAATTTAAAAAAACTCCATAATTCAATTTTATTAGCAAAGAAATAATTTATAATAACTTTTATTCCTGCAAAAATAAAGACTTATTCTTGCTAATAACTAACATAATATTCTTTTTTTTTTATTAATTAAACTTCTGTGTTTTAAACGTGTGCTTCACTGGTACTCTAATCTTGCAAATCCCCATCTAAAAAATTTATGCTTAAAAGCATAGATTCACAAATGCTGACTTTAGTTCTGCTAGACAATTTATTTTTAATTAGCGATAATTTAGAAATAAGATGTTCCGCCGAGGTACTGCTAAGACTCTAAGTAAAAATATAAATTAAGATATTTTTACGAATGAAATCTATTTTTTAATTTTCTCGAACTGGTCCATATAGATTCGCCATTTTATGCTTTAAATAGTTGTTTATGAACTATATCGTTATCTTTAGTTTTTAACAGTTTTACTTCATTTATAAATTCTCCGAGAATTTTTTTTTTTTGTTTTTGTCTTTGCATCAATATATTGAGAAAAAATCTCAAAATAATTATTTTCTTCCTTGGAATTAATATGTAGATACTTCAAACGAATTATTTTCTAGTCATTTACAACATAGTCTTAAAAGGTCGTCATTTGTTTCCATTTTAAAAAAGGGGCCAAAAAATTGTCCAGGTGGTTGAAAAAGGGGCAATTGCCGACAAAATTCGTCAAACGATAACGCTGCCCCTGTATCATATTCCCCAGTACGTATAAGTAATATTTCGTTATCACAAATAAATACATTGCTCATACGTAAGAGTGAGTTCATGTATAAAGTAACATATAAGACTAGCAATTACAACTTCTTTATTAGCTAAAATCCTTTTACAGCACGCATGACTGTTGTCACCTGTTCTTGCTATTTTTTTTTTTATAATAAATCAGTTTCTTTTACAATCTCGATAGTAACAAGTATTTGTCCAGAGTAATTATGATAAAATTATGAATAGAATTTGAAGAACAAACTTCTTATACGCAGTTCACATTTGCACAATTTAACTAGTTATATTTCAAAAAAAAAAAAAAAAAATTATTAAAGCTAAATCGCGTTTAAAATAAAGCTAAAAATTATTTAAAAATAATTTTCATAATTTTAACCTTATGTAATTACAAAAATAGAATATAAAATAGACAGTGCGACAGAATCGTTTTTTTTTTTTAATAAAACTGTAAGTTCTAATTTGCTGTTTGGATTTACATAAAATTTCACATAGGCTTAGCAGGGGAGTAAACAATTTATGTTTGGAATATAGTCAATACATTTTATGATTTTTGTAATTAAAGTAAATTATTTGTAAAAATATTGGTTTTTGAAGAAACTTTAAATATTTTATCTCTAATATAATATTTGTTAGTTGAGATATCCCAACAAGACTAATAATATTTTGTCAACTAAAATGGTAAAGAAAAAAAATTAGATTTTTGTAAAATTCCCATAAAGCGGCGAAAATCTAAAAAATGGATTTTTTTTTGAATTATGCAGGTTATTGCAGGTTTGGAAAAGACCGTTGACAAACCATATTGAACACATTAGAGTTTTCAAAACTGCATTCGTTTTGCAGAACTGGCCTTTGGTATTTCAGAACATGTAGGAAAAATTATAAATTTTTATATAAAATAGGTCAAATTCCGAAGGGTCTGTACTTAGTTCTATTAGGTATTTGAGTTTGATTTTAATTTTGAAATCATTTCTGTGAAAATACTTTCAGAGAAGTATAAAATTACTATATGTTCTTAAAGAAGATTTCATTTTGGAAAAAGAAAGGTGTAGACACCTTTTCGGCAAAAAAAAATAAAAGATTCATTATTTTTTCAATTCCAAAATCAAAAAAAATAATGATTTTCGATAACAAATTCTGTTCTTTACCTAAAAAACTATTGGGCAGCATATTGAAAAAATTGAACCAAGATTTTTCAAAATTGAGATAGTTGAAATTTGTAATATAAATAAAGTGAAAAAGTATAAGAGATAGGTAGCACATAGGCTTTATCGAGGGCTTTATGAAGATGTCAAATTATTTGAAATAAGATAAGAAATAAAATTTTGAAAAGCGGTTAAGTGTTTTCCATGTCAGATGTACACTCCTCTACTATGCCTATGTGAAATTTTATATATTTCCATTTTTTTATATATTTCCATTTACACTACTGTGGATCACTCAGTTCGTCGTGGCATTGTGCACCGCCTAATTCAATGTGTTCTTTCACTTACAGTTCTTTAATATACTCGCGTAACCTAAAAAATCCGGTGTGCCGTTGTCCCATATACTTAACCCAGATATGACCGGATAATGTCTTGCGATATTACCCATTATAATTCTTAAACTTCTTTTATTTATGCGTTAGATTACCATGTACAGACCGTTCCATAAAGTCCCTGGCATCTTTCCAACTGTTCTAATTTCCATGCATGTTCAGTTCTGTTTACGATCCACTACTTTAATACCTTCAAGTTCATGTTAAAATAATAAATACGTGTTATTATTAAAAATTAAATGATAATGTATCAAGTAAATATACCTCTACTTCAAAAGATTGGAAAAATGTACTTAATATTTTTAAACCATATATAATATGGATTACATTAATTTTATTTAACAGGGTTTCTAACTTTCGTTTTTATTAAGGAGTACTTAGTACTTGCCCATTTTTTTAAATTGATGAGTTTCTGTTGATGCTGATATTAAAATTACTACCTTCGGTTATGTCTATATTTTGCAGACAAAAGTATTAACTTTTAATTTCAATATTTAAATTTTGCCCTTATATGCCCAATGCTAAATGAAAAACTTGCGGCTAAATCGGAGTAAAAAATGCTAAATTTAGCTGCAAAAATGCTGAAATGGCCACACTGCTAAACTGTTTTTTTTTATGACATTTCACGAAACACACTGATTCACAATCACAAATATTTTACACATAAATATAAAAGTTTTTCCATTTTGCATTCATAATTTTGTGTTTTAAAATAGATTTTTCGCTTCTTTAATTTTCTTTGTATAATTAAATAACTGTTTCTTTCACTCAGCTGTTTCAATCATTATTTGTATTAAAAACAAGTGAAAAGCCAGAAAAACTAACTAGTTAGGGGAAAAACTATGTTTCTCGTTGACGTAAATGAGCTATTACTAATACTTAACAAAGCAGCAGTCTTAACAGAAAAAGAATGAAATTCATGAGGTTATAAAGTATAATAAAAAGACAAAAAGATTTTTCAGAAGAAAAAAGAAAAAAATTAACAACATAATTCATGAATATATTGTACATTCATAATATTCGCAATAGTTAGAAAAGAAAGTAATGATTTGAGCTTTGAGTAAATTGAACATATAATGAAAATGTGTCATGATAATTTATAATAAAGCTATTAACGTTTTGTTTCTTGAAAATAAAATAAGAGATACGAAAAGGAAAAGTTTTCTTCAATATTTTAACGTAGTGTATTTGATAAAGCCTTAATATACTTAAGCCTAGTTTTTGGGATGTCTATTATATACATATAAGGTTAAACGTAGCTTTAGCATTAATGATGTTTCTCAATAATAGATAATCTGGTATACATATGATCTACTAAGCTTCATTCACCATTTAAACATAAGTTAATACTCTCATAATATACACAGCTGAATTAAAATGCAAAAGGCTGTAACCACTGGAAAATTGAATATTGTATTTATATTGTACTATAATGCATTGATCTAAAATACATCTATACAAAAAATTTCATATATATATCTTCAAAAATGACGTCAATATTAGCAAAAGGCAAAAGGCCTCAACTTTGTAAACGAAATAGTCGTAAAATTTGTTCCATTTACGAAAGCCTTTGTTTGATGTGTATTTTATGCTTTATCTATTGTTGCTTCTAGTGAGCGACTAAAAATTTCTTAATTTTAAAGCAAAAAACTGAAAAGTCTTATACTGCTGTACCAGTATAAGACTTTTCAGTTCTACCTATGTGCCATTTAGATGGAGGCAATAAGTCGTCTATAATGACTATAAGATCATCTGTTTTATATTTTTGGAATAATTTTTCCACTTATGTCGTTTGTGTTAAGTTTTTAAATAGTCTTCATTCCATTGAATGACCAATTGGTGACGGATCGCTGTTAAGAAGTCCTATTACCTGGTTATATAGTTTGGCAAAACTCATAATAGAAAAAATGTCCAGGAGTGAAAAATGTATGTAGGATCTTCTGACAAAGCTGAAATAGGTCAAGAATTTAAAATTCCTTCAACTCAACATATAAATTCGAAATTGAATTTATATGAACCTATAACTCGTTTTAAATGATATTTACTTTCTACTGCTGCTTCCCATAATCCACCCTATACAGGACGTGGGGATGGATGAATATCCATATGTATTTTTAAACAATCTCTGTTGAAGCAAATTTAATAAAAGAGTCAAATTCCTACTGTTGTCTGAATATACTCCGCAAGGGAGTCCCGACATCCCAACAAAACGAGAGAATACTGCACGAAAAGCTGCTGCAGACAAATCTGTGCATACTTCCAGTTGAATAGCCTTGGTGCTAAAACATACAAAGACACCTACGTATAACTTAATTGCAGTAGCATTTCTTTGAGAAGAGCTTTTTAATTCCGAAGGTCCGGCAGGATGTCATTGGTTTTGTTTATATATAATACAAGTTTTGCAATGGCGTATAATTTTCTGGAACGAGATTTAAATTGAAAAATATAGAATTCTGCTTGGACCATCCTACACATTTGTTTATACTCTGCATAAATAAGAAATATAAGTAAATGCAATATAATTGGGTAGCGTTCGTTATATGTTAGTGATGCATTTGGAAGACATTCATAATCCACGAAGGGGTTGAGAGTTTTTATGAGCTTTAATTTAAAATTTTCAGAGGGTTAGAGATGTCTTTAAATTCTGCCGAATAATGAGATTTTTGAGTCAATGCTATTAAGAGAGTTTTTATGAAATTAACTTCTTATTGTGTGAGATTTATTCCAAAATGATTAATTTCGTGAAACTATTGTAATAAAATCGAAATATGTAAGAAAGATCTCTTAAGGCCTTGTGGTATAATGAAAATGCATTTAAAATGTCAATAGCGTGAATGGTAACTTGTAAACTTTGAACTTTTTTTTCTTTCTTTTTTTTTGCCACTCCGATCGATGCGAGTTCTTGCGGTGTGCAGCCATGAGTACCAAGTGTAACTAACTTTACTAACAAAAGAGCACCATTTAGTTCTAACCTAGGTAAAAAAAAGGAGCTATTTTGCTTTTTGCTACTATTAGGTTCGAAAATAATACCGTTAATACACGGCAGCAAACTAAGATGCATTCGAAAAGCCATGGATTTGGATTATATCCATAGGATTATATTGAAACCATCTTGATATTTTAATTTTATGAATGTGAATGAGGTTTGTGAGCAATTTATTCCAGTTGATTTTTGAGTTGACGTTATCATCCCATTGCAAACCTTCTAGCCAAATTTGTTTTATTAACACTTTAGCCCTCATTACATTAGATTTACGGGACGCATTAAATACTTTTATTACTTTTGTGGCCTTATGCTTTAAGGTGACTACTGAGTGGTGAGGTAAGTAATAATAAAAAAAATATGTTCCATCTAATATTATTTTGTGGCATGTAGTTCATTTCATATGATCAAGAGTTAGGCATTCCTTCAGAACATTTTCTTATTCCTTTTGAAGATCGGGGGCTTTAGCGAGATATTTATTAATACGAAAATATTGTACTACAGCTGCAATTTGCGAAGAACCAAGAAATTTTGGTTTTGGAAATCCTTCTTAAAAGAAAGCCTCACAACATATTTAATACTTTTATCACTAGTAGTAGTTTTTTTGTAAAAGTTTTCACATTTCTGTTCATCTACAGATATTATGCTGTTTGAAGGCAATTCCTCTTGTTCCCAAAATTTCTTCAACGTCTCATTCAAACAAAAATTTTTGCTCGGATTTAAGGTTGTCCTAAACGAATATAGAGTATTAGTTTGTGTAGGCCCAATTCAAACCAAATACAGTATTGTACGCTGAAAGCCTGACCGCACATGTTTTTCTAAATTCCATCGATAAAGTGTTCTGAGTTATTATCCAGAATTATATCTATTTCAGGATTGAAGAAAAAATTGCATTGCAAAGTTAAGGCGTGAGATCTGGGTGGACCAAGGTGGCTCAAATGAAATTGATGGAATTAGTTTAATAAGTTTTGATAACACAATAGCATTTACGGTAAATTTCAAATTACAGCATTTGGTAAATAGGGTAATGTTAAATTCCGTACTTGCGGAATTGCGACATGAGTTCTCTGGTAGGGTAATTCTCTGAAAACCAGGATCTGTAGCGGACGTTTATGTTAGTTGAGTAAAAACACTAATACTTACATGCAGACTTATTATTTGGAAATCCATCAGTTTTCCCACATCAAACACACCAGTGAAAATTGCTGATGCTTTTAAATTTTTTTTCTCCAGGGAATACTAAAGCGACTGCATTCCACTTGAGTTTTTTTTTATTTTATTATTTTTTTATGTTATCACTAATAATAAAAAAATTACGTCTTTTTACACAAAATTATTTGTACATGATATTGCTAATCATATGGTTATAGATCTACTGTTTTGTTTTGGTTTTATATTCTTAATTCTTGCATGGTTGGAAAATAAAATTAATGGCGTGAACAGTGAAAATTTAAGCCTTAAGTCTTATTTAAAAACATGTATTTCTGTGGTACTATTTCATGTGTCACTTGAATAATAAATTCTTTCAATATTAATCAGGAAGATTATGTTTATGTCTGAGTTAAAAGTGTCAGGGTTGGTAAAACTGCTTCATGCATACAAAATTGATTAACTTTGCTAAAATATTAATTTACAACTTAAATAGAAGAAATTAAAACACTAAAATTCAATGTACATTTTTAATAGAAAATATTTGGAAGTGTTTGGTTTTTATGTGGCATGATGACTCAATGAACCTTAGTGATTTGTGTCTTGGATAATTGAAATGATAATAAAATGTACTAAATCTTTGTAAATAAAAGTTTCTTTTGATGAAATAGTGCCAAAAAAGGAACAATTGTGCCATAAATACTATCACTGGTAGGGAAGGCTAAGCATACTAAATCGCTCTTTTCTTTCAACCACTTCATATTGGTTTATGAGAAACTCAACCATATGGGCGCAAGTTGGTATATCACGTTGAGTCTTGAAAGACTGTTCCTAAAGAGCAAGAGTGTCATCGGGTAATTTGGGTAACACAAGATAAATAAGAATTGGGTCCCATCCCTCCACGTTCATGTTAAGTGATTTCAGAGAAGTAAAGCAATCAATAACTGTGGAGTGAATTTTCTGAATGGATTCGCTGTTTTCAAAAGAGGCGACATGGATATTAAAGAGTATTTTCAGTTTGTTGTCTATTAAAACTCGTTTACTATCGTATGGAGGCTTGAGTTCCAAGCATGATCAAAGTTTTCATCGGTTTAAGAATTACACCCGTACTACCACTTGTTTTTAATCTCAAGTGAAATAACTTCTGTGCTTTTGGGATATAAGCGGTAGTGAAGAGGTCGCGGAATGTTGGCTATTCTTCATAGCTACCAGTGAATATGTCTATATCACAACTGGGGAGTTTTATGAATGAAGTTCTAGTTGGAGAAGCGACTTAATGTGACAAAACTTATTCTACTATTTTGCTATTGTATTTTGTGATTCACAGGCTCTTGAGAGCTTAAGAAAATCTATAATATATGACATACATATATAATATATTAATCTTAGCATTTTTCTTGTAATTTTTGCTGTTGTTTAATGTTGGATAAATCATCAGAGCCTCGGAAGATGTTGGCAACTTTCACCATATATTTTCAAGTTCCTCCAACTTCGTTTCTAATACCGAATCTGTTTGATCTTCGATATCAGATTTACCGAAATTTGTACAAAAAGTTGAAGTGCAGTTTTCTGAAGTGTCTTCCCTATTGGAATTAATTATGACTTCTAAGAATATAATTTGTTTTTAGTTAGGTATGAGTAGTAGTTTCTCAGAATGATCAAGGTATGTGGCAGGATGAGGAAAAGTTATTCTTGAATATGGATTTTAATTTTCTAAGATATTATATTATTAATAGTTAAGAGATAATAAATATTGTAGGATAATGAATGCGGTTCACTATTGCATGAAGTAATGCAATTTTTAGTTACAGACAATATTTATTATAGATAAAAAATATCCACAGCAGAGATTATTTTTAGGGATTAAAAATTTTCAATTTCGATGCACTTGAATTCCGAGATCGATAATTATTTCAAATTGAACACCAACAATTGATTATGAAACACTAATTGTAGAGAAGAGTTAATTATATTAGCTAATGAGAATTGCAAAGCAAACTTATATTAGCTTCAGTGGTAAAAAATATCCTCGATGAGCTAATTAAATGATTTTAAAAAAGAATGTAAAAATATACATTAAACATTATTTTCCATACAACTTTCAACTGAATGGGAAATCCAAATTGATCTTGATATTATTTCAAAATTTAATATGTATTTTATAATATGTAACTTTCGTAATTTAATAAAGAATTTTTCTTTCCACGCTTACAAGTCATTGACCACAAAATATTTAATCCATGGAACAAATTTATATAAAACAATTATCCTTTTCTCAAGACATTAAAATGGAATTAAGGTTACCAAACTATAAAGAGAAATTTTATTTAAAATTTAGAATTAAATAAGATTAGCTTTAAAATATTCATTGTACGAAAAAATTGAAGCAAGTAATATCGTTGTTTGATCAACAAATTAACTCTACGATTAATTTTCCTCTAGACCACAATTTCTAAAATATTTCCAAAACAAAGTCGATTTAATGTTTAATGTTCGCTGGTATTCATGTTATTTTTTTCAACGCAGGTTTTTGTATGGTATGACAATGTTAGTTTTATATCAATGATAAAAAAAACCTAGGCATGCGAATATCGAATAACAATGAAGAAATATATATTTATGTTGTTAAGTAAAACGCGTAGTGTATGTAAAGCAAATATATATAAAATTTTGAAATGTTTTAATAAATTAATTGTTTGATATAATATTTTGATTTATTACCTTGGTTTTCTTTTAAATATTAAAATTTTCTTGCAGGAATTACTTTACGATTTAATTTATTATGTCTGTTATGTCATTTGTTACTAGATATGTATATACAATAGACTACCCATGAATACAAAATTTTTGATTTCTTTTGCTTTACTGGCACCTTCTGGTAGACGCGGCTAAAATAATATTATATGTGAAAAGTCGGTCGTAAACCGACCAGTCGACTTTTCTCAAAGTCGACTTGAAAGTAAATAATATCTTTATTGCGCTATAACTCTGTAATTTAACATTTTGCGAAAAAAAAACTGTATAAGCTTTTTTATTCAGACTAAGAGCAGTAAAATCTTAATTTGGATATCGAGTTTTTATTTATTATTCATTAAATACCGGGTGTAGCATGCAATTTTGGATCATTACCTTGAGATTTTTATAGTTTTATTAGATTAAACAGTCACACGAATTTTAAGTATTAACGATTAACCAAAAATTTTAAAAATAGACATGCTAATATTTTTACAAGTAATCACCCATTTCTTTTTTCTACCTTTAAAAGCTGGCGAGATACATTGCAAACGGGCCACATTTTTTACAACAGTTCGAAAATATATAAATAATATATTATGTTAAAATTATATTTAATATTCATAAAAATTTTAAACTAAAACAACAAGTGTATGCTTAAGTAGTACTAAATGTAGAATAGAAGTAACTTATTTAATAGTTCTGGTATTTAATTAAATAGTATAATACAATATTCTTCTGGATGAAGATATTGAAGCTGGGATTGTTCTTGTTGAAAATACTACAATAACAGACACAAAATATTTCAGGTGGAATCAAAACAAAACTAAATTCCGCTTTTTTATGAATTTTACTCTATAAATGAATTTTTTTTTTTTTTTTTGATAATACATTTTTATTTCTTAGCAAACTATTGCGAAAAATGTTATATGTTCCTAATATATATAACAACGATTTTAAGATACAAGAAATAAAAAAGGTTTTTATGTGTAAAAATATTAACATTTCAACTTTTATAGTTTTTGTTTAATCGGTTAATAAAAATATAAAAATACTCGCAGTAATGGATAAGTAAAAAATCTAAACCCCAAACTCAGGTTTTGCTCCATCTACGCTAAAACAGTAAGCATATGTGGCAAAATATATTGATTTATATAAACTACAAATCTTACTCTACAAAATAATAAAAACGTTGCTAACTGGCTAGTTCCATATTAAAACGAGGGCCTTTAAAAAAAAAAAAATATATTAGTCAATTTTAAGATCTTTTTTAGAACAAAAGTCAAAGTCGACTGGCCAGTTTACGACCTATCGACCCTATTTTTGCACCCATATTATTATCAAAACCTTTGTTAATTTCATATATTTCATGGGTGGTCTAATATGCATGTGCGAAAAATCGAAATAGACTTAGTTGTATGTACTTTTGTAAAAAATTAACGGACCGAATTTATAGGTTTATATTCTTTAAATATTCTAACGGAATTTTCAGTCATTTTAAAATAAAATTAAGGTACGCTAAACCGGCTTTTTTTAATGGCACTTTATATTTTTTGTATATTAAGAAATATAACAATATTATATAATAAGAGAAATTTACATTTTGCTTATGTAATTTTTGTTGTTTTTTTAATATCTGTTTCTGGTATTATTATTATTATTATTATTATTTTTGCACCATTATTTTTTCCTTCGTTTTTGGTTAGGTTTTTTTTTAACTTTTTTTTTTATGTATATACTACAATAACTTATATGTTTTTATCTACTTTTGTTACAATTCTACCATTTTTATAGTTATTTCGCACGATTTTTCTATTTTTGTTTTTCAAATTGCCACCGAGATGTTTTTCTAGTCTTGTTGTTTAATAAACTAATTTATGTTGATGTAAATATTTTTCTTACCTCATTCTATAATGTAATTATAAAGCGACCGCACATGTATACAAACAATTTTTTGCATTTTATTAGTGTAAAACTACTGCACATAATGTTAAAATGCTATTAATAAAAAATGAGAAAATGAAGAAGAGGAAATGAACGCGGCAAAAAATGAATACAAAAAAAAAAAAAAAAATCAAAGTTTCGCGCTTTACGTACATGAAAAAAATTTTAAATTAGCCGGGCTTACGTGGTCACTCTTTTATTACACTATGCCTCATTGTTTTGTGGTGAAATAAATTAGTGTTATTAACTGGAACTTTTTCTTTTTTTAGCTGAGAAGGACCGTGAAGAAATTTGATGTTTGACTGTATATAGGGTACACTTTTAACGATCTCACAGGAGAACATCAATTTCTCAATCATTATGTAATTCTTCAGTACATGAGTAATTATACGAGGTGTGTTATAATGAATTGAGAAAGAGATTAGAGCAATGAAAAATATTATTCGGTTAAGTTTTATGAGATGAATAAATGGATAAGAATTAATGTGTTTGTGTGTATGTGAGCTCACCTTTAGGAATGTGTGTTAGTGTGTGTGTATGTATATATTTTAAATAAATAGTCTTATTTATTTGTTCAATTTCTTGTTGTTTTAAATTACTCCCTGGTAATTTTAGCTTTAGCAAATTAGCCGAATAAGTATTCCAATATAATTTTATACAACTGGTAATTGGATATATTTCGATATAATTAGGTATAAATGTTAGTCAATTTAATATTCAAATAAGTGATTAAGATATAAAATATTTCAAGTATACACAAGAGGACGGTTGCAAAATGAATAAATTTAAGATTTTTATAAATACCAAAAGAACCTGCGGTTAAGAGAGCAATGTTTTTAAACATGTATACAAATAATTCACAATAATTATTATAGGATAACTCAATATAATTCTGTGTACAAGTCAATATTTTTATATAAAGATATATATAAAAAAACATGAAAATTAATTTAAAAAAAAAAAACATTTTTTTCTCGTTTTTAATATAAAATCAGGTGAGAAAAACTGTTCCAAGTTTTTAACGGGGGCCAGTCGAGAGCCTTCAGAATTTGAAATACCAGTTATTTATTTATTTTTTCTTCTTAATATTTTGGACATTCTTTTCTTGTATGTTGAAATTTAAATTGAACGAACAAAGTTGCTACTTTTGGCATTAAAAATAAAACAGAATTTATAATAATTTTAAATTATTTTTGTATTCACCAACAAAAGGCAAAAAAATTTAATTATATTTATATTTTTTGATTTTATCCGCAACAAAATATTAACATTTATGAAAATCTGCGAATATAATTGTAATGCATTATATTTAAATATATCATTTTGAGCAACTGTGTGTGCTTATGACGAGTAGTGAAAGTGGTTTCAGTACTAATACATATAAATAAAATTTGACTAACACAAACTTTAAGTTATATTTTTTGACATGCCTTCCATTCTTTGTAATCATTGAGGAAAAACGTCAAGTGAAAAAATTTCTCTGTCAGTAAAATTTAAAGCTGACTTGTTTTTGTATCTGTATATATTTTTGGTTTGTTATTGTTTTGGCTCTGCTTTCGGTTATTTCGTAGTCGAAGATAAGTTGTAATAATTCTTGATCTCATCTGTGTTGATTACTATGAGAATAATGTTTTAGTTGTCTCTGTCAATGTCAAAGGTTAGATGAATTTTGAACATTTATGTCTTCATGCATGTATTTAAACAAATCTGTGCCGAAACGGGTGTTAAAATTTCCTTCAGATTGCTATGGTGTGGAATTGAAAATAATATTGGTGTTGATTGGTATGTACATATTAAAATTTATCATAGATTGGCGTAATATTATTAGTTCTGATGCTTTTACGAATATTGTGTCTTATGGAAAAATTATATTCTGGATCGTTCTCGCTATTGTTAAGATAGAAAAAAAGACTAGTGGCAAATGCTCAGAATTATGAAAACGTAGTCATATCAATAAAACAAACTTTTTTCCGACTATTATAAAATCGTTATTTTATTAAAAATGAGGTTCCCGCAATATTAATCACATAGTTTTTTCTCCCAACAAAAATAAAATCATATTAATTCTTTTTGTTCTTTTTTTACATTTTATAAATTATTTATAAAAATAATATCTTAAAAATAATATTCAAAGAAAATAAGAGTAAAATTAATTGTTTATTAATTTTGGTATCATATTTAAAATGGTAAATGCTCTTAAAAAGAAGAATATATTTGTTTCACATGAACTACTAATTTCATCTTTTCCAGATATTTTCCTAATACAGATTCGGAATCGCTATTTGGTAAATTTATTAACACGCTTAGATATTCTCATCAGTAATCACATAATTTTCGTTGCTGTTGCTTGTTAATGTAGCCGTTTCCCGGAAGATAAATTAAGACATCGTATTTCATACAATAATTGTAAAAGATATGTATACATTATTTGGCATTTGATAACTTTCCACTAATAAATTACTATTTTTAATTAACCACCATGTTTTCATTTCGAAATGTTCAGTATTTCCTGTTAAATAAGCCAAAGGTTAGCAATAACTCTTTTAATTCAACCGATGGATTGATTTGTTTTCATGTAGTTTTTTATAAATACATTTTCAAAGTTTGTATGAATTAAAGATGTTCAGCTGAATCTAATGCTATACAATTTTGCATTTATCTTTATTTAGGGTTTTTCACAAGAATTTATGAGAATTTATTTATAATTCTTGATCTTCTTGGAAATCATAAAAGGAAAAATGGAAACAATTTATTTCAACGTTGAAATAGTTTTGTGTTCGTTTATTTTTTTATTTTTTATTTTTATGTATTTTATAAATTTTTAATAAAAATATTTAAAGAAAAATATCAAATAATTTTTAAATTCATTCACAGTAGCCATATAACACAGCATTTAAGGTACTGTATTTATTCGGTTATTACTATCGAATTATAAAATAGTTCCTGGAACTGATTAAATTCGTTCGGCTCAAAATTCGGTTGTGATAACAAATCTATTTTCTCTGTTTAAAGTTATGGACTACTACTAGGTCGTCAAGACTCCTCTTGATGTATATTCCTGTAATTGGCACAGGAAGTATCTATTTATGCATTATGCTGCAATTATACTTCGCTTTCAAATATATATTAAGGTGAGAACGTTATATTTAATCTTAAACATTTGAATTAATTTTTATGGACTTTGATGTACTTATATTTGCAGTTGCTTGGCCTATTTTCTTCAATTTTTTATATCACATACACTTTATACTCATTACATACTATACATTATATTATATAGTTTTATACATATAAATTTCTTTGTTCTATTTATGTAATATTTAAATACTTCTAATTAAGAAATAAATAATTTATTAAAACTTTTGCATTTTGTTCAGAGAAGCATCTATTTCCAATGCTATGTGAGTGTAATTAATTTTAAAATTAATTCAATAAATATTTTATTTGGTTTTAGGCAAAATTTAACTTATAGATCTAATTGATTCATTCCAAAAATTTAATTGAAATTTTAAAAAATATCAATTATTTTCAGTTAATTATCTTTATTTATTTATTTTTTTTTTTTAATAAAAAAAATTATCCATAACAATAAATAAACTAATAAAATAAAATACTCGTATGTAGTCCATACGATTGTCTTGGCAGTTTGTGATTTATTTAAAATGGAAGGCCTTAGATTCAAAAAGAGAATTTTGTAATCATTAAGTACTCGTACATAGGAGTTTTTCATGTCTAGATATTTTGTTAGGAATTTTTATGCATTGCAAATATGAATGTTATTGACGCAGAATATTGATATCAATCCGCTCTATAGGGTCAAAATGATCTTCAAAAAATGGTAAATTCGTTTTAATTATTTTTAGCAATATTTTTGTCAACAAAACTGAATAATGTTACTGTTAAAAACTCCCCCTCTTTGTTGGATTGTTCTGTGAAGATAATTGCTTCTTCCTTAAAATATTTTTTGTCAAGATTCTGTTCTGTTATGTTGTTTCGAATCAGTATAATTCTTATTTTACATACACTGCCTGCCACTTGAATAAGAAATCACATTTTTTAAACTTTAATTTAAACTAAAGTTCAGAAAAAGACAATTTTTTGCGCAACAAAATTTCAAAGTGCTGGCTTTAGTTTCCTGAAGAAATAAAAAATATACATATTTCGTTATACTAAAATTATGCATTTATTTAAAGACATTTCTGTGGTACTTTTTCGTGTGTCACTTGAATAAGGAATATTTTAAAACTAAGCAAACTGTAATTAATTTTTAAATTTTAGGTTTTAAAATTAAAGTTATTATCTTCTAGCATTCAATTAGTAATGAGTACTGTCACCATTTTTAGAAATAACCTCAAAAATGTGATTTGTCATCGACTTGTATAATAACTCTAAGTAATTTAGCGAAATTGAACCCCATGCTTCCGTTATTGCATCTCTAAGGATTCTATCACCTCAAATTGTTTTCCTCCGTCAAAAACTTTTCTTGCAAGCCAACCCCAGATATTTTCCATTGGATTCAGGTCTGATGAACATGGGGGCCAATCCAAAAGTTCAACACTTTGTTGATTAATCCATTGTTTTACTGCTCTGGCGGTATGAATCGGAATGTTGTCGTATTGGTATGTCCAAGTTATGGGTCCAGAGAAATCGTTAAATAGTGGAAATGCTTCCTCCAGAATGCTTTTGTAAGTCGTTGCAGTCATTTTGTTGGAAACAAAAAACAATTCTATAGTACCATAATACGAAATGGCACCCCTCTCCGCCATTGATTATTTATTTATTTTATTATTCCGCCCTCTCGGCGGAATAATGGTCATGGAAGTAATAGTTATACCCGTCGGGACTATCAATATTAAACTTTTTTTCATCGGAAAATACAACTTTAAACCATTTGTCGGACCATGTCATTGTATTTTTAGCAAACTGTAGACGTTGTGATTTGCGTTTTCCATTAAGTGGTAGTTTTTTTTGCAGTTTTCGTCGGGCACGACTTTAAAATACGGTGCACGGTTCTTAGACTGGCACTGACTCCACTTTTTTCACGTATTTTTGATACCGACATGGAAGAATTTGATGCAATTCTAAGAATTTTTTGTCCTTCTTTTGGAGTTGTTGCCATTTTCTTCCGCCCTTTCATGTTTTTTCCATATCTTTCCACGTTATTTATATAATTGCACACAACTGTCTTTCCTCTATTAATGTTTTTGGCTATTTGGATTCTGGCCCTGAGATTTCAAAATCAGAATTTTTTCTTTTTCAGAGTTATTAGGAGCTTTACCACGTCCCATTTTGAATAAAAACTGTTTAAGAACTATCAAATTAAAAATTTTCTAGCCGTTTATATTGAAAGAAATTCAAATCATAGCCTTCCTGATTAATATTAAAAGAATTCCTTATTCAATTGGCACACTAAATAGTACCACAGGAATACATATCTTTAAATAAATGCATAATTTTAGAATAACAAAATATGTATATTTTTTATTTCTTCAGGAAACTAAAGCCAACGCTTTGAAATTTGGTTGGGCAAAAAATTATTTTTTTCTCAACTTTAGTTTAAGAGATATACTTAATTAAAGTTAAAAAAATGTGGCAGGCAGTGTAAGTATAGAACTAACATTACATATTTTTACATAATTTAGCAATAAATATTTTACTATAAACTTATGAATTTTTGTTATATTTATTTTTTTTTTTTTATTATTTTGTTGTTTTTTTTTTTTTTTTTTTTTTTTGCAATGGTAGAGATAACTGTAGAGATAATTTTAAATTTTATTAGTTAATAGCTTGATCAATTAATTAATAAATTAATTGAACTTTTATTAATTATTTCTACCATTCTGATTATTGGGGAAAATCAATAAATATTTTAACAGATGTTAGCAATTTTGTAATTAAAATCAATTATTATTTTTTCTGTGTTCACTCGAGACCGAATTGTAGATTTTTAGTACAAATAGCATGATAAAAAATACGTTCCAAACTTAAAGATATGGTAACAAAAATTAAAAACTTTAATGAAAAGAAATCGAAAATCCTCGATTTCGTCGCACTTTTAAAATCAACATTATTAAATTTTTAATATTTACTACTCATGATAATATTCCTTTATATACTTTACAAAATGCGTGATTTCAGTTTTTTTCAAAAATTATTTTTTATCGAAACTTAAAACATGTATCTCATTTACTGATAAGTTATACACCGAAAACAGTTTTTGTTGGAAGTGTTATTTATTAAGAAATATTGTTTACGCGCTTTTTAAATAATTTTGATAAAATCTTTAGCTGTCAGTCACATGCTCTCCCTTGCTTGGTTTTCTTATATCAATTTAATATATTTTATCTCAAACCGTAGAAAATCACTTTCACTTATAATTAATTAAAAATAAAAACTGCGAAATTTTATAAATTTTTAATTTTTGGTTAAATTTTTTGTCACGGCACAACTCTTCTCCAGATAGTATTATGGAAACTATTTGTAAAACACACAAAAAATATCCCATAATAGTTTTTAATAAATTTGTTATTTAATTTTGTATTTGAATTTGATAAGAATAGTATTTTAATAATAATAATAAAAATGCGACAGAATTCTTAAAAAACAAAATAATATAGGAAAACATTTCCACATTTCAAGAAACAAGCCTTTCTAACTTAATGTTCCTCTCTTTAGTTCCAGTATTGAGGAGTTTCTCAAATATGATGATTAAAATGTGTTAAGTAAACATTTTGAATTTGTGTAAATATGTATGGGTAATTATCCCGAGATATTGTAGATGTTTCCGTCATTCAATGTTGTTCAATAAGTTCGGTATTGAATTTTATTTGCTACTTCAAGTGGTACTTTATTTGAGTATTCTTTAGAAAAGGAAGCCCATATATATACGAGTTTCCAAAAATTCTGTCACTTATCGTTTATTGTTCTCATCTTGTATCATATCATAGGTCTACAAATTTTAAAATATGTTTGCTTTTCATTTTAAATATTTTGTAACATTAAATAAAGATTTATATATATGTATTATTAAAAATGAAGTAAATGTGTTTTATATATTAAGGGCAATATTTTGAAATAGTACAGATTCAGTTAATATACTGATTGTATCAATTAATATTTTAATTGATTTTAATCATAATTGCAATGATAAAAATAATTAATATAATAACAACTTTATATGAAATTATTTAGAAAATCTATTAATTTCATTTAACTAATATTATCACTTCAATGATTGGAGTAAAATTTATTAATACTTTAGTTGATGTAAGCAATATCGTAATTGAAATGGATTTTTATTATTATAATTTTTTTTTTTGTGCTGATGTTGTAATTTATAAGTGTAAAACTAAAATGAATAAAAAAAATCCTAGAAATTTTCAATCTAATTTGTTATTTTTATTATTATTTATTTATTTTTTCTTTTAATTTTTAAATTTCTTACTTATTTTGTAAGGACTTCCAAAATTCTCAAGAGTTTTTATGTTTTTAACATAGACCTAAGAAGTACAAGACACAAAATGTAAATCGTGCGTTCCAACAAACCATTACAAATTACAAAATTTTAGTAATTACTCTTACGGCCTTTTATTTTAAATATCTCTCTTGATTTCAATTTCTTCTAGAGACATGTCGAGTTTAACAACAAATCGAATTCTTGAAATCCGGTCGTTTGTCCGCATGCAGATTGCAGTCAAAGAAAAATGTACTATATAATAATTGATTTTTTTAACCTTCTTTTAAACTCGAGTGTGTGCCCAACAGTAAAAAAGTTTGTAGGAAAGTAAAATTTTGACAAATATGAGGTGATTAAAATTTCACTAGCTCATACATACATTTTTGACAAACTTTTAAAAAATATTTGGCAATAACAAAAAAAGAAAAAAAAAATTATAATAATATAAAAACTTTTAAAATGTCTCAGTATTCTTCGGGAATTTTAATGTTTAATTTATTTAGTTGTTTCATTTGTTTTTTTTTAATGAAGACTAATATATTAGTAATTAAGAAGGTAAAATATTTTCTCAAATTGTTAATGTTTTTGTCAAAATTTATCAGCCAAAAAGTCTTCATTTGGCGCACCCAAATTGCAAAGTTTTTTCACCACAGGAAAATCATTTGGCACACGCTCTTACTAGGAAATGTTGATTGTGTAAATTTTGATAAAGTGTTTCATTTCGGGGTTATTAAAAAGCTTATCAAACACCGAAAGAATGATATGACACTTTATTCACATTAAAAAAGTCACAAGAATCAATTCGAAGCCAAAAAAGTAGAGAAGCTCCTAAGAGCTATGCCAAACATGTTCGCCCACATTTCTTCAATTCAAATATGAGCCATGTTAAAGCTCTGACAAAGCTTTAATCAATCAAAGCTAGTGAATTTTTAACTAACAAAGCTGAGAAAAACTCTGAGGCAAAGAATTATTAAAGCTCCTCAATAATAAAAATATAAAAATATTTTAAATATTTTGTATTAGCCTGGAAAAAATATGTTGTTGAAGAGTTTTCTTATGTTCGGAGGTACAAGTTTTGTATACCGATTGAGAAAATTGATAATATATTTCAGAATAGTATCGAAATGAAAACAATAAAAATTTACAAAACAATTTGTAGTATGAGAGGTTTACTCAAAATGCGACAAGATATGTGACTGATTTGCTACTTTATACTGAATAAACCCGAACAATCATAACAAAGAGTATAATAAAAAGACATCGATGACAACCGTGACATGTAGAATTTTGTCGTTGTTATAAAAGCACCCAGAATTAGGAATGTTATTTTAATCCCACAGAGTATTAATTATTTAAACTACCCAGAATTTTGGCAATTTTGAAAGAATTGGATCTAAGTTTAAAGCGAATTTAAGAAAGCACGAATGCTCATCTGCGATTATTAATTTTAAATTCTTGTAAGAGAGATACCGCAAAAAGTTTCATAAAATTACTTAATTTTTTTCAGAAATCACATTTAAAAAAAATTAAAATTTTTAGCAATTAATTTAGTTTTAATCCTACTATTCATCTTTTATTAAAAAAAAAACATGTTGTGTTTTACTTTAACGCACACCGTAATTATGGTTTAAAATATGGCATTCCTTGTTGGCAGCACACAGTGGTTCCAAAAACACTTTTTTTTGCAAATAATTGTGTAACTTGTGAACCATTATAGATATCTAAACAAAATTTCATACTTTCAAGTTGATAAGGGGACTATATGTCCCTGGCTATTCATTTATGGATTTATGACTTGGATGTAAAAAAGAGTTTACGTGTAGGTAGTCCTTATAAAAAAACATGTTTGCATTTGAAGGTTATCTCTTTTAGTTTAATATAGTATATTTAGGTCGCAGCAAATTTTGCCCTCATTCTTGGCCTAGTTTTTTAAAATCTTTTTAACTTGAGAAATTTAATTAAGATTTTCTTACAAAATTCTAGATATTATTACTGCAAGCATCATATAAATTTATCTATCTCATTTAAAGTTATATTAATTTGAATTTGAAACTTCAAAAAAAAATTTTTATATTTTTGGGTTTTTTTTTTGTCAAAAAGGTCATAGTATTCATTAACTTCTAAAATATTTTTGTTTTTGTTTAGGACCATAGAATTTTTGTAATAATTTGAAAAGAAATCTTAACTTAAGAATTCTTAACGTTTTGGGAAACGGTTTCCCTCTAGGACCTATCCAAATTTTGTAAATTGTCATAAAGTTTTTTGTAAAATTAAATACAGATAAACTTTCTCTAAAATCAGGGAATTAAAATCCGCCCACTTTTTTGTATCAAGATATCAAAAATCCCAAGCTGAATAAAACGTGTTTCAAAAATTTATTTTTTTCATTCAAATAGTCATGCTGTTGTTATAAGAGACGTTCGTCAAAAAATATTTTGAGTGTGTTTACCCAACACATAAAGGTATTTAACTAACATATCTTTTTTTTGATCTCAGCTTTGCTTTTTGAGAATTTAACAAACAAATTAAAAAAAGAATTGTGCAAAAATTAACAAAGTTTGGATGGGGCTTATGGGAAGGCCGTTGCACGTAGCACCTTCCAGATTGTTTTATACACATATACGTTAAGATTCTATTTGAAAACATTAAAAAATTGTACAGGCCAAAACAAAAAAATTATTTTATAAATGGAAAGTATTGCCATTTTTTTGAAAAAAAATATATGATTTTTTTAAAGTTCCAATTTTAGATGAATATAACTTTTTGTAGAATCTATATATTTATATGATTCTTGCAGCAGTATTTTTTTTTTTTTTTTTTGAATTTTGTAAGAAATTTGGTGAATTTTTAAAAAACTAGAGCCAATATTAAGCCCGCATATTTAAAATATCTTAAAAAAAATTGAGTGAAAAATTTATTTCATCCCAAATATCTCTTAAACTAAAAGAGATAACTATTGTTTTGTTGAAATTTATAAGAACTATTCATATGTAAGTTTTTTTCTGTTAAATTATAAATGAATTTTCGGCATTAAAAAATACTCTGACCCGTTACGAATCTGTGCACCTCCAAATCGATTTGAAACGAGAAAGATAGATATAGTCGGTCAAGGCTGACTATATGGTACTCTATATTTTTGTGATACTCTATATTACCTCTGTGGACAATTTTACTAAATGTAAAATAAAATATACAATACAGAATAATGCGTTGATACTAACATCTAGATGATTTTACGCAATTTAGGGCGATTTCTGGATTCTCATAAAATTTGGCAGTGTTGTTTCTACTTATATGGGACTTATTTATGTCGAATATTAACTTGGTACTAAAATTCGTATTGGATTTATGCACGTTAAGGTGATTTTCGGAAGAAGGGTTTATATGAGAGCTATGATCAATTGTGGACCGATCATAAAATTTGGTACACAGATTGATACTTGTACAGAACTTCTTTGCACTGAATTTCATTAAAATATTATTATTTTTAAGGCATTTTTGAGTATTTAAACTCAACTCCGAGGGGACATTTGTATGGGGGCTAAGTGAGATAATGAACCGATCACCACCAATTTCCCTGTCCCTGTATCAAAAAAGTCCCACATGCCAAATTTCATTGAATTATCTTTAAAATTGCGACCCGTACTTTGTGCCTGCCATCCAGACGGGCGGACGGACATCGTTAGATCGGTTTCAAAAGTGATTCTGAGTAGATTGGTATACTTTAAGATTGGTGTTGTATAACTTTTTCTATGCGTTACAAACATCAGCACAAACGCATAATAACCCAACCACTTATGGTGGTGTAGGATATAAACACCTCGCCTCTGGCCAAGTGAAATTTCATTGAGAAGTTTTTAACAATTCACAACCTACCGAACTGTTTCAAAAAAAGCGGTTTGGAACAACTTGCTTCGCTAACAATTTAAAATTTACGACACGTTTTTGGGATATTTAATTTTGAAAGACTAAAGAAGGGTATGGAAAATTAAGATTTTTTACTTAAATTTAAAAATCTAGTTGTCAAATTTAAACGAAATAAACAGTAAAGATGGTATTAAGTATACTTTAAACGCTAATTTACTCGAGATGCAAAGAATCTCATCCGCCTCTCATAGTAGGCACAACAACTGACTTTCCTGTGCTAGAATGTCTCGTTGGACCCCTATCATCAATAAGTCGTCGTCCGTGTTGTCCGTGTCTGTCCTGTCGCCCTGCGACCGTTCGTCTTCTGTCCTAATGGAATTATTAATTGAAAAATCTATTTTCGTCCCGCGAGTATGCGAGTAAAAAGGAGGACTATCTCGCGCCGTGACGGCGTGCGCGCACTAGTCTGAAGCTTACAACCAACCCGTGCTGTAGGCGTTAGTTTATTTAACCATCCATTAGTTTATTTAACTATCCATTCAGGTCCTCGACTCTGCCACCAACCACGTTGACTTTAAAGTGCACTTTATTTATTTGGTCCGCGAGAGGCTCTAAGGAACTCTAGGACTAGAGATAATACACATGATCTGAATACTCAAGTTTTGAGCCTGTATACACCATATACCAAAATGAACAGGTTATGTGCCTTGTAAACAATCCCCCCTATCCACCACCTGGGGGCACGTCCGATAGGAGTAAATGCAGCAGAAGACTCCACACGGAAAAAAATGTTATACATTTGTATTATTTCATTTTTCGCTAATTCATTATAACTTATAGTGTCTCGTTTTATTTTATTTGATAAAAAAAAAATAATAATAATAATTTCATTATAAGAAATTTTGGCATTTTCTTATAACTAAAGTTTTAAATAATTCCTGGGAATGGCGGGAAGTTGTTTTTTCCCGAGAAAAGAAATATTGGGGGAAACCCCAAACCATAGTTACAACGCGCATGCTACGCTGCTAGTATTTGGTCCATAACTTTTTTGTTTATTAACCGATTTTGCCCATTTTCATTACTAAACAAACCATATATAAGATAAATATTTAATCCAAATTTGCCGCTAAGCAGTCTCCCGAGCCCCATTCTACTTTCAACAGATAGATGGAGAGATGGACGGAGATATAGCTAGATCGACTCAGTTCTTACGAGTACTCCGAATATATATATACTTTACGGGGTCTTAAATGATTTTTTCGATATATTGAATACGGAATGACAAACTTTTTGATGGTAAGTAATATATATATTATATATATATATATTAATAAGTGAACAATAATGTTTAATTGTTCTCTTAACTTAACTTTCCTTAGGAAAAAAAATAAAATACTTACATTCTTCTGTGAAGTTATTTGTTCATACAAACATTACTGAGAAATGGACAGTTTTTTTTAAATTTAAGAGAATTATTTAAAAAATCAAGACTAAATATTTGTTTATGAAGTAAGTTATTATACAACACAAATAAAATTTAAAATAATAACTAATGCTAAATTGTGTATTGCAGTTTTTACAATAAATTTATCTTACGTATGTTGTTTAATTTTTAATGATAAATACTTATTATGAAACATGAAAAAACTTTCACTTGCATAAAAATATAAAAAATTTTTTGACATATATTTCAAACCAGAAAATATTATGCCTTTCACCTAGTAATCACTTCTGGACAATATAAAGCTGTCACCTCCTATAAATTTTATAATGAGATAAAAGTATGGGTTAGAAAGGAGAGCATTCGTCATTTTTGTTTTTGTTTAAAATACTCTTTTTTAATTTTAGCGATATCTGCAAACTTTCTTTTGTGCTAAAAACATAGATATGTTGGCTTTCATTTAAGTCCTTTCGATCCTGACTATCTTTCTGTTATGTTAATTCTTTATGAATTTATGAAGTGACCCAAAACGGAGAAACTACCGCAAACAAAAGGGTAAATCCGCCAAGTCATGGGGTAGAATAATTTGCCTATCATTTGCATATTTTAATACAGATCCAAAATGAGTGCATTGTAAAAACCAATGATTCTTTGTTTAAATTATGTAAATACTAGAAAGTCTATATGTATAGTAGAATATCAGCAGCTAGTAACCTCGTAGCTGATTGCCATGTTCCTAGTTGGGTCCGGCTTACAGCAGTTTAGTGACTGCCCTCAGGAGGAATTTTATGGAATAATAATTTTTTCACACTTTAAATGAATTTGTTAAAACAGCTGCTGTCAATTCTTGTTAATTATTTTCAAGTATATAACTTGGAACAAAATTTTTATTAAAATCCAAAAACTAGGAAAGTTAACACAGAAAATACAAAGAGGATTGAAAAAATAATTGATCACGTCTACTACCGAACAAATGCAAATTTAAAGTATCAAAATTTTGTGAATGAAAAACTTGCGATTAAGAAAAGAAAACCAATGAAAGCCGCAAAAATTATTGCTTCGTTCTAAAGACAAATAGCAATGGCAGATGTGTTGCTATGGAGAATTTTGCCCTTTCTACCCTACTTATTTTATTACATAAGGGAAGAAATGGCATTAGCATTGAACCAATTTTGTACCTAGCATATGTGTACATTTTTCGTTGGGATTTTTATAAAAAAAAACAAACTTCCGTAAAAATATTACCACACATAAACAATATTTCCATTAGGCAGAATTGCATACACTTGCACAGTTTCTAAGTTAGTCAATATAAGTGCATATTGATGAGTACTTTAGTGTTTTTGTTATAAATTGGTATTAGGGTTTTTATCCCCAGAAATTCGTCTTGGAAATTCTCGGGATTTTGCCAATTTTTCACGTCCTGATTCCCAGAATTTTTTGTGGGGAGTCCCGGGAAATAAAAACTACAAAAAATTTACATTTTTACCATTTTTAAAATAAAACATTGTATACAAAACCTTGATTAATCATAGTCAAACAAATACATGGTTGGATGGATACATTACTTTGCATCCATTTCGATATAATTAACTCTAAAGAGTTTATTGAAATACTAGAAAAAAGAATTTCCGAACTAAGAAATACTGAAATGATAAAACTACTTAATTATTTGAAACTTTTTGCATGATACTTAAATTATAAAAGATTTTTAATTTTTAAAAAATAGATATAAAAAAGCATTTTGAAAAGCTTAACACCCATATTCACAAACAACTTTAAAATTTAAAGTGGCATTTAAAAAAATTTTTAATAAAAATTTCATCTCTAAGATGTATTTTAAATTTAAAATTCGCTTATGAATCCTATAATATTTTTTTTTCTCATTAGTTTTTGATATATTTTTATTTAAAGATATTGTAACAAATTGATAAATAAAACATAGAACGGTTGCCAGCAAAATGATCCAGTAAAAAATCACCTACAAGTTTATTAAAAAATAATTACCTATAATAAATGATTAAGTACCTCCATAAAATTAATTAAGTTATATTTGATTTGGAGATTGAAGCACCGCAGGCAAAAATTTTAGTTAAATATAAGTAATCTCGATTTGTGCGTATTAATACAAAAAATGCTTAAATTGATTATTTTGTAAAAGGAAATAGAAATTACCCAGGGAAAAATGTTTTAGTTCTACAATTAGTTTTAGAATTCATGAAAATTACCTGTACTCGTTCTACTTTTGCGTTACGATCAATGAGTTTTGTTCGAAACTGTCAACACCAGAACTAGTTCTGTAGTAGTGTTACCTACCCAGTACCCAGTCTATGGAACGTTTCTAGAACTTGTTCCTAAATCATTGATTTTAGTTCTACATTGCCACACTCAGAACTAGTTCTATAAAAGGATGAGGGAACGTTTCAAGAAATAGTTATTAAAAACAAAATTTTTCTCTGATTTTATTTTTCATTCTAATGAACCTAAAGACTTCTTTTTGAATGAACTAAGATTTTTTAATTCTGCTTTATTTACATTTCTTTTCGATTTCTTTTAAGTTTTTTAAACAGTTCTAAGAAGTCATTTGGAAACCAATAATTCGTTTTGAGAAGTAATGTAGAATTAATATGGAGCTAGTTCTAAACCACTAGTTATTTAAAGTATTACTTAAAACCAATTTAGAATCAAAAATATAGAAGCTAAAACAAAAGTTTTGTAAATCCAAAAGGTTTGATTTTGCTTTCTCCATCGAGTTACATATATTAATAAATTAAATATATTGTTTTTTAATTTATTAATTGTTATCTTATCTTTATGTTCTTATTTTTTTAATAAATATTTCCATTTACTCTTCAATTATCCAATTATGAAATATTTTCTTTTAATTACATAATTTATCAATTTCTTTAAATTACATCAACTAGTTATCTTCGTTCAATCTATGCTAAGCAAGATATCATAAAGAAATGGAAAAGTTAGTTCTTAAGCAACAGTAGAAATTAATTTAAAAATTAATAAAAAAAAATAATTAGTTTTAATAAAATTATTCGCGCAGTCGTTATACGAACCTACTTTAATCATATGGGAAACCCAAAAAAAAAAAAAATTTCAAATTATATAAAGAAAGCTTTAAATCGCTTTCATAAACACAAAAAAAATTTTGACAATTTTAATGAATTTTCGTTAAGAAAAGACTAATATAAATAAACAAAAATAATAGTAATATAAATTAATCTAAACCAAAAATATTTGTTTCTTAATATAAGGTGAATAAAATAAAACAAAACATTTTATTAAACAAAATTAATTAGGGCATTTAATACCAAAGCTAAAAAACTATGTTCTGTTTTACAAATTAAAAAAAAAAAACATAGCAAAAATTGAAATATATAAAAGTTATAACTAAAATATAAATCCCCTAATTTAAATATTTAAAAATATCATATCATCAACAAATAATCTCAAGGTCAATTAAGATCATAACTCCAATCTTAAGTACATGGAAAAAAGAATATTTTGAAGGAAAAGTAATGACAAACATTCTTGTTATTATAAAAAGAAAAATACATAATTTGAAGTATGTATCTCAATGCGTTCATCCTTCTGGATGATGTACAGGAATTTGATGGGAAGGAAGAGGATTTAGAAATATTTACTAAACATGTAGACGAAATACGAAAACATGTTGACGCATCTTTTCTTACGTTATTCGATTTAAGAGTAAGAAACAAAATTATTTCTAAAGAAATCTTCGCTCGATGTTAAAAGCTAAAGAGATATTGATAGGGACTGAATAGTTTTATTCGAAAAGAGCAAATTTTTAAAAATTTTCATTTAATTCGAATAATATAATAAAAAGTTTACAAGATTCAATCATTTCATTTTACTAATAATCAAAATAATATTTACAATAACAATAATTCAGCAACTTTTCCTAATCAATTTTAACCAAATAATTTTGAACATTTGCAATCCGGAAACCAATTTTCAAATTCTCGTATCGGGCAAAATATGTATAGAAATTTTCAGAATCAGAATTCACCGAGAAATTTTAGTAATACTAATAACACAATGTTCAATGAGGGAAATGTCAATAGATAACCATCCCAGCAATCGAGCATTAATAGCTCAAATAGAATGGAAGATGACAATATTTGGTTTCAAATTTTCAATTGCAGGCCGAAGAGCTCTTCCCTGCATAGCAGTAAAGACAAGAACAATACCTATCAAATTGCTAATAGATACAGGATCTGGAACTACACTTATTAATAGAAGTCTGTTTCATAGTTCATTTCGAACAGCATTAGAAAATCCTATCATACTATATATTTTATCTTCGAAAACTGCTACATTATCCAAATTGACAATACCATTATTTAAGGAATTTTATTTACCTAGAGCAAGAATTGAAATGTTAAAGACTGATATATTTAGCAGTTTCAATTGCATTTTATGGTGTAATATTTTAAAACCTTTATTAGAGAAAATTGATTTTAAAGATAATTTACTGATAACAATAAATGCGAAAATTCCGCTTATATTTAATATTTCTTTCATAGAATACGATGTTACTGATAAGTCATATTTATAATCCAATAGTGTAAATTTTAACGAGCCAAAAATAGACCATTTAACTAACAAATTAAGGACAGAAAATTTAACGAACTGACAAAATTAATTAAAAACTTTAGAAATTTTTTTTATATAGAAGGTGAAAATTTAACAGCAGTTATTAAATATTGGCATAAGATGCCCACAATTAACGAAATTCCTATATTTTCCAGAATTTATATATTTCCGGAAATCCACAAAGGAGAAGTGGAAAAATCAATAAAGGAAATGTTAAAGTCAGGAACTGTTTCTAAACCATGTACTTCGTATAATACCCCAATTTGGGTTTTTCCCAAAAAAATTGACAATTATGGAAAGGAAAAATGAGGGTAGCCTGAAATTATAGGAAACAAATTTCTTATACCAAGAATGGAGGATCTTTTTTCAAAGTTAGGAAACTCGTAGCACTTTAGCACTATAGATTTCGCTGATTCCCATATTACCCGAAGGTGGACATAAAACAGCTTTTACAACTTCGACTGGGCCCTATAGTTCAATAGAATGCCCTTTGGTCTGAAGAATGCCTCATCATCATTTCAGAGAATGATGAATGAAGTATTGCAGCATTTCGCTAACAATATTTGCGTGGTTTATTTAGATGATATATTGGTATTTTCAACATCTCTTCGAGAGCATATATTTTCCTTAACAAAACTTTTCAAAGATTAAAAAACATGAACGTATTATGGTACAATTGAAAAGGAACTGTTGGCGATTGTGTGGACAGTTAAATATTTTAAAATTTATTTGGTCGATCGAAAACATAAAATACAAACTGATCATAGACCACTTGTGTGACTAAAACCTTAAAGGAACATAATATGAAATTACAGTGGTGGAACAGACAATGAAATGAATATGATTTTGATATTGAATATATTAAGGGAAGAGCAATTCTAGAGGCAGACTTTCTAAGTCGCTTAGAGGTCAATCATTTAGAAGAGAATAAACAGTTTATTCAGACAAAGCTACAATTCATAGTGGAGTAGAAAATTTAAATGATCATATTTTTATATCAGATTCCACAACTAATATTTTTAAGAATCAGCTTGAAGTGATATTGGGAAACAAATATAAATATGAGAAACAAGTAGTATATGAGAAGAAAGTTAGGCACGTAATAACACTGAAAGAGTACTTTGAGGAGGAAGTATTAGATTTTTTAAGACAATTATTTCCAATAAAGGGAACTGTAGCAATTTTCACATACGTAAACTGCAACAAACAATAATAAATTACTTTTCAAATTCGTCGGAAATGAATTTAATAACAATAAAAAACATAAGGGCATAGAAGACGCTTATTTAGAATTGAAGGATAAAATATATTACCCTAATCTTAGTAGAGAAATACATAAATTCGTCAATAATTGCACTGTTTGTAATATGTGTAGATATGGCAGACGACCTATAAAGTAAAATTTGTGTGTTACAGAAGCACCAATTCAATCATACAGATATTGATAAACTCCCAGAACACGTCTCAACACATCATTTGACTGATAAAATTCAGTCTCATTTGTAGACAAACTTAGAGAAAGATTCTCGGTTTTGGGAAAAAAAACTAAAATTGTAGCAGACAAGGAATTTAATACAGCATATATTAGAGATTACGTAAACTCAGAGGATTGATTATAATTTTACATACCCAAATACACATAACGGAAACGCAGATATTGAAAGGTTTCATTTAACACTTAATGAACATATTAGACAGTTTAAGTTAGAACAAAAAGATAAAGACTTAGATAACAAAGCCCCTGCTTATAAATATGTTCAAATATATAATGATTCGAAACACTGAACAATTTCATGTAAACCTAATGAACTTCTTCATAAATAATACATTATGATAAAATTGTTAGAATGGAAAAATTTAATGAGAATATAGAATATTTTCATGAGTTTAAGAAAAAAGAATTAGTGAAAAATCTTAGATTTCAAAACTGAAAACAGAATCCTAAATATATTATCAAACAAGTAAAGGAGAAAAATAATACTAATTTTGTTGATGAAAAAGGATGTAAAAGAGATAGACAAACATTAAAAAGAATTTTTAAATATCAAAACGATATACCACAAGAAATTCATGGAAAAATTACTGGAAGAAATTGTAAAAAAAAAAAATAAATAAAAATACATGTATTCATTTAACAAAAATAAAATATGTAGACGAAAATTGTACAGAGTTCTATCGCGACCGTGATGAGTAACAGACGTATTACGGAGATTAGAATCGTCAATTGGTGTTATACTAAAGTTATTAGTACTAAAAACATTAACTTGTTTTTTTTTTCTCAAGTTGGATTTATTACTAATTTGTTTAAAATTTCTGTGGCTTAAAATCACAAAAAATAATAATAGTATAAAGTAAATAAACTTTATTTAAATGAGTGAGCTTAATGCTCAATACTCACAAATCAATCAAAATGTAAAAAACAATAACAATAATAATGAAAATATAAGAAAAAGAAAAAATCCAAATATGGATTTACCAACTCCCAAACTATACAAAAACAATTATTATTCAGTGCTTGACATTGAAAAAGACACAGAATGTGATCAAGATGTTTTTAAGAATTTTGTAAAACATGTAAAAAGAAGATAACTTGCCTCTAAGATTTGAGAAAATGTATAATATTGTTTCTCTCGTTATAAAATATTCTTGAGTTTGTGTACCTTCTAGCATGTTGGATTTTTTATCATCGTTAAAGTTTGTAATAGTCTTTTGTTGATTTTCAAACGTATTTTTTGTTTCTAAGAACCTATTGAATGAATTTGTGACTTGAACCTGTAAATCGTTTTCAATGTTAATTGTCTTAAAAGAATGAACTGATTCTAAATAGGAGCCAATAGTATCCAACATTTGTTCATGATCTTGAATTACAAAATTATCTGAATCATCCATCTCTAAATTTTCTTTATCTATTCCAGCATTTTGTAGTAAATATTCTGAATTTTTCGCAATTTTTATGTTATGAAGCGTTAAAGGTTTAAATTTTTTAAAGTTCTTTTTTATTTCTCCAAACATATGCTTAGAGTCTTTAGGATCTATGTTAGTCAATTTTTCTTGGACATGTTTGTTAACAAGTATTGTAATGTTTTCATTTATTAGTTTTTTAATCATTTTTATTTTTACCTTTAGTAGATTGAGCGAAGACTCTGATAATGTTTGTTCTAGTCTGTTATGTTTTTTAATTACTGTTAAAATTCTGCTTTTTTCTGCATGAAGTTTTTTCACAATTGGGTTGCTTAATTTGGAAAGTGAATCGTATTCTTTATATTTAGGTGTTACATTTTCAATAGTTTCAACGATAATAAGGATAATAAGTAAGGTTATTGTTATTTGGTATTCTGTTTTCTGTGTCAATTTGTTGTCTGATTCTGTTCTGAAATTTTTTCCAGTTTGTTTTTTTTAAATTGTGTTTGGATTCATTTTGTTCCTTCATAAAATCTAAATCATGTTCGTTGGCCATGTTAACAATAATCTGTATAGCATTGTGGTCACTGTCGTAATCCAAAGTCTCTAGACAATTTAAAGAATTATTCTCAGTGTATATGTTTAATCTAAAATCTGCTATACAGACATCTAAATATGATCCCGCACGTGGATACGAAGGCATGCTAGAGGCGTAGAGTCTGCACCTTAATTCAATATCATTGTCCGTCAACCATTCTTTTAGTTTACTTCCTTTTGAATTGTCTGTTGGATTACACCAGTCAGTATGTCTGCAGTTTAAATCTCCGGCTAATATATAATAGTTATTGATGTTTTGTAATTCTAGGGATTTAAAAAGTTTATGTATTTCATCTTTAAATTATGTATGGTTATTGCCGGATGGATAATAGGTTTAGATAATAAAAAGTGATTTATTTTCAACCAAAGGTATCTTAATTATACAACTTTCTAAAAACCTAAACGAATTAATAGTATTATTTGTATAAATTTTATATTTTATATTTTTTAACTAGTATAGCTGTACCCCGTCCCCTTATTGCATTAGTTCTGTCTTTTCTAATAACCTCGTAATTTTTGAATATAATTTTATGTCTATTGTTGAGTTTAGTTTCATTCAAAAGCACAATTTCAGGATTGTGTTTGTTTAAAAATTCTTGAAGATCATATCTTCTGCTAAGACGTATTAATGAGTTTACATTAATATGAAGTATTTTAAGTTTTTTTGTTAAAGTACTTCTTTGTCTATTATCCATTTTTACACCTCTACCATGGAAAAGATCGTATCAATACGCGACGATTGAATTTATAATTGTTTTTGTAGGCTTGCAAATTGGTTAGTAAGGTTTACCATCATATTTTTAAGTTCTAATAAAAATGAGTTGTTATTTGTATTATCTAATTTATTTGAATCAATATTAGTATTGCCTTTTAGTGTATTAGCAAAACTTATTTCGGGGTTAGTAAAATAACTGACATTGTTTGTTTTAGTTTCTAATAGAACTTTTCTTTTAGCTCTTAGTTTTTATTGCAGTTATTTATATTTTTCGCATCCCTTATATGAAGCTGGATGCCCATATTTGTTGCATACAACACAGTACAACTTTTCTTTTTCATCCGGTGAAACTTTTTCTGTAACACACTTTCCTTTTTCGTGACTTTTATCACACTTGATGCATCTTGGTGTGAGAAAGCAGTTTGCGGCACTATGAAAGAACCCTTGACAATTTCTACACTGGGGAATTTCTGGACGTCTAACTGGTTCCCATCTCACACAGCGATAGAAAAGGGCTTTAATAGTTTTTAACTTGTTTATATTACTATTAGGTGAAACTAGGACCATAAAAATCGGTAGTTTATATCCTTTTTCTTTAGAAATTTTAGTTGAAAATTCACTAACTTTAATAAATTGTAAATCATCTTGTTTAAACTTGTTTAATTCATTTAGTATTTCAGCTGGAGTTATATCTGATTGTAGACCTTTTAATAGATATGTTTTATTTTTACCACACTTCGGTGTAAATGTAAAAAACTTAGCTTGCGAATTTTCTAGGTAGGCTTTTACTCTTTTAAAATCATCAATAGTATTCATATATAATGTTTTTTTATTTCTAAATTCTTTGATTTTGAAATCGTTTATTTTTAAACCGTTTTTAATAAAATGTATTAGTTCTTTTGTTTCAATGTCTATAATATTTATCGGTGGAGCTTTTTGTATTTTATTATTTGCAGTATTAACCACTGTACTATTCTCATTTATTTTTGATGTTGCATTGTTATTGTTTGCTCTAGGAATTTCATCCATAGTAGCAATAGCTGAATCTTTTTTTTGTGCAGTTATCTTCTGGTATAGATAAAATACCAAACATAGTACTAAAAATATTCCTAAGATAATGATTTTTGAATATTGTAATTTATTTAACAATATGATTAATAATTCTTACTTTCCCAATATGTGGAAAAAAGCAAAAGTAGTTATATTGCCGAAAAAAGATAAAGATTTGAGTAACCCAAAAAACTTAAGGGCAATTAGTATGCTACCCAATATTAGTAAGGTTTTTGAAATGTGCATAAATAATAACATAAGCCAATTTTGTATTGACAATAATTTAATAAACGAAAAACAGTTCGGATTTAAATATAAACATTCAACTATCGATGCAGTTCATTTACTTACATCTAACATTAATTGGAACTGGAATAAAAAATTATGCACGGGTGCTTGCTTAATCGACATGGAAAAAGCTTTTGATAGCATTTGGATTCCGGGGCTAATTTTTAAATTAAATCAATATAAATTTCCCATAAACCAAATCATACTGATCTATAATATGATTTGTGACAAATCATTTACAATAATACATCAAAATCGCAAAAGCAGAAAATTATTTAAAATCGTAAATGGATTACAACAGGGAACTGTTAACTCTCCCATTCTTTTTAATATATATATTCTTGACCTTTTGAGTAAAATAGAGAATATTATCTCTTTTGCAGATGATATTATTATATATTACGCAGATAAAACAATCGAAAAAATCAATGAAAAACTTCAAGACTTGTTTAATATTGTGGAAAAGTTTACTATTGATTGGAATATGACAATTAATATAAAAAAATGTGAAACAATTCTTTTTAGACCTCCAGTTGATAAAAGCAATAGTAATATAAAGAAAAATTGGAAAGAATTTGGAATTAAATCTAATTTATCCAATATTGATATACCCAACAAAAAAGTAGTTAAATATTTAGGTATTTACTTAGATAATTTTTTATATTTCAATTACCATGTTAAGGAAATACTAAACAAAGCTAGAAAGGCACTCTTTGTATATAAATCGTTGTTCTATTCAAAATACATAAAATCTAGAGTCAAAATAATTATGTACCAATCCTTGATTAGACCAGTCATAACATACGGGAGTCCAATATGGTTTAATATTTCACCCTCTTACATGGAAATGGTACGGGTTTTCGAACGAAAATGTTTAAGAGCTTGCACTTCGTTATATAGATCTCCAACCAACAATTTTTTAAAGTATATATCTAATAAAAAATTATATAACGCTTCAAATATTATAAGAATAGATAATTTTATTATAAACTTAATTAGAAATAATATTTTAAGATGTACTACATGTAAAGAAAATAATTTGATAATGGCACCGTACTATACAAATGAAGAATATATACATGCGACATTGCAAAAAGGATTTGTTCCACCTGAGGCATTTTTATATCTCGATAAAATAGGGGTTATACAAAACCAAAATGGCATACCAGTCTTTTATCACAATTATAGACGGGCCAATATTAAAGCAGTAAATTGCAATGAAACAAATAATTATAACTTACGTCACGACACAAGTATTTCTAATAGAGATTTTTGTAGTTTACAGTGTTCGAAAACCAAAAAATTTTGGTGGCTAAACAAATAATCTATTATATTTTTTTCTTCCTTTTTTTTACTTTTCGACCATAGTTTTTAACAGTTGCCATATAAATGTAATGTTTTTAAACAATTTTTTTCATTACAACCTAATATCATATAAAATATATATCTTCTTCATTTGAAGTAAAAAATCTAAATATTTTTTTTTTGAAAATCCAATTCTAAGCCATATTAAAAATACTCGAGAGCTCGTTTTTGGGACTTTGTATAAATGTGTAAAAATTAATATTGTTAACTAGTGTTTATTATAGTTTAAGTTTGTACAATATTTTGATTTAATAAACGTTAAAAAAAAAACGAAAATTGTACAATAAAAGAAATATTGTTATTAAAAATATTTAATTAAGAAGTTACAAAATGGCTGTTAATTATTTATTAAAATATTTGAAAAATTGTTTTTTTTTTATTTAAAATAATACACACTTACTTATTGTATTATTTTAAATTAAAACTATATGTTCTATTTTCATATTCCGTGAGTAATGTATGTTCAAAGGGTGAGGGAGTTACATATTCTATAAATACCCTTAATAAATTAAATACATTTTCTTTTAAATTATTAATTGTTATCTTATTTTTGTGTTCTTATTTCTGTTTTTAAATAAATATTTCCACTTACTCTTTAATTATCCCATTATAAAATATTTTCTTTTAATTAAATAATTTATTCATTTCTTTAAATTTCATTAAACTAGTTATTTTCGCTCAATCAATCCTAAGATAGATCTCATAAAAAATGTAAAAGTTAGTTTTTAAGCAACAGTTGCAATGTTTTGTTCAATGATTTTGAAAAAAGTAAACATTGAAAAAATAATAAAAAAAAAAAATAATAATAATTAGTTTTAATAAAATTATTACCGGCAGTTTTTGGTAGATAAGGCTACAAAAATACAAAATAGCAAAAATAATAAATGTTCAAAACTTTTATCGATCGGTCGTAAACCGGAAGTCGATCTTAACTTTTGTCCTAAAAAAGGTCTTAAAAGTAACGAAAATCTTTTTTATTCAAAATAAAAATCAGAAATTTTTAGCATATATTTTTTTTAGCCTACTATGGCTTGTTGTGAGGTTACAAGCAATCTAAGTAAATATCTACACATGAACTTTTTTTAAAAGGTCTTTGTTTTAGTATGGACCTAGCCAGTTAGAAACGCTTTTCATTATTTTTTAGAGTAATATTTGTAGTAATATGCAGGGTAAAGCATGACTTTTTGGATCATTATATTGAGTACTTTTAAATTTTGTTGGATCATATAGTCCCTCGAAATTTATGTGTTGCCGATTAAACAGATATTATAAAAGTTGACATGATAATATTTTACTTTGATTGCTTATAATAAACGGTTATAGTATTCTAAAAAATTACTTGTCAAAAATTTCTGATTTTTATTCTAAATAACAAAGCTTTTATATCTTTTTCGCAAAGTGTTAAATTAAAGAGTTATAGCGTAAAAAAAATTTTAGTTATTTTCAAGAGCTTTTGTAGGACAAAAGTCAAAGGCGGCTGGCCAGTTTATGACCGATTTACCATTTTTTGCTCACATATTATTTGTTTTGTTCCATCTACCAAAAGCTGCCGGTGATACTAGCATAATCAAAAATTTTGTATACATCAGTAGTCTAATATACATATATATACAATAAAAATTTTAAATTTAAAATTTTTAAAAATTATATGTCTGTACTAAAAATGTAGCCTTTTTTTATTTAATATAAATATTCCACTTTAATTTTAATTTAAGTTGTGTACTGAATACATTCTTTATTTATAATTTATTGCAAACATTATGCCAAAAACTTTTTACGGTTATGTATGTCTATAAAATCTTATCATTTGCAACTGAATGAAAACTTAAACCTTAAAGAATATTTCTCCGCTTATGATTATAAATTGACAAGTAATAATTATTATGAAGAAATATTTATGTCCTGCCTTTATTACAAGCACTTCCTTCCCTTTTATAAAATAAACAACACACAGTGGTTACAAAATACTTCCTTTAATAATTCTGTAATTTGTGATACGTTAAAGGTATCTGAGCAAAATTTCACACGGCTAGAACTGAGATGTTTTTGAGTTGAATTGTAGGAGAACAGTTCCCTAGGAGGTCATGGAAGTTATCTCTGTATTCCTTTCAATGTTCCTCGCTATCAATTCCGAGGCTTTAAGAATATAAAAACTTTCTGCCTGAAAAACACAACAACCATCGATTAAGTTTAAGTACTCTCCTTGCAGCCATTCCAGTCACATAGTCCTCAATATGTAGGATGTGCAGAATGACGTCCCATGCAGCCTAAGGTGTGCTTCTCATGGCACCACTGATGCCAATTGAAGCACATCTCTGTGCTTTAGACAGAAAATTAATTCGACTTTCTACTCTCATTACATTCCACCATACTAAACACCTATACGTTAGAATTGGTCTCACTACCGATGTGTAAATCCAGTTGCTACCATCGGCTTAAGACCCGAATTTTTACCTATGGACTTCTTGCGTGTGTAGTAGGCATTCAGACTTCTTTTCAACCTTTCCTATTTCAAGATAATTTGCTATCAAGAGATACTCCAAGATATTTGGCTTCGCTTGCCAATTTTAGTTTAATTCCCTTAGTAATGGTAGCCTAAACTGCTCAACCTTGTACATGTTGTCTGGTGAAAAGAACTAGCTCCGTTTTCTCCGGGTTAACCCCTAAGCCTTTGTTACTGACCCATAAGAAAAGTTTGCAGAATTTCGACTGTATGACTGATCGTGGAAACCAGGGACCTGTATAATATCGTTGTCAGCGTAGGCAACGATTTTTTATTGACAGGAACTTAGGTATGAATATGACCTTAACCTCCCTCCACCTCTTTGTAATATATCCCCTCATGAGACGTACTCTGAATAGCTCCGTGAGTAATCAAATACTGGCTGCCCCACAGTGATGAAAGTTAATTTACGTCACTAGCAGATTTCGGATAACGGAACCTGATAATACCCAGACCGAAATTGGCAGCTCTCTTCATCTACTCCAGTTCCTAATCTACTGCAAATCGAAAATTCGTGTAGAGGCTCTCTTTATAAGTTAAAGAATCTATCAACATCCGCCATGGTTGGTTCATCGGTTTAATGTGTGGTTGAATCCACTATCGGCATTTGGGGCAACTCAGCCGTGAGTATCACATCAAGTTTTGATTCCGGACAAAGACTGCCGCACTTGGCAATTGCAGTCGTAAGAAACGATGAAACTATTTCTCGTTGCCACAATTGAGAGTCTTAACTTTTTTTGACCAGCCTGCGCCTTTAAATAATAGTTCGGCCGGCCTTCCTTTCACTGAGGCGATCTCATCGATGAGGTTATCTTCAATGAACCTCAACAGATCTGTACTCATTCTCCCATCTAGTTCGATCCGGTTTATGACAGCCGCTTGGATAATTCCGGCTTCATCAACCCTTTCGCTTTCTTAAAGTTTGAAGGCTTGTCGCCGCCAGATCTGACTCCCTTAATGACCTCCTTGTGGCGACCCTTAAAGGATGTATGACAAGATTTCTTAGCAGACGAGGCTACTTGGGCATCTCCTGATCTTGCTCTTTTATTAATCTCCTTGCGGCGACTCTTTAAGGGCTGAATGACTTATGACCAGCCTTTCACGACAGTGAAAGGTATTGGTCTTCACCTGTTCCACCACTTTTAACGGACTTCTTCTGAAGTCCTTCAAGAGAGCTGGAAATGGTATGATCAATTCCTTTCTTACTTTTGGGGGTTGCTCGTCTTCAAGCCTGGCTCCCTTAATGTTAGATTCAATATTGTTACCGTATGGTATACGACCAGCTTTCTGATTAGAAATGATAGGTTGCTTGCTAGTTTCCACCTTTTGTTCCGAAAATTTAATCACTTTCTCTGGCCCGCTACCATCATCATTATCTTTGGACCCAGATGCGACCATTGACATGGTTCCTGTACTCTTACGGGTACTTTCGGGAACAGTGTCATCAATCGTATTCAGTTCCTCAGGGTAAAGCATTCGCAAGATGGCACTGGTAGAGCAATAGATTCTTACTAATCTAGCCACGATCTTCTTGTGCCTCTTGATAAGATCCTTAATAATGAATAACGACAAGTCTCTCTTAGCCATCTTGTTAAGGTAGATTAAGGAAACTAAGGACGCCATTCTTTGCCTTCTCCTCTTTTGTACTGCTGGTAACGATGGCTGTTACATTAGGTTTTACCGCCTAATTTTGAGGCAAGAGGTCATCCGTTTCGGCCAGTTTATTCAGTAATTGTCCCTCCAGCACAATTGTGTCATCATATATAAGGTAGTGGTCAGTGTCCGAATCTCCTACTGAATCCTCTTTCACCTCCCCTACATCCTTAATTAAACTATCTTTTGCACTAATCTTGGTCTCGCGCAGTGAAGGCATAAGCGGACTAGACTTTTAAACTTACAACCAACCCATGCCATGGGCGTTGGAGAGGAGCCGTTAACGATTAATTTCTTTAGGCACTGCTACCTACCACCTTGATCTGAAAAGTGGACTTATTTTTTTCCGCGAGGACCTTTATGAGTCTCTAGGTCCAGATGTAATACTTAGGACTCGACCACAGCCAGCGCAAGGGGATGTATAATCAATGGTTAGTGATATCCAGTCCACTGACTGTCGTCGATTCAAAAGCCTTACTTTCGGCACCCTCCCCCCCCCCCCCCCCCCCCCCCGATCAGCCACGGGGACTCGTAAGATGGGAGTAAATGTAAGTAAAGACTACACACGATAGTGTCAAAAATTCATTTATGATTTTGTGGTAAAGAAATTTTAAATGTAGATAGTCCTTCTAAATATCTATAAAAAGTACGTTCGCATGTGAAGGTTATCTCTTTCATTTTAACAGATATTTAAGTCAAAATAAATCTTCCTTCATTTTTGGACTCGTCTTTTTATATTATTTTAAAATTGATGGGTTTAATTGAGGGCCAAAATTTTTTTCTCAACATCGACTAGATTGCTCATAAAATTTTAAATATTATTGCTGCAAGAATCGTATAAACATATGGATCCGATAAAAGGTTATGTTTGTCTGAAGAAGAAATTTTTAAAAAATCCAAATTTTTGTTTTTTTTTTCTAAAAAGGAGGTAGTATTTTTTCACTTATAAATATAATTTATAATTTTTATTTATAATTTTTCTATTCCGTGAACAACCCTGTTTTACACTAAGTACCGATTAGTATTAAATACTCAATCACCTTTTCCAAGTTACCTTGAAAACCGATAACACTAAATAAGAACCATTTTTATTAATTCCTTTTCCGTTTTTTTCTTCTGCTTTAAACAATACAGTTTTATTATGTGAATAACAAAGAAATAATATTTTTTAAAAATTAAGAAAACTTAGACAAACAAATTCCCGAACAATGGGTGCAACGAAGTATTATTTTAAGCCTGATTTTTTGTATGCGGCAGTACTCGGCATCACTTAACCGCAATTTTTTATTAAAAAAACGTCCTGACATTCTTTTCAATGGCTGAAGAAGTTGCCACAACACACCTCACAGCCAACGACAATGGCCTTTCAAGCGAAAATCCCGGACAATCAATCGATGCTACTACTACACCTCAAAGGAACGTCTCCGTTATCTATGCCCGATTGCCTGTACCACCTATGTCAAGTGCTAACATTGACGCATGGTCCATTTCCATGAATTTTTGGTTCACGGCATCGGGCATATTAGCAGGCAAGCAGAAGACCACGATCATCTTGGCAGCCCTCGACCAAAATGTTATAGCTCAGCTTGCTGATGTAATCGCCTCTATGCCGCCTGTCAACAGGTACCACTATATCAAAGAGAAAATAATTAGCCGACATCGAACAGCGTCATCTAAACCGCCTGCTATCCGAGCTTTCCCTCGGCGACATAAAGCCATCTGAATTATACTTCGAAATGAAGCGGGTAGCTGGTAAAACTTTGGGTGAGGTGGCACTTAAAGGGCTATGAAGTAAACATTTACCAGAGTTCGCCCAGCCTGTCGTGGCAGCTTCGACTGGTACGCCAGCTGAGTTTACTAAGATTGCCTATGCTATTGTTGACGCAATGGCATCAAATCAAATTGGAAGCGTGCAGACTAAACCATTAAACGAAATAAACGAACTTCGTGCAGCCACTCGCTCCGATTCGCGTTCACGAAAAACCACACCACGACGCAGCCGTTCAAGAAACCGCGCAACTTACCTTTACAACACCACAGGTGCCGAATGCTGGTGCCATAGGAAGCACGGACAAAATGCTCAAAAGTGCCGCAGCCCTTGTAGGCATAAGCAGTGCAAAGTTAATGCTGTGTCTACTGGTGCATCAACCCCAAACCAACAGTCTCAGTGACTCCCTGGGCAGGTCGCGGTTTCCAGCGAATTCACCACCACCAGTTGCCAAGTATTTCATATACAGGTAAGGGACAACTTTTCAAAACGATATTTTCTAGTAGACAGTGGCGCCGATGTTTCTGTTCTCCCACTAACTTCGAAATCGTTTGACATTCGTCCTACGGCCATGGTTTTATACGTCACAAATGGTTCTCCTATCAAGGCCATTGTCGAAAAACGTGTTAGAGTTGATCTTGGCCTACGTCGTGATTTTTTTGGTCGTTTGTAGTCGCCGATGTGACGTCACCGATTATTAGATGTGATTTTATTCAGCATTACGATTTGCTGATAGACGTAAAACGTAACCGCCTCATATATAACATTACTGGGTAGCTTCTCAGCTCACATCTCCTACATCTTGCGAAACAGCCGCTATAAAAACCTTTAACGCTGCTGATCCATTTGCTGACATTTTAAAAGATTTCGCCGATATAACACGACTATCAATTTCTCACAGCATTGAAACGACAGGGCAACCCTTTTTTTGTCGTCCACATCGTCTATCGCCAGAGAAATTAGCAGCTGCAAAAAAAGAATTTGAATTCCTGATGAAGGCTGGTATTTGCCAACCATCAAAGAGCAACTGGTCCAGTCCTTTGCACTTAGTAAGGAAAAGTGGCAGAACTTGGAGGCCATGCGGAGACTACCGTGCAATCAACGCACAGACATTGCCGGATCGTTACCCACTGGCATATTTATCGGATTTCACCATGAATCTCAGAGGTAAAACAATTTTTTCGATAATTGACTTACAAAAGGCCTTCCATCAGGTTCCAATCCATCCCGATGATATCGCGAAGACCGCCATTAGTACACCTTTCGGTTTATATGAATTTAAGTTCATGGCGTTTGGGCTGTGTAATGCAGCCCAAACCTTTCAGCGACTAATAAACTAGGTATTACGTGGCTTAGATTTTGTTTTCCCATATATTGACGACATTTGTGTGGCATCGGTCTCCATCGAACAACATCGCCGCGACCTTGCCGAAGTCTTTCACCGCCTTCGCGAGAACCGTCTTGCCATTAACTTAAAAAAAATGTGAATTTGGAAAAAGCGAAATTAAGTTTCTTGGTCATCTCGTTAGCGCTGATGGTATTTGTCCCTTGCCAGAAAAGGTAGCTGCAATTAGGGAGTTTCTTAAGCCAAAAGTAACTCAGGAGCTTAAGATGTTCATATCAATGGTTAATTTTTACAGGAAATTCTTGCCAAACGCGATATTATATCAAATGAAGCTACAAAAACTTATCACAGGAAACAAAAAAATGATCTTACGCCCTTAAATTGGAATTTGGACACATAAGCTACTTTCCAGCAGTGTAAAGCTGCCCTTTATCGCATCCCGACGCTGAAGCCGAGCTTGCAATCTACGCAGATGCCTCCTATACAGCCGTAGGAGCGGCCCTGCACTAAAACATCAATGGTTGCCTTCAGCCCTTGGCGTTTTACTCAAAAAAACTTAAACGCACGCAACGAAAATACTCAACATATGACTGAGAGCTAACAGCAATGTATCAAGCTGTATGCCACTTCCGATATATGATAGAAGGTAGAAGATGTTATCTGGTTACCGACCATCGACCGCTAATTTTCACGTTTCAACAAAAGCTGGAGAAAGCTTCGCCACGCAGGATCTGGCAACTCGACTTCATCAGCCAATTCATAACTGGCATCCGCCATATGCCTGGTATAACAAACACTACAGCCGATGCAATTTCTCGCGTAGACTCCATTAACCAAAAGATAGACAACTCCCGTATAGCAGCAGCGCAATAGAATGACGTGGAACTTCAGCAAATGCTTGAAAATTCAGGTACTGAAATGAATTCCTTAAAACTAAAACTCTTTTCAATCGCAGGTTGTGAAAGTCAGCTAACGAGTGACACTGCAACGTCCCATATTCGCACTTTTATTCTGAAGGAATTTTGTCAACAAATTTTAACAACAGTACATGGCTTGTCGCACCCAGGCGTTCGGGCCACCACTAAATTGGCGACCGCAAGATTTTGTTGGCCTGGAATTCGGAAAGATTGTTCAGTTTTTGTTCGGAACTGCCTGCAATGCCAAAGGTAATCCTGCTTGGTTTACGGGTCGTTTTTAAACCAGAATTAAACGCTTCACCAGCAGAATTGGTTTACGGCTCAACGCTAAAAATTCCAGGAGAATTTTTTCAACCGTCACAAGCTACGAGTTCCGGCACCGACTTTGTTGATGAATTCCGAGCAGGGATGCAAAAGCTTCCGTCCATCACTCAACACCGCCAACATTCGTCTCAAAGAGTCTGTGGTCCTCGTCGCACGTTTTTGTTCGCAACGACTCAGTCCGACCATCACTTACTCATCCGTACGATGGTCCTTATTTGACAATAAGACGTTTCAAAAAATATTTTAGAATTTTCATACGAGATCGTCATAACAACATCAGTATAGACAGGATAAAACCAGCTTTTGTGACTAGTACCAAGTCGAATGACATTCCAGCTAGTCAGCAGCAATCAACAGATATTCCAGCTAGCCAGCAGCAATCACCAGACATTCACGTTAGTCAACAGCAACTACTAGACGTTCCCGCTAGTCTTCAAAAATTACCTGACATATCTACAAAAAGTACAAACAAAGCCACAAATGCAACACCAAGGGTCAGCTTTCCACCTGAAATTAACCTGTCTAACACAACATCCAGCGGTTGGCATATTCGAATTCCGTTAAGACTCAGGTGAGTCCGCTCCAGCGGGGGGAATGATGTGAGGCCCTGTTCCGTGAACAACCCTGTTTTACACTAAGTACCGATTAGTATTAAATACTCAATTACTTTTTCCAATTTACCTTAAAAACCGATAACACTAGTAAATAAAAACCATTTTAATTAATTCCTTTTCCGTTTTTTTCTTCTGCTTTAAACAACACATTTTTATTATGTGATTAACAAAGAAATAATATTTTTTAAAAATTAATAAAACTTAGACAAACAAATATTATTTCTACCTTTTTTTGGACTACTTTAAATCGTGCCGCATCGCATCTGAAGTTTGTGTGATGTGAATTTAGCTTTTTTACAGATTTTAGAAAAATTTAGCTACTAACTACTTTACTTTGTAACAAGATGTCAAGAAATCGTAATCTACACGTAATTATCTATCAAACAAGGCAAAAAAGAAAAAAATTAAGTTTTCAATGTGTTTTAGACCACTTGTGCAAAGTATGTATGTAATTAATATGTAATTAAAAATTTTTTAAAAAAATATTTAAATGGAATACTATTTTTAATTAAATTTGAAACATAATAACTGAAAAATATGTTTTTTCTCGTAGTTAATTTTTTTCATTCTTATTTTTTTTTATTTTTTTATTTTTTTTTAACTGATATTCAGACTAAACAAAGTAATTATACAGTCATATCTCAGGAAATATATTTCGAAATTGTTAAGAAAACTGGAGATCAAATATCAAAATTTTAAATGTATCAAATTTTTAAGGAAAACATAACAATAAAATAATGTTATTATCTGCATTTAGATGCAATGAGGAATATCGATGATTTAATATAACCTTACTTGTCAAAATGAGGTGATTATGCTTTTATTTGTCCATGATATTAACTAATAAAATTTACTTTACAAATATTTACGAAAAGGTGTGTTTAAAAAAATACTGATCCCAAACTTACTTGGGGATTAAATTTGCCATATCAACGAAGATCTTTCAGTTATATTTCCTTCAATTTTATCGAAATCGAGTTAAAACTTAATAAGTTTTCAATATGTGTTCCTTAAAACTTTCATATATTCCAAATTTTGATATTTGACCTTTGATTTTTAGATATCATCTTTATCCAATCCTAAAAACTTAAAAAAAAAACTTAAGAATATATTTTTTGAGATATGTTTTATCTTATTTTGTAATAATTCTGTTTAGTCTGAATATAAGTTCTAAAAAATTTACTTTGTAACAAAAAACCGCAAAAAAATACCTTGTTTCCGAAATCCGCAAAATTCAAATCGCAGTTACGACTTAGCCGTACAAGGTATTGACCTAATTCTTTTTTTATTTTAATTTCTGTGGTGTTGCCTATTAACCAGCATAGCTTTATTTCAACTTGTTTGAAATTTGTTTAACAAAATTTTTAAAAGTTTTTTATCCTGGAGAAACAAAAACATAATTTTCAGTGATTCTGATTAAAATTTAATAAAAATAGCATTTCACCTATTTTTTTACCTTTATAGGTTCATATTCCTGGGCTCTTTATCCTTTTTACAGGAATAAAATAAAAACCCGGAGCTATAAACTTCATATTTCTAATATGAGAATTTGGATCAAATACCTGAAATTTATTTTCGTAGAGTTTCATTTAGATTCCGAATTAGTTAAAGAAATTTAGAGCCTTGAAGTGACTTTGAGGGGAAGTAATTATAAAGGCTATATGCTAAGGTATGACCCGACTTTATTTCTATTCAATTCTATTCAATTGCTATTCAAAATATATTTTATATTTCAAAAATTGACTTCTTTCATTGAAATTGTCACTCTGTTGTTATAAAAGTCGTTCGTAAGAAACGCATGCTTTCCTAACATATGGAGGTATTTAGCTAACATAATTCTTTTTTGACCCTAGCTTTGCGTTTTGAGAATTTCACAAACAAATTAAAAAATGAAAAATGACAAAATTTGGATAGCGCTATTAAAGCGCTTCCGAGTTTGGTTTGCACACATTTTCATTAAAGTTCGTATTGAAACCATTAAACAATTATATAAAAAAAAAATTATAAGAGAAAAACTATTACCACCTTTTTGTAAAAAAAATGTGGACCTCTTTTAAAGTTTCAACTTCAGACTAATAGAACCTTTTATGAGATATATTCATGCAACAATATCTTTTAGAATTTTATAAGGCATATAGCGGATATTTTAGAAAATTTTTAAGACCCCACCAAATTGACCTTACTTAAGCTTAAAATAATACAAAAAATAAGAGGAAAATTTTTTTCGACCTAAATACGAGTATCTCTTAAATTAAAAGTGATAACATGTAAGCATATTTCTTGTAGAGATGTACGTTTAAAATTTCTTTACAACAAAATAATAAATAAAGTTTTGACAATTTAAAAAAAGTGACATAAACTTCAAATGAAAATGCTTTTGTATCACATGACCATCTATGAAACTGTGCTCCTACAAATCAATTCGAAAACACCTCAGCTATGGCTATGTGCAATCTTATTAAGATATCTTTAACGGATCTCTAGTTACAGAATTGTTAAAAAAGCGTTTTTGAACCACTGTGCAACATACGAATTTTTCAATATCATCAAAGGGCATAAATATTTACTTTACATAATTGAATACATGTTTTTTACTTCCCAACCTCCATTGGTCTTTAAATACTCAAATAATCTTCATTTTTTTTTTATAACTTTTTTACAGAATAATAATGAAATTTTAATTTATCTTAATTTAAAAGGCAAAATATATTGATTGACAACATGTTATATATAAGGTATGATTGGAAATAATTAAATATTAGTCATACGAAATATTTCATGCAGTTTTTTAAAATACTTTACATTTTTTTTATGTTTACTACCCATACAAAAATTCTGTATTCAATTGATGACATTTAAATTTTTTTTAACCTACATATAATAATAGTACGTAAGTAAATTTAATATATCTGATCAATTTGAGTTTTTTTTTTAACTTTATTTAAATTAAAACTAGTAACAACTATTACAAAAGCTTTAATTGAACCCAAAGAACTGAACAAATTTTTATAACTTTTAAAATGATCTTTACATTGTGAAAATATATGCCTGATAAATTTCTTTCGTAGAAATAAAATTAGTTTTAATTAAATTAAAAAAAAAAAAACATATTGATTCTCTAAAATATGCTAAATAAATTTTTTATTTGATGGAATATTAACAAAATAACAGATTTATTTTTAATGTATGGATTATTATTTTCCCTTTTATACATTTGTAAAAAATAAAGCTATATCCAATATATATGTTTGCATATACCAAAAACACCAACACTGATAGTCATTACAATGTTTCTATTACCAACTGAACAACGTTCAAACATACATAATAAATGTATGTATATACAAACAACCACTGCTTACCTATACATAACTCGATTGCTTATAGACAATTTAGTTGGTTCAAAAATCTGAAATTTTAGAAAAACTTTTGTGGCAGATCTATATAATAACTAAGTTAATAGCTTATACGATAGCTCCAAAAAGAATAAAAATTAATTTTATTTGATATCTCGATTATTCATGGGTCGATTTTTCATTTGTTTTGTACAAAAATTCAGAAATTTTTTTCAAATTTTCTGTGAATGAAAGAAGACCTTAGGTTATATAAGGTATTTAAAAAGTAAAAAAAAACCTATCAAAAACTGGTTTGTCAGAGATATAAGGATAAAGAAAATATTTTCTTCTCTCCGAAGAAAACTGTGGAAATTATAAACGGAATGACAACTTATATATCTGGGACCCATATTCGAAATCCTCCATCTCAGGATTTTATGAAACTGAGTTTTTGTTGCCATTATATTCCCTATGAAAATGCTCATCTATAACGTAAACTTCAAATGAAAATGCTTTTGTATCCCTCCATCTTACAAAATAAATATTTTATTTTTATTCTTTAGTTCAGAACCCATTATCTCTCTGTATAATTATTTAATTTTTGACAATCTAAATACAACATATATTCTGACTAATTTATACATGCTGAATGTGAATCTGGCCAAAAAACTTAAATCCGTTCACTAGTTCTTTAGATATACAATAATAAGGCTGCTATGCCGCCATAGAAAGTGGAACTTGAAAAGAAAATGATTCCCATAAAATTTTGAGACTTTCACTTTAATAGTTCAATAGATATGCGATAGTTAAGATTTATCTTTTATGGGGGCTAACACTGCCCCTAAAGGTTATATCAATTATGTTTATTAATAAGGAAATTATTCCACACAATTTTAAAACTTTTGCTCTTATAGTCTTTCATTTAAGCGATAAATAATTTTTACTCCAATAATAATTACTATTTTGTTTATATGGGGGTACCATTCCCTCTGCTGCGATCCCAAAATAAGGTAGCCTATTTCATTTATGTTCGTTTTAAAATTACTAACTAATTTAAACACTTTTAAAATCATATACTAAATAATAACTGAATATAGTTCTTACAATGCAAAACCCTCTATATCTTTATTTTATTAAAACATACAGAAAAAAGATTGGCTGGAAAACGATTGTTCTATACCAACACTTTCAAATTCGTAATTGTAGAGGAAGAATACATGTAGTATTTACAATTTCAAAATAATCATATTAACAAATTTAAGGAATTATTGTAGCTATTTGTACTATATCGGGTGGGGTCTTTATTTATATTATTATATTCATGAAAAAGTATTGTTAATTATATTAACTGATTATTCTTAGTGAAAATGTAATCGATTAGGTTAATGTATATGTAACCAATAAACAAAGAAGATTCGGTGCTCTCAACCAATAAAATATTTACGAAACTTGAAAAGTAATTTTTGTCATTTGACATTTAGAATTAAATAAAGTAATTTAAAATTGAAATTTTTATTGAAAAAATAAAAAAATAAAAGAAGAAACTGAATTGAAATATTTGATGAGATTAACACACTAATGTGTAATAAGTATATTTTTTTTTTTGCAAATTTTACATCGCTAATATTTGTTTATTATTATTTTTGCTTTTTCTTAGAATAGAGAATTAACCAAATAATGACCTCGGTGTGTAAAAACAGTTTTTTCCACACGCAAACGATTATTTATAAAGGCCGGTTTCTTTGAAGAAATAAGTGTCCGTTTGAAATATTATTGTGACACTGTCAACAAAATTTATCTTGGGTACTCTTTTTAATGGTCTTTGATATATCTGTAATATGCAGTTTTGAAATCTATGTAATATTTAGTAAAATAAAGCTAACTTAAATAAAGCACCTAATGAAATGAAATATTTGATGAGATTAACACACTAATGTGTAATAAGTATATTTTTTTTTTTGCAAATTTTACATCGCTAATATTTGTTTATTATTATTTTTTCTTTTTTTAGAATAGAGAATTAACCAAATAATGAGCAGACATATATATATAGTTACTTGAACAAATAATAGCAAAATTAAAAACATTCAGCTCGGTGTGTAAAAACAGTTTTTTCCACACGCAAACGATTATTTATAAAGGCCGGTTTATTTGATGAAATAAGTGTCCGTTTGAAATATTATTGTGGCACTGTCAACAAAATTTATCTTGGGTACTCTTTTTTACTACTAAATTCAGTTGTGGCAAACGAATTATTTTTCTGCAAATCAGCTGCTTCAAACGGAATTGTACAGTAAATGCAACTAACCGACTAAATTCAATTGGCAAAAAATCGGTTGCCACAACGAAACTTTTTTTTTTTTTTTTGTATACATTGAATATTCTAAAAGTGTGAAAGCTCTTTAAAATTACCAATATTGAAAAATATTAAAAACAAATTATATGTAAGATTTAGAAAATTTTTTTCAGTTTTTCAGTTTTTTTCTCTCCTGAAAAGTTGTGTTTTTCGAGATAGAGGATTTTGAATATAAGCCCTCCATATACCCTTTATAGTTTTTTGCAAATCATTTCTTTCCAAATTTCATTTTCAATACCAAACAAATATTATCTAATGTAAATATTTGAGCTAAATTTGGGCCCCTAAATAATTCGGCCCGATGTCGTACACAGCTAGGTCGTCGTAGAATTTCACGAAGACCTAGAATATGTGTGCACTTTACATGGTCTTAGATATATCACAAATAAAATAACCAACTCAATATACCCACCATCTGTTTGGGTATAAAAACTTTAGAAATTCTTAGTATTTTAAATTTAGTTACTTTGTTTTATTACTATTATTATTATTTTCTTTGATTGATTAAAATAAAAGATTATCATAGTTTTTTGCTTTTTGATCTTTTGGTATTCTGGCTGCATTATAAATAAATTTCTTAATTTGTGCTATAATAAAAACAATCCCTTTTGTTTATTTTGATAATCAGCGTTCAAAAGCTAAAATAATTGCTGTGTTTTGTTAACGTTGATTGTTAAAAAAAAAAAATATCAACCCAATTTAGGAGCACTTTATATTTATTTGCAAATTGATCAGCGAAATTTATACGTTTTTATTTTTAAAATTAAGAGCTACTAAATTTTTTATTTGAATTTAATTCAATTTTTATTTTTTTTCATTTCTTGAACGTTAGCAGCAAAATTGAGCTAATGTTGAAGTCAGATATCATAATGATAACATTTGTTTATTACATATTACAGTATATTTACATATATACTGTTCTACAATACAAATAAAATATAAAAAAATTAATGAAAACAAGATGTTTAAAAAATAAATAAAAATATGTGAACATTTTGCCCATTTCCTTACACCAAGAAAACTATGAAGGCGTAATAGTCGGCAGTATTGCCAGTTTAACCTTTTGAATGCTAAATCTACCCTTCTTAGCTCAATTTTTTCGTTTTAGCTTCTAGAACTTTTTCTAGCCTTTTTCGATTCTTAAAATTCTCAAAAGCCTAAAATTTTAGTATTTCAGCAAAGAAGAAAATAATTCCTTATTCGTAGTTACTAATTTTAATTTTACAGAATCATCCTTTTAAGCTTTTCTGTCTATTTATTAGCAAAAAAAAAAACATTAAAATTGTTTATATTTAACAACAATGTTCGCCTCCTGTTCATCGTTCTCCACATCAAAAATAACCAGTTTACTTACTTAATTATTTATTTATGTTTTTAGTTTTTTTTTTTTTTAATTCATTAACCATAGAAATTATTTATGAATACAACTTAAAAAAATTCTGATAAAAGGGAAAAATCACCCAAAAATTAGAAATTATTAAAAAAAAGAATTATAATTAAAAAATGATGAAAAATCACTTTAAAACATTAGGTCATTTTTCATGTGAATTATAACCCAAATTTGTATGGAAATTTTTTGGGCGATTTTTCATTGTGTTATTTTGTTGGCAGCTGTTCTATGTTTTATTTATAAATTTATTACAATATAATTAAAAATAATATCAAAAACTAAAGAGACGGAGAAAAATAAATATTTAAATAAAAAAAATGTTAAATTTATTCTCGCCTATGTTTTTGGGAATTTTGCTTTTTTTGTCCTTTTTGAAAGTTCAATTTAACCTCTTTTTTACTCACCTGACAACGCTGATACTCGGTGACATTTACTTGTGTGTTGTTAAATTTATACTTACTTTTAAAATAGATCTTTAAAAGCGAAAATCTACTGTTTTTTTTTTTTTTTTTGTATTAAATACAAAATCTAATACATTTAAAAAATATAGGTACTTTTATTTTTTAGCAATTAAAAGAAAGCGAAATCATACCCAGTTTACTAATTTTTGAGGTCACTCGACTTCATGACTATAACTTACCGTTTGCATTACTTAGAAGTAGTTAAGCAATTATAGACAGATTTTTTTTTAAATATGACCTTTAACAGCTTATTGCATATTTTTTTGGCATGTTCCATTAATAAAGTATTTGATTATAGACGTAAATGTTCTATATTTGTGTGTTAAAATAACATTTTTTTCTTACAATAATTTGTAGTCTCTTCCCTTATAACCTTCACCGCTGCAAGAGTAAAGTCATAAAATAAATTCTTTTACATTTGAGGTTCATGACAGAAGTAGAGTATTCAAAAAACCGACTTTGTTAAAGAATCAGTTTACGGTTTAATCGAAAAATCTCATTATAGAAAAAACCGGTTGACCGGTTCTCAGTTTAACTTTATTATATAAATATTATTTTTTGTATTTTTTTTTTTTTTTTTTTTTTTAACAAAAACCTTAACACATTGTTATTAATTTATTTAATCACCTTTCTCTAATATTTTATTCCTGATCTTGATATTTAAAATATGTCATCCCGAAATAAAATAAAATTTATTTTGTAATTGAAATACTAAGAAGTGAGCACGAAAAAACTAGTGCATAATTGTGGTCACAAAAATTAAATAAAAAGAGTTTTACATTTTAAATAATAATTTATTTCTTATTGGGTTTTAACAAACTTCGTAAGCTTTTCTCCAAAACCTTTTACTGTTTTAATTTTTGCTTTTAAATTTTTAATCGTTCACTTAAAGCAAAAATAGATAAAGCATAAAATACACTTCAAAATAAAATTTTCCTAAGTCGAACAAATTTTATGAAGTTGATGTTACGTTCCTTTGACTTTTGTTAATACTGATGTAATTTTTGATGATATAAATATGAAATAGTGTAGATGTAGTTTGGGTCAGTACATTATAATCCAGTAAAAAATCAACATTTAATTTTTCAGTGGTTACAGCCTTTTGCATTTCAGGTGACGGTATACAACACCATGGTTAAATGATAAACGTATTTCACTAATTTTACTATGCGCACTCAATAGTTCGACTCATTTTACCTATTTAATTTTTATTACATTTAGCAAGTTACATGAAACTTCCTTTTTTAGTCATGTAATTTTATTATTTTTCTTCCCTTTTTTGGGTCCTTTTTCTGAACAAAATTACGTAAAAATTTAAATAAAATGCTGGTTTAAAAAAAATCGGTTAACCGCCTTTAAAAATCCGGGTTTGAATCAAACCGAAAATTAGTAAAAACCCGAAACGACAGGGTAAGGAAAAAACCGGAAACCTTTTAACAGGTTTAAGGTTTTGGATACTCTATACAGAACCCTGTCTATCAGCATGTTGCACTACTCTTTTATATTTTTGTATTTCTGTATATGTATGTATGTTTTTATGTATGTATTTATGTATGTATTTATGTATGTTGGTATGTTTTTTAAGTATCTAAACATTTATTTATTGAGCCTTTATAATCTCCATATTTTTTTTTTTTTTTTTTGTTTAAATGTCAAATGATTTAATGCCATCTTGTTGGCCTGCAAATTAATTTTATGTCTCTATAAGTATTATTTTATTATGTAGCAATTTATGATTCTTTCTAAAGCAAAATATGGTATTAAATATTCAAAAAAGAAATAGTTTATAATTTTTTAAAGTTTAAAAAAAACATTCCAGTTAATTTCTGCAGGCGTTACTGATATGTATAATTTATGAAAATTCCGAAAACACTGTTGGAAATCTTGCTATTGTAAAGCTTAAGCTCAATTTGTACTGAAACACGAAAGGAAAATATAACTCTAATTTTTGTGATAGAATATTTTATTGAAAATTAACTGCTTATTAAAGTAATCAAATAATGAAAAAATAATGCAAAATATAAACAGTTCTTAATAATCTCTTTAACTGACAACGATAAAACTAGTTTATATAACAAATTATAAAATTTGTTTATTAAAAATACAATATTTTAATTATAATTCTTTTCAGCTGAGTAATCAATTTGATTTTTTATGGTAATTTAAATATTTTTATGAAAAAAAAAAAATAAATTTTAATTAAATTTTTTAAGTTTCAGTTTTTACATGCCAGGTATGTATATATATTAAAGTGCCTTACGAAAAATAGATGCAAATATATATCTCTAGATATGAAGATTAATATGTTCTTGTGCGACTCACAAATTATTACGTGTGAATGTTTTCATTTACGTGACTGGACCATTTTTTAAACACCTATAAAAATACAAATTTCTTTCAATACCATTATAAAAAATTTCGTCATAAAAAATTACCTCCAAAATATCATAAAGATATATTTATATAGTATGTTTAAATAATTCTTACATGTCTTTCCAATCGCGAAATATCAAGATTTTCTTAACATCTTTAGTCACATTTTTATTATTTAAATATGAAATTGTACATATTTCCATGATATAAGGAAACAAGGTTCTCTCTGAGATTTTTTTTTTTTTGAAGTATAAAAGATTTTTTGATATATATTCTTTATAAACAAATAAAAAAATTTTTACTACAATACAATTACAAGGAAAATTATATCTAGGAAATTGTTACCAAAATTAACAGAAAATTGTGCATCTATTAAATTACAACAAATATACCTTAAAAATATTACTTAAAGTATTATTAATGAACTTTTTGTAACTTTTAATATGTTAAAGTAGCGGTATTAAATTTTTTTTTATGGTTTAAATTTGGGAATATAAAGAGATGAATGTATCGCTAAAACAATGACTACTAAGTCATTCAAATATGATATAATAGAGGATAAAGTAATAGATTATAAAAGTGTTAAAAATTGCGTAAATAATCTTTATTATGAGCATGAACCTTAATTAAAATATGTTTTTCTATTATTTCAATTAGTGTATCAATCGATTGAAAATATAATACGTTAAAAATTAAGTTAAAAAAAAACTTGGATTTTTTTTAAAGAAGATATAGTAGAATAACAAAATAATAAATTGCTCAATCGTCAAAAGGCTAGTATGGCAACGAAAAGAGAGAACGGATGGTCCATCTCACGAGAATGAAATAATTGTTCTGAAATATTGTGGGTATTAATTAGTTTATAACATATCAATTTGTAAAATTTTTTTGTCTCCACACAAATCGATGCTATATGTATATAACACAATATATGTACACATATAATATATATTAACATACATATCTCCAAAGAAGTAGTTGAATTTAATAGACCAAGTAACAGGTGAATGATTTAGAATATATATACATATATATATACATATATATATACATATTTCATTATCAACATTTTCTTTAAAAGAAAATTGATTTAAAAATGTAGTAGAGGCATACTAAGACATGAAATATTCATTTAAATAATTATTATGTCTATATTTAGCTGCGGTATATTAAGATTTCCTAACTTTTTTTTCATATTGAAGATTCCACGTAATTGACCTGTTAAGTGCAAGAGGGCCAATTTTGTGCGTTTAGTAACTTATTTTGTAAATATGTCACATGAAAATATTTATTGTACTTAGATATAGATGAATTCATCAATAATATAATAAGTTCCTTTAAAACCGCGATAATAATCGATGGAAAGAGATTTCTTTCCAAAATATAAATTATGATAGAAAATGTACAAATTATGCAAACTTTAATTAAATAGTAATTATAATAAAATCAGAGAATGAAAATTTATTTTTAAAATATTTTTACTCTTTATGTATTAGACGTCATTTGTCTCTCATATGTTGCAATTTTTTGAAAAAATGTTAAAAATTATGTACATTGTTGATGAAAACCATATTTTTGGATATATTTTGAAAATGGTCCAGCTAAGGCAAACGATGTAATCAATCTTTAATTTCAAACATATCAATCTTAATTTTAGCTGGGTACATTTGCAACATTTATTGTCCCCATATAAATCAATGCACTTTAATGTACAAGACTTGTTGGAATATTTTTTTTAAGTATCTAAACATTTATTTACTGAGTCTTTATATTCTCCATATTTTTCTTGTTTAAATGTCAAATGGTTTTATGCCATCTGGTTTGCCTGCAAAGGAATTTTATGTCTTTATAGACATTACTGTATTGTATAGGAATTTGTGATTCTGTGTAATAAAAAATGCGCAATTACATATTGAGAAAAGAAATAATATTTAATTTTAAATAGTTTTAAAAAATATTCAGGTTAATTTTTAAAGGCGTTTTTGGGAAACCTTGCTATTGGAAAGCTATAGCTCAATTTGTACTGAAACACAAAAGGAAAACATAATTATAATTTTTGTGATAAAATATTAAATTAAAAATTAACTAATTATTATTATAAACACTTTTTAACAAACTCTTTAACTTACAGCGAAAAAACTAGTTTTTAATTTGTTTTTAAAAAATATAGTATTTTAGTTACACTTTTTTATGGCAACTTAGTTTTTTTATGAAAAAAAAAAAAAAAATTTAATTAAATTGTTTCAGTTTGGGTTTTTTTACTTTTCATATTATACATGTCACATGTATGTTATACATATCTCCATAGAGATAGTTAAGTATAATAAATAATAAAAACGTAATAGAAGGACTAGTAGGTGATTTAGAATATATATATATATATATATATATATATATATATATATATATATATATATATATATATATATTAAATTTCTTTAACAACTCTTCACTGTCATTGAATATATATATATATATATATATATATATATGGTCCAAAATTTATCAACACAATTCAGGTTTCAATGACAGTGAAGGATGGTTGAAAAAATTGAAGCGTCGACATGGAATTAGATTTTTAAAAATTATGGGCGAGAAATTGTCTTCGAAATCTGATCTTATTGATCCATTTGTGAAAGAGTTTAAGAATTACGTTGATGACTCTTCACCAAATCTACAATGCCGACGAATCCGATTTATATAACACGAATACTGACATAAACAATTGGATTCAGGAAGAGTTTCATGTGGAAAGTAATGAGGAGCAAATAGAATTATCAGATAACGGCAACGGAGGTGTTATACGATAGTGGTCATGAAGAAAACAAAATTAAAATGGGCGATTGTATAACATCGATAAACATATGTTTATAATGGGAAAATTATAAGCCGCCAACAGCACTGAACTACGTGATTCAGCTGTTATTTTAATTCAGCTGTTATTTTAAAAAATAATTTTCCAAAAAAGCAATTTTTTAAAAAATGTTTAAAATGTAAAGATATCAATAAAAAATAATTCTAATTTTAAGAATTACATAAAATTTTTCAATACAATTTTGGGTTCTGGTATCGTAAAAATTAAGTTTTCGCGACATCGAGCTTGCACTATATATATATATATATATATATATATATATATATATATATATATATAGTATAGTATATATATATATATATATATGCGTGGTTGAAGAAAAACTTGCAAAGGAAATAAAAAAGCCCGTTAAAAGATCTTACGTAAGTCAACAACAAATTTCTAAAATTAAATAATTTGTTCAACATTAATACAACTATAAAAAAAAAAGATTTTCAAAAAAGTAAAACTAAACTGCTCGCTTATTTTCCAAATGAATAACGATAGGTATTAAATTTTTTTGTATCCATATTAGTTTAGAAGATATGAGTTTTCCGAATTTACACTTTTTTACCTCCTAAGCATTCAAATTTCCTAAACTCTCGTCTTAGTTTTACTTTTTTGAAAATCGGCAATTTGAAGGAGAAATGGGTAAAAACTGTATTTTGATACTTTTGTTTGCCACCACAAGCATCTTTTAACTAGTAAACATAAAAATAAAATTTAATTTATATTCGTAACTTATCGAAAAATGAGAAAGGGAAATTTGCTACTATTTTGAATTTTTAACGTTTACGGGGTAAAAATTATACCTAGCTTTGGTACTTGTTCAATAAAAATGGAAAATTACGTTTTATTCAAACTCAATAATGAAATTTCTATTATATTAAACCTAGAAACCTAAACTTACGAATATATAGTCCTAAGTGACTAAGAATTTATAAGGGTGAAGTTATGGTACTTTTTTGTTCTTTTAATGGTATGTTTTGAATTTTTTTGTAATAATTGACTCAGAAACATGAAATTAAAGATATATGATCTTATGTGGATGACAATTTAAAAGGGGGACTCTGTGTTACTTTTTTTTCTTCTAATGGTACTTTTTGAATTCTCTATAATATTGAATATAGAAGCGTGAAATTAAAGACATATGGTCCTGTGCGGTTAGGAATTCATGAAGGGGTTTTTTAATCGTACTTTTTTAGTTTTGTGCAATATTGAACCTCAAATTATGAAGTTAAGGATAAATAGCCCTCAATTAATGAGAATTAATACGAGAGAATTTTGTCCTTTTTTCGTTTTCTAATGGCACATTTTGAATATTGAGCTAAACACATAAAATTAAAGAGATATGGTCTAATATGGGTAAGAATTTATCAAACTGAACTCTGTAGCATTTTTCGTTTTCTGATGGAACTTTTTGAATTTTCTATAATATTGAATGTAAAGACATAAAATTAAATATACATGGTCCTTTGTGGGTAAAATTTCACAACATGGTACCTTTTTCTTCTAATGGTACTTTTTAAATTTTCTATAATATTGAACCTATAAGCACGAAATTAAAATCTATAAACATGAAATTAAAAACACATGTCGTATGTAGGTAACAATTTAAACGGCGAGACTTTGTGGAACTTTTGCGTTTTTTATAATATTCAACTTAAAAGCTTGAACTTATATATTTATATGTGGTCCTGTGTGAGTGGCAATCCACAGGAGGGGACTTTATGGTACTTTTTCGTTCTTTTAATGGTACTCTCTGTATTTCCAATAATTTTCAAAGTAAAAACATGGTATAAAATATCAGTAAATGATCCTATACTAAGGAAATTTTTGGCACCTTTTCATTCTTGTTGTGTAATTTGTGAGCTTTTTTTATATTAAACCTAGAAACATAAACTTGAATATAGTGTGTATGTCGTCCTAAATGAGTGAGAATCCATAAATGGAGATTTTGTGGTAATTTTTCGTTCTTCTAATAGTAGTTTTTGAATTTTCTGTAATATTCAGGTAGAAACATAAAACTTAAGATGTATGGTCCCAAGTGAATAAGGATCCTTAGAAGGGATTTTGTGGTACCTTTTCTTTATTCTAAATTACTTTTTGAAATTTTTGTAATAATTAACCTAGAAATTTTATTATTTATTTATTATTTTCATTCTTCTTTACTAAAGAATAATAACATAAATAATTTTCTAATTTTTGAACCTTCGGACGTTTAGGATGTAAACAGCTGGTACTTTATTGGTCTTGGAATATTCTGATCCAAAAACATAGAAATAAATTTAGAATAGTATTCTTTCTTTAACAGAAATATATCAAATATGCTTTTTCAAAATCCTATTATTTATTTTACTTTTGGTACTTTTTTAACTAAAATTTTTAACAAATTTATTGCTGTTAATACTGATGTAATGTCCCGCAGAAATTGTACTGTATATATCTTGCCCAAATTTTTAGAAATTTGAAGTCTTGATTGGCAAAATCGTCTAAAAAGGGTACTCCATATATCTCCTAGACTGTAAAAAGTAAGAACAAAATTTGAATAGTTATTTTTTCGAGCCCAAAAAAATTATGAAATTCGAATCTTTAATTGGGTGATATATATGTTTCCGTAGTTTTTGTTACCCTGTGTTATTTAATGATGAGCTCATAAAGGGTTACGAATTGGTACGATATCCGATCCTTGGATGTTCCTTTTTAAAATATAAGCCTGGAGACATGAAATTGGAAACATGAGAAGGTGGAATTGAGATGTTTGTTACTCACTTTTTCATTTCATTTTCCACGCGTCAGGAGTCAAGGTTTAATTTTATGGGTTTTTACACCTTTTGGTATAAAATTTTCTTTTTTTCTAAATAAGGAAGCTACCAAATTTACATATGGTCTACGGGGAGCAAGTTCGCTAACGCAGTAGTGGATTAAATACTATTTTATTAATAATTTTTCTATAAAAGCCTGTGTAATAATGCAATAGTTTTTAAAGTTAATTTTATTTTAAGCTACAATATTTAGTATCCATAGAACTTTCATTTTCTATGGAATAAATTACTTAATCTTTACTCTTTTTTTAAATTAATTTATTTTGATGAGTTTCGAGAAATAAACGCTTTATTTTTTTAATTTTTGTTAACAACAAGATAAATATAATATTATTATATTTGCATAAGCATTGAATTCATCTTTTATTTTCATTTCAATTTTAATTAATTCTTGATTTTTGTATGAAAATATAAATGTAAACGCTATTATGCACTGGCTATACAATTTCCCCATAAACATTTTATTTTCAAATACATAACCATGTTCACATTCAACTAACTTTTTAATTACTATTGCGTCTTCAGCAATAATGTTTAATTGTATATTTAAATGCTTATAATAGGATTGATTTTTATGCAACATTTAACTTTGCTTATCAGTAGTTAATATATATGCTTAAAAATAATATGTTTTAGCAAATTTTACAGTGAAGACAAAATTAAATCAATGATCCCATTGATATCTGCTATCAAATTATTCTTTGCATCATAAATGGGTTCTATTCAGATAATTTAACATTCATCTCTTTCAGTATTTGGACGTTGTGAACAACGGTATACAAGATTTTCAGGTTATCCAAGATTTAAAAGCAGCACATTTTCACGATCAGAAGAAATCCACTATTGCGTTTTCGCATCAGTAATTTTATCCTACTAATTTTATACTATATAAATGGCTCTTTTCAACCACCTGGCCACTACGTGCTAAATGACGAAAAAATATCTCTACCTACTATATGTTAATTAATTTATTATTTGGAGATTTTTTAAAATTATAGTGATGTAAAAATTACCCCAAAGAATTTATAAATGAACTGAAGCTGTTAAAACTAACACTAATAATAAAGTTTATGAATAACTTTTTAAAACATCAAATGCCGAATCTTTTTGGACTGAATTGGGAAAACTAAAAAATAGGTTTGATGAATACTTATATCCTAATTTATATTTTTACTTTGGCTCATAATCGTGTCTCGGCGGAACTCCTTTTTTTAAATATAATAAATTGTTCTACAGACTTAAGGCTAACATTTGTGAATCCATGTCCTAAATTTGGTAGACGTGGTTGGTTGGTTGGTTGGTGGTAGCCCGTAACCTTATGGGGAATCGAATAGACTCGTTAGAATCCGTTTTGATGAAACCACGCTACTCAGGTGAATGAGTTATATTGAGTCTGTAATGAGATAGAAGTGTAGGGAATAACAATGAGAACATAAATTAATTAGATCCAACCTGTAGCATTGACATATTTAATGACGTCACTGAGTCTAGTTCAAATATCTCACAGAGGTTGTCTAATTGGTACCCTCCCAGAAATTTATGTCTGCTTGCGTTCAAGGCTGAGCATTCACATAGAAGATGAAATACTGTCTCCTCCTTCCCGCGATTGCCACAACTACGACAATATTCATTGTAAGGGAGACCAAGTCTGCTTGCATGTTTTCCGATCGTCCAGTGACCTGTAAACAATGCTATTAGTCTCGAGATGTCTTGGCGTTTGTAGCCAATGAGTCGCATTGAGCGTTTTTCGTTGTAGGTAGGATACGTTTCTTTCGCGACTCTACATTTGTCCAGATTTCGCCATCTATTTTTTGCCTTTTCTAGAAAGTGTTTTTGGATTCTGCTTTTGATTGTTCCTAACGGGATTGCGACAGAAACCGATAAGGAGGCATTCATAGCAGAGCCTGCCCGGGCTAATTCGGCTCCCTGTTCATTACCATAGTAGTACCTCTGCGCAGGAACCCAGACTTTAGTAATGTCATACAGTCGACTTAGTCCTAGCAGTTCCTCTTTACAATGTCTGACTAGAATAGAGGTAGTTTTCGGTGATTTGAGCGATAGTATTGCCCCTTGATTGTCGACAAATAAACCAATATTCCCTTGAATATTTCTATCGCGAATTAGTTTACACGCTTCCCTGACCGCTAGTATTTCCGCTTGGAATACGCTTGCCTCGTCAGGGAGTCTACATGATTGTCTAATTCCAAGATCATTAGTGAAGATACCAGAGCCGACACCGCAGTTCATCTTTGAGCCGTCAGTATATATCCTGGTTCCAAATTGTTTAAGATTTCCCCTTCTATATTCAATCCTGGTAGGGAATAAGTCTTTAAAAGTATTTCCGAAGCCCATCTGGGGAATCATATAGAACGTAAATTGATTGAGTTGCGGGAGTATTAAACTTTATATCTTTATATTTATAGGAGATGCCTATCTCCACTTTTTTTGTTGTTGTTTTTGTTTTTTTTGTTTATTTAAATTTTCCATTTGATTCCCACGTGTAGGCACGTAAGGGGATGGACCATCCATGCAGGGACGGCGTACATGGATTAGACAAAAAAATTTACAACTGGCCCGTTTCCTGGCGCCAGAGGGGAGCAGTTAGCGACTAGTCTTCTTTAACCACTGACTAGCCATTCAGGTTCTCCGCACTGCTACCAACCACCTTAACCTTACAAGTGGGGGAAAAAGGATGTGGAATAAGAGAGGAGAAAAGAGGATAATTGGGGAAAGAGGATAGAGAATGGATAACCTTTGGTCATGAAGGCCTTTAGAGTCTAGACCTTGATTACTCAGTATCCTCCAGGAGGACAACTGAGGCTTCAAGATAGAAACCACAGCCTATATTTAAGCCGCCACATCGCGTCAAGATTGTTATCCAGGTGGGGGACATGGATTTGTAAGACTAGAGTCCGAGTGAAAATCTCGTACAAAAGTATAGAAGTTTAATTAATAAAAAGAGAATTTTATGTTATGTTTCATGTATAAATTTATATTTTTACAAATATAAAAATTATTTTAACTTATTTTGTTATTAATAAAATTGAATTTAGTAATTTTTCTAAACAACAATATTTTTTTTTTTTTTTTTTTTTTTTTTTTGTTTTTTGATATTGAAGCAGTTTGTCCCTTTTTTCAAAAAATCCCCTTTTTTGGGACTTTATTTTTCGAAATCCACTTTTTTAGAAAAATTCTTAATATTAACGGTGATCGTAAAATTATTTGAACCTTTTACTTCACTCTTTAAGTGCTTTAAGTTTCCTTTGGAATAGTCCAGCTCCGATATCTCAGAACCTAAAATAGCTATGCACTCAAATCATTCGATTTTATTAATTTATTTATTTATTAATTTATCTTTGCGTGATCGGATATTGGTCGGAAATGGGTTAAGTTAAAGGCTGTATAGAATACATTTTTATTTCTTGTCAAACTAATATTATTATTTTTAGCATTTATATGGAGGATAATGTGTGTTAATTTATAATTAAAATCCAATATTTCTACTTGTGATAAACTCTTTTGCACAACCACAAACTGAGTTGTTCTTCCTAACATTAGCCTAATTAAATGTAAATAATAATTCACTTTTATAGTTAAGTAAAAAGTAATATTTAGCACTTCAAATTAAAATAACAAATCAAATTGACAAAAACAGATAAAATCCCTTTCACTTGAATTTACTTTACAATTCGTTTTTGTACAAAAATTTTGAGATAAAGGTTTAAAAAACAAAAGCACTCAACATCACATTTTGATAATATAAATAGAAAAAAGTTTGAATTGGTTTAACTATTTTTGGCTTGGATAGTTATGGAGCAAACCTTTTCTGTATGTAATTTAATAAAATGGAAAAATATTTTTAATCTTTAAGCTCACAGGTTGCTCTGGTGTATAATTTATTTGCTAAAAGATTAAAAATATTGTGTATAATCTGTATATATTTAGAATGTTGGCTTACAGTGAAATTGTTTTGGCAATGACAAACAGCTGACTTCAGCCAGCGGCCAAAAATGGTGTAGGGAATAATGTTTAATTTATATCTAAGGTATATTTAGTACTAAAAAAAAATTATACTTTAGGTCTGGGATATGATATTTAAATGATTTTCATTGTAATCGAAAGCTTTGATTACTGTATACTTTTGGTATTTTGAGTCTGTCTATTAAAAACATTCTCACGTTCCAATTACTAACACGACTGATTGTTTATTGTTAAATTTGCTATTTAAAGTCACATAAATTATTTCACTGAAATAAAGGTTATAGAGCAAATACGCATATAATAGTAAAAACAATTTTCTAGTCTAAAAAAAAAGCCTCAAAAGATTATCAAAATCTTTTTAAAATCAGACTCTTTTAATCTCTATCCAAATTTTAAGGCAAAGTCGACTGCTTTAAAAATAAGTTTAACTTTGTAGTAGAAAATAAATAGTTTAAAGATACTTACCAAAATCGTTATAAACTGTTAATTGTGAAATAATTAGGAAACTATGTTTATATTTTTAATGTATTACTTATTACCACAGAATGCACCAAAATCCGAAGTACAAATTTTTTATCGGATTACATCAACTCAAAACTACTAAAAACTATCAATATATTTTTCTCTGCCATACTGTCATCACTGCATAAGTATTTATACCATATCATTCATCGCAATCTATCATTATTCATAAAATCCTGATAAATGTTATAATTGAAAGAAAAATTCACACAAAACTCTTTTAAAATATAATTTTTCAGTTTTAAACAACCTAATTTATATGAGAGTATCTATTCTGGAAAATTATACAAAACTTTTTCCGGAAATATATAATACCCAAATAATAAGCAATTTATGATATTAGTTGAATTTATTACTTTCACACAGATGTGACAAAATAATTCTGTATATTTTTTTTCGTTTGGTTGGAGCTATTATTTATTGTGGTATTTCAATTTCTGTATAATATAATGCAGCAAATTTTCATTTGGATTAAAGCTTGAGGCTTAATTGATCAATATTTTTTATAAACAGAATTATTTAAAAACATCAACGCTTTTTAAGATTTATTAATCCCGTGCAGGTATAACAGATGTTTGAACCTATTTCAGACATACATACAGAATATTAAATAATAAGTAATATGTCGTTTAATTCGTTATATCTTATCATTGAATTTAAAGCATAAATATTCTTTTAAACTGATTTTTACTTTTCACGTTCACTATAATACTTTGAAAATATGTTGATAAGATTCTGTAGTATCAAATAGATGCTAAAATTTTTTCTGTAGAAATGACAGTACATAAAAGAAGAAGTATGAAAAATATTTAAACGCTTATTTAAGCACACTTTAAAGATTTACTTATACTTATACTAAGGAATGTATATTCATCTTGTATATTTTGATAACACTAATAAATGTCACAAATAAATGTCACCAGTTTCAAATCTGCTAAAATGAATGAAAGTAAATATTTGCTTAACAATGTTTGGCATTTACGTGAATATATAAAATAAGCTCTTCCAAAGAATAGATTTTTTAAAATAATATATATATTTAAGGAATATCAGAAAATCAAAAAATAAACCTGATTCAATTGTCAAAACCCTAATTCGTGCAACAACAAAATACATGTAGTAACATATATATATATATATATATATATATATATATATATATATATATATACGTTTTGAAAAAAATGAGAAATTTTTTTGAAAATTTAGCCTCTCACATAAAATTTAAGAAAAAAATTGTTTAGTTTCTTATTCTACTCCGATAAAAATTAAAAATGTTTGACACTTCACACAAAACTATATTTATTTGTTAGATTTAAATATGACATTAATTAATTAATAATAAAATACCCAACACTGAAAAAAGTAAATTAAATGAGTGAAGTACGTCGATTATTATTAAAGCCATTCGTTAAAGTTATTACTTTATAAATTAAGTAAATTATTTCTTTGATTTAAGGCATTTGTTCGTAGATTTCAAGAAAATGTTTATATTTTTAATAACAAATGAAAATATTCCTTGAATTTAAAGAACTTGTACATATATTCAATGAACTGAACGTTGATTTAGAAGAACAAAAATAAACAAACTAGTTTGTAATTGTCGTCCAACAAGGAATGTCGTATTTTAAAGAAATGTTGTGTAAATAATAATAAAAGTAAAAACAATGATAAAACAATAATCTAGAGATAAATATCTTAGAAAACATGGATATTGTTATTGTACCAACATACAATTGTAAAACCAAAACATTTCATGAAAATTCGAAAAGTTATAATGTTCTGAATAAGTAATGTTTTATATCACTATTTAAAAAAGTCAAACAATAACATGCTTACCATGAGTATAATATGTGCAATTATTGTAAAAACTATTTATAGTTTAACTGTAGGCATGTAGTTTGGTAACTAGTTTTTTGTATTTAAAAACTTATTATTTTATTTCTTTTCCCAATAGTTTTAAATATATATATTTTTTTAGGCATTGTAATAAGTTTATAAATAAAACACAGAACATCTGCCAACAATATGATCCAATGCAAAATCGTCCACAAAATTCCTACTCGCTGAGAAAAAATTTATTGTAGTGACTATAATCTAAGAAATGATTATAAGTAATAATTATTATGATTCCATTTTGTCATATTGTGCCTGATTTTATGGTTTGTTTTTCATGTTATGATTCTAGTTTTATATAAAATTGAACAATCTTAGTACATCATTATCCTATTCTATCAGATTATAATTTGATGTTATATTATTATTATTATTATTATTATTATTATTATTATTATTCTATCTTATTCTATCTTATTACACCACATTGTTATATTATGATTCCATCTTATAATATTATCATGACATTCTTCACATTTTATTCCATTTCATCATATTATTATCCCATGTTATCATATAGCGTATCATGTAATTATTTAATTTTGTCATATTATTCTATGTTATCATATACTCAAATAATATATATACATTTGAACCATATGTGGTTCAAATGTAAGATCTACTTTTTAATTAAACCCTATAATGGTAGTTAATCAATATCTCATATTGCTTGAATCACGCTGAGATTGGGTTATATCTTCAGTATTTATATTTATTCATATATAAACGAAGTGAGAATTTCAATGAAGTTGGAAAACAAACATTAAAAACAAAATATATTTAATAACAAACAATTAGTTCTTCCATTAAGTTGGTGAAAAGGATAAGTATTGTATTTGTTTGAATCATTTTATTGTCATGTGAATAATAATATTAATATAGTTTAGAAATAGAATATTGTTTAAGAACAAGGAAAAAGACTGCAAATATTTAATGGTTGTAGAAGTAATGACATTTTTCATATTAACAAAATTTTGTTTCCGGTAAAGATATTTAAAAACATATAATTTTTGCATTTAACCATATTAAATATTAAATCGCAAAACTAAAAAAAACATTGTTATCATGAATGCAGAATTATTAAAAATCAGGACAATTAAAAATAAGAACATAATATTGTTGTAGTTCTAAACTTTTGAGTAATTTTTCACTTTCATAATTTTTTTTTTTAATTATATTCATAAATAATTTCTATGGTTAATGAAGTTTATTAAAAAATAACTATAATAATTGGTTAGGTATATCCAAAATATAAGTTATATTTAAAATTATATTTTAAAATTTTTGTTAAATATAAATAATCTCGATTTTTTTGTGCGAATTAATGTATAAAAATGCATAAATGGATATTAAAAAAAAAAAAATATTAAAAGCAAATAAGAAATTATTTTATTCATTCTTAAAATACTAAAATTTTAGCTTTTTTAAGGCAATTTTAAGAATCAAAAAGGTTAGAAAAATCTAGAAGCTAAAACGAAAATGTTAAGGCTGAAACCAAAATAAAAAATCTCAAAAAGGCTAAACTGTCCACACTGATTACTGCTAAGAATTTGACTTGACAACAGCCTCACCCAAATATTAACAATGAAATGTTACTGTTGAGCTTAAAATGGTGACGCTAAAAACGACAAAAAAAGAAAAGGTATTTTGAAGCGAAGGAAAAAATAATTTTTACCCTTTTGGAAACGTCGTTAACTACCCTTCAATTCGAGGGGTGACTGGCATAACTCTGAATTGAATATATCGCTTTCTTATATTGCATTTAAGTGCTTTTGGAACATGATTAAACAATATATATTTTCATTCAAGTTCATATAGAATGCTTCTAATGATGGCTTTGTGCTTTATCAGCTATGATCACAAAAACTTTGTTGAAGTTCACGAAAACAAAATACAAATGAATTCTTGTTCAATTATATTTTTCCGATTGTAAATGCAACATAAAAATTTATTTTTCGTAAACATGATTTTTACATATTAGAGAATTTGTATAGATTTTAGCAAATGTTGGATTGTTTGTGTTTTGTAAAAACAAATTTTGTTTTCGGTTATTGTCTTTAGAAATGCTCGTAGTATATTTTGATTCTGTTGTTGTAGAATATCCATAAGGAAGTATTGATGCTTCACTGGGGGTAATAAGATCTAAATAACACCATATTTGATACCAATTCGACATATTTTAAAAGCTCAACACTACTCTCCAGACCCCATGAATTTAAAGTTTCATATTTCTTTTGTTTATATAGTATAGTCAAAATTCACAAGAAATTTAGATGTGTGTGGAACGTTGTTTAGCACTATAGTGAAGGGGTATGCAGCAAAAACTTTACTGGAAAAATATATGACCATCTGAATTTAACTTTGTAAAAATATTTGTTAAGGGATTTTGCTTACATACTATACACGTCACATAGTTGAATGCTATTTCATTTCATGATTCCTTTTTCAACCTTAATACCGGTTTTGTATTTTACAATTTCGTAAAATAAAAGATAGTCACATCCACGAATATGACTGTTTTTTCATTTTCTCTCACATGTTTGACCAAAAGCGATCTATGGAATATTATGGGTAAACACGTATTCAATAGACAGAGTGGTGTAAAAAATTATAAAATGAAAAATAATATTTTGGATTTATTAGAAAGATCAGATATTCATCTTTAACACTTCCAAAATGTTTACAATGGGGTCTGGGGTCAATTTCGAAGTAGTCAGTTTTCATTGCCAAGACCTGTGAGAGCGTAAAAGAAATATGTATATCTCAAAAGGCATATTTTTTATATTTTAAAATTAATAACTGTATTTGGAACACCCGTTACATGTAGATATATAAAACAAGTAAGTTTTGTAAATGAATGCATGGTATTTGTCTGATGCACATTTTGTGTTTGTAGTTCTGTAGTAATAGGTATGTTTATGTGTCCTTTGGTTTTTCAACTTATATGACTTCAATTTCAAACAATTTTAAAACTTATTTTTTATAACCAGCACAAATAACTATATGGAAAACAAAGTTAACACCAATATGATAAAAATAAAGTTTATTATTTCCATAGGGAGTTTGTGGACTACATTTCCACATATACGGACATTATTGACAGACGAAATAAAAGAAGTAATATAGAAATATAAAACATAAAATATAAAGTATGAATGTGCTGAGAATCCACTTTTAGCAATTCTGATATTGGAAGATCACTCAAACGATGCGTATTGCTGCATTAAAAACAAGAACAATTATTTAAAATTCTGTTAAGATTGGGTTTCCGTTCACTACCAGCGATTTGAAATTATGGGTCTCGTTTGACCAAAACAAAAGTCGAGTTTTTTTCTTCGAAAAAAAAATCATATCTTTTTCCAGGTTCTGGTGAAAATTTTATTTTAAATATATTATAATATTATAATATATTAATTATATTATAATGAACAAAATGACTAATTTTTTTTTTTAATAATTAAATCATAAAATATATTCTCTGTTTATATATATATATATATATATATATATATATATATATGATGGTTGAACGGGGGAAATTCTCAATTTCTGACTTAGTGATCTTTTAACGATTTAGTTACTATAATTTTCAATTTGGATTCATCTTTATTACATTGCGATGATTTGTGTAACTCTCTTGAATATGGTCATAATATGATCATAGCGTTGTCTATAAATCTTTTTTTAAAATTTGTTTAACAAAATTTTTAAAAGTTTGAAATTGGAGTTTTGAAATAGTCTTAAAAAAACAAAATCTTTTAACTAAGTATGAAAAGAGATTTGAATTATCCTGGAGAAACAAAAATTTATTTTTCAGCAATTATTGTTCAAATTTAATTAAAAATAATATTTTTTTTTAAAACATTCCTAAATAATTAATAACATATTTCTACTCTAGCGTGGGTCGAAAAAAAGTTTTGCCAGTCACCCATTAGAATAAAAGAATAGTTCATGAAGTTTGCAGAAATGCAAAAATTATTATTTTGACACGCTCCAAAATACCGCCTTTTTTCGTGCATAGCGTCGCCACTTTAAGTCCGATTATTAACGGTTTGACAACCGATTAAATTTCCTCTTTGGAGAATTTTTAAATCCGAAATCAAATTCTTGATGTCACTTCTGGTATCTCGGATACATAGCACCTAATGTCCAATTATTTTCCTATGTAATGAACCTATTTTAAAGTATTTCATTTTATGCAATAATAACAAAATTGCAAATTTTTAAAAAACTGTTTAAGTTTATAGCAATTTCACTTAACAAAATTTAAAAAATACTGAAGTTAAACTAGTTAAAAAATATTTTTTATGTGACAAATGTTTATTTTTTATTAGCCAAAGTAAAGGCATATACACAATTAAATAACATTTTTCATATAAAAGAATATATGAAATAACTTTATTATTTCAACAATTTTGTTAAGCTTACACAGTTTTTTTTAACCTTTGCAATTTTATTGTTTTTGCACAAAACGAAATATTTTAAAAACTAAAAATAGTAGGTTTGCAAAAGACTTTCATTACATATGAAAATAACATACCACATTCTACAATCGGACTTAAAATGGCGACGCTATACACACAACAGAAAAGGAGCGGTATTTTGGGGCGTGGAAAAAACTTGTTTTTACGTTTTGGAAACTGTTTTTTATTCTAGGGGATGACAGACATAACTTTTTTTTTGGAGACCGACCTGCTCTATTGTACAAATCTTACACAAGTGGTTTAAAACACATTAATAGTCTGGGGAATTCGTAATTACTTAAACACTTTTTAACCGATTTTTTCTTTTTATATCTTGTTTGCTAAATAATTATGCGTAGATTACGATTTTTGAACAGTTTGTTACAAAGCAAAGTACTTAATAGCTTCATTTTTCTAAAAAATATAAAAAAGTCATATGTTCCCCATATATACGCACCTTACAAACTTCAAGTCCGATGCGGCACGGGTTAACGATATTCGATTTCACTAATATTTCACACAATATATTTTTTTAACAACAAACGAATTTTTTATGAGTATCTAAAAATATATTTAAATCTACTGGTTCTCTAGAGTACCAGTAGAGTGAAGTATACAAAAAATGTTAATTTTACCTCATTATGCAACGTTGTTGATATATCATTTTAATTTTACCGAATTTATTACTTTTAAAGTTGGTTATAAATTGATCAACTATTTCTGTTAATACTAAATTATCTTAACTCTGTATTAAAATTATCATTTATCTATACACATAAAATAGATTAGTTGGAGAATAGTTACATTTGCAGTAATTTTATACAAGTAAACAATTTTTATTTCTAATTATTACACAATAGCCAAATCAAAAGTTTTCCTATGTTTTATGTAGTTAATTAGTAATTATAATGAAACTTTCAATAATTGTAAATTTATTTTGGGGGGCCGTTCTTGGTTTTTATAAAATTTGTTTTAATAAGATTTTAAATACAACCGAATTTTAATACTAAATAGTTCTAACTGCAACCAAATATTGATTATAACATTATAAAATTCGTTTAAGAATAGAAAAGAACCTATTCGGTGCTCCTAACTTAATATTTAGTAAATTTTTTACAGTAAAAAATAATAAATTTAATATCTAAAATATTTAAATTCTAAATATTTTAGATATTAAAAATAAAATTTCAATTAAAATAAAATTTTAATTGAGCTGCGAGAAGTCAATATAATTTTTTATTTAAAAAATAACTGCGATACAGGAAGGGGGCTTTGAAACGTAGACATTCTGAATGACGGACGAAATAGGTAGAATGTAAAGCTTGCAAGAAGTTTCTGCCGGCAATATCAGAACGTCTCCCTCCCGCATGCAAATTTGTGATTAAATCCAATTGATGGAGTGGATACAATAAAGGAATAACTATAATTCACAGTTGGAACGTTAAATTGCTGAAGTTACAATGAAGTGTCATACGAGTATCAAATTTTATCATAAGAAGGACATTAAATTTTTGATTATGTAGTAAAAAATACTATTTTTTGTGTATGTATTTAAATACTGTTGCCATTTTAATATATTATAAAATTTTAAAATAATATATTTATTGCTAGTAAGGATAGTTTCAAACGAAATATTTTTTAAAACAGTTTGGTGGTCAATTAAATGAAAGTTGTCAGAACCCACTGAATTAAATTTGCAAAAAATTCGGATGTGGCAACTAACCTGTTTTCACTGTGTAAGCGCTTAGAGAGACATCTCAAATTTTATATGTGAACATTAAGAGAAATATGGACAAATATTACGCACAAAACATATATACTTTCAAATACATACAAAGAATTCTGCATAATTAACTTTTATATAAATCGGTCCAAGTTATTAAAAAAATAAATATATATTGTCAAAATTTATTTATTTATTGTCGTTCTCTCTCAGAGAAAATTTTTTGAAGTACAAAAGATTTTTTGAATAATACTTTTTTCATAAACAAACGAGAAAATCATTGCCACATTACAATAAAGGAAAACTATATGCAGAAAATTGTTATCAAAATTGTGTATTTTATTTTAACAAAAAATAGAGTGTTATATATATTCCTTTCGCTAAACTATTAAATTACATTAAATATATCTTAAGAAGGTTATTTACAGTATTATTAATAGGATTTTGACCTTTCTGTTACCTTAAACAAAAATATTTAAAATGTTACAATAGTAGTAATTAATTTTTTTGTTTTTAATTAAATTTGAGAATATAATGCGATCGCTAAAATAATGACTACTGCGTCACTCAAACATCGTAAAATGGAGGATAAAGTAACAGATTATAAAAATAATCTTTATTATAAATTAAATTGATTGAAAATATGATTCGTTTAAACGAAATCTAAAAAAAAAACTCGGATTTTTATGAGGATATGATAGCACAAACGTCAGAAGGCTAGTATGGCGACAAAAAGATTGAACAGCTCTACCTCTATTTGTTTGTATCATGTTTTTATTATTTATTATTAGTTTTGAAATTTTAGTAAAATTATAATATTTTAGGGGTGGTGTTGAAAATTTGAGTGAAATGAAATTAAGTTTTTTTTTTTTTTTTTTGAAGTAAAAACACCATTTTACTCCCTCTATGTCAAGCCTGAATTCGAAGTAGTTCTAGATCATTTGTTTATTTTTTTTAGGTTTATGTATATGTAAGGGGTTTGTAAAAATTTAGGATTAAATGAACTAAATGAATAGTTGAAAATACGATTAAATCAAAATTATGTGTGTGCATATTAATAATATTAACACTTATTTGAGCGGTTTTTACTAACCCATATATAATTTCTATGTGTTCTATGTGTAGTGCTACTACAATAAACTTTTTTTTTTTTTTACTGTACTTATTATTTTTATTGTCTTTTGATTCATTTAAAGCTAAAATTTATTACTATTTTTGTAACTAGTGAAAAAGCCCGTCCATGTCAGGTAAAAGTGTCATTATACAAAATGTGACTCCGCACAAAAAATATAGATCATTTATATTTTATAAAAATTTTTACCTACGGCGCTTCATTCTTCAAATCAAATATAACTTAACTCGTTATATGGACTTACTTAATCAATTATTATAATTGTTTTTTAATAAGCTTCACTAACTATAGAAACTATTTATAATTATAATTAAAAGCAAAATAAATAAAAACCTTATATAAGCAAAAAATCGCGCAAAAATTTCGAAATTATTAATCAAAAAGGAATTATAATTCAGAAATGTCAAATCACTTTAAAATATTGGGTCATTTTTCACACGAAATATAACCAAAATTTGTATGGGACATGACAAGATGTTGTGCCATCTCTGACAACATTCTTTAGGACTGTAAGAACGATATTTGAAGAGGATCTTATATGAAACCTGTGCTCAATTATGGATCAAGTCAGTGACATCACTGACAACATTCTTTAAGTTAAGAATGTTATAATCGAGTTTGACAGATTTTCAGAGAGTTTATTATATGAAATCTGTGATTTATTCTGGATAAAGTCTTGTTGTAAAGTTTAAAATAACAATTTATACTTTTTAGAATATAGCGTGTACAAAAAACGTAGTGCTTTCCAATACTAATTTATGCTATGGATTTATGATTAGTGAACGTCATAGAAATTTGATACCGTGATTTTTTACGTTTACAAAAATTATTCCATAAAATTAAATGTTGTTTTTTTAGGTCTATAAAACTTTTATATGTATTGAATTATCCAATTGTTAAAAAATTTTTGAGAGTCGAAACCCTATTCTAGAAGAAATTTGTATAGGGGCTAGGTTATAATAGATAACCATTGTCAACTATTCTTAGCAGAATTTCTTGCAATTATCTAAAAAAAAAAAAAAATTGCGACTTGCAGCTTTGTTAAGAGTTTAGTATGGACGGACAGATAGATGGACGGTCATCATGAACATACTCCAGCAAGTTTTTTCTACGTGTATATACCAGTTTGCTTTTATTTTTATAACCAATTAAATGATCTTAACAAATAATTAATATAAAATTATATTTTTTTTTTTTTATACAAAATCAACGAAAAACACACTAAGGTATTCGGGTACCCCGTGTGTTAACTAACGTTATTTTTTGGGCAGATACCGTAGGGTTTTTTTAGTTGATGTTCGATTTAATTGATCATTTTGCAAAACTTTTCTCCATGAGTATAAACATTTATTTTTTGAATGTTGCCGATCAGAAATACTGAATGCGTAATTGGATAGAATTCTTAATAGACTTGATATTTAAATGGTTGTTAGGTTGCACCAGTAACTTGAATTCGGATTACCAACAACAACCAGATAAATTTTCAGATTTTTGAATTCACAAGTTAAATTAACAAGCAAAGGATTTTAAAATTATTGCAAACTGCAAAAGATTCCAATATTTCTATTTCAATAAAAATTTTTTTATATAATATCTTTTACTATTTTTATCTATATTTTCTTTATCTTTTCAGTTCAGAAAAAAAAATTTCGAAAATATTCGATGTTCATTATTAAAATGATAGCTCAATAAAAAAAAATTTGTATTTTTATTAAAAAAAATAATGTTTTAATATCGAGTGGGTTTAATAACATTATATTAAGGCGAACACACACATGCACTTTGTTGTTGTTGGTTATATTCTAGTAAAGTAAAGCGACGGCGACTTTTGTGATAAAATCATAAAAGTTTTAATATTTTTGTCTATAATTTTACTACTCATGTCCGATTTGGCTAATTTTTGGTAGTAATGTGAACTGAACAGAGGTTGTTATTTTATATTATAAAATTTTAATAAAAAATGGTCTGTCTTAAATGTTTTCCAAATATGGTTTCTATTGAACCTATTTTGCTGATTTTAAATAGCAAACTTCTTGGAAGAACAGCAAATAATATGAGTGAATTTCATTTAATTCTGGGTAGTTTGAACGTGAAAATGTTTCCCGCAGACGAACATAGCTTAATCGACTCACAACATCATATGGACCAAGAATATAGAATATAGTATATGGGATCTTAAACGATTATTTCTTGGTGTTACACACGGAACGACAAACTTAGTATATCCCCTGTCACCATTAGTGGGTGTGGAGGATATTATAAATAATTTACTATAAATGCATTTTAATGCAATATAATTTTTTTAATGCATTTTCGTTGAATATGAATAGCTATTAACACTAAAAAAATAATTAAAAAAAAAACATTTTTATAAATACCAATAACTGTAAAAGGAAACAAAATATTTTAAATATCTGCTTCGCATTTGGATAATAAAGTGTACATTTTCTGATATATAAATTAATTTGCATCTGACGCTAGCACGTTCGTGTTTAGTATTTTTCCATTTATTTATTTTTTCAAATTTAAATCGATTTTAGATGCACAAATTTCTAGGCATGACTTAATATAAATATTTGAAAACGTTTTTTTTACATTTATTTTTCCAGCTCAATAGAAAATAATACCCTTTATTGGTTTATTGACCATTTTTTCTTTTTTTTTTATAGACAGTATAGTAAATCAATTGACTTGAATGTTGATATTTCTAAGCATACTGGTGTTTGAAGGTCATTTATTAGATTCAATGGAAAAATTAATCAGGATTTGTTTGTGGAAATTTATTGAATAGTAAAAAAATAGGAATGTTTTTTTCCAAAGATTTGAAAGTAAATTACACAGAAAAAATTATCCCAAGTAACTTTTTTTAATATTTAAAATGATTAATTAATTTTATGTAGAAATTTAAACGTGTCAATAAAAGATATAAAAATAAAATAACTAATTAAATTTCCAACTATTTTCAACTGTTCGGGCAAAATCTATCATTAAAAGAATAGTAATACGAAAGATTTACACGATTTAATATATAATCATTTGGTGAGTACGAATTTTAAATATTTAATGACATTATAAATTTTTCGACGATATCGTACGTGTTTCCGGCATTGGTACCGAGTGTTATATTCAATTTCAAGACCGCAGTTTGATTAAAGCTGTTCTATGAAAGATTATTTATGTATATAAATTCAGTTCAATTGATTGTTTGTCAGACATATGTCATATTTTTATTTGTATATCGTCCTAGGTCGAAAGGGCACTCAAATTGGATTACATGATCTTCATTAGAACGTCCCGCGGGGATGAGAAAATTTCGGAAATTAAATATAAGTATAAATATTACATTCTTTAAATGTATTATTAAGAGTACATATCGATGGATTAATATAGAAAAGGCTTATCTCCAATTTTCAAATTGGATTATATGCACAAATACGCTTATAAGAACTACAATACGCATTAAAAGAAATTCTAAATTATAAATTACTGTACTAAAACGATTATAAATTTTATAATTACTGTCGTAGGAGATTGAAAGAAAACTACCATGAAACTAAATCACAAAAAACACGAGATACCCCTTTTCTACATTAATCTAACGATACTTTATAATCTTTATAGTGAATTATATTACATAATTTTTACACTACATACATAAATTATTGTAAAACCTAGTTAACTAAATGCATGACACCAAAAGTTAATGGAAGGAAATGAAACTTGACATATATCTTATAAATTCTTCTAAAAACCACCGCTAATCATATGTGAAGATGCTCGACGCCAAGATGAAAATATATATGTATCAAGTTTCGTTTCTCTCAAACAAATTTTGTAGTTTTAATTTTTTTCGTTTAATTTTACTTGTATTGTATTACTTAAATATTTCTAATAATTAAGTAAATAATTACATTTAGATCCATGCGTTTTTATTGAAAAAAAAAAAAAAAATTGAACAAATTGTAGAATTGAACCAGTAAAATTTTTGGTTAATTTTAGACAAACATTCAATTATAATATAAATAATTTGATTAAAAAATATTTGAAATTTAAGCCAAAATCAATTGTTCTAATTAAGTAATATTTATCATGAAAGAAAAATTTAATTAATATAAGCAATTTTGTAATTGAAATCCACCTTTATTTTTCCTGTGTATTAATTAAATTATTTTAGAAAATCTAACTTTGTCTATATAAAGTTTTGTTTAATATTTAAGATTAAACAAATTTATTTTACTGCTTTACTATAATGGTATTTTTGCCACTTTTTAATGCATGGGCTATCCTATACTTGTGGAACGAAAACTTTAAATTTCTTTCGTCGCGCACTCGAAAATTTTTGTTTCCTCAAAAAAATAACAAATTCAGTTAAAACTTTTACAAATTAAGTTAAACTTAATTTTTAAATTATTTTATTGCTGCCACGGAAATTAACATACATAATTAAAAAACCGAATCCCATTTAATTAAATTTAATTTAAACTTTGCAAAAACTACCTTAAGTTTACTATTTTAATCAAAAAAAGAAAAAAATGTGTATTCAGAAGTGTTTTAAAATAATAAATTTACATACTAAATTTACACTTTTATTCTTTTAATAATATTTAGTTTTCGCAATTTCTTTCATACTACTCCTCAAGGAAAAAATAATGTAATTAAAATCCTGAATACAGTGTTGTACATTTTGGAATGGATTTACATATGTATATGTATAAATGCATATGAGTATAAATGTATGTAAGTGTTTTGTTTTATCCTGTCATAAATGCTTATTGTTTCCTCCTACTGAGTTTTTATGCGGTGTAGTATTTTTTACCATTGTTGGCATTTCTTGTCGTCACATCTGCCACCAGGTGGGAAGTTTTAAAAAAATGAAATAACAGCAAAAAAACATTTTCGAAAAATATTATACTGAAAATTTAAATATATGCACCACTATAGGTGGAAAGGGTATATACAAATTTGTCATTCCTTTTGTAATTTTCATAATTTTCGTTAGAGAGCAAACAAGTTTATATTTTCTGGATCCCTATTACAAATGATGTCGGTAAGAAAATGACCGTCTGTCCATTCCTCCGTGGATTGAAATGGCGTTTATGAAGCCCACCGACAACTGCCGTATATAATATATCATAATATATATATATATATATATATATATTATATATATATATATATCTTTCTGCTCGGAACAAAAACAAAATTGGAAGTTCTTTTGAATTTTTCCGTCAAAGAAATGAACTCATTCGGTATTTACAGAAATATCGACCAAAACGCATTTTTGATCGATATTCAAGTCCTAAATAAACTATGGATTTTGTTCTTATATAGATCGGTCATGAATAATTTTCCTGAAATTCGGTTTTTTGAATCAACCGAATGAGTCCAAAAACAATCGAGCAATTGGCAAATCTGTTATATATATATATATATATATATATATATATATATATACATGAGTCTAGTCGACATCCTTTAAATATTTCACTTAAGCACAATACAAGAGTGCTCAGTAATGCACCAAATATTAAGTCGTCATTATGAAATTCAGTAAATTATGTATATATATATATATATATATATGCATTTCTTTTGGATTTTTTAAGTTTATGTTTTTTAGATTTGAGACCGTTTATTTTACAATAATTATATACATATTTACTTATATATGCCAATTAAAGTTCTAAACTTCTGCATTTTAATTACTTTTTTGTTTTTCGGCATTGCCATACTTTTTTTGAAATTCGCGTTTTTTAAGTGAAGAATAACCTAACGCCGTTAGCAACTTGTTTGTTTGAACAACGATTTAAATTAACAGATTAAATGGCTTTGAAATTTATTTTTCCATGTAAAATATTTATTTGTAATTTGTTTGTTTGCAGGATGTTTAAAGGTGGTAAGTGTACATTTTATTTTTTAAAGAAAAATATATATTTTGGTTTGAATATATTTTATTTTTATCAGTCTCCTGGTCGGCATATTAAAGAAATTAATGATCCTAGTCAATTTTATTCCAACCTTGTTATGAAGGAATGGTGTTGAAATTGTTAGTTCCAAATCATCGGAACAGTGGATATTTTGTACCTTAAAAAATTTACATTAAATATTTTTCTTTTATTAAATAATTGCCTTTATTCTATTTGCAGACTGAGTTGATTGTGCCCGAACAGTTTAGGACCATCATTCCTGGCAAGAACCTAAAAATTGTATTGATAGTCTTGGCTAAGATGTCATTGAGAGCTGCATCCGCCTGCTTTTAGTCAGCATATTTTTTTAAACCTAGAAACATTAAATTAAGTAAATGTAGTCCTATGCGGATAAGAATTCACAGGGGTGGAATTCGTGGTACTTTACTACAATATTGTACATAGAAACATGAAATTAAAGAAATAAGGTCCTAGGCGACTGAAAATCCATAAGATGGAACTTTGTGATACTATTTTGTTCTTCTGATGGTTTTGTATTTTCTGTTATATATAACGTAGAAACACTAAATTAAAGATATGTGATCCTAAGTGTCTGAGAATCCATAAGAGGGGATTTTGTGGTACTTTTTCGCTCTTCTAATAGTACTTTTTGAATTTTCTATAATATTGAACCTTAAATCATGAAATTAAAAATACATGGTCCTAATTGAATAATAATTCCTAGGATGGTACTTTGGGATACTTATTTGTTCTTCTAATATTACTTTTTGAATTTCCTATAATATTTAATCTAGGAACATGAAATTAAAGAAATGTGGTCCTAAGTAAATAAGAATCCATAAAAGGGAATTTTGAGGTTCTTTTTCGTCCTTCTACTTTTGAATTTTCTATAACATTGCACCTAAAATCGTGAAATTAAAGATGTATGGTCACAACTGAATGATAATTCTTAAGGGGGTACTTTGTGGTACTTTTTCGTTCTTCTAATGGTACTTTTTGAATTTTCTGTAATTATGATCCTAGAAACATGAAATTAAAAATATGTGGTCCTAATTGAATGATAATTCCTAAGAGGCTAATTTTTTTATTTGTTCTTTTAATGGTAGTTTTTGTACTTTTAATAATTATTAACCTAAGAATATAAAATTAAAGATATGTGGTCCTAACTGACTGATAGTCCATAAGCGGGACATCGTGGTAATTTTTCGTTCTTTTAATGGTAATTTTTAAATTTTTTAATATTGGTCGCTAAAGGCTGAAAGTAAACGCAAATGGTCCTGAGCGAATGAAGGGATTTTTTTTTGTACTTTTGCATTCGTGAGAATCCACAAGGGGTGATTATGTGATAGCATATTTACTAATATTTAAGTTGAATTAAGTAAATAACAATAAAATTATGAACGTTTTGTTTAATTTTTCATAACTTTTTTCACCCAACCAAGGCATTTTTACAAACTTTAAAAATTTATTAGGATAAAAATATATAAATGTCATTATTATTTTGTCTTTTAAACTTGTTTATTAAAAGACAACATAGCTTTTTTGAAAACACAGGTTTTGAATGCGGTTTTACTTAAAAAAAAAACTGTTAAGCGGTTTTACTAAAAATAGTACATGTCATTTGTAATCACAAACAATGTAAAAATAATATCGGTGTTACTCAAATCACAAAATGAAAAAAATGAATCTTTATGAAATCATAATATAACGTCTTGATTAAGTACAGCAAGCGAATTGTTTAAAAGTAAAATTTGTATGAAAAATACTCAAAGATAATTTAAAGAAAATGCAATTTTCAGACAATTTGAAATTTGTATGAATCGTGCTTAAAAGTTCGTCGAGTAAATATAAAAATGAAAAATATGGGTTGCTTTAGTAAAAAAATAAAAGAACATTTCATGAAAAGAACACTAAGAAGCAAAAACCGATTTTTGAGTACACTAGTTGAAACAAAATTTTCAACTCTCGATCACGTCGAGTACATAAAGAAATTTTTATCAATACAAAATTCAAGTTTTTATCTGAATTTGCAGTTAGTTTTTTATCTCGATCAATTTCCAAATTGAAAATAAAATAATCAAAATTAAAAATGTTGAAGTTATTTATATAATTTTTTTTTTTTTTTTTTTTTTTTTGTTCAGGTTTAAATTGTTTTTTTAATATCGGTTATAAAGTCTAATTAATCTTAACTTTCTTTAAAATGTGTCCAAAATGTTCAAAAGGAAAAAATATGTAAAATTTAACTGTTTAGAACAACGGTTACCAGCAAAAAAAAGATATGAAAAAGTCCTGAGAGAAATTTCTATCAAGACAAACGTCAAAATCAGTGCGAATGTGTGCAATTTAACCCATGTAAACCTACTGATTATTATTTTTGGATGTTGCAGCTGCCAAACTGCATATATAAAAACAATGAATTCGCTTTATTGATGTTTTTGTGTTACTGTTTCCACCTCTCATAAATTCGGGATAATGTAGACTTTTGTATTGATAAAAAAATTGTCTAATATTATTATTGTTTGTGTTTATGTTATTTGTTTGATATTGTAGCACTGACAAATAGCATAAAGTGAAATTAAACAAAGAAAATTATAATATATAAGGTGATTTATTATAATAAAATATTATCTACGTGTTCCCGTATATGCTGACATATTGCAGTAGCTTTTGTTTTGTAAATTGTTATGATAGAAAAACTTTTTTATATAATGTTTTAACATCATCTAATCTCTAGCAGAGACTACCAGTAAATATAAATAAACTTATGGATCGTTTATGTATGGCAACCTAACTTTAGTTATGTTGCCAGTTGTCGAAATTTTTTTTAAATAAAAAATTAAAAGCCAACTATTTTTATTTCTTCGCGTTGTATATTTCTTTAATATATTTAATAATCATAAATATTTCGGCAGCTGAACTTTCAAAATAGTATTTTCGATAAATTTTTGGAAACTGAAAGAAAGTTGTTATTTATAATAAAATAATTTTATAAAATAATTTTATAAAAATAATTTTGAATGGAAAAAAATATATTATTTTATATTAGAACTATTAGTCGACGTATGAAAACTGTGCTATCTTTATCATAAAAGTAACAATTTGGATCTTTCATTTACGTATGCATACATATGTAGAAGTATTTCGTAAAGTTTATGTTTTAACAAAAAATATTTTTTGTATTATTTTTAGGTGATTGAAAAAGAACTATGGAATCCTTTGAGCGGATTATGAAATATTTCAAGAAATCATGAATTCTAAACTAAAATCGGAAGCGATATAAAAATTCAGTGTTGCTGTTCTTGGTAGTTCCAAAATATTTTCCTAGATTTAGAATTAGATTTGTGGACTTTTTAGGTAAATCAAGAAAACACCATTCAATCTACTTAGATTGTAAATGAAGGGCAAAATATTGTTTAATAACATTTCTTAGGTTTAAATTTCTTTATTTGTATTTTCTATTTCCTTTTTTAGCAAAATAATTTAAAACAAAAAGTCAAATAAATTTGAATGTTAATAATTAACAATATTACTTTTTTTAAGAATTGAATTGTTTTATATAGAGTTACGAGCATCATAAAATTACCATAATGGTAATAGATATGTGATAGTTGTTAGAACTGAAAAATTTCGATTGAAAAAAAATTCGCTTGCCACAATGAATCTGTTTTCTCTGTGTAGTTTCAGAAGTTATATTTGCTTTTAGAATAAAATTTCGTTTCCTAAAAGAGGAACTGTGAATATTTACTTAGATGTTGTTACTGTTTTTTAAGCCTACGAAGTTAATGCACTCCAGTATAAATTAAGCTTAAATTTGTATCTAATTACAACATTTTTTAATTAAAGTCAATCAATTAATTGATTTAAATAAATACAACTTTTAATATAGAATGAATATTAAAAAAATAACTATGATTTTCAAATACCACGCATTGTATTCAGAAAAAAAATCTCACAATATATTAAGCCCCAAAATCAACATATTTTTTTTCTTTAATTTTCTGCGTAAAACTTAAAATTTAAAAGCGCTTTTGCTACTATACTGATAAAATATTGCCCTCCTCTTTGGGAACTTTACAATTTTATTCAACAGCATTAGCATTTGTATGTCATTTATTTTCTTTTTATCATTTCATAAAAATCTTAGCAAATTAAGTTTTGCATTTTTTGGAAAAAAAGCGAAACAAAACTTTGTTCCTAATTTAAGGTTCCACATGCATAAATAATGAAGTGCAAAACACTTAAACTGAACAAAACTGTTTTATTTTTATGATAAAATTCAAAACAGCAACGAAAACTTGAAAATATTATTATGATTTATTCAGTTGACTTTCAAGACATGCATACATTTTAAGTACGTTCAGTTGCATTTTATAAAACAGCAAAAGTTACTTAGACTTTACATTTTTGTTTTCGAGAAGTGGTAAAAAAAGTTGTTAATTTGTTTTTGCATATATTAATTCAGTCTTAGTTTTAAAATCTAATAATAATACTTTTTTTAATTAAGAGTTGGTTGGAGTAATCTTCAAATTTGTTCCCTTTAATTTATACTAATTTTTATTTACTGCCTTTTAAATAATACTTTAATTTTATTAAGAATTGGTAGAAAATACTTTTACATTGATGATACTATGGTTTCCTTTGAAATAATAAACCTTTTTGCTCTTTCGACTAAAGGAGATTTTTGTTTTAAAACTAATTATTATAGCTTTCAATAAATCCAAAATATTCACATAGATTCCCTTTTGAAGTGGTGAACATTTTATTTTTTATAAATATATCGTTTTTTTTCCTTGACTATAATTAGCACTTTTTAACAAGAGTAAATAAATATTTTAACTGTTTAAACTATTTTTTCATTTGTTCAAAAAATGTATGTGAGGGATTTTTATTTTCTAATATAAATATCCGTCATGATGAAAAAAATAAATATCTTTTAAACCAAATTGATCTAGCGTGCCCATATGGCAACACAAACAACGGTTACATAAAAAGCTATATAGCATGGAAAATATTAGAAATTAAACAAGAAAAACAAAAATCTTAATTATATTTCATCAAATGGAATCTTGTTAAACATAATAATATGATGGTCACTTATGTTATGTATTCGTATTTGGAAATTATACCTTTTGAAACCCTTAAAAAGTGTTATTAAAAATGTAAAAAATTAACAACATGAAGAGGTAATTCATAAGTTTTTTAACACTTTGTAGCCTTTAAGAAAAATATTTTATGATTTATATATAACTAAATAGTAATATTATATTGGTATAAATCAATAAAATAAATAAAATATTTTTATTGTTTTTTATGAACTGCTGCGTTATCATATGGGTGTGCCAGGCACAACATAGAAATTTTTTGGTAGTATTTTCCTTTGAAAATTTTATAATAAAAAAATTTTTGTAATATATATATATATATATATATATGAAATGAAGCTTTGTAGAACATGAGAGTGACAATGACTAATATGTCTTAAGAATTTTTATCGAAAAACATATCTAAATGGTATTTGATCTGAAATTTTTGGTCAGTTTCTGCAATAATAGCAAGAAGTGTTATTTAATTAGTGTTTGGGAGTCCAGTAGCCACTTATTACTCTATAATTTAGAATAAGTGTATGTCTTCCAATATCCAAAAGCGGATTCGTAACATAATAAGTTCTGATGATCATGATGAAGGTCATCTTTTAGCATCAACAGCTAAAATAAGACTTTATATCGGTTACTTCTCTAACTCAAGTGGGTACACGTAATGTTGCATGTGTGATTGTAAAATATGTTTCTCAATACCATACTTCACCACTTCCAGTTGTATTTCAGAAATTTCTGTTTTTATTTCAGAAATTTTCATTTATATTTCAGAAATTTCTAATTATTTTTAGATGTCTCTTATTATATTCCAAAAATTTCTAATTATACTTCAGAAGCTTTGAAATACGTTTCGGAAATTTCTATTTGCAGTTATATATATATATATATATATATATATGTATATTTTAGAAATTTCTATTTATATTTCAGAAATTTCAGATTATTTTTCAGATGTCTCTTGTTATATTCTAAAAATTACTAATTATTCTTCAGAAGTCTCTTATTATATTTCAAAAATTCAGAAACTTTGAAATACGTTTCAAAAATTTCTATTTGTAGTTCAAAATTGTAGTTGTAACTTAGAAATTTCTATCTGTATCTCAAAATTTCCAAAATTTTTATTTGTATTTCTAAATGAAATTAAAAAAAGTTGAAATACAAATGGAAATTTATGAACTAAAAATAGCGTATTTTGAACTACAAACAGAATTTTCTGAAATATTATTGAAAACTTCTAAACTATAAATAGAAATTTCTGAAATACAACTAGAAATGGTGAAGTACTAAAATGAAATTGCATTTCCTTAAGAAAATTTTCCAATGAAAACTATTTTTTTTTTTTTATTTTGTAATAATTTATTCATTTTCTTCTTACAAAAAATATAGCGCCTGGCGTGACGGCCCATTCTGTCCGAACTAGGGGCCGAAACAATATTTTATATAATAGGTAAATTTTTTTAGGCATTAGGCAAAAAATCACTTTACATTATTTACTTTACATTATTTACATTTATTTCAGTTGCAGAACTTTCAAAAAGGTATTTTCGATAACTTTTGGCAACTGGAGTTGAAGTTGCTATTAATAACATAAGTTTACTTATAGGCTGCGTTGTCAGTCGGCAACACAACTAAAGTTCGGTTGCCTTATATAATTGATCTATTAAAAAGTTTTTGTTTGCTTAGTTTTTTGTTTCAAAAAATATTTTCTAATATTTTACCTTTATTGTTTGGTTTTCATCAGATATGAAAGAGCAATAATAAAATACCGGAAACTGATTTGTACACACAAAATTTTTCCGGTGATAGTCTCTTCTGTCGATATGATAGTACGTGAGAGCAACAGCAACAAGGTGTTAGAAAGATTTGTATACGAATAATTGTATGTATGTAGATATGTAATATTTATAGTTAAGATTTCGTGGGTGTTGCGATGAAGTATCCCCTGAATAATTTTGGCAGCTGATAGAAGACAACAAATAACAATAAAGTAGACCCAGTGGAGTGAATGTGCCTGAAAAGTTTGTGCGGTGCGGTCCAGTAAGTATAAACGATTTAAAAATAAGGTATCAATAAAGTTTCATCTTCACATTTTCATGTCTGGATTTTTTCAATACAGAGCTTCTTTCTGAACTCATTCAACAAGAGTTTAATGCTAATTTCGTTTTCTCTCCGAAAAAATTGGAAAACAAATCTATTATTTTTATAAGTAGAAACAGAACAGTTCCGGGAAAACTGACAATACCAGAAAGCCTCTCTAGATGAAGATGTAGATGAATAACAAAAGTGAAATATCGGAGTAGATAAACCTCAAAAAACCTATAATCAAAAAAATTCCGATAAAAAATAATGTAACACAATGACTAATTCAAAAAAACTTTATAATAATCTATCGTTTTGTGTTTATGAAAGGGTAATTTGGAAAATTATATCTGCACTTCAACGATTCTAGAACGTTAAATATGTCAGCCATACCTTAAAATATGAGTAAAAATTTCTAAATTACAACAACATTTAAATTCATCAACAACTTAAAAAAATTGAACAACAAATACAACTCTTAACAATTTGCAATACAATTTAATTTATCCTAAGCTGTTATCTATTAACAATCTAAGCAAGATTTTCCTAACTAAAATTTTTAACACAGCAAAGATAACACCAAATGACTATGATCGAGGAGACCTCATTGTTCATCGGAAAATATGGTGAGTGAAATTGAACTCTGTTAATAATATACATATTCTTGCTTATATACAATCCAAAAATTGTTAATGAATATCATCAACAAAACTACCGCTCAATAATAACAATAAATTTACTACTTATTTATTTGCTTTTATTTTATGTAGTTTTTTCCTCTATCTTTTAATTTGATAAATTCATTGATAAATGGTTGATAATCATTGCCATTTTTTTTTTTTTTTAAATAATTTTTTGGTATTTTTTTTACTACAAAAGAAAACTCAACAAGAATCAAATCTATATATATTTATATATATATATATATATATATATATATATATATATATATATATATATATATATATAACTTTGGATAGATGCATTAAACATCATTAAACAACCCTTGAAACATTGCTAAAGCTGATGAAGAAATAATAAAAAACTTCTTAACGTTACTTCCTTACCATCTTTCTGATTTTTTATTAAAAGACTTCTTAGTGTCTGCGAATTTGGTTATCAAAGGAATGTTTTCTCAATTCTTAAGCGCCTTACCATTTGTCCAATTTCTCATCATAAAATACTAAAAGGATATTCTTTTTCTTGCAAATTACTAATATTGTCCATATCTAACATATCTGTGGAGATAAACATTTAATTTACATTTATTTCCGTATATATGACCATTTTCGTATATATGACCATTTTTCAACTAATATTTTCTCTATGTGTACATATGAAATAATAAGAAATTTGATAAACAATCACTAAGACTCGTTTTTACTTAAAGAGTAATAATTAGTGGTTGTTTTTAAAATTTCTTATAACGTTTAAGTACAATGTTCTTTCAGAATTTTCCTTAATACTGTGATATTAGTAGATTCCTTATTTAATTATTTAGATATTAATTGTTGTAATACTTTTAAGTAAATCATCATTGAAACCTTTATAAAATAATTAATTATATTGTTAATTAATTATTTTATAAAGGTTTCAATAAAGTCAATAATAATAATACTCGTATTAAAAAAAAAAAAAATAATTATTATTGAAACTTTTTAGGAAACCCCAAAATATGCCACACTAATACAATTAAACACTGAAAATAGCATAAATTTTTTTTAGGAAATTGAGTAGGTTTTGATATTATGCGTAATTTTTAACATAAACTTCTAGTTTGTAAAAATGTTTATGTTAAACTTAAAACCGCTATAGCTTTTGCTCCCTCTGCAGGAAATGATTAAAGCAAACTGATTCGAGTCCCTATATATTTATACAAATGAATTTTAATGTGCCATCAAACATTTTTTTTTTTTTTTTTTTTTGAAGGTATAAAAATAAAAAATTTTGATCATTCATTCAATGTTAGAATGCCTAAAAATGTTCCCTAGGTCTTAGGATTTTGTTAATTTTCGGCATACTCATATCCTATGGAGCCATTTGAATATTCCCATTTTTATTTATTTATTTTTTTTTTTTTTTTTGAATTTTGAAAAACTCGCGAATTTATTCACGACAGGGATGTCAAAATTGGTACAATTGTAATTTTTTTGGTACAATTCAAAACTGCAAAGTACAATTTCGTTCAATTTGTTTCTGATCTTAATTTTTTATAGAGTTTATTTAGAAACCACGTTTCTAAATTAGTTAAGACAAGCACTATGATTGTACTTGATACATAGTCTTAGCTTTTTATTTTAAATTTAAAGTTCCCGTATCAGGTAGAGAAGGTAAATTGGACTTTAAAAAAGATAAGAAAAAGCTAATATATTTTGTATTTAGCTAATATATTTTGTATTTAGAAACAATTTTTTTCTTATTAGCTTTTAATATTTTTTAAAGATATTATAATAAATTTATATCTAATAATTACACGAATTTAAAAAAATTCATGCCTTAGAACATTTTGCTGGAATCCGATTTGAATTAATTTAAAATTCCTTTTTGCTGGAGAATGCTATTGAACTAAAGTATAATACAAGTTTAATTTAATGCTTGCTTCAAGGTTCGAAATACTTTTGCTTTCAACTTGAGTTCTAGAAAAAAATGCTTATTGGGTAAATAAAACATAGAACGGCTGTAAGAATCGTGCACAAATCCATAAAAATTTGGGTTATACTTCATATAAAAAAAATGACCTAATATTTTTAATTGAATTGATTTTTTTCTTAATTTGGAGATTTCAAATATGTTTGAATATTACTTATTACCAAAACCAAATTAAATAACGTTTTACTGCTACATAGATTTAAATTTTTTTAAAAAAATATATATATTTTAGTATCAAAGTGGTCTTAATTTTCCTGTAAACTAAAAAAAAAAACTTTAAAACAATATTCGTCAACAAATATTAAAATATGTAGCAGCCAACAGTTATTTTTCTGCATATTATACACACGTGTATAATTACAAACAAACTATAGAGTAATACATAATAAATTCATTTAAAATTAACAATAATTTACTAAAAATATACTTTAAATTATTTATTTGAATGAGATCAAATGTGTTAGTCGTTAGTCACAGCAGGAAGAACTGCACATTCCTGTGAATTTCTTTGAAACATTCAGATACTACAAATAAAAGAAAAGTTTCATAAATTATTTATATATTTTTAGTTTTTTTGTATTATACAATTCAAGAGCTGAAATAATGCTTGTATGCTGTATGTATTATTCTACACAGAAAATATTATTAGCGTATATTTTTGTTGTTTCATTTTACATCTAAATTTAATAAATATATTCAGTAAATATAAAATAAAAACAAAATTTAAGTATTTTATCAAATCAATCATCTACTTGATTGATTTGATAAATTTTTTAATTGGAAAATTTTTTGTTTTTCATTTTTTACAGTTTTTGTAACTGATGTAATGAATTTGGTGAGAGGTGCAAATTAAAAAAAAATTTAAATAAATGAATTATTTACTTGATTTATTTTTTTGGTGATTGCTAACTTTTTCCTGTGCAGTTCATTGGTTTGGAAAATATTTAAAATAAAAGTTAAATTTTCTATATTTAAAACTATATTTAAAACTGCTTTTAATAAATAATATCTGTACATTAAACAATTATAATTTTCCACAAGCCTTCTACCGTACATTATTGTACATAGAAAGGAAACTTTTTGCTTTGTCAAATAAACAAATGACAATAAGTAGTTTTGGTATTTAGCGCGATAAGTTCGAGGAATTAATGAAAATTAATAACTTGTATTGAAAACTTTGATTAACAAGAACAGTTGAAGGACATAAAACAAAACTTAACTAAGTCGTAATAAATAATTTGCATTTACAAATAACTTTCATTTAATTTCACTAATCTTTTTGCGCGTTATTTTAAAATAATCCCTTTCATAGCTTTCAATTCTTAATGTTTAAGTACAAATTGCTCAACATTGACCTAACATTAAATTATGAAGCGCTTTGAACCAACTTCTTAGCCAAGAATATTTTACTATAATTGATAACAGTATGCTGAATACAAAATACTTATTAGTATTGTAAAATATTTTATAAATATGGTTCATATTTTTGAAATAAGTCATTAAAACGACCTTTAATTATAATGGTATCAAGATAACTGCAATCAAGCACTAATATAGTAAAAGCTTTTAATTTAATTAATTTAATTAAGTTGGTCATTTCGGGTATCCAATTTTTTTAAAAAATTCCAAAAAAAATTAGACAGAAAAAAATTTTACATATAGATAGTCCTTGTAAATCCGTACAGAAAACATCGGTAGGATCTAGAGATATAGTTTAAGAGATATTTAAGTCGAAATAACTTTTTCACTCAGTTTTAGACAGGTTTCTTTAGGTCTTTTAACTTGGCGGACTCAAAATTGGCGCAAATTTTGTTTTTATAATTAATCGGATTTCTTATAAAATTTTAAATAATGTACCTATATATCTACATATCTATATCTATATCTATATCTATATCTATATCTATATCTATATCTATATCTATATCTATATATATATATATATATATATATATATATATATATATATATATATATATACGCAGGCGCTTGAGCCAACGGTCTACCCACAAACCCTATCCAAACTTTGTCAATTTTCAAAATTTTTGTAAATTTGTTTACAAAATTCTCAAATTGCAAAGCCGGGATCAAATGAAAATTATATTAATTAAATACCACAATGCAATGGGTAAACATAAGAAAAGGATTTTCTGACGTACGCTTCTTATAACGAAAGTGTCACAATTTGAATGGAAAGAATCTATTTTTAAAGCATGTTTTTTCGGGTTGGGACTTTGGGTATTTTGATACAAAACAGTCGGTTTTACAACCCTGCTTTTACGGCAAGTCTGTCTATATGGTGTCAAAATTTCATTTGAATATCTTTATTTCTTTAAATTTTATTTAGGTCCAAATATTAACATTATTTCTAAAATATATACTTAAAATTTATATTTAAATTTCTCAGATCATATTTTGAAGAAATTTGACCGTACTTAATTTATTTCTACTAGATGTTATTCTCTACAATATTATAAGTTCAGGTATACAAAATACTTATATATACAGCTCACCTCTGAACAAAAAAGTAACAATAAACCTTATAAGTTTTGGAAATTCATATTTTTGTGTGAAAAATGCAAATATGTTGAAAATCACTGCATCAAAATTTATTTACTTCCGAATTTGACCGTGACTCCACCTATAATTGTTAGTTAGATTGTTAAAATATATTGTGTGAAATATTTGTGAAATCGATCTGAAATTTATAATATGCGTTTACATGGGAAAATATATCTTTTTTACAGTTTTTACAAAAATTGAGCTATCAAATACTTTGCTTTGTGACAAATTATTAAAAATTTTTAATCTGTACATAACAGGAGACAGCAAGAAAAAATCGCTTAAAAAATTTTAGTTATTACGAATTCCCCAGACCATTAATGTGTTTTAGAACACTCGTGTAAGGAGTGTACAACCAAATTTTTAATTTTTTCCGAAATGTATAAATTAATTGCTATCTCTAATTAAATTTGAACCACAATTAGTGAAAAATACTTTTTTGTTTATCCAAGGCAAGTCAAACCACTTTTCATGCTTGCACAGTGGGGCAGAATCAAAATTTTTTGGAAATAAATCTGTAACTTCTGATCGGCTGGTTGGATTTTCATGAAATTTGGTGTAGGCATAGCAGAGGAGTCTACAATATTAAGTTTGCAAGGGGGCCACAACAAACTCCTCAGGGGCGGAGCTAAGGGGTCTCAAATTTAGGTACCTCTGACATAAAAAATTTTTAATCGCTTGCCAAATTTTTGTTTCTCGTCCGATTTCAAATATTTTTATATATTGTTGTAGGCCCTAATAAGACGTCTAAAAACCATGTCCTATTTATCTCTTATAGTTTTCAAGTTATTTGCGTTTGAATTTTTAAGCACCATAATTTTTTATGTTATTGATCCATTTTTTTTTCATATATATCTTAGTATTTCCGACCGATTTTATTAGTTTCCTATCTAGTTAAAGAACAAAATTATCTATTGAATAAAAAAAATTGAAGTCGATATCTTTACCGAGTCCAAATATAAACGATTTTGAATTTGAAAATTCCAAAAAAGACGACTTTTTGTGTTTTTTAGCATGACTTTAGGATAAAAAACAAGTCCAATAACTGAATTGGTCATGGTACACACCCTCCCGAATTCGACCCATTTTATAGGATAGTTTTGATTTTAGACCATATTTTCTCAAATCCCAAGGCACGAATCGACAAGCGGTATATATTTTAAGAATCCTCAATATATTTTTAAAAATTTTAAATCAAAATCTACGGGCTTTCGGAAAAATGTGGATTCTATAGTCATAAATGTAAAAAATCCCTTTTTTGGGAATTTTGATTAGTTTTTTTGGGAATTCAGGAAAACCCTACCCCTGATTGAAATTTAGTTAACTGCCTTTTATTTACATTAATAAGATCCACATTTCTTGCAAATTTGACTAAGATATCTTTATAAACAAATATGTTATTACAATTAAAAAATTTATATTTTCTCCAAAAACCCCAAATTGGGCCTTTTATTTGGTTTATTTCTAAATAGCGAAAGAAATTTTAGAAATATGTATTCAGGTTATCCTTTAGTACATATAATTTCCGATTTTTTACAATATCATGCCTCATTTCAGAAATATGCGTCTTTAACCTTTTATATTTCCATTTTATTGTATATATGACTATATTTTTACAAACTTGCAACTATAGCCTTTAGCTTTGCGTGAATAATTACTTAGAAAATGATGCATATTTCTGTATACTTTTAAATATATCTATACTTATTGTTAAAATAGACATTTTTTGTTTGTTTTGTTATTTTAAATTCATTAATAGAAATATATGAATGCTTAGAAAAGGATAAAGATTTACTTAAATTTGGGAAATGTGGCAACGCTATTAAAAATAAAAAAGTTTTATTAATTATTTTTATAAAAATATTTTGTGTATAGATATTATTAAAAGTATATAGAAATATTCATAATTTTCTAAGTAATTAATCACGCAAAACTAAAGGCAAAAGTTGCAAGTTTGTAAAAATATAGTCATATATACAATAAATTGGAAATATAAAAATTCAAACGCGCATATTTCTGAAATGAGGCATGATATTGACTTGAATCTTTCTGCAAAAGATCATAAATTATATATGCTAAAGGATAAGCTTAATTTGGAGTACATATTTTTAAAATTTCTTTCGCTATTTATAAATAAACCAAACAAAAGGCCCAATTTGGGGTTTTTGGAGAAAATACAAATTTTTAATTGTAATAACATATTTGTTTATAAAGATATCTTACTGAAATTTGCAAGAAATGTGGATCTTATTAACATAAATAAAATCGCGTTAACCAAATTTCAAGCAGGGGTAGGGTTTTCCTGAATTACCAAAAAAACTAATCAAAATTCCCAAAAATGGGATTTTTACATTTTTGGCTATATAATCCACATTTTTCAGATGTTAAGTTGATTTTGCTTCAAAACTTTCAACAACATATTGAGGATTCTTAGAATATATTCCGCTTGTCAATTCGAGCTTTGGGATTTGAGAAAATATGAAATCAAAACTTTCATATAAAATGGGTCGAGGGTATGTTTTTTATCTTAAAGTCATCTCTGTGAAGTTACCTTTGAGAAAAGTGCAAAATTATTATATGTTGCTAAAGAAAATTTTATTTTAGATAAAAAAGAGTGTAGATAATTTTTCGGCTAAAAAAACACAAAAAGTCGTCTTTTTTGGAATTTTCAAATTCAAAATCGTTTATTTTCGGACTCGGTAAAGATATCGACTTCAATTTTTTTATTCAATAGATAATTCTGTTCTATAACTAGATAGGAAACTAATAAAACCGGTCGGAAATACTAGGATATACATGAAAAAAATTGGACCAATAACATACAAAATTATGGTGCTTAAAAATTCAAACGCAAATAACTTGAAAATTATAAGAGATAAATAGGACATGGGTTTTATACGTCTTATCAGGGCAACAATATATAAAAATATTTGAAATCGGACGAGAAACAAAAATTTGGCAAGCGATTAAAAATTTTTTATGTCAGAGGTACCTAACTTTGAGCCCCCTTAACTCCGCCCCTGAGGGGTTTGTTCTGCCCCCCTTCCAAACTTAATATTATAGACTCCTCTGCTATTCTTATACAAAATTTCATGAAAATCCAACCAGCCGATCAGAAGTGACAGATTTATTTCCAAAAAATTTCGATTCTGCCCCACTGTGGCTTGGTTAGAAGGTTTTGATTTTTTAAGATTGTTCAAAACTAAAATTAAAAAGTTTTAAAAATTTTGTTAAACAAATTTCAAAGAAGTTGGAACAGAACCCTAAAGGTTTGTAGACAACACCACAGGAAATAAAATTTAAGAAAAATTAGGTCAATATCATTCATGGCTAGGCCGTATCTGCGATTTGAATTTTGCACATTTTACAGTTTTTTAGATATAAGGTAAATTTTTTTAACTGATGTTCAGACTATTATTACGCAATTAGATAAATCGTATCTGAGAAAATATATTGTGAAGTTTTTAAGAAAATTGGGCAAGGATTACCTTTGAATAACAAGTCCAAAATTCAAAGTTTTAAAAATTTGAACTTTTTAAGGAAAACTGCACGAAAAATTTTTTTTTATCCGGATTGGGATGATGAGAAATTTTGACGGTTGAGCATAACTCTTCTCTCAGAATGAGGTAATTAACCTTTTATTTGTCCATTATATTAATTAATAAAATTTTCTTTACAAATGTTTAAGAAAATGTTCGTTTAAAAAAATGCTGACATCAACCTGGCTTGAGGGTTAAATCAACTCTTTTTATTACTAGCACCAACAAGGGTTTTTTATTTATATTTCCGTAAAATTTTATCGAAATCTAGATAAAAATAAATAAGTTTTCGTTATTTATTCCTTAAAACTTTCAAATATTTACTTTTTTAATTTTGACCTTCGAGTTTTAAATATTTAAATATAAATAAAAATATCCTTGTTCAATTAACCTGAAAATTTCCGAGTGTATATTCTGAGACATGTTTTATTTTACTCTGTAATAGTTCTACTTAGTCAGTTTTAAAAAAATGGACTTTATAACTAAAAAAAAAAAACTGAAAAAACGAAAACCTAGTTATTTTTTAATTTTATTCCTGTAGTGTTGTCTATAAACCAGAATTATTATTTTTTTTTAATTTGTTTAACAAAATTTTTAAAAGAAACAGTCCTAGCAAAAATCAAAATTTTTTAACTAAACATGGAAAAGGGTTTGAATTATCCTGGAGAAAAAACATATTTTTCAGTAATTGTGGTTCACATTTAATTAAAAATAGTAATTAATTAAATATAGTATTTAATTAAAAATAGTACAATTTCGCAAAAAATTAAAAACTTGTTTATTCACTCCGTACTCAAGTGGCCTTAAACATATAAATGGTCTGAGGAATTCGTAATAACCTGAACAGTTTTTAATCGATTTTTTTCCATTTTGTATCTTTTAATGGAGAATTATATAAATTACTATATGTTTAGCATTTTGCTACAAACCAAATTATTTAATAGCTAAATTTTTCAAAAAACTGTAAAAAGTCATATTTTCCCCATATAGACACACCATACAAATTTCAGGTCCAATGCGGCATGGGTTAACGGTATCCGATTTCACTTATATATCATACAATATTTTTTTACAACCCAGTGATCGGTCCAAGGAGTACTTATGGTAAAATTTCAAATGTCGTAAATTTTCTTTGCAGTCAAACGCTAAAAGTACAACTGTAATGCACAGTGGGGCAGAACCGATTTTTTTTTTTGGAAATAAATCTGTAACTTCTAATCGGCTCGTTGGATTTACATGAAATTTGATACAGGCATAGCAGGGGAGTGTATAATTTAAATTTGTAGGAAGGCCCCATATACGCTTCAGAAGCGGAGATATTTGGGCTCAAAATATGGTACCTCTTACAATTTTTCATCGCTTGCCAAATTTTTGTTTCTTATGCGATTTCAAATATTTTTATATCTTCTTTACGTGAGCTATTTATCTCTTGTAGTTTTCAAGTTATGTGCACTTTAAATTTCAACTAACTTAATTTTACAAAATCTTGGTCCAGTTTTTTCAATACATATCCAAATATTTTTGTCCGATTTTGTAAATTTTGTTGGTTAAAAAACTAAATTTTCTATCGAAGTAAAAAAAAAACTAGAAGTCGATATCTCTTCTGAGTCAAAAAGTAAACGAAATTGAAAATTGAAAAAAATGATGTTTTTGTTGTGTGTGTGTATGTGTTTTCTTCTTTTTTTTTAGTCGAAAAGTGTCTACACTCATTTTCTTTAAAATAAAATTTTATTTAAGAACGTATAAAAGTTTAACCCGTTTCTGAAAAGTATCTTCACAGAGATAATTTCAGAATTAAAAACAAGCCCAAACAGTAAACAAGACTATAAACAGACCATCCCAGCTATGAAAACCTCCGAAGAGTCTGTCAATGGCTTTTTCTAAACCTGCAATAAATATAGATTTTATGAGCAAAATTCAAAAAAGCTTCCATTTTTGGAATTTCCGTCGGTTTTTTTTTTACAAAATCTTATATTTGTCTACATTTTATCATTTCAAATAATATAATGAAAATTTTAATTTCAAAGACAAAATTTTGTAGGCACCTTTACGGTAAAAAAATCATAATTTTTATAATTTTAAATTTCAAAATCTTTTATTTTTGGACTCAGATGAGTTATGGACTTGTTTTTTTTTTGTTCAATAGAAAATTTAGTTCCTTAACCAATTGGGTAAAAAATTTACAAAATTGGACAAAAATATTGGGATATATATTGAAAAAAACTGGACTAAGATCTTTTAAAATTGAGATAGTTAAAATTTCAAATGTAAATAACGTGTATACTATAACAGATAAGAAGATGTAAAGATATTTGAAAGCGGATAAGATGTAAAAATTTGGCAAGCGATGAAAAAATTGTTCATGTCAATAGTACCCCCCTTTGAGCCTCAATAGCTTACATCCAAGTTTAAACTCCTCTGCGACAACTATGCAAAATTTTATGTAAATCCAGCCAGCTGATTAGAAGTTACAGATTTATTTCAAAAAATTCTGCCAAACTGTGCAATGTAAAGATAATAGAAGAAGTCAGCACTGTATTGCTATTCGTGCTGCGTACATTTTTTATAAAATATATGGAAAAAATGCTAAAGATTACCTAAGAAGATAAAGTTTTTGTTGGTTTTCAAGCAAAAGTATAAACATTTTATGAAAGTATTTGTTATCATAGGAAACGCCAGAACATGGACACCGTCGTTATAAGATGCGTCCATCAAAAAAGTACTTTTTGTGTGTTTACAAAACATATGAAGGTATTTAACTAACATAATTTTTGTTTGATCCCTGCTTTGCTATTAAGGAATTTTATAAAAAAAAAAAAAAAAAAAAAAAAAAAAATAAAATAAATAAATAAATTTAAAAGTTGACAAAGTGTGGATAGGGTTTGTGTTGAGACCGTTGCACCAAGCGCCTTTGAGTTTACTTTACATACATTTGCATTAAGATTCCTTTGGAGAACATTAAAGAAATTCTATTGACCAGAACGAAAAGCACATTTTATAAGTAAAAAAAAAACGAAACAAATATGAAACTCGAAAACACCTCATCTCTGGCCAGGTAAAATTTTGTTGAGATATTTCTAAACGTTCAGAAGTTACAGAATAATTTTCTAAAATAAGCGTTTTGGAACCACTGTGCGACATGGAATAAGTCAATATATCTTTGGTTTTTTTTGATTGAATTTGAATCTAAAAAATTTAAACCAGATTTTTCATAAACTAAATTACTATGGAATATACCAATCTAATTTTTTAATTAGATCCTATTTTTCTACCATTATCTTTTCTTCGACCATTATTTAACTTGCAACATTTTCAAACAAAACGCTTTAAATATTTATTAAAATTATAGGTTGAATAACATTTAAACTGACCTCTTTATTGTTTTTTAGTGTATAAAGAGAAAATTGTAAGTATAAATAACAGCAATTTTAATATTTATTATTTTTGTATAATATTATGTGTGGTAAATAATTTATTAGTGTTTCCTTCTAATTTGCGCTATATTTGAAATAGAATAAAAGCATAGCAAAAATAGAAAATAAATTTAAAACAAAAGCTTTATTATTTACATCACACAAAAATAATAATTTGTAGGTTATAAAACCGAAAAGCTTAAGAAAATTATTATAAAATATTTTTAATTAGGGTAATATAAGTTCAATTTTTAATTACATTTAACAATTTATTAACAATAAATTACAATAAAAGAAATTAACCCCAAAAACAAATTAAAATTTGATTGGAAAACATAAAAACCAAAATTTTAAAACTCAAATATTTTTGCTATGTCTTAACTACGTACACATATGTACGTACTGATTATATTACCGCCTGGTTATTTTGATTCAAACGATTAATTCTTATCAAAAGAAAAATTGTGGTATTTTATGTAAAATCTTAAATCAGATTTACTGTCAGGTAAACCATGAAATTGTAAGTATATTAATAAAATTAAACAGGCGCCACGAACTCATATCTAAAAGAAAGTAAAAATTTTAATATTTGAATTTTCGTTAAAAATTTTAAAATTTTAATTTTCATTAAAATTTTTAAAATTTGAATTTTCATTAAAACGGTTTAGCATCAGAACCAAAACATTTACGGAGACTTAATTTAATTTTCAGAGAGGTAACAGAAACATTTTTTTCCAATCATAAGGAGTGAGTTACCTTAATGCACATATGTACATTGATGTGAGCGAAGGTAAAAAAAAAAAAATGGCCAGGTGTATGAAAAGGGTGCTGACTAAAGTTTATGTATGGGATTTTAGTAATAGAAAATATAAACCATAAATTGAAATATATTAGGATATAAATATTCATCGAATCCGTTCTTTAATTTTGCCAATCCGGTACAAAAATATTCGGCACTTGTCGTTTTAAATAGTTTTTCATAAACTTTATCGTTAACTTTAGTTTTTAACAGTTTCAGTTCATTTATAAATTATCCGGGGATTTTTATTCCATCACTATATTGCGAAACAATCTGAAGATAATTAATTTCAATACATTTCATTAGAATTAATAATATGGAGATATTTCAAAAAAATTTTTTTCTGATTATTAAGCACGTAGTCTTAAAAAGTGGAAATTTATTTCCATTTAAAAAAAGGCTAATATAATACCCCATAAAATATATATTAAAAAAATTTGTAAAGGAAGAAGAAGCAAACATTTTATTCTTTCAGCATTTTTGTTATTTGAATTGCATGTATTTGGGGATTTATCTACTTGAATTCTTAGACTTTGTAACATTTAACTAAGTATGGCAGGTGTTAGATTTTGAAAGAAATGCAGAAATTGAAACTCATGCACGTATATACACAGCCTTATTGCTCGTCGGTTGGGGAGGGTTCGGAGTTTCTTTGCATTCTTGGCCATTTTAATTAATTATAAATTAAAAAAAAAAAACGTGCATAATATAAAAAGAAAAGTAAAGAAAAAAAATCAATGGAGAACATAAAATATGAATTATGCATTGTGACGTTAAAACGTTAAGCTGTTAAAAAGAAAATTATATATATATATATATATATATATATATACAGAAGGGTTCCATGCCAACTAATTTTCAACAAACAGAATATTTAAAAATGTAGCACAAAAACATAGTTATTTTATTATAAGATAAAGTAATTTTGAAATAAAACAATAACAAATTTTAAAATACAAAAAAAAAATTATATGATTTTAAATCATGCAATAAAATAAACCGAAATTTTAAATAAAATTGAACTTAAATTATGTATATGAATAAATAAGAAGTTATATAAATATATTTGGTTAAAAGTTTAAATTATTTTTGTAATAAACCCTTCCTTTCTTTCATGAAAAACAAAAAAAAAAAAAAAAAAAACACACTTATAAAACTTATTTATTTTTAGTTGGTTACGTTAATTGTAGTTATGAATTTTTTCAAATTAACCAAAACAAAAATAAAACCATAAAAAAGGAGGAATTTAATAAGAGTATATAAACCAAAGTAAGGTTAAAAATCAAAAGAAAATAAAATTAATGTAATAAAAAAAATGAGTATAACTTACAACATTGAGTGACAATATCGATGCTCTCTCGTCGAAAGGCCTCTCGAACAAGTTCAATGCTATGTTTTATTCATGTTGCGGTATTTAAATGTTTATAAACATGTTTCACAAAAATGGAACAATTAAACTTTGAAACAAAATTAAATCAGTTATAAAATATGAAAATATGAAGCAAAAAGAACAAAATTATAGAATTTAAGAAAAAACGTAACAAACTTATACAATAACGGGAATTCCTTTACATGCATTTACAAAATATACATTTAACAAAATAATATGTTGAGAAATTACTGTAAGTTTAGCACAATAATAAATTTTTTTTTTTTTTATAATTTTCCCTTGTTTAACAAATTTAATTTTTATTACTATTAATTAGTATTTTTCTTGTTTTAGTATGCAATTTACTTTTAACTTTGTTGGTATTTTTATCTTTTATAAAAATTATTGTTGTAATTTTTTTAGGTTGGTGCCAAAAATTATTTTTTTCTTCCCGGTACTATTAACAATATGCTTTTAAACAAAATTTTTCTTTCCGATTTTAAAATTTCTTTTACCACTAAGTTCACTTTTTTAAGATCATTTTCTCTTAACACAAAATTAAGAACCATGACGTTTTTGGCTGTATTATTACTTTTGAAAATTGCATACAACCGTCTACGTTTTGATGATCTCGAACGCACTTTCAACTAAAATCAAATTGAAAAGAGACCAATGTAGTATAGTCTGTGATCTATTTGGGAGAATGATTGAGAAAAGTAATGATGAGGGTTTTTATTTCTTTTTCATTATACCAATCCTACCAGTATTGTTGTTGTTGCCAAATTTATAATTATGTACTTAGTGCCAAATCTGTATAAAAACGAAAGTATATTTTTTTTAGAAAGGAATTTTTATACAAAAAAATACAATTAATTTAATATTACCAAGGGAGATGGCACCAAGGGAAATTTTTCCAAAAAATAATATTAAAAATATTATATTAAAACAACTCTTTAGTTTTGTGATGAAAAAGTTTTGTGATGAAAAATTTCCAGACTACCTGTATGATGCCAAAAGATAAACAGTAATAAAACAACTAAATTCACATAACTTGTCGTTTTTAATACTGGGTGAATTATTTTAATAAGTAAAATTGTGATACACTATATTTTATATTCAAATTATTAACTAAATATTGTTTAAGGAACACTTCACTTATTTTGGCAACCAATGTTAACTTTATGTGATAATAGCTAAATGTGAAATGGCTGATGTAAAATCAATTAGCTTCACCTAAGGCTTAGGAATTAATCCATGACCACGAAAAATTGAACAATTAACGCTTTTATTCCCATGGGATAGTGGTAAATGGTAAACAAATAAGTTATAAACGTCAACATCTAGATAAATAAATCCAAATACTTCTAACAACGACAACTAGATGGTGTTAATTGTTAGTAAAAAGAGTGTTAAGAAAATTTGAATTTAAAAGTTTGAAATGACGCCTATTACAACTTCAGTCGTAATGTAATATGAAAGTGACCTCGCGAGCCCAGCAGATTTAGAATTTTTTCATGCACATACCACGAGAAACTATCAAATTGTTTTTGTATTTGTATGTAATATTTTTTGCCGGAGAGTAACTTTTTCTTCTTCATTTTCTTATTTTTTGTTCATAGCATTTTGACATCTTGTGCAGTGGTTTTACACTAACAAAATGCATGCAATTGTTGTTTTTGTAGATGTGCGATCACTTTATTACTACATTATGAGCTTCAGTGTTGTTTATGTTATCAGCCGGTTAACTACTGAAAAATTAACTAAAAATATTTTTTAATAAAAAAATAAAAAAAAAAAAAAATGATAGAAGCAAGCAATTGAAAGGAACATTTAAAGAAAATGTTAAAAGAAAATAAATTGAGATTCGGTAAAATAATAATATCTGAAATTAAATAGTTTAATGATAAATATTAATTATAATAATTATTATAATTATAATTATAATTTAAAACGAAAGGAAAATTTATATAAGCAAATTATTGCAAAAAAATCAAGCGTAATTGCATATTGATCTTTTAGCGAATCGAAAACCAAAAATAAAAAATTAATATTGAAAATGTAAAATAGTTAAAATTTGACGATTTATGTATATAAATTTTATTTTCTGAAAATACCAACTTATATTTTCTGTGCTAAGCTAATATAAGAGTTTTTTGTTTCTAAAAAGTTATGCACTTTGCTTATGATCACAGTAGGGAAAGCTATAGATTTACAATCAATCTGGTAACCTAAAATATATATTTAAAAATTATACCTTTGATGTTTGCAAGTGTTATTAGTTTTTCAAGCACTCATAATATAAATAAAATTTATAGTGTAAACATGTGATAACATGGAGAGTGAAGCCTGAACCCAACCTTAGTTCCACGAGCATTAAGGCCTGTTCTTAAAAATATATACTTTGTATTTCATTTCTGCTCATATTATTAATTGAATTACACCTATTATAAACTTTAATAATTTACACTTTGCCTACTTAATATTTTCTATGTATTCTCATATTTGGTGTGTACCTATTCGAATTGTCTTGAAGTGTATTTTTATAAATGCACTTCAAGACAATTACACAGTTATTAAACAAGTTCATGACGTATTAATGATATTTGATGTACATACCTACATATTTTCTTATTGCTCTTGCATTCAAATTCTCGTTGAGTGATAGTGCAGCTACACCTATAACTAGATTTGCTGTACTGCAATTAACATATGTAATTAACATTTACATACCATTTGTTAATCTGGTTATTGGTGTAACTGCATTACAAGAGCGGTATATTGATACGTGTGTGCATACATGCATACGTATATTTGTTTCAAACTTATGTTTATGATAATTATTTCACTCAATTATTAAATTTGAATTTAGGTACATACCAAATTTATTATATTAATAATTTCTTTTCCCTTTTTAACTTTGGAGCTGTAAAGTGTTAAGTAGAAGTGCATTAAATAAACTTATTATATTTTAAAATAAATACAACATTCTTTTCTTGAATTTCTAAACTAGTGAGGAAAAAATTTACTTAACATATTATTGGTGCCGAAACCCGGGAATAGTTTCTTCCCAATTTAGTTCAAATTATTCTTTTTCTTTTTTTCTAAATTGATACCTTGAATAAGTGTGGTGATTTATAATTTTCATTTTGTTTTATTTTTGGTGCAAGTTAAAAAATATGAGTGGTCTTGATATTTTAATAAAAGAACAACGTGACTTGTTTCAATTATTGGTGAGGTTAGAAGTCCGTTTTGAACAGAAAAATAAAAACGAAAAGTCATGTGGTTATTTAACATCATTAGCCCAAAGAGTGGAGGATATGTTCAACAAATTTGAAACACAACATGACAAAATAGTGCATCAAGTACATGAGGAATCCATAAACGTGGATGATGTGCCCTACATAAAAGAAGATATATACTTAGATTTTTCAGAAAAATATCTTACATTCAAGGGCAAGATAATTGACTCTCTTCCAGAGCATTCATCCACGAATAGTCCTATGACTAGTACATTTGTTACACCTAACAGTCGTTCTGATACGACAATTAACTCCGATACTAGACTTCCAAAAATATCATTACCCAAATTTTCTGGAGAATATATGGAATGGATACCATTTCGAGACATATATTTCTCTCTTGTGCACCACAACGATTCACTGAATAAAGTTCAGAAATTTTATTATTTGAAAGGCACGCTTTCTGGAGAAGCTGCTAATCTAATTAAAACTATTTCTGCCACAGAGGCAAATTATGATTCCGCATGGAAAATTCTGGAATCAAGGTATCATAACAAGCGAATGCTAGTAGGAAATTTAATATTAAAGCTATTCAATATTCCAAAGTCCGATGGTGGATTTGAATCAATTAAAACATTACTAGACTCTGCCCAAGAATGTTTGTCTTCACTAAAGAATCTGAATATAAACACCCAAAGCTGGGATCCGATTCTTATACATTTACTTGTACAGAAATTAGATATTCAGACCAGAAAGGATTGGGAACACTCCTTGAAATCGTCTACCGAACTTCCACTTAGGGATGAATTTTTTGCATTTCTGGAAAGAACTTTCCGCACTCTGGAATCCATAAATGATGGAATTTCCCTTTTTTCTAAGCTAAAACCTGTTAAGACTAGGGCTAATAAAAACTTTAATATTTCAAAAAAGACTTCTTGTAATTCTGGTAACTTTTCTAAACCCAAAACTATTTCTTGTTCATATTGTGATAAGAATCATTCACTATCAAAGTGCTTTAAATTTTTGGCTCTTTCTTTACATTCAAAGAATGAATTTTTATCCAATAAAGGCATTTGCCATAATTGCTTTGCAATAGGACATGATCACAATAAATGTGACTCTCCATTTCGCTGTATAATTTGTAAACAACTTCACCATACAGTTCTCCATTCTGAGGAACCTCATTCCACAACCATTTCTGCAACTTCGTCTAATTCTGAACGTAATAGGTCACCTCAGGTCACAATTCACAATGTAAATTCTTTCCAAACTGTTTTATTATATACTATTAGATTGAATATTCGAACAAACCGTGGTTACTTTCCTCTGCGTGCACTTTTAGACCCCGGATCACAGGGAAGTTTAATCTCTGAATCTGCTGTCCAGATATTAGGTTTGAAAAAGACTAAATCTTATTGTAAGATCATCGGTATTGGTAATGGGAATGAAAATTTGTCCAAATATTTAGTGAATATCGATTTATACTCTAGGAAACAGGTACCAGTATTGTCATGTACAGCTTTAGTTTTACCCACTCTTTCTTCATACACTCCCGATCCTTCAAGTAAATACATTTCAATGCCTGAACTCAGTAATGACAGTTTGGCTGATCCACTATTTTTTGAATCTGATCCCATTGAGATAATTTTAGGTTCTGATATTTGTTCCAAAATTAAAATAGCGTCTGAGTCATTTGTACATAAGAATTTATTCTTTCAAAATACTCATTTCGGTTGGGTGTTTTCTGGTAATAATAACGCTATATCAGCTAATAGAATATACATTCATAATGCTAATTTGGAGAGCATTTTAAAATCTTTCTGGGAACAAGAAGAAGTTGTTACGAAAAGAAAACTGACCAATGAAGAATTGGCATGTGAAAATTTTTTTGAAACCACAACATGTCGAACAGATACTGGTCGTTATATGGTGTATTTACCATTTAAATCTCTTCTTAAAGATAACACTGAACCTAATATTGAAAACAATGTCATGGCAGCTTTTAAGCGTTTACGACATTTAGAAATTTCATTTTCAAAACGTTCCCAATTTGCTGAAAGTTACAAAACCTTTATGCAAGAGTATGAATCACTGGGACATATGACAAGAATTGGAAAATATCCTAACGATATACGACCAAATTCCTATTTTTTGCCCCACCATGGTATTTTTAAGGAGAGCAGTACAACAACCAAACTTCGAGTTGTTTTTGATGGAAGTTCTCATTCTAATAATTATAAATCTCTAAACGAGGAACTCTTCCCAGGTCCTGCTCTTCAAAATAATCTTCCTGCTATAATTACTAAATGGAGGAGGCATAAAATAGCATTCAGTGCGGATATTGAAAAGATGTTTCGACAAATCGATGTATTTCCAGAACATCGAAAATTCCAACAAATTCTTTGGCGATTCAAGCCTACTGATGATATTTCTATTTACGAGTTGAATACGGTGACCTATGGGACGACCTCGGCGCCTTATTTAGCAATTCGGGTATTACAAAAACTAGCGCATGATTTTGAAGTGGAATTCCCAAATGCGGCTAAAATATTAATTTCTGACTCATATGTCGATGATGTAATTTCCGGAGCTGATAGCTTGGAAAATGCTATAGCTTTGCAAAAAAGCCTTTGTGCTCTACTAAAAAATGGAGGATGTAATCTTCGAAAATGGATAACTAATTCAAAAGAACTTTTACAAACAATCCCTGAAGAGTATAGGGATTATTCTGCTAATTTGAAATTTGATAGAGATAATGTTGTTAAAACTCTTGGTATTCAGTGGAATACTGAAAATGATTCATTTTCATTCAAAGTCAATATTAAGGATACTATGTGTATCACAAAACGGTCAATTCTTTCTGAAACGGCTAGACTTTTTGACCCATTAGGGTGGCTGACACCATCTACTGTAGTCGCCAAGTCCTTCATTAAGCAACTGTGGGAACATGGTATAGGCTGGGATGAACAAATCCCAAATGATATTGAGCAAAAATGGCTCAAATATAGATCTTCATTATCACAGCTTGCTAATTTGAAAATATCTCGTTGGATTCATTGGTCAAACCAAACACAAACTGAGTTGCATTGCTTTTGTGATGCATCGACAGTAGCATACGCAGCTGTCATTTACCTAAGAGCAATTACTTCTGATGGTATATTCGTGAATATTTTACAGTCAAAATCGAAAATATCTCCCGTCAAGTCTGTGTCTATACCCCGGCTAGAGTTGTGTGCTGCCAAATTATTAGTGCAATTAGTACAGAGTGTAAAAGAATCATTGTCAGACATAAACATTAGTAACATTTATTATTGGAGTGATAGTTCAACAGTTTTAAGTTGGATTCAAAAGCCTCCTTCCTCCTGGACAGTCTATGTTGCGAATAGAGTCGCAGATATACAACGATTAAGCAGTCCACTTCAATGGAAATATGTGCCGTCATCGTTGAATCCGGCAGACTGCGCGTCCAGGGGAATGTTGGCTGAAAATTTAATCGAAAATCAAACATGGTGGTTTGGACCATCATTTTTATATCAACCTTCGTCCTCATGGCCAAAGGGTCTTTCAAATTTGCATACCGCCGAAGAACAAAGAATGTCTAAAGTTTCTACAAATATTTGTCATGAAAAAGTGTACCCCGAAATACTTTTTAGATTTTCTAATTTGAGAACCATACTTCGCATTTCTGCTTTGTGTTTTCGTTTTATTAATAATTGCAAAAATCCCAAATTGAGACAAACAGATGTCTTGAAAATATCGGAAATCAATGAAACTTTATTTCGTTTAATTAAACTAACACAATCAATAGATTTTCCTCATGAAATTAAACTTCTCTCTAAAAACCGAGAGATAAAACATAGTTCTTTGCTCAAATTAATGCCATTCCTTGATGAAAATCTAGTTATTCGTGTAGGTGGTCGCTTGCAAAACTCTTATTTGAGTTACAATGTGAAACACCCAATAATATTAGCTAAATCTAATCCACTTTCAAAGCTAATAATCATGGATTCCCATGAGAAAACCTTACATGGAGGTGTTACCCTTACCATGTCTATTGTGAATCGCAAATTTTGGATTGTTTCTGGAAACCAATTAGCTAAAACAGTTATTCATAAATGTATTCAATGTTTTAAATATTCTGCTAAAACTGCACAACAAGTTATGGGTAATTTACCATATGTACGTCTGAATGTTACTAGAGCCTTTAAGCATAGTGGAGTTGACTATGCGGGTCCAATATCTATTAAAAACTCAACTTTAAGATCCACTATAGTTTCCAAGGGGTATATTTGTTTATTTATATGCATGGTCACTAAAGCTATACACTTGGAAGCTGTTTCGGATCTAACGACGAATTCTTTTCTTGCTGCATTCAAACGTTTTATTTCCCGTAGAGGTGCATGTACTGATATCTACTCAGATTGCGGTACAAATTTTGTGGGAGCCTCGAAAGAGCTTCAGATACTTTACCACAAAAATATAAAATCGTTGCCTGAAGATCTTCGCCATGCATTAAGTTTAAATTGCACGAATTGGCACTTTATTCCACCAGCCTCACCAAATTTTGGTGGTTTATGGGAAGCTGGTGTGAAATCCGTTAAGCACCACTTAAAACGTATCACAAATGACCGACTTCTAAGCTTTGAAGAATTGGCTACTCTTCTCTGTCAGATTGAAAGCTGCTTAAACTCTCGTCCCTTGTGCCCGCTTTCCTCAGATCCATCCAACTTTGATGCCCTTACACCAGCGCACTTTCTTGTAGGGGAGCCAATGCAATGCATTCAAGAGGAGACATTGCTTGATCGCAATATTAATCACCTTACTCGCTGGAAAATTGTAGAAATTATGAAACAACATTTTTGGAAGAGATGGCATAGAGAATATCTAAATCGACTTCAAGCACGACCAAAATGGCTAAAAGGCAACACAAACCCTAAAATTGGAGATCTAGTGCTCATAGCAGATGACAGATGTGGTCCCGGACAATGGCTACTTGGACGCATTAAGGATGTACATCCAGGAACTGATGGATTAATAAGGGTGGTATCTGTTCTAACTAAAAATAAAATAATTAAGAGACCTATATCTAAAATTTCTTTTCTTCCAGATAATTCTCCAGAATACTCAGAAACTAATCAACTAACTTAGATAAACAAAATTTAAGGATGAAGGATGGAGCCTACTGCAAATCGCTGTGAGTCGGAGCATAGCGGAGTTTTATAACTCGACTAAAATCACTCCCAACTATAGGCCGTCCTTAAACTTCAATTATTGTAAAAACTTTCGTTTTTAAGGGGGGAGAATGTTCTTAAAAATATATACTTTGTATTTCATTTCTGCTCATATTATTAATTGAATTACACCTATTATAAACTTTAATAATTTACACTTTGCCTACTTAATATTTTCTATGTATTCTCATATTTGGTGTGTACCTATTCGAATTGTCTTGAAGTGTATTTTTATAAATGCACTTCAAGACAATTACACAGTTATTAAACAAGTTCATGACGTATTAATGATATTTGATGTACATACCTACATATTTTCTTATTGCTCTTGCATTCAAATTCTCGTTGAGTGATAGTGCAGCTACACCTATAACTAGATTTGCTGTACTGCAATTAACATATGTAATTAACATTTACATACCATTTGTTAATCTGGTTATTGGTGTAACTGCATTACAAGAGCGGTATATTGATACGTGTGTGCATACATGCATACGTATATTTGTTTCGAACTTATGTTTATGATAATTATTTCACTCAATTATTAAATTCGAATTTAGGTACATACCAAATTTATTATATTAATAATTTCTTTTCCCTTTTTAACTTTGGAGCTGTAAAGTGTTAAGTAGAAGTGCATTAAATAAACTTATTATATTTTAAAATAAATACAACATTCTTTTCTTGAATTTCTAAACTAGTGAGGAAAAAATTTACTTAACAAGGCCGATATAAAAGCATGTTTACTTCACAAGTTCCCCCAACAATATCTGCCATATATACCTTTGTTTAACTTTTCAACACACTACAATATAGAAATAACTTCATTTTAGCAATGAATAGTCTCTTGTACCACGAATCTGATCAATTATTTTGAAAATAATGTCAACCAAAATAAAAATTTGGCCAGATATATAATTCGAATTTATTAAGCTGAATATAAGCAATTGAATTTATTTGAAACTTATAAACCTATAAAACAAAAGTTTTAATTAAAAGATTTTTTTTGATATATTTTCATTGTGTTTTCCTAATATTTTTTCCAAGTAACTGCTAAAACACGCAGCATCATAATCTCAGGCATATTGCTAATATATAGGGAATGCAAATTAAAATATTTGTTTTTTTTAGATTTTTATATGAGAAAATAAATAAGCTGTTAAATTTACAGTATTTTTTGCAATATATCAAATGTTACACACAATAAATTTTGACAATAGCAAATCTTAGATTTATTACCTCTTTTTCTAGACTATTGCAATATTTTATTAAACAGATGTATATGAATGTTCTTTTGGCTTTATAAGAAAACATAACCATTTACTATTTTCAGTCATAAATATACATGCATACATACATACATACATACATATGTAATATTGTTGATATTTGCTTAAAAAATGAATTGAAAAGGGAAAATAAACGAATTTTAAATCATTTAAAGATACATTAAATTTGAGAAATAAAATGTTTCTTTTTTCTTTGCAGTTAAAATGAAGTAACATTTTAAGTACCTTCAAGTGCAATGCAAAATGGTATTAATTTTTTTCGGTTGTCAGGAAATTAGTCCTGAAAAATTCTAATGTTTTATTTGTTTTCAATACCTATTTGCATATGTATATTGAGAGGTTAAAATGTGCTCTTCTTAATACAACTTAAATTACGGAATTTATGTACTATAAAATTATATTATAAAAATAATATAGTGATCTCAGATAGTTCACCATATTACACATGATATACTCCTCCTATTTTTTTTTTTTCTGATGCGTCAAGTTTGGAATTTAAGTACAATTGGTGTTATGTGGGAGATAGGTAAATTAAATGCTGATCTTTGGGAAATTTGATAGCATGATATATACTCAAATACAAAATAATAGTGCCTAATTTTATTTTGATACCAATATCTTTATGGTATTTATACACCTTTGAATAATGATGACAAAAATTCTAACTATCTCGAATTTCATATACATATCTGCATATTCAAGATAATTCTGACCACCTTAGCATATTTCCGGGAAGCTAGAGGATTTAGAGATTTCATTATGATATTTTTAAAACTAATATAATTTCAGAATTTTGACATTACGAAGGTCTGAATAGTTAATTTTTTTTCTAAATCATATTCCATTATTTGATCGGCATAACAGATTTCACAATAATTCATAAAAAATATTAATTTTGATATTTCAAAGTCCTTTTAAAAGAACATTCGAATACGAAATGAAGTATGAGTATGCAGTCTTATCATAAAATGTTTCTATTTCACATGTATAACATTTGATTCATGTATAAAAACGCTGTTGTACGGTGTTATGGTTCAAAATATTTAGATAACAGTTTAACAGAAAACAGATAAAAAATTAAATTGAATTAAACAAATAATTTATTTACAAAAATTTAAATGATTTATAGGTATATAAATTGTTTCTCATACAATCTATTTCATAGAGTGAGATATAAAAACTATCGTAGAGTTTTACAAAACTCTCTTTTACAATTTTAAAATAGCTCGTATGGGAAACTCAGGATGCTAAAAAAAACTAAAAAATAATTAAAAATAGGGGAAACTGGAGAATTATGACATATGGCGTAATGAAGAAAATTTTCCTTTTTTAGCGTATTTCTACTTTTTTTTGCAAAGAGGACTACTGGTATATGTTTGTCATTATTGCACTACATTTCTGAAATGAAACCTCTGATATTATTGTTCTTCGAGAGGAAGCATATCAAATATATTGAAAACGTTTTTTAAGTGCTGTTGTTTCTGAGGACAGTATACAAATCAATAGCATCTTTAAATCGGTGAATATTAAATTAAATACTTTATTTTTGCACATATTTGAATTGCGAATAGATTTTATCCCAAAAAGCATGACGCTTTTTCCAATCGCTAAATTCTAGAATAGGAATAATGTGGTAAAAATATATTGGGATAAAGTGGGATATGTAATTTTAAAAAGTTTACACTCATTATTGTTTTTAATTTAATGATTTAAACATATATAAGAAAATCTAATAAAACTGATGAAAAGTGTGATGCATAATTAAAGGTAATAGAACATATGAAAATTAGAACTAATTCAGTAAACTCGATAGCGATAAGGCTGAAAGCTTTTTAAAGGAAAAATCTGAATGTGACTATTCCATTACGACTATTGCAAATACGAGAAATAACTGCCTACTTTTATAAACATTGTTGTATTATTTTCTATTAGTTTTATCACTTATTATATATCTATTTGAATCACATACTTGAATTTTGATATTTAAGTGGTCTCGTAAACACAAAAATTATTTAAAAATATTTAATAAAATTGACGCTTTTACTATGTAGACTTCACCCCCAAATTTCCTATTCTACCCAAAAATAGTTGATTTGAAAAAACGGCGAAAAATGATACGAAAAGACAAATTAATCTTATTAATTAGAACGTTAGACAATATAACATAACAGATCCATTGCAGGATTCAAAATACTGTTCTTTGGTATTTTATTGAAGTTAGATTAAAGTATGCTTTTCTATTTTGTATTAATGTGTAATATCAGTTTACACTCTGAAACAAGGAATTCTACAAAATCCTGTTTACTTCCATGGCGCAATTATTAATATAATATGTGATTTTCTTTACTAAAAAATGAAACAGCGAGTAGAAAAGCAAGCCTTTACTTATGTTTTGTACCTTTTACATTTATTTTTGCAAAAGAATTCATGGATATTACATCATCTTAAATGTTATTAAAGTAATATTTGAAGAAGCTTATTTAAATATTTTTCTTAAATGAAATTCAAATAATAAGTAGTGCCTTACATGGGTGGTAGGTCCTTTTTGAACCGATATTTATCTTATATTTAGAATGTTTAGGAGAAAATTTTGTATCAGGGATGGTAAAAATAATGCAATCATTTTCGAATTTTTACCAAAATAAATATACCTAAGTATATATTTTTTTAATGTGTACTACCAGAAATATATATCACTTGCATCTGGTATTAGATTATGTTATAAATCTTTGTCAGTCCATGATCAAATACTTGAATATGTTTTTCAATTATAATATTATTAAAAAAAAATACATATCATAATTTGTATTACTTTCCAAATTAATTTTGTATGTACAAAATATAAATTCCCTAAATTTTATGACCTTCTTAGAATAGTGTAAAATATGTTTAATGTATCTCATTATAATCTACGCATGAATAATGCAGACAAGTGCATAAACAAGCCTTATTTCTCACACAAGTGTGGGCGATAAGATAAGTTCTTATTTGTATTAGAAATAAGTCGATAGAATGTTATATTCAAAGTTAGTTTTAAATCAGCGCTGTACTAGAATTCATAGTATATATATATAATTTGGCTATTGCGAATCTTGTTTTCTAATAAAATGTTAAAAAATCTATCAAAAAAGATTACACGTGTTCGTCAGCTCTTACAGGTGTACGAAATCTCGTTTAAGAGATATTTTAACCTATTGTTTTAGTTTGTTTGTTAATTTTCGGGCCTAAATTTAACCCTAATATCTTTTTAAAATATTCACCAGATTTCTGACAAAATTCTAGATAATATTGTTGAAGAATCATATACATATATGAAACTAATAAAAAAGTTATATTAATCTAAATTTGGAACTTTAAAAAAATTCACATTTTTTGGGATTCACTTAACTTTAACGCAAATGCGTGTAAATTAAATTCGGAGGACCTTAGGACAAAAATTCCCCAAAAATCTTAACTAAACTTTATCAATTTTTAAAAATAAATTAAACTTTTTTCTTAAATTCTCAAATTGCAAAGCTAGAATCAACAAAAAGTTACTTCATATAAATAGCTCCGTATGCAAGGTAAACACCCAAAAGGTATTTTTTTATGAACATCTCTTATAACAAGAGAGTGACGATTTCAATGGAAGAAGTAAGTTTTTGAAAAGTATTTTGGCATAGAAAGTGGGAATTTTTCTAATTGTCTATATTATATTAAATTTTCAATATGATACCTTTGATCGTTTAAATTTTATTTAAATTTAAATATTAATATTATTTTTCAAAAAGCGCTTCAAATATTAATTTTCCATTTTATTAACATATTAACATACTTTTACAAATTATGATTCCCCATATTCTTAAGTTTCCTATGATACTAAATACTTTCACGAAATGTTTATATTTTTGCTTAAAAGTAACAAAAACTTTGCCTTCTTATTTTAATTTTTAGCACTTTTGCCATGTATTTTATGAAAAATGTAAACAAATCACTTTCAGCAAAACAAATTCTCTGTTACCTTAACGTTACTTGTAAGATGTTTCTAATATAAAAATATATTAAATTCGGTTAAATTTCTATAGACCATGACCCGAAAAACGGAAAATTATGATAAACGCTTTTTTGAAAAATAGTGTTTAATATTTGACTTAATAAAATTTAAATTGAAATGAATTTAATAATATTTAAATTGAAATAAAATTTAAACGAACAAAGATATCCCATTGAAATTTTGACACAATTTGACACACAAATTTTGGATGGGGCTTATAGGGAGACCTCTTCCGCAAGCTCTTCTGAATTTATTTTACGCGGATTTGCTTTAAAATTTCTTTTGAAGACATTGAAAAAATTATATAGCGCAGTACGAAAACAAATTCTATAAGCGAATAAATATTGCCAAAATTGTTTATAAAATTCAAAAAATGTGAAACTTCATATTACTCTTTACTTTTTATCAGATTCATAAATGTATATGATTCTTGCAGCAATACTATTTAGAAGTATGTAGTAAATCTGTAGAATTTTAAAAAAATTGGGGTTAATATTGAGCCTGCCAAGTTAAAAAAATTTAAAAAAACGAGGCTAAAATTGGAGAAAAATTAACTTCGATCTAAATATCTCTTAAACTGAAAGAGATAATCTACACACGTATGCTTTATGATTTATAAGGACTATACGATATGACATATATATTTTTGACGACTTAAAAAAAAATGATAAAACAGAGATGGCCAACTTTGGAGGGCTACCCACCACCCCCCTAATTCGCTATGAATTTATACTCCTCCAAATCATCTCGGAAGCACCTTACCTTTATTGAGATATCTCTAATGGTTCTTAAGTTACAGAATTATTTCCAAAAAATCGTTTTGAAACCACTGTGTTTTGTATGTAATTTTAATTATAAATATGTTTTGAAGTTTAAGTCCCATTAGAAAAAGAAATCAATATTTAAAAAATGCATTTATAAGGCAAATGCATTTTTTGATACATTTTTGAAAACTTTCACCCCTTTAGATTTTAAAATTTTTTCACCAAACTTTTAACTTGATACAATAACTTAACAATTCAGTTTAAGTTTTTTTGTGATGAGTGTTTTTAATATTTTCTTCTAAAAAACGCTAAAAAATTGTCCCATACAAAAACTCATTTATTCAAATATTTTTGTGTTTTAGACTAAAGACATAAACATTTTTCTGGGCAAAATTTTGGGTTTATTTATAAAAAATTGTGTAATTAGCATAATTGTAAAATTTTATTAAAATATCTTTTTAATAAATTTTTGTTGAAGATATTATAAAAAGTTAAAAATTGCAAATGCATCTTATATAATCTCACACAATTTATAAACAAAATGCTATTTTTGAATTGTTTAACTTAAAGCAAATATTAATACCGTTAAACTGTTTTTTAAATAAATTAAATCTGTTATCTACGTATGTTGTTTTATATTTTTTAAGTTGTACGCTCTTTGTACATTTTAAGTAATGACAATCCGATAAGAAATATAGTATATATCCACATTATTGTCTTTTAAAGTAACATACTATTTTCATTTCTCAAAAATTTTTTTTAATTTCAAACCTTGAAAAAAATCACGTTTTTTTATTTATTTTTTTTTTTTTTTAACAAAAGTTGTATAAATTTTATTAGCTTTACAGAGAACATATTTGAAGATAATTGAAAGACAGTAGGTCAAAAATTAAACCCTTTTATTGTTCTTTCGTGGAACTCATGTTCACTTCATTTTAAAAAATGGTAATATGTTCATAAAATAATATTTATCATTATAAATATATTGTTTATATCAGCACTTACTTGGGTATTATTGTTACACAAAAACTATGTATGTCACATTAATTAATTGTTATTTTTTTTTAACAAAATTGTATAATAATTAATGCTTACAAAATGACTTTATGAATAACTTTGCGTAAGAATATATAGACATGCAAATTATAAGTACGTTTACATATTTGTAAAAAAAGTACACCAAATCACATTTTTTATACAAATGCATAACTGAGCATGTTTATAAAATATTTATTTTTTATAAAATATTGAAAGTATGTTAAGTGAGAGTACTATACGTAAAAAAATGACACAAGTTTTTCTGTTGTTATTAAATATTTTTTTTTTTTTTTGTATTAGCTGTAATGAAGATTCGTATTTTTTGGATTTTTCAAAATTGTTTTTTAGATATTTTTGTATGAAGTATCCCAGAAAATAATTTCTGGGATAAATCTAATATCTAAAATATCTAAAAAAAACAATTTTTATTATTTATGCAAAAATACTGCTCGAAAAAAAAATACGGACAAAAAAAATTTCCTTAAGTGGAAATATTAATTGACTATAAATTTGAGAATACAGAAATGTAATTTAGAGCAGAGATATAAGACTTTTGACAAATTCTTTTCGTCACCTTTTCATAAATCCATTTCAAGTTGAAATTGAATTGGAATTTCGTTTCCAATCCAATATTAAAATCGAAATGATAGAGTTTTTCGAAAATGCGTAACAAAATCAAATTTTTGGATTTACTGAAAAACTGATAATTATATTTTTCTTGTCCTTACAAAGCAGCATAAAATTGAAAATAGTAACGTAGTGTCTATACTAGATGAATCTTTTATTAAGAAAAACGTTGTTGTTACAGCTCTCAAAATCTATATATATAAAAAAAAAAAAAAAATAAATAATTCATATTTATGTTGTTTTCTGAAACTGTTGCCACCTTCCATAAATTCGCACAAATTTTGACATTTGTCAAGATAAAAAATTTTCTAATATAGACACTACGTAAGAAACATTGCTCTTGATATAAAATGCAGCGAAGCTCGTCGATTTATCACAACAAATCTTAAGAATGTATGAGATCACAAAACTTTTAAATTAGAAAAAGTATGTTTTATTAAAAATATAGAGGCAAAATATTTAAATTGCTTGTACTATAATTATCTATACATTATATTATCCAAAAATAGTGCTCAACAAAAAAAAAAAAAAATATGGACAGAAACATAAAAATATAAATTAAAATCAAAAAATCATATATATATATATATAATATTTTCTGGTAGACTGCAACCCATTGAATACAAAAATTATCAAAGAACAAATAAAAAGTATGTTTTGTTTTGCGGCTCTTCATATACACCTAACTTAAAAAAAAAAATAAATAACAACAAAAAAACGTGTGCCAATTTTTTTTCGTGTTCTACTTTTACTTAACTTACTATCAGTATTTTATAAAAAATAAATATTTTATAAAAATCATATAACAGAGCATTTTTATAGAAACTGTCATTTGTTGTAGTTTTTTTTACAAATATGTAATTATTATAATTTGCATGTTTATATATATTCTTATGCAAAATTATACACAAAACCATTTTGTAAGCATTAATTATTATACAATTTTGTAAAAAAAGTAATAACAATTAATTAATTAATTAATGTGTACCAACAATACTCTAGTAAGTGCTAATATAAACAATATATTTATAACGATAAATATTATTTTATGAACATATTAGCATTTTTTAAATTTAAGTGAAAATAAATTCCACGAAAGAACAATAAAGGGGTTCAAGTTTTGACCTCATGTCTTTCAATTCTCTTCAGATATGTTCTCTACAAAGCTAATAAAATTTATCCAACTTTTGTTAAAATAAACTCAAAAACCATGATTTTTTTCGCGGTTTTAAATTTAAAAAAAATTGAAAAATCGAAAAAGTATGTTAATTTAAACGATAATAGTGTGGAGTTTCATTACTTAAAATGTGCAAAGAGCGTGCAACTTAAAAAATAATAAACAACATACGTAAACTACGGATTTAATTTATTTATTTATCGGTATTTATATTTGCTTTAAGTTAAATAATTAAAAAATAGTATTTTATTTATAAATTGTATAAGATGCATTTTTTTTAATTTCTTCAACAAAAATTAATTAAAAAGATATTTTAATAAAATTTTGACAATTATTTTTTATAAATAAATCTAAACATTTGGTTAAAAAATATTTATATTTTTTGTTCAAAATACAAAATATATTTGAATATACAAGTTTTTATATGGAACAATTTTTTAGTGTTTTTATAAGATATTATAAAAAATACTCATCATAAAAAACTTAAACTGAATTGTTAAGTTAATACATCAGGTTTGAAGTTTGGTTAATAAAATTTAAAATCGAAATGGGAGAAAGTTTTCACAAACGCATCCAAAAAATGTAATTGTTAAAAAGAGTTTCAATTCAGATTAATATAATTTTTTATCGGATAGATATATGATTCCTTAGCAATATTATTTAGAGTTTTGTAAGAAATCCAGTGTACATTTTCAAAAAACTTGTTGGCCCAAATTAAGGGCCTCAAGCTTAAAAACCTTAAAAAAAACTAGGTCAAAGAAGAGAGTAAAATTTGCTCTGACCTAAATATCTCTTAAACTAAAAGCGATAATCTTTTCAAGGGCTACCTATATGAATTTTTTTCACAGTCAAGTCATAAATTAATTTTTGGCCAGCTTTAAAAAAAAATACATACCCGAGGTGGGCAAGTTTGGATGTCTACCCTCTATGGCATGACCTGCTAGAGACTTGGAAACAACTAAGCTAGGACCTTGTAAAATTTTATTTAAATTTCTCAAACGGTTTACAAGTTACAGAATTATTCCAAAAAGAAAAAAGCATTTTGGGATCAATGTGCAACATGGAGTGTGTGCAAACGGAAACAAAGTACATAGAAAATTAAATTTTTTATATTCAAGTGGTGAATAAAATTTCATTAGTCCTTAAGCCCACATAAATTATTTTCAAATGAACGGAAAATTTTGATAATCATAAAATAAATGTATTAAAATATTTTAAAATTATTTTTGCATTTTAATGTTTATTTTAAAAAATTGTTAGGTTCGGTTAAAAAGAGCGGCGTCTTCACGCCTCCACCCAGAGACCTTTCGGTAAATTGTGATCCCTTTATAAATAACAGAAAAAGCTGACGGAAGAAGAAAGAGAAAATCCTAGTAGAATAAAGTAAAAGATTGGAAAGCAGATAGCTAAATATAAGAAAAATAAGAAAATTATGGAACCTAAGACCCATCAAATCAGCCCTGACTACCTCTAACCCACTTTATTTCCATTACGAACCCTATAAGGTTGCCGAATTCTCCACCCGTCACGTCCTCTATATGGCTCCCTGACCATTTCAGTCTACTTCCCTGAAGCTCTACACATTGACAGAATATGTGCTCCAATATCTCTAATTTCCCCACATCATCGCACGTTCTTCAAAAATCTGACGCGCCAGTGTCCCACTTACTGATCATATTCCCTATTGCGATGTGACCTGTGATCATACTAACAATGATCCTTAGATTCGAACGGCTCATGCCCAGAAGATGATCCGAATCTGTTGGATTAAGACTAGGCCATAACGCTATAGATACCCTGCAGTCCATTCTACTCCTCCAAATATGATTCGTTCTACCTATAATCCATTCACTTATGGCCATGAAATATGACCCAATCGAAATCCTAACCGATACCTCCACAAAAGACTTGTCCAACTCCGAGCCCTTACGAGCTAGCTCATCGGCTTTTTAATTACCGAGAATATCGTAGTGACCAGGAATCCAACAAAGTCTTATTCTGTGGGCATCCATTAGCCTTCTAAATTCTTTCCTACTCTCCAGCACTAACCTGGACCTGACACAGTAACTTGTCATTGCAATCAGTGCTGTCTGACTATCCACACAGATAGTTACCTCTGTATCCCTCTCAACATTCTATTCCAGTAAACCTAGGACCTTGTAAATGCCTTGAATTTCTGCCTGGAAAACACTGCAACTATATGACAATCTAAAATATCGTTTAATATCTGTTCCCATAAAGTAAAAACCCGGCCCTTTGCCTACTTCCATTTTCCAGCCATCCGTAAAGACATCACACCCTCCATGGAGCTCCTCTGCTCCAATCCAGAGGTCCCCACTAGGGATTTCAATAACAGGAGTAGCCTCGAAGTTAATTATAGTACCTACATAATCCATATGAGCGGCAAAGGATAATGTTTGACCATTCAATTTGACCTCATTCAGTATGCTAGCTCCCTATTAATCCCAATACTTTCAGTTTAAGTAAGCATAGCATCGAACTGTCTCAATATGACGTTCATTGCCAAAAGCCACAACTTAGGAGAAAGAATCCACCCTCCCCCCTTGCGGTGTGCCCCTTGTCACAAGCTTCTTTATGCAAGTGTCTCCCATGCTCCAGTTGATAACCCTGCTGCTTAGTATAAGGGTGATCTACTCGATTTGGAATTCACCAATACCTAACGAAGCGAGTGATTCCTTAATCGCCTCTATCCTAATGTTGCTAAAGGCAAAAATATTTTCACAGGAAAAAGCTTTCAGTTGACGCAGCAAAACTGTAAAATTGTTCACCATAGGAAAATTTAAAATTTCCACAGAACTTTGTTACCGTTTAGACTTAAAGTAAGAAAATCACCGTATCATGAATACTTTGCAACCGTGAAAAAATTTCGCATGAATAATTTCATACTAAAATAAAATTCGCCTTATCTTAAATGATATTTTTCCGCGAGTCTTTTCAGTTTTCCCTTTGATTTAGTTTATTTACTTTATTTTTGCAGGGAAACGGAAGGGAACATGTAAGTAGTTCTTCTTTTAATTTGAATATTAAAGTTTAAAAAGGTTATTTTAAGGGAACGATCCTTTAAAAAGCACAAACTAATATATTGCTCAACCAAATGCAAAACTACAGGTCGATTGCTTTCAGATTTGTGAAGCTTTCGAAAGACGTGAATAAATCTAATGCAGAGAATTAATTTAAACGTTTTTTCGTTTTATTGAATTAGGTCACTTACAATGTATCGGGTAACTCCAATGGATCAGATGCGTTCCGCAAAGCTTGACGAAAAATTGGCTTTTGCTTTTTTTCCTCCTATTGCAATAAAATTATTGTTTAAATTCTAAACATTTTGTACACTTTAATTTGTTGTAATTAACAAAAAAGTAGCCGAATTTGTTTACTATATAAAAGTTAAATATTGCAATAAATTAACACTGCAATCAAACTATCACTCCAATACTAAATATTTTGTTTTTTAGCTTTTCTTTAAAATATTATATATATATATATATATATATGTATATTTTTCTTTGACTTTTAATTTTCTTCTTTTTTACATTCACTGAGAATTAATAGCAAGAAATTTCATGGCAGATTTACGATAGCATTTTTCCTTTCGAGAGGAACAAAAATTTCATGGGAACAAAAATTCCACTTGTTATTCACGATAGGAGTTAATAAAATACACAAATTTAGCCTCTTTGCATTGGTGTAAAATCAAATAAAGTGTATGGTATATTTACTGTAAGTATGGTATCATATGAAAGCACTTTATATAATTAGCTAATGAGCCTTTAAAGAGAAACAGGAAATAGTTTTACCTAATATCAGAGAAAAAAAGAGAAAAATACTTCCATTAATGATGCTTAATGCATTGACGGACAGCTTTTTAGGAGCTATACTAACTTCTTACACATGATTGTTTCATGTGAAATAAAATTTATATTTGTAAGTATTTAAAATTGCTAATATAATTTTTCTTTTAAAAGTAATGTTGAGCTGTCATTTTTTCTTCCTTTTTATTTTATATTCTACCAACGTTTGAATTACTTGCGATAAAATGAATTTCAGCAAAAAACTAAAATGAAACCAATATGAAATATGTAATTTGAAAGAAATTCTTGCTTAAATTATTAAAGGTTTTGAGTGGTTTTCCTTGCCACTGAAAAATACTAAGAGAAAATTATTTTGCATTTTGGTTAAGCTAATGAAATTAATTTGATAGCACATATTTCAGCAAATTAAAATAGGGGAATATAAACATAATAAAATTCGCTGAAATTTTTTTAGTGTTGTCGATTATCTATATTTGGGTGGTCCAAAATTCTTTTTGCTACATAGATTTAAACTAAACTTACGAAAGAGAACATCACTAAGGACATTTTTGCCAAATTTCAACTTCCAACGATGATTGGAACAGAATGCTACATGACCAGTTATGTTAATGATCACATATATTTCTAAACGAGGTAATTCTGCTTCGTTTGTGATTTATCCATTAATGAATGCCAGAGTTTGGTGTTACATAATATTGGAAAATTAAGCTTGAATTTTGCCACATTCTGAGGACTGCTTTCAGAAAATCGGATTCTAAATATCGTATGGTCCGAAGGGACTATCATAATAAATTTTTTGTTGTTAGTAAAATTTTAAAATTTTATTTAAACATTTTTGATTGTCAAAAATGTCTTAGAATTAAGTGAAGTATATTGATTATGAAGCATATTGATTATTTTTTCAGCTGTCAGAATAAATTAATTTTCGTGGAAAACGATATACTTTTATCAAAAGGCATTCTGCCTGGACACGTAAAAGCTCTGCCATAAAAAGCATCAATATGTAACTCAACAGTACGGTTTTATCAAGATTAGTGCAGTTAATGGACAAAAATATTTTCGTAATTTCAAAAATTATAACTTATAAAATGTTTTTTTTTTAATAGAATGTTGAGTGATATAAAAATTTTCTGTTTATATATTAAAGTTTAATCCGAAAAAGATTTTATACATGATGTTATAAGCTATTAATAAACGTGTAGGTTATGGGAGGTATGCTCATTTAACGGTCAAAAAAATCTGCTTTTTGACAATGTATTGAGATAATTACGATTTTATTTTACATTTCTTAATTACTATTAAACAAATTTATACTTAATAAATTACATTTCTAACAATAATATGTAATATCATTCCCAAATCTAGAAGTGATTTCTCTCCAAAAATTGTAGTACAATTTATAGTCTATAAATGACAGCAAAATATCAAGAAGCATAATAAGCGAGATATATCCACAAAACTGTTACCTTGAACCTAGAATACCTTGTATTGCGTACGTGCGATTTTCTTAAAGAAACATTATAAAAAATCATCATATTTAATCAAAAAATAAAAATCAAAAGAGCCTGTTGTTTTTTAATTTAAAATAAAAATCCAAAAATAATCATTATATTTTGAGTAAAAAATAAAAGTAATTTAAAAAAAATAAAAGTAAAAAATAATCATTACATTTTAAGCAAAAAATAAACTTAATAATCGTGATTTTTATTAAAACGTTCATAATATATATATCCAAATAACAATAATAAAATATGCACTTTATAATTTATTGCAGGGAGCGTAAAGATTATGAACGTTTTAATAAAATAATGAATATATTTGTTTATATATATATATATATATATATATATATTCAGAATATATATGTATATGTATGTATATATATACATATATAAATATATAAATATATATATATATATATATATATATATATTCAGAAAAGATTAAAAAAAGCTGATTTAAAAACCTATGTCATACTAAAAACGATTTGGTCAGGAGTATATCCATAAACTTACGGACTTCTGGAAAGATGTTTTATGGACGTATGAGTCTGCATTTCAGTTATAAAGCTCATATAATAAAAGTTTTACGTATCTTTACAAAGAATCTAAGTATAAGGCAGTACAACCAACAAATCGATATTGATTAGATTCTGCAATGTTTTGGGGTTGCGTATTTTGCAGTGGATTTTTAGATCTAGTACCAATTAAGGAAACCTTAAAAAAATCAATATATTTGGATATTTTAAATAGTAGTGCTTTTCCCTCGGCTAGTCAGTTGTTTGGTAACGAAAATTGGAGTTGAAAATGGTTAGCGACAACGTATTTAAATGAAGTTGGATAGATTGTTCTTCCATGACCATCTCACAGCCCTGATCTAAATGTAATCGAGAATGTTTGGGCTTTTATAAAAAGAAACAATTTCTAAGATAACTGATATTTGAAGTGAATTAGATATTGAATTTTAACGTAATTTAATAAAGAGTAATATAATATCCTATTAACTCAAAAACATTGCATACTTTTGAATAAATCTAATTTTTCAAAATGTGTAAATAATTTTGACATGATAAATATGTGTGCCAATAATTTTGAAAAATGAGACATATATACGTTTCTTTTTTGTGTTTTATTCTAACGACCATTATATTTGATTACCCAAATTTAATGCTAATTAAATCTAGACATTTTAGTGATTGTGTTAGTGAATTTTTTTTTTTTTTTTCTAAAAAAAAAGGTTGCTCTCAGCAACAAATTTCGTGCTTTTTCTGAAACATATCCAAATTTCTAAAAAGTGTAAATATATACATATGTCTATGACTGTATTGAAAAACTCAAAAACATTTTGTACATGTATAAATGAAGATTAATTCTGTTTTTAAAGTTTTTTGCAAAATACGTTTAATGTTTCAAAGAAAACTGTCTTAATAATTGATTGTTTGTGTGGGTGAAAAATAAATAAATATTTTGCATATGGAACCGGATCTGTTCGCCCCCCATACCTTTATATGATTGGTCCAACTGTAAACTGGTATTTGCTTGTTTATCCTAATAAAAATATGAAACTACATTAAATATGGCTTTCATACACGCAGAGAAAAAACATGGTTACAGCATTATCACTACATATTATATTCTCATTGTTAATTTTCTTGAATTTTAATAACTCTGTGTTCATGATGACAATGTTTTTGTTTAAATCTTTTACATACAATAATAATTTTAAAACGGTTGACTGCAAAAATTATATATTTTTAAATATTTTTACCAGATACAAAATTTTATTATTATGAAAAATATCATACAACCACTAAATATTTGTAGTCTTTTTCCTTGTTCTTAAACCATATTTTGCTTTTAAACCATATTAATATTATTATTAATGTTCTAAATAAATATAGTGCTTATCCTTTTCACAAACTTAGTGGAAAAATTAATAACTTGTTTTTTTAAATACATTTTATTTTTTTTCCAACTTCATTCATTCTTCTTCTCATTTAGTTTATATATGAATAAATATAAATTGATGCTTTTTTGTTATATTCGGTGTGATTTAAGCAATATAAGATATTGATTAACTACCTTTAATGGGTTTAGTTAAAAAAAAATCTTGCATTTGAACCACATATGGTGGTACAAATGAATATAATTAATAAACAAATAATATCCAAATATTTTTTGTTTTTGTATCTTGAACACTTTTTATCCTATTTTCAATAAAAAATTTATAAAAATCATAATTTTTTATTAATACGTTTTGTTTTAATATATGTATGATACGATGGAATAATAATATGATCAGATTGGATAACTATATGATAACATAGGATAATAATATGATTAAATGGTATCATAATATGACAACGTGGTACAATAATATAATAAAATAGAATAATAATATAATAACATCAAATAGTAATCTGATAGAATGAGATAATTTTATAGTAAAATTTTTCAATATATATGTGTAACTAAAATCATAACATGAAAAACAAACCACAAAATCTGACACAATATGATAAAATAGAATTATAATAATTATTACTTATAATCATTTCTATTTTTCGCTGTGATCATATGTTCCAATCATAATATGTTGCTCTTAGATTATGTTTACTACAACTATATTTTTTCTCTGCGTGTACACATTAACTGAATTGAATAAATTTTCACTATGAATAATCGGCTACCGTAACTGACAATATATTTTATGTATTAAAACATATTAATATAAGCTATTTGATTATTGCAAAGACCATATCAATGGTACTATTATATATTATTCTGAGTTTAATTTAATTGACTCTACCGACATAGTTAAAATTTTTCCAAATTAATATTGCAGAAACCTACAATTTTAATTCGGAAATTAAGATTATAGATTTTGAAAGTATGGAAACAGAAAATGTGTTAAATTTTTAAAAATTTAGTAATAGCAATAAAAATTCATTATATCTTATCTAATAATGATGGATACAAACGTTTCCCAGCCAATCTTTTTTCTGTGTATACATATTTTAAAATTTTCTAAACACTGATCACCAGGAAAACTGCAAATGTGCTGTAAAAACGGGTTTTATGCGCATTAAATATGCATTAAAAACGAAAAATATGCTCTTAAACCGTGAAAATATGCAAAACAAAAAAAATCATAACATTAAAATTTTGTTAATATTTTAATGTTACAGAATAAGGCAAAACTGAAATTTATGTCAAAAATTTTTTATTGTTATATCATATAAAAACCTTAGTGATGTTGCATTTGCTTGCCCATCTAATTCTAGATATTATTATTAGTTTAGAAATTATTATCACATATATTATTTTAACAACATTAACTGATGCTATTCGGGCAAGTACTCTATAAAATCTTGTTACTACAAGTCAAGCTCGTCGACGATAAAAAGGTACCCATTGAAGTTAATTTTAAATATTAAATATATTTGGTTTTCTTATTTGAATATCCAAAATCTAGTGCATATTGATGCCAAGAAGCATTATTTGCTCTAAAACGAATAAATATTTCATCGATGACTTCATTCAATGTGAAGGAAAAAACATGCAATTGCATATATGTGGTTTCCCTGGAAAAACATGCAATTGCATATATGTGGTTTCCCTGCCCATCACACTAAATACATATATACATTTAGCGAATTATTTTAAAGGTAACACAATGATTCATAAGTATGCATTATTTTATTATGTATTGAAAATATTGTACTTCTTTATTGCTATAACGAAATTCATCTAATTTGATATATTTTATGTGTGTGAATAAATTCAAGTAATTTTAACTACGATGATTTATCATTGTCAAACTAAAGCGTCAAGAAATACACCACTATTGCCTAATCACAGTGTCTGCAATATAACAAGAAAATGTCAACAAATAGTGAAAAGGGCTTTACAAATATTGAGTCAGTTTTTAAAACGTCATCATGACAAATGAAACTAAATAATGATGATAAAATGATAAACAGATATTTATTTTGATGTCACTTTAGGCAGATATTGAAAAGAATTTAATTAAAATACATTGATAGTCATAAAAAATAAAATCGAAGACATAATTACATGCTGCTACAGAATAGCACTTTTTATTTTCACTCTGAAAAGAAAAGAAATGTGAGTTATAGACCTTCTTGAGGATATTACAAAACAATTTTCCAAAAATTTCGAAAAACCCTCTAAATTTCGTTAATGCGAAAAAAAGGTTTTAGGGTAGTTCTTGCACTACAAAACTTGTAGCTTTATAAATTTTAGGTAGGTAGGTAGAGAAGGGTTACACAGTACACAGAAGAGTGCTTGTGCATCCACTCGGAGACCTAGAGGTCCACTGTGAGAAGAACAGGAAAGGAAAATAATAGAGAAAAGCCGAGACCAGGAACAGTAGAGAAAATAATAGAAAAAAAAACCCGGAAAGGAAAATACTACCGCCCTATATCGTTCGCTCTAAGCCAACGACCCCCTCTTAGCCAGCCTATTCTCATGACGAATCCTATTAATCTATCGAGATCTATCCTCGATGTACTGTCCAATTCGTCAACGAATCGACTGCCTAACCATTTCTGCCTACTTAGTTGTAGACATGGACAGTGACATATGATATGTTCCGCCGTCTCTAGCTCCTCATTATCTTCGCACATTCTGCAAAGACCGGAGGAACCTCTAACTCAATTCCCTATCATTCCCCCTATGGGACAATGACCTGTCAGAATACCTATCATAGTCTTCAGGTTTTCCCCTTTCATGCTTAAAAGTAGATTTGTATCTGCATTATCAAGCTTGGGCCATAGGACCCTTGATAATCTGGTTCTATCCCGAATCCACTCACTAATTAACCTGAAGTAAAAGCCTAGAGGTGGTTTCACACCACTTTCACTTGCAGTCCTATCCAAAGCTTAGCCATTCCTAGCTAATTCGTCAGCTACCTCATTGCCATTTACCTCGCAATGACCCGGTACCAGCAGAGTCTGATATGATAATTTCCCATCAATCACCTAAGAGCCTTCTTACAGTCGCTAACTAGCCTAGACTTGACAAAATGTACTTTCAAGGCCTTCAGCGCCGCCTGGCTATCTACATGCAGAGTTACCTCTGTATTCACCTCAATGTTCCCTGCAATCAATTCTGTGGCCCTAAGAATACCTAGAAGTTCCGCCTGGAACACACTACAACTATCCGGGAGTCTATACGTTTTCCTGATGTTTTCCTCAATTAGATACACACCTGCACCAGTGCCTGTATCTATTTTGGATCCATCAGCGAATACCGATACTCCACCGAATAATCAGGTAGGGAGAACCTGACCATTGGTTTTTACTAGGGGTAATCAGTATAGGATTTTCCCCGAAATCGACCTCGTTTAAAAGTTTGGAATGTTCTATTCTGATTGATCCTGTGAGTCCTAGTTCACTAAGTCTAAGCAGGCACTTTGCAGCCATTCCCATCACGAACTCCTCAATGGATAGGAGATGCAGAATGACGTCAAGTGCCGCCTGAGGTGTACTTCTTACGGCAGCTGTTATGCCTTTAGACAAAAGATTCCTACGACTTCCTATTCTCATTGCCTCCCACCAGACCAGACATCCATACGTCAGAATTGGTCTCACCACCGAGGTGTAAATCCAATTTACTACCATCGGTTTGAGTCCCCAACTCTTACCTATGGAGTTCCTGCATGTGTAGTAGGCATTGAGACCTCTTTTAAGCCTCTCCTGAGTGTTCCTCTTCCAAGATAATTTACTATCAAGAAACACACCAAGATATTTTGCTTCCTTTGCCAGTCTTAGTTCAGTTCCCCCTAGTACCGGTAGCCTAAACTGCTCAATCCTGTACCTTCTGGTGAAAAGAACTAGCTCTCTTTTCCCCGGATTGACCTATAAACCCTCACTAGTGGCCCATGAGGACAGTTCGTTAAGTTCATACTGCATGACGTCGCTGATCGTGGAAAGAAATTTACCTGTGATCAGAATAACAACGTCATCAGCATAGGCAACGCTTTTCTGCCCTCTTGCGTCAAATTGTCTTATAATGACATTAACGGCTAAGAGCCATAGCAAGGGCGAGAGAACTCCTCCTTGCGGAGTCCCTCTAGTCACTATCTTCCTTATGCGTGCATCTCCCAAGTTCGAATTAATTATTCGGCTATTCAGCATCAAAATAATCCATTCGATTAGGAAGTTTTGAATGCATAATGATTCTAGTGATTCTCTAATAGCCTCGATCTTAATGTTATTAAAAGCTCCTTCTATATTCCTTATTCTGTAGGCCGCGTTCAATGTAGCTCATCATGTAGCGCACTCTCAACAATTTTTCCCTTTATATAAGCGTGCTAAGCCCTACAGATGATATGGTTGCCAATTGTAGTCCTCAGATACAGATCGATCAATCTCTCTAATGTCTTCAAAATAAAAGACGATAGGCTGATCGGTCTAAAATCTTTAGGTTTCGAGTGGCTAGCCTTACCTGCCTCAGGTATGAAAATTACCTTAACCTCTCTCCACCTCCTTGGAATATATCTCCTAATAAGACACAATTTAAAAAGCTCAGTGAGAAGTGTTAGCGCCGTGGTACTGATGTTCTGCAGCATGGCTGAAAAAACACCGTCTGGACCAGGTGACTTGTAAGATTCAAAGGTGCTCACCGCCCATGCTACCTTATTCATCGAGACTATGTCACTGACTACCTCACTAAGTTCCCTATCAGATGCATATTCTGAGAATCCTAAGATTCGGTATGCCTGTGCATCTGCCTCTAAGTTCCTACAGCCTGGAAAATGAGTTTCCATAAGTAAACTCAGAGACTCAGATCAAGACTCCCTACATGAGTTATCCGCACGCTGAATATATATCCAGGAGCACTAAGATCCTTGGATAAAATTCACCTGAATCTGGATAACACCTTAACAGAGTCGTTGGACTCACAGTAGTTCCTCCATGAGTCCCTTTTTGCCCTCTTAATGTCTGCCTTATACCTATTAAAACTTTCCCTGTAGCTGTTCCAATCCTCACACTTGCGTGTCAGTTTCGCCCTAGTGAACAGTTTCCTGACTGTTGACCTTTGGTTCCTAAGTTCCTTGATCCAACATTTGGGCTGTTCCCTCTTTCCCGGAAATATTATCGGACAAGTTAGTTCATAACTGTTCCTAACTTTCCCCGTGAAGTCCTAAACTAAACTCTCAACTCCCTCTGATGACAATTGCCATCCTGGAGCGGCGTTTAGTTCCCTATCCATAATGGCCCTAAAGGAGTTCCAGTCGGTTCTCCTGGAGTTCCTATATGGTTTTCCCTTTGGCCTCTCGAAATTTAAACTAAAGGATATCCTGTTATGATCCGAAAAGGAATATTCACTATCTATCCTCCAGTTCGTAATGTAATCGCTCCTAAAGTTCGTCAAAATTATATTTATAACTGCCTCTCTATCTTTAGTTCTGAATGTGGACATATTGCTCAAGTTACAGATAAAAAGATTGTTAGTAGTTATAAAATGGAAAACTGACTCCACTCTCTAATTGATATCAGCGCTGCCCCAATGGCAGTGATGTGCGTTAGCATCGCAACAGAGTACCAAATATACGCCTCTTCTCTTTGCGTACTCCGTTAGTTTGCATACCATATCACCCGGTGGGTTGGCCGCATCGTAAGACATATAAACGGAGGCGTGTGCGAGTTTCCTCCCGCCTCTATCCTCTCTTTTCACGACCGTTAGGTCTCTATTGCTGAAAGAATGAAAATTTATAAAATTTAACTCATTCCTAGCTAGTATACACGTTCTTACCTTATCCTCAGTGGATGGTACAAAAAGTGTATACCCTTTGACACTTACTCCACATACTCTGGTGTTGTTAATCCAGGGCTCTTGGATTAAGGCCACATCAACTTTGGAGTCAATAAGGTTCATCGCTAAATCGATTGAGGCTGCTTCACAGTAATGCAAGTTAATTTGCACAACTTGCAGCCTTGTTGGTACTGTCAGATTTCGGATACCGGAACCTGATAGTGCCAAGACCGAAATTAGTGATTCCCCCCATAAACTCCAATTTCTAGAGAGGCCTGGTCTATAGCAAACCTGAAATCCCTTCCGAGGTTCTCTTTACAAGTCAAAGAAGCTAACAACTTCCACTGACTTGTATTCAGACCCTCGTTCTGGTTGTCTAACACTGTCAGTATAGTTTACACCGGTTTTATGGGTGGTGGAATCCACACTGTCACTACAGGTCTCAGGGGCAACTCAGATGCGAGTATCACATCCAGTTTCGCCTCTGGACAAAGGCTGCCACACTTGGCAATCGTGGCCTTGAAAAAGTCAGGCGATTTCTCATTACCACAATTGACAGTTTTGACTCCCTTTGACCAGTCCGCGCCTTTGAAGGATACTTCATCCGGCCTTCCTTTCATTAAGGCGATCTCGTCGATGAGCCTATCTTGAATCGACCTCCATAGATCCGTGCTAATCCTCCCATCTGGATCAGCACGGTCTATGACAGCCGCCTGAAGATATGCCGGCTTCATCGACACCTTCGCCTTTTTCGAGGTAGAAGGCTTGTTGTAACCAGATCTAACTCTCTTAATGACTTCCTTTTGGGGGCCCTTAAGAGATCCTGTCGGTGTGTGACTCGCCTTCTTGGCGGTAGGGACTGGTTGGTCATCGCCAGACCTAGGTCTCTTAACGACCTCCTTATTGTGATCCTTAAGAGAGCCAGATGGCTTATGACCAGCCCCACTTCCAAAATTCTTTATCATCTTCTTTTGAAGACCTTTAATAGAGCTGGGAGTATTGTTTGCCGCACCTTTCTTACTTGTAGAGGGTTGGTCGTCTCCAGACCTTGCTCCTTTAGTGATTGATTCACTAGAGTTGCCGGATGGTTTACGATCAGCCCCCTTTTTGGCAATGATAGCCAGCTTCCCAGTTTCAACCGATCGTTCCGAAGATGTGATAGGTTTATTTGGTCGGCTGCTATCATTGTCATTATTCTTGGACTTCAGTACGACCCTTGACACATTTCCCCTATTCTCCCGAGCACTTTCCGGAACGGTGTCAAATATCGCATTTAGTCCCTCGGGATAAGACATTCCCAAGATAGCGGAGGCCGAGCCATAGATTTTTTCAAATCTAATCACACTCTTCCTATGCCTCTTGATAAGGTCTATATCCCTACCACTGACTGACGACAGATCCCCCTTGGCCATCTTATTAAGAAAGATCAAGGAGGCTCTGACGCCATTCTTAGCTTTTTCTTCTTTTGTTCGGCTGTCGACGACGGTAGTTACACTTGGTTTTACCGCGTCTTGCCGAACTAATTTTGAACCCACCTTTCCACCATCCCAGTTATTTGACTACAATCTCCAGTTATTTTAAATTTTTTTACAAATTTTGAAATGTTATTTTGTTTAGAATAAAATGAGATATATCTATGTAAAATCGCTTAAAAACTTAATAAGTTACTAATCAGTTTCTATACTTTATTAAAAAATAGTTCATATATATTTAGACAATGTATTTACTTTTTAAGTAAAATATTAAAAACTTAGAGAAAGGTTTAGTAAGTTATTGTAGATAATAATTTCTATAGTATTTGTCTGATTTGATAATACAAAATTTTGTTATGACTACAAACAAAATGCCTTTAAAAATTATTGTATCGTTGCATGGGCTTTAAAAAAAAATGTAATGTTACTTTTACTTTTCAAGGAAGTTTAAAAAGCAAAAACAAAAGGATAGCAGAATTAGTATTACTTTTATACAAGAACCTACCCAAAAACTGTTTTTGCGAATAACTCAAAATTTTGAGGGTGTATTGCTAATTTTTAGAATTGATTTATGATATCCTCTTTGAGGCCTATAACGTATGGTATGCCATTTCATGATTGATTTTTCACTGTAGGAGTTAAAGTGGGCTGGTGTCGAAAATTTTTGCTTTCCGAATTTATATCGATACTTGAACTATTTGTCTCAAATTTCATTACCGAAAAAGCTTTTGTTTTCCAATATTTGGCTCATAATTTTTTGGTTTATTAGCATTTTTTTTCCTCATTCTGAATATCACACGAACCTCGTCGAAAATGAATAATTGGGAATTATTTCGTTCCCTAGATATTCCGGTTTTTTGCCTTATTTTCAATGCCAAACAAACCTTGTCAACAAACCTTGAACTCTATAGTTGTATACAGATACGCGGACGGACGGAAATAGCTAAATCGTCGTAGGTTTTCATGAAGATACATAATTCTTTTATTTATTAAAGAAACTCACACCGTGTGGGAGGGAAAAAGTACTTTTGTCACCTTTCTGAAAATAAATCTTGTTGTGCTTTATAATTTATCTTAAAATATTTCGGTTCTACTGATGACCGCTTGTGAGCTAAACCATTGTCTAAAAAGGTTTTTGTTTCAGTTTTCTTGAAATTTTCTGTATTTTCTCCCAAAGAAACGCATACAAAATATGGTATCATATCAAAAGAAGAATTTTGGTATCCATATTGACTATGTATATGTAAAATTTTATATCAGGTTGACAATCTGATAAACAGCGAAATGTAAGAATATTGAAATAAAAATTAATCAGACACCAGCAAGTTAACCTACTTCCGACCACTACCCGATCGCGTTATAATAAATTAAAAAAATTTGGTATAGAATTTATTTTGGTAACTGTGATCATAAAATCATTGTTGCGCTCATATAAGAAGCAGACTTTCTAAAAAAATTTATGGGAAAAGTATTTATTTATTTTTTTTTTTTTGTCATTTAAATTTAGTTTTATGATTATTTTAAATGTTTCTAGTGTGAAAAGCAAAAATTATAAGTGGTCCATTCCAATAGAAATTTAAGGCCTTTAAATAACGAACTAATTGCTTTAAAGAATTTGACGGTGTGGGACCATAATTTCTTGTAATATATATTCTATCTGAAATATGTTATACAACGAAGTGATTTTTATATAAAAAATACTAAATTGTAAAAAGTAGTTTCTTTTATTTATTGCGAGCACATCCCCTGCCAGGTTATTCTGTTGTTGTACCTAGAATATCCTTCGGGATATTGTCTTCTTTTCACTTTGAATTACTCCTTGATTCTACAGTATGTTGTACAAATTTAACACTTAATTTAACTTGATTGACAGACTGGCTTTTATAAAAGAAATTATTTCAAAAAAAATATAAAATTGTGTATCTATTCATATTAGTTCTTTGAATATTTTAAATTTTTGAATATAAAACAAACAATACTTATGCACAATCATAAATATTGCAAATTTTATATTTTCTTTAAGCAAATTTAAAAATTTAGCAAATTTTAGCGGTTTAAAAGTCCGCTGAATTCCAATTTTTTCATAAATTATTTAGTCAACATTCTAACCTAAATATATACGTATGTATAAAACATTATCATTAACCTTATATTAATTAATGAATGATGCGAAAACGCAACAGTGGTTGAAAAGCAAAAAAATTTTTTAAATCTGAATCTTAATTAAAAATAAAAAACAATATTGTGAAAAGGCCTTCAAAAATAGTACATTTTGTGGAATATAGAAACGTTAAGGCCACATTTGGATATGTTTTATACACCAATGGACATAGCTTTAAAATATCTTTTTCTAAGGAATGAAATACACCAATTTTTAAAAAACTAAAAAAAGATCTTTTTTACAAACAGTCCACCTCAGGAAGGGTCATCAGTATACCTTAAATATTTTGGAAACATCATAAAATATATCAAAGTTAATTTTGAGGAGGTAGCAGGAACACTTTTTCGAGTAACTCGCTCTAATACATATAGGACAAATACAAAAATTTTAAAAACAATGAAAACGAATATAACATTAACTCGGTATATAATTTTGAGTATGGTTTTGATTTTGGAAAGATGACTTATAAAATTTTATTAGCAACACTATAAGCATTCAAATTGCTTATAGTGTTGCTACTACGTAGTTACAGTTTTTCAAAGTTGAAATTATCATCTTTAAATTTTTGGTGTTACAGTTGTATAAGAGAAGTGCTCTCCGGGCATAGAGGAACAATATTACTTATATGTTATATACGATGGTAAACTTTGAGACCAAAATTATAGTACACATGGCTATTCCTTTAAAACACTTAACTTTTGTTTTTTTTTTTTTTATCAGCTAAGTGCATTTTTATTAATTATTTGTCCTTAAAAAGACTTCCAGTGAAATAAAATCGACACAGAAAAAATACATTCGTTGTGATAACCGAATGTTTTGCTAATTTTGTCGGCTACATGAATTATCATAAATTCGATTGCACTTAGTATTAAATTGGTGATTTTATGGTACATACAACAGAATGAGATCTATTAACAACTATTTTTTTATATTCTCAATCGATTTATTATTATTTAAATTTTATATAAAGAAATTGTGTTTTTTTATAACGGTAGAGATAAAGACGGGTATATAATAAAGGATTTGATTTCTTAAAGCAAAGACCTGGTCCAGATACCAATATTTTTATGAAGAGTATATTGATGCCATTATATTGGTTTGAGAATTTTTTTTTTTTTTTGTTACCAGTTGATGAAATTGTGTTGATTAGTTTTTTCTGCTGTGTACTTGCACGCTTAGCATTCAACATTCAATAATGGTCATTAATGCCCCTTATAATTTTCCCAAATGCCTATATTAGGTTTTTTTTTTTGTTTTTTGTTGCTGTTAAATTAATTTTATTTTTTCAATTATTTATAAATGGTAATTTTATTAAAACATGGTTACAAGCACCGAATTTGATTTTTTAATGAAGTAGTTGAATTTTTTTGGTTACTATTGCCAATATTCAATATTAGAACATATAATTCTGAATTTAGTTTGGTCGCAATTTTCGCAATAGTTAAGCCACTTTTATTTATGACACGATCCTATTGAGTCAGCACATTTTTCAGTTGTAAGAACCTTAATTCAATTCTAATTATGTATTTACAATTCTAATAATAATGAGATTTCGCTTCATGTTACTAACATTTAATAATTAGTAATGTTTTAAAACAAATATTTTTTCTGTGTGAATAAATAAGAATGAATCATTGAAAAATATATCAGGCTTTAAAAATATAAAAGTCATGATAAATTGTGATCTAGTGTTCACTAGAGAGCTGAGATGCTTATCAAATACGACAATAAGTTCCAACCATTTTTTACATACTGCAAAATTTTTAACACATTCAGCTTTCCTTTCTGTAGAGAGTTTCTTTTATCTCATAATTTATTTTCATTTATTACATTAATTTTTATTACATTATTTTGAAAACGGTTCACTATATTCAGTTGAAAAAAATCGAGAATCGGCAAAAATATTATCTTTAAGCCGTGCTAACATTGCTATTAAATTTGCCCAGTAGTTTCAGAGATATCGTTGAAGTTTTGAAAAAAAATAACACTTAAAAAAAATCTTTTTTTGCTCTTTAAAAATTCATAAGAAATAAAAACAAAAATCACAGTTTTGGTCTAAAAACATTTAGATAAACATATTTTGAATGAAATGAGCTTTTTTTTATTAATATCGGTGAATAATTTTATTCACAATTTACTGAGAAAACTGAATTGATAAAAATCGTAATTTCCATAAAAAAAACATTTTTTAATGTGTATGTTGCAACATAATGGAACTTTGTGTTGACTGTATTGAATAATTAATCAATATTTCCATTAACAATGTTGAAGAAAACCGCTATGTTTGCAACGATCCTTTTACTTTTTAAAGTTGGAGAAAAGGAGAAAATGTTTTGGACATATTCAAGTTTACTAATGTAAACATTATATTGTCGGCCCCAGATTTCTGAACCGCATTCCAAAATAGACCTAACTAATGTAGTAAATGGCTTCTTCGTAAAGATCAGTGAGTTCTTTCGACCACCCTTTTACAAAACTTTTAATACCATATGACTTATTCACAGTCATTATTATATGATTATTGAAGTTGAGTTTTTTTTATCAAAATTTATATCGAAATCAATAAAGGAATTAACCGAGACCAATTTTTTATCATCAATATAGTGATCATTGCAAATTGGGGAATATCTATAGAAAGACACGCAGTTTTTGTTAAGATTCAGTTCCATTAGGTTAATGTTGCACCAATTATTAAAACTAGATATATTCGATTGTAGATTTAGTACGTCTTCTTCATTTGATAAGGTTAGAAATAGCTTTACATCATCTGCATACATTAGGATCTTGCAATGTTGAATGGAATTAGGTAGATCATTTATAAAATGTAGAATTTATAGTGGACCAAGATGACTGCCCTGTGGGACACCGGAAGTAACGTTCACATATTTAGACATTGAATATTACACTTTGTTTACGATTCTTCAGGTAGGAACAAATCCATTTAAGGAAGTTACCACAGAATCCAATTACATCTACTTTAGTAATTAATATATCGTGGTTAACTTTGTCAAAGGTTTTGTTAAAATCCATATAATCTACATCAGTTTCCCTTCTTCTTCGAAAATCGGAACTAATATATTATGATAACTCCACTAAGTTGATAGATATTGATCGTCCATGGTAAAATCCATTCTGTGTTTTTTATGTTATGGATGAAATTTGTGGCGATAATATCGATGTTATAATTTTCTTAAATAGTTTAGGAATGGCACTAAGCTTTGCAATTGTTCTATAATTTGTCACTGCACTTCTACTACCCGATTTATAAAGTGGAATTGTATAAGAGTTCTTCCATCTTTCTGGAAAAATACCGATCTTAAAAGAGTATATTCCTTAATATTCCCAATGCTCCGATGTGCAACATATTTCAGAAAGAATAATTTCATATATATATATGTTAACCATTATAAGAAATAATTTGGACTTACACCGTAAAATTCTTTGAATCTATTACATCACTATTTAAATGCTTGAAGTTTCCATTGGAGTAGTCTTAATACGACAATTGAAAGATAATAATAAAACGGAATTTTACTAATAAATAAAACAAATTTTCCCATAAAATTTTCATCTTATATGAACGTAACAACATACGTCTAATTGACCATTGATGAGTTTTCGCAACACCCGATATATCGCATACCAAAATAGCTAGGTACACAAAACTTTCAATTTTGTGATCACAATTACTAAAATAGGACCCATATTAAATTTTATTAATTTATCTTTACGGTATCGGCTAGTGGTCGGAAATGGGTTAACACGTTGGGTGTCTCGATTTATTAAGAATCAAACTCTATATTCTCTTGAAGATATTATATGCAGAAACATATGTCAGCACGATATTAAAAAAATAAAAAATAAAAGTGACAATTTTTATTCTGAAAAGAAAAGTGACATTTTTTCGAAAATCCATCAAGTTATTGAAAGTAAAGCTCATTTTTCAGTAACAGTAGATGAGTGATCCGATAACTCGTTTTATAAATACATAAACTGCAAGAAGTTGTAATTCGAAAAAGAAATCATTTAAATATTTAAATTTGGGACTGGAACAATTATTTGTAGGTTATACACATAAAAGGGCTGCAGTAATGCGCAGATATGCCGAAGAAATATTTTCGGAGTCACAATTATGTATTAATCATTGAATACACTTAGCTATTGTTGATACCCTCTATTTAAAAAGTAGTGTAAATAAAAACATAAACGAGGATAAAAGTGACGGAGATAGTGACAGCGAAATGGTTGTATACAATTCTGAAGTTAATGATAGTGAAGAAGATGATGAAAATGAAATATGATCTTAGAAGTTCTGTAAGTGATATTACTGACCTCGTACGTAAATGTTGCAAAATTTAAATAAATTATGTACGAGTTTTTATACTTAGATAGAACGAAAAAGAGAACGGATAAGTTGCTAATCAATGTATTTTTAACAATTTTGTTAACTTTACGAGTAGCGAAAGAGCCTTTTTAAATCCAAATTTTATAAAAACTAAAGGGCGAAATCGGTTTGAGTCAAGCCATTTATATGCTATTATTTTTTTTAAAGGATTATTTTGAGTCATTTCCTTATTTTATATTTCATTTTTTGTTTAAGTTGTTTGACTTTTCTTTTACAATAAAATTTTTATTCTATATTTTTAATTCTTCGAACAATTCGAATAATTTTTCATACGTGAGGGAATAATTCAAATAAATTGAAATGCTTTATTCGAATTATTCGTTTTATTCGAACAACGAGAAAACTGAACAATTTGATTATCTTAATGTGCATCCAAATTTGAGGAGTGTTCTTATATGAGACCTGTGGCCAATTGTGGACCGACTGTTGCATTAAATGTAGTGAACGGGAAAACCACAAATATGCAATTGCGTTTCAGAACCAATAAAGCATTTTGGTATCGACTTGTAAATGCATATTTTTGAATTTTACTCTTAACGGCATATTTTTGCATATATAGATTTTAAGAGCAAATTCATAGCAAATGTTGATATTTTTAGGGCATATTTAATTATTTTAAAGCATATTTTAGCTTTCAAATTTTATTTCTGATATACAAAAAGAATTTAAAGATCTAAAAATATTTATTTATTTTTATTTTATTTATTTAATATTAACTTTAATGGGTATCATCTAAGTTCATTTAAAATCGTTGATGAGCTTGTTATGTAGGAACAAATCTTGAAGTTTTGGAAACTAATTAAATGATTTTTATTAAAGCAATTTTTTAAATGAGATGTAGAGGACGACATACCTTTTAAACTAGCATACAGTTAATGTTGTAAAAATAATGTTTGTTTTTGTGTGAAAGATATATATCGTCACCTTAAATGCAAAATAATGTAACTATTGAAAAATCAAATATTGTTTTTTTACTGGATTATAATATATCCAAATAATAGACCCAAATTACAGTTATAGAAAAGATTTCATATTCATATCTTGAGAAATGAGATCAATATTATCAAACCTTAAAAGACCGTAACATCAGATTTATAAACGAAACTGTCGAAAAATTTGATCCAGTTAAGAAACATTTGGTTTGAAGAGTATTTTATACTTTATCTATTTTTGCTTTAAGTGAGCAATTAAAATATTTTATGTAATTGCTTAATTTGAAATCAAAAACTTAAAAATTGTGATAATTTTGATAATTTCTGAACTAATAGTAATGTTTAGAGTTATATAGGTAAGCAAATGGAATATATCAATAAAATATGTATATGATAGTATTCTGAATTTAAAAAAAAGTGTTTCAACACAATTGATAGATAAATTTTGACTTTGCCTTATTTTATAACAATAAAATTTTAATAAAACACTTTTTGTTTGAAATGGACAAAAATTGTTTTCTCGCTTTTGGAGAAATTTTTTTGTTTTTTACTGCATGTTTAATGCGCACAAAACAATTTTTAGAGCATATTTCTGTTTTGTCTGGTAATAAATATTTTAATAAAATACATGCATAATATTATATAGATACTAACATTTATATGGTAAAAATATGGATCAAGTATTCATATATATTCTAAATTTTTTTTGAATTTTTTACAAAATCTTATGCAAAATAAAAAAGTTTTTTTTCTGTATAATTACTACAGATTATAAACATGTAGAAAAATAATATACTTTAAAATTATACCAATAACGGTACATCGTCTCAAGCGCAAATAGTCCTTCTTCAGTGTGGAAAAAAATAGCGTCAGTAGTTCTGTACACGGTCAGTATGTTCTTTAAGGTGTTTCGCAGACGTGGGCCTTATATGGGAGCTATGGTTAATTATGGGCCAATTCTCATAAAATTGTTCACTGTGCTTTCTACCTATATAATATATAATATTATTTGTATAGAATATTGGCTTGATGCTGATATTTGTTTGGAATATATGCATGTTAAAGAAAAAAAATTTGCCACATACTTTTACACTTATATAGAACTTACTTTTGCAAAAATTTAGTAAAATGTCGCTATATTTAAGTTAAACCTCTATTCCGAGAGAACATTTGTATGGGGGATAGGTGAAATAATTGACTGATTATAACCAGTTTCAGTAAGATAACAAGGTTTACTTGGACAGGCAGACGGTCAGATGAACGGCCGGACATCGATAAATCGACTCAGGAAGTGATTCTGATTCAAGCGGTATATTATAAGGTGGTGGTCCGATGATTTTTTTCTATGTGTTAAAATATCAGCAAAAACGCATAATACCCCAATCATCTATGGTGGTATAGAGTATATAAAGTTCGAAAAAAAATTTAGTCGAATAAAATTTTTGTGTTTTTGTCCATGTGTAAGAGGAATATTTCGATTTGTTACATATAGAATGACAAAGCCTCCCATTTTTTGATGACTAAAAAACCGTTGCAATTAAATGTTTGTCCTTGATTTTTTCAGGTCAAAATTAATGTGATTTAATTAATATTTATATTAATTGAATGCTAAATATTTACTTAGCATTCAATATTACTCTTTATTGACAATTTATATATTTTGTTTATTTATAAAAAATACTGATTTTTCATAATTAAATCAGTAATAAATAAATATTAAAGGAATTTCTTAGGAAAATAAATTCCAAAACAATTTTTAATAATATTACTTGGAAATTTGTACATTAAAAATCCTTGAGTTTGTTTGCTTTACATATAAAAAAAAATATGTTAGTTAATATAATAACTTACATCGGGTGGACACATTTTTTTATATTAATCAATTCATTTATATGTCTGTCTGTATATAATTTTGTTATTTTATGTAGCTCATTAATATCTATTTATCTATAACTGATTAATTATTTTCTCTTTACATTAATTTATAAAAATAATTTGTTCAAATTTAAATCTTTCAAATGTCCTTATCATCGAATACATCTATACACAGAAGACATTTCTACATTTCTGGATTATATTTTAGCATAAACAGTATGAATTAAACACACAAATCTACTTCCAAACTTTTTTCATACAAAATAAAATTAATTGCATAAATATTGTAATATTTTACATAACGACAATTTTAGAAATTTTGCTAGATTTTTGGTTTCTTTCTATTGGATTTAATTGCGGAAGCAAAATAAATGTAGCTATATAGAAAAATATTGAAGATAAATGTATTAAAATGTTAATTTCCAGAAAAGTCTGTAAAAAATAATATCTGAAATTGTGCACCATTTTGTAGTCGGTATACAGCATGTATGTGCATTATTTTCATAAAATAGGTAAAAAAAAGCATTTGCCCAATTTGAAATTTCGTTATTGTAATATTTGTTAAAATATTATGTGAAGAAAAAAAACACTTTCAGAAAAGTAATACACTTTGTGATAAAGTGTGTTATTTCCAAATGAATTAAAGTATTATAAAAGTCAAATTTTTATTTTTTTGTTTTTTATAAGCTTTTTAACGAAAACTTTTGATGAAAATCTTACTTTTTTAAAATTCTGATTTTTATATATTGCAACATTCATCTTAAAGTATACCAATAGACTCAGGATGACTTTCTCAGTCATTAAAAGATGTCCGTCCGTCTGGATACGTAAGTCCTTAAATAATTTTTGCACAAAGTATAAGTAGTAATTTAAAAGATAATTCGATTAAATTTGGAACATATGACGACTTTAGTATAACGACACAGCGTACTAAAATTGGTTGTTATCAGTCCATTATTTCACTTAGCCCCCATGCAAATGCTCCCCCGCAATAGCCTTTTAATACTTGTAAATATTGCTATGTTACTATTTCAATAAAATTTGGTACAAATAAGTTTTATATAAGACTGAATCAGAATACCAAATTTCATGAGTCCACAACTAACCATAGCTTAATTATAGGACCCGAAAATCACTTAAGCTTATATAAATACTACATAAATGACAATTTCAAGCTAATAACTGACAAGTGTTTTATATTAAATCTAAATTACAAAATTATAATAATTTATTTAACAGGTTTTTTAATACATTTTAGGATCAATGATATCTAAATGATTATAAAGATTATTAAATAATTGGGCATAGGTCATTTTGAGACACAAGCTCAATGGTAGGTTAGGTTTTGTTAAAAAGGGCGGCGTCTTCACGGCTCTACCCAGAGACCATTCGGCCAGTATAACACTTACTGGTCATATTCCCTATTGCGAGGTGACCAGTAATCATGCTAATAATGATCCTGAGATTCACACCACTCATGCCCATAACATGCTTCGAATCTGCCGGTTTAAGACTAGGTCAGATCTACTCCCCCAAGCATCATTCGTTCTACCTATGGTCCACACCTTTATGGCCATGAAATATGAACCAACTGGAATCCTAACCGATATATTCACAAAAGACCTATCTAACTTCGAGCCCTTACAAACTAGTTCATCGGCTATTTAATTGCCGAGAATATCGCAATGACCAGGAACCCAACAAAGTCTTATTCTGTAGGCATCAATTAGCCTCCTAAAATCCTTCCTATACTCCAGCACTAACCTGACATAGTAACTTGTCATTGCCATCAGTGCTGCCTGACTAACCACATAGATAGTTACCTCAGTGCCCCTACCAACATTATTCTTGACTTCACTAAGTATGCTAGCATGTCCCGCTGTGAAGCTCCATATTAATTCAAATTCCTAAAGTCTAAATAAGCGCCGCACAGTCATACCTCTCCAAATTGGAAGAAGGTGAAAAATGATGTCCAGTGCTGCCTGAGGTCAATGCCAATTGAAGCACATCTCTGAACTTTAGAAAGAAGGTTTCTATACGTCATTTCTTCAACGCCTCCCACCATACCGAACATAGGTTTCACAACCGATGTATATATCCAATATACAATTACCGGTTTAACTTGTTATTATTGATAAATTGATTTTTTTTTTGTATTTGATAAAAAGTTCTATCTTTGGTGAAAAATCAGATATCAAGTGAAGAATCAAATTTCTAGTGAAAAATCTATTTTTTGGTGAATAATCGGTTTTTGGGAAAATTTGGATTTTTGGTGAGCAATCGGTTTTTTGAAAGAATTTGGATTTTTGATAAAATTTTTAATCTTTGGTGAAAATTTAGATTTCTTGTGAATAATCGGATTTTTATTAACATATCGAATTTCTAGTGAATGAGTTCTTAATGAATTAAAATTTTTGGTGAATAATCGGACTTTTAGACTTTTTGTGAATACTTAAATTTTTAGCAAAAAATTTTAATTTTTATTAAAAATTTGAATTTTTGGTGAAAAGTTTAATTTTTGGTGAAAACTTTAATTTTTGGTGAAAATATGAATTTTTGTTGAATTAAAAAAAAAAAAAAATGTTGAACAAAAAATTAATTTTTTTGTAAGAAATTAAAAAATTTGTAAACAAAATAATTCTTAACAGAATTAATAAACACAGGTTTGACAATATTATAATGTTATTTTAAAATTTCATATCAATTTTTAGAAAATGTTAAATAATGTGTTATCTTTAAATATCATTAAATACTATTACTAATACTAAATCTTTAAATATTAGGAACATTTCAAACATTTTTTTCACATATTGAAAATATAAATGAAAATTTTAATAATTTTGTTCAAGTTTCAAATAAATATGAGAAAATCTCAATATTTAGGAAGCCGCTCTCTCATTTTATCGAAATAACAACTAACTGACGTTTAAGTTCAGGTATATTGAAAAAATAGTTTAAAATGATCAAAATTATATGTATATGTCTGATCTTTACACATTTTCTTACTTTTGGTAAAGCTTTTCGTTCCAAGGTTAGTACATATATATTTATATATACCTTTTTATATTTATATCATGATTTTTAGTATTATGGTCCTGTGTGAAACGGTAGGAAAGTTCTATGGTAAAAAATATTTTCACTATGGTGAGAAAAATTTTTATTTCTGCTATGCGGAATGAAAGCTGTGTAAAATATTGACAAATTAAATATGTATTATTAAAAAAATTAAAAAATAAATGTACAAGCAGAAAAATAAAAAATACGATTTCAAAAACATAAAATGATTCGTTATCATTTAAAATTCTTTTAGAACGCAAAACTGTTCTTTATGGTCATTTATGTCTATATCTATTTAATATAAGTGTGTTAAAAGTAAAATTAAACATAAGTTTTCGAAATATATAAATTTTTTTAAATATTTTCTATAAAACTGAAAACGCCATAAATTTACATATACCTGCCAAAAGTCTTACATAATTTTCATAGGGCTATTAGTAAGTGAAATTTTATTCATCAAAAATTCAATAAAATGCATAATTTTCTAAAGTTTCACATAGGCGCTATGAACTAAAATTAATGAAACGAAATTATTTTATTTATGTACAAAATTGGTCAATTATTTATTTGTCATTATTTTTCCGTAGTTTTTCCAAAATATCATAAAAAGCAAAACGTTTTCTTACTTATTGATTGTATTTTTAAAATAAAAATATTTACTTTTAAAACTGTAGGTAGGAAATTCTGTAATTATAAAAACGAATTTAATTCGAATTTTATTCTTTACCGCTGCCTCGAATAATTAATCACAATTTTTCTGAAGATGAAAATATTAATTCATTTAACAAACACCAACAGCGATACTATTTTTTCATGCTTTATTTCTTCATAATCCAGTTTTTCTTTGTCATCTTTTATTCCATTCCCAAAATAAACTATGCATTGTGATTGTGAAAAGAAAATATTTAAATTTTATGAATGAAAAATATGATATGTTGTGAACCTACTTGTGTAAATATTAACGCATTTATGTAGTGCTGATAAAATTAATCCGTTAACTCAAATATTCATATTTTTCTAATATAATATGTATACGACAGTATAATATTCACTTGTTCGTGTATACTAGAGTGTACCGAGAAACTTTTTTTTGTGATTTTGTAATTTTTGTATTGATGTGCTAAACACAAAAAAAAAAATTTGGTCTCCAGTTCCCTTTCAACTATTGAAAATAACGGGTCTAGTACATTTTGCCGAATAAAAGTTGCAACGATTAAAAATCACGAATATCCTAAATTTTTGAAAAAAATAATAATTTTGAATTTTTTCTTTCTCTAAAAATTAGTCTCAAAGTTGTCATAATTTTTAGCTTGTTATGAAATTAATATTTATCAAATTTTTTTTCGTAGAAATTTTGGTGTTTTGTGTTTAACATTTTTTTCTAAACATTACTACAAACAAAATTTTTCAATATTTTACTCATAAACAAATTTTTACCCTTCGCAAAAAAAAAAAAATATATATATATATATTCTTTCACGATGTACATCCTATATGAAGAATTTTAAAATTTTTCAAAACTCTTGAAAACCGATTTTGTGTCTTGTATTTGATTTAAAAACTATTGATTCAAGCTATTAACTAGTCGAGAAACAACACGTTGAAAATTCATATGATGTATAGCAAGTAACTGTTTTACTCCGGTAAAAAGTTATGCGGAGATAAAAAATAAAACCAAAAATTAATGATTTTTAAAATTTTGTAGTGAAATTAAACTTAGATAACAGAATTTTAAAGACGAAGTAATTTCTTTACATTTGATGCCAGGAAAATAAGCATGAGATCCCATCATCACAAACTTGCATATAATTGAAGTAAATGCTCGTAAAATGTATGTTTTCGCTATAGACAAATACCGACTTTATAGAAATTGCCCAAAACATGATTTTTTGATAAATGGCGCTTCCGACTCAAAAGAAGCGTTAAAAAATTTTAAAATGCAAAAATTATATTCACTTTTTAAAATTTTTACCAAATTTTAAAATTTTGTTCCACATTTTTTTAAGACCAAATATAACTTTAGATTATTCTAAAGTTTAGCGTCAAAATATTTTAAGTACTTATAATTGTATGGATCAAAAAAAAAAATATGTTCTTAACCCTAAAAATCATCAAATATTTTTAAAATAATAAAAACTATTTGCAAAAATTCACTTAAAAAAACTAAAAAAAAAAACTATTTGTGAGGAATATTATCATATCACGTTTAAATGACTATATGTTTCATACCAGTAATGCTATTCATATGATTTTTTCAGCAAAGTGTCCCAAAATATGTTTACTATTACCGACTATTTTTGGAGATTTTTAACCGATAAATATTTTTTGCTATTTACAAAATTGTGCGAAAAATTAAAATTTTATCTTTTCATATTAAAATATCATATAGTAAAAACTTTGTAATAATTTTGACATGCGTTAATATCACTTTAGATATTTTATGAAATCGCGGTTTTATATATATATATATATATATATATATATATTTTGATATAAAACAAATATCATCAGGACTCTCACAAGCTCATATATATAAATACTAATGAATAAAAAAATTAAGGCTCTTTTGCAATGTATACACAAATAAAAGAGAATAAAGAAAAACCGTACAATTTACATTGAAACTAAAGACGCTATAAAATATTTTTAATCTTTGCATTTTTTATCAACAAGCTTCCTTTTGTGGTATTATTCTCATTGAGAAATTTTTGCGGTAAAAATATTTACCAACTCATTGCATTTTCTTATTTATGAAAGTACAAAATGAACGGAAAGATGTTATCGAGAATTTACAACAATGAATTTATTTAACATGACATATGAAAATTTATTCATAAGCTGTAAAATTTGTCTTAATTATACCCTACAATACCATATATCATGCAAGATCCACTGTATATATGCCAATCGGCTTAGAACAATTTCTGGGTCAATTTAACGATGTCCGTTAGTATGTCCGACCGTATGTCCATCCGTCCATGTATTTAACTTTGTAGTCAAACTGCAGGCCGCGATTTTAAAAGAAATTTGATGAAATTTAGTACATAAGCTTAATATGCTATTGAAGTTCTAGCCCCATTCAAACCCCATTCAAATATGATCCAGGAATAAGCTTTTAACGCTTATGTATTCGTTACTTTAACGTGCATATATCCCGAATTAAATATAAATTATGTAGCGTATTATATTGTTGAGCTTGACCGACCATAAATTTCTTTCTTGTTGTGTAATGTATTTAATAGGGTATCCAATCGATTAATCGTCATTCGGTTATCCCATTGATTTTGATCGAATAACTGTTCAAATAATTTAAAATTGTATATTTTCAGATAACGAATAAACCGAATAATTTCTGTCGAATAACCGATCAACCGAAATTTAGTTTTCTGTCTTATAAATTTAGAAAATGTTTCATTTTTGTTTTAAAATTTTTATTTTTACTTTTTAAAATCAATTTATATCAACTACATGTTTTTTTAAAATGTCTGTTATATTTTTTTCTTGTGCTTATAATATAAACAGCATCTAAAGATATTATTAAAAAGAGATTCAAATGAATTGTTCTGCTATAAAAAGTTGAGATTCGGTTGTTATTTTTGCAAATACTTCTTACTAAAAACAAATGTAAAGTAATGTTACATTTGTTTAAAATTATTAAAAAATTGTTGGTTTATATAAAAATTAAAACTAATTTCCTTGCTCCGACAAAAACGATGTTCATTGCAATTTTGGATGAAATCGTGAACATGACTTCCTTCTTCGTGAGTAGTGAGTAAGTATCATAAAGAGAACATCCTCCAATGTCAATGTTAAAATCATTAGAAATGATCGGAATTTGCTCTATCTTTGAATGATAAGTTCAATATTTTGTTGAACTTTGGATATTCTTTTTTTGTTTAATAAAATGCTGAATAAATAAAAATAAGTAATACTGAATAAGACAATATTTTATAGTATATATTTTGTAAAAAAAACAATTTGTTCATACAAAGGGGCGAAAGATCTGATAAGACCGTTGTGAAATAATTTGATCTATCTTGTGTTTCTAAATAACTATTTCAATAGGTTAAATACTATATTTAGTGTTATTTATATGTTTTGCATGCATTAATAAGTCTTTTCGATTAATTTTTAACCTCGATTAATTATATGTCGAACTAACCAATTAATTTGAAATCCCGAATAATTGGATACCCTAGTATTTAATGAACTTGTATGAGTGTACATAAGGCTGTTCAAGATAAAACAGTACATGAAAAAAGTATGATCTTATTCAGTATAAAAAAATTCTATGTTTATATCTTTTATTTTCATTTTTGACGTATTTAAAATAAATTACGATAAAAAGAAAAATTATTTATACATTCTTCTTTCATTTTTGAGAATGTATTTTTTCTTGAATATTTTTATATAAAATATATTTTGAAGTTTATATTCATGTTTATAATAACATGATATTTTTGTTTGAAATGATATAAAATGTGTTACTTTGCGTAATGTAGTTTCATTCTCCAACTCATAAAAGTAATATAATTCAATTTATCCAATTTTCTTTATCAAAAATTACTTATACAAATCAGCAGTTAACGCTTTGTCGTTTATTAGAAAGCTAAACAAGATAAACAATTTTTACAATGTGTTAATTTGTTTTCTTGGGAAAGTAAATCTTATGTTAGATAAAAATAATAAAATATGTTAAACTTGGCATATAATACAGTCATATAAATTTTAATAATATTTAAAGAAAACGATGAAAGTAATGAAGGCAAAATAAAATATAGTTCATTTGAATAACTTCCACTATAGTAGAAGCTTATGGGCTTCTGAAACCTGTTTTGTGAGTCAATTGGTGACCAAAGATTCCAGATATTTAATTAAATTAATTAAAATTGATTATAATGAAATCTTAATCATTTTATTTGCAACATATCCAGCCTTATGAGAAAAGAGAAGGAGCAGTGACGTTCGTTTTTGATATTTTACAATTTTTTGAAAAATAAAATTATAATATTAATCTTTTAAGAAATTTAACTATTCAACATAATTGTTTATTAATTAGTGAGTAGATTAGAAAATGATATTAACCAAATAATGTCAATAATGGGAGGTAAATTCAGTTAATAATTGTTGGCACTTTATTAAGTATGTGACGCAAACTCATTAATTTTCTGTATAAAAAAAATGTATCTTGAGAGTCAGATACAAAAAAAGTGATTTAAAAAGTACTGGATCACAGAAAAAAATGTTTTTCTTTCACACTTTGTTACTATATTATTCGAAAAAGTAAAATTTTATTTTAATTGAATCCATAGAAATGGTAGCAAAAGCAAGATTTAAAAATTGGAGGCCCAGCTGTGAGTACTGCAGGATTTTCTGAATGCGCAATATAGCCAATCTGTAGATAACGCGAAAGCCGCTTCGCAAACCAATGACGGTCTATTCATATCCTGTTCGAGGTGTCCCTGTCATAATGGAACATGATGGTTCTAGAGTGGACGCTCGATCGTAATCCTTTCCTTTAGCAACCTTTCAGAAAAGTGCAAATTTATTATATGTTGCTAAAGAAAATTTTATTTTAAATAAAAAAAGAGTGTAAATAATTTTTCGGCTAAAAAAACACAAAAAGTCGTCTTTTTTGCAATTTTCAAATTCAAAATCGTTTATTTTTGGACTCGGTAAAGATATCGACTTCAAATTTTTTTATTCAATATATAATTTTGTTATTTAACTAAATAGAAAAAAACTGATAAAATCGGTCGGAAATAGTAGGATATATGAAAAAATCTGGACCAAGAACATGCAAAATTATGGTGCTTAAAAATTCAAACGCAAATAAGTCGAAAAATGTAAGAGATAAATAGGACATGTAAGCATGCTTTTTATAGCTCTTATCAGGGCCTACAACAATATATAAAAATATTTGAAATCGGACGAGAAACAAACATTTTGCAAGCGATTAAAAATTTTTTTATGTCAGAGGTATCTAACTTTGAGCCCCTTTAGCTCCGCCCCTGGGGGGATTATTGTGCCCCCCTTCCAAACATAACATTGTGTACTCCTCTACGCTACGCCTATACCAAATTTCATGAAAATTTAACCGGCCCATCAGAAGTTACAGATTTATATCCAAAAAATTTCGATTCTGCCCCACTGTGCATTGGTATCTGGACACAGGCAGGTTAAGCGGTTCATCGCACTGAACAGAAGAAAATCCCAATAGTTGCTAACGTTAAATAAAAGCGCTTTAAGAGTACTTGAGGTATCACCAATATATCTCAGGCAATGTGGTAACGAAACAATGTAGATTTTGCGAAATGTATGAAGAGACTTCCGAGCATATCCTCTGCATTGTCTGCTTTGGGTATGCGGAGGAAAACTAATCTGAGGAGTTATATTTTGTCTTAGCTCTTAGCTACTAGAATAGTTAGCTTCGTTCGAGGATTAGGTCCAGTATCGTGAATTTCTAGGGTTGCACAAAAGATCTGATTCGGTTGCAGTGTGTTAATCTTATCGTATATATTAATAATAAACTTCAAAAATTAAGGTAAAAATCATATGTATGTATACCAGATAATTTAACCGAAGTTGATTTTATTTAAACAAAATGAACTAGAAGAATCTAAACCTTTTAACTATACACAAATAAACTGTACACAAATACAAACACAATACATAACTTCGCATTTACTTCTTCAATTAATGATATGTATTAATCTCGTGTATGTATTAATCTGAAATAATAAAGCAATTGAGGTGTTTCATATGTTTGCGGATTCTACTATCATTTATTTATATTTAGACACTACCATTTAAAATTTAAACCTATACATCGAATTGCAATAAATAACAATAAAAAGTACCAGAACACAAATCGAAAGAATAAATACTGAAATAAAAAATTAAGTGCTAAAGAAGGAAATAAATTTAAATTTAATAAGATTAAGTTTTTCGTGAGGAATTACTTCCGAAATAATAAAGAAATAGTTGTATTTAAATAATACAACTGCTATTTAGCAGGTTAATAAGAAGAAAAACATATTATTCTGCTAGAATATTCTTATTTTAATTAAATATAATAAGATTTCAACATTTTATAAAATAAAAATGTTAGTTAGGATACATATTCTTAAAATAGTGAAAAGTAGTTGATTTTAATTAAGTCAAATCATTAAGTTAAATATTTATTTCAGCACTTTAATAAGCTTCATACAATTGAAAATCATACAACAAAATCTCATGGAAATTGATCCCAATTTGACCATAGCTCCTAAATAATTCATTCTTGAAAGCTTCTTACACAGAAAAAAAATATATATTGGTAAATTATTCATTCAATTAGAAACTTTTTTAAATTTGCACCTCTCACCGAAATTACTATATCAATTACTAAAAACTGTAAAAAATTAAAAGAAGAAAAATTTTTCCAATTAAAAAATTTATCAATTCAATCAAGTAGATAATTAATTGGATGAATTAAAAATTTAAGTGAGAAATAAAATTTTACCTAAATTTTATTTTTTTATTTTTTGTATTTATTTGAATATATTTATTAAATTTAGATGCAAAATAAAACAACTGTGCTAATTGAAAATATATATATATATATATATATATATATATATATATATATATATATATGTTGCGCCCTGTTCCGTGAACAACCCTGTTTTACACTAAGTACCGATTAGTATTAAATACTCAATTACTTTTTCCACGTTACCTTAAAAATCGATAACACTAGTAAATAAGAACCATTTTTATTAATTTCTTTTCCGTTTTTGTCTTCTGCTTTAAAAAACACATTTTTATTATGTGATTATTAAAAGTAAGCATTTGTTCCAACAAAGAAATAATATTTTTTAAAAATTAATAAAACTTAGACAAACAAATATTATTTCTACCTTTTTTTATTGGAATATTGTTGACATATCCCAAATATATATATATATATATATATATATATATATATTTTCTTAAGCCCATACTTATGTACGGAGCGATAGTATGGTGGAAGGCTATAGAAAAATCCACCAATATCGGAGTCTTTGATAGGATTCTGCGCAGTTCAGCGCTAATCATATCAGGAGCATCGAAAGCCCTATTTGTTCTAATGAACTGGTTACCGGTGGATCTTATGGCGATACAGATCGCCATTATGACGGTGACATGGCTCAGGACTATAGGTACATGGATGGTAGTGAGTTCGGCCATGCGACCATTCTGGAATTCCTTAATAGCTTTCCTGGAAATATCGATTATTGCATCCCCATACCCTTTCTTGGCAGAGATTTCTCAGTATCAATCGCAAATACTCCAGAATTAAGAGCTGTTTCAGTTGAGGTTTATACTGACGGGTCCAAATCTGCCGAAGGGGTTTCGGGGGGGGGGGGGGGGAGTGTCTATATTCTTGTTTATAGAAAAAGCATTTCCTTTAAATTGCCAGATCACTGAAGCATTCTTGAAGCAGAAATCTCGGCCGTAAAGAAGGCAGTGAACCGTCTAATGTGTAGGGTATTCGGAGTGGATGTCTATTCTATACGGACAGTCAAACCGTGATCAAATCGCTCTAGGGTATTTTTTCGACATCCAGATTGGTACATGAATGCCGGACATCTCTGAATAAGATGGCGAGACATTTAAACCTGGAGCTGGTCTGGGTTAGGGGTCATTCAATCATCCCGGTTGCTTGGAGCTGTGTCTCATTGACTAGGCAGCTACCCTAACAACCTAACCTAACCTAACCTAACCTAGTATATAATTTGGTAAAAGTTAGTTTTTAAAAAGGGTTATAAGTGCTCAAAAATCAATAACATTTGAACGGGTTAACATTATTTTCCTCGACGTTTTTGATATTATTTTGTACAAAATTAATTATCGCTAACAATACAATAATCATTACATATTTCCATATTCTGTGTTGTGATTACAATAAAAATGATATAATATGCATACTACAGCAAAAATTCGTTCGCTTTTGAATTTTAAAATATATGTCCATAACTTATAGACGTAAAACTTCAACCAATGTGGACAATGCGAATGGAACGCGTATAGAGGACAATGATCTAATCTTGACGTCCGGACGGCCGTAATTAAAATATAATATTATGTGTCTTCCACATGTTTATAAATCTTCATAATATTTTTATACTTTGTTCCTAAAATACAAACATTGTCACATTTTTATTCACAATAAAATCAAATATTTTATTTAAATGAAATATGTCCCTCTTGATGTATTTTTTATGGTTTGTTTAAAGGTTTCTTTTCTTTTCCCTTGGCTAATACATAGCTCATTTCACGAGAGATTAAAAAAAATGCCAATGTTTTGACGGATGGTCATCGGATTTTGTTCATATTTGGTATTCATGCAAACTATGGAGCTTTTTTAGTTTTTTTAATTATTATTTTTTCCAATTTCAAAAAATCGCTAATTTATTCATGATTTACGTTTTTATAAAGGTTAAAAAAAATCCTATAAAGTACGTAATATTGAATGATAATATCTCTTTACGATTTAGATGCATTTTAATTATTCAAGACTCTAATGAAGGCCAAGTGAAACCTATATAAAGGCAATAATGCATTACTAATGCAATTATAGTTTTACAATATATTTTTGAAAAAAATTTTCCCTTTCGATTTAAATTTTCTTTTAATATATTAAAAAGCAATATCTTTAGTACAGGATGCAATAGTAACTGTTCTGGGACAACACGATCTAATATATTGTTACGATATTGTACTTGAATTCAAATGTAACGGTTTTAACGGCTGGTTCAAATCTTTCTCAATGCTTCCAGACATTTCCGTTTATGTTAACAGCAGTTAACATAGCTGTAAAATTATTAACATAGTTCTAAACATACAACATTGAATAAAAAGCTTTCACCATTGTTTTTAAGTGTGGCAGCACTAAGTGCTTATGCTGCTGGCACTATCATCAAAAGCTAGCTTGGCAGCACTAAGTGTTTATGTGCTGGCACTATCATCAAAAGCTAGTTTGGCAGCACTAAGTGTTTATGCTAATGGCATTACCTACAAAAACTCTAGATTGTCCGTTAACATTGTAGAAAGAAATAGAGCTCTCAAGAAACATCTAGTAGGCAATACAGTGTATATAAATTGGCCGTGAGAACACCATTGAGTCAGTCTGGTTGGAAGCGTCGTTAAGTAAAGACATATTAACTGCCTTGGCTGTATAATCTTGTACATTATTAAAGTGTGCTGTATAAAGAGTGTAATTTAAGTGTGTGTGTGTGTATTAAAACACAAAGTGACTTATAAACTGTATTGTTGTACATTTTTAAATAAAATAAAGTGTCGTTACAATTTTTAAACTACTGAACTGCTGTTATTTTTGTAATCAAAGTATAAAGTTTATTTAAAGGAAATAAACGACCGTTTTTAAAAGGTAAAAACGTAACAATTGGTGTCAGAAGTGGGATTGCAAAATAATAAGCAGTCATGAAGTTTGAAGAGCTAAAAGTGGAGCAACTCAAGAGGGAGTTGAATATGTTGGAGTTACCTACAGCTGGTAATAAAGCAGAATTACAAAAGAGGCTGATAGATGAATTCAAGCGGCGTAATATTGACATTGGAACTTACGAATTCGAGTATAAAGAAGAAATGGAAGTTTCTACCCGTGCAACAACAAGCATGGATTTATCCACAATGTTTGCTGCTTTGATGGAGCAATTTAAAGAAGTTCAAGAAACTTCTAAAACAAATAACGAGAAACTTCTTGCTGAAGTTAAAGAAACTTCTAGAGCGACAGACGAGAAACTTCAACAAATTTCGGAAGTTATAAACAGCAGAGTGGATGGCATTGATAGAAAGGTGTCCGACTTAGAGAGCTGCCTAGATATACAAGCCAACGTCGTTGATAAAAAGCTGACCGACTTAGAGAGCTGTCTAGATTTACAAGCCAAAGTCGTTGATAAAAAGTTGTCCGATTTAGAGAATGAAATAGCCAAAGGTGATAAAAAACTACATGATCTAGAAATAAAGATGAGTAATCTTCAATGCCAAGATGGACAGGTGCGAATTATTCCAGAATCCTCTAGTAGAATAAAGGCCCCTAGTTTTGATGGTACAACACCATTTAATGTGTTCAAGTTCCAGTTTGATACGATTGCCACTAGAAACATGTGGAACGACGAAGAAAAAGCTATAGAGTTGATATTGGCCTTAAAAGGAAACGCAGCAGTAGTTCTTGAAAGCGTGCCAGCATGTAACAAAAATAGTTATGATGACATAATGGAGGCGCTACAACGTAAGTACGCTGGTGAACATAAAAAGGACTTATACCGAATGGAATTGCGTGGTAGAGTGCAGAAGCCCAATGAGACACTACAAGACTTTGCGTTGGAAATCGAGCGTTTGCTGCAGCTTACTTATCCAGGGGAAAACAGCCCGTTTTTGGACCATATCAAGATAGAGGCATTTGTTAATGGCATTCGCGATCCTGAAATAAAACACGCGGTTTGTGCCACACCTAAACCATCATTTACTGAAACCGTCTCATTCGCACTGGCACAAGAAACGGCGAAAATAATTTCAAAGCCGCAAATATGCAAGGTTCGAAATATTGAAGTTGTTTCTGATAATGATAGAAATATAGTTGACGAATTAAAAAAGGTTTTGGAGGCGTTTAATGAGAAGCAAAATAAAGCCAGAGTAAAATGTTATAACTGTGGTAAATCGGGTCATATTCAGCGAAACTGCAAAGCACCAAGAAAACGAACCAGATCTGCCTCGCCTCAAAGAAATAACCGGCAGCCAAATCAGCAATCATCACAAGAATCACCTTTAAACTAAAACGAGCTGGCACTATGGGGCAAGAGCTAGCTCCCACATCTGAGGGCCCCACCATCTCCATATCCGTAATGCAACAGAAAAATAGCAATCTTACTGTTTCGGGGTACATCAACGGTCAGAAGCACGTTTTTACTGTAGACACCGGGGCATCACAGTCTATCGTCAGGCCAGATTTAGTTAAGAAAACAATTGAACCATTATGTAGGGTAAGCCTGCGCACAGCTACTGGGGAGCCGGCCACGGTCTATGGTAAAGTAAATGTGAAATTAACCATTGCCAACGTTACCGTCAATCATGTATTCATTGTTGCCGACATTGTGGACGAAGTCATCATTGGTGCTGATTTCATGATCAGTCACGGCATTACTTTGGATATGGGACAAAAAGTTATGATTTGGCGAAATGTGGAGATACCCCTTGACGTCGGATATGAAAATAGGACTCAAGTAAGAAAGCTAGTTACCGTCGAGCATCAGAAGCTACCACCACAGTCAGAAACTTTAGTATGGGCTCGTATGGAGGGAGATTGTGAGGACAACAGTTTGTGGGTAGTAGAACCAGCAGAAATAACAAGTGATCTTGTAACAGCAAAAGCCCTCGTTAAACCCCGCAACAACAAAATAGTTCCTGTAAGAATGCTTAACCTGTCCAGCTATGAAAAAGTCGTTAAACCAAATTCCGAAATAGGTCAATGCACTTCAGCAGAGGCAGTAATCAATTGCGAGAAAAACCCGCAACCTGCCAATAAATCCACCAAAGAACACGAGCTACTAGCGGAATATGTGGGGAAATGGGTAGAAGGATTAGCGCCGCCAGACAGAAATAAGGCCAAACAGATTCTGAAGAAATATAGCTCCGTCTTCGCCTTAAAAAGTCAAAGCCATGGTAGAACGGCAATTGTAAAGCATCAAATAAATACTGGCGAAGCGAGACCAATAAAGCAGGCGCCCAGAAGTGTTCCTCTAGCAAAACGAAGTGAAGTGAAGGAGTTGGTCAATGAAATGGAGCGGAACGGTATAATCGAACCATCTTCAAGTCCTTGGAGCTCGCCTGTTGTTTTAGTTAAGAAGAAAGATGGCAGCACTAGATTCTGCGTCGATTATAGAAAACTAAATGACGTCACCAAGAAAGACAGCTACCCACTACCAAGAATTGACGACACCCTGGATACGCTAGCTGGAACACAATGGTTCTCCACATTGGACTTGCAAAGTGGTTATTGGCAGGTAGAGATTTCAGAAAAAGACAAGGAAAAAACCGCCTTTAGCGCGAGTGATGGGTTATGGCAGTTTAATGTGATGCCGTTTGGACTCTGCAATGCTCCAGCCACATTCGAGCGTTTAATGGAACAGGTATTGAAAGGACTTCACGGGAAGACATGCTTGGTGTACCTCGATGACATAATTGTCATGGGTAAGACTTTTGATGAACATCTGAATAACCTTGAAGAAGTCCTTAAACGAATATCAGCGGCTGGACTCAAACTCAGTGTAAAGAAGTGTGCGTTGTTCCAGAAAGAAGTCAAATATTTGGGACATCGCGTAACAGCAGACGGAATATCAACAGATGAGGATAAGATAATTGCTGTAAAGAACTGGCCACGTCCGAGAAATCTCCACGAATTGCGTAGTTTTCTTGGCCTTTGCACATATTACAGACGATTTGTCCCGAATTTCGCCAATGTAGCCGCAAGCTTACATGAGCTGACTAAGAAGTCACAATCATTCCAATGGTGTGAAGCACAAGAACTAGCATTCCAGAAGCTCAAGGATCTATTATGTACCGCACCAATTTTGTCATATCCTATACCGGGAGAAACATTTGTGGTAGATAGCGATGCGAGCGGATACGGAATAGGCGGTGTACTTTCACAAGTAGTCGGTGGCACTGAAAGGGTCATTGGATACTTCAGCCGAACGCTTTCGAAGCCTGAAAGAAACTACTGCGTAACGCGACGAGAACTTTTGGCAGTATTAGAGTGTGTGAAGCATTACCACAAATATTTGTATGGCCAACACTTCCGACTGAGAACCGATCATTCTGCCCTCAGGTGGTTGCTGCAATTTAAACAACCTGAAGGACAACTGGCTCGTTGGATAGAGCGGCTTCAGAGCTATGATTTTAGCATCGAGCACCGGAAGGGTTTGAAACACGGCAACGCGGACGCGCTGTCAAGACTGCCCTGCAACGTGGAATGTAAGCATTGTACAAAAATCGAGGAAAAAGAATGTATCATCGATGTGCGACTAATGCATATAGAGTCCAGTGAAGATTGGTCTGAAGCGCAAAGAAATGACCCCATACTGGCAAAAATAATATCGGCAAAAGAAGAAGGTAGAAGGCCAGCCCGCAATGAAATATCCGCAGAAAGTCCATTAATGAAATCATATTGGGCCCTCTGGAATAGTCTACAGTTGTTAAATGGCTGCTTATACCGCATATGGGAAAGTGCTGACGGTAAAACAGTGACAAATCTAATTGTAGTCCCATCCTCTAAAATAAACGAAGTAATGAAAGAGTTCCATGACGGTCCCAGTGGTGGCCATCTTGGTGTGACAAAAACCTTAGAAAAGTTAAAACAACGTTTTTATTGGGTGGGTTGTCAGCAAGCAGTAGCCGATTGGGTAGCCAATTGTTCACAGTGCATAGCAGCGAAGGGCCCAGTAAGAAGAAGTCGTGGACAACTTCAGCAGTATAACTCAGGCGCTCCATTCGAGCGGATTGCAATGGATGTAGCAGGCCCTTTTCCCGTCAGTGATGCCGGAAATCGTTACGTTCTAGTGGTTATGGATTATTTCAGCAAATGGCCAGAGGTATATGCCATACCTGATCAAGAAGCTAAAACGGTTATAAGTGTATTTGTGAACAACTGGGTGTGCCGCTATGGTGTTCCACTGGAGTTGCATTCTGATCAGGGTAGAAATTTTGAATCTGCCGTATTCAAGGAAATGTGCGATTTATACGGAATAAGAAAAACCAGAACAACGCCACTGCATCCTCAATCTGATGGCATGGTCGAAAGATTCAATCGCACTCTGGAGGAATATTTAAAAAAAGTGGTCAGTGCACATCAGAAGGACTGGGATGAACACATACCGAAATTTCTATTGGCATACAGATCAGCTGTTCATGACTCAACCTCTCGAACACCTGCAAAAATTGTCTTCGGGACAGAACTCAAGTTGCCTGGTGATTTAGAATTCGGTATTAAGCCCTCATCAACAAATAGGGAAAACACTTCCCAAGAGCAAGATGACCTGAACGAACTACATGAATTCGTACGCAGACGAATAAAAATGACCAGCGATAAAATGAAAGCCAGATACGATCGAGCAGCGAATTCTGAAGGATTTAACGAAGGCCAGCTTGTACTGTTGTATAACCCACAACGTAAGAAAGGACTGTCTCCCAAACTACAAACCCATTGGGATGGACCATACAAAGTGATTAAGAAATTAAACGACGTGGTGTACAGAATACAGAAAGAAAAGAGCCCGAGATCTAAAATGAAGGTTGTACATCTAGAACGACTAGCTGCCTATGGGAAAAGTGAATTCGTGCCTATTCGGGACGAACAGGCTTAAGCGGGGGGCAGTGTTACGATATTGTACTTGAATTCAAATGTAACGGTTTTAACGGCTGGTTCAAATCTTTCTCAATGCTTCCAGACATTTCCGTTTATGTTAACAGCAGTTAACATAGCTGTAAAATTATTAACATAGTTCTAAACATACAACATTGAATAAAAAGCTTTCACCATTGTTTTTAAGTGTGGCAGCACTAAGTGCTTATGCTGCTGGCACTATCATCAAAAGCTAGCTTGGCAGCACTAAGTGTTTATGTGCTGGCACTATCATCAAAAGCTAGTTTGGCAGCACTAAGTGTTTATGCTAATGGCATTACCTACAAAAACTCTAGATTGTCCGTTAACATTGTAGAAAGAAATAGAGCTCTCAAGAAACATCTAGTAGGCAATACAGTGTATATAAATTGGCCGTGAGAACACCATTGAGTCAGTCTGGTTGGAAGCGTCGTTAAGTAAAGACATATTAACTGCCTTGGCTGTATAATCTTGTACATTATTAAAGTGTGCTGTATAAAGAGTGTAATTTAAGTGTGTGTGTGTGTATTAAAACACAAAGTGACTTATAAACTGTATTGTTGTACATTTTTAAATAAAATAAAGTGTCGTTACAATTTTTAAACTACTGAACTGCTGTTATTTTTGTAATCAAAGTATAAAGTTTATTTAAAGGAAATAAACGACCGTTTTTAAAAGGTAAAAACGTAACAATATTTAATATTTTTTTTAAATCACCAGATTTTTCATACAAAATTTTATCTTTTTTTATAATATTCTTATTTTTTAATTTTTTGGTAATAATCATTCAGTGATATGTAAATTTAAGTGTTCATAATTCTTTAACTATATATCGGATTTGACTGATTTAAAAACACTCTGAAGCTTATTACAATAAATATTTTAAATGGTATTGTTTAATTCAAAAATAACGTTTTTGCACTCACAATAAGAATGCAATTTTCGGGTGCATTTTTAAGAAATTTGTACCCTTTTTAAATATTTTTAATATACCGAAGACAAATATGTTTATTACAAAGTATATTCTCAGTTAAATAATGAAATTTTATGACTAAAATTAATCTTAAAATAAACTCACAAAAAAAAAAGAAATTTTAAAAATAAAAAAAAAAAATAATAAATTATCATATTCCCCTACAGTTTAGATTGAGGTCTCAATAAGTAAAAAAAAAAAAGAAACTCTTTCCATGTTTTTTAAAATTTATTATATTAATTTTTATTATCCAATATTTCGACCAAAACTAAAAACTAATAAAATTCGCGAGTTTTTTAAATTTAAAAAAAATTGGAGATATTCAAATGTTTTTTTTTAATCAGTACATTATTGATCACTTTTTACGTAGACATTGTTTTATTTGATTGTAACATGATCAAAGTTTATTGACAAAACCATAATCACAGTGTTATTACCATAAGTCAAAGCACGTCTATTTACTTTTACTTTTTCTCTGCTCTTATATAAAAAGAAAAACAAGCACATGCTCAATCGCATAATAATTTGCCAGTATATATTTTCCCTTTGTGTAAATCTACTTCAATATAAAACATGAGCATACATAAGGAAACTAGTTGAACTTACTTTTGTGCTACATTTTATAATGTATAGTTTACTATTATTTTGCTATGAAATTCACATAAAAATGTGATACCGTTTGAACAAAAATTGAAAGATGTTTGCTTTATATTTACAGTTCTGCTAGTTTAATATGAAATACTTTACTATTTTACTTTACCAGAACCAGAAATAACGAATTCTTTATTTATGATCATGCACAGTGGGACCTTTTACAAAATAAATGGTAATAAACCTGGATCTTATAAACCGCTGGGCCGATCTTGATAAAACTTGGAACATCGATAGGGAAGGATGTAGGTTTTAAGATTATTGTTGGTGGAGCATGTCACTTTTACAAATATGAATCGATTTTATATATTGGTACATTTCTAAATTCTAAGAAAGTTAAAGAAAAACCATACCACGTTATCTCTTATTGTTAAAAAAAATCAAAACTTTAATTTCTAACTTTTGAATTTGACTCTTTTTGCATTTTGCCCTATAACTTTCGAAATAAAAATTCTAAAATTTAAATTCTTTATAATTTTTCAAATAAGACTAAAAAAGTTATACGGAATCGTTTCAAATACAAATGTCAATTATATTTTAAATCACAAAAAATAATGTAGAACAGTATGGGTGATTTTTCTTTATCTTTCCTAGTAGAATTCAGAAAAGCAAAAATACTTATATGTCACTTACTTGTCACTAAATTATATTTTTGGTATATTTAGGAACTGTAGAAAATTTCGTCAAAAATGCAACTTTTTGAAAAAAGAGGCCAACTGCTTCAGGTATTAAACTTTTACGAATTTTTTTATTTGATAAAAGCAAAATAATTTATAATAATTTTTATTATTGCAAAAATAAATATTTATTCATAAAAAATGTTAACTTCTCTACTTTGTAATAAGTCTTCACTCGGACTCCAGACTTACAAATAACCGTCGAACAAATTTAATTTTGTTGGACAAATTATTTTTAATTAGTTATAATTTGGAAATAAAACATTACGCCGAGGCACTGCTATGAGCCAAAGTAAAAATATAAATTAGGATAGAAGTACTTACCAAAACTACTTTAATTTAATTTTTAATTTAATTTAATTTTTCTAATCTAGTCCAAAAAGATTAGGCATTTGGTGTTTTAAATAGTTGTTCATAAACTTTGTATCAGTTTAATTTATAAATTCTTCGGCGTCTATTTTGCATCACTATATTGTGAAAAAATTTCAAAATAATTCATTTCTTCATTGGAATTAATATACTTGGATTCTCGTCATTTAGCATTTAGTCTTAGAAAGTCGCCATTTATTTCCGTTTTAAAAAAGGGGCCAGAAAATTGGACAGGTGGTACTTGAAAAGGGGGCGATTGGCGACTAAAGTCGTAAAACAATAGCACTGAACCTAAGCTTTAATAGAAAAGTTACTTTTTCCAATAGTCTTCAGAAGTTGAGTAATTGGAAGTGAAATTCTGCTGTTCCTACCTACATTCTTCTCACCACAGCATAAATAATAAATTGTTAACATTTCTAAGGTTCAACATATTTAAAATATGGATTGTGTAATATTAATAATAATGTAATTAGTATGATATAATTAGTATAAAAAAAATATATTTTAAGTACTTTAATGCATGGAGTATTAATTTTATTGTCGATTCTTAAAATTTGGAGAAATTTTTAATATTCGTAAAATAAATTCTTTTAAACTCATATTTTGGTAATCCCAACTAAGTTTGAGAACTATTTTATCTATTTCGAGTAATTTTTAAAGCGATATTGTATAATTTATTAATTTATGTCAATAATTTTAAGTAAAAATATATATGCGGGATGTAATAGTACAGAATAAACAACCGTACAGGGGTTGGTGCTACTTTAGAAAGGATAACACTGGACCCCACAAAAGTCCCAAGTTACACCAAAATTAACAATATATTTAAATTTTTTAAGTTTATTTTGGTAAATGTATTAAATAGTATTATATTTTAGAAAACTTCTCAGCAATATAAATTATTTCGATTGGATGCGAAAATGAAAAAACCTTTTATTTATTTCTTATTTATTTTTAAAATTTTTGCAATATACATGAGAAAGTAAAGTCCTCCAGAATTGAAAATCCAAAGTTAGAACTATTTTCGTTCTGAATATTGCTGATTTTATCAAGAAATTTTATCATATAATATATTAATTTAAAACGTCATAGTGCACATTGGATAAGGGCGATTTTTTGTAATTATATGGGCATTTTTTTCATTTTTTTGGTTTATTTTTGTTTGGTCGATTTTGCTTTGGGTTATTTTGCTGGTAGCCGGATGCGTTATACGTAATGGAAATCGCCTATAAGTTATCTTCTGCTTAACCGATTTTAATGAAACTTATATCATTGGATAGCCCATGGCTATATCTTGCGCTTAAACTGGACTAAATTGTTTTGATATTTATCAAGTATAAATTTATTACAAAACTTCTTTGTTCTCATTTAACTGACCGTCCCCTTTTCTTATCCTTAAAAAAATAAAGCATTATATTCTTTTCCGTATACCAAATTCAATTTTCTTATACTGAAAAATAATGGAGTTATTGATTTTTGGACCGAATTTACCACCGTGCACTGTGCAATATCAGCACATTTAAAAGTTTTTTAGGGAAATATATAATAAAACTATCTAAGATTATGGAGTACATATATCGTGTGAAGTAAGCAAGAATGCTCAAAAAGTTCGAGTGCGGAAATACTATTGGATATTATTTAGGACTTATACGTTTCATGCCGTTGAGAGTGTAAAGCTCAATTCCGATAAATCATAGCACATTTTAATATCCAACTAAATGTTAAGGTTGACTAAAAACTTATCTAACAACAACTTTATTAACCAATAAAATTACTTTATCTGGGAATTGTGAAGGCTTTACGTAATTGAAAAATAAAAAAACAAATACACACCCAGATAATAGCAATATAATTGGCATAATTCGGTCGTAAGTGGGAACCGGCAACTAAGTTCATCGAATTTTCATAGACTAGTGCAATAGTGTTTTACATATATTTACTTCGTTCTGCGAATGTCAAGTGAAATTCTAAGACTTCTAATAATTGTATAAATAAATACACATACATATAAATATAAACTGAAGGAAGTTGGAAAAGCTGTGTTTTAATTTTATTCTGGAAAAGAATGGTAGAAGAAGACCGTAAAACTACATTTGAACAAAACAAGCATAGTATAAAAAGATTTGTAAAAATTGTAATAGTTCTAAATTTTACAAAAAAAATTTTTTTTTTGATTGTAAAAATTTTATCACAATTTTTATTTTTATATATTTTTAATGACATTCGAATGACAAGCATATGCTTAATATAAAATTGACTTCTTTCAAACTATGCAGAAGTTAAACTTATATTACCACAAAAAAGAAATAGAATTCAATTGTCATGTTCCTGCATTTAACAACATAAGCGTGTGTCTTTTGTTAATCCAATTTTCAAATTAAAATTCAATTTTGTCACATACGTTCACTAGTATATTAAAATTTACCCATATTCTGCATATATTTTTGTTATCTGTATTATTTGAAAATATTAATGGTGTTAGTGTTAGTTCTGCAAAAACATAACCGCAGAATATAAATGGGAAAACTACCAAATACTAAAGCAATATTAAAACGGCAGTGATAACACTTGAAATCTGTTATTTGTTTAAATTTCGTTGTAGTGTTAAAAATATCAAACACGTCTGAAAGAAACTTAAAAGAAAAAATCCATGTGACAATTTCCCAAAATATTTTTCACATATGAAAATATCGATATATGCATCAAACTTCAGCCCAGTTTTTGTTTCTCCAGGATGTAAAATTTTCTCCCAAACGGACTTCATAGTTTCGAAAAATATAAAACTTAAAGAAAAGAAATATATTTAAGAAAATTATATGAACGCTATATGGAAGTCAAATAGAAGCTATGAATTTCTGCAATATAACGAAAGTTTTATATATATATATGTATATATATATATATATGAATTTATATGAACCCTATATGGACGCCAAATCGAAGCTATGAATTTCTGCAATATAACGAAAGTTTTTACTTAAATGTTCAAACATAATATTTAAAGAAAATATAATGTATAAAATTACATAATTAAATAATAAATATGCTATTAAAGAGCTACATTTTTAAAAAGATCTTTTCTTAATTTTTTGAGCTATATATATATATATATATATATATATATCATTTAACTGTTGCGAAGAATATATCGACCAGAAATAAATATCAAATGTATATGTATATATATATATGTATATATATATATATATATATATATTCTTGTATAGCAGGTATTCGCCGCTTTCATTTGATTCATTTCGGGTCGAAATATTCTTTCAATAGGAAATCTGACATCCTGGGAATAACTGGATACACAGTTTTACCCGTATAACGATCTGATTACTGCAGGCTGATATATATTTATATATGAAGAATAAAAGATTTCATTTTCAAAAGGATATTTTCTTAAACTTTCGTGCTGAAAAATTTTGAGAGGAATAGCATTATATTGCAGAGATTCTCTTACTAAAACATCTCTACTATATGTCTTAACATTTTTCATTAAAAATATTTTAGAAATGATTCCTTATTTTTTCATTTTTTAATATTTTCCAAAATATTTTCAACTATAGCATTTAAACTTGCTTTATTTCAAACTATTTGAAATTATTTTTGCAACCCTCACATACTCAGCATGTAAATTTTTTTAAGGATAAAAACATATTCAAAAAACTAAATATTGATATGCTAACAAGATCTTTTTTATTATCTTAAGCAAATGAAAGATGTAAATTTTTTTATTCTTGCATGTATATATTTGAATAAATTGCTTAAAATATTTTTTTTTTTTTTTATCATCAAAACAAAATACTTTGTGTTACCAATTTTATTGAAAACCATATCAATAAAAAATTTACACGCACAAAAATAAAACCTGAAACAAAGAACACAAAATTGTATGACCACTAGGTAATTTGAGTTGTATAGTATTTTATTCCCATCTGAATGCGTGTAGTTTTAACAGAAAACTTTTTGTACTTATTAGAATTTAACAATTATGAATATTTATAGCATTTTACCAAATTGTTAAGAACTTGTTATTATTAAGTCATCCTTTATTAAAGATAGAAGTAGTATATATACAAAAATTTTGAAACACTTTAAGGCTGATTTTAAGTGCCTTACATTTCTAAATTTTTTGTGTACTTTAAAAAATAACTATGAAATCTAAAATTTTAAGTCATTCACCAAAATTCGCTTGAAACCATTAATAACCTTTTTAAGTTACACTTTATAATATATTTAAGATACAATACATAATATACTAGATGTGATACAATAAAATATATTAAACTTCATATCATCATCAAATCACATCAACACCACTAGAATTGACATCTCATAAACCAAGATATTTACGGCATTCACTAAACTTCTTGTACCAATATGATTTATTTGTACATAAATATTTTGGCACCAACTCTCCATAGTATTTATCGAGCTTTTCCTTGGTTTGATTGACGTTTTTTTTTTTTTCGAAAAAAATAATGTTTAATGAGCACTCGAAATTCACTTTTTTCCACTTTTAGAAAAATACACGAGGTTGTATGTTTGAACAGCTGTTAAACGCAAAGTAAATGACAACACTGGCTCAAAATTTGACAGTAGTCTATTAACAGGTGGTACTTGAAGGGAATAGTGTTGCATTTCATATAAATATGGGGGAAGTTCGAAAAGTCATGGACTTATTGATCCGCCCTCGTATATTGAAGAAACTGGCTTGTGTTTTAGGAAAAAAAATATATTTTTATGTGAGCTTTTACGCATGGTTTTACGATGTTAAGATCTATATGCATACTTACATACATACATACATACATACATACATACATACATACAAGATGTAAAAGTTTCCTTTATTATATTATTTATCTCTAGATTGGTTGAGTGATAATTTTGCTATGTACTTATTACATCTTCCACAAGATTGTCTGGTGGTATTTTTTGGTTTCACCTAGATGATTATCTAGCAATATTGTCTATTTTTCTTCCAAGCGTATTGATTTATTATAGCTTAGAAGCAATGTCTGTGATGCACAATCTGTCCCGATACATAGTGTCACATAATGTGACTAACATTTATCCAAATTAGTAGGACAAAAATACGAAAATAAAAACTTTTTAACTCAGGTAGTTTTTTTTTATCATTTACTAGTAGATATATTATGGAAAATACGCTTGGAATATTGGAAAGTATCTATATGGATTTTATGGATTTTAAAATTTGCTACTGTTAAAAATATTTTAATTTTATATATATATTTTAATTTATATATATATATATATATATATATATATATATATATATATATATATTCTACCCATCCATTTTTGGGGGGAATGATTATGGCCTTGTCTACTAACAGATTATAAAATTTCAGTATAATATCTCTAAAACTGATTTATGTCGTTCTAAAACTGCCAAACGTGACAATACGATTATTGCGGCAACAAGTTATTTCTTTTAAGCAGTATGAATTCGAATAACTTTGCTTGCATTGTATGATATTTTCGATGTTTGATGGTATTAGAGTAGGATATTTCAGGGTTTAAGAACAAAATTTTAAAAATTTACTTTAAACTAAAAATTGCGGTTTTATAAATTTTGTGAAAAATTGGGTTTCTATATATTTTATTTCCCCATATTATACGTAAACATATTTTATTTAAGTTTGTTACAAAGAAATTCCTTTTAATATTGCAATGCTTTTTTAACCAAAATAAATATCTTTTTGTCCGTAAAATTTTTTCTTTCGAATTTTTTTGTTGCGCCTCTAAATTTTGTTGAAACATTACTAGCACTTATCATGCGAATGTGCCCCGTGAATGGATGAAATAAAAAGTCTGGATCTGGAAACAATCTCTGAGCCGATTAAACAAAATAATGTTTATTTATTTTGTTTATTTATAGAACTCGCAAAACCCAGTAGGAAATATAATCCAAATGAAAAGAAATAAGAAATAAATTTTTTTCAATTTATTTATTTCATATTTAATATGTTACATCTCAGTTTTACATAATTAATTGTGAAGAGTTTAAGGTTAGTATCTTTTTCTACTTAATTATAATATATTTCGATATTATATATATATTATTATATATATATATATATATTATATATATATATATATATATATATATATATATATATTATATATATATATATATATATATATATATATATATATATATATTGACAAAATTATATTGGAGGTAAAAATTTAGCAAAAACCTATTTGAGCCTCTTTTTTATTTTATTTATATTTTTTTTCCTTTTCTTAATTTTATAAAAACACTTATTCTAAATCTTAACTACGTAAGTTGAGCTAGCTCATTAATATGATTATAAGAAGAGTTTTGGCACCTTGTATTAAAATTTTCATTTAGTCTTGAAAGTCTATCTTTAACTAATTCTATATCTGCAAGAGAATGGAGGCGAGCTGTTGAATAAAACCATGGAAGGTTAAATATTAGTTTTAATAATTTATTCTGTGATATTTGTAACTTGTTTAAGTGACAGTTAGCACTGTTCGACCAAACAGGAGCTGCGAGTAAATAACGGCGTGAAATATTGATTTCAGTATTAACATTTTATTGCTAATGCTTAAAGCAGAATTTCTATTTATAAAAGGGTATAGCATGCGTGTTAGTACATTTACTTTATTTATTATATAATAAATGTGGTCTTTGAATTTCATTTTGGAGTCCAGTATCACTCCAAGATATTTAACTTTATCTTCCCATTGAATAGAGCAATTATTAAACATAATGTTGCTTTGAGGTAAAAAACATGCTTTACGCTTTCTGGAAAAATATATTGCTTGTATTTTGTCAGAATTCAACATTATTTTCCACTTGTTCAAATAACATTGTAATTCTCTTAAAGCTCTCTGCAGGTTAGTTGATACATCTATCGAGAGTATTTCGGAGCTGAGCACCGCTGTGACATCTGCAAAGACTGACACAGTGCAGTAATCTAATTGGGGGAGGTCTGAAGTGTACAAGTTAAAAAGAATTGGAGACAAACAAGCGCCTTGCGGATAACCTGCTGCAATAGAATACGAATTAGAATAAGTCGAACCAATATAGACTTTGAAGGAGCGTGATTTAAGAAAGCTTTGAACTATCTTTATAAGTTGCATGGGAAATCCAAAATTTATCATTTTAAAAATCAGGCCGTCATGCCATACTGAGTCAAATGCAGCTTTGACATCTAGTAATAGCATACCAGTTGATTTTTGAGCATTAAAATTCTCTTTAACCAAGTTTCTTATTCTAATCAGTGGATGGGCAGTATTGTGTTCTCGGCGAAAGCAAAATTGCTGAGGAGGGATTATGTTATTTATTTCCAAAAAGTTCACTAACTTCTCTTTTATAATTTTTTCAAGAATTTTACTAAAAGAGGATAGTAGGCTGATAGGTCGGTACGATGAAGGAATATCAGGTGGTTTTTTTGCTTTTTTTATAGGAATAACTTTGGATTAATTAAACTCATTAGGAAAATAACAGATTTTTAAACACCCATTGATTATAATAGTCAAGAACTTAAGAGCTTTGCTTGAAAGCCTTTTCAAACAAACATTATTGATCCCATCGATTCCAGGGGATTTTTTACTTTTTAATGATTTAACAATTGCAGAGACTTCTGAAATGTTGGTTAGTAATTACAAAATACACTGCATATTCAGTTAGCGTCGATCCTTGGGAAATCCATTCTTACATTTGTTTTCAATGATTGTAATTTGTAATTTGCTGGTTTATTTTTTTACAGCAGAAGTCCAAAGAAATCTAGAACACAATTTTTTCACAAGGCTAAAATACAAAACTTTCTACACACAGGTAACCTTAATTCCAAAAATTCTATATTAATTTATTTTTCTTAAATATTTTTCGTTTTATTTTGAATAACTTTAAAAATTCCCTTGTTTGCGATTCGGCACCAATCTTTGGCAGCTTGGTGATCCTACCCTAACAAGTTGTTTTTGATATTGTGAATATTTTCTTATTTTTTATATCCTGGCTAATGTTTGAAAAGTTAGTTTATATTTTTTGTAAAATCTTTCGAATTATTTTTAAAATTTGAAAAAGGATTTATAGACCTTTTTTAACCCGCTCTAAGAGGGGTAAAATTTCCGCCTAATTCGAATTTGTTTCTAAAATTATTTAGTCGACATTCCAGTCTAAATACGTATGTATATCATTAATCTTATACTAAATGAGTTAGTGTATAGGTAAATTTACTGATGCGGAAGTGCAACAGCGGTTTAAAATGGATTAAGGACTAAAATCAGAATCAGAAAGTTAAACATTTTTGATAATATCCCGTGCATAAAATTTATAATTTTCAAAGTTCGGATGAAAATTATAAATTTATTGTAATTAGAATTAGAATAAAATTTGATAAGTAAACTATTTATTTAATAAAATTTGCAGAAAACTTCAATAATGTATTTCCTTCATGCATTTATATATCTCTAAACGATATTTATTATAATAAACATAAGTATGTAAGTATGAAGGAAAAACAATTTCAATGTATGTTTTGGCAAACAATGTTGTTTTATTGAATAGTAATGGTAAACTTTTTCATCATTTTAGCAAATGCAATATATTATGTGAGTAATAAGTATTTTATATTTATTAATAGTGATAACATATGGATCTCATAGGAAAAATATTATTTTTAATCCAATTTGAAATGATACAACATATGAATATTATATTTTGTTTGCGAAGTAAAAGGAGATACGTGAATAAGCTTGTTTTAAGTGTGTAAATATTATAAAATGAAAACTCAATAGTCTTTCCTTTAATCGCCCATAAAGTTTTATATCCTTTACAAAATATAATACTTTATTAATACAAAATTCAATCCCATGACGCCTTCAAGATATCCTAACACAAAGTTTTTCTTGCAGCAATTGAGTATTTTAAATTGGCTTAATTTAACTACTTTTGCAATATAACACACAAACTGAAAACAATCATATCAATTTTTCCAATGAATCCTTTTTTCTATAGTTAATACGACATATTGGCATTACTTTAGTTTACCCTTTATTTGTTTTCTAGATTTTTTATTTTGCAATATAACACTTTGAGATTTCTTGTTTGCGAAAAACCATTATTTTGTTTTTATTAAAAACCATTATTGTTCAATACTACATATCAAATGAATTTTCTGTACTGTATACAGTTACAGCATGCATGTGCTTCGATTTAAACAAAAATATAATCAATACAACTATATGGTTTGTTAAAAATATTTTTTGGAAAAAATATGATGGTTTGTAATACTATTATAAAAAAAATTCCTTTTAAGTATATTGAACTTTTGTACAGAAAAGCAAATAAGTATATACAAATATAAAGAATATAACAGAGACAAACTTTTAACGATTGTCATGAAATTAAGCAAAATAAATATTCAAAACTTTAAATAAAGAATTCTAAACAGAACAGATGTCTTTTATTTTCCAAAAAAAAAAAAAAAAAAAAAAAAAATAGCACATTTATATATATAATTTGTTAATTGAACATGAATCAGTTTAATATTAAGTAAGGTGCTATTTTTAATATGAAAGTTCTTTTCAATCAATTCATGAATTTACCAATTCGCTTGTAGCTTTTAAAAATATTTGCTAAGGATTAAACACAATGATTTCTTATCAACCGAAAACATAATCTGCTAGAAATTTGTGAAATTCTTCAACTAAATTATTGTTAAAATTATAAAAATTCGATATCACTTTAGCATTTTTGTAGAAAAAATTTATAGCTCTCAAAAAATATGATTTTCGATAAATAGTGTACACAATTTTTAACTTTAAAAAAAAAAAAAAAAAAACACAATATGTAATGGACACATGTCGAATAATGCGTAATCAGCAAAAAGGTTTTTAAAATTAGTTCTCATTTTTGAGAAATTAAGATTTTATTAAAACTTTCTACGACTTTTTTTTTAAATACTATTTTATTAAAGTTTGAATATTTTAGTAAATTTCTTCGTAATTTAGATTTTACTCTTATTCAGTACTATTGATATTAATTTAACCCTTTAGTAACAAAGGTAATACTTTGGGATCACCGGTCCCAAATAAATGGTTACTTAAGAAAATAAATGTCATAAAAATATTAAAAACTATAAATTCGTGTAAAATAGCAACTAAACATTGAAGACTTTATTTTGTTCTATTGTGTCCACGGTTTTAAAAGAATTTTTTATATTTTTCTTAAATTCATTGTTAGGTATAATATATGATTCTATATAACTTATTTACAAAAATTGCGGATTTAATCTTTTGAGAACATAATGTACAAAATTTACTCTATTGCTTTTAAAGGGTTAATTATCTGTAATTTTCAATAGTATCAAAATAGACCTCACTATTGTTGAAAAATATCAGAAATATATACAACTTCATGTTTAAATAATGACAATATGACAAAAAATGTTAATAATGTCTTGATATTTTGCGAATGAAAACAGCTGTAAGAATTATATAAGTGCATGTTCCAAGCGTTAATATGTCTCTATAATATTTTGAAGTTAATTTTATTATAACAAAGATTTTTATAATGCTGATGAAAGGAATCTGTAGTTTTAGAGATGTTTAAAAAATTGTCCAGGTCACGTAAATTGAAATATTCAAACGTAGTGTTTTGGGAATCATATAAGAATATACTAATCCTCATTTCCAGAGAGCCATATTTGCAACTTGTTTTCATAAGACACTTCAATGTACATATGTGTTTGTATCTGGATACATCTGGCATAACCCAGCAAAAACTTTTTGGTTTTCTGTAATAACAACTACTTATTAAAGTAGTTTCTTGTTAATGAGGCGTCATTATTATTTGCCTACTCTGTATTACGTTAATAAGTACTCAATAGTATAATAGCACAGTAATACTGCAATCACGTGGATGAATTGGCTAGAGCGTCGGATTAATAACCAGAAGGTTGTTGGTTCAACCCCATTCTGAAGCTGTTAGTTTTTTATAACAAAACTAGCTGACCCGAGCCGCGTTGCTGGCCCTAAGCAAACATTAGTGTTGTATTACTGAACGATTTAAATTGATATTTTAACGAAATTTACGACCTTTAAATAAAAATCTAAGGAATACCTATTATAAAGTGTTTTTTACAGAAGAATTTAAATATGATGTAGATGTTGGCTCAATCAAAAAATATACGCATGTATTTAAGGCAAATTTGAATTTATATTTATTTATTACTTCATCTTAAGATTAGCGGATAGACAATGTCTTTCTTTTTTATTTACTAAAAACGTATACATTTTTTGACGTGCCAGTTCAGGAGCAAGTCACTTAGAACTGGCCGATTGAAAAACATAAAATTTCGAAAATTAAGCCAGAAACAGTCTGCTTTATTCATGACGCGTGCATTTTAGATACATGTACTTTATTTAAAGGAGATCAGTGCATTAAAAGACGTGAATAAAAAATAAAGTAATTAGTAGTAATATTAGTTGAAGATAGTGAATTGGTTTAGATCCGGTCGATTTTTGTGTGCATTTTCCATCATTGAATCACTTTGTGATAAACAATATTTTTTGTTTTATTGTTAGGTGCAAAAACTATCAAAGCGGATGGTTTTCTGACACGGGAACATGCGACATACAGTTGACCATGAGAAAAACATTCATTTTCAAGATTCAGGCCACAAACACTCAATGATTTGCCTTGTGACTTATTAATTGTCATGGTAAATGCAAGCCGAATTGGAAATTGGACTCGCTTAAACTCGAATGGCATATCGGTTGGGATCATTGGAATTCTCCTTTTAGTATTCTTGCGTGAATCACATTGCTCATGAGTTTTGTGACAGCTAAGCGCGTTCCGTTGCATAATTTTGGTTGATTGAGATTACGAAGCATGATGACAACTGAACCAACTTTCAATTGCAAATTGTGCGGTGGTAAGCCAGGCACATCCAATGAATTCAAAAACTCAGTTGGATAGTTGGTTGCTTCGTCTACATTTGTTGCACAGTCAAAAGATTTGAAGGAATGCAGTGGACCAACGAATTGATTTTGAATTGTGGAGTTTAAGTGATCTACATTCTTGTTCTTTGGCGCTAAAATTGCTCTTTCACTCAACCAATCGTAGTTTTTATGGTTAGCATTGATGTTCGGAAACACTTTGGTAATGAGCTCCTCTTTCGTTGAGACGAAATCGCAAAAATTCGGTGGAAAAGAAATCAATCCATTTGATGCATCGACGGGAACATGACCATTACCAATAGTAAGTAATTGATTTGAGAAGTTTTTGGCAGATGGATCGTTTTGCAATGCAACTCGCATGTTTATTGACAGTTGAAGTTTCTCCACATAACGCCATAGTGTTGATGATTTGAGGCAAGCATTTATCTCATCAGCAGCGGTTGAACGTGGTAATACTGGAAGCGTTTGCCGAAAATCGCCTGAGAGCAAAATCAATGCACCGCCAAAACGTCTTTCGTCATTACGCAGATCTTTCAAAGTGCGATTCAGAGCTTCTAACGCACGTTTATGCGACATTGTGCATTCATCCCAGATTATGATTTTGCTTCCTACCAAAACTTTGGCCATTGCTGAATGTTTCGCTATGTTACATGTTGGTTCTTCAACTGCTTGAAGGTTTAATGGCAGTTTCAATGCCGAATGCGCAGTTCGGCAACCTTCCAGCAACGTTGCCGCTATTCCAGAAGAAGCAACTGCTACAGCAATTTCTGATCTCGCACGAACTGTAGCCAAAATCAATGAAATAAGAAATGTCTTGCCAGTGCCACCAGGCGCATCGAGAAAAAATATGCCAGCTCTTCCATTATCAATTGCGTTAATAACAGTATCGTACACTTCTTTTTGTTGGAGATTCAATAAAGGTACATTCGTTTGAACCAATTGGCTTAATGCATTTGTGTCGTATTTACGTTCACGCTGCAATTCTCGTTCGAAAGTGTCGGTTTGTCGACGATCTGGCGATGGCATTCCTAACCTGACTAACAAACTGCCGCACATGAGGTAACACATATCTTCTATCAAAACCAAAGCCTGGTTGTGCATCTCTTCATTCATCTCAAGATAGGGATTCTCTGAATGGACACGAACACGATGCAAAATATCTTCTGACATGTCATCCTTGTACTTGTCCCACAATTCACGCGGATTCGATGGGAAACATGTGGCAACAATGATCGCAAATAATGTGCGTATTTGACTTGGAGATGCAGAGAAAGTTGTTTCAGCCATTGTCGTGTCCCAATGGGTATCGCTCTCAAGCAAATTAAGCTCTTGACATGCAGCACGAAATGTTGGCAATACTACACCATTAACAGTGCGAAGGGACTCAAATGATGTCGGCCCGCGAACATTCAACAGCAATAGTCGCAAGTAAAAGCACTCATCATTTTTCGGATGAACTGTATAAATACGGCCAAGAGCTTTAGTAGAGCGCACATCCGGATGACCAGGAACTACATTGCCTTGTTTTCGACGTTGAAATTTTTTCGATGAAGCATTCCAAGTGTAATAACACGGCATCTCCGAGTAAAATAACGTACGTGCAAACGGATCAGTTTGACAAATCGAGAAGAAACTGGTCAATGTGGTCGCTGGTGGGTTTTGAGCACGTTGAGCAGCATTTGCTGCAGTGAAATAAACTCGTTGACCGTTCTCCAGATGCACTGCCAAATGTGTTACAGTCGGATAGCGTTCATGAATGGGAAATGAAAATATACGCCAAATCGCCTCATTGCAGCTTATATATCGACCAACTTTATAGCGCGTGATTTCATCATTAGGGTCTGGCGCTTGAAGACCAAAAGCCGCCATGTCACTACCTTTCGTCACATATTTGCAGATGTATTTGATGGACTTCACTGAATTACAATACTCTACGTTGCAATGCGCCTTAAATGTTTTGGAAAGAAGTGGCGAATATGGAACAACCCAGGAGTTGTCGACCACGAAATCATTTCCTTTTACTTTAACTGTAATTGTTCTACCCCCATCATTAGGCGATCGGCGCCGATACTGTGGATAACCATCGTTGCCAGTTATTGTCTCACCACTCAAACTTCGTGGATAACACTTGGAACACTTGCCATCGACCATGCACGGTGACTGTAGGTTAATGGCGCCACACGGACCATGTGTCATGTTTGTGATTATGATATCATGCAGGTCTGGATCGGTTTCGGGATCAGGGATCTCGGCACATATGATTTCATCAATTTGATCTGGTTGGATTCGTTCGACTAACCAAATGAGAATGTGCGCATGCGGCAAGCCTCTTTTTTGCCATTCAATTGAATACATCCAACATTGAGTATCCCCAAAGACCCGATGCTTAACAATAAAGTCCATCAGCGACCGGATTTTTTGCCTGAATACACGTGCGGTAATATCATGCCGATCACTTGATGTTTGGCCAGGAAACAGCAGTTGAACAATTTCTATCCATTTTGGGTTGCACGTAAAGGTGATGAACAGGTCTGGACGGCCGTAATGACGTACATATGTCATTGCATCTTGTGCATATTCATGCATATGACGCGGGCTACCAACAAACGTCGCCGGTAAAATAGTCAACCTACCAATATCAGACACATTTCCTTCGGTACGAATTGCATCGCGTAAATGAATGTACTCTTCCGTACGTAGTTTGGTTTGATTTAATCTGATAAAGAGGAGGCGCTCCGTTTCAATTTTGGCATACATATCGACACATAATTGCTGAAACAACCGGCGAAACCTAAGCAAATAGTTGTGTTCATTTTGGCGAATCATTAAACGGTACGCGTAAAAATTCATTGCGCTGATTTTCTTGGAGGTTTCTTCACCTAATATCATATTAGTGACATTAGTGTCACATTAAAATGAAAACTATAATTATAATACTGACCTATGGATGGATTTATCATTTTGATGTTGATATAATAACCATCGTCTCCTTGCCAAAACATCAGTGGGTATTGCAATGCATCATATGAACGATGTGTTTCTGATATTCGTTGCAATTGCCCAGAGTCCCGACGTGTGAGCACAATATCGCGTGATTCCCGATTTTCGCCGACAATTACAACTGCAACCTCATCTATTGTTGGAGCGTTAAATTGGCGTTCATGAGTTCCAGCAGGTCGTTTATCTGCTCTAATGATAAGTTTATAGTCATCACTTGGCATGCGATCCAACGCAGTTTTAAATAACCGAACCAATGCATGACGTTCATGAAGAATCTGCTGCAGATCTCGAAGAATTCCTCTTTTTATTGCTGTATTGATTGTTTGGCGCTGATCAAGTTGATTTTGCAAATTGCCTATGAAGTAGATTTGGAGGAATTTATGTTGTGCGTCTTCTTGCGGTAGCAATGATCCAATTCGATGGTGAATTTGGCCTTGGATCTGTTGGGTCGATTATAAAATAAGATTCAATGATTTTTTAAGAAAAGAAATAAATGAACTACTTTATTACTTTAAATGTGGGATTATATCCGCGTTCATCAATAACATCTGCTCCAAATGAAGTCATTTGAAAGCATCCGTTATATTTCTGCGTATTTGATAGAAAATGACGTGATTCTGGTGTTTCACCACAGAGCAAACTATGTAATGGCTCTGGTGGTAAGGGCAATGATGGTAATTTAACCTTGCCACTGAGACAGCATAATCCAGGCGTTTCTCCAGTGAACTTCAATGCACCGCAATGGTTGCACACAACCTCCATTGCGGAAATTTGAACGGAAGGATGAGAGCTGTAGTCGAAATTGCAGTTGTAATGGAACGCTGCTTGATTCAAATCAGAACTTGAAGCAATTCTTCTTATGCGTTGATTTAAATTATCAAGTTGTTGAATTGCTACATTTGCTCGACGATTTCTCATTGCTAACCGAGCCGTTTCATTTCTCGCCTGCCTTTCTTCCTGCGTTTGTGATGTACGAAGTCGGGCCACACTAATACGGCGCTGTTCTCGTGCGATTTCTCGTTCATATATATTCAATTGATTGACGATATTACGATAAGTACTTGCATTACGTGTTCGACGCGAAATATTAGATCTCCGGGGTCGCGGCATTGTGAATAACACTTAATATCGAATGCCAAAAATACAACAAATGGTTTTAAATATCACAACCTCACTAAATGATGAGCTTTACTTGGAACTTACCGTTTGGAAATAGAATTCTACACCACCACCAGAAAACAAATTGCACAAAAAAGTAAGCGTTTCGATAGAAACAGAAACAGTAATTGTTATAATTTGTATTAAAAAAAATATTTTTAATGATTATTAAGGCAAAGAAATTATGACAAAAAAGAGTTTTAATTATTAGAGATAGTTATTGTTGAACTTTATATTTATAGTGAAAATGTTTCTTACATTAGGTTTGAGTTCATTTAATAATTACAAAGAATACTATTGTAGAAATTCTTGGAACAATTGGCAAACTGGAATGCATTTTTTACCCAGCCAAGGGCGTCATCAGCAATTTTTATTGTCCACGATCTGTCTGTAAACATCATCTATTTAACTCACCGTTTTATGAGAAATAGATGTCGAGAATTGTCATATTTCTTATTTTTAACATGTTGTTGTAAGTGAGAATTATTCTTTTTCTGGCCGGTGACCGGTCCGTCATCAAAATCGGTCCAGTCGTATAGTTTTCTTTGCAATTTTTTTTATGGCGGATTTTTCGCGAATTTTTTTTCGTATTATCCTTTTCTGGCCGGTGACCGGTCCGAATTGGTGAGAATCATCAAAATCGGTCTAGTCGTTCTTGAGTTATAACAATAGTAACTAACATCACTTTCTTTTATATATATAGATGTCTAAAAAGATATTTTAAACTAAATAGAGTTTTTGTCGCTTGGGATGCTATGTGCGAGATGGTGTACTGAGTGAGACGTTAGTCAGTAAAAACGAATGGTTTTTGTGTGTCCAAGTTCGAGTCTCACTGACGGCAAAATTTTTTGGTTTTTTTTTTTATTTTTGTTTAGGTACATACTTTTCAGTACCCCTAGAGTCAAAAACTAACTACATGAATTTGTGGACAAGTCGAACAAAAATAACTAGTTATTCAGGCAAAAAATAAGTAGTTTATTTTTATTTCCAATTATACCTGCTAGCTTACCAGGAAAGCAAAGATTTTGCTGGGAAGTTACATGCATGTGTACTAAATATATGTATATTATATACTATATATTAAAGTTTAACATTAAAAGAATATTATTTTAAATTAAAAAGACGCTAAACCTTGAGAATTCTAAATTATATTTTTAGAATTAATTCTCCTTAATTTATGAAATTAATTTCAACATTAATTTTAAAATAACGTGGGTAAGCAGCATTACGGTTGGGCGAATTTTGTTGCCAATTGCCCGTGTTCCAATCACTCGGCCACTTTTTTGTCCCCCTTTTTAAAAGGAAACTAAATGGCCACGAAAATTAAGTATTTTGGAATATTATATTACTATATTATTTAGAGATTGTTTCACAATATAGTGATGTAATAAAATATCGCGGAGAATTTATAAATGAACTAAAACCGTTAGAAACTGAAGCTAATGATAAAGTTTATGAACAACTATTTAAAACATAAAATGCTGAATCTTTTTTGACTGGATTGAGACTGTTGAACACATTTAAGGTCAGCACTTGTGAATCCATGCTTTCGCCCTAAATTAGTTGGATGGTGATTTGAAAGACTGGAGTCCGAGTAAAGACCTCATACAAAAGTACAGAAGTTTAATTTCTAAAAAAAGAAAAAAATTATAACCCTATGGTGCATACCCAAAAAAATAACGTTAGTCAATACCAAGGATTTTTCGTTAATTTTTTACATAAAATTATATTTTTATTTTAATTATTTATTAGTATTATTTATATAGTTATAAGGATAAAAGCAAACTGGTAAATACATTTGGAAAAAAATTGTTTGAGTATGTTCACTGTAGCCATCTGAATGAAACTGCAAATCGCAAGTTTGATTTATATGATGCAGGAACGAACTCTATTCAAATTAGTTGAAAGTGGTTACTTATTATAGTCTAGCCCCAATACAAATCTTTCCCTTGAGCAGGGTTTCGACGCTCATAAATTTTTTAAATATTACATAATTCGGTACATATAAAAGTTTTGTATATGTTGAAAATCCCATTTCATTTTATAGAATAATTTTTATAAACATAAAATCCATAGTATCAAATTTTTATTAGGTTCGCTCTTCAAAAATCCATTGCTTCCATATAATGCCTCTTCCAAATATTATTATAAGGTGCATATATTAGTATTGGTAGACACTATGTTTTTGCAAATGTAAGATTCTATAAAGTATAAATTTTAACTCTGAACTTTACAACAAGACCTGATCCACAATCAAACACAGGTTTCGTATAGAAGATTCTAAAAAAATCGGTCAAGCTGGACTATAACGATTTTACATTCCTAAAGAATGTTTTCAGTGATATCATTGACTTGATCCACAACTGAGCACAAGTTAAAGCTCGAAAATCGTTCAAGCCCGGCTATAACTTTCTTGCAATCCAAAATAATATTTAAAGTGATGGCACAGGGTTTTGTGAAACTCGGAGCTACAATACACGAGTAGAAAATTTATGTGACCTGGCACGAATAATGGAAATAGTATCAATATCTTGAGTCTTTGGATGACATTTTAGAGTAAAAATGTTGGACATTTTTACACGACGTAAAAAAAACTGAAAAGAATTCATAAAAAACACATCGAATATTAAGGGATGTAAAAATGGCATGGAGGACGAAAAAATAACAATGGAGAAAGTCACAAAATAGTGATAGAAATACTTGAAAGTTGTCATATATTATCTTTTATTCCTCTTTCCTAAACTTCTAAATAACCTAGAAAGTTTAAAATTAGATTGCTTATGGAACTATTTTTTCTTAAAATTCTAACGGATTCTGCCTAATATGGACGCACTTATTCACTAGTTTAAACAAAACGAGATTTAAATTTAAACTTTCAATGAAGCTGAAGGCTATAAAAATAACAACTACTGCAAAAAAAAGTTAATTGTAGTGCAAAACACATAAAAAATATATTTGAGTAACTAGTCGGGTACCATGGGCATTGAGGTGTCAACTTTAAAGCCATTTTATATAAATTAATTAAGATGCATTTCTCATTCTGATTTCCGTAAGTAAACTAAATTTTTTTTATTCTAGATTCAATTTGGTTGTTACAAAAATACAATATATACAAAATCAATATTATAAACAAAATTAATATTTTTAATTCCACATATTGAACTTGATTGCTAAAAAAAGTGCAACGTAGGCAAATGTAAAATAATCAAAGTCAGTATTTCACAATTCCATACATTGAACGTGATTCCTAAACAAAGCTGCAAGTTAAGCAATTGTGGAATAAACCAAATCAATATTAAAGTTAATAAAAAGAATAATCAATAAAATGTAAAACCAGCAGAGAGCAGGTTTCATGTTTCCGAATAAATCATATAAATTAAATTATAAAAATTGCGCGTGTTAACCATTTCCCCTTTCAAGTGAAGGCCGTCCTCGGTCTTCTTAAGGATAGAATCTATTACCGACTTGAACTTAAACTGTTTCCTCTTATTTATCGAATAGGGATGTTCCAACACAGCACAGCAGAACAGTCGCAAGGACATTACATCCAACCACCAATATAGAGTAGGATTTTTTGTTCAATTCGTGCAACAAAGGCAGACACAGAATCTTCTTATAATCAGTGATATTAATTGAGGGAAATGTCATTGTTCCGGGTTTTCTTTTTAATACATTATTTTTATTTACGTACATTGACCCATTGATAGATACTTTATTCTTAAACACGACCAAGTGGGTGACATTTATAATCCTTTTTTCAATATTTAACTTCTGCGACTGTGTCGTTAACAATAACAACCCCATCATCCACTTCCGCCACTGGATCAAATTGGCTGTATTGGGTGATAGAGTGTACAGTACTTCCTAAAGCCAACTGCTGGGCGCAGGTTGCATTCTTTAATAGCTTTCAATATGTTGTTGATAATGCGGACTGACAGCTTTGTACCGGGAATGTGTGGTTATCGCACTCGTCCACTATGTTAGTATCGGTGAGCTGGATTGTTCTGTTGGAATGAGGGACTGGGAAGACACTAAATTTTTTGCAATTTCTGTTTTCGGATACTTAAACATAAAGTATAAAAATTCTTCATTTAACATTACCTTAACGCAAGATGTATCTATCAAATCGGATATGCTTATATTTGTGTATTTTGTGTATTGTTAATTAATGTAATCATTCTATTTCTGGCCAATAGGAATTTAAAAAGGTAGGCCGTGCAAATTGTTCTTTTATAGTATTCGTTAAGATTTCAATTTGGATCTGTATTTTCGTATTTATCTCGATCTGTCTATTATTGGAGTCTGCCAGCTGATTTTAATGCAGTTCCTATGAAATTAAGGCCTCTTGTTTGCCTATAATGGACGTTAGAGTTGACAGGAGTGTTGTAATATGCTGTGCATCTGATTCTAAAATTTTCCTAACATGTGTCTATGGAAACAACTCCATTATTCCGTTTGTCTCATTCGCGACTTCGTAGTAGGCAATAATGTTAGTTGCATGTCGAAGGTACCCATAATCCCTTTAAAACACAGTATCACCGTACAATACTGGATTTCAGTCAGAATGAGAGTAGTCTATTATTTTTGCCGAAACGGTGGACAGTAACAAAAGATATTGTAAAGCTACCCTAAGCGGTACAATGGAAGAAAGAAAGTATTAAACAAAAAGCAAAAAGAGTGAGAGAGAGAAAAAAAAATGAAATTAAACTAGTCTACCTTAAATTGCCCTTATGGACCACCCTCACTTTTATAAGGACCGTCATCCCCATGTAAGCTTCTATTGTAGCTTCCATATAAGGGAGTCAGTTAGTTTCCTAGCATCCCATTCTTTTTAACGAAAACCTTTTCTCCTACTTGAAGAACCCTATTCTGACGATATCTGTTAAAATGCTCTAATTGTGTAGCCTGTGTGTTGCTAATTTATTTATTTCCAATTTAAATTCGTGAGGAACGGAATGAATGTTCTATTGTAATCTATAGATGCTTGCAATATGAGTTCAACTGTGTCATAAAATTTGATCTCAAATTTTTCTGTGTAATGCTGGGGCGTTAATTATATGCACGTTGAATTGATTTTGCAAAATTGTCTTAATGGTCTCCGAATTCAAAGGTTTTTCATTATCGCAAAATATAACTTTAGTCTGGGGAAAACTATTCATCAATAGAAGAATAGGTCCCTTTTACATCTATGATTGTCTTAGACTGTACGACAACAAATTTAGAGAACTTATCTAGACAGGCCAAAAAATTCCTATCGTTAGAATAGATACCAATATGGAGAATCTGGCCGGCAGAAGATGTCATGGCGGTTGCCCCAATATATTTAGATTTTGCAAAAATTTTGCAATTGGCAACTATTTCTGTAGTTAGTTGGGTCATTTTTGGAAAATAGTTATCTAACAGGATCTGCCTTAAATTTTCTTGTGCTGCTCTGTGAGCCCTATTATGCTCTGTTGTTACTATCTCTCTTTGTTCATTCCTGTCAAATAAATCCATGACGCTTATCTGAATAACGAAATTTAGTTGCGGGGAAATTTTTTATCAGGTGGTGTTGAATATGCGCTACAATAGACAATTCACAATGAATTGCGTTTACAACGTTAGTATTTACCAAATCTTGAATCTTATTCAAGAGCTTGTGTCTATCAGAAAACTGTAAAATGTGTCTGGTCTAGTTACCAAAGAATAGAAAATTTCTATCAGATGGAAAACGTGCCTCTTCCATAATAATTTGGTTGTTAAAGTAGCTTAACGGTTTGTCAGTGGTTTCCACAGTATAAGTAAGTGACTGTTTACTTTGGCAGTGGCTACATTAGAATAATTCTTGTCTTCTATTACACGAATATGCCGTCGCGTTAATGCATCCGCAATATTATTTTCCTTTCTAACTTATAAATTATAGTTGCATTATGCTTATCGATAAAATACTTCAAACGTTTAATCTTTGTGTTAGTGTTCCTTTCTGAGATGGTAAATGTAAGTGGATGGTGGTTTGTAAAATTATTAAGCGTTTTTACACGAAGGGATTTTACAGCCCAGACGATTGTCAAAAGCTCCCTTTCATTTGTTGCAAAATGTAGTTCTTTCTCTGAGAGCACTCTAGAAATCATTGTAATAGGTTTTCCATTTTGAGACAATATAGCACCAAGCCGGAGGGATGACGGGATGATCGAAGAGATCGAAGGGATTTTGAAAGCCGGGATATATTAACATGACATCCTCTGTTAAAATTACTTTTAATTTATGAAAAGCCTTAATTCGTCTACTTGAAGATTGATTAAAATTTTCTTAGATAGTGTAGCGCGTATTTTGCCGTTTTCCCCTTTAATGGTTTTGCAATGCTAGCAAAATCTTTTACAAAACAACTATAACTGCTAGCCAAACGAATAATGAAGTAGGTACGGGGTAATTTCTAATTATATCAATTTTGGCTGGAGAAGTTTTAATACCTCCTCTTAATACAATGAAGCTAATGTACTCGACTTCTGCTTTAAAAAACTTAGAGTTTTCAATTGAGACCCTCATATTTGATTGAGCAGGTTCATAAGAACATAGTCTATATCCTTAACATGATCTTGTTCAGTCTCTGAAAAAATAATAACATTGTTTACGTAGACGTAACAACTCTTGCCGAATTTTTCCCTGATAACGTCATCATTTTGCCCTTTGGAACATACTTGGCGCATTTTTCAGACCAATTGGCAACCGAAAAAATTCATACTTTTCATTATCTAGTATGGTAAATTACTTTAAATCTAGTTTGGTAAATTACTTTGCCCTACCTAAGTTTGATAATATAACCGTTACATTCGGTATGGGGTATTTATCATCAATTGTTTTTTGATTGAGCTTCCGAAAGCATATTGCTAGATGTTTCTTCTTATTAGCCGAGTAGTCCACACCTCTTTCATCGATAATCCAGACTGGGCTGTTAAAGAGTAACCTTGAAAATCGAATAATGCCATCAGCTAAAAGCTGTTTTATTTCAATATTAACGAATTCAGCGACACCTGTAGGATATGAGTATAGCTTGGAATATACTGGTTCTTCGTCGTTAGTTAATTAGTGTTGTAAAGCAACGCTTCATTGGGATCTGCAAATACCTTTATTCTTTTTTAATAATTTTCCTAAATTCAGCTTCTACTGAAAAAGGTATATCTATTTTATATATCAATTCTTGTGTTGACTCTTTCCAGGAAATCTAAACTGATGATACCATCGATGATTTTAAGATAAAAAATGTTATATTCACATTAAATAAATTTATGTAACACTTCTGTTTTACAGGATCTTGGCAATGAACAGATTGAACTATGAAAGGTGTATTTACGGGATTTATGCCTTTAAGTTCTAGAAGTGGTTTAACATAATTTTTTGAAGCCCTCGTATCGATTAAAAAAATATTTTTTCCTGCTATAGTTTGCCATATGAATGGCAACAGGGAGTTTTCCCTAAAAAATTAATAAAGCCAGTAGTTCCGATCGTCTCATATTCAGCATCTTATATTATGCATCTCTGCCGCTTCATAATATAAATCATGCTCCTCCCTTACAGGAGTCTCCTGAGAAATGTTATTAATCCTCTGAAATTTTGTGCCTGAATTCCTATCGGATACAATCTGTCTTCCCGACTGATGTCATTGAGATGTTACTGCATTTCCACCATTGTACTGATTGGTTGGCTGTCTAAAGCGAGAGGAAGTCGGACCTATGTCCATAGATTAAGGTTGGTCTCGCCTACAATTCTGTTAATATGGTTGTACGTTCCTAACGTAATATGGGTTTTTTGTGTCATCAGTTGTTTTCTTTTCAAACGAAAAATTTTTATTTGCCTTGTTCTCTCCTCATTTCTGTTAGCAAATGTTGTTGCAAAAACATAAAGCTCACGGTTTGATTCAACCTCTTGACCCAAGGCTAGAGCTGTTGGAAGATCGGATGGGCATGAAGAAAAAAGCACATCGCATAGTGTTTTTTTTTTAGACCAGATAAGACAACGCGAATTACGTCTTATCTGTATTTCTCATTAAATGAAAAAAGCACATCGCATAGTGTTTTTTTTAGACCAGATATGAAAACGCGAATTACGTATTATCTGTATTTCTCATTAAATGTCAATCCTAAGGTTCTATCGTGTGTCATTAAAGTCTTGTTTGCCAATAATAATATCTTTCTTTCTACTTCATCATAAAATATCGTTACGGATATACCCCCTTGAATCAGTGCACTGTTCTCTTGTTCAATTAAATAAATTGGATGTTTGTCCGAATATGTAAGTTATAGCCTAGCTATTGTGGCCTAAAATTTCAGTACTGTATTGAAAGATGCCAACACGGTTTCGGCGGGCCCTTAATTTTATTCTGTATTATTGCCATTATTATTGCCTAATAGTGTTTTGAACTTCCGCCGTATTTCTCGAAAACTTTATAGGCAGTGTGAGCCACCTTCCTCCACGAGACAAAATTGTCTATATTTCCTTCAAATTCAGACAACGATTTTACTACATCTAAGTTTTAACTTCATATTATTGAGGAATATAATTTAGCTTCTTCATATGTTGTTATCTCTACATTTCCGGATGAAAGAGATACTATTTTTTCGTTAGTTATTCAAATTCAATTTTCTGAGCTTGAGTCGTAATGCGCACTGCATTTTCTAAAAGCCTGGTTATTTCCTCCTCACTCATATTTTTTTTTTTGATCCTCACCGATGGTCAGATTGATTATAAAATAAGTTACATAAATCCTCTGAGCTCATAGGCTCCAAAAATAAAAAATAACACTGCGTATCTTTTTTGTACCTAATTTAGAGTATTCTGATACTAGCGACTCACCCGGCGCCTTTTTATTTTAATTCTTAAGCATGGCTTTACACTTAACTTAATGAGCAATACATTTACTTTTTTTTTAAATTATTAGGTAACTCTTTATGATTATTGCATCTGTTGTCTTCGAGAATGTTAATGGCCGATGTTGGTATGGTGTTTTATTTCCAAAACAAATTTTCCCAAGTTTCGTCTCTTTATGATCGTTGCAGTTTTTGTCGTCGAGGGTATTGATGAATGATGTTGCTGTAGCTTTTTTTCTTTCCAAAACTTATTTTTCCTAATTAGGATTGTTGCACTTGTTGACTTTGAGAATGATATCTATAGCTAGTGTTGGTATGGCTTTTTTTCCTAAACAAATTTTTCCATATTTGCGGTAATGTCTCTTTATAATTATTTTAATTGTTATCCTCAAGGATGGTAATGATAATTTTTTCCAAATAAAAGTTATTTATAAAGTTAAACAAAGGGAAAATTCTATTTTTTTTTTGCTATTGGTCGAGGAGTTTGTAAGCTTTGGGCACCAATTAATTAAGATCAACTTCTCATTCTGAGTTCCGTAAGTAAACTAAACTTTATTTTATTCTTGATTCAATTTGGTTGTTACAAAAATGCAATATAAAAAAAACAATATTATAAACAAAATTAATAATAAGCAAAAGTGGAATAATCAAAATCAGTATTCCACAATTCCATACATTGAACTTGATTGCTAAACAAATCTGCAATAGAAGCAATTGCGGAATAAACAAAATCAATATTAAAGTTAAGTTAAAGCAGAAGGCAGGTTTCATGTTTCAGAATAAGTCATATAAATTAAATTATAAAAGCTAACATAATTGGAATTTCTCAGTTTGTAAACTTTAAGAACATCTTAATCGTGACGATCTGAAGTTTTTTCCTATATATTCATTACTAAAGTAATGCCAGCATTTTAAAATCAAAAAAGGTACCCGAATGTGTATCGTAGGGTTAAGCTTTCGTGAATTTTAATAACCCAAAATAGAATTCATGTTGCCTCATTTCTCTACTACTAATAACTACTTTTTTAATTATTATATATTGTTTGTTATAAATCCTTTATGTAATTTAAAATTTTATTATATGCCAGTTGATCTATTATATAAGAGTATGGTTACAATCAAAAACTTATTTAATAATTGTATATCCTACTTACAAACTTAACAACTTATCTATAAAAATCCATTATTAAAATATAAAGCTCTTATGTTTGAAATAGTATTATATGAAAGCGTAGAGGATACAATTATTATTATATGAGAAATTTCAACCGTCTTTTTTTTTTTTGCATATTAAATTTTTTTCTTTCCAAAACTTATTTTTTCTAATTTGCCGTAACGTCTCTTAGGATTGTTGCACTTGTTGTCTTTGAGAATATTGATAATTATATCTATAGCTAGTGTTGGTATGGCTTTTTTTCCTAAACAAATTTTTCCAGATTTGCGGTAATGTCTCTTTATAATTATTTTAATTTTTATCCTCAACGATGGTAATGATAATGTTTTCCAAATAAAATTTATAAATACTTCCTTTGTTTGGAAGTTAAAAAAAGGGAAAATTCTATTTTTTGTTTCTATTGGTCGAGGAGTTTGTAAGCCTTGGGCGCCAATTAATTAAGATCAACTTCTCATTCTGAGTTCCGCAAGTAAACTAAACTTTATTTTATTCTTGATTCAATTTGGTTGTTACAAAAGTGCAATAAAAAAAAAACAATATTATAAACAAAATTAATAATAGGCAAAAGTGGAATAATCAAAATCAGTATTCAACAATTCCATACATTGAACTTGATTGCTAAACAAATCTGCAATAGAAACAATTGCGGAATAAACAAAAACAATATTAAAGTTAAGTTAAAGCAGAAGGCAGGTTTCATGTTTTAGAATAAGTCATATAAATTAAATTATAAAAATTGCTGAACCCTACGAGCGTGTTAACTTATGCAGACAAAGCTAACATAATTGGAATTTCTCAGTTTGTAAACTTTAAAAACCTCTTAATCGTGACGATCTGAAGTTTTTTCCTATTAATTCATTACTAAAGTAATGCCAGCATTTTAAAATCAAAAAAGGTACCCGAATGTGTATCGTAGGATTAAACTTTCGTGAATTTTAATAACCCAAAATAGTATTCACGTTGCCTCATTTCTCTACTACTAATAACTACTTTTTTTAATTATTATACTACTTGTGAAATATTTGTTATAAATCCTTTATGTAATTTAAAATTTTATTATATACCAGTTGATCTATTGTATAAGAGTATGGTTACAATCAAAAACTTATTTAATAATAGTATATCCTACTTACAAACTTAACAACTTATCTATAAAAATCCATTATTAAAATATAAAGCTCTTATATTTGAAATAGTATTATATGAAAGCATAGAGGATATAATTATTATTATATGAGAAATTTCAACCGTTTTTTCTTTTTGCTTATATATATATAATTTAATAAGAAAAAAGAAAAAGCGGTTGAAATTTCTCATATTATAAAACTAATAATTATATCCTTTATGCTTTCATATAATAATATTTCAAATATAAGAGCTGAAACTATATATATATATATATAGTTATATATAGTTTCAACAACGATGACATACAATATTTAAATTCAATATTCAACTTTTTCATTATATCATTTTGTTAACTACAGGCAATTATTCCCTGCACCTGTATTTAAGCAAACGAAAAAACAAACTAAAATAAAATAACCTTCATGGAAGATTTTTTTCCCACTACTTGCAACACCTAAATGAAAATAAAAAATTATAAAAGCATATAATTCAGTTACAAAACAATTTTGAAACATTTTGTACAATACAAAATAAACGTGCAGAAACAAACATAAAGTTAACATTGATATGATAAAAATAAAGTTTATTACATGCATGGAGAGTTTTAAAAAATATTTTATTTTTTTTTTTTTGCACATAATAAAATTACTATAGAAAAATTGTATTTAGATATTTTTTGCTTTTGAACAAGAAGTAGCAAGGAATTTGTAAGCAAGTAAAACTTTTTCAAAAATCTTGTAAACATCTAACCAGCGTGAAAGCATAGGTTTCAGTGGTTTTTAAATTAGCAGATACTTTAGATCGTTAGACAAGTAAAACGAAGTGTAGCTAAACATTAGACACACTTATGTTAAGTTAATCCTATACAAATAAAGGAATTGTAAAATATGGTACAAAATTTTAAATTAGAATATCTCGGTAGGTCGTTGTGTATGAGCTATTAAAATATTTCTATTTTTTTTAAAGATCACTTTCATCTTTGATGTAATCCTATAAAATAAATAAATGCAGATATTAGTAGATGAATAAATTTATTAAGTCTTGTTTCTGATTACTCTGGAAGGTAATATAGAAAATGTTTTTCCAACAATAAATAAAACAATAAATATAATATTTGCATATCTGCTGATTATTCTCTGATCCACAATTACTGCCATCACTTTGGAAAGTTTTTACGTTTTGTAAACGACATCATTTATTTTTATTTACAATTAAGTGCAAATACTTGTTTATACCTGCAATTAAGTATAGGCACAACGGTGGGAAAAAAATATTCTTCTTAGGTGGTCTGGATGGCATTTGGTATGCTGAACACGAATCTGGTTTCGGTTTTCTTCTGTCTAGTTTTGATTTTTTACAATGCTTCAAGTCGTCTTAATACTATCTTTTTATAATCTCAAAGTTTTCCGAGTTATTCGGCAAAAAAAGAAATAAAAATAAAATTTTCATAAAATCATTTTGCCTTATAACTCCCAAAAGAATGGGCGGGTAAAAGAATTGTGTTAAAATAACTTGAAGATAATTTTAGTTGGCATCTATAGGAGTTTTATTTATCTGAATCGACAAACTGTTCTCGAGTTACAATAGTGTGGGCCTAATAAGGTAATCATATTAGTCATACCCTTAAAAAAATTAATACATGACAAAACAAAAGAATCCACCTATTTTTTTTTTAATTTTTTATTTTTTTGAAGAAAGAAATAATTTCTTTTTTTTTATTTCCAATGTGCCTCCACATAGTTGGAGGTATACATGAGTATTTTCACATAAATGTGGACAAAATCAAGACTTGTGCATCAAGTATGATATATAGCTTAGTTTATTCCCGATATTAACGCCTTTATGATAAATGATTAAAAACTGAACACATTTACCATTTTCATTTCTTAAAAGAACTTTTAAGGAGAAAAAAATCTTTAATTTAGAATAACAACTTATTTTATCCCACTTTAATTTCTGTATAACTCCGAAACTATTGGGCAAATAAAAGAACAGTGTTAGGATGGACCATTTTAGTATTCATGTTTTGGTGTTTCATATATATTATTACACTTTTTGCCGACCAGTGTAATAATAATGTAGTCTTTTGTTTATAATTTTATTAAAATTTTTTTCTCAATAATATGTTCATGTGTATGTGTGTAAAATTAACGAAGAAGTTCACTGGCTTAAGAGTATAATTGATAAATATTACTCATACGCTTATGGTTCATGCGGAAAACATAAGTTTAACTGATACTAATATATGTGATTACAACTGCAATGAAATATTCAAAATAATAATAAAAAAAAAAAAAAAAAAAAAATAACACGTCAGTGGTTTCGAAATTATATACTTTCTCATCATTAATCCTTGTATACAGATTACAAAAAATTTAATAAATTAAAAGTATTGACACAAGATTGCTTACACTCAAAATATGTAAGCTCTCCACGATTTATTTTTTTATATATTCATTTAAAATTTTTATAAATTATATAAAATTTTATTCAAACACCATATGCATATCGTAAGCAGTCATAAATTTTAAACTAAAATATATTTATATAGAATAAATTTAAATTATTTAAAATAATCCAATTTTATCTTGTTTCAATAGGGTTTCGCCTTGTGCTAAAAGAAGATCATATTGTATTTAATAAAAATAATATATAAATATGTATTTATTTTTTACAATCAATTCTTGGTTTGTATAAACATTTGCGAATTTTATATCTCTTTCTATAGAATAGAATAAACCCTAATAAATGTTGACCATTTATCATTTATTTTAATAGAGCAATAGAATATTCACCAAAACAAATTGTCGTTTACATCTAAACCAGAAATGCTCTGTACAAATTCAATGAATGTAAATCGAAATATTAGACCTTTTGACATTAAGAGCTGAAGGATATTAATAACAGTTGTATGCTATACTCTATATAATATTATTCTAAAATATGTGTTGTAATATTTATTTTTCGTTACTCTTTTATCTATATCAATAGATATTTTGTTTTATCGTAAGAAATATGGTTAACATTATTTTCATAAATAAATAAATATATCAAGTTTCTTCTGTGTGTCTTTCTTTAGAATATTTTAGCTTTAGACATGAATGTGTATAGATTTGTACATCATATCTTAAGGCATTGATAATAATGATATCATAATGAAATCCACTCAAGCTTTATATTTGGGTAACTCCAAAAAATTTCGACTCAAAATTACAGTTTTAAAAATTTTATATCTTCGATTTTTTTTAATACGGGGTATTAATTAAACTAGTTATCGTACATTTTATCGTGTAGGAATCATTTCCATATTATTTACGGTTCACCTTTTATGGACTTCTAAATTGGAAAACCTGTATAGCATTTTTGTCAAAAAATGAACAAAGTTTAAGGCTAAATATTTTTTTTTTTTATATTATCTGATTTTAACAAACTTAGCATCAATGGAAAGGACTTATACTCCTCTTTAGTACAAAATTGTTGCAGATCTTTCTGATTCAAGGACCACTAAAATGAAAAACTATCATCATCCTAGATTATCTTAAAAAGTATCTCTTAATTTTCGTTAGCTTTTAAGATGATGTTTGCAATCAATTTGTCATTATAGTGTAAAAATTTCAAAATGGGATCAGAACTTATAACAGTTTGTCTATAGTAGTTAGTAAAATTGTACTAACTAATTAATACGTTTTTAATTGTTCTGGCACTTTCGTTTTAAATTCAGTATCAAAACAAATAGAAAAGGACAAAAACAAGCAGTTATGGTCAAGATAGTTCATATAATACCCTACATGCTTGAGTATAGGCACTAAAATAATTATCAGGAGAGGTACATATATGAAACCTATGGTCAATTGTGAAACGATCCTTATTAAATTTATTACAATAATTTATGCGTATATGGAAATTATTAGAGTAAAATTTTATTTTGATATTGGCATTTATGTTAGACTTATGAACGTTTAAGTATTTTCGGGAAATGTAAACCATGGACAATTATGAACCGATCACCATGAAATTTAGTGTAACGATTTGTACTTCTAAAAACTTACTTGTGTCAAATTTTATCTCGATGTTGATATCTATGTAAGAATTATGCAAGTTTAGTTGGTTTTCGGTAATGGGAGTTAGTGGGAACCATGTTCAATTATAGACATATTATTGTGAAATTATCTATGATGATTTATGCTTATATACATCTCTAATATATAAAATTTTGTATTGATGTTAATACTAATGTGGGGTATATGCACTTTTATATAATTTTTAAGCAGCGTAACCTATGTGAAAAATAATATCAATTATGGACCGATTTTTATAAAATTTGGTATGTATATAAACATACAAAGTACATAACTTATGTATGTCTGAGTTTGCAAAATACGTTACAGTGAGTTAAAGGTCTGTTATTGTATCCTTGAGACTTCTAAAATAATATAAAGTGTACTATATACACGACTTATTCTAATAAATACTTCTGATCCCATTGAGATCTCATTTTGAAATTTGTACACTATCAAGACAAATTAATTGTAAATAACGTATAAAATATAATGAAATATCCATGGATAAAGGATATTTTTTCATTTTAGAAGTCCTTACGCGACGAAGATGATTAGTTGTTATGACTTTGTGATAAAGAAGAATCTCAGTCTTTTCCAGTGATACCAAGGTTATTGAAATCAAATCTGATAACGCATATAACGGTTACTCAAGCTTCAAATATGCTAATTTTTGACGAAAAATGCTCGAGGTGTTCAAATTTTGGAGGTTCATAGAATACGAGCCATTAGTGTTATGGTCATGGTTAATGCAGCATATCAAACTCATAGAAGAGTGATTATATGTGCTGAATTTCATTAAAATTGGTGATGGTAAAAATCGGAGCTGGGTCAAAAATTTTTGGAACTACCCGTGTATCTAAATGTATTAGTCATTAGTTGTATAGTTTATAAACATATATATACTTATATGCAGTAGTTTTTTTTAATATTAAAGAAAAATATTATCTTAGTTAAGCAAATATTTTAAAATATTTTATAATATGAATTTAAATTTGATTAAGATAAAATGTGAAATAGTAAAATAAAACAATATTTATAATTAAGTTTGTGCTATTCCAGCATAGAATAATAAATTAAACAGATCGGCAATAAAAACCCTCTCCTAAAAACGAATAGCTTTAATAACTATATCTATTTTGTGTGATAAAAACTAATCTTCTTTCAGTTTTTTTTTCTATTAGGTCTTAATTTTTTTTATGGGTGTATCTGATATATCGCCCATAATAATGCCATTACAAGAGTATATTTCAACATAAGTCAAGAACGGTATGTAAGATTTGTATAAGTAATACACAGAAAGATGCCGACTAAAAAGACCTCCCAGTTACCCTAACATATTTTTTATAGCAATATTATTTAGAAATTAGTTTCTGAATTGAAGAAAATATTGGTCTAGTTCTTATAGTTTTTGCCTATTGTTTTAAGTTCAATATAAAAATAAAAGGATGAAGTGAAGATGAAAGAAGAGAAAAAACTAAATAGTGAAAAATTGTGAAAAACTAATATTAAATAAATATAAAAGCTAAATAAAAAAGGGAACTGTATTTAAATAAAACTGATGCTGCTACCAAATATGGGTGATTTTTGTTACACTGCTGCGCTTGTGCACAACGCCGGTAACCTGTCACTAGGACACGAAGTCAAGGAACCAGCTCTTAAAGTGGAAAATGTATCTCAGTGTAGCTCTTAATTTGTGTCTCGGTAAAAGTGTGGTTATGTTCGCATAAAAAATTAAAACGCAACTTTGTAAATTACATTGCCAATTTCTATATCCCGCAATTCCTATATTTGTTGTTTCTTTATATTTTCCCTAAATTTGGCATCCATTTTTTTTGTACTTATTGGAAATTTTTGTTGTGCCGATTTGTGTCTGTCTGTTTTTCTCTCGACTATTTAATTTTTATTGGAAAGTGTCTCTTTTTTTCGGTTGCTTCGCCTTTTAATATAAGAAAATGTAGATTTTTGAAAAGTACGTGCGCTCTGCCGAAGAAGTTATTAAATTCGAAACTACGTTTTTGGAAGAAGATTTTTCAAGGTACACTGTAGTTGCCTTTAAATTTGAGAAAAAAAGAATTAAATAAAATTTGGGAAAAATATAAGAAATTATTGGATGAATGTTCCGCGGAGACAGTTGATAATAAAAAGGTGTTAGTAGTGGTTCAAACTAAACACCCACAAGTGCGCAAAACTTATATACGGTGTATAAATATTCTGTCAAAGGTCAGGCAGCACTTAGGGAAAGAAAAACAAGAAAATGTAGAATCAGTAGTTCCGAATTTGTGCGGGCCCATATCTGTGCCTCCATGTGATATAGGTGTTTCTCATGGGGATTACGTATCATGGCCCACATTTAGAGACATGTTTAGTGCGATCTACATTAATAATACTAGAGTTAGCCCTATAGAAAAATTATTTTACTTGTTTAGAAAAACTGATGGGGAGGCTAGAGATATCAATCGAAATGTTGTTTAACTAGTGAAAATTTTGAAATTGCATGTTGATATCGATTCATGGGACCCTATTTCAATGCTCATCACGTTTGCCGGAGTGCTCGCTAAATCTTTGGGAACAGTCTGTTAAGAACGAAACGAAGGTTCCCAAATGGAAAGAATTAAACAACTTTCTCACTGATAGATTTCATGACCTCAAAAGTGTTTCAGAAATTATAGCAACAAACAATATCTCCATAACTAGTTCTAACAGTAACAATAGTAACCAAAAATCATATAAAGTTAAGCAATTTAAGCCACACCACATAAAAGTATAATCATTTCAATGCAAATTATGCAAGGAAAATCATAAAGTTAGTTCTTGCAATAAATTTTTAAACATGGGCTATAGAAATCTTGCTGCAGCTCTGAAAAAGTTTCGATTTTGTTTCAACTGCCTTACTATTGGCCACATGTATGGTGACTGTACTAGCCCAAACGGTTGTTCCAAATGTAAGAAAAAGCATCATATATTAATGCATAGAGATTTTATAAAAAAATTCAAAGTCAACCAAACGGTACTTCGCAGGGTGAAAGTCAAAATAATTCTATACAAACTATACAGTCCGCTAACCTTCCTGGTCCTTCTGAGGTTGTTCAGTCACATCACACCGCCGTTGCATAAAAAGTGATGTTGGCCACAGTATGGGTCAACATCGTAACATTTGGTTCTTAGTACAAAGTACAAGTTCTAATAGATCGGTGTTCTGATGAAAGTTTTATTTCTGAAAAAAATACAAAGCTGTTAAGGTTGACCACTAGTCCAACATCAGCTGAAGTTTCTGGTCTTGGAGGAGAGGTTGTAAGCAGATCTCATAGAATGGTATCATTTGTTATTGTATCGCTTTTCAATCAGAACCTATCTCTAAATGTTAATGCTTTGGTCGTGCCTCGTATTACCGGTAAGATGCATTCGTTTAAGACTAACTGGTGTAGAATTTCCTAGTCTTAATTATGCTGATTCTAAATTTTATGAAAAAGATGAGATTGACCTACCGTTAGGCGGCGATTTATATCCCTTGATTCTTCGTGGTGGAGTTCAGCATGGCGTTTTTGGGTCCTTTGTTGCTCAAGAAACAAGTTTTGGCTGAATTGTCACAGGCCCAGCACCCAGTATCTCCCCACATAAGGTATTGATGTCTCAGATCACAAACGTTTCGATAGGTGACCAATTGACAAAGTTTTGGGAGTGATAAGAACTTTCTCATAAGAAAATTTTATCAGAGAAGGATAAAAAATGTGAGTAAATTTATCGTTCTAGCATTAGGAGAGATTTCGAAGGGAGATATATTATTAGTTTACCCTTTAAAAATAATTATGTTTCACTTGGTCCAAATAGACATATTGCTCTTAGAAAATATCTAAGAAATGAAAAATTATTAATGCGAAATCCTGAATTAAAGGCACAATATGATGAGGTTCTAAAAGAATATATATCTTTAGTACATATGGAAAAGGTCCTGGGTATTATTTACCTCAATATTCGGTGGTGAAACCTGAAAGTACAAATACAAAATTGAGAATAGCCTTTAATGCATCTAGTGCTTCATTAAATATTAAAAGTCTCAATGATTTGTTGTATGACTTGGTAATATTGATTCTAAAATGACGCTTTTATCGGTTTGTTTTCAATGCAGACATTTTAAACATACGCATTTCCAGAAAATCATCTTTGGAGCATCCATGGGGAATGAAATTGAAGATTTTCTTTTGAACGCAGAGACATTTGGCGTTAATTGTGCTCCATTTTCAGCACTTAGAATCCTATATCAGTTAGCTAATGATGAAGAACAAAATTTTCCACTTGGTTCTCAAATTCTGCGCGAGTCTAAGTATGTTGATGAAGCTCTAGTTGGAGCGCATTCAATTCCTGATGCTTTAACGGTAAGAATCCAATTAATTGGTATATTAAAGACAGCTGGGTTTGAGTTACGAAAATGGACCTCAAACTCTTAACAAATTTTAAAAAATTTGCCCCAGGAGCATCTTTTTAATTCATCTTTTTTGACAGTTGATGATAAAAGCACTGCAAAAACCCTCGGTGTGCGATGAAATGCAGCTGAAGATGTTTTTTATTTTTTAACTGAGAAAATACAACACAAATCAACCTATAGAAAACGGGAAGTTCTTTCTATAATTGCTAGGCTCTTTGATCCAGCAGGTTGGTTGACATCGGTTGTTGTAACCGCTAAAATTTTAATGTAACAAATGTGGCTTGACAAAATTGGCTGGGATGATTTCATAAAACCATTAGCTCTCCAAAAATGGCAAACATTTGTTTTAAAATATAATGATATTAATACTATTAAAATACCTCGTTGGATCCGATATTGCCAAAACTGTGAAATTGACTTTCATGGGACTTGTGACTCGTCCGAACTAGCATATGAGGCTTCATTATACATTAGAGTTATCGTTGAGAATCACGTTTTTATAAATTTATTTATTGCTAAAACTAAAATAGCTCCAATAAAAGAACTCTCTTTACCTCGTTTAGAATTGTTTGGAGCAGTGGTTTTAGCAAACTTAATAAGTAATGTAACACCCACACTTAATTTCAATTCATATTCTCTATATTTGTGGTCCGATTCAACGATCGTTCCAGCTTGGCTTCGAAAACCCCTATGCAGTTGGAGAACATTTTTAGATAATAGAGAAAGTAGGAAACAAAAACTGGTTTCATATATACTCGACTTATAACCCTGCCGATCTAGCAACCCGGGGGCTGTTTCCTACGGAACTGAGAGATAATAAACTCTGGTGCCATGATCCTGATTGGCTCAGTTTAAATAAATCAGCTTGGCCCATAAGTACATTGGAATACGACACACCAGAGGAATTGAAAAAAGTTCAGGTTATTATTAATAGATCGGCTGATATTAAAGATATTCTCAATCGTTTCTCTAGTTCGTCAAGAGCTTATCACGAGATAGCGTATGTGTTCAGATTTTGTAATTCAACTGATAAGAGAAAGCGCAAAATCTTCAAATATAAAACAATTAATATTGGGACTAAAGAATTAATCTTCGTACGAAATAATTTATTTTATTTATCTCAGCAAAGACACTTTTCCAAGGAATTTTAAAAGAAATATTGATTCCCGTAGTCCTCTGTTAACTCTTACACCCTTTGTAGACTAAAATAATATTATTCGGGCTAATGGGTGCCTTGGTTCTTCCGCTTGCCTATCTTACAATGAAATACATCCCATAATACTCGCTTACGACTATCGTTTATCTCGCCTTTATTTGGAATTTATTCATAAACTAACTCTTCATGGAGGACGTCGCCTGGTTTTAAATATGGTTCGTCAGGAGTGTTGGGTTATTAGGGCAACTGATCTGATTAGAACCGTTATTCATAATTGCAAAGTTTGTGTCCCGCATCACAAAAACTTCAAACGCAAATTATGTCAGCATTGCCCATAGAAAGAAAAACAATTACTCACCCTTTCGCCAATACTGGTAGATTTCGCAGATTTTGAAATTAAAAGCTTTACAGGTCCATATTGTCGTATCATTAAAGGCTACGTGGATCTCTTTGTGTATTTTTCTACCAAAGCGATACATCTTGAGGCTGTTAGCGATCTTTCGACACCAACCTTCCTAGTTGCTTTAGATCGGTTCATTGCTCGCCATGATTGTCCAAACTGTATTTTCTCAGATAATGGCAGGAACTTTGTTGGCGCTGCAAGTGATATTGTGACAAACTTTGAGAAATACATAAAAGACCTGCAAGACACTGCTGTTGAAAAGTATGGCTATCAACACCTAGAGTGGCATTTTATTCCTGCTGCAGCCCCTCATATGGGAGGATTATGGGAGGCAGGAGTAACAAGTTTAAAAATGCACCTTGAAAAAACGTATGGTCAATTAAAATACACATTTGAAGAGTTCTCGACACTTTTAGCAAAGTTTGAAGCGTGCCTCAAATCGCGTCCTCTTGGTCCCATGTCCGAGAATCTTGGTGATTTGTCAGCTCTTACCCCAGGCTATTTTTTAACAGGTTCTGCTATGCTCACCCCCGCAGAGCCCGAGGATATTAATTCACCAATAAGTATTCTGAATCGTTGGCGAAAAATTAAGGCCATGCAACGAGAAATTTGTCTTCGCTGGAAGGAGGAATATCTAAAGGAGTTGCACAAACCTAACAAGTGGAACATTCCCCAAGTAGATTTAAAAGTTCTAAAGAATGTGCCTTGTTGTTTCACTGAATGGCGCTTAGGTCGTATTATGAAAGTTTGTCCCGGTGCTGATGGCAAAGTTCGAGTAGCAAACCTTAAAACTAGTACTGCTACCGAATTGCTCAAAATAAAATTTCGTTAACGTCATTTTTTCTTTTCAAAAAAAAAAACCTAACTCAATTAAACCTTCTTTAACAACTTTCAGCCAAAAAAAGTTCGACGGACTGTTTAACCCCTACTATCCCTGCTCATTATGCAATAAGCTGCATGCCATTCGCCAATGTTCGCGTTTTTTGGTAATGAATGTCAAACAAAAACATCGAGTAGTTGCCCAGCACTCTTTATGTTACAATTGCTTGGCTCAATCCCATGACCGGGCATATTGTAAAAGTATCGACCGGTGTCGTCAATGCATGCAGGATCACCACACCTGGCTTCACTCGTTGCCCGTAGATCATATCTGATTCCCAATGACTGCCGATATAAAGGTACTTCCCCGACGAGGAGGAACTGAGCTATATATGAGATTTACGGTGTGCTGTTAAAGAAGGGCGTACGACTATGACTTTGTTTCAGAAAAATCCAGAAAAGCGACGCATGGAGATTGAATTTGTAGTCGATAACAAGATTTATGGTCGTATTCCATTTGTTCAAATTGAGTGGAAAGATAAATATAAACAGTCTGATGTAAAAAATGAGGCCAACGCTGACCTTCACTGGTATATAAGCGTAGATACCAACTAGTGTTGGGAGATGATGTCATGAGTCGTATTTTAATTGATCCTGTTAAAAGCCGCCCTGGACATATACATGTTCAAGAAACCGTGTTTGGGATAGTATATTTTGGTGAAGGCGTCAAAAAGGAATGAACACCATCATCTGTGTATTTTTGTGGCCCTTTATTTAATTATATATATATATATATATATATATATATATATATATATATATATATATATATCCTCTTTTCTTTTACTTTAATTTTGCACTATCGTAGCAACCTGGGCGGTATGTTAACGTATATTTTTTATCCTGTGTAAATACACTTCAATATAAGTCCGTTTTCCAACACTAGTAGTGTGGTGAAATTAAAAGTCTGGGTTCCTATAGTTTTTGCCTGTTGTTTCAAGTATATTATAAAAAGAAAAGGGCTGAAGTGAAGAAGAAAAATGAAAAAAAACCAAATAGTGAAAAATTGTGAAAAATTAATATTAAATAAATATAAAAGCTAAATAAAAAAAGAACTGTGTTTAAATAAAACTGAATAAGTGCGTGGGAAACCAAGAAAATAAGAAGACTGATGTTACCAAATAAGGGAGGTATTTGTTACACTGTTGCTCTTGTGCACAATGCCGGCAACCTGTCACTAGGACACCAAGTCAAGGAACCAGCTCTATCCATAAAATTAGAGACAAGTAGCTCCAATAAACATCTGTTTTTTATCTTTAGCATAAAGCTAGTAGTACCAAAAATAAAATAATCAGAAAAATTAATGCACATGTATTGATTTTATTAACAGTTAAGTGAAAATACCCATGTATACCTACAATCAAGTAGAGATAATCTGGTTAGCAAAAAAAAAAAAAAATATATATATATATATATATATATATAAACCAAATATATAAAATAGGTGGAATTTGACGAACTAAACAAGATTCTGCTCTTACGTTTTTTCTATCACGTACTTTGCTACACTCTTTGTACGTAAGATTAAATTAAGTAAGATTAATTTCTGAAAAAAATTAATAACTTGGCTTAAACAAAGTTTTGACAAATTACATAAATCCAAAATTAACTAACAAACAAATAAAAATTAAGTAAGTATGAAATAAGTGTCAACAATATCATGTGGAGTATGTTTTTTGTATTCATCATTATAATTAGGGTTGTCAATTATTCGACTTTAAAGTTGATCGAATAAAATTTTATAATTTTTTTTAATTATTCGTGTGATCGAATAAAATTTGAATTTTCTTCGATTAATCGAATGAATAAAGAATGAAACATATTGTTCGACTAGTTAATTACAAGTTAAAAAAATACAAAAATGTTTATTTTTTAGATATTTTATTAGTATAAAACAAACCTAGAAATAACAAATCATTGACGCAGGATCAAAAAATATCAAAAAATTGTGACCATATTCAAATTACAGGCAAATTATTTAATCTAATTAAGTTTCTTTTAAAATAATATTTCATAAAGAAAAACGATAATTGTTTTTTTTTCTTTTTGTTAATAAAAAAGATGTGTGGAAAAATATTTGGACTTACTATTGATGGTGGCAATACATAGCATTAAAATAAAACCTAGTTTTTCTGATGTTTTTTTTTAAGATATTTTTTTTAAATAAAGTTATTGATCATCAATATTGATTGAGTTCAGTTAACAAATCATCGATATACATTTCGGAATCTTCCGTTATTTTCACATCACTTGAATCATTAAAATAGTTTTTAAAATAAATAATAATTGGAAAATTATCAAAAGAAAAGCATTTGCATATAATTTTGTTTCTTTTTTTGTTTAAAATTAAAAAAAAAGTTAATTTGCACTGGAAAATTTCCAGAATTTTTTAATAATTTATACGTCTCCCATTTAAAACGTTATATTAAATCATTAGAAAAGATATTCATTTTTTTTTTTAAATAATACTGAGACTTTAGTGTCCGTGAAAGGCTTTAATCGGAAATCTATTAAAGCGTGGTTTACACATTTATATATATTCAAACTAAATTTTCAATAATTTCCAATAGGTTTTCCATCTAAACAAAATTTATATAATCGAATAATTTTTGTTCGAATGACAACCCTAAAATGATGTTGATGAAAGAAATAAAAAAGACCAAATGCTACATTTCAAGTTTTAGTAAAAGAAACTTTTAGGCAAGTATTCCCACGATTTTTGAAAATTGTATTATTCTTTTTTTAATCTTTTAAATTTAAAAATTTCAAATAATAAAGTTGATAATTTCCGAAAATTTTTTTAGAATAAATTCAATAATTATTACAGATACAATATTTACATATAGTTCTCCGAAAACCCAATTTTTCAAAAATTATACTTTAATTAAAAAAAAAAAAAAAAAAACAGAAAAACTGTGGACTCCAATTAAAAAAAAAAACTTTTGGTTGACGTAATTCTCAGTTATACACAAAAAGATTAAAGTCAATACCAAAACAACGCTACTTAAAAGAAAGACTTAAAGTGAACTTTAAAGAGATATACATCATAAAAATCGTATAAGAAGGATAAACGTGTGAAGCGATTTAAAATTATCTATACCAATTAGAAGTTATAGATTTATTTCCAAACAATTTCGATTCTGTCTAATCGTGCATTGAAGCAGAATAAGTTTGAGGTATACCCAATAGGAAGAACACTAAGCTTATTTAATAGCTGAATATGGGAAGTATATTAAAAAAATATATAAAATTCATCTTCAGTTCTCTGCCATCGATTTAAAATCATGGGTTAGTACATTTTGTCATGAAAAAGTTTCAAGTTTTCTTTTGAAATATATCAGACAAAAGTCGTAATTTTAGCTTTTTAAAAATAAATAAATGTTTCTTTTCGTAAAAATATCGTTCAATAGAAAGACTTTTAAGTACATAGTTTTCCATAATATGATCAAAAATATGGATTTTTTAAACCTATTTTGAGAAAAAAAAAAAAATGGAAACTTTTTTGCGTAAAATGTATTAGAAACGTGATTTTCAACAGCTGCACTATGTTTCACTGATCACTTTTCTTTGCCAAAATTCAATTTTTGTAATATTTATTTATTTATTTTGCATTATTGTTATCGTACTTTAATGTTTAACACTTTAAAATAAAAAAAAATAAATTTTAATTTTATTTTTACTCATTTGCCGTCATAATACCACAAACCAAAGTTGAGTTTGTTAAGCAAATCAAAAGTATCTGTTTCAACAATTTTCAATAATTTTTAATTATTGAATACAACAGTATTATATAAAAGTTTATTATGGAGAATAAATCTGAGGATATTATAAATTATTATAAAAGTACTTTATAATTAAATACATCTAATAATTTATTAAAATATTTTTTGAAGTAGTTAGAAGAGGTGTAATATTTTCGCGATTTCTTTATAACTAATGTATTTAAATGCATTCGTAATTTCTTCCTTGAATCTAATAAAAGTATCATTTGTAAAGTTATCGTTTGGAAATATATAACAAAAAAAAGTAAAAAAAAACATTTTTGGAACTGTTTAAAAGGTTTTTTAGGAATTGCAGGATTTTAGCTGATAAATCTAAAATTGAAATTAAACATCAAAAACTTACCTGGGTTTTATTCAAAATTATCCGTTAGCAAAAATATTATTGCATAATTAAACTTGAACAATGTGCAGAAAATCCCAACTCGACACCTCTTCTGCATCTTTTTGCGAAAAGTTTTTGAAAATAACACAATATTACCTATAAATAATATGTTATATGCATTTACTTCCACGTGTGAAAATTAGTGATCAAAATCAATAGAAACTGTATACAAAATTACTCTTAAGTTAGCTTCTTCACAATCAGTTAATCATTTATGTTAGACCTGAGACTTTCATTAACATATATTTTGGAACAAATACTATATTTTCAGTACAGGTACATGACAGGTAAATATTCAGCGACTCTTAAAATAGGTAAAGCTTTGTAGAAAATATTTCAATGAATATATAAACGTGAATAGACAGTCATGGATTTTATTGAGGAATTCGGCTTTGGATTCCATTTTATTTAAAAAGGCGTCACTTCCTTTTCTAGAAAAGGTGAATCTTAAACACAATACGAAGAAACTAATTAAAATCGCAGACTATGTTAAGTTATTCAATGGAAGTCTGTAAGACGGTATACTAAGAAGTTTGAATCAAAGTCTTCTGACTTTAACAAAAATCGAAAAAGGCTAAATGCCCTAAAAAATAAGTCCGGAAAAAAATAGAATTTTTTTAATTTAAAAGCTTTTTTTATTTCTTCTTGTTCTCATTATTTTGATAATTGTCAGCAAAATGATCTAACAAAAAAAAAAAAAAAAAAAAAAAAAGATCCACCCAAAAAATTTGCATTTAAATTTTTCATATGAAAAATAACTCAATGATTTGAAGTAATTTTTTTGCAATTTTTTAACTTTTGTTTTTGATGAGACATTTCCAAAATGTTGTATGTTTTTCCGCCTTGGTAACATTTGTTTTTTAAATATATTCAAAAATAGTTCCTATGTATAGTGAATATTAAAAAATAATTATAATAATCGATTTAGTGAGTCCATGAAGTTAAGTTATTTTTGATTTGGGGAAAGAAGCGCTGCAGACGAAAGAAACGCTGCAGGCGAAATCTTTTGTTAAATATAAATAATCTTGATTTTTTTGTGCAAATAAAAAAATTTGTGCAAATGGATAAATTCAACACCTGGATCAAAATACTTTTGCAGACTAGTTTCATTTGAGCACACAAATACAACACAAGAATCAATAGATCGTGTTGACGCAGACATTAGAAGCCTTTGATTGAAATATCGAAATATTCATTTAACTTATCAAATATATCTAAAATGATAAATGTCAGATTTCCTAAAATACGGAATATCCCTTTGCATGCTAGAATAATATTTCTGTAATACATTTTACATCTGGCATGATTTGAAATATAGTAGCATATCAGGGAAGGAAAATAAATCTGGAAATAATAATGAGTAACTGAAGAAAATTAGAGCAAACGAGAAATAGAGAACTCAAGAGGAATTTAAACAACAGACTGGACTAAACATTGACAAACCACTCGTAGAATATGGGACTACGAATGACGGCAACATAGCTCTTCGCTGTTTCAAATATTTTTAAACAACTTCAAAAATTAGAGTAATTGATACGAATTTACCACGAAGAGTCAACATCATTTTAATCGCAATAAACTGCAAACAGCACGTTAATTCAACAAAAATTAGTAGATATTCCTATGAGTTTTCAAAAACACTTTTAAAATTGTATCCTTGTTGTACTGTATTGTTATCACAAACACAAGATATTATGCAATGGAGAAATAATAAGTAAGCATAATATTCTTCTCTTAGGACAACTTACGGAAGTGGCCCAAGAATCGAGAAATCTTCATTTCAAATATGCTCATCAGTTTAGTTCAACAAAATTTTCCAGAATGTCTCAGAAACAAGATATTTTTAATAATCTTATATAATCATCTGATCAAGTCTTTTCATCTAAGAGGAAACGCAGGATTGGCTACAGAGATTTGACATGTGAAAACATCCTTTAATATAAGGATTTACTTTATCTATTAGATCTGGACAACTGTGAATCAGATTATTTTACTCAATTAAGGTACTATAATGATTTACCATAAATTTTAAATATAGATTATTATTATATTATTATTATATTATTAAAATTATTATTGTTATAAAAAATAAATATCTGAATTACATATATATATTTCTTTTTTATAACAATAATATATATATATATATATATATATATATATATATATATATATATATATATATATATATATATATATAAATAGCCATATATATATATATATATATACCATATATATATATATATATATATATATATATATATACTCCTCGGTTCATTCATGTTAAATTATCAGCATCTACTTCTCTACAGCCGAAAAAAAGAGGGACTCTTGGTTTTTAATTTTGACTATATCCATAAGACATATGCTATTTAGGGTTTTTGAATGGAAGTATGCTGAATCCCGACAAGTCGCTTACGTAGTTAATGAACTCAAAAAGGATATCGATGGAGTCCTCTCCTCTCTCTTGAAAACCCCTTTCATTTATCGTGATAAAAAAATGGAAATAAAGCCATTCTCTTTTTTCATCGCCATACTATCCTTTTGACGTTTCAGTGATTAAATATTTTATTGTGCTACCATATTTTTTGTTTTAATTTAATTTAAAAAAAGAATTACTTTTCAATCAGTGGGTACATAAATTAAAATAAAGGAAAAACACATTTTAATTTAGAGTTTATGTTCATAATAAAGATTTTGTACAGATTATCATTTTTATAATTTATTACTTTATCCTCCATTTTATGATGTCTGAGTGACTTAGTAGTTATTATTTTAGTGATACGTTCATCGCTCTATATTCCCAAATCTGGATAGTAACAAGCATCAAAATCCCATTAATAACACTTTGGATAGATTTTTTTAAGATATATTTGCTGCAATTTAATATGTTGGCGAAAGGAAAGGAACAATTTTTTGTTAACAATTTCCTAAATATAATCTTCAGTTGTGGTAATGTGGCAAAGTTTTTTTTATTTTTTTATAAAAATTATATTTCCAAAAATCTTTTACACTGCAAAAAAAATTTTCTCTGAGAGAGAGGGGTGTTACCTTGTTTTTTCTACTTCAGATATTGATTGAATAACAGTGAATAGCTATCCCAGTGATTGATTTTTTTTATCTTTTTTCCTATTAAACAACATTTGTTTTTTCGTTAAAACTTTAAAACTATAGTCTACCATTTCGGCTCTTTTTTCCAGCTCGAAAATATCTTGAGATCATATCTGATATTATTTTATGTTTGAGTAATCATTTTACGCGATATCTTAATGTAGTACAACGCTAGCAACGATTAGCTTAGACTAAGAAAAAGTTTATTTTGTTGAAATTAACACACTATTAAATTGTTTAAAATTTATTTTTTAAATTCTTCTAAATGGACACAAATTAAGATTTAATGCATATATTTAATCAAGAATATGTTTTTACTAAACTTTTTCAATTAGCTTAATCATTTATACCACCACATTTTAAACCGTCTTATACTAATTTCACTAATTTTCTGTAGCACTTTTTTCACATTTTACACAAAAAGAGCGAAAACTAATTATTTTCAACATTCAAAGTTTATTTTAACTTAAGGTAAATTGTAAATAAAGGAATGTCTTACCTTATCTTTGTGTAATTAACAAAATGACGTTGATTGCCACACAAATTCTAGTGCAAGGGAAAAGTATTTAAACTTGTCTGGCCATTAATTTGTGTGATTTTATATAAAAAAGGATGTAAATAAATATTTACCTATATATATATATATATATATATATATATATATATATATATATATATATCTTTAAAATGTAAAATGTATATATATATATATCTTTAAAATGTATCAAAAGTTTAATAGAATGTTTAAGTCTTCAGAGCATAATTTTATTTTGTTCAAGTTAATTTGTATAAATGGAAAAGGTAGTTTTTATATTAAAGTTAAAAAAAATGCACCATTACATGCAAAATAGATTTAAATATGTACATATATAATCTAATATTGTGAGGTGACCTGATTTCCACTTCCAAAGCTAAGTTCAGATATTTGACACGAAATATTTCATCGTGTTTTCCCATAATTTTTGTGACTAAATACAGAGTTGAACACTATCTTCTTTGCACCCTACTTTCAGCTGCATAAAAAATAATAAGTATTATTCATTTTCACTATTTCACTATTTCAAAACATTTCCAAGGAACCTTGGTACTTCCAGTCTAATTTAAATCCGGTTAACAAAAAAATCATCAATCGTCTTTATTCGGATCACTCCTATAATGGTGTGTATTGGCACATGATCCGGAGGTGGGATTCGTTACAATGTTCTTTTTGTGATATGGCCGAAAACGTTGGGCACGTTTATTTGTCTTAAGTACAACGAGATTCGTTTGAAACATGAATTTTTTAAGAATTGCTCCAATTTGTATTCATCACTGACTTCCCACATTTTTAATATTTTTTTCAAAATTATCTTCTTTTATTGATGAAGCTGACTACATTACGTATATTTCACTTGTGGAATACCCTGGCTTTTTAGATTTTTACCTCTGCCATCTAATCTTCAGAATCCAAAAAAGAATAAAAAAACAGAAAAACAAATATTATTATGGTTAGCTAATACAAAGTATTAATATATTGAACGTTTTATTAAAAACAATATTTTATTAGATAAATTATAAATTGATACTTCGATACTTTTACATGGAGCGCATAAAAAAGACCTTTAATGGCAGGCATAGTTGGTCCAACAATTGTGCGAACAACTGTTTCTACACGTATATAAATGCAGCGTTACCTTTTAGCGAGTTTAGTCGCTAATTACCCCTTTTTTCTACCACCTGGACACTTAATTGGTACCTTTTTTAAAATGGAACTAAATGGCGACTTTTTAAGAATATGTGCTATATGACGATAAACTACGTTGCTTGAAATTTCTCGGCCCATTATATATTAATTCCAATAAGAAATTAATCCTTTTGATATTATTTCACAATATAGTGATGTAAACCACGAAAAATTTACAAATGAACTGAAACTGTTAAAAACTAAAGCTAATAATAGAGTTTTTGAACAGCTATTTAAAACATCAAATGTCGAGTTTTTGTTGTTTGGACCAGATTGTGAAAATAAAAAATGGATTTGATGAATACTTATATCTTAATTTATATTTTTACTTTGGCTTATAGCAGTGCCTCGGGCGAACGTCCTTTATCTAAATTATCAGTAATGAAAAATAAATTGTCCAACAGACTTAATGTCAAGACTTATGAATCTATACCTTCAGTCATAATTTTTTTAGATGGGAATTTGTCAAACTGTAGTCCAAGTGCAGACCTCGTACAAAATTACAAAAGTTTAATTAATAAGAAGAGAATTTTTATGAATAAATCCTTATTATTGCAATAACAAAAATTATTATAAATTATTTTGTTATTGATAAAATTTAATTTTTTAGATATTGAAGCAGTTGACCCCTTTAAATCTTTTTTTGGCGACATTATTTTTTGAAATCCCTTTTTTTGGACATTTTTTTTTTAATTCTCAATACATGTGCATACAAAATTTTTTTCAATGTGCGAACAAGAAAAAGCCTCGTGTAGACCGTAAATTTCATTTATTTTGTAAGATCAAACAAAAATTCTCTCAAAATAGTGTCAAATATTTTACAACTTATGTTCAAATGTTCACACTAGCGGCATTTTTAGTTAAGGGCAAATAGTTTTGTTTGTCCAAAATCAGCGGTTATCTTGTTTGAATAGTAAAAATATTTCGTGTTCACATTATGCAAAGGAAATAATTGCATAAATCCTCAAATATTAGCGTAGTGTGAATTTAGCTTAAGAATAGTATTTAAAATATTTAGGCTGCGTCTTTTGGTATATATTTATATAAAAGGAATTGACCACACCATACGCTTTATTTGCAATTAGTTTCACAAAGCACGATTAGTTTTCGTGAGTTACTAACTTGCAAATAAAATGTTAACTCACCTTTTGTGCGGCTAAATTTTCATATCGCAAAATTTTTAATTATGAGTAAGAGGTGCTTATAAAGGCAATTTACAACAGCTAGATAATCTAATGGGTCGTTTATGCTGCTTTAAAGAAAACACAAAACTGAAAAAAACTTTCGACTATTGAGTAATTATATTTAATATTTAAAAAATTTTGAAATCTCTGAAATTTTCTCTGAAGAAAGTATATCAATAAGGATTCCTACCAAAAGAATACAAAAAACATAAAGATGGAATTTTTTAAATATTTATCTCTAAAATTAATTTTAGAACAACGAAATATGTTAAAAAAATATTTTTTTAGTTTGACATCTTAAAATATAAGCTTTTACCAATCGACTGCAAAAAAAAATATATTTTAATATTTTTATACAACAAAAGCTGTATACATACATTTAAAAAATTATTAATCACTTTCAAAGCTGTAAAGTTGCCGCTATTTTCAAAATAATAACGAATAAAATTCATTTTACATATTGTTGTATCTATATATGCATCAAATTTTATCCAAATCGGTAATCAAGTAAATGTAAAATAGTATTAATTACTCATTTTAAAGAAAAGAAACATGAACTTTAATTATTTCATAATTAAAACGATAATATTAATCACAATAACGTTATTATTAAATTTAATTTACATTAGCCAGATCCAAATTTGATGTTAAACTTTTCAAGAAAGTTTTGTAAATTTTCTATAAAATAAATTTTAATTACTTTGTAAAAAAATTTGCTAACAAAAATAAATTTTGCACTGTAATAGCATTCATATTCCCTGTACAATTACAGTAACCATTATATATATATATATATATATATATTATTTGTTAGTTTTTTGCAATTTTTGCGTCTATCTTCTAATGTTTCCCAAAAGTCTAATTTGCGGTATTGTACTTTGGCACACAATTTCAATATGAGAAAAAACTTTTAATACTACTGGGTATTTAAGTACAAGATTTAGCGAATGTGGTAATGTGTACAAAGTTTTTGTTTTAACGAAAAATATAAACAAATTTGTTTCATTTTATTGTAGTTTTATTTAAACTCCCTTTACTGTTTTTAATTTAACAGTTAAATATTCATAAGGAAATTTATTGTTATTGTATTGCTGTTAAAGAATATTAAAATCTTATTTCGTTTTTTTTTTTTTATTTTGTTTTCTTTTTATGTCTTAGACCGCATAAAGTAAAAATGTAAAGAAATATTTTCTATTATTTCCATAAGAGGAAATCCAATAGTCTTTCTTTAAAAATGTGTGTTACACAAATGTTTATTTTTTATCCTTAAAGAAATAACTACAATTTTAGGAGCATATAAACTGATTTGAGCGAATTTGAATAAAATACTTAAGGAAGCAAATGCAACTTTTCACTGATGTCAAAATGTAACTGTAAGTGAAGTCAAGAAAAAAGTCTACTTCATTGGTATTCACTCCGGTTGGCTATTTTAAATATTTAGTGTTAAACGTAAAAATTACAATTCCGCATATATTTTATGTTAATGTCAATTTTATTTACTGAAACTATATTCTAATTTTAAACAATTTGTATTATCTATTAAATTGTATATTCCATTGACGAAATGAAAATTACTCTTAAAATCAGCAATTGAATTGTAGCTAAACAGGCAATTAGTTAAAATTTTGCCAACAATTTTAAAATATAAATATGTTAACAGCTAGTTCAAATAAAAATCGCTAAATAGCATTTATTCATTATTTAACTAAAAAAAGAGCACTTCTAAAAAAAATTTCAAAATTAATTCAATTCATTTATCTTATTCTAATAATATGTAAACGGCTTAAAATTATTTTAATTAAAAAGCGGAAAAATAATGCAATAGAATGCACAGTAGGGCATTTTTCTGGATTTGGATTTTTGATTATATAAAAGATATCGATTTCAGTCCTTTTGTATATAAATAAGAGTTACATCAAAATATTTGTTAGTTAAGATATCCTAGCGAAATTTTCAGAAATTGTTGACTTTTTTATTTGAAATGATAATGAAATGAAATAGAATCTGGCAATTCGCAAAAAATAGCAAAAATTCCAAAAATTGGATTTTCTTAATTTTACCCATAAAGTTCACATTTGTAGCAGGTTCGGAAAAAGTCATTGGTAGAATCTTTGGAACACATAAAGGTTTCCATAACTGCATTCCGCTTGTATATCTATGCTTTGGGATGTTAGAAGATACAGGTTAAAATCAAAATTTCGTTACAATGTAGATCAAATTCGACAGGATTTGTACTTAGCTCTATTGGGTGATTATGCTTGTTTTTAATCCTAATATCATTTCCATGAAAATGCCTTTTTGCAAAGTATAAAATCATATATTCCAAAGAAAAATTTTATTTCAGAGGAAAATTAGTGTAGATACTTTTTCGGTAAAAAAAATATCAAAAAAAAAAAAAAATCAAAATATTTGCAATTTTCAAATCCAAAATCGTTTACTTTCGGACTCGGAAAATATATGGACTTAATTTTTTTATTTGATAGATAATTTCGTTCTTTAACGAATTACAGAAAAATCGGGCGATAATATTAGACTATATATGGAAAAAAGTGAAGCAAGCTCATGCAAAATTGCGATAGCTTTAAGAAGAATAAAAATTGGCTAGCAGAAAAAACTTTTCGAAGTCAGAGGTACCTAATTTTGAGCCCACATAGCTCCGTTCCTGACGGGTTCACCTTCCAAACATAAAATTGTGTGCTTTTCTTGTACGCGTTATGTGAAATTTTATGCAAATCCAACAAGCGATTTGAAGTTATAGATTTATTTCCAAAAGTTTTCAATTCTGCTTGTAAAACTCATAAAAATCTTTTATTTCTCGTGTATTTCGTTGTTGCCATATTTATATTATAATAATGACAACAACAAAATACACGTAAAATAACAGCATTTTATAAGTTTTACAATGACGAAAAAAATCACATGTTCTACAGTTCTCATCTGATTTTATCATGCGATTGCTCATTTTATTTGTTGCAAAATATAGTATTTGGAAAAAATACAAAAAATCAGTTTTCTAATAGAATATGTATCAAAAATGGCAGAAAAGTTAAAAAAATAAGAAACTTAATTTGTGTCTAGTATCACTTAAATTCAATTAAATTGCTTAACAGGTATTTGTCCTGATTTTTTCTAAAAATGACATAACAGTCTAATAACCCATATTTACAAACATTCAAAATGTTTTTCCACTTTGGTACCTTGTTAAGAAATGACATTTTTTTCGAATTTGGATTTTGAGTATATAAATGAAAAACGGGGGTCATTGGCAGTGTTGCCAGTTTGGCCTTTTTAAGGATGAATCTAGCCTTTTTATTTAATTTTAGCCCAAAAATTTTCGTCTTAGCTTCTAGCTTTTTTCTAGCTCTTTTTTCTTTTTAGATTTGCGTTAAAAAGTTTAAATTGTTAGTACTTGAACTGCAAAGAGAAATTTGATATTACAAATTTTATTTTTACAGATTCATCCATTTAATTTTTGTTTTGTATTTATTCGCACAAAAAATGGAGATTGTTTAAATGTAGTAAACATTTTTTCTACGGCGATAAGAGGTCTTATATGGGACCTGGGTCAATTATTGGACGATACTTTTATTGAGAGAATATTTTATTTCTACGAAACATATGTATGCTTTATATTATGTTATTTATGATTTTTGGGGCGATTTCCGGAAGTTGGCTTTATATAGGATCTATGGTTAATTATAGGCTGATTGTGATAAATTTTCGCACTATAATTTTCACTTACATAAAACTTATTTGTGTCAAATAACTAACATTTGAATGGAATATATTTTAACTTGTTTTAAAGTGTTTTTCGAAAGTTCGGGAGCTATGGTCAATTATATACCATACAAAAAATCGGGGAAAAATGTAAGTGTCAATATTCTTGACAGTATTTTTGTAAAACACACTCTCCTTAGTAACTGAAAAAATACCGAAAATAATAAGAAAGCTTTAAAATTACCATTATAGCATATAAATATTTCCAATATCCAATGTAGGTGTAATTTAAACCTAATATGTATTGACAGAGGTTAAACTATTGACACCGAAATGCCCTTAAAAACAATTTCTGACTTTAAACAAAAAATACGTTAATATCCGATTTTATTATATGTTTTAAGTGTCAATCTTTATCAAACGTGATTTTATAAATAATTTATACTAAAGTAAAAGTCAAATGTCAAGTAACTTTATTCTAATAAATTTTTTGTATGTTGTATGAACTTTAAATTGTCAAATTTAAAAATAGTTAATTTTAGGTACGAGTAGTACAACATTTTTCCCTTTTTATTTAGAAAAATATTTAGTAAAGAAAATTTTGTCACATTTAAAGACAGCTAAGTTATATTTTAATTAAGTGGTCAATTATTATCATTTCAAGTTAAAATATTAATCTTTTGCAGAGGTGTACAAACTTTTAGTGGTTCGTAGACCAATATTTTTGAGTGTTACAAACATTAGCATAAACTCATAATACAACAACGACTTACGCTGGTGTAGGTTTTAAAAAGTTAACTTTCTCCAGCATTATTTTTTGGAGTATGTCGTCTTATTTGGCGTTTTTTTTTAATATCAATTTAGACTCTTTTTTTCTCACCTCCTGACACCAGTGTTGTCAGGAGGTTTAGGACCTAGGTAAAATAATACAACGACACACATTTAGCTACTTGGGTTTGATGAAAAATTATAAATTCAATGTGTTGCGTGCTTGTGCTTGATAGTGTACTTCTAAACGAGCAATTTGAACATTTTCTACCAGTGAAGGAGTAACTTCTCTGTTTCATTATCTCTTATTTATACTTTTACGTATGATTTTAAACTTGCATAAATATTTTATTTATTTGCAGTAACGAGGGCTAACAAGGGCGCCTCTAGATAATTGAGTGCAGAAAAAAGTTCGTATTCTTAAAAATTACCAGTCCAATGCCTTGCAGTAGCTGTTCTATTGGAGTGCTTTAGAATGTGAAGACAATCAGGGGCAAAATTTGGTTTTCAATTTTTAATTTTATTATATATTATATCGCAATAGATATTTAAAATTTTTTCCTATTTAATATCGTCTTAAAAACGATGAATTTTCTATCAACTATGTTATTATAAAATAAAAATAATAAAAAGTCATACTAAGTATGTCTGTGTAAGCATCCTTCTACTGCTCACATTTATCGAAACATTTGTAATCTACGAGTATGTACATAAATATGTACTAAAGACATCAATCATAAGAAGAGGACATTAGCGATTAAAATATAGGGATATATTTCAAAAATAGTAAAACATTCATACCTTAACTCATTTCTTTAAAAGTGTAAATATTTAAGACCAAGAATAATTATTGGGATTATTGGGGACATTAGGATATTGGAGTTTATGGCATGCTCCCTTTTTAACGTAGAATTAAATCCTTTGCTCCAAGTTAACTATCAGGGTTATCTATACTCAAATCTAAAAATATTAATAAGATTTATATACATATGTAATGAGATTGTGTAATGGTTAAAAGAAAGTCGTTTATATATTAACAAGGTATCCTTTTTCTCTACATCTTAATAAAAACTTTGATTTATGATATTTATATTTATACACAAAAATAAAAAAATATAATAAATATTTTTTTCTTTTCATTTGGAAACATAAAACTCATTGCTTTATTTTTATTTTTGATCAGTTTGTGTGTTAGAAATCACAAATTATTTTTTTTTTTTTTTTTTGATTTTTATTAAAAAAAAATAAAAGTATTAGTCTTTTTGTATGATATTTACTTTTCACACTAATAAAAATGCTTTTAATTTTTTTTAAATAAAAATCAAAAATAAAAATCAGTTTGTAATTTTCAAATTACATTTGTTTCAAAACAAATTTTTATTTTTCAAGGAATAAAATATAAATCAAAAATAGCAATTCAAATTTGATTTATGTTTTAATACTTATAACACTTATGGTGGGTCTTTGGTAAATATATCTAGTATCAAACAAAATACTTGAGAAGAAAGCAGTGACAAATGTGTTCAAGCTACTTGTTAAAATTATATAAAAATTTCAAATATAACAGCAAAATATCATACTAATATTTTCTTCATTGCTATTATTTTTTGCAATACTGTACTTAATACTTTTTCAATAGAAAAATATATATAGCAAATATATTATATATCTAGACTAGATATGTGTAGTTAGGTTGTCATTTTTTGCATTAAAATATGATGGTTTTCCAAATTCTTTTCATAACTCTAATACGATAGTAATATAAAATGCTTTCACATGGACGTCATTTCAATTTAAGTAGCTTAAGAAAATCATTTGTTATTGTCATCTGAAAAAATTTTATATTTGAATATTACAAAATAAAAAAGATATATTGCTAAGCAAATTTTGCAGAAAATAAATGTAGGAAAATCAGTATATTGGCACATGTATACAAACTTAATACAAAATATATTAACTTAACAGTTCCCAGTAAAAAAGTGGTATAGGTTGTTATGATATTTCTTTAAAGTACACTTTTTTCTAAAATTAATCTTTTTTAAGTTATAAAGTGATTAATTTACAATTTATTTTATTCTAATCTACGTTTTCATAATATTCTTTCACATAATTATCGGGATTTTATCACACGATATTAATTTGCCGTTATCCTAGCAACACAAGTCTTATGACATTTAAGAAATATAAATTCCATGGCAGAAATTTCTGTCTAAAAGTACTTTTGTAAAACTTCTCTTTGCTTTCATTTAGTTCGAAATATATTTATTTTCCGTACATGTTTATTTTTTGTATAAAAGCCAAATTTATCTTTGACTTTTTGTTCCTTTACTTTTTCTATTTATTTATTTATTTATTTTTTTGCTTATTCTTTTGAAAGCCAAGTTCGTGTATTTGATTTACATTTTAATAACATCATTTAATGTGGGCTTTTTTAATTCCGATTCTCTTCTTATTACTATTCTTCTTTTTTATACCCACCATCAAAAAATGATGGAGAGTATATTGGGTTTGTCATTTCATATGTAACATGTCGAAATAATCATCGAAGACCCGTATACATATATATATATATATATATATATATATATATATATATATATATATATATATATATACATAAATTTCGCTCAAATATTTGAGCCAAATTTCGTTCCCCTAGGATGTCCGCTTCGAACCCAACCTTACTTTTAACAGATAGACAGATAGACGGACATCCTTTGAACGTGTTATATTTTTACGAGGACTTATAATATATATATATATATATATATGTAATATATAATATATACAACACGCTCTAAGGGCTCGGGTGGACATCCTAGAGGAACGACATTTAGCTCAAATATTCGCTTATTGCAAATGAGCAAAATCGGTTCAAAAAAAAAAATGTTATGAATAAATGCTACGAAAACAGCATGTAAGTAAATAAAACTTTGCACAAACAGTTCAAAAACCAAAGCAAACCGCCCACTTCGCATATATGGTGAAAGCTCAATGAAATTTTGTATAAATATTCCAAAAAACAATGTAAACTCGGAAAGAGAAAATGGGCGTGGTTAAAATTTTAAATAGTAAATCCTGGGGAAGATTATTTCTATTTTCTTTTTGCTTTTGTTTTGATATTCCATTTCATTCCAAATCATCTTTAAATCATCTTAAGCTCTAATCTTTATGTAACGTATATACACATTAGAATGCTCCAAAAAAAAAACGACTTTCAAATTCGACCGTAACTGCCCCTAGAATTGTTCCTATTTATATAAAAATATAGTGTGCAAAATATTAGAGTAGTCGAATGTTGCTAACATGTGACGCATCGACCCTGAATTTTAAGGGGTGATTTTGCACTGTTTTTTTATTTTTTTATTTATTGTTAATGTAAACTGTTTTTTGTAATTTAATGCAATAAGTATTTATGAAACAAGGTAAAAAAATGAAATTCGGTTAGAAAATATTGAAGCAATTAGAAATTCCCCAGACCATTAACACGTTTTCGAACACTTGTGTAAGCAATGTGCAGACAATTTTTTTTTTATATTTAAATAAAAAGAAAACTTTGAGTCCTGCCAGATAATACAATTCCCTTTTTATGTTTTACTAAAAAATATTGATTTTTATTACGGATGTTTTTAATCACCAATTTCAATTTTTTCAAAATTTTGTCAAATAAAAGAGAACTTTGTCGATATCTCTTACAAATTCGCCGTATCTTACATTTGAATTTCACGAATTTTGGCAAAAAGGCACACTCTTTGGTGAGTTTTGTATTGTGGAGTAAATTTTTTTGGATCTTAAAAATGCATTCCAACAATGTTAACCCTTAAATAAAGAAGGTCTAAGGTCAAATTTTGGAATATTTGAAGACTTTATCCAAAATATATAAAATTATATTTTTATATGGATCTCAAATCAATGTTTTCTATAATAAATTTAGTTTTGTTGCATAGCGAAACGAGCAAAATATCATTCTTTCCAGTTAATAAAATCTACTCTGCACTTATCCAAGAAAATATGGTGTTTCCAAAAATGTTGACCCCAAGTTCGCTTGAGGGTTAAATTTATCTAAAAGTTGAACACCTTGTTGATTAATCCATTGTTTTATTGCTTTGGCTTTATGATTCAGAGCGTTGTCGTGTTGGTATGCCCAAGGTATGGGTCCAAAGAAATCATTAAATTTTGGAAATGCTTACTCCAGAAGTCGTTTCAGTCACTTTGTTGGATACAAAAACCAACTGTATGGTACCATAATACGAAATGACACCACATACCATTATTCCGCCCTCTCGGCTGTGTCTGCGGCTCAAAAATAATTTCTTTTTATTTAAGTCATGGAAGTAATAGTTATACCCGTCGTGACCATCAATATTAAACTTTTTTCATCGAAAAATACAACTTTAAACCATTTGTCGGACCATATCATTGTATTTTTGGCAAACTGTAGACGTTGTGATTTGCGTTTTTCATTAAGTCGTGGTTTTTTTGCAGTTTTCGTCGGACTATGTATGGGCACGACTTTAAAATACGCTACACTGTTCTTTAGTTGACACTGACTCCACATTTTTCACGTATTTTTGATACCGACATGGCAGAATTTGATGCGATTCTAAGAATTTTTCGTCTTTCTTTTAGACTTGTTGCCATTTTCTTCCTTTCATTTTCTTTCCGTATCTTTCCACGTTATTTATATAATTGTACATAACTGTCTTTCCTCTATTAATGTTTTTAGCTATTTGGACCGGATTCTAACCCTGAGATTTCAAAATCAAATTTTTTTCTTTTTCAGAATTATTGAGAGCCTTGCCACGTTCCATTTTGAATAAAAATCTATCAAATTAAAATCTATCAAATTAAAAATTCTCTAGCCGTTTATTAATGTTTATTAAAGAATTCCTTATTCAAGTGATACATGAAATAGTACCACAGAAATACATATCTTTAAATAAATGTGTAATTTTTGTATAAAAAAAATATGTATATTTTTTATTTCTTCAGGAAACTAAAGCCAACACTTTGAAATTTAGTGCACAAAAAATTATTTTTTTCTGAACTTTAGTTTAGGAGATATACTTAATTAAATTTAAAAAAAAAATTTGATTCCTTATTCAAGTAGCAGGCAATGTAACTATAATTCATTAAAAACTTAAAATTTTCCGAAGAAAATGTAAAAAATTTTTTTACAAATTTAAAATATAAATGAAAATCTAAACAATATTTGCAGTCTTCTTGACTTTTGATTCATTTGATAAAATAAAAAAATGTGTGCATAAATATAAGAATTTACCTTCATTTATTCATTTATTTAAGAATAATGTCTTAAATATTAACACATTTTTACATTTTTTGAAATGAATCAAAAGTTAAGAAGACTTAAACAAATTCTTTAAATTTTCATTTATATTTTCAATTTGTAAATGTATGTTTGAAATTTTCTTTACAGAATTTTTGGTTTTTAATGATATGTAGAGGGCAGAAAAATACAGCAGATATGTTTTTTCTTACAATGATGCATGTGATATAGAATGGCAGCAAATTTAAACAAATGTCTTTTTATTGGAAAATTGCCATTTAAAGGAATTTATAGCTAATGTTTTCATGAATAAGTGTTTGTTTTTAGAATTTGATTCAAATCTAATAAAACTACATTAAAATTTTAGCACCATTTTTGAAAAGTTCGCAAAATTATCATTAAGTACAATTTATTAATATCTATGAACAAAATTTTATTTATATATATATATATGTATATATATTTTTTTTTTTTTCTTAAGAAAAAAAAAAGCTAAACATTTTTTGAGATACATTTCGAGAGAAACTCAATCGCTGGTAAAGAACTGCATAAGGCGTTTTTAACATGCATAGTTTAAGTATAACCCATGTTATCTACTTGACGTTTTAATTAAAATATTTTTCTTTTTAGTAAAATGTACTACATATTAAAATTATACATAGGTGTAAACTTACTTATTCACATCAAAAGCAGATGTACATTTTCTATTGTAGTTAGCAAAATGCATTATTTTTTAATAAAGGCAAAGTAGTATAGCTCACATAAGCAATTCTTCAAATTCGTTTACCTTTGGGGTTCAAAGAAATTTGAAAAAATTTTTTATGGTAAATCCAGGCTATTTTGTAACAACGCACAGTGGACAGAATCGACAATTTTTGAAATTAATCTGTAACTTCTAATTGGCTAGTTGGATTCAGCGCTTCCATTGAGAATTTTTTAAAAATGTCCAGAAAAGAGGATTTCAAAGAATAAAGTCGCCAAAAGAAAATATTCTGAAAAAAAGAGCCAACTGTTTCAATACCTAAAAAACTCCTCAAAATTTGTTTATTTTATAAAAACAAAAACAAAAAATATTGTATTTTAAGAAAAACTGCTAAATTAAATTTCATTAGAAACAAACTAATTCATTTATAATAATTTTATTATTGCAAAATTAAACTTTTGTAAACGAAAAAGGAGAATTAATGATATGATTTAATTTAAAATATAAAATGTATAAAAAGTATGAAAACTGAAATTTATTTCAAAATATTTAACTATTTTCTTGCTAAAAAAATATACTCATGTGAGACCAAGTACTTATATGAGACCAAGTAGCAGTCTAAACAATGGGTTTCTCCGGGTAAACCTGCTCCGAAGAAGGCCAAGGTAAGTTTGTCGGCAACAGTTTTTTGGAATGCACGAGGGATAATCCACATCGATTACCTTCAAAAGGGAAAAACAATAAGCGGCGAATATTATGCCAACTTATTAGACCGAGTTAATGAGGATTTAAAAAGAAAACGACCCCATATGGCCAAGAAAAATTTCTTTTTCATCAAGATAATGCACGGGTACACACGTGTGCAGTCTCAATGGCAAAACTCTATGAATTGGACTACGAATTAGTACCTCATCCGCCATAATCTTCGGATTTAGCCCTTACTGACTACTTCCTATTTCCAAACCTAAAGAAATGGCTCGGTGGAAAGAGATTTAGTTCCAACGATAAAATTATTGACCAACCAAATGCCTATTGTAAGGACCTCGAAAAATCCTATCTTTTACGCAAAGTAAATGACGCCACTTGCTCAAAATTTGTCAGTTATCTATTAACAGCTGGTACTTAATGGAAATAGTATTGCATTTCATATAACTACGAGGGAAGTTCGAAAAGTCTCGGGCTTATTGATACGCCCTCGCATGAAGAAATAAATAGTAAAAAAATATATAAAAAAATACTATTCAAAAAGCTAATTAAAATTTGCTCTTAAAGAATATTAACTACGAGTAAATTTTAAATAATATTAAATATGAGATTCTTTATATTTATAAAATGTAAACTAATTTATTCAATCAATACATTTGATATATATATATATATATATATATATATATATATATATATATATATATATATAAATACATTAAATTTAATTAAACTAAAAATAATAAATAAGATTAAACCTCCATTTGGCACATATCTTTCATTTCTTCATTTTCACCATCAAACCATATGAATCTAACCAGAATTTATATATATCTATAAACTTATTTTTTATTACATTCACTTCATTTGAAACTAATAAAAAATATTTAAATTTAATACAAAACAATAAGTATCTTCAATATATAAATAATTATCTATAAAAAGAAAAAATTTAAAAAATGGGAGTCAAAAAATTGGCTATTTTTATACCAAAATAATATTTATCAGCAATAAATATTTTTGTGCACATAATTCTCGTATTCAGATCATATTCTGCTTACGACAGACACACAGATAGGCGAGCAAGAGGAAAAATATATCAAAATAGTCTGAGAATTGCATAAGGAAGAAGAATATTCAAATAATTTATGTCTTCTTATACTGATATTGGAATATTATAGTGTCATATTTTTGGATGAAATTAACTAAAATCAAACAAACAGAAAAAAAAATGAAATATATATTGGCAATATATATCATGTGCTGTTATAAAATAAAGTTAACAAAGAGATAGGTTTTTATGTTTTAAATAACTTAAAAAATCTCCATTTAACAAAAAATTTTAATGAGAATAATTTTTATTATTTTTTACAAAAGTTTCCTTGACTGTGCCTAATTTAAACCTTCCCTCAACATTTTGTTATTCAAATATATAAACTGTATTTTTATAAACTCACAGTTGTATCAAGTTCTGTAAATAATTTGTGGTATCACGGCGTTATGAATGACATAAAATATGAATTTTTAATATCAAATGCTATTCATTTTAAAAACCAAAACGCAAATGACAATACCACCATTCAATCATACGATATAATATTGTTGAAAAAAGTATCCTACCACAAAATTCATATTTGTAGTTATTTTTATGGCATTTATGGAAAGTTTGATGTTATTATGAACGGGAGTGTTTGTTAATTGTTATAAGTTTAATTTTACATAGGAAATTCAACAATAAATTTTCAAAATGCTACTTTAAAGAAAGAAAAAGTTTGACTTTTTTGAAATTTTGAAATTCTACAAAATAAATTGTTTTATTATTATTGCATTAAACAAAAAAAATCATCGAGAACTTAAATATGTAAAAAAAGAAGGTTATTGTCGGTTAAACTGGACCATACTACACCCTAAATTCTTAAGTTGTTATTTTCAAAATTTTCGAATGTTTTCTATTAAGAAACTTGTGGGCAATAATGGACCGATTCTGCGAAATTTGAAGCGTAATTTATACTCCTATAAAACTTACGTATGTATTATAGCTTACTGTTACTTTTATATAGGCAATTATATATCGATTTTTATGATGTTTTGTACCATGGTCTCCAATTATTGTAAAATTTTAAGGCGTGATTTATAATAAATTCTAAAAAATTTAAATATAAAATATTATAATGATACTAACACTTGTATGGGATTTATGCCCGAATGGACCGTTTTTACACGAAGGGAACAGTTAAGAACCCAGTGAGCCGTAGTCACCTTGTCGCCAACATGCTTTACCATGGAATTCGTGCAATTTAAAGTAATTTTCGTAATCGTGGTTTTATATCGATTTTCACGAAAATTCGCATTTCGATTAACGCTTATATGAAACTTATTAGGCACAAATAAAAATTATATATCAAATAAAATATTAATTATTATTATCATTATTATTATTATTATTATTATTATTATTATTATTATTATTATTATTATTATTATTACTATAAAATAAAACATCTTTCGACCTTTTCATCAAATAAACAAATATTAATTAGATTTTTAGGTCTTGCAGCAGCTGACCCCTTGGGTTTAAGAAAATACCCTTCTTTTGCGACTTTATTCTTTGAAATCCACTTTTCTTGAACATTTTTTAAACATTTTCAACGGTAACGCTGAATGTAATGTCTCGCAAATGTCCGTTACAAGATTTAGTCATTAAAGTTCTCTATGGTGATTGGAAATATTTTGTTCATCCTTGGCAAATACTCAATATTAGCTGTAGAGAAATTAGTATGTCATACCGAAAATTCTTTAACATAGAGAAGAAATGTTGTATGATTACATTTAACGTCTATTCCTATGAAACAACTTTTATTTGAGTGCCAAAGTATACAATGTACATACAAATAAATATTGTAACTAAAAACTTGGCAATTCTAAGAAAATATTATAATGTTAAAAATTTGTATGAGCAAATTCCCAGCAACATTTCTTATAAAAATGATGCCGCGCAGATATTTCCGAAATTTTTTAAAAGCACAAACTAAAAAAGTCCATAAAAGTATTTGTACAACCTCCCGTTACTTATTACTTTTAGAAGCTTTAAACCTTTTCTCCCATTTTTTACAATATTAATTACCTTTATTTTAACTTTTGACATCTTGTCCTCATTGTGGCCTTGTTTTAATATTCCTTATTAATTTGCTTTTTATCTGATAATTAAAATCTTACTCGATTATATAGTACATGCAAGTAAAAATGGTTGTACAATAAATTTTTTTAATTGTTATTTATATGATGGTTATTTATGAGCTCTAACTTCTATCAAATAAATATCAATCATAACAACTACTTCATTATTCATTAGTATTCATATATTTCTACTTAGTTTTACCTAAAAAGATTTATTTTTTTTTTGTTTTCATATATTTAAAGATACTCTTATATGGATGATAATTCATAAACAAGAATTCGTTAAAAATAATTTACTATATATTCCAGGACAAAATTTTAAAAAAGATTAACAATTAGGCCTAAATATAGAAGAATAAATATAGCCCGATATTTAAGATTTTCAATTTACCAACGATTTTTACATTTTGTCTTAAGCTTCTATAATTTTACTTGGAAATTAAAATATTGGTGTAAATAAAAGCAAAAATTTAAGATTTTTAAATTTAAATTCAAGCATACCTATCGGTAATTTATTTAAATTTCTATGAACCTCTATAATAAGAACTGCGTACGAAAAAATCCGTGCATGTAATTCTTAAAACATATAAAAATTACCAATGGTTCAATCTTATTTTTTTTTTAAGTCCATTACATTCTAATTTCAAAATTAAAAGAAAAATTAATTTTTTATTCGCTTTTAATAAAATATTTAATATTTTCTAGAATAACCTAAACAAAAGTTTTATTGTGTTTTTGATTATTTATTTGTAGAAATTTTTCCACTTCTTTTTAAATTTATTTTTATTTTTTAGTCAGTTTCAAGTATTCTTTAAATATTTTTTGCAATGATCCAATATATTTAAAGTGGATAGGGTTTTTGTCAGTTTAGTGGATTGGCCGAAATGGGTACATTTAAACATCATTTGTTTGATACTACTTTTTTGTTGTAATGCGATATCAGACCAGAAAAATTTAAATTCGTTGTGCTTTCTAATGACAGAAAGAAATCTTTTCTGAGAGCACTCATTTGTGTACATTTCTTGTTAAAAGTGTCATTTGTTATGAATAAAGTGTTTTTTCTCCACAAGTACAAATGGCTTGCCAGTTAAAAACTTTATTCGACAGTTTGATTTTTTACACGATATTTATCTTCTATATCTTTCATAACATCTTTAATATGGAATTCATAACCAGGAGGTTTTAAACAGCTCGATAATGTTTACTTTATATCGCCTTTAAACGCATTCATATTTTTGAAGAAAATTAATAATAATTAATAATTTTTGTTCTCTGCTTTGACCCCACATTTTTTTCTAGCGTACCAATTAGTAACTTGTTTAAATTTTTGGGTCTTCACGCTACTTTTTCAAACCTTCCTGATGAAAGGTACAGAGCAGTTTAAGGAATGAGCCACATCCTTGGCTCATATATATCGATTTTCTCTTAAAATTCGTATTATTTTGTTTGCAATGTTCCTTTCGGTGATTATAAATTCTTTATGTCTTTTACGATTCAAAATACAAAATTTCCCAACCCAGCTTTACTCCTACCAATTTTTCTATATAATTGAATTTGAATTATGCGTTTTCATGAATTTTGTTAAATTTTCATTTTCAGAAAGATTAATTTTGCTATTGAAAAATTCCATTTTAAATTTAAAAATTTTGAATTCTTTGAAATTTTTTCTGTAGCAAGTATACCGATAAGGCTTCCTAATAAAAAAAATATTAACATAAAATTAAAGATGGACTTTTTTTTAAATACACGCCACTAAAGAAAATTCTTACAAAAAAGATATTAATAAAAATATTTTCAAAATTTTTAAATGGCATCTTAAAATATAAGTTTTGACAAATCTACTGCAAAAAAAAGTATTTTGTTATCTTTTATATAACTAAAGTTAAGGATATTTAAACAAATATGCTAATCACTTTCAAAGCTATAGAGTTGCCACAGTTCTAAAAATAAAAATGAGAAAAATTTATTTTACATGACTCTGTAACCTCTAAATCGGTAAACAAGGATCAAAATTATTTCAAATTTAAAATGGAATTACTCTATTACAACAAGATTTAGCACGTAGTTATTGATAATAGCAAATGTATAGAACTTAACGGCACACCTTTTTTTACGTACCACAAAAGTTATAAGCATTAAAGTGTGCACGGATTTTTCGTGCGCAGTCCTTATATATATACTAATTTCTGTACACAATGCACGGTGGTAAATTCCGATCAAAAATGGCAAAATGAAAATCTGATTTTTGATAAAATCTTTATTGCATTTGAAAGCCAACACTCCAAGTAACATTCTTAACTTTTTTCGCGGTTAAGGCATATAGTTTGGTAGTTATAATGGCGAAAAATTGAATATTTTTCATTAATCATTGTAAAACAAATTATCATTAATCACTGTAAAAAAAAAAACTGTTTAAATTCTTATTGTAAAAGTATGCTATGAATTTTTGCCATTTAAGTTTTTAAAAATTTGCAACAGTTTTTGAAAATACTGGTTTACTATCAATTTTCTGGTGTAAAATAGTAGTCATAAAATTATCCCTTTTATGGACTGTAGGAAAGTTGGTTACTTTAAACATCATAAACTTTTTAAAACTAAACTTTAATGGACCAGGTATTTTTTCAATAGGTTGCAGAAGTTGGGCCTAAACAGAATAGTATACTTCTAAGTTAGTTGGTATCAATAAAATTCAGCTGCTACTACCTGCTACGCATCTAAAAATAGCATTTCTAATAACCACTTAAAGTGAATATTTTATCATATTTTAAAAGTTAAACATTTTTAAAATATGAACTATGATGATATATTTATTATAAGATTATTAAAGGATTGCCCAGAAAATATATTTTAAGTGTTTTAATTTATGGAATATTAATTTTAGGGCGAATTCTTGGAAACTGTCGATTTTTACAAAACATATATCATTGGAAAGCTTATAAAGCTAAATATATCTTACGTTTAAATTAATTAAATTATTTTTATATTTAACAAAAATGAATTTATCACAAATCCTTGGTCCAGTTTTTAAGTATATCGGACAAAAAATTATTAGTCATAAAGAAAAAATTTCATTCATCGTTCATCGCCTTTTTCGAGTTCAAAAATAAACAATATTGAATTTTAAATTTGAAAAATTTTGAATTTTAGAGTGTTATTATCATCATTCATTTACTTCTAAATAAAAAAAAGAAATATTAAGCATATATTAAGTTTTGATACTTTTCTAAAAGGTATTCGCATTTTAAATAATTTTTACATTTTAGAAATATTAATGTGCTTAAAATCGTTTGCAATATCGAAATGACCCACTGTGAAAGATGTAAGACACATTGAATTAATTAACGAAAATATTTCAGTTTTTATATATTTAATATATAGCTTCGGGTTACAAAAAATATATAATAGAACATAGAAATTGAAACAATAATTGCACACAAGAAATAATTATACAAAAAATTTTTTTTGAAACAAATTATAATAATGGAAAACCTCAGGTTAGTTTTTTTACCCTTTTTAATCATTCGCCGCAAAAACTAGAAACAAATTATTTCAAGTGAAAAATATAAATACAGTTTTAATATCTGTGCAACAATACCTGAATTTATATACATATATGTATGTATGTAAACGAATACATATGAAATATACATATTTTTACTTTTGTGTGAACAATAAAATGTTTACATTAAATATTTTACACAAATATAAAAAATCCTTGAAAATAATGTTAAAAATCAGTTATTACATACGGTTTTCAGAAAATGTTCAATGACAAATATTAGTATGTGTGGCATAATAAATAAACCTTTAAAAATATTGTCTGTTAAATTTAAAATTATGGGACATATAAAACTTTCCAGGAGAAAATGAAGCAGTCGAGATTATAAAATTTATTTAAATGAATAAAGATAAAAATTATTTTTCAGTTATTCACAGTTTTGTAAAGGTGCGGAATTAGAAATTATGTTTTAGAAAAATTATCAAAATTACCCTTAAATCTATAGCCGTATACCCCTAAATCTATAGCGTTAATTTTTTTCTTTTTCTTTGAGTAAAAGTTTAATTATTTATGTAATTAACGCAAAACATCTGGTGAAAATTGCTTCCACTTATTACGTGCAAATTTACCACATCGTTTCATTTATCTATGTTACTTTTACTTAAATTCCTGCCTGAAATAACTACGTTACCGACCTAATTCTAAGTTCATACATACCTTACTCAGCAAAAAAAAAAAAAAAAAAAAAAGAACTGCAGAAGTTTTTTACAATATCATTGGAACAAGTAGTTAGTGATAAAAAAGAATCGTGTTGATCTTAGTCCATAGTTTTCATTAGAAGAATTTAATTTAATTAAATAACATTTTTAAGGTAAATGAAAGATTATTTACACTGTTTTAGAGGTAATTTTTATGACTTAGTCTAGCCTTTTTATTTTGATTTTAACTTTAAAATTTTTGTTTTATCTTCTAGCCTTTTTTAAAATGTCAAAAAACATTATGTAATTTTTCACATGAAATACTCGTATAACTCAAAATTTATATGGGATATATATATATATATATATATATATATATATATATATATTTTGGAGATTTTTTATTCGGTCCATTTTACTGTTTTATTGATAAATTTGTTACAATATCTTTGAAAAATATATAAAAAACTGATGAGAACGAGAAAAAAAGAAAAGATAAGTTTTTAAATTAAAGAAAATGTTCTAAATTTTTTCTGGCCTTATTTTTTTGGAACATTTGGCCTTCTTCCATACCTAAAAAACTCCTAAAAATTTGTTTATTTGATAAAAAAAAATAAAAAATATTATATTTTAAGAAAAGCTACCAAATTAATTTTATTAATAACAAAATATTTTTGAAAAAGACAAAAAAAAATTTGTTTATTTGATAAAAACAAAAATAAAAAATATTATATTTTAAGAAAGGCTACCAAATTGCTAGCTACCAAATAACAAAATATTTTTGAAAAATTAAATTGAGAAAAATTGAGATTAACTGAAAATTAATGTTTTGGAAAAGTAATTGATTCTGAGCTAAATTAGATAAAATAAAGTATAATTTTTTCGCCCTCCTAACTTTCGAACTTTTTAAAGTTTATATTTTTGCGCTTTATTTTATAAAACGTAGTGTTTTTACAATGGAGTTGTTAAGCGTAGGTATTTAGACACATAATTACGCATCTTTTATTAAAAACATTTTTGTGGAAATATTTTTAATATTTGTTTAAAAAATCGGTCTAAAAACAGGCATTTGTTACTTTTATATAGAAATTAAAAAAACTATTAGACGAACTTGTATTTTTGTATCTTTGCGTAATATGTCTAGTGTGGAATAAAGACGTGCAAGAGGTTAACTGAAAGTATACTCAAAATAAATATAACAAATAAATACTTGTAAGTGTTGGAATAAATGAGAAAATGAGTGTGGCTGATGTGGTATGATTTTGTTTTTACACAATCACTATACCCATAAAAGCTGTTATAGTCATTTCTGGTTTTGCATTGCGTCAGAAATTTATTTATTTTTTTTTTTTATTTCAAGTAACTGTTGTACTACAAGTATTTTAGAGTACTTGTTGATAAAACAAATATACATATTAGTTTTCATTGTGAAGTATGTGATTAAGTAAATTTTTTGATAAAATTTGTATTTAGTAATTAATAATATTGACATAAAAGAAAAAAAATTAAGAAATGTGTACAAAATTAGTGAAAAAAGGGGACGAAGCAAAATATGGGACTGTTGTTGTCTTATAAAAAATTAAAAACGATAGTGAATTAACGAATTCTGTTGCTTGAAAAATTTGTACAAATTTACATAAATATAATCAAAACTCGCAATCAAATTTAAACAAACATAAGTGCTGTAAAAATTAAATAGAAAATAAACTTATTATACCGAATCAGGAAGGCAAAAAGGCATGTGTGAATGTTTTAGAAAAATGGATTATTTCTGATATCCGCCCATACTTATTAGTATTAGATAATATACTAAAAGACTATTCGAAACTAATGCTAATTTGGTGCCAGTACTAACACTGATTCATTAATACCGCAGCTGTTCTACGCATTTTTGCGAAACTGCAGTCGGAGATTTTATTCCTAAAAAAAAAAATTTGTTATGCTCTAACGTGCGATCTATGGACTGAAAATTATTCTCAAATACAAGTAAGTTATTTTTTATTTCCTTGCTTTCGGAAATAGTAACTAAAGTTATATATTATAATAACATGTATACGAAAAATCAAAAATATTGCGTACCGCAGAAAAAGATTTTCTCAATCTGTGTTATTCGAATTCGAGCTTAGTTTTTCCAACATTTCAAAATATTAATAATAAAATTAAAATAGTTCAAAAAAGTTGTATAGTTTTTGCCCTTGAGTTAGAATGTCAAAATTTAAAAAAGAATTATATGTTGTCGAAATCCTTTATAGAATGAATAATATATTTATGAATATTTAATATTTTAAATTCTTTTTTCTATACACAGAGAAAAAAAATTCATATATTTGAAAATTTTCTTCAAAAATATTGTGGATCGTACATGACTTTTTTTCCTAAACTTTTTTCATTAAAAATAACATTTTGTTCATAGATATTATTAAATTGTACTTAATGATAATTTTGCGAATTTTGCAAAAATGATGCTAAAATTTGAATTTAGTTTTATTAGATTTGATTCAAATTCGAAAAAAAATACTTATGTATGAAAACATTAACTATAAATCCCTTTAAATGGCAATTTTCCAATAAAAAACTGTTAAAGGGTAAGGATTAGAAATTTGCTTAAATTTGCTGTAAAAAAGTGTTAATATTTAAGGCATTATTCTTAAATATAATGAACTAAAATCAATGAAAGTAAATTCTTATATTTATGCACAAACTTTTTTCTATGTATACAAAAAATTAAATCCCTATTTTGTTTTTAATTTTTTATTATTTATTTATTTACATTAATTTTTAACTGAAAAGACTGAATTACTCTGTTACCAAAAATAAACATAGTTTGAAAGTATTTTTTATATTTTTTTAGTTCAATAAATAATATATACATTTTAAAGGCGTCTGCCTCTTTTATATAGTAATGATTAAATTTCTATTTTGTTTTTTTTTATTATTTTTTTAAAACTTAAAAAACTTTGTTAACTAAAAAATAAATATCTTACTCTTACTCGCTCTTTATTGAATTACACCTAAAGAGAATAAAATACCAAAGAAGAGAATACCAGCTAATAACAAAACACAAAAATAATCATCAGTAATTTGAGTGGAACCGTGCAACTGTTTAGTTTACTAAACAAAAAATAAAAAATAAAAAATGAAGGAAAATCTTCGCTTTTTTTTGCAAAAAAAAATAATTTTTCAATATTAGCTTTTTGCCAAGTGTTATTAAATTAAATCCGACCCTCTGTGCATTATGATACAATTAAATTTTGCTCGCATTTATTCAACAATTGAAGCATGGCTGCAAATAAAATCCTATAAACCTAATCTTTAAAAATACGTTTTTTGCATGAATACTGAATTAGACGATTTTCATCGATTTCTGACAAAAATATATTAAAAAAATCTGACTTCATAAAAAAAATTCCTTTTTAAAAGACGATTTTATTAAATTTTTAAAAATGAATAAAGAATTTTACTCGTACCTTCAACATGTTTTTTTTTTTAATTTTGTTGGAATCATTCCGAGTTTATATAAAATTTAGTAATTTTGCAAAAAACTGTTTTATTTATTAAACATCAAATTGAAGACAACTGGAAAAGTTCGCATTTCATCATAAAAATAACATGTAAAAGTTCTCTTACAAAGAGATTTTGGAATTTTTTTATTTCTTTCGAAGTATGCAATTTATTTTTATATTCGAATTTGCAAATCGGAGATAACGTTCGTCCGGCTGGTGGAATATGTGAACTTTAAAAACAAAGTACAGGTTAAAGGTTTCTGATTAAATTTGTCACAAATAATTATTTTCGCACAAGGTTCAAGGAACCTCCGTTTACCCGGGTTTACAGTTGGGGTAAACTCAGTCGTGTCCAAGGTTCTTACATAAAATAACAACACTTTTATTTTAATTTATTCACCCTTGATTCTTTATTTCTTATCTTTCACTATATATGTATATATTTCCCACAAACTTCTTTTATGTTGATACAGTGCTGTTAAGTGAAGCCTCCGTGTTGCCTTGCCGGTTCTACACCTCCTATTTACTACAACCTATTGGATATTTAATCTTTGATGTAATCCGAGATTTTCTTTAGTCCCTATATTTTCCGAGTAAAAACTTCCAAGAAAATATTTCACCACTTATCCCTGAGCAGTGTTTATCTCCTACCACTTCAACCGGATTGTAAACCTTGTTGAAGCTTTTAATCTTACTGATTGTAAATCAGTATACCCTACGCTGAATTGATGTAATTAATTCAACCAACTTTATTTATTTTTTTCCCCCTAACACTGCTCTGTTAGTTCTTTTTATTTTTTATTAACCGGCTACTCACCACGTCTGCCTTGTTCACTGTCCAGCATCAAAGAGAAAAGAGACCCATTTTAGCTTTCTGCAGATTTATATACGTTTCTTAAAATTAATATTATTGCAGTTTTCCTGCACTTTGTTCGAAACAATAACGGCTGGTAAATCGAACCTTATTTTCTTTTATCTCCTTTATGTTCGCTGCTGTAACAGTTTCGTTGATCTGTTTGTGAATGTCTGTGTATGTGGCTTCTTGTTTATTTATTTTGTCTCCTTCTTGCTTGCTATATTTAAATCTCTCCTCTACTCTCTGCTCACTGCTATCTTACACTCTTGTGTATTTCTCCCTGCTGCTTTTCCTCTCTACTGTTGTGTTCACGCTTCTACCTCCGTGATTCGTCAGTTCTGCTGCTTTCTACTGCTACTTCTGCCCGTTGCATTTACATTTCAAACAGTTATTCTTTAATGATTATGTGGGTCAAAATTCCAAGAACTTTGATCCTCAAAAAGGACTAAGTATTTATTTTTACTCATATTCTACCCAAATATATGGATATACTCCGTATAAGCCAATTTTCAGCCATAAGTTTCTGCAAGTTCGATTTCGATAAATAAATAAATTTTATTATCTGTAAAATTCTACGTATGGTCTTTATACGCGTCCATGCTTCAGTTGTTCAAATTTAACATAGAAATAAAATATATCTATATATACATATATATATATATATATGTATATATATATATATATATATATATATATATTTATATATATATATATTTCTATGTTAAATTTAAACATGAATTTGAAGCATGGAAGCGTATAATATATATATATATATATATATATATATATATATATATATATATATATATATATATATATATGTTGCAGGTATTCATTAAAATAATTTCTTGTTAAAAATATCATTCCAATTTTGAAAGTTTAAAATTAAAAAAAAATCAAAATTTCTCGAAATTTCAAATCTTACTTATTGGCAATATAATTGCACATATTCACAAACTTTATAAAAAAAAACTACCTTCACATCACAGTGGTGCCAAAACGATTTTTTCTTTTTAATAATTTTGTGACTTTTGCACCGTTGGATATATCTAAATAAAATTTTACACGGTCAGAGCTGAGGTATCTTAAAGTTGATTTGGTTGGGCTCCTAGCAGGTCATGGTGATAGAGGGTGGATCTCTAAACTTGGTCACTTCGGGCATGCAATTTTTTAAAAATTCTTCAAAAATTTGTTTATTATCTGAATGTAAAAATATTTTATATACTTGAAAATCTTTACAAAGAAATATGCTTCCATATGTAGGTTATATTTTATAGTTTAAGAGATATGTCGGTCGAAGCAAATTGTACCGTCATTCTTGGCCTCGTCCTCTTAAGCTTTTTAAACTTGGGTTCCTTACTTTGGGCCTTAAGATTTTTTGAAAATATCTGCTAGATTTTTTGGATTTTGAGGAGCATAGCTAAACTGAAGAACACTTCGGCTCTAATCTTGTGAAACTTTGTTTATATATCCCCAACAGTTCGCAAATTACAGTATTATTTCAAAAAAAAGCCTTTTGGGACACGCAGAAAGACTCACATTATTATCACTACTAGCTGAGTTACATAAAAAATTAAGTTAAAATAACTTTTGCACAATTTTTTAAATATTAAAAAAATGCCAGATGTAAATTTTTTAAAAATATTTTTTTTTTTAATTTCAATATTCTGCATTTATTACAGAAAACAATAAATCAATATCTTCGATGGTTTAGAAGTTACAGGTGTTCAAATCATGCAAGCCCTTAATTTTTCTGAACTTTTTTTCAAATATTTTGAATAACTTAAATACACAGAAAAAAACATGGTCAATTAAGCGATTTGTCAAAAATTTATTTTTCTTCAATAATTTTTCTAATTTTATCAATTATTGTGCATATTTATATAAAATAAAGGCATTGGTAAATTTATATAAAATAAAGGCATTGGTAAATTTATATAAAATAAAGGCATTGGTAAGCCCTCAGTTATTTGTTTAATTGCATCAATTAATTGGTTAATCAAAAATAAATAAAAATTAATTGATCATCTGAGTAAAACATCAATTTTTCTAGCAGTTAGAACTTCAATTAATAAAATAACTGAATATGTAATTGGGATTAGATTTTCGATATTAATATGTAAAATCTAAATTTAATTTGCTAGAATACTTCAATTTTCAGAAATTTCATTTTAAAATTCTGATTATTATTTCTATTGAAATATTTTAGAAAATATTTTATTTTTTCAAGACCAGTTTCCCATCTCTTCTGGCATTTGATCGCAGTTTTTTGATATCCAAAATTTAGTTTAGAGAGCTAACTTACCATTCAAAAATCTCCTATTTTTATACTTTTTATTTTGGTATTTTCATTATTATTATTATTTTTTGACGAAAGTTCTTAAGTTTTACACGATATACGTGGATTATTATTTTTAAAACTATTTATAAAAAATAATTTTTCCGATTACGAAAATGCTTTTTTATTCATTAATTATATAAACTTTGTAATTTTTTTAGGACACCCTTAATTTTAAGATATACCTTGATAAAACCTTGTTATTGAATCACGTATTGATATTTTTAAAAGTATCTAGTTATGATTAATTTTGACAGATTAAAAAAATTATCATTGAAATGAACTACAGCAAGTCTTTAACTGTGCTTATTATAATTCTAATTTATTTCTAGCAATAAAAAAATGATAAAGTAAAGTTTTAAAATTTTTCTTAACTTTCAAAAATTCTTTAAAAATGTTGCAACTTAATATTTTAATGAGTGCGTCAACCATGCGTCGCTAAAGATAACAGAAACTCCATTCATCCAGGCAACAGATTTTCTGAAAGTAGTACTGAGAGTGTGTTTGATGAAAAACTTTACCGTTTTCAAAATTCATAGTTATTTTTTTAAGATTTAGAGAGCCCGAGCTTCATTATTTACGAGCAACATTAATGAGATACGTCACAAATAAAGCATAATTAGTTCGTTTCTAAATATGTGATATTAAATTACATCTTTATGGAGAGGCTAAAAAGTAGAAAACTATCAAAAAAGCTAAAATGTTGGTTTCAAAGTTTGATATCGCATAACTTTTGACAACATACATACAACATACATTAATAATAAATGATTGATATCGTTACAAAAATAATTTTCTCTAAATTTTAAATGTGTCTTAATATTAGAATCCACTGAACAAACTTAATGAAAAAACAATGGAAATATACATATAGATACTTTTTTTATTCTCTTAACTTTTTTCTTTGTTGAATACGAAATTTATACATAATATTTTGTCATTCCATAATTAGAAACAAGTACAAATACGTGCCAAAAATTATACCATTCTGAAGTTTATTCAACATATCAGGAAATTACAAATATATTTTTTTGCATACATACCACTGTGCTGCCATCGTTTCCTCTGTATAACTGCCTCTTTTTATAAGACGAGCGCAAAAACGACTCGTCTAACTTACATTTAAAACAAAATCAAAATTTCAAAATTTGTTTTGTTTTCATTTTTTTTTTTTTTTTTGTTCAGAAAAAAAATAATTTTTTGCGCAACCAAATTTCAAAGTGTTGGCTTTAGCTTCCTGAAGAAATAAAAAAATATACATATTTTGTTATACAAAAATTATGCATTTATTTAAAGACATGTATTTCTGTGGTACTATTTCGTATGTCACTTGAATAAGGAATTCTTTTAATATTAATCAGGAAGGTTATGATTTGAATTTTTTTCAATATAAACGGCTAGAGAATTTTTAATAGTTTTTAAATAGTTTTTGTTCAAAATGGAACGTGGTAAGGCTCTTAATAACTTTGAAAAAAAATCCGATTTTGAAATAGCCAAAAACATTAATAGAGGAAAGACAGTTGTATACAATTATTTAAATAACGTGGAAAGATATATGAAAGACATTAAAATGCGGATGAAAATGGCAACAGCTCCAAAAGAAAGACGAAAAATTCTTAGAATTGCATCAAATTCTGCCATGTCGGTATCAAAAATACGAGAAAAAAGTGAAGTCAGTGCCAGTCTAAGAATAGTGCACCGTATTTTATTTACAATGATATGGTCCAACAAATGGTTTAAAGTTGTATTTTCCGATGAAAAAAGTTTAATATTGATGGTCCCGACGGGTATAACTGTTACTTCCATTGCTTTTGTATCCAACAAAATGACTGCAACGACTTACAAAAACATTCTGGAGGAAGCATTTCCAAAATTTAATGATTTCTTTGGACCCATACCTTGGACGTACTGACACGACAACGCTCCGATTCATACCGCCAGAGCAGTAAAACAATAGATTAATCAACAAGGTGTTCAACTTTTGGATTGGTCCCCATATTCACCAGACCTGAATCCAATGGAAAATGTCTGGGGTTGGCTTGCAAGAAAAGTTTATGAAGGAGGAAAACAATTTGATATGATAGAATCCTTAAGGATACAATATCGGAAGCATGGAGTTGAATTTCGCTAAGTTACTTAGAATCATTATACAAGTCGATGCCAAATCGCTTTTTTGAGGTTATTTCTAAAAATGGTAGCATTACTCTTTACTAATTGAATGCTAGAAGATAATAGCTTTCATTTTTATAACCTAAAATTTAAAAATAAATTACAGTTTGCTTACTTTTAAAATATTCATTATTCAAGTGACACACGAAAAAGTACCATAGAAATACATGTCTTTAAATAAATGCATAATTTTAGTATAACAAAATATGCATATTTTTTATTTCTTCAGGAAACTAAAGCCACCACTTTGAAATTTGGTTGAGCAAAAAAAAAATTTTTTTCTGAACTTTAGTTTAGAAGATATACTTAATAAAATTTAAAAAAAAAAAGTGATTCCTTATTCAAGTGGCCGGTATTGTATCTGCAGGATTGGATAATCAAACATCAAAAAGTTTGTAGAATTATATAGATGAAAGGAAAAATATGAAATGCTCTGGTAAATGTTAAAAGTTAAATTGTATAGTATGTATTAAAACTTTATTACTATTTACTTATAATAAATAATTGTGGTACGGGATATCTTATTCAATTTAGATACAGGTTGTTATGAAGTACTAAGAATATAAATCACTCTTTTTTGAATTGACTCTGATTATCGCAACAAATCTTTATTTGTAAAATTGACTAGGTAGCAGCATATATTAAAGCATATCTCGAAAACGTCTTATCTGATTTGGTTCAATAAGATATCAAAAAATTCGAATTAAAATTGCCTTAAAATTATATTCACATTATTTTTCATAAGCTTATGGAGATATTAAGGTTTTATGAAAAAATAAAAATAAATTTCGAACAATATTTATTATTTATTTATATATTTATTTACTTATTTATGTTTTTTTAAAAAAAATTATAAAAAATCAAAAATGGCAACAATGCAAATTCGTATTATTTAGAAATAAAAACAAATTTATTGTAAATAATAGAAGATATATATCATTAAGATCAGTGTATAAATTTATCATTTATTTACAAATTAGTGAAGATTTCTCACAAGTTACACAAAAATATTAAAAAATAAATAAATAAATAAAATAAAATCAGTTTTATGATTCTTAATTTTTTTTTTAGTATTTTTGTGTACTTTACGAAGACAAAAGTGCTCCCAATTTATTATCAAAAATAACTAGATGAAAAAATATAAAAATTAAATTAAATTTAATTCAAATAAAACATTTGTTAATTTTTCATTTCTTAAAGAAAAACATGTATATTACATAGTGCAATTTACAAATAAATATAAAATGCTCTCAAATCGGGTTATGTTTTTTTTTTTTTTGCTAACAGTTAACGTTAACATTCAGCGGCAGCAACAAAACATGGCTTATGAGAATGAGATATCTGCACTAATTTGTGAATAATATCACAATATGTATTACTTTTTATTTTTTAATTTTTTTATTTTTATTTTTTCTATATTTTTATTTTTATTTTATTATTATTATTTATTTTTTTTATTTTTTTTTATATTTCACAAAACCAAACCGGACAAGTCGTTCTAGAAATATGCTCCAAAATATGGTGCAACCTCACTAATTTTATAAATAGCGATTTATAGCGGGAACCGAATTCAATCCAAAAAGTGGTTTGTAGGCTTAGTACTTCATAATAACGTGCATCCGAATTGGCTGAAAAATCCCGTGCAGCAGAATTAGTGTTGCCCTGTGTTATTCATTACTTCATAAATCAAAAAAACAATTTCGAAAAATTCCTTAGGTTTTAAGATTTAATAGATGCAGTAAGAAAAACTCGTGTTTAGATGAAGCGCCCTAATCATAAGTTACTCAGAAACGTAGCTTATACTACTACACGTATGAGTAATACATTTTTAACATTTTATTAATCATACGCGGAAATATTAATATGGGATTACTTAGCCCCAGAAGTATTCAAATAAAAATTTTTATTTAAACGTTTAATATCTGCTCTGTAAATATAGTCCTAGAAAATAAGGAATTCACCTCGGAATTGAATGGAGTGAAGCGAATTTTCGCTTATAGCATTATCTTGGTCCTATACATACCTTTAAAAGTCACCGATAATCAAGTGTACGCTATGCGAGTTATTATGTATCGCTTATTATGCACCATACGTGTTTTGTTGCATGCTATTATAACATTAATAGATTATAAAATTGCCCACATTCTATACAATCGTTTAAAATTTTGATGTTTAGTTGCATCCATTTCATGATTTATGTTTCATTTAACTGTATAAATTGTCACAATATCTGCCACATTGTATAGCTAACATACTTCATAATAAATTTCACATTTCATTTTGCTAAAATATTTCAATTACATTTTGCTTGAACAGCTTTACTAACCAATTTTATCTATTTAAAAAACAAGATTTATGAAAAATCAATGACAAAAGGCCAGAAAAGTAAAGGTACTTAAATGTTGGCTACCCAATTTGTGAATAGTCAACATACGAAAAAAAACCTACCGTTGTTTTCTATACCACTATTAAATCATAAAATAAGTATCAAATAACTTATGTAGAAGCTTCTATTTCAGTGACTGCTTTAAATATATACTTGCAAAATATACTACTAGGTACTACGACACTCATATTTTTCAAAATAATTTGCATCTGTAGGTGATAAATAAAACTGCAACTTAAATAACAAATAAACCTTCTAAAGCCACATGTATGTACGTATTTATGCTACCTAAAGGTGCAGTTGAAATATTAATGATGATCAGTGTTTCCAGGTACGAGAAAAAAATTTAACACTAAAAAAAGGTCAAAAAAGGGCCCAAAACAATAAGGCGAGAAAAAAATTTAAATTTTTTAACACTAAAAAACCTATTTTTTCTCATTTTTATTAGTTTTTGATATTCCTTAAAGAGATTGTGATACATTTAAAAATAGCACCCAGCAAAATGGCTCAATGGAAAATCGCCAAAAAAAAAATCACACATAGGCTTTAAATTTCATATGAAAAAAATACCCAATGTTTTAAAATGATTTTTCGTAATTTTTGAACTAATATTCCTTTTTGGTTGAACATTTCCAAATTGTTGGTGATTTTTTACAATAAGTTTTTACTATTATATAATAAATATAATTACAATAATCGACTTAGTAACTCCACAAATTTAGTTAATACACTTTTAATTTGGAGAATTAATATAAATAATTTCGATATTTGTGGTATTAAATACACAAGAATGCTTAAATCGATGATTCTGTATAAACAAAATTAGTAATAGCAAATAAGAAACTAGTTTCTTCGTTGTTAAATTGCTAAAATTTTAGCCGTTTTAAGGAAATTTTTAGAATCCAAAAAGACTAGAAAAAACTAGATACTAAAATGAAAATCAAAATGAGAAAGCTAGAAATGGCCAAACTGGCCACACTGGTGGTGATAACATGTATGTTGATTATGAGTACATAAATTTTATTCAACCATAGCATTTGAAACTGATAACATTTTTTCTTATATACATATTATACACACACAAGTAAGAGTTAAGTAATTATCTGTTTTATTACAATTCAGGGTAATTTTTTCATAATTGAATTTAATGGCACATTTTCATCATTTTGATTTTAAGTGCATATTTCGCATTTTTCACGAAAAATCCAAATTTTAATATCTTACCATTTTCGCAGCTTATTATAAGCATATCATTTACGCATTTCCGCTGTCGACTATACACTGAACTAAAAAATATATAATACAACAGTTCGTTGAATCAACGAATTTGTTCTCCAATTTTGACCTAATGTAGAGAGGTACGTTGAAACAATGTATTGCTATACATTAATAATTATATAGTCTTAAATTAAACGTACAAGTTCATTGATTTAATTAAAAATAAAAATTTTTGTTTAAAAGTTGATTTTTCATTTTTTATTGAGAATAGTTCAAATTATTTACCTTTCACATTATTTTGTGGCTATAAAAACTATCTAATTTTCAGGAAATGTTTCGCCGAGTTATGAAGAACACCTAGTCGATCAACCCGGTTTTATGTATTGAGTCCAATAAGGCATTCCTTGGTCCTGTCACGTAATTGTTTTTTCTATATAAATACAAAGAAAATTAATATTTTGAAAATGTGTTTAAAACAGTAAACATTATAAAACTTACGTTTTACGAAATCCAGCAAATGTTCTAAATTTCAGCTTGTAAGTAATTCTTTTAATATGGTGTGTTCATTATTGGTACCCAATTTTTCCTGTCCGAATATATATGTTTCTAATAATTCTTTATTTTCCTTAAATGTTTCAGTTTCACAATTTTTGGTTGATACAATTACAATATCTAAGTTTTTTGACATATTTAAGTTTTAATTACTGAATTTTTTATTATTAACACATCACCTTATAATAGGGCAATATAATAATTGTTAAACGATAAATACAAATTGGTTGGTTTTCTTTTTCTTTTACATCTTTCTTTTTGCTATATTTTCCATTGGAAATCAAAGAATGAATTTAACATAAGTTAGTTAGAATGAGTAAAGCTTCTTCATTCTTAAATTAAAGTATTATTACTTTTAATCAACGAAATTTATGTTGAATCACTGTTTTTATTTATACTATACTTTATGTTTTGTTTCTTTTTGTTTTTCAAAATTAACGTACAAGTTCAATAAACGAACGTTCAGTTCATTAAATTCAACGAATATTTTCCTTTATTATTAACAATATAAATGTACCCTTTAAACCAATGGTCTAATACGTTGAATCAAAGATCTAACTTATTTATTTTATAACGAAAAAAATTTATCGAATGGGATCAATGGAACCATTCATAATTGCATTACATATTTCGTTGAATTTCAATGAGGATACTACTATATTCATTAAAATTACTTTTTTCAGTGTAACTTGCTCAAAGTCTTTCAGTATTAACTTTTCATAACCACATATTGAAAAAAGTTACTTCAAAGAATTTAGCACATTAATTGAAATTTATTGATCTTTTCCAAGAATTCTTGAATTCAACGCGCGAATTCGTTGTTTCAAAGAAAACGTTCATTAAAATTCAACGATTAAATCAATGCATTTATGAACGGTATATTAAAACCACTCGTTAAATTTATTTCTTAATAAAATGAGTAAATAAGTTCATTGATTCAACGTATTAATTGGGGGATTTATAAATATAGTATACATAAAAAACAGTGATTCAACATACAATTCGTTGATTTAAAGTACTACTAGTTTGAATTAATAAAGAGAAGCATTGCTCAACAATAAGTACATGGAATCAAAGAAGTATTTCGCTAATTATGTTAAAATATTCGTTCTCATTTAATACTTTTTAACGGGAAATATACTGTAACAAAAACGTAAAAGTAAAAGAAAACGAAAACAACTCAGTTTGTATTTATCGCTTAACACGTATAGATAATAAAAACAAAAGTAATAAGAAATTAAATATGTCAAAAAATATGAACTTTACAAATAATGAAAACATAAATATTTATTTATTCATACAGGAGAAGTCGAGCAGAAATAATGAATATACCAAATTAGAAAAATTATTCAAAAGCAGGAACTTGGACACTTGCTGAATTTCTGAACATGTAAGTATAATAATGTTTATTATTTTAAACAGGTTTTAAATATTATATTTAAATATTTAACACATATTTATGTAGATAAAATATTTAGGAAACATATAGAAATGTGTTATTAGTTTAAAACAGGAGGTTTTAAAAAAATATCACGAATGCAAAAACCAAGAGGTTTTCTATTTGTAAGTATTCATACATGTGTTAAATATTTTAATTTAATTCTTATTAAAAATATATTACAGATTGATGTTATGTCCGCCGATCATCAGAACATTATTTTTAGCTTATGAAAATAATGTAAAAAGTAATCAAATTAAGAAATGTTAAGTCATTTGAACGAATTTTAGCAATTTTGTTTATTAGCTAATTATTAAAACTATATATTTTTTTCGTTTAAGACAATGCTATTGCCATAGTAATGTGGTATCTGTATGAATATTCTATAATATCATTGATCAGTATAAAGGACGATAAGAAGTATTTTTTAAAATAAATTAGAAGCAAACACGAAGTTTACGATCATATCTGTATCATATAAAACTAAATGTGTTCAACCCATCATTTTAGCCATTGGTACCATGGATATGAAATCACTATTTTCTTTAGTGCTTTTTTTAATATTTAGTAAAATATAATATAAACACTGTGTTATATTTATGGCATCTGTATTAATTATTTATAGAAAATTGTATTTAATTTTTAATTAGGCACATATATTAGCTGAATGTAAAAACATTTAATAATTTAATTTGAAATAGTCAGTACTAAAAATAGATGCACTCATTATTAAGGTACATTTTCAATGTATATTTTCATTAAGACAACGTATAAATTCATTGAAATCAATGTACTTTTCATTGGAATTATTCACTTTATTCAATGAACGTGTTCATCAAAACAATGTACGAAGAAGTCGAATCGACTAACTTTTTGAATTTTATTGTTAACATATGGCAATGTACTTTACTAATGTACCTGCACACTAGGTAAAAACTAGGACAAAAAATTCATTAAAACAACGAATTTTTCTATTGTATTTATGTACCATTTTGGTTCCGTATAATAAAGTCAAGTATTTAGTCAAATTTTTAATTTTCTTTAGTTAATTACATTGTCTATTATTCATTTAGTTATGACGGATGAAATAAGTAAGTAAACAATTTCTATTATTAATTTTATTTTCTTTTTGACAACACTCCTATTATCACTTAATGTTAATAAAAATGTGCAATGTGACAATATACATTAAGACCTACAAACACAAGGATATTACTTTTAAAGAAAATTAAGTGTTTGTGTACCTTACATCAGCTATTACTGCAGAGCTTTTGTATGTTGTGGATTATATGGAATGATTATATTATGTCATCACAAAAAATAACTATATTCTCGGTAATAAGAAAAAGAGAATTTTATTATAACTTCCTCAACCATCATTTTAATATTAATTTTTAATTACAGTTTTATGTGACTTTTATAGAAGGTAAATATTTATTGCTGGATTACATAAAAGAGGAACTGGCTACAGATTTGCCTGAAACTTCATTTGTAACAAAAATTCAAACGTAACTTGAATACACAAACACTTCTCAAGGAACATGATGCTGTTGATGTAATTTTTCCTGCATAGTTGTAAGGCTTATGTTTGTTGAACATAAAAGTTACAAAGGATTTATGTTTATGATGTGGAGGTAATATTATATAATATTGCCAATTTTAGTCCTATATGGAAAAGCTTTGTTTGAAAAAAAAAAAAATACGCTACAATAAAAAATTATCACGTAGTTAATGAAATTAATATAATAATAATAATAATAATAATAATAATAACAATATTAGCATTTTTCGAAAACAACATGCAATTATTACTCTTTTGCTTCATATAATAAATATAATGTATAACATTATTGTTAGTCATTGTTATTTACCAAATAAGTCAACTAATCTGCAATGCACTGTTGGGTCATTTGAAATTGTAATAAGTCTGGATCTTTTAAACCGCTGAAACGAGTTTCATGAATTATCGGAATATCAATGGAGGAATAGTTAAACTTTCAGAATATTTGTTGGCTGGCGTATGTAGCCAACGCACGGACTATAGTGGACCAAAGTTGACCATCTGGCGCTTGTAACTTTGTAAATATGAACAAATTTTTAATATTTTTGCATTTCTAAACAAGAACAAGATTTGCCATTTCAAATAAAATGTCGAAAATTTTTTTAAAAATACGGTGAAATTTCCTATAATTTTTGAAATAATGCTAAAAAAAAATAATTATCTCAATTCGATAACTATGTGACGCCAAAGGTCAGGAGATTCGCTTTTGGTTCACACTGTTATTTTATTTTATTTAATTAAACTTTATTTTTTATTTAGTTTAATTTTTTATTGAAATCCAACATAATTTTGTATCAATTAATTAAAATTAACGTAAACTAAACAACGACATCTGTGTGTCAGCATTTCTATGTAGCAGATATTACTGCAATAGGTTACAACTCTATGCTTTGTTGACAATTTAAATTAGTGCGCGATATTACTACTGTGATAGTAGCTATGATCGTAGGTATTAAAGGCGAGTAATTTCTAAGTATAAAGTTAGTCGGCCACCAGCTGGCACAGCGGTAAGAACAATCTTGGCGAGGGGGATACTTTCCCCAAATATTATTCTTATTTTAGCTACACTTAAAAGCAATTAGTGGGAGATTGTAATACTTTTAGAAGTTAGATTTCTTGATATACACTATATTATTGCCCAAACCACACTTGAAGTTTGCTTCAATGTGTAGGCATCTCTCTACAAGTGTTTTTTATGTAGTCCAGAATTAGGCTATTCGTTGAAGAAATTAGATTTCTTAAGCGAAGGAGCGAGATAATTCTACTGCTCACAAAGCAACAGCTGGCGTTGTTTCCGCTGAGTTTACGTCAGCAACCAGAGGAAATGTGTCGTTACATTAGCGCCCGAGCAGGGACTTTTATCACAACGTCGTCACAGGGACGACATCACAATAAATGTTGTAGAATTCTTAGGCTTACTCCTTGAAGAAATAGGAGTTGATTAGATATCTGGGCCAGTTTGAAAAAGATGCTACAGGTAATGCAGAAGAACTCCGAAAGAGGTTTGCAAAATCTCTGGCCAACGAACATAGTGAAAGTTAGCACCGGTATCACCAACCATCAGATTACATGCCCCTGGAGGAGCCACTAGTAAACAAATAACATCACCAATTAAAGTGGAAACCAATGATCCGTCCGCCGAGCATTCATCACTAGTAGCAGAATTATAAGTACCTCCACAAGAAGGTCGTTCTACGTTTTCAAAAAAAGGGGCTGCAGATGAAATACCACCAAATGAAGGTCGAATAACAATAATTGACTTGATAAGAAAGTGGGACTGAAGTACGATGGAGGGAAAGATTCACTAGGATTTATTGCATGCACAGGAGAGCTAGCAGATATGTATAACGTCGATCTAGACAACTTACCTCGTGTCATGCCTGAATTTTTAAAGGATAGAGCACTGATCTGGTTTCATAATAAGAACAACTATTGTGAAAAATGTTATCGGTTTAATACAGATTTTTAGGAACTATCGACAGTGGAGCTACAAGAAGTTTCATTACCACAAACCAAGTTCGCAGACTATCAGATAATCTTTACGTAAATGTGTTCCTAGCTGACAGATCCAGGAATATAATCATCGAAGCAGTGGGATGTAACACTTTTGTATTTGTATTATGAAATCATCGTCACCGTCCACGTCAACTAAATCATCTTCGTCATCATCAACATTAGAAACACCAGTATTTCGATCCTAGCCAGAAATCAGTGAAAGTGTCGCAACCAGTTCTATGACGTCACCTATACTAATAAGCCCAAAAACCGCCTCAATAGCGCAAGTTGCGGAAAAGATAAAAAAAAAATAATTGAGATTTTGGAGGCGCGTAAGGGTCATCAACAATTACGTTTAAAAAAAGTTGTAGAAGGGCAACACTATTGTATCCTCATATCACGGAGTGGCAGCATGCGAATTATGTGGTTAGAGCCAGGAACTAAAGGAATGGCAATTTGTCTTCACAAAATGAGGGGGGGGGGGGGGTTAATTTGACGCCAAAAGTCGGAAGATTCGTTTTTGGACCACACTGTTATTTTATTTTATTTAATTAAACTTTATTTTTTATTTAATTTAATTTTTTTTTAATCCAACTTAATGGATTTTAAACTAAACAACGCTATCTGTGTGTCAGCATTTCTATATAGCAGATATACTGAAATAGGTTACAACTCTATGCTTTGTTGACAATTCAAAGTAGTACGCGAAATAACTACTGTGTTAGTAGCAATGATCGTAGGTATAAAAGGCGAGTAATTTCTAAGTATAAAGTTAGTCAGTCACCATCTGGCAGAGTGGTAAGAACAATTTTGGCGAATATTATTCTTATTTTGGCTACACTTAAAAGAAATTAGTTTGAGATAGTAATAGTTTTAGAAGTTAGACTTCTTGATATTCACTATATTATTGCTCAAACCGCACTTGAAGTTAGCCTTAATTGTATAGGCATCTCCCACCAAGTGTTTTTATGTAGTCCAGAATTTGGCTATTCGTTGAAGAAATTAGATTTCTTATGCGAAGAAGCAACACAATTTTATCGCTCACCAAGCAACAGCTGGCATTGTTTTTGTGTATTATTACATCGTTAAGTCATAAATAAAGAAATACCTATTACAAAGTTTTAAGAAAAGTATGAAAGTTTTTTTTATTAAAATCGACTCTGTACTCCGCTGAGTTTACCCCAGCAACCAGCGGAAATGTGTCATTACAACTAGAAAGAATTAGTTTAAAGTTGAAATTTTTTCCAAAAAAGTACCTTTATATTTATATATATTTTTTTTTTTTAATTTTGTTCGACCTTTCGAAAGCGTGTAAGTGCATACTTGAAAAGCTTTCAACATTCACCCTACATCCAGTAATGATCGAAAATTGTTAATTTGGAAGAAAATTAAATTTTTTAGCGTGCAAAGATTTTCTTGTTAATTTTGGTATTACCAAAATTTCGTCACATGAGGCAACTTTTCGTAAAGAACCATAATTTCAATAACAAAAATTTTTTTGATTTTTACATTTCAAAATTCTTCATTAACTACTTAATATCATGTGCAAAAGTTATTCTGATTCTTATAAGCATTTCGAAAATCTTCAGATGCAAATTTACGAAATATGTCCTGCAAACATATTTTGGATCTTTTAGTTTTCTCTTAATATATATTTTAAAATAGTAAAGCTTTTTATGCGCATTTTTAAAGAAGACAAAGTTTGATTTGAAACGGTATATAATTTATCTACTTTGTATGTGAAACGTATGGAGTTAATACATTTAAATTAAATAAGACACAGAAAAATTGTGAAATCTTTCCCCTTGTTTATACAAAATGAACGAAAAGTTTGTTTCGAAAAATTTTATGGAAAATAAAAATAAATTGGAAAATAACCATTTGTAAAATTGATGTTCCTAACAGATACACAAATCGAGTACTGTGCAATGTAAATTGATAGAAAAAAAACAGGTGATTGTGCACTTGATTTTTATAAAACAAAAGCCTTTTCTTATGTATTATATGCCCTTCATCAAAATTATGGATATTAAAGTTAATTTACAACTATACAAGACAAGGGAAAGCACTTATAAAAATAACATTTTCATCACTTCAAAAGTAAACTGAGTGGATATTATGCAATTTTTTCAGTTCCTAATGAAAAGTGTGAACAAATCGTTTTTTTCGGAAAAAAAATAATTTCTAAGAAAAACAAATTTACCAAACATAAGATATAGGGAGAAAACAAAAATTGTCAAACACCCAGCAAATCTTACCGTCTACGATTTAAATGAAACTCGATTCGCTATAGTTTAGTTTTTATCATGGTTCATAGTTCACTTTTCTTCAGATTATTTTATTTAAATATACTAAATTTAGTCTACATATCTCCGGAACTATTTTTTGATTTAAGCAAACGTAATTATTTTTGTAAAAACCAATTTTCTGAAAGGACAATGAAATCAATATTCATGCTCATATCAAGGATATTTAAAAATCATATTTCCATTTTTATAATTTTTCTTCAAAATGTGTTGGCAATAATATATAAAAAATTTAAAATGGGATGCTAAGAAAATTAGCATTTATTAAAAACATTAATTTATTTTAATATTATTTAGTAATATTTTTTCTAAAATCAATATCCTACATATTAGGTAAGTATGTCCCAAAAAGTTTGGTTTTACATTGTAATGAAAAAATTATATGTTTTCTAAAACTAGTTAAAGAACTTAAATAAAAATGCAATTTTTTTATTTATTTTTTTTAATTTTTTCATTTTTTATAACTTGAATATTTTTTTAAATATTTTAGTTGAAAATATCAACAATATAATTCAAATGCAGTTTGAATTGTCTTATCTGCTAAGCGGTCTCCGAGATATTGCTGTCTATATACCTCTTTATAGACCTTTTTGATTTTTAAAGTGTTTCAAAATGCCAATAGGTAAAGAAGTGTTACGATTTCCCAAAATTAAAACAGAAATTCATAAATAGATTCTTCAGAATAGCTCATTAATCGACACATTCCGTTAAAAATCGCCGACTTATTGTCAAAATATTTCCATTTGGTTTCTCTAAGATTTTTAGTTTGAGAGATTTTTTTTAAGGTTATTGGTATTATTATCCCAAAGTATATTTATTTTGTACAATTTAATTAATAAAAAATTAAATCGCTAATAATAATAAGTCGAAGTTCTAAATGCTTTTTTATATACGAAGGCGGATCAATAAGTCCGTGACTTTTCGAACTTCCCTCGTAGTTATATCAAATATAATACTATTACCATAAAGTATCATCTGTTAGTAGACTACTGACGAATTTTGAGCAAGTGTCGTCATTTACTTTGCGTAAAAAATAGGAATTTTCGAGGTCCTTAAAATAGGAATTTGTTTGGTCAAAAATTTCATCGTTGGAGCTGAATCTCTTTCCACCGAGCCATTTCTTTAGGTTTGGAAATAGAAAGTAGCCACTAGGGGCTAAATTCGGAGAATATGGCGGATGAGGTACCATTTCGTAGCCCAATTCATAGAGTTTTGCCACTGAGACTCCACACGTGTGCACCCGTGCATTATCTTGATGAAAAAGAAAAGATGAAAGAAATTCTTGGCCACATGGGGTCGTTTTCTTCTTAACTCCTCATTAAATCGGTCTAATAAGTTGGTATAATAGTCACCATTTATTGTTTTTCCCTTCTGAAGGTAATCGATGTGGATTATCCCGCGTGAATCCCAAAAAACTGTTGCCATCAACTTATTAGGCGACAAACTTTTTTTGGCTTTCTTCGGTTTGAACAGCTGTTAAACGCAAAGTTTATTGGTACTTGATGGGAATAGTGTTGCATTTCATATAACTACGAGGGAAGTTCGAAAAGTTATGGACCTATTTATCCGCCCTCGTATTTTGTTGTTTATTGCCTAATTTTCTTTAAACTGATAATAATACAATATCGAAAAAATATTTCTTTAATGATTTTCGTGCGAATAATAAAAAGAAGATACTGTTTAAATTTCTTCTAGGAAGATATCTTTCAAATGTTTGTATGGTATTTTCTACCATTTTCTTTATTTGAATTTTGTATTTATTTTGTGAATACATTTGAAATATTTTTTTTTGTTTTTTTTTTTTTTATTCAATGAAATTGTTGTTTGGAATTTTTGTTTGTCCATTCCAATATCACAAATAATATTTATATTTTTTATTTCGATTAAAATAAAAAAAAACTGATGATAAACTGATGCTAGATTAATCTCGTTTTTCGTTATTTTTGTAAAGCAACATTTTTGAAAAGCAAGGTATGATGAGTTCAATATTCGTCCTTGGGACCATGAGGAGATGCTGGAAAAATTAATATTAAGTAAAAAAATTATCATTTATTTCATTAATAATTTGAAAATTTCTAATGTTTTTTGAAAGAAACAATTTGTTTATGCATAAAAAAGCATTTAAAACTTCGTTTAATTATTGACGATTCTATTTCATTAATTTGAAAAATTAAACAAAATATATTGAGGGAATAATACAAATAACTTTAAAAAATAATTCTTGAAACCAGGATTTTCAGAGCGTCTAAATGGTAATAAGTCTGCGATTTCTAACTGACCGTGGTGATTGATGAAGAATATCTGATCTGTTTATGAGTTTCTGCTTTAGTTTTAGGAAATCGTACAATTTCGCGGTTTTTCTTCTATTCTATTGATATTTTGAAAAATTTTAAAATCATAAAAGTATGTAACTTCAATCTTGGAGACCACTTAACATTTTAAGACAACTCGATCTCGTTTAAATTGTATTGTTATTTTCAACTAAAAAAAGTTATACAAATTTTGAAGATTTGCATTTTAATGCAAATGTATTTTTTATATGCAATTTTCGGTGAATATGCCACGTTAGTTTTTGTTTCTTTACTAGCATTTTTTTTTTTTTTTTTTTTTTGAAAATATGGAATTTTTCATTGCAATGGAAATTCAAACTTTTTGGAACATACTAATTTATTATATATGATATTGATTTCAGAAAAATCTAAAGACAAATTTTCATACACAAAACCAATGTATATTAACAAAAAAAAAAAAAATATTACTACAATGAATGATTTTTTTTACTGAATGTTAATTTCTTAACATCCCCCAACACTTTAAGAATCATTTTGAAAAAAAAAAAAAAAAATATAAAAATGAAAGATTTTTCTTTTTAAAACAAACAAAAATAATTCCGGATCAATAAATGCTTCATGTTAATATCAGCAAAGCATCTAAAGCCTGCCAATAAAAGGAAAGTTGTAACGAATTAGTACAGAAGTAGAAATTTGACAAATGAAACATGGACGCGTATAAGGGCGTATAAACCATAAACGAAATTTTACAGACGATAAAAACTTCATAAAACTTAATCATTTTCTTAGCTGTTTTACATACTTGGTAAGATTTGTCAAAGTATTGCATAAAAATTTGGATCAGGACATACCTACTTTTCAGAATCGAGTACATAAAAATATTTTACAGAAATATAAATTACACCATAGTATTCTATAGGTCCTAAGACCTCATTCGAAAATATCAAAGATGCATGGTGTAGGGTATAAAATTATTGGATTTATACCACTACATGCTTTTTACTTCTTTTTTCGAATAAATTTGCTAGAATTGTTAGCAAAATAACATCAAAGGATCATTTCATTATATTATTTAAATAATGGATACATGTCCTTCTACTTGTCCTTAAAATTTTAAATGTCTTCTTCATACTCTGAAGTTTATGCATCATTCTAATAATGGATTGTACTCCAATTATTCAAAAAGAATCTTAAAATCCAAGAAAAACTAATAAAAATTCCATAAATTCCTGCCCTTAAAGTAATTTTTTCAGTGAAATTGACGTTTCTAATGCATTATTATGAAAAAAAAACACATTTTAAAAAAGTAGGTCTATACGCCCTTATACGCGTGCATGCTTCAAATATCAAATATCTTGCTTTCATAAATCCTCTAGAGATTTTTACATAGAATTTTTTAATATTGATGGTAAAAACTAAAATCTCACATTGTTTTCTGACAAAAGTTTGTAGTACACGCCTAAAGTAATACTAAGGTAATTGCTGTAAAAAGGGCTTAAAACTGCTCGAAGCAACAACTTTTTTTTATTGAAAACTTATTGCTTAGATATAAAGAAGTATATTCCAATATTATAGTATAATACTGACTATACACCTTTATTGCCTATTAATAGCAGGTTATGTATGCACTCGTTTTATTGAAAAACAAACAGTTATGTAATTCAGTTATAATGTAAGTTTCACATATGTTTTTAAAACAAATACTTTTTTATTAAATGTAATAGTCAATCCTTTATTACATAACATTCACTTTTGTAACTATTCAATAAAAAATGAACTTTTACTATTGTATTTATTCTATTAACCTCCCAGCATAGTGTTATCGTTGGACGAAAGTATTTAGTGCTGAAAAATAGCTGCAAAAGTAGTGATTATAACCCATTGTTTTCATTGAAAAATGTTCTCTTTTTACGATTCTTATTCACTGCTTTTTTATGTGCTTCTCTCTGATGACAAAAAATATACAGATATTTGAATATGATAGATACAAAAAACTGAAAACAAATTCTTATTACTTGGAAAAGTATTGGAAAGAGTTATGGTGAGTAGACTGAAGGAGGACGCCAACGAGAGTATTTTCGAGTTCCAATTCGACTTTAGGGAAGGTAGAAGCGTCCAGGATACCTGAATGCATATTAAGAGTAGTGCTAGCGAGTCGTCTGTCAAGTATGTCTTGTGCATATTTGTGGACTTTAAGGGTGAGTTTGACTATCTGTAGTTAGATAGTGTTCTCCATTAGCTAGAGGAGTGGGCTGTCGGGAGTTAGCTATTTAGAGGAGCTACTTTAGTGGCAGAAAGGCTTGTGTGGTAGGTGCCAGAGACATGGCTTGGAGCGACGTTGCCCGAGTCTGTCCGAAGGCCAGTCTCATGCTGAACTTAAAGATAGGGGTAGAGAGGTCACGCATGACGTACACTGCCTGTCACTTCAATAAGGAATCACATTTTTTTAACTTTAATTAAGTAAATTTTCTAAACTAAAATTCAGAAAAAACAATTTTTTGCGCAACCAAATTTCAAAGTCTTGGCTTTAGTTTACCGAAGAAATAAAAAATATACATACATATTTTGTTATACTAAAATTATGCATTTATTTAAAGACATGTATTTCTGTGGTACTTTTTCGTGTGTCACTTGAATAAGGAATATTTTAAAACTAAGCAAACTGTAATTTATTTTTAAATTTTAGGTTATAAAAATTAAAGTTATTATCTTCTAGCATTCAATTAGTAATGAGTACTGCCACCATTTTTAGAAATAACCTCAAAAATGCGATTTGGCATCGACTTGTATAATGACTCTAAGTAATTTAGCGAAATTGAACTCCATGCTTCCGTTATTGCATCCTTTAAGGATTCTATCGTCTCAAATTATTTTCCTCCTTCATAAACTTGCAAGCCAACCCCAGACATTCTTCATTGGATTCAGGTCTGGTGAATATGGGGGCCAATCCAAAAATTTATTAATTCATTTTTTTATTGCTCTGGTAGTATAAATCGGAGCGTTGTCGTCTTGGTACGACCATATGGGTCCAAAAAAATTAAAATTTTAGAAATGCTTTCTTCAGAGTGTTTTTGTAAGCCGTTGCAGTCGTTTTGTTGGATACAAAAACCAATTCTATGGTACCATAATACGAAATGGCATCCCATACCATTATTCCGCCCTCTCGGCTGTATCTGCGGCTCAAAAATAATTCCTCCTTATGTAGGTCAAGGAAGTAGAAGTTATACCCGTCGGGACCATCAGTTTCCGTCGGACTATGTGAGTGGGGCGATCGTGCAGACATCGAAGGTGGCGATGGACAAAACTGGCCTCAAATATTCGACCGAGGTCAAGTGTCTGGGAATAATGATAGTGAAGAGGATGAACTTTTTAGTTCAGTTTAATCATGCTAGGGACAAGTTGACTGCTATTACACGTAAGGTTGGACGTATACTTAGAAGTGACTGGGTCTCAGCAGGCATGCTGTCCGTAATATATACGAGGAACTTTTCGTTGCTTGTGCAGTGTTTAAAGTGGGATTTCTTTGCAGGCTTCATTATATATTGTGGATAAAACGTCAAAGTTATTGCAATGTACACTGCTCTTAATACGTCACAATATATTACTGTCATCGATATTTTATTAAAAATGTTTTAATCAAATGTTTTAAAAACTGGTTTAACATAATTATATTTGTTTTATGATGGGTATGAACAATTTGCAAGTTTCAATGCTTGCTAACGAGTGGCTAACTTTTTTTGTACTTAAATTTCCATAAGAAAAAGTTAGCCACTCGTTAGCAAGCATAAATTTTTCATTTTGAATACGGCAGTAAATATTTATTTGATGTGTTATAAACAGATGTAGTCAAATTAATTTTTGTATAAAATATTTCTCAAAAAATACAACCCGCTTTTTTAGTTACAACCGTTTAACCTTTGGAATAAATCAATTATTGAACATATTATATGATATTATATTTAGTTTACCAACCTTGTAATGATATATTTCCTGGTTTATCTAAAAAACTGCGAAAATTTGTGGAAAATAAAATAAACGACACAAAAACAGCGGTTAAATACAAAAGCAAAACCCTTGCGACCTAAAACAATTAAATTAATTTTTCTCTCTCCTAAAATTCTTTAAAGAAGAGAGGGCTAATAAAACTGAGTAACTGTAATAACTCAATTATCAGTTGTTTCTTAGTATCTTCTGCGTTTTGGCGATTTTCATTTTGGCGTTTTTTAGGTGATTTTTTCTTTTTAGTCAATTATATATATATATATATATATATATAGGTTTTCGTTTTAGCGTTTTTTTTTTGTCGACTTTCTATTTAAACAATTTTACGTTTTTTTAAATTTATCGTTTTTATTTTATTTTATTATTTTTTACTTGATTGAGCTTTTTTTTATTTAGGAAGTTTTTTTTTTGGTTTTTTTGCTATTTATTTGTGATTTAAAAAACTATCAATAACCAGTGTTGCCAGTTTAGATTTTTTAAGTCTAAATCCAGCCATTTAATTTTGCTTTCAGCTTCAAAATTTTCGTTTTAGTTTCTTTTGATACTTAAAATTGTCTTAAAAATCGCTATATTTTATTACTTCAACAAAAAGGAAAATAATTTCTTATTTGCTTTTACTACTTTATTTCTACAGAATCATCCATAAGCATTATCAAGTTTCAGTATGATCTACGCAATAGTTCGCGATATACAATACTTCTAAAATAGGAAAAATTACCCAGGGTAAAGTTAAAACTATTTTCATTCTGAATGTGCCTGATTTTGTTTAGAAATTTTGTCATATAATAGATTCATTTTCATATCAGAAAGTGTCATAATGGACATAAATGAGGATGATTTTCCTAAAATATTTGGGCATTTTTTCACTTTTTTGGGCAAAATTTGAATTTCTTGACCAGTTTTCATTTCTTTTGGATACTTTTGAGTAATTTTTCTATACTGAATTTGGGAGATTTTTATTTGGGTCATTTTGCTGGCAGCCCGAATTAATGCACAAAAATGCTTAAATGGATGATTATAGACTACAACTAGAAGGCACTTCAAACTAAATTAAAAAAAAATACTGACTTTTTTCAAAAGCTAAAAACAAAACTTCGAACTAAATTTAAAAAAAGTTACTAATTTTTTCAAAACATAAAAACACAATACTCTTATATGTGACTACATATATTTTGATGTTGCATTAATCAGGTTTTTTTCTCTCACATAAATATTTACTTATTAGACTATTTGGATGATTCCGTAAAAATAAAATTAATAAAAGCAAATAAGAAATTATTTTCTTCTTTATTGAAATATTAAAATTTTAGCCTTTTTATGGCAATTTTAAAAATCAAAAAAGGCTAGAAAAAAAGCTAGAAGCTGAAACGAAAATTTTAAAATCGAAAAATCAACTAATCGAAAAACGGTTTCACCAAGTCGAATAATCTATCATCATAAACGTGAATGACTGATCATCCCACAGCCCAAACGCCTGAAGTTAAAAATATAAAATGTTGACCGTAGGTTGGTCTCCCGCCGAGTAGATCCGCTAAGACGGGATTTTTGGAAATTCGAATGTTTAGGGGGTAAAAATGGGTAAAATTTGTAATTATGTCTCCAGAACTAATATATAGACACAAACAAAATTTAATATCTATCATTATTCATTTAAAAAAACAAGCGGACAGGCGTCCTACACTTTTTTGAAGATCAGCCCTTTCACGGAGAAAACGGATAAAAGCTATATTTTTGTACCTTTTTTAACACCTTCTAAATCAGTAAACATAAAAATAAAGTTTATATCGTATTTATAATTTATCGAAAAATGACAAATAGAAATCTGGTACCTTTTCGAAATTCGAACGTTTAAGGTGTAAAAATTGCACCTATTTTTGGTACATTTATCATAAAATATGTTTTTATATTTATTGACACATATGCATATTTAGATATGGGATCCCACTACAATTTAGCAATCCATTTTAATACAATTTTTGTTACATCAATGGAGAAAAAAGTACCAAAAAACGGGCAAAAGCGAGAAATTAAGTTTTATTCAAACTCAATAATAAATTTTCTATTATACTAAACCTAGAAGCATGAACTTAAGTAAATGTAGTCCTAAGGGAGTGAGGATTCATAAAAGGGGAATTTGTGGTACTTTTTCGTCTTTTATTTGCTGTAGTAATAAATCTAGAAATATAAAATTAAAGATTGTTGGTTTTATGTGGGGAATAATTCACAAGAGGGGACTTTATAGTACCTTTTCGTTCTTATCATGGTACTTTTTGAATTTTCTATAATATTGAACTTATAAACATGAAATTGAACATATATGGTGCTAAATGAATGAGAATAGAAAAGAAGAGACGTTGTGGTATTTTTTTCTTCTTCTAATGATACTTTTTGAAGTTTTATAACATTGAACGAAGCAACATTAAATTAAACATATATGGCCTTATTTGGGTAAGAATTCACAAGGGGTAACTTTTTCGTTATTAAATTTTATTAAATTTTTTTAAATTTTCTATAATATGAAACTGAGAAACGTAAAATTTAATATACATGGTCCTATGTCGAAAAGAATTCAAGAGGAAGGCATCTTGGTACTTTTTCGTTCTTCTACTGGTACTTTTTGAATTTGCTATAATACTGAACATTAAATTAAACACAAAAAATTAAATTTTATATACATGGTCCTATGTGGACAGGAATTCAAGTATTTTTTATTCTTCTAATGGTACTTTTTTAAATTTTCTATATTATTAAACCTGAAAACAGCAAATTAAGAATACATGGTCCTATGTGGGAAATTGTTCATGAGGGGGACTTTTTTATTTTCTACAATATTGAATTAAGAAACATGAAATTAAATATATATAGTCCTAAGTAAATCCATAAGAGCGGAATTTATGGTACTTTTTTGATCGTTTAATGGTACTTTTGAATTTTTTATAATATTGAACCTAGAAACATGAAATTAATTATACATAGTCCTATGTGGTAAAAAAATTCAAGAGGGGGGGACTATGTGGTATTTTCTCGTTCTTCTGATGATACTTTTTAATTTTCTATAATATTGAGCTTAGATTGATGTTAAATGTATATGGTCCCAAGTGAATGGGAATCCATAATAGCGGATTTTATGTTACTTTTTTGTTCTTTTAAATATACTTTTTGAATTTATTTAATATTTCGGGTTGAAACATTAAATCCATGTATATTTCATTTGTTCTATGTGGGTATGAATTCATAACGGGGAACTTTGTGGTACAGTTTTGTGCTTCTATTGGTACTTTTTGAATTTTTTGTAATAATTTAGCTAGAAATATGGAATTATATGCATAAGAATTCACAATATAAATAATTTTGTATTTTATGAACCTTCGAACGTTTTGAATGGAAAAAAGTGGTACTTTATTGATAACCTATGAATCTTCTAAATCAAAGTTATAATGGGGAACTCATAAAGGGTTTCGAAGTGGTACGATATCCCACTGCTTGAATATTCTTCTGTTTAAATATAAAACTGGAGACATGAAATTGAAATTAATAGAACGCACGATTGAAATACATTTTATTCATTTTCTGAAGACACCAATGTGTTAAACGTTGCCATGGGAGTTAGATCATAGTTTAATTTTTTGGGTTTTTTCAATAAAAACTTACCAAATTTATATTTGGTCTACGTAAGAGTCCCACATGATCTCTAACGCAGTAGCGGGTTAAATGCTAGCTTTACATAAAAATGTGCACTTGTTAAACATAAAAAAATAAAAAAAATATTAATAAACGGTATAAAAACAAAAACATGTTTCGAAAGTAACTCAAACTGCTTACATTTTCTACTTTGCTTTTTATTATGCATAACTCAAACAGAAAAATAAACAAAGCGATTCAAAATATTAAATTCCTTTGTATTTTGCTTACAATTCCTCTCTTGCAACTCTCCCAATTAAAAGTTGAAAACTCTAATTCGCTGTTATTTTCAATATTACTACAATTTGTCTCTTTTACTTGAGGCTTATACACTTACATATACGTGAGTTTTGTGTATGTACAATATTAGTAGCAATTCATCACATCTACGAGAAAATAGCTCTCGAGTAATTTATTTTCTATTAAAACCGGATGTTTGAACGTAAAAGGGATAACAAAAAATGTATTACTTGTACAGATTATTCTACTTTATTGGAAATTTTTTATTGTCATCTCTGGTCTCTTAATTGACAAATTGATTTTAATGAAAGAGAATATAATACAATGACAAAAATTATAAGAAAAACAAAATATAATTCATATGCTAAAAAATAATGTCTTTGCTAGCAAAATATTCTTAAGAAAACTTGAACAAATAAAATGTGGTTTATCTTACGGAAAAATTTTTGACACTTATTATTTATGTACAACTAAAAATAAATAATAATCGAAAATTTCATAATATGAAGTAAAGTAAAAATACAACAAATTAAAGAAAACAAATTGTTTATATTAAAAATTTAAATTCTGTTTTTGCTTATAAATTTAGAAACAATATTATGCTTAGTTATTATTTTTCAAAAATTATTAGAAATTCTTCTACACACAGAGAATAAATAAATGTGGATTATGTTACTGCTTCTAAAAATTGCTATGGTCATTGAATGATAAAATATGGACCATTATCAACAATTTTGATTTTAAGCCTTTAATTTTTTTAGATGGCACATTAAAATCGATTTGTGGAACTAATAAATGGCTCAAATCAACGCTACCATTGTATATTTTAAAAAGTGTCCAAAGTGTCTTCATTCACACTCCTGTCTTACAAATCCCCATCTAACCGATTTAGGACTAAAGTCATGGATTCACAAGTCTTGAACTTAAGTCTGCTGAATAATTTATTTTTTATTAGTGATAATTTAGAAAAAAGACTTTACGCCGAGTACTGCTATGAGTCAAAGTAAAAATATAAATTAGGACATACATATATATCATCACATCTATTTTTTAATTTTCAAAATTCATTCCAAGAAGATTCAGCATTTTATACTTTAAATAACTGTTCATAAACTTTATAATTAGCTTAAGTTTTTAACAGTCTAAGTTCATTTATAAATTCTTCGGGGTCTTTTTTTACTTCATTATACTGTGTAACAGTGTCGCCTGTTTAGCCTTTTTAAGGCTAAATCTAGACTTTTTATTTTGCTTTTAGTCTAAACATTTTTGTTTTGGCTTTTTTGATTTTACTATTTTATTTCTATAGAATCATCCAATTAAGTACTTTTGTGTACTAATTCGCAAAAAAAAAAAAAATAGAGATTATTTATATTTAACTTAACTAGTTTTATGGACTTACTTAATCAACTATTATAGGAAATTATTTTTTAATAAACTCCATTAACCACAGAATTTATGAATATAATTAAAAAATTCTTATTAAAGCGAAAACTCAACCAAAAATTTTGAAATGATAAATCAAAGAGGAATTAAAGTTCAAAAATGACGGAAAATCATGTCAAAACTTTGAGTCATTTTTCATATGAAATATGTAAAACACAGTTATGTATGGAAATGTTTGTATGTTATTTTTTACTGGATCATTTTGCTGCAGCCATTCTATATTTTATTTATAAATTTATTACAATATCTTTAAAAATATCAAAAAATAAATAAATAAATAAGTTTTTAATTAAAAAAAAGAAAAATGTTTGCTTTTTCTGGCCTTATTTTTTGGGGCATTTTGCCTTTTCTGAGCTTTTTTCTTTTCCTACCTCCTGGTAACAGTAGTATACGTATAATGGGTCGAGATGTTTCAAACAACTTAGTTTCTCGTCATTTAGCACATAGTCTTAAAAAGTCGCCATTTAAAAAAGGGTCCAAAGAAGTGTCCAGGTGGTTGTAAAAGGAACAATTGGCGTCAAGTTTGCGCTAATCATTTCGTTCAGGGGGCGCGAAAGTTATATCGGTTTTAAGTTAAAAACTATAAGTGTACACACATATAATTCTGGTAAAGATTGCACACAATATCAAAACCTATTGAGTTATTGAAATGAAATGTATGAAATTTTCAAGGTTTGATGGTATTAGTGTAGCACATTTTAGAATTTCCTAATAAAATTTAAAAAATTTTCTTTATACTAAAAATCGTGATTTTTTTAAATTTTGCGAAAAATTGCAAACGTATCGTTATATGGTCATGAGTAATTATATTTGTCGATGTTCCTATATCTATGTATCCAAGATTTGCAATTTGTTATATAAAAATACAATTACACAAAATGAAAGTTTTACGTAAATTTCAAAAAGTCCATAAATTTTGTTTGCTAGATTTATTTTTAATGCTCCTTCAATTTTATTACGTAAAATAACAAAAAACTAAGTTCACGCAATAATCCACGACATTCCATTAAAAACTTTAAAAGTAACTCGCAAAAAACTGACTTTTTAAAAATTTTTTTTTTTTTTTTTTTTTATTTAAAAGTGTTTTTAAATTTTCTCCCTTGTTTTCCAAATTTTAAGACCATTTACTGCGTTGGCTATGTAGGGCGCATAAATGTATGGCGCAAATATGCATAATTACAACAAGTATCAGTCCCTGTTTCAGAATTTGTAATCCGTTGAAGGGTGCCAGACCCCGCCCCAAAAAATGCCAAAAAATTTTAAAAATTAAAAAATTTTGTAGTTAATATTCGACTACCCTGTATTTAATTGTTGAAAGTCTGTACAAAAATAAAAAGGGAGTAGAATTTATCCACAAAGTCCGATTAGTTTATACAAGTTCAAATGTGATCGAAGCAAATATAAACGTGCTAACAAAAAGTGCAGCAGAAGTAATTTTAAGCACTTTTTTTAAGTTTTTGAACTTCGAGCTATAATCATAATTATAAAATTAAAACTGTGGTGCTAAAATTTTGGACCGTATTTTTGTAAAGTCTTGCGAGTTTAGTTCTGTAACCAATTTTTTTTAAGTAGTAGCACCACAAAACTTATTAAGGATTAAAATCAGTTTCAGGTAGATAAAAGTTGTTGATAATGTTTCATATATAATCATGATAGTCACAAAATTATCCAAATTTATCATTTTATAATCCATTTTTTTAATATTTCATTAAAAATGTATATCATGATTTGGTACGATTTTATTGTATAATAATTTATTATTTTCATAAAAAATTACCATAACATGATCAAAATTTGTCACAGTATGCTTGAAATATTAATGATATATTAGACTTTGGTTTCATTTTTGATCATAAACTTACTCTCTGTTAAATTCTATAAAACGAAATTCCACCAATTTTAGTTATCACATTAAGAAGATTATGTTTTCTACTTTTGTTCGATCTATATTATAGTATGCATCATTTATTTGGAGTCCTAATTTTAATATTCACATTAATCATTTGGAAAAGGTTTAAATTAAATTTTTAAAATTAGTATTTTTTTAATTTTTCAATACATTTACATCTTATGACAATAGATGTGCCTCGATATCAATGAAATCGTTACTAATTTGAAGAAAAAATTTTTCATTATTATTTTTTTATTGAATTATTTCCGGCAATACTGATTTTTCCCATCCTTTTCATTTCTGTTCAAATATTTGTTCCCCAGAGACAATTAAGGAAATTCAATCTCTTTCATATTGATACACATAGAACTGATTATGGTAGAAATGAACCAATAACTAAAGCGATACGTTCATTTAATAATATTTATAAATATCTAGATATTAGTGATTTAAAAAAATGTATCGAAAACCCAGTTAAATAAATTATTATTATTTTGTAATTAGATTTAAATTTCTAGTCTGTAAGGATTTGTATTCCATAGACTAAATGAATAAATAAATAAAAACGTAAATAAATAAATAAAAAATAAATATAAATTTTTGTTAAATATTTATTGGTTTTATTACATAAATATCTTATATAGTTTGGTTCATCCCAAATATTACCAAAGTTTTTCTACTTATATTTAATTTAAAATTATATGAACTAAATGAAAATTAAAATAAAGTTGTTTTTTTTTTATTAAAGTTAAACACTTAGCATGAAATAGATATGTATTTGAAAGGTGTAATCATAACAGAGTAAAACTTAAACTTAAGCATAATCTACGAGCTAGTAAAATTTTATTCACCTCTTACCAATAAAAAATATTAACACGCATACCTTTCTGTCGTTTCACACTTTAATCTTGATGTTATTAAAAATCATGTGATACACTTCCTGAAATTTATTTTAGAAATCATGTTTGTTTTAATATTCTCTTGTAAACGGGTTTCCGTCTGTGTTTATGATTCAACATACACCTGTCACAATGTTACTTTGTTATTTATTTCATTTCTAAATTATTTATTTTGCCATTAATCTTGTTGAAAGCATAGAAAAATGAAACAAATTAAATGAATAGCATGAACGGTGATAAAACTCCATTATAGTATGATGTTTAAAAATTTTACATTCTTAACATTTCTAAAATTTCATTTAATTTTTACACTCTACAAAAAAAAGGGAAAAAATTATCTAACAACCAGTCGAATCAAAATCACTTTTTGAGTCGATTTAAGTATAAATCACACTACGTAATTTCAGATATATCGGTCCATAACAAACCATAGTTCCAAAAAAAGTCCCTATCTCGATTATAGCATGTAAACCCATACACCATGACGTAGGGTATTATATAACTTTTTTACATTATTTAGGACCAAAAAAAGACCACAGATGTTGGTCAATTTTTAGAAGAGCCATAGGCTCTAAATAGGGTCTTAATAAAAAAATTATGCACTAGCTCTACAGGAGTGAATTAGACATGCATAGATAAGAAATGTAACGTAAAAATCCTACAAAAGGTTCAATGAACATGCTGCCTAGGAATAAGGGCTCAAAAAACAATTATATTTGCAAACCAATCGACTAAGATATGAAGCATCCATTACAACAAATCGCCTCCAAACGATGAGAGAATGGACAAACCGTGACCACAAATCGAATCACCAATGTATTATCTAAGCACTGGAAGGAAATACGCACAATGTGGAGATATCAGACAGGATTCATAATGTAACTATTGCAACTATTGTATCACATTGATACCAGATCGTCAGTCCTGATCTAACGGAATACGGATTGCTCTCAATTAGTGAATGAAACCGAGCTGGAACCCTATATAGAAGAATCAGAAACCAGACTTTGCTTCCGACTGCTAAACCAAATACGATTTTTCAAGCGGAGAAAGTATAAACTGGACCAGTGCATCAAGTCACCATGGAGTGGTTGCAACTGACAAACCAAGCTAGAAAATCAAGGGAAATAAACTTGAAAACTTAAAACATTTTGAGGCAATAAAAACTGAGTCGAAATGACAGCAAAAGTGGCCCATTTAAGAAGTAGACAGAAAAACCAAAATATTCTGGAGCGATCCAGATGAGGATAGAATTATGAGTTTAACGGGGCACTAAAAATTACAGGTGCATTTAAGCTGAAATGGTGTGGCCATCGGAACATCGAATAGAAGAAACACTTTCTATGTGACTGCCCAGCTTTCGCACAGTCAAGATCACAACTTTTCGCAAATAACAATTTTCCAGACCTAATTCATCCCCGATAAGTGGGATAGAAAAAGTAAAGGTTGTTTTATATTACAATAATTGGAGAGCGTATATGCCAAAATTTCAAGACATCGTTTTGGTATCCTCCGTTTATGCTAACTACCTGCTTATTTATAAAAAAATTACGCTTTCAAATTATTTTTAGTTAAACATTTCAACTGTTTTAATTTTGCAAGATCTTGGGCCAGGATTTCCAATGAGTAGACCGATATTTTCAGTCAATTTTATAAAATCTTTTTCAGTTAGTTAAAGAACGAAATTATCTATCGAATAAAAAAACTTTGTACCGATGTATTTCCGGAGTCTAAAAATAAACTGTTTTGATGTTGAAAATTGCAAACATTATTTTTCTTTTATCTGAAAAAGTGTCTTGACTTTTGTTTCTCTAAAATAAAATTTCTCTTAGGAACATATACAATTTTCATACTTTTCTGAAAGGTATCTGATTCTAAAATAAAAGGTCTGGAAAAATTCGTTAACAGAATTGAACATGTCAGAATTTTCCAAATTGCTTTTTATTTTTAGTTTCATGCTTTCGAATTTATAAAAATATTAACTAAAATCAAATTTTTGATACAAAATAGGTCAAATTCGGGAGGGTCTGTACTTAGCCCTGTTGAGTGCATGGGGTCACTTTCTACTCTAAGATATTTTTTGTGAAGATAGAGTTCAGAAGGATATAAAATTATTTTATGTTTTTAAGGAAAATTTTATTTTAAAGAGAAAAGTGTAAAGACACTTTTTCGGCAAAAAACAAAAAAACATAAAATAATAGTTTTTGCAATTTTAAGCTTCAAAACCGTTTAGGTACTAAATTGGAAAAGATATCGACCTCAAGTTTTTTTTTTTTTTTTTTATTCGATAGACAGTTTTGTTCTTTAAATAAAATGTTTCAAAGTAGGACAAAAATATTGGCTGTATATTGAAAAAACTGGACCATGATTTAGCAAAATTGAGATAGTTAAAATTTCAAATGCAATTTAAAATAAAGTAATTTATTTCAAATTTTTAGCGAATAAAAACTATTAAATTAATATACAGTAGGGCGGGTCAATTTCTTCGAATAAGATATAAGCGAAAAGGCGTAAAACAAAAACGAAACCTACGCAAAATTCTAAGAAAAAGTTTCTAAGAAACCTGGGGTATAAAACTAAAATCGAGCTTCCGCCGAAAGACATAAAAATAGGTCTCAATAAATTCGTAATTTTTAGCTTGTTACGAAAAAAAATATCTAAAATTTTGTCAGCATGGGATTTTCGTCCTCCACGTAACAATTTAGTGTATTTTTGTGAATTTTAATGTCACTCAGCGGGAGCTAGGTTTCGATTTCTTTGAAAAGCTCCTTTTATTCTCCTTTTTATTTTGTCGAAAATAATTGACCTAGTCAAATACACATAGCTGTGAACTAATGGTTTTTAAATTAAGAAATGTTAATTACGCATTTAAAATCCTTCCTATATGAATATTTTAAGTTATAACTCAAGTTTTTTTATAAAAGGAAATAAAAGAAGCATCAAATTTTGCATGCAATTTATTGCAATCTTAAGTTGTCAACTTTATAATTTAATTAAATTCTCTCAGTTTTTTTCAACTTTTAAATTTACTTTCTGAAATTAAGCTCTCCTTAAATTAATGGTCAAGTTAGTTGTAATTTACAACTCAAAAGAGTTAATGACCTGACTTTTTTAATTCTTTTTTTTTTTCCTTTCGTCGCTTGTGATTCCTTTTTCGTCAATTAAACTTACTTCTGTATCCTTGTCGTTGGTTTTTCTTTTTTTGCATTAAACAGTTTAACAATTAAAACCAAATAAACAGTAGTAAACAATATTTACGTATTTATTGTTGTTTTAATAGGTCTGGTCTTTCATTTTTCATGCCGCAGAAAATTGAGATTGTATGATTCCGCTAAGTTGAGATTTTAAAAATTGTTGGCAAAGAAGAATCAGCTTCTCTTTTTCTCCATTTTCATTTAATAACTTTTGCTTATCACTGTACAACTCTGTTGTCACACAGTCGACAAGAGTCTGTGAACAATGTTATACTAAAAAAATCAATTTTCAATTACCAATTTAAAGACACGAATTGCATAAATACGTAAAAGATTATGGCACAATATTTTTCTTATATTACCATTTTCTTCGATGGTGAAAGTTATTTCTTTGCATGACATAAAGAGTAAATGATAAAACTTTTATAAATATTGTATTTTTTAAGACTTACGTGTTGTTGAAAGGAAACAGAAAATAAATTTCAAAAGTTAAAATCTGTTGCCTTGACTAACAGTTTTTTTTTTCTATAATCACAATTACAAGTCTGCATGTTTTAAATGGCAGAGAAAAAAATAATTATTTCATGATGTGAAATTTCATAATCCTTCCTAGTAATTTTTCAACTAAGAGTTTGCTGTAATTTTGTTAAGATTTTTGTAAGGATACTTGACATTTGTAAAATAAGAAGGTGGCTGACTGAATATTTTAAAATGTTCTTTGAATAACACGACTGTACAAAAAGGAAGACAAAATTACTTGAAGTGTAATTTTGACAAAATTTAAGTATGTGTGTAGTTAATGCAATTTGAATAAAAATTAAATATCTTATTTAATAAGTAAATCGGTAAAGAGTGTGATATATTTAAAAGCTTTTGTTTTTATGAATACGTAAAATCAGATTATAAAAGTCATAATAATTATTTATTTACTTTTTTTTTGACATACGCATAGTCATAGTCAAAATTTCAATTAATATCGCACGATGAAGCCTGAAGTCAAGGAGCCAGTTGTACAGTTTTTGTCCACCCTGTATTTATGGTTTGTAGACGGTGAATTTATAAGCATTTGTTTTTTGAAAATATGGGTCTAAAAAATACACTTGAAAATTCAAAAAATTTGCACTTATCTTTCTTCAAATAATTATGAAATTGAAACAAGCTATGCTTTAAAAGATTAAATTTATTTCTTTCTATATAAGTAGGTTCAGAATCATTTTCTGAGTCAATTTAACGATGCCCATCTGTCTGGCTGGACGGCTGTGTGGCTGGCTGGTTGTCTGTTCAATCTTAAAGATAAATTAATAAAATTATGATTATTTTGGCATAGCGACGAAGCCTACTGAAATTGTTTATGATCGGTCCATTATTTTACTTGGACTCCATACAATTGTTTCCTTGGAATAGGGTTCTAACACTTACAAATGCCTTATTTATACCACTTCTTTAATAAAATACAATAAAAATATCTAAGTGTTAATTGGAATGCCAAATTTCACGAAGATCGGTCCACAATTAGGTATAGCTCCCATATAAGGCTCTCTTTTGAAAATCACTTTAACTCGCATAAAGCGCACGTAAATGAGAATATCGCGATAATATTTGGCACAAAAAAGTTTAATATAAGCAGATACAACAGTGTTCAATTCTATAAGGATCGGTTCATAAATGGCCACAGGTACCATTTAGGTCCTTTTCCTAAATTTTCGAAAATAATTTTAAGACACAAACGTAATGGTGTAGGGTATCATTTTGGTGACTATAACTTTCTTATTTATTTAAAACATATATTTTTAACTCTAAATTTAATATTAACTTATTAGGATAGACTCATAAAATATAGAAAATTGCCTTTCTACGTATTTGAATAATTGTAGTTCAGAAAGAGAGTCCTTTACTAAATACGAAATACCATCTGAATATGGAATAATTGCGTTATAATTTTTTTTAATTATTTATTTCAAATCCTCTCCTTTTTTAATAACATTTTGTAACTTCTATTTTACGTTTTCAGCAAAATGGGGCTTTCTGCAGTTTCGATTATTTCAATAGCAATGTCAGTTAAACTGATTTTGAAGAATCGTAACCCTTTAATTTAACAATAATTTTACTTAGAAGTTCAAAATTGGAACAGGCAAGCGGTAGCTTCGTTATAATATTTTTTGATGTTAATACTAGCTCAATTTTTTTTTTATTAGATATAGAGTCCTTATCATTCTATTCAGTAACAGCTTTTTTGAAATCATCGAAATATTTTACTGTATCATGCCGACATCACCATTTCCTAATAACCGCTTGAGGAGGAAGTGACAAATTGGGATCATTTTTAATGAATTTTGCTACTTATGTAGTTATATTACTTATATTCAGCGTTACCGTTTGGAGACTTTTGTCTCCAATTGGTCCATTTTTAAAATGAAACTAATTGGTGACTTTTTAAGACTATGTAATAAATGGAGAGAAACTAAATTTTCTGAAATGTATATGTATATTAATTCCAACAAAGGAATTGTTTCACAACATAGTAATCTAAAAAAGGACGCATAAGAATCTATAAACGAAGTGAAACTGTTAACTAAAGCTAATGCTAAAGCTTATAAATAACTATTTAAAACATCAAATGCGAATCTTTTTGGACTGGATTATGAAAATTAAAAAATAGATTTGGTGCATGCATATGTCCTAATTTATATTTTTACTTTGGCTCATAGCAGTGCCTCGGCGGAACGTCTTTGTTTCTAAATTATCACTAATGAAAATAAATTTTACATCAGACTTAAAGTCAATATTTGTGAATCCTTGCTTTCAGTCTTAAATTTGTTAGACTAGAATCTGAAAGACTGGAGTCCGAGTGAAGACCTTGTTCAAAAGTACAGAAATTTAATTAATAAAAAGAGCATTTTATGTTAACTATTTTTATGAACAAATTCTTTTTTTCTTTTTTTTGCAATAATAAAAATTATTATAAATTATTTTGTTATTGATAAAACTTAATTTAGTAGCTTTTCTTAAGATACAGTAATTTTTATGAAATAAACAAATTTTGAGTAGTTTGTTAGGTATTGAAGTAGTTAGCTTCTTTTTTGAAAACATCCCCTTTTTTTCCCGACTTTATTTTTTTTTTTTTTCTAATTCCCTTTTTTGATTCTTATCGGTACCGTTGGTTATATTCAACCATACGTAAAACAGTATATTTGTTGTTGTTATATCAGCTAAGTACATTTTGTTATTTATTTGTCCTTAAAAATTCTTAAAGTGAATAAAACAAATAAAGAATAATAAAATAAAAAAGAAAAAACATAAAAAACCCTTTAAAATTATATATTAAATTATATATATTATACATAAATTTATTTATTATGACAAATTACGACCTGGTGTTCACCAGAGCCTTGAGATATTTATCAAATATTACAGTATATTATAACCTTTTGTTTTTTGCATAATGGCTAAATTTTCAACAAATTTTGGTTTTCTTTATGCAAAAAGTTCTTAGTATAACAATAATCTCAGCAGCTCATAATTTTCTCGCAATTATTACATTAATTTCATTGAAAAATTAGAATTGACTACTACATCCACCAAATTAAGATCACCCGATGAATATTTAAACTTTTACGCTGCCATTTCAAATCACACCCAATTTATATTCAAATTTATACTGTTAATACTAATGGTACGTAAAACTTATGTATAAAATTTAAACTCTTAATACTAACGATACGTAAATTATACATAGTAACTTTTTCTTGTATTTTCATTCAGTACATAAATGTCTAAAAATTTATTATTTTCTTTTTTTATATGTTTAGAAATACTTGACGAAAGAATTTCAGAAATTTTATTTCGTTAGGTTTCCACACACAAAATAAGGTTTTGAAAAAAATGTATACGTAAAATATAATTATATAATTCTTTTAAAAGTATATCTGCAGATATAAAGGGTTCATATACATAAGTTGAAATTATTTATTTGTGAATACATAATACTCGTAATTTTGTTACCAATTCTTGATGTGTGTGCTATTGATGTGCTTGGAAATACAACTAGAAGCACACCACAAAAATAAAAGTGGTAGGCTATACTGATGACGTAGTAATACTGGCATCAGGTAAATATCTGGATACTGTATCAGATATTTTAAGTAATTCACTAAAAATGCTTTCAATGTGGGCCATAATAAGTGAGTTCAACTTTTTACCAGGAAAAGTAAAATACGAATTTTTAACCTTACTAAACTAAATAGAGTGAGCCTTTCGCTTTCAACCTCTGCGAAATTTCTAAGTATACGTCCAGATAGTAGATAAAATTTGAAGGACAACCTTAATTATCGTATTAAAAAAGGTTACGCTGCGATGTACTCTTGTCAAAATTGGAGGAATAAAACTATTGTCATGAAAGGAAGAATAAAACCTTAATTATTTTATTGCTTATATACAGAGGTTATAAGACCAGTTGCCTCATATATGTACATGCCGCGTTTGGTTGCCAATCATTAATAAGATAGCCTTGATGAGCCCTACGTAGTCAATGAAAACTACGTCGACACACAATAATTAGCTCATTAGTACATCGGAAAAATACTCTTTGAATTAAATTTTTTTAGCGTAGAGTTCTGTCCGTCAAGTTCTCTGTACGTCAAAAATCATAATTTCTGTTAATATATATGGGTCACAGTTTTAAAAGTAACTTTATGAAATTTATTATATATATATATATATACTATATATATATATATATATATATACTAGAAAATTTGTTGTGGTTTTTCTATCAAAAACCGAATGAAGCCAAAAACTATTTGATTTTATTCGGTGTAAATGACATATAAGATTTTGATTTGTATGGAAAATCTATTAGAATCTAATAAATTTAGATTTTACTTGAAATCTCATTTAAACTAGATTTTGCGATATAAGACATTTTGTTTTAATAATATACTAACTGCTTTAATCATACACGGAGAAAAAAAAAACATATATTTATACTTTTTTGACCAAACTCTTTTCATAAAAAATAAAATTTTGTTCATAATATTATTAAATTGTACTTGATAATAATTTTGCGAATTTTGCAAAAATGCTGCTAAAATTTTAATTTAGTTTAATTAGATTTGATTCATATTCTAAATAAAAATACTTATGCATGAAAATATTAACAATAAATCCCTTTAAATAGCAATTTTCCAATAAAAAGCTGTTAATAAGTAAGGATTAGAAATTTGCTTATAGCACATGCATCATTGTAATAAAAAACACATCTGCTGTGTTCTTTTGCCCCAGGCATGTGCCTAAAAGTCAGTAAAAACCAAAAATTCTGTAAAGAAAATTTTAAACATACGTTTACAAATTGAAAATATGAATGAAAATTTAAACAATCTTTTTAAGTCTTCTTGACTTTTGATTCACTTCAAAAAATGTAAAAAAGGTGTTAATATTTAAGACATTATTATAAAATATTATGAACTAAAATCATTGAAAGTAAATTCTTATATTTATGCACAAACTGTGTAATAAAAAAGTTAATTTTATAAGAATTTATTAAAATAAATTAATAAAACTGATAAATTTAAACATTTTATCATTAATAAGGCTGTAAGAACTTTTAATATTTTCTTAATTCATTTATGTATTTTCGACAAAACTGCAAACTGTCTTACTTTTATTTTTATTATTTTTTATTACACATGTCTATTTGTTTACAGATAAATAATAATATGTAATAGACGTCTGTCATGAATGTCAGGCACATTGCAATGTTAATTTTCCTCCTCACTAAATTTTTCGGTTGGCTTTTCTTTTGTTGGATATTATGTACAAACTTACTTAAATGATATATTAAGGTTCATTCATAACTCTTGAATAAATGTCCCATTATGACATTATGGTTGTTAACGCCTTAAGGGATAATGAACAAATCACACACATTGTTATAATTTTTGTTTCGTTGAAGTGCCCATACCCTGTGTAAAATTGTGTGTAATATTTAGTTTATTTCAGATCTTTATTAACGTGTATACATATGTACATTAAACTACATCGATTTGTATGGTAAAAAATGTTGAAATATATCCCCCAAAAATTAAAGACTGATGTGACATAAACTAATCCCCAAAATATTTTGGTTCAATTATTTCGTTCAAGTGAGCTTTACCATTTTTAAAATACGTCCAAAAATCAGCAAAAATTTTTTAAAAATTAGTTTCCATTAAAATAAAGATTTTAGTAAAATTTTCTACGATTTTTTTAAATAATATTTTATTAAAAATTGAATATTTTAGACATCTTCCATCGTAATTTAGATTTTAGAGGTATAGGTATATGTATTCATTTAACCGTATAGTTACAAAAGTAATATTTTGGGATTAACGGTCGAAAATGAAAAGAGATATAAGAACTTTTTAAGTGCATATTCCAAGCGTTAATACGTCTCTATAATATTTTGAAGTTAATTTTCTTATAACGAAGATTTTTATAATGTTATTGAAAGAAATACATATTTTTAGAGGTGTTTTAAAAATGGTACAGCTCATGTAAATTGAAACATTCAGACGTAATATTTTTGAAATCATGTAAGAACATACGAAACTTCATTTCTAGAAGGGTATATTTGCAACTTTTTTTCGTAAGGCACTTTAACATATATAAGTGTATATTTATGTGAATATGTATAGTTTTATTTTATATCTCATTTAGAATCCTGTAAATTTTATGATTGTAAACAAAATATGGAAAAATGACCTTTTGGTTAGTTTATGTTATCATCTAGTGCCAGAGAAAATAATCTTTTTGGTCATTTTGCTTATAACATAATATACAAAAGGATTACACTTAATGACATACGTTAATATTACATCTTTAGTTTATATCGTAGAAATACAATATTTCGGGTTGAAAAATAAATCTTTTTTTTTTTTCTTTGCTGACATGATATTTCTTGAAAAACTAAGTTATAATACAATTATGTAGTAAAATTAAAAGATAATTTGAAATGAAATGTGTAAAGAAATATTGGTTCACATATATTTTTTTGTACAAAGCTAAAAAATTAAATACTGAATATTATTTTATTTTCCACTATTTAACTATAAAATCACTATCACAGAAGTTCATGATCAAAGCCAGACAGACGGTGGATACAAACATATACATATATATGTTCTAGAAATCGAAATGCAGTGAAATTGAAAAGTATATGAAACGATATATTTTTTATGAACTTTCATTACAAGGTCAGTTTTAAAATTTGTTTAAATATATATTTATATAACATATATACATATATATATATATATATATATATATATATATATATATATATATATATATAGTAATTGTTAATTTTGAACTATTTAAAATTAAAAGTAGTTATTGTTAAATAAGCAATTTTAATTTACTAATATTGACCACATAATAAATAACTCTTGCGAAACTTGACACAGCACAACAGTTTAGTACCACAACATCTTATTGCACTTCAACAGTTAAAAATTTTTAGACATGCAAAGGTAAAAAGGATACGTTTCATTTTGCAAAATCCCTTTAATAATGAATTTTAAGATTTGTTTTAAATTTAAGATCAGCAGTCAATTGTTTTTTTTTTTTTTCTTCTCACGATTGAAACATGGAGTACATAGTTGTAAAAAAGTATTTTTTCCAACCATGTACAGAGTTGCACGGAAATTGGCATAGTAATTTCAGTGTAATTTTGCCGAAATTACACAAAATTATGTAATTTCGCAAGTGTCAAAATTTATGGGAAATTACGTAATTTCAACTTGATTTCGGCCGAAATCACGAAAGTACATAATTTCGCGTCGGTCTGAATGCCCTAATAGTGATTCACAAGTATGAGATCTTTGATAGTCTTGTTATTTGTTGTGAATTCGTCGTGTTAATTGCTGGCCATTCGGGTAGGTGTACTTGTATTGATGAAGCTAGGATAACAATCCCGCCTATTTGACGTGGTGTTTTTGTTGTCAATATTTTTGCAATTAAAATGATGCTGATTATGAATAGTCCAATAGTTTTCTTCTTTTATTATTAGTAACAAAAAGGTCAATATATTTTGTATTATTTAGATTGAGTTCATTTATTATTTCCACGGTTAATACTTCCTCAATAGCAGATTCGATTAACCTAGACTGAAAGGTGGCCGGTATTGGTTTCGCTTCCGTCAGTTGGAAGTAATTGAAGGTCTCATTAGCAACAGTTATCATAACATTTTGGTATTGCAATAGGCTCATTGTTAATAAAGACAGTGTCATTGTAATGATTTAGCAGGATGAATCCCGAAGCAATTTCTTCAACTTTGGGTATATGATTGTATATAATTTGCAATAATTTGTTACGCAAGTGTCATTATCAATATTTTTTTGTCTTTAATATTGTAAATAGTTTATTTATTAAGTGATTTACAAGTATTTCTAATACCGTATGTTGAGCTAGTACAATTTAATACGTTTCTATAGGATAGGATAATCTATTAGCTAACTTTTTAAATTTTATCAGTTGCTGGAATGCTTACAATATAAATTAGTGAATTATTATTAGAAGCTATTCTAGCTTCGGAAAATTTAAATGTTTCTTCTAAGTTTATGAACGGAATTGAATCCCGGTCAAAAATGTGCTTTATAACGTATATTTCTTTCTCAGATAAAATGAATGAATTTATTATCCCCTACCTTCGGCCAAGTCTACTAAGTCTATTTTGTACTCAAGAGTAGTTAAAAAGGTTTCGTTAGGAATTTCGTGGGATTTAATGAATTTTACAATTTGATTAGTAGTTTTTCTAAGATAATTTTTGTTTTCCAACGTTAATCTATTTATAACAGCCTGTCGATTATTATTTTCAGATCTAGATCACGCCGGCATTTCCAACATAATCTCGATTTCCATGCCGATCCTATAAAATCCAAGGATCTTTTAATTCTAGGCTTAATTCTATTTAAGTTATTTTGGAGCCGCCTTGCTTCATGAGATAGGAAGGGGTACAAAGGATACGATTGGGACACATTGTAGTTCAGTGTCTGTTGTATTTTATTGATGAAGTTCTGGATAAGCAATTTTGATTTATTAATATTGACCACATAATATATAACTTTTGCGAAACTTGATTCTTAATACTAACACTCTATTTTGTGTCAGCTTTATTCTATTTAAGTTTTTAGTCAGCAATAATGACCCGGCAAATGTTATATATTTATATATATATATATATATATATATATATATATATATATTATAATTTACAGCATATGTACATTAGTGTATTGAAATTTTTTTTTTTTTTTTTTTTTGAAATTCAGCGATTGATTAGCTTTCATAAATTTAGATCAAAATAGTTTCCATTTTTTTCCCGAAATGTGCAATTTTGAGCTTGTCATGGAAAAAATGTTTTAAAATTTTTCGCCATGGAATTTTTTCCCTCCAAAGGACTTTTTATAGTATTTTTGTGAAAAAAAAAACTACTTTAGTGTATAAACGCAACAAGTCCCGTTTCCTTTACATATCCCGCATTGTTAAATAAAATAAAAACTTAGACAGCAACGGACTTTTTTCTTTTTTTTTTTCTTAAAATTTTTTCAATTTTGTTTACAAAATTCATATAAATTTTTGAAAAATATGGTAATATTTTTTGAGAAAATAGGGGCTTGTTGTGTTTATATTATTTATGATGGAAAATAATTACTTCAAAACAACTTTTCAATATCTTATTCATTAATGGAATAAAAATATAAAATTTTCCATTTCACGAGAAAATATATTAAAATTTTTTATCATGATGTAATCAGCGTTACCATTGAGAATTTTTAAAAATTTTCCAAAAATGGGTTTTAAAAAAGTCGCCAAAAAAGAGTACTAAAAAGAGGCTAACTGCTTCAATATAAGAAAAATAACCATGTAATGTTATCTATAGCAAAATAATTTATTTTTAATAATTATTTAAAAAAAATAAAGAGTTATTTATAAAAAATTCTCTTTCTACTAATTAAATTTCTGTGCTTTTGTACGAGGTTTTAACTCGAACTTTTCAGCTTTACAAATCCCCGTCTAACGAATTTAGCATGAAAGCGTGGACTCACAAATGTTGACTTTAAGTCAGTTGTAAAATTTATTTTTCATTAGTGACAATTAAAAAAAGACGTTCCGTCGAGATACTGCTATGAGGAAAAGTAAAAATATAAATTAAGATATAAGTATTCATCAAATTTATTTTTATTTTCTCAATCCCAAAAATATTCGTTATTTGGAGTTTTAAATACTTGTTCATAAACATTATCATAACTTTAGTCTTTAGGAGTTTTACTTTATTTATAAATTCTTCGTGATCTCTTTTTACATCACTATATTTTGAAACGATCTTACAATAATTAATTTCTTCTTTGGAATTAATATGTAATGGCTTGTGCTAATTCAAACAACTTAGTTTCTTGTCATTTAGCAGAGAGTCTTAAAAGATCGCCATTTAGTTCTCTTTAAAAAAGGGCCCAAAAAAGTAACCAGGTGATTGAAGGAGGAGCAATTGGCGACTAAAGTTACCAAACGGTAACGCTGGATGTAATAAAATGACCGCTTATGGGTCTAAATTTTTGCAAAAAGAAGTTTATAATATTTTATTATTTATTTATTTAATTTATTTAATTTTTTTTTTTTTTTTTTGGAAAAATGTACAAGACGTGTCAACTGGCAAAAAGAGCAATGGCGAAATATATTATGGACCGATGAAAGCAAAGTTGTGTTATTTGGTGGAAAGGCTTTAGACAGTATTTCCGACGTTTTCGTAATACAGAATACAAAGCACAGTATACCAAAAAAAACTGTTAAACAAGGTGGTGTAAAAGTGATGATATGGGAATGTTTTTCCTACAGCGGAGTTGGCACGATACACCAAATAAAAGGCATAATGGATAAAAATATTTATGTCAAGATTCATCCATATTCAGAATGGAATATGCCACTTAAATGGGTATTCCAACAAGATAATGACCCGAAACACACGAGTAAATTTGCAAAGGATTGGTTTCGGGTTAATAGGGTTGAGGTTATGGCGTGGCCTGCTCAGTCTTGTAACCTTAACCCTATTGAGCATCTCTAGCGAGACGTCAAAAACTATGTTGCAGAAAAATCGTTGTCCAATGCAAACGATTTATGAATCGTAGTTAAAGAAGCGTGGGAGCAAATACTCTTAACGCGATTTCAGAACCTTGTTGATTCTATGCCTCGAAGTTGTGCTACACTTATTCAAAACAGAGGTTATTCAACAAAATATTGAAAAAAAATCTATGTTTCTTTAAGAAATAAGAACCTTTTATCCATAAATATTTCGCCGTGCGATAATACTCGTATTATTTTGAACAATTAATTTTTTTTTTTAATTTGGTACAATAATTTTGTTTTTATTTCTTTAACATATAAGTAACTTTGTTCTATTTCTAAGCATTAGCAAACATACGAGTAAGTAACTCTGGTATGAAAAAAAAATTGTTTTATTGCATAGCACTCCTATTTTATATATATTATATATATATATATATATATATATATATATATATATATATATATATTCATTCACCAAATCGAAAAATTTTTTGGACTTACTTTATAGATTATATTATATTATAATTCATTAACCGTAGAATATATTTGTAAATATATTTAAAAAAAATGCGAAGAATCATCTAAAAAATTAAAAATGCTCAATAAAACAGAAATTATAGTTCAAAAGTTAAAGAAAAACTTCAAGTGTAAGTAAAACAAACAAGTTTTATACACTAATAAAACTTGTTTGTGTCAAATATTATCTTGTTAATTGTATAAACTAATGCAAAAACTTGTTTTCGCATAAAGTTTACATGGACAGCCAGTTCAAAGATTTTTTTGAGCATCCCAAAATAGGAAACTTTTCAAAAGATTTAAAATGTATGAATTTCTTAAGTCTTGTTTCACTACTGGTTAATCCTTTAAATCAAATCGATGTAAATCATGAGTCCAGTACCGAAACTTAAAAAAAAAAAACCATTAAAAGTTTTAACCCTATTTTTATTTTTTAAGCGTGAAATGGCAATAGTTCCTAAATAGTTTGGGTGAATGACGTAAAATTTTGGATTTCAGAGTTATTTTTTTAGATTTACCAAAATTCATGATAACATTTCGAACATTTTTTAAATTCCTCATTAATATTTTTATGTTCTAGCATCTAGCTTTTTTAACGACTGAAAAATTTCTATTCTGATAGTTAAAAAACTATTTCAAATCCACTCGTCGACCGAAAAACTTTTTTTTAATGCAAGTTCATCTATATTTCAATGTTTTTTTTTGCGAGACGAACCAATACACAGATTCGTTGGCACAATCGGTTGTACATATTATGTCTTAAATCGGTTGCAATTTCCAAATATTTCGTATCTTAGCATCAAAATCTCTGGTAAAATAAACTAATTGAATAATAAATTTGGTCTGAACTACTAAAATTATCAATTGAAACAACTAATAGAAAGTACTACTGACAATTCGGAACCGAAATATTGGAGTGGTCTAAACATGTGTATTTTTCACAAATTATACAATTCAATTTTTTTTTAAATAACACAAATTGGCATTGACTCACATCGCTTGGAAGCAAAGGATGCATTCATCATTCAGAATTTCATCATCATTTGCATCAAACTGGGTATCTTCTTTACAGTGAAGAACTGAATCGTTTCTGCTTCGACTTTTGCAAATATTATTCCTACTTAAGACGAACAACCACATCTCAATTTTAATAATATCTATGTACATTTGGCAATGACGAGAATCATTAAACATTTTTTACTAGATAAAAAGTAAATGGTGTTATGTGAATTTGTTAACATTCAAATTACCCAGTGTTTTTTATAAAACGAGCGAAAAATTCGTTTCGGCACACAACAAATAATAATATGGAAAAATAATATGGAAAACAACAAATAAAGTTGAAATTAATTTTTTGTTTTCTATATAAATTGTCGAAATGAATTTTTTGTTCATTTAAAAAAAAAACAGGGGATCAATTTATTAGTTTCTTACCGTTTTAGCAGATTAAAACAAATCATCTGGAAATCCAATTAGAATGCAAAGACATTATTTTGTTAACTCATTTTTATATAAATAATATTAGTTTTGTACATTTATCGAAGAAATTTATGTTCCGTTAAAAAAAGATTAAAAACGTCAAAAGCCAACATATCATATTTTCGATTGCTAATGCCGAATTCTGTTTTTATTTGTTTTATTCGAATTTTTAGAATTTCATAATCAGTATGTAGTTAGAATAGCTAATGTTTACTGATTAAATTATTAATATTAAATTAAAATCGGCAGCCTTCGTCAAGTATTTTAAATTAGTGTTTAATATTGGTTTCATGAACTGAATTTTTAATTGTAAAATTATTAATTCTATCACTATAATGTCCAAAATTTTACAAATGAAGTAATTCTATTATTATTAATATTATATGTTTTAAACGAATAAATACTGGTAATTTCTATTAAATTTTTATTAATGTAACCAAGATTTATGTGTATGAACCTTGTTATTTTAGTCAATTAAATTATAAAACTAGATCAGCGTTACTGGTGAGAATTTTTAAAAGTTGTCAAAAAACGAGGATTTAAAAAAGTCGCCAAAAAGAGGGTTTTACAAAAAACGTCAATACCTAAAAAACTCCATAAAATTTGCTTCCTTGATAAAAACAAAAACAAAAAATATTGTATTTTAAGAAAACTAATAACTTCAATTTTATTACTAAAAAATAATTTAATTTTAATAAATTTTATTATTTCAAAAATAGAGATTAATTCATAAAAATATTTAACATAAAATACTCTTTTTACTAACTAAAAATTTGTACTTTTGTACGAGGTCTTCACTCGAACTCCAGTCTCAAAAATACCTGTTTAACAAATTTGAGGCTGAAAGCATGGATTCACAAGTTTGCTGGACAATTTGTTTTTCATTAGTGATTATTTAGAAAAAAGACTTTCCGCCGTGGCACTGCTATAAGGCAAAGTAAGACGAGAAATAAAGATATAGTCGGTCAAGACCGAATATATGATATCCTATACCATTGTGCACGGAGATAAAAATTCAGGAAGGGCACTTATATTACACCTGTGGCCGATTTTACTTAAGGTAAAATAAAATACACAAATACAAAATAATGTGTTGATACTAACATCACTTTAGGGCTATTCCTGGAAGTGGGTTAATATGCGAGCTATGGTAAATTATGGACCGATTCTCATAAAATTTTGCAATGTTAGAACTCCATAGAACTTATACGTGTCGAATATTAACTTGATATTAACATTAGTATGAGATTTATGAACGTTAAAGTGATTTTCGCAAAAGGGGTTTATATGGGGTTATGGTCAATTATGGTACGATCTTTAGTAGTCCAGCCAGCCAGACGGACTGACGGAGATCGTTAGATCGATTTAAGAAGTGATTCTGAGTCGATTAGTATACTTGAAGGTGGGTGTTGGATAATTTTTTCTATGCATTACAGACATCAGTATAAACGCATAATACCCCAAACAAGTATGGTGGTGTAGGGTATAAATATAAATTAAGTAGTCATCGGATATCTTTCTTAATTTTCACAGTTCTGTATTTGGTGTTTTAAATTATTGTTCATAAACTTTACCATTAGCTTCAGTACCTAACGCTTTCAATTAAAGTTATAAAAGTGATTTTTGTTTACATTTAAAATGTGAAATATTTTTTTTAAAGAAATCAATTAATTTTTGGCTCAATTTTCGAATTTGACCATGTATTTCAATCCTCAAGAAAATTTTTCTTAACAATATATGTATTACGTATATATTTTTATAAAATTAAACATTTAACATTGTTCAAAAAACTTTATATTTTTAATTTGAGAATACTTATTATTATTAATATTAATATTATTATTGTCTTTTTTTCTTTTGTGTCGCTTTGATTTTTTATATTTTCTTTTATTTTATATGTATGTGCGTTCTTCTTATATAGTTAGTTAGTCGATAGATAAAATATCTATCGAGGCCTCTTCACATCACTAAACCAAAAAGATTTTATCCTCTTTGTTTATTATATTTTTGTAAAAATAAATTTATTGCTTTCGACCGTTTGATGAAGTAATTTTTGAAGACAAATAATTTTTCAAACGTCTCTGATGAAAAAGCATGTTTTCCTATTTGACTATATTGAATTTCTGTTTAAACATACAAAAATGGTAAAATAAATGTGCGTAATGTGATCAAAAAATAAACTTCGTATTACTTTGAAAAAATTTTACGTATGTTCTGGTAAACAATTTCAAAACAAACATTTGCCTAATCTGACCGTACCTTAAGCTAGTTAATGAAATTATTAAAATGATCAACAATGATCAGCTGCATTTACTGCATTTTAATGACTTAGGTTCAATACAATTGTTATTTGATAATTGTTTTCTCTTGCAGAAAAATAATTATTTGCCCAAAAAATGGGAAATTCCTTTCTGTTAATTACTCACAAACTTTTTTGTTTACTATTAAATAATTTTATTTGCCCAAAATCAGCGGATTTGTTGTTTACCACACAAAAATATTTATTGGTCACATTACTGAAAAGAAACATTTGTCAGTTTTTGTCAAATGTTTCCCTAGTCTGACCTTACCTTTAGTAGCTGTAACTTTTTATTTATTTTACCATGGTAAAAAAATATTTTTCTTTCCGATAAAAAATATTAAAAGACGAAATGAAAGAAAAGAGAGCGAAACATACCCTGTTTGACTTATGAAAAATGAAAAATTTAACTAAAGATATAGCATACTGTGCACGTAATAATATGTAAGGTAAATAAAATTAAGTTAAGAGTTCAAAAAAGATTTTCAAAATAGCATAGACTGATTTTATGCAAAGTAAAAAGATGAAACTATAAAAAATGGAATAGAAATGCAGAATTTAAGAAAAGTAAGTGGAAAAAAGTACGAGTGTTATATATTAGGATGTACAAATTATTATATAGTATACTTAACATAAATTGCGAATATCTATGGGCAAAACTTTGGAATCCTTAAGTAATTTTCATAAAATTTCATACTTAAATTTGTAATTTAAATTTGTAACCTATTTCGTTGGGATAACTTGATCACTTTGTTAGATCTGATAAATAATTCCAAAGATTTCGGCTAATAGAAATTATATGTTGTAATTGACAGTTTGTAAACTTCTCAGCCCACACCAGCTACTAGCATGTAAAATTAATTCCAAATCTATCCAATTGCAATGAAACTTCTCGCAATTTTGACAAAGTTTTAGTACTTTTTTATTCTAATAAAAGATAAGAAAATTTTTGTATGTATGACATTATCTATACTAACTATATCTAAAGATAAAAAAAAACAAACTTACTTGAAAATTTCTTAAAAGAAAATACTGTTACCTATCTACCTTGAAACATATACATACATTTCCTTTGTATTCTATCTATTGCTCTTAATAGCAAAATTCAATAAAAATGCTTCAAATGTATTCAATAATATTAAAGTAATACGATTATAGTTACAATAATATACATTTCAAACTAAACGAAATATATATGTAAACATACATAAGGATGGCCCCAAAATAACAGGTACGATGAAATGAAAATCTATTTTATTCTAAGATACTTCTTCTGAAAATGTTCGCGTGTCCTTTTTACGATTTTTTTATTCTTTTCACAAATTTTCCAAAGGAACAAATTGAAAATTTGGTATCACAGTTATGCGCCTCCTAGAGACCTCTCTTTCTTAAAAACCTTGCTTACGATACCAAATTTCCATATTGTTCCATTGGCAATAATATGAAATAAACAAAAAACCCCGCAGAAAGTATATTTTTCATTTTAATCCAGCTCCCAAAATGTTAATACTAGAACGAAAATTTGTGGAAACAATATTATATGGCACACACAGAAAAAGGATTTTTTTTTGGAAAACGTTAATCATTATTAAAGGTTAGTAATATGAAGGAAAATCTCATTAGAAATATTAAAAAATATATATGGAAAAGTTTTTCTTTTCTTAAGATATGGTCCGATTAGGCAAATGTTTGTTTCGAATTTGTTTGCTCGAACGTACATAAACGTTTTCCAAAGTATTGCGCACATTTATTTCTCCATTTTTTTTTTTTTTGTCAAAATGGAAATGGGAAAACATATTTTCTCATCGGTCACATTTGAAAAACTATTTGTCTTTAAAAATTATTTCATTATTGTGGAAAACAATAAATTTGCTTTTACTAAAATATAATAAGACAATACAAATTTTTTGGTTCCGTGATATCGAGCAGCCTTTTAGAAAAGGAAAAAAAAAGAAGAAAAGAAACAAACATTGGCTTCGGAAGTGGATTTAAAGAAAAAATTTGGAAGAGTGTTGTGCAAAATTGTTAAAAAAAATTGTCAAAAACTCCATCATTATATATTTATTGCGCTTTTTATGTCACACTTAATGTTATTTAGTATCCGCTATATTTTAGCACGACATAGTAAAATTGTAAGGACAATTATACCAGTCATTTTCTAAAGATATGTACTTGGCTTTTATTATACAAACTGTCAAGAAATCGCTTCCTAGTTCTAATTAGGGTGTCCGCAAATGTAAAATTTTCAATAAGGCCACGGGGTATTATTTCAGTAGCAAACTGGAAAGACTTCGGGTACATACTTGAGCAAGTAAGAGAACTGTCCCTAAAGGTCTTTGTTAAAATTGGACCACATTTAAGCCTAGCGTATAAATAAGCATAAGTTTTTTTGTTATACCACTTACATGGGTGCAAGTTCAAAATATTGTCCGATTTTAACAACAACTTGTGGAGACACCCTCCGACTTGCTCAGTTGTATGAACGAAATCTTTGCACAGTTATGTGCCCAGATTCCGATTGTAATTTTACTCTGTAGCCCCATTGAAAATTGTACATTTTCCGACAACTTAACAAGGACCAGAAAAATATTTATCGACAATATATGCAACAAAAGGTAAATGAATATCTTTAGAAGATAGTTGGTATAATTATCTTATTATTTGCTTATATCGTCCTCTAATATTGCGGATACTAAAAAACATTAAATTTAAAATAAAATTCGCAGTAACTCCAAAACTAATGATTGCGCAAAAAATGTAATTCAGCAAGGTTTTATATTCTAAAAATTGTAATGATGCATAACCAGAGATATATATGTAAAAAGCTGATTTTGTCACCTTTAACAGCGAATAAGTAGCGCAGCAGTACGTGTAAGACATCTAGATGATGGTATATCCAACACTTTCGATGTTAAACCATATCTTCATATAACTTACCCGAAATATCAATTAAGGATATGGGATATAATTACTTTCTCTATTTTATTAAATTATTTACTCACCTAACCTGCTAAGCAGTTTGTTTGAGGTTTGAGAAATTATTAAAATGATCAGCAATATTATTATTAGCGGAATCTATTGCATAAAAGTATATATATATATATATATATCCCAAAAGACATCGAAGAATTTATAAATGAACTGAAACTGTTAAAAGCTATAGCTAATGAACGACTATTTAAAACATCAAGTGCCGAATATTTTTAGACCGAATGGGGAAAATTAAAAAAATAAATTTATTGAATACTTATATCCTAATTTATATTTTTGCATTGGCTCATAGCAGTGCCTCTGCGGAATGTGTCTTTTCTAAACATTTCAATATTTTTTAGGCAGGGATTTGTAAGGATGGAGTCCTTGTGAGGACCCCCTGAAAAAGTATAGAAGTTTAGTTAATATTATGTTAACTAAAGGCACATATTTTGCACTTTATCTCATACGATGTCATCAGATTTATGCTTTTTAAATCATTAGTTTCTGCACTGAAAATATACGTTTATTCTTTTCTATGCATGTTGTTGTATTTTTTTAAATCAAGAACAAATTCAATCGTCTCAGCTAACACTTTTAGTTGCCATCGTCGAATTTATTATATTGAATTAGTTCAGCAATAATAAGTACTCGTAAACGACTTTGTGATAATACTCGTAAGTGACAAAATTCGATTGCCACAACATATGTGTTTTCTCTGTGTATTTTTTTTTTTTTTTTTTTATAAACAGTATCCTAAAATTATATAGATTTTCATTAGAGCTGAGAACATCGAGATCTTTAATTTTGGGGTCACCTTAATGCATATGCAAAATAAACATAAGTATAAAAATATGCTTGCATCTTTTAACGGTATCACCAGAATTTGATCGATATTTAGCTTTTTTTTTTTTTTTTGTTATTTGAAATCATATTTTTCTTATATGAAAGTTTTTATTTTATTTCGGTGTTTATATGAAGAAAATGTACATTCAAATAAAATTGCTTGTCTGACATTTGAACGTTTAATATTTACATGCTTCACAAGTTTTGATGTTCTTTTTTTTTCACTTAAATTGCAATTTCCTTTTTAAGGAGAAAATACAAAGAAAAATTTCAAACTTTATATTACTAAAATATTACTAAAAAAATCATTTATTTTAAATCAAGCCTGAACCATGTCAAAAAGAAGAAATATTTAATAAAAAAATAAAAAGTAACTTTATAATTTTTTTAGCTCTAAAGGCAAGAATAAGGAAATATTGTAGTAAGATTGTGAGGAAAATTCAAGGAACCGCTTCTATAGATATGTTGGCTAATTTTGCCCGAAAAGCGCTTTGTTTGGAATTATGCACATTAATGAATAAATATTCACAGGGTAGATACAATTAATTTTTCAAAATAAAATCAATTAAATAATTTTGTACTTTATGATCACATTAGGCATACTAAAACAAGAAAGAATATGTAGTGATGATCGGCCTATAATTGACCATAGTTCCCGTAAAAATCCCTCTTCAGAAAACTGTTTTAACGAACAAAAATCATAGAAAAATTTTAGTATCGGGTTAATATATTACACAAATCAATGTTATATAAATAGAAATCGCGGTGCCACATTTTATAAGGATCGGTCCATAATTGACTATATAAGGCCCTCTTCCGGGAATCATGCTAAAGTGCATAAATAACATAATAAAATGCACAAGTATGTGTGTTTCATATAAATATATACTACATTTAACACAGCTATCGGTACACAATTAGCCATGGGTACCACATAAGACCCCTTCCCAAATTTTGATGCATATACAAAATGATGTAGGGTATTATATGGTCAGGCTTGACCGACTATATCTTTCATATTTATTAGTGAATTTCAATGTTTGTACGTTAAATTTGTTAAAGATTTTATTTTGCAAAACCCACATTATTGTAATATTTTACTACAAGTAAAAATTGAAAAAAGTAGAAGAAAACTAGGTACAACGGTGAAATTTTTTATATGTGTACACATTGATGGTCTAATTATATTATTTTTTTAATTTTTTAAAAATCTTAATATTTTGGGTGTATTGGATCAATAAATTACCCAAGATATCCTCTTTTAAATATTAACTTTTATTGCAACGATGTTACATTAGTATTTCATGAATATAATAAAAATGTGTAAATCTACTTAACAAAAAAAAAAAAAAAAAACGAAAAACTTAAAACTTAAAATATATATAACAAAAATTCGTAATATGGATAATTTTGAAAATTAACATAGTTCAAAGATCATGTAATTTAATATAGGCTGTATAGAAAACATTTCAAGATATTGAACACCATTCAGTTTAAGGTTATGTTCCACTGTGCTTGTTTTTTACTGGTCCATAAATCTTGACAATATTTTTGAAAATTCTTGATATTTTGTCCAAACTTACACAATTTTTATGTAATGTAAATATATAAAAGTAAATATTTCTTATTTTTATTTGTAATATTGTTCCTTTTGGACTTTTAATACATCTAATTAATAAAAAAAAAACGTCCAGATATACAAAATCGACTTTTATCTATTTTATGCAGACATATATTGAATGTTGAAAGTCTTATCTATCATTTGGTGTAAATTTTCTAATTTCTGATAAAATTTTGAATTTAGTTTTTGTTTTCCATATAAATTGTCGAAACGAATTTTTCATTTTAAAATAAATTTATGGACTTTTTTATTAGCCAATTCATTGTGTGTACTCTTATAGTTCCATTCTAAATTGTTTTATGTTGTTGGTGACACTTGAAGGTGCATTTTACAGACAAATTATAAAAATGGAAGATATGCGTATTTAAATGTCCATGACACAAGGACGAATATTAATTTCCTTATCATCTTAGTTTTACAAATGGCTTTTTATCAAAACCAACAGAAACTAGTTTTGTTCAGTACCTAGCAAAAAGACGATCAATTGCTTACAAAAGAGATCATTTTCACCACCTCAAAATTAGAACTAATTGCATATTTTTAGCTTTTTTGTAAAGTAAACAATCACTTCCAAAAAAGTGAAAATAAATGTATTTTTAGCAGGAAAAAAGGCTAGTAATTTCTGAGAAAATTAAAATGTACGAATTTATTTAATTTATTCAGACTCGAGCTCATATTAATGTACACAGAAAAAATTATGGCAAAAATATATTTAATAAATCATTATTTGGTTGTAAATAAAATTTTATACAAAAATTATTAGAATTTATCATTATGTTTTATTATTTAAAAATTATTTTAAAAACAATACACAAAACAAAAACAATTTTATGTATTTTGACAATTTCAGTAAAATAAAAAATAAAATTATAAAATGAGGAAATCAAAAAATATGAACTTCAGCATTTAAAGACATTCGGAGATAATTTATACCTATTTCCTTACAGATCTTCTTAATAACAATTAAAATGTATGTATCTTTCAGATGATTCGAGACCAAGTGATTACGAATGTATTTTACCTCATAAAATAACCATATGTAAGTTATATTGTTTTATTTTATTATTTTATGTGAGTAAATTTGTAAATGTACATGCTTATAGATAGATGCACGAACAGTTTTTCGTTCTATGGTCTCTTCAAAGGAATCGATTGCGTTAGATACAGATCACCCGTGATAGGTTCATTAAAAACGATTTAGGTTTGTGGCGCATTTCAGAAATGCAAAGCCTCCTTACGACGTCTTTTGGCTTCTGCTCCCGTTGCACCTAATTTTCTTGCTTTTGGATGCATCAAGTTCTTTCACAAATTTGGAAACTGTTGTTTGATTTACACGAAATACATTAATCGAGCACTTCTTTCAGACTTGGAGACCAATCTCCAATTCTTAATTTTCAAATATTTTTGGCTGGACAGAACGCATCTTATCATGCACATCGAAATCATCACTTTTATTTATTAAAACTACATTTAAGACAAGTAAGTTGTGAATTGGAACTAATGTTAAATTTTAATAACGATTCATTTTTCAGGTCGATTTGTTAATTTATAGAATGTGAAAGTAGCGTCAAAGGATCAGCATTTTCTTATTGTTTTTCTTATATGTATGTATATTAAAACATCAATTTCTAACTAACTGTATGAAATACAAACACTACACTTTATATACATGTATTCTTTCATGAATCCTATACTGAATTTACACAAACATTATTAGATTATTTATTTTTCGCAATTTAATTGTAAAATATGCAATATTCAAAAATATATATAAATTTTTATTAAAAATATTATTGATTTAACAATAAATATTGTTTGAATATCTTCTAAAAACTAAATGTTACTTTTATTGTTTTATTTAAAAAAGTCTATTAAATATTATGAAAATTTTCAGATATTCAATTTTATAAATAGCAAAAATATTTTAATAAGAAAAAAATTAAATTTTTTTCAATAAAACATTTATGAATTTGAATATTTGATTTTACTAATTCATTGATAGGTCAGATTTCAGTAAAAAATATAACTAATTTTATAAATTTATTATTAGAATATGAAATTTTATTATTTCTGTGCAATAATTACTGAAAAATACGCTAAAATAAATATATTATACACTAACAGAACGAAGTCTATTTTCTGGCCCGCTACGAACCTTCTTCAGCATTCTTCTTGTCTTTTAATGTCAATTGTAAATATCAACTTTTTAACTTAAAATTTTACAGAATTAGAAGAAGTAACTTCACTTATTATTGTAGTTAACTGGAAAAAAATTTACAACCTCTTGTATGTTTTTGTTCTTTTCTGCTGCATTGAGTTTATTTATGTCGGACAGGTAAGTCTGCAGATGTGTATATATCGATTTGAGTTTCATGTATTTGACGTGTACACCAACGTTTTACCAATATAGTATTTTTCTTAAAAAAAATTAAGAAACTAGATTTACTTTTTAAGCCCAGCGAACAATATTTTATTAAATAACTTTTTTGCGTACCTTTGGTAATTGGCATTTTTTCTAGGTTATTAAATCTATATAAGCATACGGATTATTATATTCTACAAATTATAAAATTTTATAGAAAAATTTTATTTATTTTAAAAATAATCAAATTTGTAGCGCTTTCGCTTTCTTAACAATGTTAGAAAGTTTCTAAAGTAATTAGAATTTATTTTAATATAATTAAAAATTAACTTAAGTTAAAATATTTAGTACATTAGAGTGTCGCCAGCAATAACTTTTTTTGTATTCAGAAGACCAATCGAACGATTGATTTGGGATGCATATAGGAAATATAATTTTTCCACAACAAGCTCAAAATTACAAAATTTTTTGAGAAGTATTTCTATAAAAAGCTTTATTTATTTATTTTTCTTTTTTTAGAAAATTTGTGAATCGCCGGTAGAGAGCTTAAGATCAATTTTTGAAATATTTTTCATGTATTTATCTTATGAGTATATAGTGTTTCAGCAGTCTTTCTAAAACATTTTTATTATACATACCGTCGTTGTTTCGACGCGATCGGTTTTCGATTTTTTTTATTCCATATTTTTTAACCTTTATTGCTTTTACATGTGCCCATCAAACTGTTTTAATATATCTTGATTGGTTTAGGTAGAAGTTGGCAAAATCAGCTATATATTAGTAAATATATATTAGCAATGTTCCGAAGAATTGCGTTATCTATACAACTTCATATAACCGTTTTTGGGATTTTTTTTTTAATTTTTTGTCAAAATTTTGTTAGAATATAAAACCATTCATAAAAAAATTCTCGTACTAGTCAATAACTACGTTAAATTAAAAACAAATTATTTACAGATTTTATAAAAGTGTTACTTCATGTCAAGACGGAAAGAAAACATCCATTTTTTGATTTGAAATCCCCGATTTCAATTAAATTCACTACAGACATTGGCTATTGGAGGTGTTTCTTAAATATAAACTTTTAAACTCATGGTCCTTTTTGGTTCAAAAATCTAACGTTTTGAAAATTGAATAATGCTGAAAAAAATTTTACTTGTTTAATTGCTAATAAATTCCAGAATGTAGATTGCAGATCTCTGGTTTAATAATATAGGCAAAGATATTGCCTTTATAGCCATTATGTCTGAGAAAACGGTATTTTTAAATTCTAAAAAAATAACATAACATTGACATAAATAGCGCTACTACAGACAAGAGTTGGTAGAATTTCAAGATGCAAAAACTAAAATAGAGGAATAAAAATTTAACAGTTAACATTCTTAAAGATATATATGCATGGAGATATCTACGCATTTTATGAAACTTTAAATATAGTAATTTTTAATTAATATTTATTAACTTAGTAAAATTAATAAATTATCTAATCTTTAAATCATATTTCTTCTAATTTATATACTAGTACCTGCCTTTAATAATAAAAATAAATAATTTTATTAAAACGGTTCCAGCAAAATGAGTTATGCGTAGTTTTTTGAAAGATTTTGTTATTGCTCTCTTGTATCTAATTATACCGATTTTTGTTTACATAATATCTATAGTAATTGTAGTATCGTTCCAACTAATCGTATAAGTTTTAAAGAAATTTGCCAAATTAAAAATTAATTTCAATCTCTTGAAAACCTAATAAAAACACATAACTATTTTTGTCGGAGCAGCGACGATATAAAATTTGTATAGATAAAAAAAAAACAAGTAATAATAATAGTAAGTAAGAATAGGAATCTGCGGATCATGCCCGTTTTTGGTTTCCGAGTTAACATGAGTTCTTCAACTATTTGTACAATATTTAGTTTATATATATATATATATATATATATATATATATATATATATATATATATATATATATATGTATATATACTTTATGGCATCTTTACAATGGTTACGAAATTTAATACTAGCACTTACGTCGTATTTATTTACGTTAAATTAAAGTGGGTCTTATATGGGAAGTTTGGTCAGTTTTAGATAGAGCCACTGTCAATTGCATGACTCAATTGTGTTGAATTTTATAAAAAGCTTGCCTATATAGGGAACTAATTAACTATAAACCATATTCCGGGAGGAAATTTGTATGGGGGCTAGGTGAATAATCAACCGATCATAACCAATTTCAATATGTTTGATCCTTATGTTAAAAAAAAAATCGTATGTACCAAATTTCAAGAAATTTTTATAAAAATTACGACCAATATTTTACGCACAAGTTTTCAAGGACAGCGAGGCAGACGGACGGACGTCATTTCATCGACACATAAAGTGACTCTTACTCGAACGGTATTCTTTAAGGTGGTGGTTCAAAGATTTTCTTAAACATTATAAATATCAGCACAAATACATAATATCCCAACCACCTATGGCGGTGTAGTGAATAAATATGTATCGGCCAAAATCTCAAATATTAAAAGATTTGCAATGTCATTTTTTAGTTCAGCGAAATCGCAATATCGAAGGATAGTATCAATCGATTACACTCAATTTATTTAACTAGAATTATACGTGATACGTGTTACACATTCGATAGAAAATAGTTATTTGAGAACATGGACTTAAGTTTACCAACGAGATCATCGGCTCAAGTTTATATTATAATAATGCTCAAATGACCGGTGTACTCAATGTCAATATAACCTGTGATATCGCTTAAATTTAGCCTGGGTTATGTATTAGGGTCATCGAAAATTTGATCTCTCTACACATTTGACTAACTCAAAAAAGCACAAAATATAAATTCTATTAAAAAATTGCATTTTATTATATTTTACTGATATAAACATTAAAAATATGCACTAAGGTATACCATAAATATTATTAATCTAAATGGGAAGATAGCCCAATAAAGTTAGACAATAAGTTTATTGGCCAAAATTTAATAGAGAGAAGCTAATTTTGTTGCAAAACTTTGTCTTGTGGTCTTATGCATGCTGTAAATTGCTTGTAGGATACGCGATTAAGGTCACAAAAACAGTTTTGTTTATACGAGTATTTCTTTTCATATGCATCGTACGTCCTTTGATTACAATATTTATAGATTACAAAATATCCTATCTATATCTAATAGTAGCATGATTGATGATGTTCCTAACAATTTAACAATGACATCCGAAAATGTAGAGTGGACCAAAAAACAATAAATTGAGCTTAAAACAATAATGGCTCATATAATCTTTTAGCAGATATGATACATAATAAGTATCGGTAATTTTTTGTTTCATCTGCAAATAAAAAATGTGTTGATAAAGTTGTTTAAAAATATTGCAAGCTTTAAGTTGCTTACCATTATTTCCTATAACATGGAAACAGCGTAGGACTTAGTGTAAAATTTTTACAATCCCAAGATGAGAATAGCATCTAAATTGCCCAGAGAAATATTGTGTTAGCAACTTGTAACTTGCAATAAAAACGAATCATAACGCATCACCTGAAAATAGTAAAGATAATGTAAATAAAGTTGTATTTAATACATATTCTCTTAACAATAATGTACTTACCCATAAATCCGCAACAAAAACAAAAATTTAATTTTGATTTAATATTACATAATTTGTTATAAAATTATTAACATCTTTTTGTATTTACAAACAAAAAAAAGTTATAATAATAAATAAATAAATATTACTTGATCAACACAATTATATTTTGTTTTTAAAAATCGAATCGCTTTATATTTCGTTATTATAACCCTTGTAATACAATAAACATCAAGGTACAATTATTAGAGAGAACGTTCCAAATTTATTTTCCCTGAAAAGTAAGTCAAATGAAAGTGTGAAAAAATTAAAACAAACTTCAAAAAATAAAAAATAAAAAGATATTATTAAATTAAAATTATGAAAAATTAAAAAAAAAAAATCATAAAACGGAATTTTTTTGTTGAGAAAACTTAAACAAACTAGCAATTAATTAATTAAGCAAAATATCGCAAAAAAGAAATGTTGCTTTTCAAGACATATTTATTCCACTTTTGAAATTGCATTTTTTATTTCCTGTTTTCAATTTTTCAATTATTTGACTTTACAAAACTTGAAAATGACAAAACTATAATAATAAATAAATAAATATTACTTGATCAACACAATTATATTTTGTTTTTAAAAATCGAATCGCTTTATATTTCGTTATTATAACCCTTGTAATACAATAAACATCAAGGTACAATTATTAGAGAGAACGTTCCAAATTTATTTTCCCTGAAAAGTAAGTCAAATGAAAGTGTGAAAAAATTAAAACAAACTTCAAAAAATAAAAAATAAAAAGATATTATTAAATTAAAATTATGAAAAATTAAAAAAAAAAAATCATAAAACGGAATTTTTTTGTTGAGAAAACTTAAACAAACTAGCAATTAATTAATTAAGCAAAATATCGCAAAAAAGAAATGTTGCTTTTCAAGACATATTTATTCCACTTTTGAAATTGCATTTTTTATTTCCTGTTTTCAATTTTTCAATTATTTGACTTTACAAAACTTGAAAATGACAAAACTCCCTAATAATTTTACCTGGATTAATTGTATCATGATTGTTACCGAATATTATTGATTGCATTAACTAAAAATATAGTTAATATTTAAGTGTTCATAACACAAAATGTTTAGTGGTAATATATGAAATTAGTTCAGTTGTTTCTTTCGAATTCGGTTAGTTTATTTTAACCAATCACAATTGATTGAAATACTCGTAGCTAACTAAACAATTGTGATAAATCTAATTCTGATACAATGATATTATATAAGTCACGTAAGACTTTGTATAGACAATGGTATGCTCTAATTAATTTTTTATTCATATCCCAGCTACAGGTATTATATATGGATCATATATATAATATAAATGAAGTTTCAGATATGTTTGGTACCGAAAATTGAGATATATTACCATATACATATATCCATATACTTACTGATATGTACTTAAAAGACCTATTGTGAATGAAATTTTATTTTTTTTTTCTAAATTTTATTAAAAATTAAAAATGATAAAACAAAATCAATATGTTTCATTTGTACAAAAATTAACATATTAACACTTGACAATTCGTTGGAGCTCTTCATCGATGAGAATGTGACGGGTATGCTTAAGAAAACATCTGCAAAGAATTTTTATTCGAGTAATAAATAAAGGGATCAATTAAATATAAATATTTTAGTACTTTTCACATTTGAGATTTTAGTAAAAAATTACAAGAAATTGTACTAGGGTTGTCAATTATTGGACATTGAAGTTGATCGAATAATATTTCATATTTTTTTTTATTTTTTAATTATTAGTGAGATCAAATAAAATTTGATTTTTTTCTGTTAATCGAACGAATAAAGAATGAAATATATTATTCAACTAATTAATTACAAGTTAAAAAGATATAAAAACTATTATCATTTAATAACATAAAACAAACCTAAAAATAACAATTCATTAACAAAAAAAAAAAACCAATAATATACAAAAGTTAGACCTTATTCAAGTTTAAGACAAATTACTCTGGTTAGCAAAAAAAATCCTCCCCTAAGGATGAATGATTTTTTTTGTTTTTTTGAAAAATTTAGGATTTTTTTTTTCTTAAAAGGTCTTTTAAAAAGTAGAAGCACTAAAAAGTATCTGTTTTTTATCTTAAATATAAAGCTGGTAGTGCTAAGAATAAAATAAGCTATATATCATCAAATTTTTTTTTTTCACAGTTAAGTGAAAATACCCAATCAAGTGGAGATACAATGGTTGGCAAATTTTTTTTTCTTCGTTAAACAAAATAAAATAATTTTAAAAAGGCATTCATGTATGATATCATATTTTAACGAAAACTCGTTTGAAAAAAAATATTCGATTATTTTATTAATAGTTAAAAATTGATCGAATAATTTTTATTCTAAATTGAAAAATGTTGTTCGTTCGACAAGAATAAAAAATTTTTTCTTCGAATAATCGAATAATTTCTATTTGAATGACAACTTTATCTTGTAAACAAAATATTGTTATCCTTTGTTGATATTCTGACAATTTTTTACTAATTCTGACTTGAAACCGCAAATCTGACATCCTAATTATGGTGAAAGATCGGAAGATTTGCTTATAACCATTATATAAAATTTTGAATTTTTGTTTGATTTGTTAATTTTTTAATGTTAAGAAAATTAAATTATTTTGTTTTATTTTTTAAATGTTAATTTCATGTTCATATTAAATTCACAATCATAAACCAATTTATTTAGTTTCTAAAGAAATTTTATGAGTTAAATATTGACGAAATAGTCAAATTAGTTAAGAATAGTTGTATATAAATACTAAGAAATGCTATTATGGTTACTTATTTTTAATACCTTATAAATTGTAACCAGCAGCCTTAATAATATGTGTATTCATATATGGAAAACAATTTCATATATGACACCGTGTATATATAAAAATTCTCATGTATAGTTCATTATACTGCCTGCCACTTGAATAAGGAATCACATTTTTTTTAATTTAATTAAGTATATCTTCTAAACTAAAGTTCAGAAAAAAATAATTTTTTTCGCAACCAAATTTCAAAGTGTTGGCTTTAGTTTCCTGAAGAAATAATAAATATACATATTTTTGACATGGGCCATACATAAAATATTTGACCTTTTTACCTGGGATTGTAAAATTTTAGTACAGTTTATCAAATATTAATATTAGTAACCAATTTTCTTCCCTTCATTTTTCTATGTGTTTAAAAGTATATTTATATATTTTTTCTTTACTGTTATCAAGTATTTTGCTTCTCTAAAAGACGCATTTGTCTTTTCAAAATTGATATGTGTTTTTTTAATCCTACCACAAATATGAACTCAAGTTCTATTTTTTTTTCCTTGAAAACGTGGTTAAATTTTATTTTCTGTTGTTCTTATTTTCTTTAATTAAGTAAATGACAGGTATATAATATATTAAAATTATGGAATATATTAAGAGAAATTTAAATTCCAAGAATTATAGGTATTATATATGTGTACACATTATGTGTTAATGAAGGTATGTGTATAATTACATGCTTAAAATAAATATGAATATGAAAGTAGGTGTAAATAAGTTTGAAGCAAATCACACACAAAAGTAAGTTTAGTAAAATTTCAAAAAAAGAACCACTTAAGCACGTACATATTGATTTAAAGGTATAAATAAATTTTTGATATTAAAATTACACTTTTTTTATTTTTTAAAAAATTTATAATATTACCGTGCAACAATTTTCAAAACTGCGTGAAGAAATCGATATGCCTATGCATAAAACTAGAGACCATACTTAGTAAAAGTGCTTACTCAGTTTTCCCCAAGGACGTCAAATTTCCTCTCGAAAAAACTTCAAAATGTTAAAGAATATACAAGTTTAAAAAATTATAAAATGTTTACAATAATTTAGTTGAAACCCAATATGGGTTGAATTCCTGCTATAATATATATACATAGTTTTTTTGCTGCAATCAGTGAAGCCTTGAGTTGAGAAAAAAAGAGTCTAAATTGTTCTATAAAAAAGCTAAATGTCCGAAAAAATAAGGCCACAAAAAATTATTTATGTTTTTCGTTTATTATTTTATTATATTTTATCGTTATTAATAGTTTTTTGATATTTTTTTAAAAGATCTTGTAATTAAAATGATCCAATGAAAACTCGCCCAAAAATTCTTATACGATTTTCGGTTATATTTCATATGTAAAACGATTCAATGTTTTTAAGTGATTTTTTTTTAATTTTTGAACTATAATTCCTTTTTTAATAAAATTTTGGGTGGTTTTTCACTTCTATAAGAATTCTTATATATATTCATAAATAGATTCTATGGTTAGTGAAGTACAATATAATAATCGATGAAGTAAGTCCACAAAATTAATTAAGTTATTTCCGGTTTGGTAAATAAAGCGCTGCAGATGAAAATTTGAATTAAATATCTCAATTTTTTGTACAAACAAATACACTGAAATGCTTAAATTGATGAATATTTAAAAATAAATAACAATAAATAATAAAAGGCTAGATTTAGCCCTAAAAAGGCTAAACTAGCAACACCGGATACAACTTTTATATAGATAATACTACTATATTGCAAGGATTCCCAGCTTTTATATGAAATACATATTGAGTCGATGTAATCTACGTAATTATTTTATAAGTTTCATGCATATATTGATTTTTTCATGTGCATATCCACCAATTAAAATTCGTAACTCAAATACTACAATTGCAATTAAAACAACTAAAAATAGTTCAAGTTTGTTATAAAAAAAAATTTGGCAAAAATAAATAGAGTTTTGGCAAGGTATATGCTATCTATGTGCTGCGGAATAGCATGCTGATTTGAAATATAAAAAAACATATTAATTTATGAATGTGTGCATAGCATTTATCTAGGGAAACTAAAAACATGAAGGCGTTGCTGTTTGTCAGCGCCAAAACTTTTGTTAATAATAAAAAAAATAACAGAAAAACAATAAGCAATAAATTTAAACAAATAGAAATTTCGCATTGAACCTCAATCTGTTTGGCAAAGTTGGTAAAACGCTACCATAATTGATAAGAAAGTTAAGGATCATAAATAGTAAATATTTATATAGAACTTTTAAACCCATCAAAATAACGAAAATTATGAGCTCGTTGTTGTGAAACAGGACAGATTCTCTGCTGGGAATGAAACCTTCAACTCGCATACAGAAAGACTAGCTCATTATCAACTATCCATTTAAGTAATCAGGGAATATATTAATAACCTTGTAAGTAGGTACGATACCCAATAAATCTTTGTGGTTTGCGTTACTAAACATATTGAAGAGACGAAAAGTTTATATATTCTATATTCTTTCTTTATATTCTGTAGCTTTTTAAATCAATATTTCCGACAACTTAGGATTATCAAAATATTGGGATTATTTCTGAGAATTTTCCGCTAAAAGTGGCTGATTTATTATAATAAAATTCAGAAAATATTATCTTATTACTTTTTTTTTTGTTTTCATTGCTATACATCTAGTAAAAGTCGAATATATATATTTGAGATTTTGGAGTTCTAAACCAATTTCAAAAAGTATAGAATTTCAAATAAATTACAAATATATATATATATATATATATATATATATATATATATATATATATATATATATATATATATATATATATATATAATTGTGAAAAACTTCAATATTAAAAAATTTCAAATTTTTATAAAAAATAGGTATTAAGTTTAACTAAAAAATGAAAATAAAAATGCGAGAAAGGGTCCAATTTTTAAGAAAGCTCCATTTTTCGAAAAAGTAAAAAAAGAACAACAATTTAAAAGAGGCTTGCCCGACTATTATATACCAATCATCAGTAATCTGGGACCAACAATATAATGTTTACATTCATAAACTTAAATCAGTCCAAAAACAGATTCTCCTTTTTTGTCTCCGGAACCTAAAATGGAACCGTGCTTCAAACCTTCCTCCATATCGTAACCGTTTGGCCCTTATAAAACTTCTAACTTTTAAAAGTAGAAGAATCGTTATAAACATAGCGTTTTCTTGAATATTGTTGATGGAAATATTGATTCCGAATATCTCATTGGTAAAGTATTCATTAATGTTCCAAATATACAACTTAGATCATATGTTCCACTTTATATCGATTTGCATAGATCCAATTTCGCAGATTTTGATACATTTCGTTGAATATACATCGAGGTTAATAAATGTTATGACCTAATTGATTTTTCTGATACCGGTACTGGTATTAAACATTTGTTAATCAGCTATTTTAATTCCAATAATTTTGTTTATGGTAGTATTTAATATGTATACTATATTCTTTTAAGTATACATATTTTAATTTTTAAAATTGCAATTTGTTCTCAGCTGTTGTAAAATCTATAGCTGAATTAATTAAACAAATAAAACAAAATATTAACAAAATATAGTCCATTGAATAAAATTTAATAAATACACAAAAATAACACTATTTTCATCCTAGATATGTGAATTTTAAAGAAAATTCTTCCAGCAAAATATTAAAATTTTCGCTTATAAATATAGTTTATTAGATATATGACAATTAATACTTGCTCCGTATGGTAGATATCATATGGCTACACATACTATTTTTGTTTCAATTATGAGAAATTAACTGGAACAAAATCTTAAAATCTTCAATGTACGCTATGTCCCGGGAAACTACTTTTTTAAGATTCTGATGTAGGGAGATCATTAAAATGATGATGAGATGACTAAGGAAAAATAAAATAAGATAAAACTGGTATTTAAGTTCCCTGCAGCGATTGAAAAATAATGACTCTCATAAATTTAGGCCAAAAAAAGTTACGAATTTTTTTTCGTAATGGATCTCCAAAAAGATCGTAATTTTGAACTTATTATGGAAAAAATATTTTAATTTTTTCCCCATGGAATTTTATTCCTTCAAAAGACTTTTGTGAAAAAATTGTATAAAACTATTGTGTTTGTATATATCTATATACATATATCTAAAATATTTTCCCCATGATATACTAAAATGACAACTTATGAACCGAAATTTTTGCAAAAACATTTTTCTTTTTGTTGATATTTTTTTCATAACAATATCAAAATTGCGATTTTTTTGACACCAATTTCGAAGGAAAAATTGAAACTTTTTTTTTTTTGAAAAAAATGTACTTCTATATCCGTGACCTGTATGAGTTTTTAAAATGCTTCATTTTTCCTATATTCACCTCATCAATACTCCTCGTTTTAGTGGTTTCCCTACAATTTTTTTTTTCAACGAGACACTCATCTCTATCATTTATCTTAATTTTTCAATTAATTCATTTCAATGATACACAGATCTACTAAAACTTTTAATGATACAAATCTACACAAAGCAAATTATAGTATATACCCTACTCTATTTTGTATGTATGTCGAAGTGATTTTCATTATTTTCGAAACCTATGATCAATTTTGGAGCTATTCTAATAAAAGTGGTCATAATGATTTATGCTTATATTAAAGTTGTTTGTGTCAAATATTAAGTTTATTCTAAAATTTATTTGCAATTTATACGCATTAAAGTGCCTTTCAGAAGTGGACCTATGAGAATTGTGATATATTATGGACCGATAATCATGAAATTTGCTATTCAGATTCATAGCATCATATTTAATATATTTATGAGCGTTAAACCCTATATCGGGAAGATATTTATATGGGAGGTAGGTGAAATAATTGACCGATTGTAGCCAATTTCAATAGAATTCGTAACTTTGTCATTTTAAATATATGAGAAAATTTTCATCAAATTATAAAATTCTACAGGTACTTAGTACACATTAGAGTGTGCCAAGAAAATACTAGTAAACAATTTTTTTTAGACAATTTTATTGTTTGAATAAGTGTGGAATTTTTATCCATTTTATAAAAAAAAAATCGTTTCTCCCATGATGCACTACAATGACCGCTTATAGACCGAAATATTGAATATTTTTTAATATAAATATAAATATCTCTTATAATTTTCAAGTTATTGGCATTTGAAATTCAACTATCTCAGTTGTGCAAAACCTCTCTCAATTTTGCAAAAAATGGGGTATCCCTGACGTAGAAAAGTTTTCACCGCTCGCCAAATTTTTGTTTCTTATACCATTTCAAATATTTTTACATCCTTGATAAGATCTATGAGAAACATGCTAGCATGTATTATTTATCTCTTAAGTTATTGGGATTTGAAATTTCCAATTTCAATTGTGAAAAATCTTAGTCCAGTTTTTTATATCGTAATATTTTTTTTAGTAAAACTTTTACCCATTGTTTAAAGAATAAAATTATATATCGAAGAAAAGAAAAACTGAAGTCGATATATTTTCTGAGTCCAAAAATTTTATTTAATTTAAAAAAAATTATAATAATTTTACAATTTTCTAAAAAGAGTCTTCACAGAAATGATTTTAGAATTTAAAACAAGCCCAACTACGCATTAGAACTAACTACGGACTCTCCCGAATTTGACCTAGTTTATACTGGTCGAAGACGCATTAACTAAGTTATAACAGAAATGGGAAAAAGGGAGAAAAAGAAATTAGGAAATTTTGGATAAAAATTATGGTTTAATTTAAAACGAAACCAATTTATCATTCTTACGTATACATTTTGGAAAATTAAAAAAATTACTATTTTAAATTTGTAATAAATGTGTCTATTAAATGAAAAAAGGAGTTAGTTCTAACTAATTGTATATTTAATGAACTGATTATACAAATCTAAAGAATTTATGTTGAATTTCTATTACTTTTTTATCGGTTAGGAAGTTGAGAGTTGCGAAATATTTTTTGCAAAAAATTTAATTAAAACATAATCGCAAGATCACTGTAGTACAAATAAGGGTTAAAGATCTTAAAAACTGTATACATGTATATATAATAAATTATAAAATATTCGCTATAAAATATACCATTCAAAGACATTTTGAGCTCAAAATAAATTAAGGTATAGTAGATCTTTGATGACAAATTGAAAAGTGAGTTTATGAGACAAAATCTCAAATTATTCCAAAGTGGAATAAAACTCAAATTTGATTTTTATTTAGATCAAAACATATAAAACATATGTAATCACCTTTAATTAGTTTTTCTATGGGGAAAGAACTAGTAATTTTATAGCATTTGAAAAATGACAAAAAACACTTCGAGGCATCCTTTGTTGCATTATTAAAAAAAAGTCATATTTTTTCTGTGTAGAGTTTAAGATGAATATTTCGATGTGTTATAAACGGAATGGTAAACTCAATATACCCCATATCATATAAAAAGGGTCACTTTTCAACAAAAAGAACCAACTCGTAACATACGCATGAGTTTAAACAAAAAAAATTGTTGTAAGAAAATAGAAAATGTTATAGTTTTCCATAACGTACCTATATTTTTTTTTTAAATAAAAAAAGAGTTACAATTTTGATGAAAATACCATTTTTTAAAAAAGTTAAAGTGAAAAACCAGTAACAAAAAAATTATTTAGTGTATGTAATAAGCCTTTTTGTGTACGTCAAAAATCAGTTTTATAAATTTCCAATAAATTCTCAAAATTTTGAGGTATGTTCAAAAAGCTATTTTCGGATAGGTTCTTGTAATGTATCCCTATCTTCGTTACTGTTTTGTTGATTTTTATATATCCCAATAACATAAATAAGTATGTTCTTGCAATTACAACTATATATTCATCGTTTTGTAACTTTCAGCAATTCCTCATAGTAAACTCTACCTCTTGTTCGTGTTTTTGAAAGTTTCTTTTCTTTTTCAAGTATATAAGCTTCATCCTCAAAATTAATTTCCTAGTAGATATTCTTGTTGAAAAAAAAATAAATAAATAAATTCATGAAAACAATTACTGCAATTGCACTCTATTCAACAAAAGTAAAACTGTAAATTCATTAATGATGGTATCTCTTTTATGCTTGTATACATGGATTCACCGTCATTCGTCGACAAAATTTCAAGCGGATAAAACTTATAGTTGGCTATGACGATGGTAATGGTGCACCATATTGTACGCATCGATTTGTAAGAATGAAAAATTACCATTCATTTTGACGCACAGATATTCACATGAGTGCGTCACATAGCAGTTCGAAAGCAATTGAATATTGCATTTAGCAGTGTTTCTAAGATATTTAGTTCTTTTTAAAGTTTTTCCAAATAAAGATATATTAAGATATAAAAATATATTCTTAGGCAAATTATTATTTATTTGATTTTACTTTATATATATGTATAAAAATTTTGAATTCAAAAACTATATCAATTTGTTTTAATTTCCCTGTAATAACCATAAATATTCCATTACAGAACCTCTGTTATTATTTTACTAAGCCTATGACAAAAATATTTTGTACACATATACATATATGGGCCACTATCAAACAATTTTAACTTGGCTAAAACTGACTTTAATCCTTAATAAGTTTTGTGCTAAGACTATCTTAAACAAATGGATTCAGATCATTTCGTAATCATGACTGTTGTTAAAATGTCAAAGAAAAAAACTTAGAAAAAGCGATAAAAATTATTTAACTTTTTCACGTTCTTCTACACTTTTTGTCGAGCGTTTATGCTTTTTAAATCTCATTCGACTGTATGTAAACTAATCGGACTTTGTGAATAAATTTAAAGAAGGTGTGCTTTGTTGTTCATACATACCCCAACAGTTAAATACAGGGTAAAATTTTGATGATAAATTTTTTTAATTTTTTAAATTATTTGTTTTCTTTCGGGCGGAATCTGTGCACCCCTAAACGGAATACATATTTTAAAACTGGTCGATACTTGTTGCAATTATGCGTATTTTGCGCTTTACATATCTCGTTAATGTGCACGAAACAGTTAACGCAGTAGTTAGTCTCAAAGTTTGAAAACAACAGCGAACATTTTTAAAAATGTGAATTTTTTTCGATGGACATTCAGATTTTCATATGGAATAGCATGGATTTGAAAATTACTAAAAAATTGCACGTCTTTTTTTGTATTTTGTATATACAGATATAATAATAGTGAGAAATATAATTGATCGGTACCATAAATTTAATTTAAATGTTATTGATAGTTGAAAAGGGGACACTTCTGTCAAAATATACGGTACGAAATTTACCACAATCGCGTCCTTTAGGCGCGAAACCCTAAGATATACCACACTTATACTATCAAACATAGAAAATATCATAAATTTTATTCGAATAACTTAGTAGATTTTAGTTAGTCATTTTTACCAAAATTGTACATAAACTTCTAGTTTGTAAACATGTTTATATTTTCGAATAAAACCACTATAACTTTGCCCACCCCCCTCCCCCCATACACATGGAACATATGGTCACAGCTAAAAATATATATGATTATAAATAGTAATTGTTTCATTTTGTCATATTATTCTTCCAACTTATAATATTATTATTCAATTTTATTACATTATTATTCCATCTTATCATATATTGAAATAAAACACATTAATTCAAAATTATTTTTTTTATAAATTGATTATTGATTCCATTACATTTGTTTAAAAATAATAAATAAAAGTATTTATTTACTTATTATTTGTTCATTAAGTAATTTTATATATTTGTACTATTATATGTTGAGCAAAATAATACAATATATTTTATTTAACTAAACACTTTACTAGCTTGAATCAAACCAAATAAGATGCACGGAAAACCTATAAGGCCATTTTTTCCCGTGTACAAGAAAAGGTCAATGGATATTTGATGATACTACTTGCTAAGATATTTACTACTAAAAAGTGTTCCCACATGTACCGCTTGGTATTATTTATTTGACATTTGGTGTTTATATGTACAAATAAATGGAACACTTATGAAATTAAAATAATTCATTTCCTAGTCACTAAATCATAAATCAATAAAAATGGTCAACGCATAAATTGCCAAAAATGCGATTTTAATGGAAAAATGGACTGATCTTCTAAATTTGACTCATCGGAAAGTGTACTTTTCCAGCGTTTTTGTCTATAAAAAGATCAAATGTCAAATAATGATAGCAAGCGGTGTATGTAGGAACATCTTTTAGTAAAATTTAAGTTAACAGTACCGTCAAATATCCCTTGCACTTTTCAATACACGGAGAAAATAAAACTGACCTTATAGGTTTCCCTTGTCTACTTATATTAATTAATGTAAATAAGATTTATAATGAAGGTTCAAAACAAACGCTAAAAATAAAATCTATTAAAAAACAAAAAAGTTTAGAATTTTTCAACCATATTTATTTATAACATTTTATTTTTATGGGAGTAAAAATACTAAAATGGGTTGAAAACAAAATATGGCTTAAGACCAAGGAAAATGATAGATAATATTTAATGGTTGTATAAATAATTATATTTTTATACTAATAAAATTTTATTTCTGGTAAAAATATACAAAAACATAAAATTTTTGTAGTCAACTATAATAATATTTTGATTGAATGTAAATATTGAGTGATAAAACTGAAACAAATTCATTGTTATGATGAACACAGTATTATTAAAGTTAATGAAAATCAAGAACGAGAACATAATATTGGTGTAGCGACAATGTCTAGACGCATTTTTTTTTTTTTTTTTTCTTTACGTGTAAATGTATTCGAGTCACTTTACGTTTAAACAAACGGATTTTAATGTGCCATAAAAAAAAACAAAAAAAGAAAAAAAAAATTTTTTTTGAGTTGTAAAATCAAAAATTTTTTATAATGGCCCATATACATTAGACCACCCATAAACACAAATTTTTGATTTTGTTTCGTCCACCAACAGTTTCTGGTAGAAAAGGCTAAAAAAATATGTGTACAAATATTGTGTCGATCGGATGTAAACTGGCCAGCTGTTTTTTACTTTTGTCTTTAGAAAGAATCTCAAAAGTAACTGAAATTTTTATTGAGCTATAACTCTTTAATTATTAGTTTTTCGAAGAAACATATCTATGTGTTTTTATTCAGAATAAAAAGGAAACGTGTTGGAAATACAATTTTTTAGTTTACTATGACTCGTCGTATAACCAGTCAAAATAAAAATTTTTCAAGGGCTTTTTTTAAAAAGGCTCTCTTTAAAATATATAGACACAGACTGTCAGCAACGATTTTTATTGTTTTATAGAGCAAGATATGTGGGTTTTATAAAACAATAAAATTTACCATATATACTAACTAATTTAGCATAATGAGTAGTGTAGCGTAAATTTTTGGATTAAGCATTCACTCGTAATTTAAGTGTTGCCGATTAACCGAAAATTACGATAGTTGACATGTTAATATTATTATACTTTTGCAATTTTTTTATTAAAAATCAACCCGATATATTTAAAACAGACAATATTTTTCACAATGGCTTGCGATATATTTTGATGAATATATTTTGAAAATAAATTGCAAATTCGTTTATATGAGTACAGTTTATAGAATAATGAAAATTTGTCTTATTTCGATACATCGCAAAATATATTTTTGTCTGTTATTTTAGAATTCTTTCAAAAAGGATAACTAAACAATTTATATGATCATTTACACCTAATGAGAGTATAATTTATATATATAGTATTATAAAGATTAATTTAATTTCAGTAACGCCTTATTTTGAGTTTATTAAAAATAATTTTTTCATCTCAGTTTCAATATTTTTATTAAAAAATCTATTACATTTATTTAATCAAACACCAGACTTCTCAAATAAGGTACTTTTGTTGCACAGCTAGTATGCATTCATCACACTTTACACTTGATTTCTAGTTTTCAAACTTTTAAGGAATATAAAAGAAAGAACATATTAATACTACGCATAAGTATATACAGCATTACCGTTTGGCGACTTTAGTTGCTAATTTCCCCTTTTTCAACCACCTGGCTAATAATTAAGTTTAAATAACTATTTAAAACATCAAATGCCGACCGGATTGCGAAATATAAAAAATCGATTTGATGAATACTTATATCCTAATTTATACTTTTACTTTGGTTCATAGCAGTGCCACGTTTTTTGTTTTTTTTTTTTCTTTTTTCTAAATTATCACTTATGAAAAATAAATTGTCCAGCAGACTTAAGGTTAACGCTAGTGAATCCATGCGTTAAGTCTTAAATTTGTTAGATGGGAATTTGTTAGACTGGAGTTCGAATGAAGACCTGGTACAATAGTACAGAAGTTTAATATTTCACATTCATGAAATCTTAATCATTTTTATGAAAAAGTCTTTATTTTTACAATAATAGAAATTACTATAAGTAAATTATAACAAAAAGTGTTAAAAGTAGGGGATTTAAAAAAAGTCGCAAAAAATGGAACTTTTTGAAAAAAATGGGTCAAATGCTTTAATAACTAAATAGCTCCCAAAAATTTGTTTATTTGATAAAAACAAAAACAAAAGTATTTTATTTTAAGAAAAAATCTAAATTCAATTTTATTTATAACAAAATGATTTATTATCGCAAAAATAAGGATGTGTTCATAAAAGTAGTTAACATAAAATTATCTTTTTATTAATTAAAATTCTGCGCTTTTGTACGAGGTCTTCACTCGGGCTACAATCTTAAAAATTCCTGTCTAAAAAATTTAGAATTGAAAGCATGGATTTGCAAATATTGACCTTAAAGCTATTGAATAGTTTATTTATCGTTAGTGATATTTTTTAAAAAAGATGTTCTGCAAAGGCACTGCTATAAGGCAAAGTAATAATATAAATTTGAATATAAGCTTTCATTAAATCTATTTTTTATTTGGCATTTGTTGTTTTAATTAGTTGTTCATAAACTTTATCATTAGATTTAGTTTTTAACAGTTTTTTTTTACATCAAAGTGATTTATTTCTTGATTAAAAATTAACGGATCGAGCTATTTTGAACAACATACACGGAAAAAAATCGATTTCAATTACACAATTGCTTATATCAATTAATTTTTTATTTTTTTATTTATTTTATTTGACACCAGTCATCATTTTTTATCAAATAAATAACAAGTATCTTTGGAATTTTATTAAAAATTAATCAAGAAATTAATTGAATCGATTCAAATGTTAACCAAGTATACATACTATTGCATAAAAAACTAAATACAATAAAATTTTTAACTTTTATTTATTGCAATAGTTATGTATAAAAAAATAATATATTATTAAAATTTATCCGAAAACTCCCCATCCCATCAAAATTTCATAAACACAACAGACATATCAGAAATTTTAAATTATTTAAACATTTCATATTTTTTCTTTGTTGTTATTAATTTTTTGATTTTTATTGCATATTTTCCAAATATTTGTCTTTTAATTTTGAATTGTTTGAGGAGGTACCAGTTTACAAGAAACAGTAATTATAACCAATTAGGAAGGTTATTTAGTTAATTATTAATTTAACTAAATTTCAAAACAAAACTTAAACGACAGATTAATTGAAAAAGTTTTTGGAATATTTTTTCTGTGTTCTTTCTTGTCATTTAGTGCATAGTCTTTAAAAAATGTGTGAAATATTTTTAAATTGACCGGTTATAACGCCACAACAGGTCATAATAGGCTAAAAAGTTATAGCTCAACAATTTTTCTTTGTGAAATTAAAGAGTTTTGGCGTAATAAAAATTCAAAATGGGATTTATAGCAGGTTGACCCAAATTTAGCACACATATTATTTGTTTAGCAATAACTATCAGAAACTGCCGGTGCAGTAAGCAAAATCAAAATTTTGTAAATCTCATACATTTCATGGGTGGTCTAATGTACTTTCATGTGTACTTTTATATGAATATCTAAGTATGTATGTTTTATAATGAGAACACTATACCAACAAACTCAAACTGGCTAAGTACAAATGTGTGTAGAAGAACTCAGTTCATTCATTCTCACATCACCTAATCCGTTTGCTACAACGGCTGTGTATTTGAATGTTCCATTGTCGTTACCGTTAGATGTTGTTTGAAGGTAACCACATACTAAATTCTGAATAGAAACGACTAACAATTGAAAACGGGGAAAACGGAGTGTGAATGTAAAATGCAAATTAATATTGTAGGCACTAAACACGTTAAATAGAAAAAGATTAAAGAAAAATTAAAGTAGAAAGGATTTCTTAGAGGTATTAAAATTAAATGTAAAACATATCAGACAAGTAATTAACTTTTAATAAAAATTTAACATAATGTTGCTTTCATTAACTTATTTACTAGCTTACTTTAAAATTATTCCACATAAAAACATTAAAGCAAATTAACAATTTTATATGACGTTAAAATTTAAAAACTTGCGTGCATTGGAATTCATTTTATTGCTTCTATTATACTTCCCTACTTTTACGGTCAATAAACAAAATTGACAAAAATTATATCTGATAACTGAAACCACAAAGAAATGCTTTCATTTTCTTACGTGACTTGCATTAACTGTATCATCTGTTGTAGAAGTTTTTAAAAGGTCATAAATCAATGGCGATATTATTCCCAACATGTTAACATGTGGTTGTGGAAGATATGAAAAGAAAACTTTATGGAAATGTTAAATCTTTAGTAAAACATAAAATAATCGTATATCTAAAAACACTACATAACCTATGATTTAAGCAATATTATAAGTAAATAGCAATCACACGCGCCCATAGAAAAATAAACATAAAATTTCCTTTGTGGCGAAATAATATGATGAAACAAATAATTAAATGAAATAAAATTATCAAATTTATTTCACTATTTGTTCCTCTCACTTATAGCGAACAAAGGATACTGAATATTCCTCATCAAAATTACGTTGTTATATATCCTAAATGGCATTATGTGTTGTATGCGGCTGCGTCATGATACCCATGTGTTTTATAGTCAGTTATTGAAATCTATATATTGTAAACTTACGGACTGAATCTGTGCTTTCATCTTAAAGATAATTTGAAAATGTTTGAAATGAAACATAAGTGAAAGTAAAATCATTACGCTAGGTTCTTTTTAGCAGTTTACTAGTGTACCACTTTTTCGCATTTTTTTTTTTCATACATCTGAGGCAATTTTAGCATTTTGCTTTTCATAGCAATTTTTTTCTTCTTCATATATTTGGTTTTATTTTTTTGGAAATCTATATCAAGAAGCATGCAATGAAATTCATTCGTTTTTCAGTGTGATATGATGCTGCCTGCTTATTTCAATTCCTCGATACGGGATTTTTCAGTTAGTTCTGATGTACGTTAGTATACCAAGTACTAAAACTATACCACTTTTTTTTCTTTTTGAATTGACTTGTTAATTTTACACATAGCGTTGCACCACATATTAAATCATATCTTGAAAATGACTTATATGATTTAGTTCAGTGAGATATCAAAAAATCTGAAATGGAATTGTCTTCAAGTTATGCTCACATTATTTGTTAATACTCTCAACAGCTATGGAGATATTAAGACCATTTTTTGAAACAATTTAATTTATGAATGTGATATATTGAAATTCTCATCCAGACTCTATTGCATCAAAAGATTTTCTTTTAAATTTCAATGTTTCTTTCAAGGAAACGGTGCGAAATTTTAGCATCGTATGAATGACCTTTGAAAGGTGCATTTAATAATAGCATACATTTCCGTACAGAACTGAATATATACGAGAATTTACAATATTCAAACAAAAATTTTAAAAATTTGAGCTGTAAAAAACATAAAAAATATTCATATAAAATTTCATTTACACTATTAAATTAGTCTCTCAAAAATCGTTCATATAATACCAAAACAACCAAAAAATAGATTTTTTTATTATAATATTCAGTTCGTAAAATGAAAACGCTAAGACCAAAATTTTGGTAAACAGTATCTTAAGATCAAGTATACTATATATATTATTTTAGGTGGAAACGTCAGTAACTTTTATTTTTGGGACATCCACACAAACACAAATTTTTATATATACATATTTCAAAAAGGAAACTAATAAATGATTTACTATATTTTATTTGTCTAGTTGAAAAAAAATGTTGTAGGAAGAAAAAAATATTATGAGTTTTTTACCAGCAATTGAAAATAGCAAATTTTGAGTTTCATTCCGAAATTTATATCAAATTATTCGAAATTTTGAGCTTTACAAAAAACAAAAAAAAAAAAAGAAAACAAAAAACATTTTTAGAAAAAAAAAAAAAAAAATAAAGTAAAATAAATAAATTCAAATTATATATTTCAAGATTAAAGTATTTCCAAATTGTTTTGGAAATTTTTAAAGTTAATAGGACGTATGTGAATATGTATATAGAAAAAATTATTTCATTAAATTTAAATTGAAATTTCATAAGAATTATTTACTAATGTAATCAATAAATTGATTTAAATTTTTTTGACATAAATCTAAACATATTTCAAAAAAAAGAAAACAATTCAATAAAAAAAAAAAAAATTTTTTTAAACAGCACATAATTTTATGATAATTATTGACTATTTTGAACGAAATAGGCTTTTTTGCTCTATTAAAAAAATAATAGTATCAGACAGCATATTGTATATATTTTCTGAGATGCCAAAGAAGACATGAATACAGAATTATTAGGTAAGTATAAATTTTAAATAATCGATAATAAGATCGTTTCTATGTTATTGTACTTAGACGTTCCCTTCCAGGTTCAAGGTGTCCAAGCTATATTAAGGTGCTTTTGGAATAATATTATGTATAAAGCGTAAATTTATATGGATTCTGCAGGCAAGCTGTAAAATGTTTTGTTTTTATTGTTTGTCATTTCCTCAACGCCATTTGTTGAAGCGTCCACCCAGATGAACTCCATTATAATGAGTATTCTTACGAATCAAATATAAGTATGTAATAATTATATTTATAACATAATCCCGCAGATACATAGCATACTATATTAGACTGCACCAAAATTTACCAACTTTTGAATTTTGGTCGCAACTCCCCTAGAATCGTTCATTGGGTTTTAAAAATATTTTGTGTGAAATACTAATGAAATCGGATACACGTGCCGCACCGGATTATCTATCAAACAATACATAAAAAGAAATAATCGAATAATTTTTTTGTTTTTAATTATTACGAATTTTTTGGACCATTAATGTATTTTATACCACTTTGTTAAAACAAATTTTTAATTTCTTAAGAAATATTTAAATGAAATGCTATTTTTAATTAAATTTCATCAGTGAATACTGGAAAATATATTTTTGTTTCTCCTGGATAATTTAAACCCCTTTCCATACTTGATTAAAAAATTTAGATTTTTTTTTAAGACTGTATCAAAATTCAAATTTCAAAACTATTAGAATAAAACTATGCAGATTTATAGACAAGACCACAGGAAACAAAATAAAGAAATATGTAAATACCTTGTATGTCTAAGCCGTACCTGTGATTTGAATTTTGAGGGTTTCGGCAAAAAGGAATTCTTTGCGGTTTTTAGTTATAAAATATATTTTTTTAGAATTAATTTTTAGACTAAACAGAATTATTACAGAATAAGATAAAACATATCTCAAAAAATACATTCTGAGGGTTTTAGGATAATTGGACAATGAAAATATTTATAAATAGAAGGTCAAATATCAAAATTTGGAACATTTGAAAGTTTTAAGGAACACATAATGAAAACTTATTTTTTTATCCTGATTTTGATAAAGTTTTTTGGGAAAAAATAACTGAAAGACATTCGTTGAAATGAGTAGTTAAAAGGCAAATTTGGGCCTCAAGTGAGCTCTTTTAAGTCACCTTTTCTTAAATATTTTTAAAGTAAATTTGATTGGTTTATATCATGGATAAATAAAGGGATAATTAACTCATACTGACAAGTAAAGTCAAAATTCCTCACACTAATTATTGCACCCAAGTTTAGATAAAAACAGTATTTTTCTTTGATGTTTTCCTTAAAAATTTGAAATATTTAAAATTTTGATTTTGATCTTATTTAAAAGATAATCCTTGGCCAATTTTCTTAACTACTTCAGAATATATTTTCTGGGATATGGGTTATCCTATTGCGTGATAAGTTTGTTTAGTCTGAATATCAGTTCAGGAAAAAAAGTCTCCAAAAAATGCCTTTCTGCCGAAATTCCCAAAACTCAAATCGCAGGTACGGCTTAGTGGTAATTTTATTTTATTTTCTGTAGTTTTGTCTATAAACATTTTTTTTTAAATTTGTTTAACAAAAGTTTTGGAACAGTCTTAAAAAAAATCCAAATTTTTTAACCAAGCATTGAAAGGATTTGAATCATCCTGGAAAAACAATATGTATTTTCAACAGTTATATTTAAAATTTAATTAAAAATAGCAATTTCTGTAAACAACTTTCAAACTAAACACTTTTTTGTACGTCCTTAAACATGTGGTCTAAAATACATTAATGGCCTGGGGACTTCGTAATAACTTAAACATTTTTTAACCGATTTTCTCTTTTTATATGCCGTTTAATAGACAATTATGTGTAGATTACGATTTTTTAAGATTTTGTTACAAACCAAAAGTATTTTTACAACCCAGTGAATGATTCTAGGGGAGTTACGGTCAAAATTCAAAAGTCGGTAAATTTAGGTGCAGTCTAATAATACATACATACGTATATTTCGGTACATTCGTTACATGTAATATATTACATGGATTTTCATATCGAGCTCATACCGCTAAATATTTTAACCGATATTTTCGGTATTTAGTTTTTATTAGAATCGATAACTTTGAAACATTTACATCATCTGTCAAAAAAAAGTATCAAAAATAATTTTCTCTGATATGCATGTTACCCATATTTAAAAGATACAATCACAAAATTTTTTTTTGTATTCTGTACTTAGGTATTTAAATTAAAAAAAAAAAAATAATAATAATAAAATAATTTGGATGAAATTAGTATATTATTAAAGGAAGCATTTAGGTGCTATAAAAAAAATTTGAATTAATTTTAGAATCGGACCAGTAAATCGATTTGATTTTAAATGAAATTTCTATTACAATTCTTATTAAATCGATTTGGAAAATTAATTTAAATTTTAACTAAAAACAATTATTTTTTGCTAAATCACCATTTTGATGATTGAAACAAAATCTAATAAAAATTTAATTAATATAAGGAAATTCTTAATTGAAATAAATTTTTTAAAATATAAAATAATGAATTTTATTTTTAATGCCTACAATTTCCGAGTAAGTAAGTACTATCTATGTCTTGATTTTCCGAACAATCTATGTTGAATGTTATGTTATCTCATAGGCCGTCCTTTTATTGGAATGTTCCACCCAAATGGACGCTTCTATCAGATGTCCGGTGTTATGTATATTTTATACTTTTACCGTATTAAAAATCTACGTAAATTTAAATACACAGAAAAAATTAGTTGTTTAATTTTAAATCAAAATTGAATTAACATATTCAAGCAAAACATATAATAAAAGAAATAGTAAAAATAAAATTCAAGTAAGATGTTTTCCTTATTAAAATTTTTAATTCATTTCAAAATCTACTTCACTGATTTAATAATTTTTAAATTGAAAAATATTTTTCTGTTCTTAATTTTTTACAGTTGTTAGTAATTGATATAATCATTTAATAAGAGGTAGAAATTAAAATAATTTTTAATTGAATAAATTATTTCGGTTATTGGTGACTATTTTCTGTTTAAAAATATGTAATAATTATAAACAATAAAAGAAATGTTTTATACTGAGATCTAGTTAATAGTGGTAATTGTTGTGTTAATTGATTCTAAGCTCAATTATATATAATTATAGCAATTATATTAATTATTTTGATTTATGAGTAAAATCTGGAAAAGTTGTTTTGTATTAATTATGGTCAACAAGTTTTAAAAAATTTGTTTACAAAATGCATTAAAAACTCCCATGGGGAAAAAGTTAAAAATCCATATCAAATTTAGAACTTGGATTTTTTTCTTTTTTGAGATCCATTTCGAGCAGACAATCTGTACTCTTTTTGGCCTAAATGTATGAGTTTAATAGTTTTCCAATTACTGGTAGAGAACTGTAGACTAATTTTAAATCCTTTTTAGCATTTTTCCATTATCCATCTCACCAATTTATGCGCATCGTTTAAGTGGTCTTCCTAGATCAGAATCTCAAAAAAGGTGTTTCTAGGGACACTCTATTATAAAAATAAGATATAGGAATCACTTATAACTTTTAAGTCAAACATAATGAATAAAGATGACATTTATGCATCAAATTTTAAAAAATATTGTTCGTTTTATTTGTGACATATGCAGCTTTTTTTATTTTTTTTATTTTTAATTCATAAAAAATCCAAAACGGTAAAAAAAAAGTGTCAAGTCCTATTACTTTCACGTAAAGTCACATAACCTTTAAACAAAATGAGACATAGATCATGAAAATCGATGGACGCATTTCGTTTTTATTCACAATTAAGCGAAGGTATGAATTTCAAAAATTTGCTCGAGATATGCTCAAAATTCCTTGGAAAAAACATTGATGACTTTTTTATGATTGTCAGAATTAAAAAAAAGTAATAAACAAAAGGTTATTTGATTTTTATGGTAGCGGTAACAAACTAAAAAACGGTCATAAATGTGCGTGGACAATTAAAAGGAAAAAAGGAAAGTGCACTTTTTTAATTATTTGGGTTTTTCCCGTTGGCTACCTGCATGATTTTTTTACACAAATTGCACCCACATTTATGAGTGGTCATATTTTAGAACGTTTCGAAAAATTTAAAACGCACACGAATCAGGTTTATAGCCACCCTTAAAAGATCCGCGAATTCATAAATACCTCTCAGTAAAATATTGAAACTTACGTAGTATTTATAGGTGTTCACTGATCGATTTTTGTCATTCAACAAGTGTCTCCGAACGCGTAAAGTACGGTTTTTTAAAGTGACGAAAAAGTAATAAAAGTATAAAACCGAAATGAGTGCAAATTGTCCAGAAAATATCAATTTATTTTGTTACGTTTGTGGCAAAAGAGCTTTTTCAACAAATGCTGCATTACTCACTGAGCAAGTGGAGCGCGCTTTTAAACTTTATTTTGATTGCGAAATAATTCGCGGCGTTTCGTGGGTCCCAGACAAAATTTGTAAAACGTCTACAATGGTCTTAACATGTGGATCCAAGGGAAACGCAGTTCACTTCGTTTTGGTGTACCAATGATTTGGACTGATCCAGGAGAGCACAATTCCGATAACTGTTACGCTTGCGCAAACAAAATATGTGGAGAAAATCATAAAGGCCTTAAACGAAGAGTTTACATATCTGTTAAAAGTGCCCAAATACCTCTACCGCATTCGGATGAAATACCAATTCCACCGCTTCCCGACAATGAAGATGAAGAATAAGAATATACAATGGGAGTTTCCTCCGAGGGTAAGTCACAAAAATGAAGTTAACTGACTGATTAAAAACAATTTATTTTTTCCAGATGAAGACAGATCCTCATCCAATACAGACTCTGAACAAGTGGGTGAACCACCACGCAAGAAAGTAAAGGGCGCAAACAAACGAAAATAAGTTTTGAGTTCATCGATTTTTATAACCTATGTATCTATGTAATAACCTAATAATTACCTGTAATAATTTTTAATTTTACGTGTTAATAATTATAATAAATAATATATAATAAATATTATCCAAATTCATTGAAACATAAAATCAATATTCTTGCCAAATTGAGATACCTTCACTTAATGGTGAGTAAAAGCGAAATGCATCCATCGATTTTCATGAGCTATGTCTCATTTTGTTTAAAGGTTATGTGACTTTACGTGAAAGTAATAGGACTTGACACTTTTTTTACCGTTTTGGATTTTTTATGAATTAAAAATAAAAAAATTCGATTTTTTAGGCAAAAAATAGTTTCTTTTTTCATACATTTATTTATAACTGCGAAACAGTTGCTTATGTAGCGAAACGTTGTATGAACAGATTAAAGTAATTGTAATTCCTAATTTTTTTAAATTTGTTTCAGCAAAATTGAGTTATGTCAAAAAAAAAAAAAAAAAAAGACCACCAAAGGTCACAATTTCCCCTATATGATAGTTACTAACTTCAAATCGATATATCTCGATTCCTAGACGTGACCCAGCGATCACTGACCCCTACCATTTGTCGCACAGTGTTATTAAATCTGCAATATTTTTATGAATATTTGCAATCATGTATAAAGTTGTTTTTGAGTTAAAACACAAAAAATATACAAATGTTTGTATTAATGTATATATATATATATATATATATATATATATGTATGAAACTTTTTTGAAATGAGCTTCACTTTATACATGATGAATTGCGATGTTATATTTCAAAGGGTATATCTATTTCTACCTGTTTGAGCTACAGCTAATATTTTCATATAATAGTGGTACACTTTATTGAAGAAAAATTATGATGAATACTATTTGAGATGACCATTAAACTTATCTATAAATTTCTATTATATTCTAATAATACTAATATTTTAATACGTAATATCTTTCGCTCTTATAGGATCTCTTATAAGATAAAACAAACTAAATTTTTCTATGGCGTTAGGAAAAAGTTCATCAGAATTTACAATTTCTAATGATTCTTTCAAATTGCGTCAAAGGTTAACGCTAATGCTATTTGATACTCGACTACAGCATTAAAAACACCTCAAAATGTATACAAAAAACTTACAATCTATAAAGAAAAATTAAGTAATAATACTTGAAATAAATAACAAGAAATACAGACCGACATCTTAATATTGTGTCTTCTTTTTCTTTTTTTTGTTTTTTGTTTCGTCCCTTATCCATGATAAATGTGTTAGAATTTAAACATGAAAAATTACTAAAATTTAGACGAGGAAGAGGAAAAGACAGAGCAAACAGACATAATGAAATGAAGAAAATGATGGAAGTTATTAGAAAAACTGATGGTCAATAAAATGAAAAAAGCAATAAAGAAAAAGAATATTATGTGAGGGAGAATTTAAAAAAAAATAAAAAAATGATAAAAGGAAAATAAATGGGATATAAACACCGCACGGTGGTTCCAAATTGATTTTTTTTTAATAATTGTATAACTTGTGAACCGTAGGAGACATCGCAAGAGTACGAATTATTGGTTGATCGGGGTGGAAGTGGGTGGCCATCTAAAATGACAAAAAAGAAATTTTGTATACAGATATGCCTTGTAAATCTCCACAGAAAAAAGTGTAGGTTATCTTTTTTAGAATAATAGATATTCTGGTCGAAAAACATTTGTATCGCTTTTTTCGCCTCGTTTTTTAGTTATTTTTTTTAACTTGGTGGGCCTACAAACTTATAAATAATATTGCTGCAGGAATTATATAAATATGTAGATTCGGTAAAAAGTTATTTTAATCTGATATTGTAACTTTAAAATAGTTTCATAATTTTTTGTTTCTTTTTCAAAAAAGGTGCAATATTTGGTTTTTACTTATAAAATTTATTTTGCGTCCTAGCCCATATAATTAATAAAATGCTTTCAAAAAAATTTTAATTTAGATGCATGCAGAGTAAAACCGAAGGCTTTGTCAATTTTTCCAAATTTTTTTTAAATTTGTTTGTAAAAGTATCAAATCGCAAAGCTGAGATAAAAAAAATAATTAAATGCCTACGAATGTTGGATAAACACGCAAAATATATTTTCTGAGGGATGCCTCTTTTAATGACAACGTGACCATTTGCACGGAAAAAGCTAATTTTTGAAACACGTTTTATTCGGGTTGGGATTTCGGTTTTTTTGGTACTAAGCATTGGTTGTTTTAAAATAAGTCTACCTACATTGCAAAGTGGAGCAGAATCGAAATTTTTTGGAAATAAATCCGTAACTTCTGATTGGATTTTCATAAAATTTGGTATAGGCGTAGCGGAGGAGTGTACAATGTTAAGTTTGGACGGGGAGCACAACAAACCCCACAGGGGCGGAGCTAAGGGAGCTCAAATTTAGAAACCTCTCACATAAAAAATATTTTATATATTGCTATAGGCCCTGATAAGACCTATAGAAAACATGCTCACACGTCCTATTTATCTGTTATAGTTTTCAAGTTATTTGCGTTTGAATTTTTAAGCACCATAGTATGTTCTTGGTCCAGTTTTATCATATATTTCCTAGTATTTCCAACCGATTTTATTAGTTTTTATTCCTATCTAGTTAAAGAACAAAATTATCTATTGAATAAAAAAATTGAAGTCAATATCTTTACCGATTCCAAAAATAAAAGATTTTGAATCTGAAAATTCCAAAAAAGACGAATTTTGTGTTTTTTTAGCCGAAAAAGTATCTACACCCTTTTTTATCTAAAATAAAATTTTCTTCAGCAACATATAATAACTTTACACCTTTCTGATAAAAAACAAGCCCAATAACTCTATTGGTCATGGTACACACCCTCCCGAATTCGACCCATTTTATATGAAAGTTTTGATTTTAGACCATTTTTTCTCAAATCCCAAAGCACGATCCGACAAGCGGAATATATTTTAAGAATCCTCAATATGTTGTTAAAAGTTTTAAATCAAAATCTACGGGCCTTCGAAAAAATCTGGATTCTATAGCCATAAATGTAAAAAATCCCATTTTTGAGAATTTTAATTAGTTTTTTTGGGAATTCAGGAAAACCCTACCCCTGATTGAAATTTGGTTAACGCGCTTTTATTTACATTAATAAGATCCACATTTTTTGTAAATTTCATTAAGATTTCTTTATAAACAAATATGTTATTACAATTAAAACATTTGTATTTTCTCCAAAAACCCCAAATTTGACCTTTTGTTTCTAAATAGCGAAAGAAATTTTAAAAATATGTATTCTAAATTAAGATTGTCCTTTAGAATTTGCGATCCTTTGCAAAAAGACTCAAGTCAATATCATGCCTCATTTCAGAAATATGCGCGTTTAAACTTTTATATTTCCAATTTATTGTATATATGACTATATTTTTATAAACTTGCAACTTTTGCCTTTAGTTTTGTGTGAATAATTACTTAGAAAATTATGAATATTTCTGTATACTTTTAATAATATCTATACATAAAATATTTTTATAAAAATAATTAATACAAATTTTTTATTTTTAATAGCGTTGCCACATTTCCCAAATTTAAGTAAATTTTTATACTTTTCTAAGCATTCATATATTTCTATTAATGAATTTAAAATAACAAAACAAACAAAAAATGTCTATTTTAACAATAAGTATTTTATTAGTTTACATTTATGGTGTTTACCTAAATTTAACACAATTATTTATCTATTCGTGATGGTTAAAAATTTATATATTTATGATATAGTGGCAATGTACAGGTATCCTTTCCGGTGATACCTAGCTGCAGCATTTATCTATTACTGATGGTTCAAAATCTATATTTTTATGAGCTAGTTACAATGCACAGGTAATATCCTTTCCGGTGATACCTAACAGCAACATTTAATATCAATGAGTTCGGTATAGGTACTCTTCCAAATTGACTCTTTCAGATATTTTACCTAATAAAAATTCACAGAATACCTGTAAATATATATACCTGTGCGATATATCTAATAGATATATACAAATGCGCAGCTAATCCTTATCAACATCATAACGAAGTTGATTACCATGGTGATTACATTGAAACATGAACAATGGTGTTGTGTTCTGTGGAGTTTATCTAAAAATGATCTTAATCGTTTAGAAGCTATAGTGGAATTCATAAAAACTACATATCATGCAAAAGTCGACGTCATTGGTAAATCTCAGATAGAGAGATTGTCAAAGTTGTATGACGCAAAAATGAAGTCCTTCAGTCAGCGTACTAATAGATTAAAAATTAAACATTCCGATTGAATGGATACTGATATAGAAATATCGGAGTGCAAGATATCAACTGGAGCACCCTGCATAATATATGATAATTTAAGTACAAGATCTAAGAATAAAAGGCTGGCCCATAAGGATTTAGTGGAATATATTAAAGATGAAATAAATGATTTACAACCTATTCATAATAACCATAAACCAATACACATTCGACATATCCTTTCAGCTTAGTCTAACAATGATTGATGAAAAGGTTAGTAAAGCCATTACGGATATTGGTAAAGCAAGGAGTATTAATGAAGAATTTCTGTCTTTCGGAATATCTCCACTTCAAGCCAGAATACGGTTCATGGAGCATTTTCTGCACATAGCATATGATTTAAAGTATAGAAGTGTGCCAGAAAATTTAACAAAACCTACCAGAAACAACGAGAATTTAAAAACACTTAGAATATCCTAGAAAAGTAGAATTCAGGATAAATTCAGAGAAGAGTCGGGATTAAACATCGACAAACCTCTGCCGACTGGTGGTAGTACAAATGATGGAACCACAGCAAGAAGGTTTTACGGAAATTTCGAAGCTACATCAAAAATAACTGGTATTAATAAAGAGTTACTTGAAAGGACTAACATACTATTAATGGCAATTAATAGTAAGCACAAAATTAACTATGCTCGAATTGGAGAATGTGCAACAGAAATATCTAAACTACTTGTTTTTCTATATCCATGGAAAGAAATGACACCAACAGTACATAAAATATTGTGCCATGGCGAAAGTATAATTGAACGAAATATTCTTCCACTTCAGGAGCTTACAGAAGAGGCTCAAGAAGCAAGAAACAGAGATTTTCAATTATTCAGCTCCATGGAAATGCTCCAGAACGTCACAAAACGAGGATATTTTTAATAGCCTATTGTTATCATCAGACCCTGTACTATCATCAATAAGAGAACGTTAGATTTATTATGAGATTTTATTAATTCAAAATACTGAAGACTTGAATTACCTTTATTATTTTTTAGATACGAATACAGATACAACAGATTATTTTATAGAAAATAACTAGCATAAGTTAAAAATATTAGAAAAATTGTCTACATAAATTTAATGTAAATAAGTAATAAAAAATCGTATTAGAAATAGAATATTTATTAAGGAAGATGATAAATACCAAAAATAATAATATTGATTAAGTTAAAATAGACATTTTTTGTTTGTTTTGTTATTTTAAATTCATTAATAGAAATATATGAATGCTTAGAAAAGGATAAAGATTTACTTAAATTTAGGAAATGTGGCAACGCTATTAAAAATAAAAAAATTTTATTAATTATTTTTATAAAAATATTTTATGTATAGATATTATTAAAAGTATACAGAAATATTCATAATTTTCTAAGTAATTATTCACGCAAAACTAAAGGCAAAATTTGCAAGTTTGTTAAAATATAGTCATATATACAATAAATTGGAAATATAAAAGTTTAAACGCGCATATTTCTGAAATGAGGCATGATATTGACTTGAATCTTTTTGCAAAGGATCGGAAATTACATATGCTAAAGGATAATCTTAATTTGGAATACATATTTTTAAAATTTCTTTCGCTATTTAGAAACAAAAGGCCAAATTTGGGGTTTTTGGAGAAAATACAAATTTTTTAATTTTAATAACATAAATTTGTTTATAAAGATATCTTAATGAAATTTACAAGAAATGTGGATCTTATTAATTTAAATAAAAGCGCGTTAACCAAATTTCAATTAGGGGTAGGGTTTTCCTGAATTCCCAAAAATACTAATCAAAATTCCCAAAAATGGGATTTTTTACATTTATGGCTATAGAATCCACATTTTTCCGAAAGCCCGTAGATTTTGATTTAAGACTTTTAACAACATATTGAGGATTCTTAAAATATATTCCGCTTGTCGATTCATGCTTTGGGATTTGAGAAAAAATAGTCTAAAATAAAAACTTTCATATAAAATGGGTCGAATTCGGGAGGGTGTGTACCATGACCAATTGAGTTGTTGGGCTTGTTTTTTATCTTATAATCATCGGTGTGAAGTTGCCTTTCAGAAAGGTGTAAAGTTATTATATGTTGCTGAAGAAAATTTTATTTTAGATAAAAAAGGGTGTAGATACTTTTTCGGCTAAAAAAACACAAAAAGTCGTCTTTTTTGGAATTTTCAAATTCAAAATCTTTTATTTTTGGACTAGGTAAAGATATCGACTTCAATTTTTTTTATTCAATAGATAACTTTGTTCTTTAACTAGATAGGAAAAAAACTAATAAAATCGGTTGGAAATACTAGTATATATATGAAAAAAACTGGACCAAGAACATACAAAATTATGGTGCTTAAAAATTCAAACGCAAATAACTTGAAAAGTATAAGAGATAAATAGGATGTTTTCTATAGGTCTTATCAGGGCCTACAGCAATATATAAAAATAATTGAAATCGGACGAGAAACAAAAATTTGGCAAGCGATTAAAAATTTTTTATGTGAGAGGTACCTAAATTTGAGCTCCCTTAGCTCCGCCCCTGTAGGGTTTGTTGTGCTCCCCTTCCAAACTTAACATTGTACACTCCTCCGCTACGCCTATACGAAATTTTATGAAAATCCAACCAGCTGATCAGAAGTTACAGATTTATTTCCAAAAAATTTCGATTCTGCCCCACTGTGCATTGTGTTAAAATTTCATTTGAATATTTCTGCTCTTTTAAACTTTATTTAGGTCCGAATATTGACGTTATTGCTAAAAAATACGTATACTTAAAAAAATATTATATATATATATATTTATATATATAAATAAAATATTAGTGAAATTGGATATCGTTAACTTGGCCGTATTGGATCTGAAGTTTGTACTTTTTTATTATATTTTTTTTCATTTTTTTTTTTTTTTTTTTTTTTTTGAAAGTTTGACCTTTCTTACAGTTCTTTTTTTTAATTTATCAACGAATTATTTTGTTTTGTAACATATTATTAAAGAATCGTAATTTACACATAATTATTTATCAAACAAGACATAAAAAATCGGTTAAAAAATATTCAAGTTATTAAGAATTCCCCAGACAATGTGTTATAGATTATTTGTGTAAGAAGTGTAAAAACACAGTATTTTTTAGAAATGTTTAAGTACAATTCTATTTTAAATTAATTCAAACCACAGCTACTTAAAAATATGTTTTTGCTTCTCCAGGATAATTCAAACCTCTTTCCGTGCTTAGTTTTAGTTATATAATAATTTTTTTTAACTGATATTCAGACTAAATATAAGTATTACAGAATAAGAAAAAGCATGTCTCAGAAAATACATTCTGAAGTTTCTAGGAAAATTGGACAAGGATAATCCTTAAAACACGAAGGTCGGTAGTCAAAACTTGGAATATTTTATACTTTTAAGGAAAAGATAACGAAAACTTATTTATTTTTATATAGATTTTACGAAAATATAACTTAAAGATCTTCATTGATACTAGCAGTAAAAAAGACAAATTTAACCCTCAAGTGACCTTGGAGTCTGCAATTTTTAAAAGCAACTATTCTTGAATATTTGTTAAGAAAATTTTTCTAAATAATATCATGGATAAATAAAATCATAATTACCTAATTCTGACAAGTACACTCATGCTAAACCATCAAATTTATCACGGAAGTCATTGCATCCACATCCAGTTAAATTAAAAAAAAAATTGTTTATATACTCCTTACTCAAGTGTTCTAAAAGACATTAGTGGTCTAGGGAATAACTTTAATAACTAATATTTTGTAACAGATTTTGATAGGTAATTATATGTGCATTACGATTTGTTAACTTTTTGTTGCAAATCAAAGTACTTAATAATAGCTAGATTTGTATAAAACTGTAAAAAAGATATATTTTCAACATCTAAACTAACTATAAAAACAAAAGTCCAACGTGGGTTAGCTATATCCGAATTCACTAACATTTCACATAATATATAGCTACATATTCTACGGGGTTTAAGAGTCGGTAAATTATATGAAAAATTGCCAAAACTTGCAAGGTTTATTGTTGTTTCTCTGAACTTGTAAGATTATGGAAAATAGGGTCAAAACTTTAAATTTTAATTTTAAGTATATTTTATAGAGATAATGCTAATACTAAGACCTAAATAAAATTTAAGCGAGTAGAGATATTCAAATGAAATTTCAAAACAATATATTCAGACTTCCCTTAAAATCAGGAAATTAAAAATCATGTTTTGTACCAAAATACCTAAAATTCCAACTCGGAAAAAATTGTTTTAAAAATTTACTTTTTCCATTGAAATGGTCACACTGTCGTTTTGAGAGATATCCATAACAAAATAATTTTTGTTTGTTTACCCAATATATGGAGGTATCTAATTGACATAATTTTTGTTTGATACCAGCTTTACGATTTGAAAATTTTACAAAAAAATTATAAAAATTGTGGGAAATGGACAAAGTTTGTATAGGGCTTATATGGGCCAGAACAAAAAAAAATTATTAGTGAAAAATTACTGCCACCTTTTCTAGAAAAAGCCCCAAAAATATGATTTGTTTTAAGTTTTTATATGATTTATATATTTGTACGATTCATTGAGTAATAATAATTAGAATTTTACAGCGAATACGGTGAATATTAAAAAATAGGGCTCGCTAAGTTTAAAAAAAACTAAAAACCGAGGCTAAAAATGAGAAAACATTTTTTTTTGATCTAAATATCTCATAAACTAAAAGAGATAACCTCACATTTATGCATATTTTTTTGTAGAGATTTACAAGGACTATCTATGTGTGAATTCTTTTTCCGTCAAATCATAAATGAATTTTCGGCGATTTTTTAAACAATTGCATACCCGAGATGACCAACTTTGGACGTATACCTCTCCATTTCTGACAAAATCAATTTCGCCTCTGGCCAGGTGAAACTTTATTGAAATATTTCTAACGGTTCACAAATTACAGAATTATTCCCAAAAAAGTCTTGGTTCAAACTATTGGACACAAAAAGAAATTGAAGAGATGGTCAATAGGAAATGAGAGAATATTAAATTTAGGTTTTTTTCTTTAAGTAATTTTTGCAACAAATGAAATTTCTATTTATTTTAGTAGAAGATTGATATGTTAAGCTTATTATTTCCTATTTTATGTTGAAGAAACTGTAACATAAGTCTTTAAAATTAGACTTCTGTTTAGGTCATTTCATTTTTATATTTCGTATAAATAAGAAATACATATGTATAGAGTATACATCTATTTAATGATCTTCCTAAATTAAAAGCTTAAATATATGTAAATCATAAAATTCTTATAATTTCTTTTTGAGTAGCAACATTTTCTTCAAAAATATAAATTATATTTCTTAAGAACATATTTTGACAAACAATGAATTTCAAAATTAACTTTTGCAATTTTAAACAGTATGGTGTTTCGACACAACCTTTCCCGTCTTTCGAAATATAAGATGCAGTTATTCAACTTTTATTTGATTTATTGAGAAAACTTCCATTTTTTTGTTGTTGTCCAAATAAATAAAAGACAAAAATAAGTTTCAATTTCTGTAAAAGTTTTGTAACATGCAAGACTTAATTACTTTTTTGACATGCTAAATTACAAATAATTCAAGATGTTTCTCAAACTACTATTGATGCCGAAACAAAAATAAAAAGTTTTTATGTCATTCACTATTGTATATAACAGAACAACAAATTACGTGTAATGAATTCAATTAAACAAATGGTTTTAGTGAGAAAAATAAAAAAAGTTTTTCAGAGAACAAATTTTCCTTGATTATTTTTAAGGAATAATTGAATCGCAAATGACAAGAGGATAAAGTCCAGCAACTAATTTGAAATTAATCCAGCTATTTCTAGAATCAACTATACAAACAAGCTTTAGCTAAGAATTCTTATTTCTAAATATTGTAAAAAAATTAAAATATCATTTAGGTTGTATATCGAGGGCTTATATACAAAAAGGGCCATCTGCAAAATCCTAATTGCTCTAAAAAAGGTTAAAAATCTAACTATAATGACTTATTTCTTTGGAATGTATTAATATAACATAATTCTGATGAAACATTTTAAGATTCCAACTTGAAACGTGTAAAAAAAGTTTGAATTCTAACGAAAGTACCCAATATTTACCAATTTTTAATCTTACACCACTTTGAAAATCAAAAAATATATTGTTTGTAGATGGCCCAAAAACAAATAGTGAAAAAACATAGAATTAACTTTTGGCTTTAAAATTAATACTATAGATAAAAAAATCAAAAAAAAAAAAAAACTAAGAACAGATTGACACTAAAAATATTTTTTGGTAATCTGCAATAGCCCTTTTTGAATATAAGCCAACGACATGTGTATTAAGAAGCTATCGCTAAATTATTTATAATTAACAATTCTATGTAATAGATATTGTTAAACATTTTTTTCTTGTATAACTTACAGTTTTAAGATTACAATTAAGCATAAAATATAGGAAAAATATAAGTTTTTCCATTTAAGCATATATAAGTTTTTTCGTTTACACCAAAATTCATTCTATATTCTAAAAGGATGTTTAAACAGATTTGTGGTTGGGATTATGTTCAATAATATAAAACTTACCGAATCTTCTCCAATTTTTATTTTATACACATTTGTGTAGGTTACGAGGGCGAATCAATAAGTCCGTGACTTTTCGAACTTCCCTCGTAGTTATATGAAATGTAACACTATTCCCATTAAGTACCACCTATTAATACTACTGCCAAATTTTGAGCAAGTGTCGTCATTTACTTTGCGTAAAAAATATGATTTTTCAAGATCCTTAAAATAGTCATTTGTTTGGTCAATAATTTCATCGATCGAGTTGAATCTCCTTCCAGCGAGCCATTTCATTAGGTTTTGAAATAGGAAGTAGTCACTTGGGCCTAAATCTAAAGAATATGGCGGATGAGGTACCAATTCGTAGCCCAATTCATAGAGTTTTGCATTGAGACTGTACACGTGTTTATGGTCAATTGAGAGCAAACGCGGCACCTATCTTGCAGACAATTTTCTCGAAACCCAGCTGGTCATTTAAAATCGAAACCACACTGCCATATGAAATGCCTATGGCATCAACAATCTCACGCACTTTTACTCTTCGGTCTGCCATCTCCATATCGTGGATTTTTTCGACATTTTCGGGTGTACTGCCCTCAATTGGCCGTCCAGAACGTTCAGCGTTATTTGTATTTGTGCGACCACAACGAAAGTCAGTAAACCACTTTTTTACCATTGAAATCGATGGTGCAGAGTCGAGCTTTTCCTTGGTTTGATTGACGGTTTTTTTTTTCATTTTTAAAAAATACACGAGGTTGTGTGTTTTGAACAGCTGTTAAACGCAAAGTAAATGACAACACTTGTTCAAAATTTGACAGTAGTCTATTAACAGGTGGTACTTGAAAATTTATTTATTTATTTATATAATAGCCAATGAAATTACAATTTCTTACAGGCTAGCATATATATTATTCTTAAAGCTATTTACAATAAAATTCTTTCATAATCATTCAATAACAAAAACTTATCGTTTAACTAAGTTAAAAATACTCCCCTTAATGCGGACTGGATTTAATGAGAAATCAATATATGGATAGAAACTGTTGAACTGATTGCATATTCGTCTCATGGGAGCAAAGTTGGCATAATTGGTTCGAAAATATTTTATTTTTAAAGGAGTACAATTTCCAGTTGGACGATTTGGGATTATGAATTCGATCTTACGAAGCAGGAACTTAGAATTATTTGACCCGTTTACTAAATTAATTACAAATTAAATATTCATATATTTTCTCCTACTTTCAAGAGAAGGGAGATAAAAAGCTCTAATCGACTTTCATATGATCGTAAATTAATATTAGGATTCCATGGAAGATTACGAACACAAAATAAGAGAAATTGTTTCTGGACCGATTCAATTTTCTTTATATGAACTTCGTATTGAGGATCCCAGACCACGGAAGCATATTCCAGGATTGGTCTTATAAGAGATATGAATAATTGCTTGGAAACGTAAGGATCATTAAACTCTTTTCCCCAGCGCTTGAGGAAACCAAGAACTCCTTTTGCCTTATTAACGATTTGCGAAACGTGGGAATTAAAGGATAGTTTGCAATCAAGCAACACATCCAGATCCAGAAAGTTTTCGACTAGATCAAGTTGATATTCATTTATTGCATATCTACAGAGTACTGGACATCTTTTGTAGAACATCATGTGTTTACACTTTCTTAAATTCAGATCCATTAGATTCATCATACACCAATCATAAAGATTGTCAAGATCTAATTTGAGTAAGGAACATTGATGGGAATAGTTAAAGCTATGAAACAGCTTTACATCATCAGCATACATTAATAGTTTAGAATTCTTAATGCAAGCTGGTAAATCATTTATAAATATTAGGAATAATAAGGGGCCGAGATGACTACTTTGTGGAACACCAGATAAAACAGGAATGGTTTTTGATGTACATTCTCTGAATAATACACATTGGCATCTATTTTTAAGTTAAGTGGAAATCCATTTAAGGAAAACAGGAGAAAATCCGAGTTTATCCAATTTGAACAATATGAGATCGTGATTTACTTTATCGAAAGCTTCACTGAAATCTGTGTATATTGCGTTTTTCTTTAAACCGGAATCAAATGCGGTTATAACTGAGGTTGAGAACTCCAAAAAGTTAGTAGTAGTGGAACATCCTTTTCTAAATCCATGCTGAAATTGCGAAAGATAACATACAACTTGATGCGAAAGGATTTCAGTAACTATCTTTTCGAAAAGTTTTGGAATAATACTTAATTTAGCAATACCTCTATAATTGGAAATGTTGGATCTACTTCTGGATTTAAACAAAAGTATAATATAAGATTTCCTCCAAACTTGAGGAAAGTAACCACTAAATATTGATACGTTGAATAAGCAGGTTATTGGAGATATAAGAGAATGTAAACATTTTATAAGAACATATCTTGGAACACCGTCAGGTCCACATTTATCAGAATATTTTAGTTTCTGTACAGCTCTCAGTACCATTGATTTATCTAATGTTGGACAATTTATTATGTTTGCAGCAGGAATTGGATATGGATAATTGGAAAGTTCATGTATATCTTTATCAGAATAGGCGGATGAGAAAAAAGCAGCAAACATATCGCAAATATGTGAATCGTTTGAGGATTCTTTATCTCCAAATTTCATCATGGACGGATATCTAGAGGCTCGACGCATAGAATTTACAAACTGATAAAAATATTTTCGATTATTTTTAAAGATAATTATTGTAACATTGGATATTTTCCGAATTGTAAACTGATCTTGATATGGAGTACCTCATATAATCAATAGATAAACCGGATGTTTGTTTTTCAAATTTTTCCAAGGCGGTCCATGTGCAATTTTTTTCTCGTCATTGGTATTTATTTCTTAAAACATCTAAATAAGCTATCATAGAATTTACTCAAAATGATATCAATATTACGAGGGCATACTTTATTGTAAGGAATATATTTAAACCAGTTTTCAGAACAAAGTAGGTGATTTAATTTGGAATAATCAGCTTTGCTAAAATCAAAAACCATCTCATCATTTACATTGGATTTTAATGATATCATTGTTTCGACGTATACGCTTATTTCAAGAGTGGAGTGCTAAGCATCTTCAGGTGTTAATAATGGATTAATGCGAAGAATATTAAATTCTTCAGGATCAAGTAATTTGCCAAACTTGTTTACTATGTTATTTATTTGGAATAGTCCTAAATCAGTAATAGCATCCAGTAATTCAATAGATGTTTCCGATCTTATTGGTGTGCTTAAAAAGCATGAATCAACAGTTTCGCACTATTTAATATTTGGAATATTAAAGTCACCAAGAACAATTATGGAGTCTCCAGGTTTGAATTGATTAGCTACAAATTTTATCGCGTTTGCATGTTGTTTATAAATTTGATTGTTTGACGCAGGAGGAATATAACAGCAAGTTATAAAAATTGTTCTAAATTTGGCTTTAACTCATACGGCGATAAATTCAATATTTCGATCATTGTTAAGAATTAATTCTGAAGGAAAAAGAGTTGAGACAGAAATCAAAACTCTCCCACATTCTTTACTCATTCTATCACGTCTATAGATTTGAAATTTACTTCAGATTTATTTCGGAGCCACGTTTCAGTGAGTAAAATGATATTATACTCAATATCAAAATTCTCTAAATAAATGGATTTTAACTTTGTGTTCATACCTCTAACATTTTGGTATGCGATGGAGATAGATGAGAAGTTGTAATCATTTTTTGGACAAATATTAATATTTAACGGATTATTTAATTCAATTAGTTTTTTGGATTTGAATCAGAGGCCCTTGGAAGAATTACGTTATTATCATCACAATAAATAAATTGTCGAGCAATTGTATTTTTTGGCCAAAATTTTGGATTAACAAGAAGATCAAAAATACTTTCTGGGACAGTTATTTTAAATGCACGTATTTATCTTGAAAATTTGGACATTATTATAATCTACGATGCCAAGATTCGTTTTAATATAGAATTCAACATCATTTATTGTTGTATCTACTGAAAAACGGCTAGCAAGTATGGATTTCCTTGGAGCAATAATTTTTGAAGGCTTTGGAGTTACTGTTGTAAACGGATTTACAAGAGTATTGTTGACGACATTTAAATTAGTTGGGATGTTTGACGATGACGGAGTTAATAAAATAAGTTCTGTAGGCTTACTGGTAGCAAGATTTCGAATCATGGGCAAGTTCGACGAATTATATACAGTAGGAGTAACTAAAGTCGACTCTGACGGAATTATATTATAATTGGTAGCATTTGATGGGAATAGTGTTGCATTTCATATAACTACGAGGGAAGTTCGAAAAGTCACGTACTTATATGCATTTATTATTGATATCCGATTTAAAACGGAGTTTTTAAAATGAGAGGTTTTGAACTCTAATCTGCATTGAGTTTTTTCCTGTCATATCCTGATTTTTCTTACATGTTTCATATTTTCCTATTAATAAGGCAATTACATGAGTATATATCACCAAAACTGATGAACCGCTCATATGATAATTTGCCATTAAATATTACTTTTTATTTGCCCAAAAGTCTCAGTTATTTAGAGATTAGTGTCGCAAAAAACAATTTTGCATGCAAACGTTTTTTAAGTTCTTTTAAAAAATGAAAACGTTAAAACTGTTCAGTTTTTAATCCTCTAGGATAAAGTTGATAATATTACGAATAAAATAAGAAATGTGTTATTAAAATTGATGCACAAATCATGATTTTAATCACAATTAAGTGAAAATACAATGTTGGGCAAAAAAAATTTTTTTCTTCTTTAAACAAAAATATATGGAAGTTGACATGCTAAATTACAATCTACATAAGCCGGTTAAAAATACCTTAAATTTATGTCATTATTTTTTTAACTGCTCAATATTTTTTGTGTTATGGCAAAAACTACTCGTGAAATCGGCTTATTAATGAACAAATATCAAATATGTTCATAAAAAAATCAGAACCTAATATAAAAAAATTAAAGCAGAATCCTGTTTAACACATCAAATTCTATTTAGTCCACCTATTCTTGTTTAGGGGAGAATTTCTTTGACGACCATGTAAACCTGGTGCACAAAATGCTGGTCACAATTTTAAAGATAATTGAATAAAATTTGACAAATTAGATCATTTCGGCATAACGACGGATCCTTTTGAAATTGGTATTGGCTGGTCCATTACTTCACTTAATAATAGTATATTAATACTTAGAAATACATTATTTATATAAAATAAAATACAAATAATTTTTTCGAAAATTACTTTAACTCGCATAAATCCCACATAAGTGACTGTATCAAGATAATATTTGATACAAATAAGTTTAATAAAAGCAGAAATCTTAGCATCCAATTTCATAATGATCGGTCTATAAATAGTCATAGGTCCCACAATAGGTCCGTAAATCTCAAAAATCATTTGGAAGCATAGTCAGCTTGACCGATTATAACTTTCTTACTTGTTTAAGAGTAAATACTTTCAAACTTCGGAAAATCAATTTTTATTTTATTAGTGCTCATTTATCGTCATATATATAAATCTAAAAAAAGGATATGTACATAAATTACACGTAGTTTTCATCACTTGAAGCATTGATCATACAGAAAATTTTACAGGAAGTGATGAACTTCATAAAAAATAAAACTTTACAATTTTTCTAACTTTTTCCGAAATTTGTTAAGATTTATTAATTATCTATCTGTGTGCAAAATATCACTAAAAGAAATCGGATCGGAATATGTAAAATTTTTGCAACTAAAAATTGCCGACAATTGAATAAGGTCTTACATCCATATATATTTAATAACAATAGTAGTAATGGATGTTTTTAAATGCTTTATATTATTCAAAATTTCATTAAAATTCAGACAAGTGAGCTGTATGTAAGCAGAAACCAGTGTGCCAAATTTCACGAGGATCGGTAGAACACTGACCATGTCTGCCAAGCTCCTCTACTAAAAACCACCTTTATGCGCACAAGCGCCACGTATATTCCAAAGTAACAGTAATATTAAACAACAGTAAGTTTTATATGAGTAGAAAATCTAGGATAAAGTTTTATCACAACCGGTCCATAATTGACCTTACAGGCCTGTTCTAAAAACCTTGTGATTTCAAATCACATATCGTTTTAAAATCATGTGGGTGATAAACTCTTGTTCCGTAATCAATTTAATCATTTAAAAATTTAAAAATGTATATAAACCAAGGAAGGATCATATTAAAATACATATTTTCGCTACTCTTAATTTGGTATGTTATTACATTTACGAAAACAAGTGCATAGTTACTGACAATGTAAAAATACAATAATATTTTGCTTAAATTATTATTTTTTTTTTTTTATTTTTTGATTGAACAAGTTAATTATATTTTCATAACAATAACGTTTTTTATGACTAATAGATGCATTTTCGCAAAATCACAAAAGAAAAACATATATTTTTCACATAATAAAAAGTACATTTGGAAAAATATTAAGTTTAAAGGTTTTTTTGTGTAAAAGATGCACACTTTAATATCAAAACCAACAAAGAACCCATTAAAATATTTATAAAAGCCATTTATTACGAAGTCCAGAACAAATAACATACAGAAAATATGCAAGTGATTTACAGTGCTGCCAGTAAATGAGAAAAAAAAAAACGCTAAATTAAGCTTTAAAAAGGTTCAGGAAAGGCTAAAAGCCCAAAAATAAGGCTAGAAATCAGCTAATGTTTTTTAAAGATAATGTAATACATTTTTAAATCAAAATTATAATGGCTGGCAGCAAAATGATTCAGTAAAAAATCGCCTGCAAAAATGAGATACATATTTCATAGGAAAAATGACCCAATGTTTTTTAATTATAATTCTTTCTTGATTAATCAATTCCAAATTTGTCTGTGATTTTTCACTTTTATAAAAATTTGTTAAATTAAATTCTAAATATTTTCTTTGGCTAATGAAGTTTATTAAAAAAAAATTACCTATAATAATTAAGTAGGTCTATAAAATAAGTAAAGCTACATTCGATTTGGAGATTGAAGAGCAGTAGGCAAAAATTTTTGTTAAATATAAATAATCTGGATTTCTTTCTTTTTTCTTCTTTTTTTTTTTTTTTTTTTTTTTTGTACAAATTATAACACAGAAATGCTTAAATGAATGATTTTGTATAAATAAAATATTAAAAACAAGTAAGAAATGAAAAGGCTAGATTTAGCCTTAAAAGAGTCAAACTGTCAACAATGATGACTTGTACTCGCAGCTACTTATATGACAGGTTCGAAATCTGTTTTTAAAAATGTTTGTATCCAGAACATGTTTTTAGGGAAATAAAATCATTTTGTCGTGAAATAACTTTCGGAACAATTCTCATAGTCACCATATAAATTAATACAGAGACAGTAAGTTATATATATATATATATATATATATATATTTGACGATAAAAATCGATAAAATTTTACTATAGAATAGTACTAGATAGGACAAGCAAGAGGATTGTCCCTACAACTTTTTATTAAAATTGGATCACAGCTAGACCTAGCACGTATATAAATAGTCGACTAAAATCAAAATGTTTATATGTTTTTGTTGTACAATTTATATGGGTGCTACTTGAAAATATTGTCCGATTTTAACAAAAACTTGTGGAGACAGACCTATGACTTACTCAGTTATGTGCCCAAAGTATTTACTCAATTATGTACCCAGTTTGGGATTGAAATTTTACTCTGTACCCCGTTTACATTTGCGGACACCTTAACATGGACCAGAAAAATATTTTCTACCAAGGATAAGTAAATATCTTTATATAATTATAATTACAACTTGATGATTATATCGTCCTGTAATATTGCGGATACTAAAAAACATTAAATCTTTCATAAAAACACTATAACTCCAAAACTAATGATGGCGCATAAAAACGCACTTCAGCAAAATTGTTAGAAATTTTATATTCTATAAATGTTGAAATAGCATCAAAACATGTATGATTCATAATAAGCGAGATATAAATTTTTAATGAACGCAACGGATAATAAACGTTTAACACCAAATTAATTCACAAGTATTTCCAACAACATACCGTACATGTACTCATATTAGTATGTTGTTGGAAGACAATCTGCATACATTTACAGAATATTTGAAGTTTTTTTTTCACATTTTGTCAAGAAAATAGTTTTATTTTTAAATTCAAATCCAAGTTTTATTCAAAATTTTTGCACTGCTATTATTATTCATTGAATTCCATCCACGTGAGCTCCTTTTGAAAAGCTCACAAATACCGCGTGTTGTAGTGAACATTTCTAAATGACGACTTTTTCGTAATTGAGTAGCCATTGACTAAAATCTCTGCTGTTGTTTTAAAGAATTAATTAATTTAATTTTTTTTTTTTTTTTCGTTAAAATTCCATATTACCTACGAGATTTGGTTCAGTGTGTGTAATGAATGATTTAATCTTTTATATACACATATATAGACACTTGAAGCTTTTGTGAAATGATTCGTTAACAACAATTGAAGGTGCATATCTTAAGCTTCAAGTACCTAAGATCGTATCGTTCCACCTTGCCAATGTTTTTAATTAAAGAATATAATATTTTTATTATTTCATTTTATTGCCAAACGTACTTCGTTTTGAAGAATTCATATCGTAATTTGTAAATTAATAAATCATTTTACTATTTACATAAAGCAACATTCTTATATGTACTTAACTTCATGGTGGTTGTACTTAATTAAAACAGCAAAAATACAATTTTAGTTAGAAAATTTCTTACATCATGAAAAGACATGGTAAGAGCTTATAGTCAGGGTTACTTATATACAAAGAGAGAAAAACACTAATTGGAGTGTGATTTGTTGAAAAACACACTTCAGAAGTATTCTTTTGGTGATTATATTCATATTGCAATTTAATTTTTTAATAAGGTTTTTTAATAAGGATACAAACTTTTGGAATATAAATATAGTTACAGATGTAGTTTTTCTTTTTACAACTAGAAGAAAAATTGCAATATGAATGTGTCATGTGACACATTTTGAAAAAAATATAACTTCTTATAAAATACGACTTTTTTTATAAAATACTATTGAAGCTGGTTTATATCGTTTCATTATTTTATCCAAATATTAATGTGCTAAATATAGTGCTCATAATTATAGGGTGATTTCGTGCCAAAGCGGGTAGCAATTGAATATGATATCAGCGTTTTCAATAAAATTTATTTCAGACATTGGAAGTATTCCTCAAATCATAAATTTTTTGACACAAGGCCCTATTCGGCCCAAAAACACGGCGTTTTGAAAAACGAAAAAAAGATAAAAGCTTCAAGCGGTAGATCTTTAGTTTAAGTTTCGTGTTAAGGAAAAAAATATTACCTTCATAAAGTTGTGTATATAATTTATTTATATCAAAATTCAAAGGTCAATGTTGGACATATTGACATCAAACCATTATATTTAAAAAAATGGCATTTTTAAAATTTTAAAAAAATTATATAATGTTGACATAACTCTTCTCCACACACGCTTATTCAGTTTAGAAGTTGTATAGCAAAATATAATCTAGTCAATTTTTATATATAAAATTTAATTTATTTTAAATATAAGCTCATAAAAAAAAATTTATGAAATTAATTTTTGTAAATACGGTGGAACACGGTTATAACGAACTATAGCTTAATCGAACACTTTTCTTCGGTCCCATTGATTTTACCGAAATTTTCCGTACAAATAACCTCGATTATAACGAACACGGTTACACCAAACTTTTTTTGTAATGAACACATTATACTCTTGAGACCATAAACCCAAGAGGAATACTGACGTGTCGTTAGTATTAAGAGTATAAATCTTATACTTAAATTTTACTTATCGCTAGTTTTAACAGTACAAATTTTAATATAAATTTGGAAATGTAACTTGAAATGGCAGAGCAAAAGTTGAATTATTTGGCGGGTAATTTTATTTTAGTGGATGCAGTAACCAATTTTAATTTTTTAATTTATTTGTAAATAACAGAATTATAACTATACAAGAATTTAATTTAATTTTATAAATGCAAAGTTGTCATTTACGACTTTTCTACTTTAACATATTATTTATTATTTTACAATATTAAATCTTAAGAACTATTTTTATTAATTTTTGTGAAAAATTTACAAAAACCAATAAGAGAAAAATTATAATATACATATATACATACACATATACAATAAAATCAAATATAGTTATATTTAGAAGAAACCCGTTTAAGGACGTAAGGACGAAATGTGGTTGTATGAGGAATTTTCACTCTTATTAAAAAATCTTTCAGTTATAATATTTTGTCTACTTCTTACTAATAACATATTGGAAGGCGTGTGGAGATGAGACGTGGAAAAATATAGTGGTAAATTATTGATGATTTTTAGAAGTTTATTCTGAGCTACTTTTAAGAGCTTTAAATGAAGTTCGGATGAATCGTACCATACAAGTGCTGCATAAAGGAATATTGCTTGCAACATAACTTTTAAAATTATTAATTTGCTCTCAATACTGGTCTTACATTTTCTATAAATAAATGGTTATATTTTCTTTATTAACAGTATTGCTAATGTGGATATTAAAAGGCATTTTCCTATCCAAGATAACTCCTAAATATTTTACATTGTTGCTCCATGGAACTTCTACCCTATCAACTGTAATATTATTAAGTAATTCATTACAGTATTCGCAGATATTTGAGGAATACTCAAAATTGCAGCGAATATTAACTATTCAGTTTCAATCAATGATGGAAAATCTGCAGTAAAAATATTAAAGAAAATTGGTGGGAGTTAAGAGCCTTGAGAGCATCCTGCTGAAATATTATATTCGTTGGAATGTTTATCACCGCTCTAAATGAGCTGTTAGTCAAGAAAATTTTTACTAACTCAACGGTGTGAATATCAAGATCTAAAGGGAATAATTTGTGAATAAGGGCAGACTGAATCAAATGCTAATTTTATATTTAATAGTATTATAACTGTTGACTTACCCTCATTTAAATTTTCTTTCATGTGTTTTTTAATTCGAATAAGTAGTTATTCTGAATTATGTGCAGATATACAACCGAAGTGTTTTACTGGAAAGACATTATAATCCTCAAAAAAATGTACAATTCTCTCCTTGATTATCTTTTCTAGAATTTTACCCATTGAGTTTAATAGCCTTATTGATCTTTAAGCATAAGGATTGTTTTACCAGGTTTTGGTATCACTACAATTTTAGCCTTTTTCCAAACCAGTAGAAGATTACAAAATTGAATGCAGGCATTGTATAAGCGGAAAAGAACTTCAGTACCTCTCTGAGTTAGAGCTTTGAGACATTTGTTAGAAAATTTTTCTATACTTGGACTTTTTTTAATTTTAAGATTTTTTATAATATTTTCGATATGGGAAGTAGATTCAACAAAATAGTCTTGAACTGAAAAAATTGAATTATTTAAAACTAGTAAAGAATTTGAAACCATTTCTTTTGTATCAGAATCACTTAAGTTATCGGGAATAGTGTGATAGGAAAGAAAAATTATTGTTGCATTTAAGAGTTGGAATATGTTTCTTTTTCCTCTTGATTATTTTAGAAATATTCTAAAATAAAGGAAGATATTTTTTAAGCTTACAAAATAAATCGTTCAAATTTTCCTTTCTTGGTTTATAGTTTATATATTGGAAGTTTATATCTAATCCATTTTCTCTTGAATTATTTCTTAGAGTGATTAGATTTAATATATATTTCGTTAATCGTTTAACGTACGCATTTGATATATTATTTCTAGGAACGCTCAATTCAATGGCATTATGAGTCAAATCTGTGAAATTTGTAACCAGTTTTTTAATATCACTAATATTTTTTAGAGGAGCAATCAATAAATCTTATATATTGCTAATGATATATAGCTTTAAAGTATTCCAATTTGTGTTTTTGTGGTCATATTTTAAGTTAATAGTACTTCGAAAATTTGAGTTTAATGTACATAAATCTGGTAGATGATCTGAGCTAACTCTGTTAGCGGTACCTTTTGCCGATTATTTTTCGGGTACATTCGTAAAAAAAAGTCCAGAACTGAAGAATGAGTGTAGGTTCAAGTGGGTAAAAAATGTCGAAATTGTTCGTTGCAATAAAGTCTTATAAAATGTTCCACCAGCAGTTATCTCTAAGGCATATCCATGATTGATTTCTACAATTGAAATCACATCCCCAAATATAATACCACCAATCCGTGAAAACTTTCTAACATCTGATTTAAATTTATTTCTTTTAATATACATAGGATAGATCTCGCGGGGAAATAACAACTCAAAATTTTGATATTTGTGTTATCGACTCAATTAATCTCAATTAATTCTGAATTAATATTTGTTATACGTTCATGGCATATATTCCTACTTATTCATATTGCTACACCGCCGCCTTTGTTTTCCACTTCATCCCTCCGCTAAGAGAAATATTCAATATTATAATACCAATATTATCTCGTAACAGGAAATCAAAAAATTCGAATAATTTGGTACGGATACCTCTAGAATTACATATTGCTATTTTCAAATTTGAGATGATTGTAAAAATTTAATAGCTAAATTAGTTATTACATTAAATTGACCAGTTATTGATTTACAATTCTTTAAGTTTTCGATTAATTCTAATGTTAACATTTTAAGTTCATCAAGTGAAAATAGATCACTAGACGTATTGGAAGTGATTGGTGTTGTGTTATTCAAACGAACAAAAATTGCGTAGTCATTTGCAATAGATATATTGTTCCTTTGAGTAACCCCAGCAAACAACTACTACCAAAAAAGGGAAAATATTTTTTTGCAATTTCAATTATTAATATTTTCAATAACTTTCAACGAAATTGAAAAATTTTTGTAAAAGAGATATATACTTTTTTTTAAGCAATGTATAAGAATCATAAAAAAGACAACTCTGTTAAAACCTCGAATTCTGGTGCACTAAGTACTTCTTTTCAATGACAATACAATGTCAAAATCATTACTTTTTCAGTTAAATTTTTTTTTTTTTTTTTTGCTGGAACCTACAAAAATTACTATTAGGGGATTCCGAATAAGACTAAAGTATTTTTTTAACTTTGGGTCCTTCATCCCATTTTTTGGAACATAAATATTTAAATAAAAGTAGTTTATCGCAAGTGTTAAAAAGCAAAATTATTTATTTTGACTTTTATTTTCGAAGTGGTGAACAATTTAATTCTATGGGAGTTATTTTGTATTTACTTTCCAGCAAAAAAAAAAAAAAAAAAATCGAGTGATTCTAAAACAGAACATTTTCGCCACTTCAAAAATAGAACTAAGTGAATATTTTGAGCTTTTTTGTGAAAATTTCTAAAAAAAATTACAATTTCACAAATCTTAAAGCATTTTTATCATCTTTTAATACGATTAAAATAGAATTTTTATTAAAAAATTTCATAAACTTAGTTTTAAGAGAATTACTTCAAAAGCAATGAAAAAGAAGCATAAAAGAAGAACATCAATGACAATGACAACCATGGATTAAAAGCAGAACTTCTTCAGCTCTTTTCCAACACTTCTTTCCAATGACAACATAATGACTTTTTCGCCACTTTTTCAGTTATTTTTTTGCAAAAAAAGTTTATTTAAATGTTGGTAAATTTGGTGGGTTTTGGTAGCTTGTAGAGAAAATTTTGGCAGAAAAAATATTTTATTTGTGACAACGCTGATGTACAGAGCGATTAAATCCTTTATCATGAACGGAAAGAAGTCAATTCTAACTTATCAATGAAATTAATGTAATAATTGAATGAAAATTAAATTTAATTAAATTTAAAAAATTTTGACCCTTGATTACCGATTTAGATAAAATCTGGTGTATGTGTAAACGACTATACAGAAGCATGTAAAATGAATTTTTCTTATTTTTATTTTGAGAACTGTGTCAACTCAGTGGCTTTGAAATTGATTAACATGTTTATTTATGGCCGTTTAAACTTTTGTTGTATAAAAGATATCAAAATATTTTTTTTTTTGCAATGGATTTGTCAAAGCTAGCATTTTAAGATGATATATAAACATTTTGAAAATACTTTTATTAATATATTTTTTTGTAAGCATTTTCTTTACTAACGTGTATCTAAAAAGTCCACCTTTAATTCTTTTAATATTTTTTTTGTAGGAAGCCTTATCGGTACATTTGCTACAGAGAAAATTTCAAAGAGGTTAAAATTTTTAAATATAAAATGGAATTACTCTATAAAAGAATGCAAAAATTTTGACATTATACAAAAAACGAAAGGTTAGAAGAAATTGTCTTTTGATAAATATCCCAAACCTCTAGTGAAAATCAGATCATAATTTATTATGACATTTTATTATCAAAATTGTATATATTTTTAAAACTTTTTAATAATCTGATTTGTTGAATTTGTTTTTTCCACTTTAATCCTTTTTAAAGACAAATAAACAACAAAATGATGATAAAACAATAAAATCTTTTAAAAGAATATCCATGTCTACGTAAAACTTACATATCACTTGTATTAATATATAAAAAATATCGTTATTATTCTAGGGTTAAAAATATTTCAAAAATATAAAAATAGCAGAAACAACTTTTATTCATTTCATTTTAAATTATATGCGACATAATTGGGCCATCAAATTCTTTCTCAATTATTCCAAAACGCGAAATGAATTAATGACATCTCCAAAGAGCTTTGTAAAGTTAGTTCGAATTTCTGATATTTAAGAGCACTTCTTAATTATTTGTGTGAATAAAAAGCATTTAAATTAGTAAGTTTCAGTGTATCTATGAATATTTTATCAGAGACCAAAAATAATTATTAACATTTTTTTCAAATTGAAAAAGCTAATTAAAGAATAGGAAATATTTTTTACGTTATTTTATAATTGCTATTGCCAATAAAAATGTTTTTCTTTGCCCCGTAACTTTTATTTTTAAAAAATATTTTTTACGTTGCTTAAAGAGAGTTATTACTAAAATATATATATTTTTTTTTTCTGTTGTTGATAGTTTTTATGTTTTGAAAAAATTTTTCTACGTTGCCTTATAATAGCTATTTTTGAAAATAAATTTTTTCCGTTGCTAAAAACTTTTATTTTTTAATATATATTTTTTACGTTGCTTGATAAGAGTTACGTTGTTAATAACTTTATTTTATAAGAAGAAGGCCTTTCTTCAGAGCTCCAGGAGATTCTTGTTGCATTACTCTCACGCTCCCCTTATAAATGTCTGAATTACTTCTGTATAACCTTAACGCCTTCTGTAAGGGTAAACAAATCATTTGTTACCAAACATGCAATCGGCCCTATCAATATTTCAAAAACGGTGAAAAATAACTGACAAAATAAACAATGTGTGTATATAGAGTTCTATTTTGATCAAATTTATTTAAAGTATATTTACTTATCTTTTAATATTGCTAAGAAAAATTGCATTTTACATACTAGTGTATGTTAATTTCAACAAGTTTTCTTTGGTGCCTTTAAAAGCTTTACTGGATAGATAGGGGCGGTTGCACTTTTGGTGACGATTTGCTGTTAAGGAAACATTCTGATACATCTTACACAATTTCCAAAAAAAAAAAATCCGTTCAATATCCCAAAACCACCCAATGGTCTGAAACAAAATCCAAATTTAATTAAGATATATATGTATGTGGAAAAAAATGATTTCGATCTGTTGAATAATATTCAAAATAGCATTTTTTAAGAAAGCTGCTATTTTTTATAAAAGGAGTTTCATTAACTAATTTTGGCATTTCATTAACTGATTGGAATAAATTATTTTTTAAATTTATTGATGTTGTATTTTTTTGTTGTGTACCTAGGTAATTTCTGAATAACTCCAAAACTAATGAGAGAAAAAAAAAATGATTTTAAAATAGCTAGAAAGAAAAATAAAATAAAGCATTGTTTAGTGTTTTATTTATATAAATCAGACAAACCGTTATAGAATTCTATATCTATAAAAATGTGAGATTATTGTAAAAAATCCTCACATTCTTAAAAATCTATAAATAAATCTTTAAATTACAATGGATTTATTTATTTTCTTATTCATAAAGTAAAGTAAGTAATTGTTTTTACTAATAGCTGTTATATGTTCAAAAATAGATTTTATAAGTAACGCAAAAAAATATTTAATATATTTCAACAATAACTCTTATCAAGCAACGTAAAAAATTAAATTTTAAAAATAAAAGTTAAGTAACAGAATTTTTTTTTTTTTTAGAAATAACTGTTATAGTAAAACAAAAATAATAATAATAATAATAATAATAATAATAATAATAATAATAATAATAATAATAACAATAATAATAATAATAATAATAATAATAATAATAATAATAATAATAATAATAATAATAATAATAACAATAATAATAATAATAATAATAATAATAATAATAATAACAATAATAATAATAATAATAATAATAATAATAATAATAATAATAATAATAGACTTCAATTTCACAATTGTATACATTAATTAAATTTCCGTTTGATTTTGCTCCAATCACCAAAATGACACTATTAATTAACTGAAATAATTGCTTTTCATTAAATTTTCAATGATTTTTTTAATTGATCCAATAAGAACTATAACTGAAATTTCGTTTAAAACCAACTTGAATATTTATTGATCCGATTCTAAAATTAATTAAATCTGTTCTCTTGATAATAATAGACGAATTTTATCAAAGTTATTTATTGCCGTATTACAAATGTTAAAATAAAAATTGTTTTTCAATTATAATGCAGGTAAAGCGAAATATGTGAAAATCTACATAAACTGTAATCTATTATGTATAATGAATTTTACATGTGTAATGTATGTCGTATAATGGATATATGTTGGGTATATGCGGAAGTGTGTTCTAAATATACTTTTTTCATACTTATGCTTGATCTTCTGGAAAACTTATAATCGGTCATCGTCTCGGCGTTACCCTTCAAATAATTATAATTATCATTAAGGTAGACTTTACAACCTAGGGGATGACATACCAATAAAAACATTAAATAGCATGTGACAGCCTGTCTGAAGAAATTTTAAAAGTATTCAATATGAATTTACTCTTTACATATAAATCTTCATCCAAAAAGCAGCATATTTATGCAGAACATAAATTAATTAAACCATTATGCCGTAAGTTTTTCTGTGTAAGAAAAAGTAAAAACAAAAATCAAAAATAAGAAAACAAATTTTTATCATTTATAAGTGTTACAAAAAGATGAAAATTTATATTTCTTAAAAATAACTGCTACCTGTAATAGTTATATCCCTGGTATTTATTGTTTTATAGTAAATAAAGCTTCTCTTAGATATTATGTAAGATTTTTATTAAATGCCACTCCTTTTTTACGACCACTTTTCATAACAAGATTTATTGCAATATATGACTAGTCTTATTATTCAACCAAATGTAACTTATTTTTTTATAGTTAGCACCTTAAAAAACAAAAAATGAACTATCGACCTACTTCCTGAGAATTTCTTTGCCGTCACATAGTGAACTGAGCCTATATTGAAATTAGAAAAAGTGGGAAGAAACTAGGTACAACGATTAAATTTTTTATATATGTACACATTAACCGTCTATTATAAAAAGTTTTGAAAATTAAAAAAAAAAAATCTTAATATTTTGCCTCTATTGGATCAATAAATTAAACAGAAAATATTTTTTTAATTTTAAGTTTTATAAGAGTGCATATATCTATAGCAACGCACAAAGAACTATTTATTATAGTATTTTTTGCATAAATTATTAACTTTCTTTGTTAATCAGTATTGCCATAGTGTTTTTTGAATATAATACGAATTTTTAAATTTACTTTAATTTTTTAGCTTTTTCGTCTTCTATTCATATCTATTTGTAATTTATTTTATTTAAGGACGACTTATTATATTTATGTTATTTATTTTTCTAACAATTAGTGTAGATATGTATGACAAAAATTTACGAATATATTACTTGTCTGAATGATTAAACCATTAGCAAACAATACGCGGAATCATATTTTAATGCGAAATTACTGGTTACGTAACAGTTATTAATAATGTTGTTTCGATTTGCTATGTTCTTATGAATTGTAATTGCGGGACTAGGCGGAATTAAAATTTGGATCATTTGATTTTCATTTGTATTTTTTTTTTGCTATTTTTTCTAATAAAATCACGATTGTTCTTGGTTCGTTTCAAATTAATCTATAATATCCTTTAACTTTAATATTTTTAAAAGACAAATTGAAAACTTTAAATATTTAATATAAAATCCGTAATATGGACAATTTTTAACTAACCTAGTTCAAAAATTGGTGTAGGAAACAATTACAACTTAATATGGGCTGTATAGAAAACATTTCAAAAAATTGATAATAATTTAAATTGTTTTCTACTGCATCGATCGAATTTTTTTGGGAATAAATCTGTAACTTCTAATCGGCTAAATTCACTTACATAAAATTTCTCACAGATGTAGCAGAGTAGCGTAGAATTTTAACATACCCACATACCCTTCAGGAGCGGAGCTATTATTGTTTCTTATGATTTTGTATAATGTATAATAATTTAACATTTTTTCGAAAAGTATCTTCACAGAGATAGTTTTAAAATTAAAAACCAGATCTAACATCCATCAGGACTATGTACAGACCATCCTGAATTTGACCTATTTTAAATCAAAATTTTTAATTAAGCCTATATATTCTAAAGTCCAAAATGCTAGTTGTGCCAACCAAATGCAGTTTCGAAAACTTTTATTTTAGTCGGCTTCTTGGAAATTGTGGGATTCTTTTTATCTCAAATTTGCCATTTACTATTTCAAATTATAAAGAGAATAATTCAAAAATTATAAACTTCTCTGTCTAGCTGATATAATTCTTAATTATATACAAAAATAATGATGTCAATATCTTTCACAGAACAAAAGCTACGCTGCTTTAAAATCTGATATTTCAAGATATTATTTGATAAATAATTTTGTTCTTTAGAAATTGTGCAAAAAAATTATAGTTAATTTAATAGTTGAAATTTCAAAAGCAAATAACTTGAAAACTATAAGAGATAAATAGCACATACCAGCATGCTTTTCATTGGCCTTATCGTAAGCTTTAGTAAGATGTAAAACGATTTGAAATCGAATAAGAAACAAACATTTGGTAAGCGATTAAAAATTTTCTGTCAGCGGTACCCAATTTCGAGCCTTAATAGCTCCGCTTCTGAAGAGTATGTGAGCCCTTCTTCCAAACTGTGAAATTTTATGCAAATCCAATCAGCCGATTAGAAGTTACAGATATATTTCCAAAAAATTTTGATTCTGCCCCACTGTGCATTCTGCTTTTTTTTTTTGCTGGTCCATAAACAACATTTTAGAAAATTTTTGAAATTTTTGCCAAAGTAACACAATTTTTACACAGTGTTAAAGTAAAGAATTTATATTTTTATTTGTAATATTGTTTTTTGTGGTATTTTTAATACATATATTTAATAAAAACGTCTAAATATGCAAAACCGAATGTTTTGAGATTTTCTTTTTCAAATCCCGTTTTTTGTTACGCAAAATTATAAAAATACTCGATTTTCTTCGATTTTTGAGTCGTCCTATAATATACGAGACATATCTTGAATATTAAAAGTCTTAGCTACCATTTGATGTAAATTTTATTTTTTAAATATTAAATTTTTGGATTTTTTTCACTAGACGCTTCATTGTGCGTAACTGATAGGCTTAAACATGTCCAATGTTTTGAATAAAAAAGGAACGAAAATGAAAATTTTGCCGGCATTAAGAAATCAAAATATTAAAATGTTGTGCTTCATGATACCTTGCAATATCTCAATGCTATCTCATTTTCAACATATTTTCATTCTGCCACTGTTAGAAGCCAGCCACCAGCTAAACTTTTGAGCAATGTTACTCTATTATCCTTCAAACAATTTAATGTTTATACAAAATAATTGCAGACATTTCAGTATTACATGTATGAAAGGTTTATCCTCTTAAAAACTGTTACCACTCTTAAAACTGTTACCATTTAGAAACATCGCATGGTTTTAAAAAAATGTAATGCGTATATATTTGTTTTTAGCTTTTGCTTGTTATGTTGTGGTAGCCTTTCGGGTTTACATAATACAGCAAACGCGCGAATTTCGGCTTACCAAAAATCTCATTTGGTTGTGTGACATTGTCTGTTTTATATGAAAAATGTGCAAGGAATTTTTAGTTTATATAAACGATGGCAATGTTAAGGTAAATGCGGAAAAAATATTTATACTTTTCCTTTTGTTAAAATGGCATTAAAAATAGAGACAATAAAATAATTTATGTCACTAATAAATTTCAAAGTTCGAATCTATAAAATATAAATATCTATAAATACTTCAACGCAATTTATTTATTTTAAAAAGGTCTGTAAATAACTTAAATATTTTTGAACCTATATCAAACCGAAATCCCTATAATTAATTTTGCTAAAAACGGCCTATAATAGGTTGTCACCATTTTACTTATTTCCATTATAGCTCAGCGAATGTGGATGCCCTAACATTATTAAAAATTAAAAAAAGAAACTCCCAAAAAATACACTTCAAATTTTCCCTCAATATGTTTAACATGTGGCTTTATTAATGACAGCGTATACAGACATCGTGGTAGATAATTGTTCGCCAAAGTGTTTAGCATTATAATTTGCTCATTTTTAATTTACTGCATCAGTGCATTTTCTTAATTCTCACTTATTTTCTAATTAGGTTAAGTGGCTTTGTTGTGGTATTCCTTTCTTTTTTCACTCTGAACTTAATTGCATTTTATTATAAAATGTGTAGAAAAAAGTGAAGCTATTGTTACTATGGATAAAATGTTAATTTTGCAAATCCAAAGCTTGTAACATCAACAATACACGACATACATGCATTAAACACATTAAATAAACAATATGTTAATGACAGTTTTACGCTTGTATGTTTTATTTTTCAAAGAGTAATTAATAAAGTTTTTTTCCTGGTCTAGAAAAATGCAACAGTTATAAATTTTAAACCATACAAAATATACTGCAAGAGAATTTATTGAGTAGGTTATTCAACAGAGTATATGATACTTTTTCGCAGATTAAACTGCTCGACTAACTGTATTATTCCAGTTAACCGATTAATCCAAATTTCCACTTGTAGGAAAATACATATATATATAGGGAGAAGCCAAAAAAAATTTAAAAGGTATTTTTTTCTGTGCACCCTAATCTGACACTTGTATACGATACAATACAATAATTCACACGTTTTCGCATTAGTTCTGAGTATTTCAAAAATAGTTTAATGTAAAAACTTAAACAAATTCAAAATATTTGTTGATATGTAAACTTCTGCTTTATTGTATCTAAGAACTAACTTTTTTTGTCTCTAATGTAGAATAGCTTTCATCAGGGACGCAAAATAACTGTCATTTCTTAGTTTTTAAACAAAGAATGCATTAGCAACTAAATGTCGGACAACTAATTCAAATACATCATTATGATACTTACGGAGTCTACTTTCGTAAAGTAATATGCTTTTTGAAATATAGATTTTTATTTTTTCTAGCAGAAATACTGCTTATTTTTTATTTTTATTTTTTCGGGCATAAATAACAGTTATATTTTGATTTTTATTCTAAATTCATTTTCTGATCTTTCTTTTTACTTTTTTGCTTATAATGGTACTTTTCTAGTGTTTTTAACCAATAAGCTTACCGGCATAAAAGTTAATTAATAATTTTCCTTGTGAATGAGGGTTTACTTAATGGATATTTTTTCCACTCTAATGGTACCAAAGAATGAAGTCTAATGGCGTAGAAAAGTTAATTAGAAGACAAACTCTTAATTCGCTCAGCAAAAAGCAAAATTATTCTTTTCATACTTATAAATCAGTTTTGTAGAAAATTCCACTAACTCATACAAAGCATTAGTTTTTTTTTTTTTTATAGTTGATTTGAGAGAGTCGGTCTTCTAGTTGACTTTTCTATATCTAACAGTATTTTTTATACCCTACACCACTATAATTATTTATCTGTAGCTCACAAATTTCGGACCCTTCATATATACCGTTCGACTCTGAATCACTTCCTGAGCCAATATAACGATGTCTTTCCGTCCGTCTGGCTGCCTAGACGGCTAGCTGGTTGGCCGTCCGTCCATGTAAACCTTGTGAGCAAAGTACAAACCGTAATTTTCATATATAAATGAACAGAATAAATGACAAAAAGAACTAAAGGGCTGGTACCTTTTAAAATTTTGATCGTTTAAAGGGCAAAAACGTTATTTTTATACTTTTTTGTAACATAAGTCAAACAAAAATGTTCAAATTATTCTTTATTGAAAAATAATAGAAGATACTTATTTGGCATTAAACATTCGATTCAATACCTAGTTCATTCTTGTATGCTTACAAACAGATAACTGAACAGCATTTTAAAAATAATAACAATTTATACGTATACTTTGATTTTGGATTTTTGTTATCATAATTTTTTACGTCTTTTTCACTGTGGAGTTATTTATTTTGGAGTATACTTTTTATTTTAATATTTTTTTTTCATTTTTCCGTTATTTTTTCACCTTTGTTTTTTACTTTTGTCTTTTTTATATCCTTCATCACAGATGTAAAGGGTATATACATATAAGTTTGATACTCTGTTTGTAATTTCCACAATTTTCATCGAAGGACAAAAAAGTTTATATTTTCTGGGTCCTTGTAAGAAACGATATCGATATGACGATGTCCATCCGTCCATTTATCGGTTGAAGCCCACCGAAACTATTGTGGTAGTAGGGAAATGGGATGGCAATTGTTGTTTTTGTTTTTAATGAGGAGTAAGAGCATTTGTTGGTATGAAATTGAAAACCAATGAATTTGTTTTTGTAGTTTTTTCTTGTATATGCATTAATAGGAGGAAAAATTGTTTTGCATTGTATGAAACTGAAAACCAATGTATTTATTTTGTATAATAATATGTATGAAATTATGTTAAAAGTACATACAAACAATTTAACAGGAGAACATTTTTTATTTATTTGCACTTTTAATTGTGATGAAATTAAAAACTGATGACATGTATAAATAGTGTTTGAGTATTTTTAGCGTTTGAGTATTTACATATTTTAAAATTTGATATTTTTTTTTTTTGTAAAGTGGAAAATATACTTGAGAATTGCTTTTTTTATATGGAAAAAATAAAATGACATTAATGAAGATATATATTATGTTGTTGAGTATGGTCATTATTAATTTTGAATATTCTAATAACAAATTAAGAGGGAATATATTTTATTTATATAACTAGTATATAACTTAATATTTCTATATTAAAGCTAAATTAATATTTTTCCCTATTAGAAATATTAAAGAGAAATACTCAAAGTATTCAATTTACTTATTTAAATATAGAGGAATATTTTTTTAATTTGTATGAAAAGACAAATCACATTTGTTACCATTGATCTGAGGATTACTTCAAAGTATAGTCAACAGTATGGTAAGCTATCACTATTGGAAAATGCATTTAAGTTTTCACGTATTTATAAATTTTTTATTTTTATTTTTATTTTTTATATGTATAAACAAATTATTAAATTGACTCTTGGTATTAAGGCGGAGTATACAAAAATTTATGATATTCCCTTACATCAGCCATTAAAAATTGTAAAATTTGAGTGGAAAGAAACACAATATGGATTAAAATTCATCACATATTTAAATAAATGGTTTTATATTCAGCAACGATTCGTGAAATTTGTAAACAAGGAAGATTTCTATTTAACACAATTGAATGATAATAACTGGACTCTTATTTACAAAGGTCGTCAAACTTCAAATGGGCTTGCAATATTTGAACTCAGTTATAGCTAAAATTTTATAAATAAAACAATTTTTATTTATTTTTTATTTAATAAAGCTACATTAAACTTATATAGAGTTTATTATTATTTTGTTTACATAATACTTAAAAATTATTCTATATCTAAATTGAGAAGAAGATCCTTGACTTCGCCTATTATTTTTTTATATTCCTCTGGAACTGAGAATGCTCTGACATCCAGATTTAGTAGAAGATTCTCATCTTCCTCCTTTAACTCCTTATATTCCGGAACTAAATTCAATGTTGTGCCCCCTGAAGGAGCTGCAGGCTCAAAATAATTTTAAAAATCTTTCGCTTTATTTTTATGTAAATTATATTGTTTCATAAAATGTCTTTTTTTATTCCACTTTCTGGAAAAGGTGTTATTCTGTCTGTCCATGTTTGAAGTAATTTTTAATTAAAAATTACTTTTTTAATACACCTCTGCATTAAGAATCATTCTTTCAATTTAAAAATTCCTGATAAATAAAAAGTTTTTCTGTTAAAAAAAAAAAAACATTGTGGTAGGATTATGCATACATAAGTGTGTACCTGTATGTTTAAGTATATAAAAATGTCAAACCTTTGATCAATATTTAAATATATTTTTTTATTAGTCTGTTGACTTAATTAAAAGTGATTACACGTTAATTTTAAACAATATGCCATCTTATAAATGCAAATCAACTCAATCAATCAATTTTTGTGGAAAGAGAGATGCTTGAAGACCATGAGATCCTTCATTGTTGAAAGTTTTGGATATGGTTCCCAAACGAAAAGTATCTAAAGGAGCAAAGACGCATGCCAGTACATTCCATGTTAATGGTAGAACTGAACCTTCCACTTCTAACAAATTTACTTGTATTAAAAGTGCTTTCAAAAAAAGAATTCTGACATACCCATACTGAAACTAAAAAGAGGAAATTCTACATCCTCTATGAGTTTTTAGAAGATGTGAGCAATGATATTTTTGAAATTTTGGAGAATGCAATAAATAAAAACATATCATTGAAATACAATTTAGAAGTAGAGTGTAAAATAATGTTAACCACCATACGCATAGAACAAAAATGTCACTTATAACCATAAGTGATAGTATTGAAGAATCTTTGAAAGCACAATACACATAAGTTTAAAAAAATGTCAGAATTCCAGGAGAGGGATAGTGGACGGTCCCTAATATGAAGGAAGCATTTGGAAATAAATAAAAATAAGGCTTCATTCATTAGAGGCTCCAAATACATATCATTACCACATTGGATAAAGAAAAAAGTTGTTTTAACTATCCAAATGATGATGAATATTGATTCAAGGCTTATATAATGAAGCAAATGGATTTGTGAATTGTAATGGATTTTTATATATTCAAATAGATGAGGAGAAAATGTATGTGGAAAATCAATTGTTAAATTTTGAAAAACTAAAATTTCCAATGATAATTAAAAGATATAAAAATATTTGAAACTAAGAATGAAAATATTAGCAATAATGTATAAAAAATTAACCATGTATTTTATACATTAAATTATTATTAATCAAATATTTCAGATTAGTAAGATCAAGTTTAACTTCCCACCATCGATGAGTTTACATTTGTAATTCATGTATAAAAAATTAACCATGTATTTTATAAATTAAATTATTGTTAATCAAATATTTCAGATTAGTAAGATCAAGTTTAACTTCCCACCATCGATGAGTTTACATTTGTAATTCATATCTTCAGTACTCTCCAAATGAGAAGATAATGCAAGACCAAGATCTTAACTGCAAAAAAGTGGTACCGAGAATGCTTGAGAGTGATGATAAAATTCTATATTTTAAAAACTATCAGAAGCAGTTAGATATACCGTTCGTTGTATATGCTGATTTTGAGACATAATTGGAAAAAATTGATAACGAGCAAGTAAACATACAAAAAAAAAAAAAAAAGATTGTGAATTTAGATATTATATTAAGTGTAGTTTTAATTAATAATAATTTAGATAGGTTTAATATTTATTTTGGTAATGATACTCCTACTATATTCATGGAAAATTTAATTCATGATGTAAAAGAAATTTACGGAAATTATGAAAATAAGGTCGTACCAATGACAGCACTCTTCAATGATGAAACAATTTTGTATAATCTCTCAATAACTTGTCACATATGTAAAAAAATTTTAGGAGCGGACAAAATACATTTAACTAGCAAATTTAGAGGAGCAGCCCATAGCTCAAGTAATATTAATTATAAGATAGCCAAATTCATACCAGTATTCTCCCTTAATTTTTCCTCTTACGATTGTCACTTATTTATGAAAGAACTTTCAAAATTTGAGGGATATATAAAGGTAATATCGTTATCAAAGTTTATAACATTTGAAGAAAATTTGAGATTTAAAATTCGGTTTTTATGCCCTCCAGCTTAGGATCTTTAGCCAAAAATTTATAGGACAATCAGAAACAACAATTTTATTTACTAAGAAGAAAAGGAGTATTTCCTTATTCTTATATTGATTTGATGGAGCGCTTTGATGAAACGAATCTTCCTGCTAAAGAAAAATTTTATAATATTTTAAATAATTCGCATTGTACTGATGAAACTTCTGATCATGCTAAATCTGTTTGGACAACTTTTAAATGTAATAACTTGTTAGATTACATTAAATTATATTTAAAAACAGATGTTCTCCTCTTAACAGATATTTTTCAAAATTTTAGAAGTATTTGTAAAATATATATATATATATACAAACTTGATCCAAGCCATTATTATACTACTCCAAGTATATCGTGGGATGAAATGTTAAGAACAACTAATATAAGGTTAGAACTTGTATGTGACGTCAATATGTATAATTTTATACAAGACTGTATTAGAGGAGGACTAGTACAATGTTCAAAGAGATATTCTAGGGAAAATAATAAATATTTAAAATACTTTGACAGTATTAAGCCTTCAGAATATTTAATGTATCTAGATGCTAACGATTTGTATGGTTGGGTCATGTCAGAATATCTCCCATATGGAGAATTCGAGTGGATTTATGATGATGCGGCTTTAGAAGTTATTGATTTAACTACTATCTCGGATACATCTGATATTGGATATTTTTTTTAGAGGTAAATTTAGAATATCCACACTATTTACATGAATTTGATAATGATTTACCCTTTATCCCAGAAAATAAATTTGTTGGTAAATCTAAATGTAGGAAGTTGATTGCAGGCTTAACACCAAAAACAAAATATCAGATCCATTATAGAGTTCTTTAAAGAATGGGAAATTTTTTTTAAATTATTAAATAATTCTGTATATGGAAAAACTATGAAGATATAAAAATTGTTACAGATTGGGAATCAACAAGGCGTAATCATTTAGGAGCTAGAGCATTAATTTTAAAACCAAATTTTTCGAGTATAACTCAATTTTCAGAAAACATGTTTGCAGTTTAGTTAAAGGTTATGCAAATAACTTACAACAAATCAATTTATTTAGGCTTTGCTGTGCTGGAACTCTCAAAATGGAAAATGTATGATTTTCATTATCAATATATGAAACCAAAATTTCAGTCTAATTTAACATTGAATTGTATGGATACAGACTCATTCATATACACTATAAAAACAGATAATTTTTATAGTGATATTCGAAAGGATATTGCCTTAAGGTTTGATACATCAGTGTATCATCCCAACAATATTTTTAAACTCCCAATATTAAATAAGAAAGTTCTAGGCATGATGAAAGATGAGAATAGCGGGAAAATTATGAAAGAATTTGTGGGACTTCGATCAAAAATGTATTCATTCAAAACGGTTGACATGGAGGAAGTAAAGAAGCCTAAAGGAGTTAAAAAAATCATGTATGTAAAATTTATCAATAATAGACTACAAAAAGTCATTATTTGAAAGAAAAATAATTTCTGATACAATGCATACATTTAGATCGAAGTTTCATCAGTTGTATACACAGAAATTACATAAAGTTGTCTTGAGTTATGCGGATGATAAAAGTGACTTTGATAACTTTTTTATTGAGATACATGACGATATTTTCTTGAATATTGATATTCAGTATATAGAATTTTTAAAATATTGATCACATGATGAATATACAATGAATGTAGATGTTTAAGTTATACATTTAATCATTTAAATACTTTCATATTTTCTAATTTTATTTAAAGTTTACATAAGTAGAACTTCAAATGTATATATTCCTATTGAATAGAGTTAACTCCTTAAGATATTATTAAAATATATTTTTTAATGAAAATGACAATGATATTTATGTTATCACAATGAAACAATAATAAATATATGTCTTTTATTATATAATAAATGCGTTTTATTTTTAAATAGTTTTCCATTGTACATTTTCTATTTCGTAATCTAACTTTTTACGATTTCTAGTTAGTCGAGAAGAATATTGATATGATAAAGTTGATTGCTTCAAATTTTTGTGATTTTCATCCTTTGTCAATATTATTATTTTAGGTGTTTCATTATTTGAAAAATGTTTAAGTCGTTTAGCTGCTGAAGAGGCAGAAGTAGGATTAAGTTTTTGTACTCTTGTATCCATATCAATTTCATCATAATTTTCATTAGTATAAATTTCCTCAGGTAAATTTATATTTGATTGTGTTCCTATACTACTTGACTCTGGTTGCATTGTTTGAGTTTCAATATATTTCTTATATATTTTCCTAGTTTGTGTTTCATTATCACGTAGGTTACTCAATTTAGAACTTTTAGTTTGATGAGAAGATGATATTTGGCTTCCAGTTAAATATTTGGCTAATTCTTGTTTAATATAATACCATTATTAATATCTTTTAATGTGTGTGAACTATATATTGGTATTAGTTTTCGAAGTAGAAAATTGGAATCAGAATATTTAATTTTAAATTTATCGCAAAGTTGATGGATTGAGAACTATTAATTTGGATAAATTATTTGATATCTTCTAAAATTTTTCCAATAACTCCACTTAAAACGGATGAAATAATAATTGGTAGAAATCCTCCTTTTTGAATTAGATGTTTCCTCTTTTGTTTCATTGAGGTTTCTGGTGAACAAACTTTTCTAATTGTATTTTTATATGGTTTTATTTTGTCGAAAACTGCTTTATTGATTTTATGGTTCTCATTAATTATATTAAAAATATTTCATTTATTGTTTTAATAACAACATCGTCAACATGTTTCAGTATTGCATTTCGTAGTTTAGGATCTGCTTTCTTAAGAACGTAAAGAATAAAGAAAGAGCTTTCAGCACCGACGATTTATTTAAAAAGGATGTTTTTTATAATTTTACATGGCAGATTTTATTTATTTTACATGGCAGATTGACTTAGTGGAAATGATACCCTAAGCAAAATTTAAATATATGCTTATTGTAATTGATGTATTTTCAAAGTATGCATACGCATTACCATTAAAACTAAAACAGGAATAGAAATTTCGATAGCACTAAAACATATTATAAAACTAAACAAAGGAAAATCTCCCAAAAATATCCATTCTGATCAAGGAAAAGAATTTTATAATATCTACTTTAAAAGTCTTATGAAGGAATATAAAATTAATCATTACCACACTTTTTGAATTATGAAGGCATCAATAGTTGAACGTTTTAATAGAACTTAAAAAAATGAAATGTGGAAACAATTTAGTATGTAGGGAAATTATAAATGGATAGATATATTAAATAAATTATTGAAAGAATATAATTCTTCATATCATCGTTCTATAAAAACAACACCCAATTCAGTTAATAAGAAAAATGAACAGAAGCTTCTTAATACTGTATACAATAATTTGAAGGTTTTCAAACGAGGAAAATATAAAATAAATGATTTAGTTTGCATTAGTAAATATAAAAATTAATTTGAGACAGGATATAAACCAAATTGGTCTACAGAGGTTTTTAAGATAAACAAAATTTACATAACCAGTCCTATATCTATATGCTTGTAGATTTTAATGGAAATATAATTAAAGGTGGATTTTGTGGAATAGAATTGTTAAAAGCAAAAGCCTCAAACATTTTTTGACATAAAAAATTTTAAAGCGAAAAGGAGAAAAACTATTGATAAAATGGCTTGGTTTCGGAAAAGAATATAATTCATTGATTCATTCGAACAATATTAGTAAATAATATATGTATAGCAAACAACATACTATATTAATCATTCTTTTTAAGGATAGCTTCAAGTATAAATAAAGAAAATATTTATGGTGCTTTATTAATTCAATGGATATTTATAAAAATACTCCATACACTTTTACAAATTTGCTAACACAATCTTTAAATTTGGATGATCACTGGGTAGCTGGATTATCAGATATTTCATTTTCGTTACTGGAAAGAAATAATCAAAATATTGTTAAACGTAGAAAACGAAATACAATTTCAAATGTCGACACTCAAACTATAGTATATGGGAAAACAAAAATATCAAAGCATAGTGCAAATAATGAATATGAAGGCATTAAGTTAAAATTTCGCGAACTCTTATGATTTTAATGATAACAAACCCCAATCTGAATAATAAAACAAAACTTTTGAATAAATTAAACGATACTCAAAAAAGTAATGTATCCACATAAAAAAAAAGATTTAAGTGATAAAAAATCAGATCCTTTAAATAAGTTAAAGAATGATACCACACAAACAAATTCAGCAACAGAAAAGAAAGACAACGAATTTGCTTCTTATACTAGTAGACATGAATTAGAAAACGTTGAAAAGGATTCCATTTTAGCATCAACAAACCACATTTTGCACAAATCTTTAACCAAATTTTCAGATAATATGACAAATTATTTTACTAAAGTCTTTTCACCTGATAGAAATAAAATTGTATTTATTTACACTGATATAATTAAACCGCGACTGTTTAATGTTGTACTTTCTTTTATTTTATTTTGTTTTCCTTTTTTATTTTATTTTGTTTTTCTTTTTTATTTTATTTTGTTTTTCTTTTTTACTTTATTTCTTTTTTTTTAATTTAAAACTAACATATTTGAAATTAAAAATATTTTCTTATTTACTTATTTAAGACGTTTAGATAATAAATAATACATTTTTTATAAAATCTTTTATTTTGCTTATAAGTTGTTTATGCTTTCTTCAATTAAATGTATCAGGACCAACGTTTGCTTTATCATCCGACCATGAAAAATTTTTGAAGTGTAATCTATTTTTAAATGATATAAGTTCTTAATTATTATTCCCAGTTTTATTAATAAGTGCCAAATACTTTTCCATTATTTTTTGATGTTCAACAAAAATTAAACCATCAAAATCTTGAAGAAATTTTTGAATTTTTTATGTGACATCTTTATTATAAAGTTTTATTTTTACAATTAGTTAGTTTTTAAAAACAAAGATACTTATAAAATAACTTTCTTTATTAAGAATTCTCCCACTTCGTCTTCTCCAGCGGAGTTTTCACTGATCTTCCAATTCCAAAAAAATATAAACCATATCTATATTCCTCCTTAAAGTAAATTATTCATTATGAACTCCATCTAATACTTTATCCTCCAAATTATTATATCGTTTGGGAAGATTGGCCATCACCACATTTTCATATTTACTTAATACCTTATATGGCTTTGATGGTAGTAAATCTTTTGCTGCTAGAAATGGTGTAGCAGAAAAAGATGCTGCTAGATATGGCCGCAACAATATCAACATTTGTAATTTTATTCGATTCTATTTTTGTTCCGCCTTTTAAAAAGTTTATTAACTGATTAAAAGAATTTTACTTCAGACATATATATTTTTATCTAATCTAATTTATATCCAAAGAAAGAGTAATTTGGATATATATTTTAATATTTCAAATTAAGAAAATATTACAAATACATAAATATTGAGCCATAAACTAATTCTAAAAGTATTCTAGATATGAAAAATGTTTAATAAAAAAAATACTCTCTCTTAATTTGTTATTAGAATATTCAAAATTAATCGTGACCATACTCAACAACATAAGATATATCTTCATTAATGTCAAAAACCTTATACAAGGTTATTTTTTCCAAATAAAAAAAAAACAATTCTCTAGTTTATTTTCCGCCTTACAAAAACAAAAATAATCATATAAAAATATCTAATTGAATAAACCAAAAATACTCTAACGTTATTTATACAAGTCAACAATTTTTAATTTCATCATAATTAAAAGTGACAAAAAAATAAATAAAAAAAATAAATAAATAAAAATAAAAAATTGTCTCCCTGTTAAATTGTTTGTATATACTTTTAACATCATTACATATTTATTACAAAACAAATACTTTGGTTTTCAATTTCATACAAAAATCGTAAATACTTTAATAATGCTTTCATGATTTTCCAATTTTTACTTTAATTTCTCAAATCGCAAATCTGGAATTAAAAAAGATATATACTTTTTATATAGACTAATGTGTTTTTGCTCCCCGATATTGTAAAAATGTAAAAAAATCCCATTTTTGGAAATTTCTGAAAGCTTTTGAGAATTGCGGGATTCCCGTTGACAACTCTAAAAAATTAAGCGTCGAAAAGTGAAAATAATTATAAAGTTTCATTAAAAAATATGAATTAATAAAATCGACACAGTCCTTTTTCGATATATTTTGGCAAAATGTCTTCGACAAATTTTCGTATTATAAAAATGTTTATATATATTTGACAAAAAGATAAAATTTTCTAAACATTGGTGTATAAAACATCTACATCGTCTTTTTTGCTTAAGTAAATGCCTTTAACTTTTGACTCCGTAAATATTTTTCAAAATTCTTTTTTACACAATTTTATCAGTTCTTGTTAATAAAATAAAAGATCAAAAAAAGTGGGTGAAATTTGGATCCGCTTAAAGTAAAAGTGATAGATATGCATACGACGATGGTTTTTGCTATATAAAAAACTCTCAAATCGGTTCAGATATAAAAATCTCTCAAATCGGTTCAGATATAAGGAATCGGGATCGTCTTTAAAAAATTTTATACCCGAGGTGTCCAAATTTAGGACCCTGTAAAACCGCTCCCTGTAGGTCTATGTAGTCTAAGCTCAAACCGTAAGCTTGCTTACACCTCTACTATCACTGTATAAAGCTGCATTAAAATCGGAGCAGAAAATCTAAAATTCCTAAATTATTTCTATTTCAATTTTTGAATCGCTCACTGTGGGATGGTAATTAAAAATTCTAGGTTAAATCACTTTTATGCAGCATTATCCGGGAACGAGATGTAGCCCTAAAACATATCCATGGAAGAAAGTGACGAAAAATTTTAAAACAAAATCAATTTATATAAAATTTGAATGGGATGACTATTATAAATTCTGACTATTATAAATTCTTTATTTGTTCGTTATTTATTTAAATAATCAAAGCTCTAGAGGACCAAGTGATTATAGAATCATATTACATAGAAGAATTAACCAGTGCATATGTATATAAATTTTAAGATTATTAAAAAAAAAAAAAAAAAACAGAAAATGCTAGAAATATAAATATGTACATAATAATTCATACATTAATAAATTTTTATATGAATGTATATAAAATCATATCAGCAAGAGTAATTATAAAAAAATTTAGAGATTATCTAGTACTATCTTCCGAAACATTTGCAAACTATGGGAAAATTTTCTTTCACTATGAGGTACAATGCAATTCCAATACCTAATTATACGAGCTTGAAGTGACCTATGCATTATCAGGGTATTAGACAGAACCTGCATCAATGTGTGCATTCGAGCATAATTACTAAACTGAAATTTCTCAACTAAGTAAATCTTCTAAAAAAAAAAAAATAAAATGCATCTTAATTTAATAAATTGATCAAAATCGCAACCTAAAACATCACGCACATACAATTACAATTCGGTTGACACTCATTTTCAGTCTAGTCAAATTAGTAGCAGATGTGCCATACAAAATCTTCCACATGAGTAGTTAACGCGCTACATTTTTACGAATGAAAAAGGGTGAAAAAGACCAACACTATACAACCTCCTTAAAGTACCATATACACTGTGACTCACGAGAGTAATATGGCTTTCAAACTTCAAGCTGTCATTTATTTAAAATCCTAAAGCCCTGCATTGATTATTCTTTGTACTCTCAATAAACAAGGATGGCGAATTGATAGAACGATTAGAAGAGAAAATAGCTCTACATTTCCCAGGATTTAATACAATTTAGTTTAGTGAACACCACTCATTAATATTTTGAAGACATTCATTCAACGATGTTGTAAACGTGGTAACACTTTCTGGTAAACAAGAACCAACAATCTGTATATCATCCGCATAAATATGTGTCATTCCAACGTTTATGCTATCAAATAAACCGTTAATATATATCATAAATAATATTGGTCCTAACATGGAACCTTGAACCCCTAACTAAATTAATAATGTTAGACGACTCATTATAAAACGAAGCAAATTGCCTTCAACCATTTAAAAAAGATTTAACTAGACGACGTGTTGAAGTAGAAAATTTAAATTTATAAAAGAATTTATTAATTAAAAGGTTGTGACATATAGAGTTAGATGCCTTCGAAAAATCCATAAATATTAAAAAAGATAATTTACCTCTATCAGAGTTCCTACGAATCTCATCAGTAACACTTGACATTACAGTAGCCGTACTACACTCCATTCTAAATCCAGACTGATATATATTTAACACTTCAGAACTTTCTAAATATTCAGATATCTGACTTCTTAAAATAACTTCTAAAATCTTCAAAAAAAGTAATATACTATACGGTAATCAGCCATAGATCTAGGATTTCGAATCTTAGGAATCGTAATTACCCAATCTTCCATGCCTCAGGTATTCTAGATGAAGTGATAATGGATTTTAATATACGCAATAAGTGCAATGACAGTGCCGGAAGTACATTCCTTAAAAATGTTATAGAAACTCCATTCGAACCAACTGATTTAGATATAATGTAAGCGATAGCATTTCACATCTCAACTTCATTTATACACATATTGGAAAAATCACCTTCAATCACAGTATTCAAATAGGAAATGTAATTATCAGTATCAGGCAATGACTGCATTAAACATAATCTATTGAATTCATCCACACCCAATGGCATCCTTGAGCTATGATCCCTAATACACCCTATTTGCTTAAGTCTTCTCCATAGTTGAGCATCAGTGCTACATTTAAATACGTTTCTAATAATTCTTGTATGCTCCATTCTTATTGTCGATTTTAATCGATTTCTATAACGGCAATAAAAAAAAAAGTTATAGCAATTAATGCTTTACGACATTTCATCCAATGGTCAGTTTTAGTAAATTTACTATATTTTAGAGGTACAGACCTGTGAACAGCTTCAACTGTATTATTAATAAAAATTTCCGACTGATAATCCGTATATACTTTATTGTATATATCATTAAAATTTACATTACATATTCAAATAATCCTTACAAGCAACAGCATTAAAATTTCTATAGTCTCTAAATACTATATTTTCATTTTCTTCCAAAATCGATACTTTATAAGATAAGTGTATCAGGACATGTCAAGAATTTAAGGCTGGAACCAAAAAGTAGTCAATCAACGACGATGATTGCCTATAATTGCAGTAATGTGTAGGTATTGAATTATGAACTACAGACATATCTAATGTATTGCAAGAAGACTGAATTCTCGAACAACCCCAAAATAAATTAACGTTAAAGTCTCCCATAAATATAAAATGTTCATAACCAGATGCAAAGTCACCTAAAATTTCCTCACACGCACTGAAAACACCATCTGGCAAATATACAACTCCAATTAGAATAACCATACCAGATAACAATACCTCAACAAATAATGCCTCTACTTCCCTATCCCCCCGCACTTCATACATAATCCGTGATTTAAATCTATCTGATACATACAAACAGACCCCGCCAGCCCGACCACACACTCTATTATTTCTATGAAGGTGATAACCTCTCTGAGAAATAGAAGAACTAATAATGTTACAGTTAAGCCATGACTCAGTTATGCCTATAACGTCCAATTAACCACTAGAAACAAAGATACAAATTTCATCTCTTTTTGTCGAATGATTACTAGCAATGCTTTGAGCATTAAAATGACCATTATTGAAATATTCGGAATAAAGTTAAGATAAATAATTACCGTTGCTGACAATAGTTCCTAAATTACAACTCAAATCCATTTTATTAAAATAAGTACAAATCTATTAGATTATAAATTAATAAAATATATAGATTTATGTATAATAACAAACATGAAGAAATATTATCTATGAAAAGTTAAAAAGCAAGAATAATAAAAAAATAAAAAATAAGAAAATATATCGCACTAACCTATAAAAAATAAAAACAAATCCTAAAAATCTGTTTTAAAAGGAAAAACATAAAAAAAATATTTTTAAAGTTTTTTTTTATCAAACTTAACAGGATTATTACATAAAATAAAAAAATATATATAATTAAAAAGACAAAATAAAAACTTTGCACTTACCCTCGCAATAGATCCTATGCTCTATTTTTTATTTAAGAATATTAAATTAATTATTTTCTTGTACGTTATAATTATCGCGATCGCGTACATATGATACAAATTTTAAGTTTTTTATAATTTTATTTAATTCTTTCTTATTTTTTATATTTTGGCTCACGACAATTAATAAGGATTTTATTTTCAAATTTTTATACTTCATGTTATTTTTATATTTTTTTAATTTTATGTATTTTTTAATTTTATGTAATTTTGCGGAATTCGCCTTATGAAACTATTATGCATTTCATTTATTGTATTATTCCGTATTTTCTGTTGTGACCCCTAAAGATGGAGGACCGTTTTGTCCGGTTTCGGACAGTTATCACTGGCGTACTAAGGAACGATTTATTTCACCACGCGAGTTTTCCAGCCTTAGCCTTTTAATTATTGTGCGAATGGAAATCCTCTTTCCATACTGAGTAGTGTAAATTCTTAAGTTTACTACAACTTGTAAGAATCTTTGAGGCTATTTTCGCCCTTCGTAACATCACTAAGGCTCTCTAAAGAAAAACTACGCATTCTCCAAAAAGTAGTGTATACACATAAGTTTTTTACGTACTGATTAAATAATCACTTTTTATCGTTATTATTGGAAAATTTTAATTCTTCTTAATACCATTTAAAGTTTTTTATTCTTATTTTTATTTTAAAAAATAGAATTTTCATATATTCTTTTTTCTTATGAAAATTTTAATTTTATTTATTTTCCTTAGAAAATTTCTTTACTTTCAAAAATTATTTTTTATTTCATTTTATTTTTATTTTAAAAATTTTAATTTTAATATATTCCTTTCTTTCTGTTACAGGAATTTTTATTCACATTTCCGGAAAAATCTAATTTTTTCTATATATTTTAAATTATTTTTTTAATTTCGCGAGCCAATATAAATTTTGTTTTATTTAGAACCCGACGCGTTCTTTATTTCCAAGATGGAAAGCCTGTTAAACACGGCGGTAACCATGTTTTAAAATAATTAAGGTTTGGGCCACCCATATGGCCCAACTCAATCTTTAAGTAACACACAAAATTAATGATTTATTAATTGATTTATTTAACTGTTCCATCTTTAGGCTAGAATTAAACTGACTTAATATATCAATTCAATTATACAAGAAACCTAATTTTAATTAATGAAAATATTTATTCTAACTTAAATTAATGGGAACGGATGAACAAACTTCGTTCTCATGATTTTTAAGTGCAAGCGTAAGCAGGGTTTCACACTACAGCACACTTGCCTGCAAGAATTGCCTAGTTGCAATTTATAATGATAAGACAACATTTTTCACTTTACTGTTTTAAAAAACCGTTCTTTTGGATGAGGTTTTTATTCCAAAATTACCCGAAATTTTTTTTTTTTCGTAAATAATACAACATTCGCCGTAGCGTGGTGCTAGGGACAAAATTTAGTTAGAGCCCTAATGGATATATCCATGATAAAAGATGTAGTTTCACTAAAATAGGCTCACACGAAATATGTATACAACCAAAATTTAAACATTGTGAAAATAAAAGCTTTTTTGTCAATATTATTCTATCAGGATTTCATCCATTTTTTTAGGTAACGTAAAATCAACTGTTTTTCTTAAAATTTGAAATGCTCTTCAAAAACAAAAATACCTAGAAAATATTAGAACTATCGACATGTATGTATTGTCATGTGTTTACAAAAGCATTTAACCGTTGATAAGTCCTTTAGGCTTTAATATCCCCATGAAATTGACAACTTATGTCTTTTTCTTTTGTGATTGTCATAGATTTGGTCTGGGTTAATTTAAGCATTTTCTTAATGCATGAATAAAAGTAGTTGTTTTTTTTTTTTTTTTTTATTTTTTAAAAACAAAAATATTTTTTGCATATATTATTGTATATTTATGTATAAGATTTTTACATATTTCTTGAAGTTTGAGTAAATTGTCTTATCACAAAAAAAAAAAAAAAAAAAAAAAAAATATAAAATAAGTTTAAAAAAGTTAAACAAGATTTAGATACTTAAATTCTTAAAACTGTTTTATGATAGAAAACTTAAGTACTTTTTTTCCATCCATAAGTTTTCGTAAGTATGAAAAATGTTTAACGTCTTAAAAAATATTTATTGAAAATAAACGAAAATAAATAAGAGCACAAAATCTAATAAATTATTTAAACTTTAAAAAGACTTCAAAAAATACGCTCTAGATTTATATTTTCCTTGTGGTTATATATTTAGCACCAACACCTTTTTATATTTATAGCCCATATATTTAAGATTTCTTTACATCTTTCAGGTTATTAAATTTGTTTTTAAATTTTCGGTTTCTTGTTTATTTATGGTGCCACATTAGGGTGATATTAAAAAAGTTTTTGTTTAAAAAAGTAAGTTTGATATTTATAATGATTTTTAACATTACCATAAGCAAATAGTAATCTAAATTAAAACATATTCAATAAAAAAGTAACATAACTAAGATAATTTTTTTTGCAATAAATAAAACGTATCTACGGTTTTTCATTAAACAAAATTGTTTGGATATTTAGGGCCAGCTAAATACATAACAGCTTAAAACTCTTTGTTTATTTTCTTACCAAATGTCAAATATTAAACTGTAAAACAAAACGTTACTTAAGTGTGACCTTTAACTTAAATGTTGCTTAAACTTAAGTATACACTAAGGGAACAGTATAAAACCGGAACATTTGATATGGTATTGTAGAATACCTATTTTTTTTCTTATAACCACCATCAAAAAGATAGGGGTGGGTCCTCGTGAAAATCTAAGACGATTTAGTTGTGTCCGTCCGTCTGTCAGTTCATTGAAAGCACGGTAGGGATTGAGACGGATGAAATTAAGTTTGTCTTCTATAAGTTTTGTTTGACATTGACAATGAGCAAAATCGGTTAACAAACAAAAAGTTTATGGGCCAGAAAGCAAAAATATCTGTATCCGTCCTAACTTCTTGCACCGATATCACTTACACAAAAGCATGTACGCGAACTTAATTTTGTACCAATAATTGAAAAAGCCATTTAAACACGGAAACTAAAAATAGTTTTGATCTATCCACTGTACCCCTTACCTCCAATATAAGGTAAAATTTATGTGTATACGAGTACTTATAAACGTAAATGTAACGTACTAACCTAATCAAATTAGGTCTATTTACATTTTTACATTTTTATGTATTTACATTTACTGTAGACCCTTTATTTGTTAAATTTTACTTTGAATTTTTATTGAATACCTAAATATTTATTATTATTTTTTATTTATTTAATTTTTTTTTTTGTTTCTTTTTATAATTTTTTGCGATTTATTTCATAAAGTGAAATAAGTGTATAAGTCAAAGGTATATTAAATTACATTATAACATTATTTTTTTATTTTCTAACCCAAATATTTGAATTTTGTTTCCTTTTGGTTTATTTATAATCAATGTAAAGAGAACTGTCGCTAAGTTTCACATTCAATTTATTGTAATTTTTATTTTATCGATTCATACACCATTGGTCATAACACAACTACAGCCATTATACCAGCATCGAAAATATGCTTAAATATGCGAATAAAAATGACAAATTTTAAATGTTAACAAACCACAACAACTATGTAATAACTTAAAAATTTTTGCATATTTACTATTTTATGATATTATTAGTATTTAGTAGAAGATAAAAAAAAGTATGTTTCTGTATTTTTTAAAATATTTAAGTACCTATGTATGTATTATTCTGATGAAAAAAATATTATATTTTTATTTTTATATTACTTTCATTTTAAGGCGTGTGTGAAACGATTGAAAAGTTCTATGATAAGAAATATTTTTTCTATGGTGAGAAAATTATTAACAAATTTAAGTTTTATTATATAAAAAAGTAAAACAAATGTGCAAACATAAAAATAAATAATGAGATTGAAAAAATATAAAATATTTTATTTGAAATTCTTTATGAAAGAAAAACTCTACTTTGGCTACGTTTTGTGTTGAAATGAACATTTAATAATCAATACTGAGCATCAGAAGTGAGGTATTGTGTTTGAAATCTTAAAACTAAATGTCAATTTTCTAAATATTTTTTGTTATTAAAATATTTTCTAATATACTTTAAATGTCGAAAATTTATATACGTTTATCGAAAATTCTACTAGCCTTATGAGTTAGTAAAATTTTGTTCACCACATACGAAAAAATTTCTAATGAACATCGTTTCGCTTAATAAATAATACAAAAATGTATAGATTCCTTACCTTCTTTAACCAAATAACTCACAAAAGCTATTTATGTATTTAAAAACATCTTATAAATTTTTCATCTAAAATTTGCACACTTAAATATGCTAATTATTTTTTAAATAGCTTGTCAAAATTTTTTCTTGATGCCTAGTATTTATTTAACCAAATTACAAAGTAATTGTATTCTGCATAACTTTTATTTTAATGATATTCATTGCTCTTCTTTAAAGCTAACAAAATAGCTTTTACATACTTATGTATATGCAAAAAAAAAAAAAAGTAAATAATGAAAATAATAAAACAAAACTTAAGAAAAAACTTTTTTTCAAATTTTTGAACTTTTTTACCGCAGCAACATGTTTATATGTTTAAGTGCTTGATGCTGCGCAATAAAGCATTTTTAAAAATTGTCAAATTAAAATGATACTCAAAGTGATGGTGTGATAATTTATTAATATATAATTTGATGAATTTTATTAAATATTAAGAATTTATGATGCACTCACGCAGTAAAAATTTGTTCTTGCTTCTTGTAAGTAAAAATAATTACTGTACAGAAGAAAAATAAAAAGGAGATGTCTAAGGCTAATTTAATTTAGAACACTGTTGAGTTTGGATATAATAAAAAAACAAAAAGTTGAAAAAAAGGCGTAAGGATCCCAAACATACAGCAATAATAACATGAATGGTTCATATATCAGCTTTCAAAAAAAAAAAACTTCAAAACTACTTCAAAAGTGCAACTAAGGGCATATTTTGCTCTTTTTGGAAGTTAATAAAAAGTTATAAAAGTGAAAATAAATGTATCTTTAGCATCAAAAGAGGTGAATAAATAAAAATTTCACAAATTGAAAAGTATTTTTTTTTTTTTATCTATTAACAAAGCCAAAACCGTATTGTTATTAAAACATTTTATAAACATATTTCTAAGAGAAGTACTTCAAAAGCAATGAACAAGAAGCGTAAAAGAAAAACATACTATCAATAACAACCATGGGTTAAAAAATAAATTCTGCAGCACTTTTTCAGCACTAAGTGCTTCCATGACTTTTTCAGTTTTCTTTTTTGCTTCTGCAGCCAGGAAGCCAACAGTACTGCCTGTATTCTACCGACATAGTTAATACGTATATAATAAGGTGTCTGATTTGAACTACTGCGCCCAGAATTGTGATCGGAATTCTCAAGGTTGGATAAATATTTTATGTTATTTTATGTTTTTTAGGAGATAGTTGACTGGTAAAATTTACACTATATCTATATGTTTTATATGTTATTAGGACCTTTCATAAAACTTTAGTAGAAATAAATAAAAATCAAATATATGCTCTTTCAGTTCAAATCATAAAATCCAAAAATCTAAAAAAAAACTACGAACAAATTTTGACGCTTTTCCTCTCCATAATCCAAATTGAAAGATTTGAATCCTTTCGAATTGAATCCATTTTCGAACTAGAAAAAGGTATGAAAAGAAAGAAAATAAATAAATAAATAATAATAAAATTTCAAAAATATTAATCAGCATAAATTCTTCCCCTCATAGAAATACAAAATCAGTTTTCGGTGAGATTTAGAGAGCAAACAATGAGTATAGCAAATTTAAATTTTTTAAAAGCAAAACCAACCTTTAAAAATATTACGGAAAATAAAAAAATATATCCGTTTAACTCCGCTCCATGACAGAAATTTTAGAATCTGACTCCATTAGGACTTATAGAATAAATAGTTTTATAAATAAGTAAGCCAAATTCTAAATTTCTTCGTCGTCTTGAAGCTTCAAGAAGTTCTGGAAATAGAAAACATTCTTAGGAAATTATATATAATTATAGAGGGGGGATGTAAGGTTTCTGAACGGATTGTAGTCAATAAACTGGAGATCACTTACTATTGGTTACAGATCCCCATGTACTGACTATAGTCGGGTCCTACGCATTACATCTACATCTAGAAACTCATAGAAGTTCTCGCGGACCAAATAAATCAAGTGCACTTTTAAGATCAAGGTGGGAGGTAGCAATGCCGAGGATCTGTATGGTTAGTTAGTGCTTAAATAAACTAATCGCTAACAACTCCCCTCCAACGCCCATGGCACGGGTTGGTTGTAATTCCTTTAAAAGCCTAGTCCGCGTACGCCGTCACTGCGCGAGATGATCCACTTAGTACGTGCATTTTCGTGTGACCAAAATTAGTGGAAAAAATATTAAAATAAAGGATGTGAAGAAGAATAAGGTAGTTTCAGTAGGAGTTTCGGACACTGATTCTGACCTTTTAAGAATTCACGAATATATAATTGCTCAGGAAGGACAGTTATTGAGTGAACTAGCCGTAACAGACGACCTCTTGGGCTCATCTGGAGATACTCTCGGAGGGACGGGCACTACGGAGAGGTTGGAGGATCTCTCTCTTGGTTCTGATGAGGAAAATGAAATCACAATGATTTCAGTTCACGCTCAGGAACAGAATCCTCCAGCATCCGAGGCGTCATCCGCACGGGATGGTGGACAGGTTTGTTCAAAATTACTTCGGCAAGACGCGGTAAAACCAAGTGTAATTGCCGTCGTCGACAGCCGAACAAAAGAAGAAAAAGCTAAGAATGGCGTCAGAGCCTCCCTGATCTTCCTTAATAAGATGGCCAAGAGGGATCTGTCGTCAGTCAGTGGTAGGGATAAATACCTTATCAAGAGGCATAGGAAGAGTGTGATTAGATTTGAAAAAATCTATGGCTCGGCCTCCGCTATCTTGGGAATGTCTTATTCCGAGGGATTAAATGCGATATTTGACACCGTTCCGGTAAGTGCTCGGGAGAGTATAGGAAACTTATCAGTTGTTGCACTGAAGTCCAAGAATAATGATAATGGTAGCATCCGACCAAATAAAAATATCACATCTTTGGAACGATCGGTTGAAACTGAGAAGCTGGCTATCATTGCCAAAAAGGCGGCTGATCGTAAACCATACGGCAACTCTAGTGGATCAATCACTAAATGAGCAAGGTCTGCAGACGACCAACCCTCTACAAGTAAGAAAGTTGAGGCAAACAATACTCCCAGCTCTATTAAAGGTCTTCAAAAGAAGATGATAAAGAATGCTGGAAGTGGGGCTGGACATAAGCCATCTGGCTCTCTTAAGGATCACCGTAAGGAGGTCGTTAAGAGAGCTAGGTCTGGCGATGACCAACCAGTCCCTACCGCCAACAAAGTGAGTCACACACCGACTGAATCTCTTAAGGGCCCCCAAAAGGAAGTCATTAAGAGAGTTAGATCTGGTGACGACAAGCCTTCTACCTCGAAAAAGGCGAAGGAGTCGATGAAGCTGGAATATCTTCAAGCGGCTGTCATAGACTGTGCTGACCCAGATGGGAGGATTAGCACGGATCTATGGAGGTCGATTCAAGATAGGCTCATCGACGAGATCGCCTTAATGAAAGGAAGGCCGGATGAAGTGTCCTTCAAAGGCGCGGACTGGTCAAAGGGAGTCAAAACTGTCAATTTTGGTAATGAGAAATCGCCTGACTTTTTTAAGGCCACGATTGCCAAGTGTGGCAGCCTTTGTCCAAAGGCGAAACTGGATGTGATACTCGCATCTGAGTTGCCCCTGAGACCAGTAGTGTGGATTCCACCACCCATAAAACCGGTGGAAACTATACTGAGAGTGTTGGACAACCAGAACGAGGGTCTGGATACAAGTCAGTGGAAGTTGTTACCTTCTCTGACTTGTAAAGAGAACCTCGGAAGGGATTTCAGGTTTGCTATAGACCAGAACTCTCTATAAATTAGAGTTTATGGGGGGAATCGCTAATCTCCGTCTGGGCACTATCAGGTTCCGGTATCCGAAATCTGACAGTACCAACAAGGCTGCAAGTGGTGCAAATTAACTTGCATCACTGTGAAGCAGCCTCAATCGATTTAGCGATGAACCTTATTGACTCCAAAGTTGATGTGGCCTTAATCCAAGAGCCCTGGATCAACAACACCAGAGTATGTGGAGTAAGTGTCAAAGGATATACACTTTTTATACCATCCACTGAGGATAAGGTAAAAACGTGTATAGTAGCTAGGAATGAGTTAAATTTTATAAATTTTCATTCTTTCAGCAATAGAGACCTAACGGTCGTGAAAAGAGAGGACAGAGGCTAGAGGAAACTCGCACATGCCTCCGTTTATATGCCTTACGATGCGGCCAACCCACCGGGTGATATGGTGTGCAAACTAACGGAGTACGCAAAGAGAAGAGGCGTATATTTGGTACTCTGTTGCGATGCTAACGCACATCACTTCCAGTGGGGCAGCGCTGATATCAATTTGAGAGGTGAGTCAGTTTTCCATTTTATAACTACTAACAATCTTTTTATCTGTAACTTGAGCAATATGCCCACATTCAGAACTAAAGATAGAGAGGCAGTTATAAATATAACATTGACGAACTTTAGGAGCGATTACATTACGAACTGTAGGATAGATAGTGAATGTTCCTTTTCGGATCATAACAGGATATCCTTTAGTTTAAATTTCGAGAGGCCAAAGGGAGAACCATATAGGAACTCCAGGAGAACCGACTGGAACTCCTTTAGGGCCATTATGGATAGGGAACTAAACGCCGCTCCAGGATGGCAATTGTCATCAGAGGGAGTTAAGAGTTTAGTGGAGGACTTCACGGGGAAAGTTAGGAACAGTTATGAACTAACTTTTCCGGTAATATTTCCGGGAAAGAGGGAACAGCCTAAATGGTGGACCAAGGAACTTAGGAACCAAAGGTCAATCATCAGGAAGCTGTTCAATAGGGCGAAACTGACACGCAAGTGCGATGATTGGAACAGCTACAGGGAAAGTTTTAATAGGTATAAGGCAGACATTAAGATGGCAAAAAGGGACTCATGGAGGAACTACTGTGAGTCCATCGACTCTGTTAAGGAGTTATCCTGATTCAGGTGAATTTTATCCAAGGATCTTAGTGCTCCTGGATATATTCAGCGTGCGGATAACTCATGTATGGAGTCTTGCTCTGAGTCTCTGTATCGATGGATAAGGTAGCATGGGCGGTGAACACCTTTGAACCTTATAAGTCACCTGGTCAAGACGGTGTTTTTCCAGCCATGCTGCAGAACATCAGTGACACGGCACTAACACTTCTCACTGAGCTTTTTAGTGTGTGTATTATCAGGAGATACATTCCAAGGAGGTGGAGAGAGGTTAAGGTAATTTTCATACCTAAGGCGTAAGGCTAGCCACTCGAAACCTAAAGATTTTAGACCGATCAGTCTATCGTCTTTTCTTTTGAAGACATTAGAGAGATTGATCGATCTTTATCTGAGGACGACAATTGACAACCGTATCATCAGTGGGGCTCAGCACGCTTATCTAAAGGGTAAATCTGTTGAGAGTGCGCTACATGATGTGATGAGTTACATTGAACGCGGCCTGCAGTATAGGGAGCATACATTGGCAGCATTCCTTGATATAGAAGGAGCTTTCAATAATATTAAGATTGAGCCTATTAGAGAATCACTAGAATCATTATGCATTCAAAACTTCCTAATCGAATGGATTAATTTGATGCTGAATAGCCGAATAATTAATTCAAACCTAGGAGATGAATGCATAAGGAAGATAGTGACTAGAGGGACTCTGCAAGGTGGAGTTCTCTCGCCCTTACTATGGCTCTTAGCCGTTAATGTCATTCTAAGACAATTTGACGCAAGAGGGCGGAAAATCGTTGCCTATGCTGATGACGTTGTTATACTGATCGTCATTGTACATCTCCTACCCGTTGAGGAGTTCGTGATGGGAATGGCTGCAAAGAGCCTGCTTAGACTTAGTGAACTGGGACTTAGAGGATCAATCAGAATAGGACATTCCAAACTTTTAAACGAGGTTAATCTTGGTGGACATGCCCTGATTCCCTCTGGATCCACGGACTATTTGTGCACGGAGGTCGATTTCGGGGAAAATCCAATGGTCAGATAGGGAGAAACTATTGAGTGGAGCATCGGTATTCACTGATGGATCCAAATTGGATATAGGTACTGCTACAGTTGTGTATCTAGTTGAGGAAAACATCAGGAAACGTATAGACTCCCGGATAATTGTAGTGTGTTCCAGGCGGAAATTCTAGGTATTCCTAGGGCCACAGAATTGCAGGGAACATTGAAGTGAATACAGAGGTAGCTCTGTATGTAGATAGCCAGGCGGCGCTGAAGGCCTTGAAAGTACATTTTGTCAAGTCTAGGCTAGTTAGCGACTGTAAGAAGGCTCTTAGGAGATTGATGGGAAATTATCATATCAGACTCTGCTGGGTACCGTGTCATTGCGAGATAAATTGCAATGAGGTAGCTGACGAATTAGTTAGGAACGGCTCAGCTTTCGATAGGACTGCAAGTGAAAGTGGTGTGAGACCACCTCTAGGCAATTATGCATGGAAACGTAGAACGGACTGCAGATTATCAAGGGTCGTATGGCCCAAACTTGATAAAGCAGATACAAATCTTATTTTTAAGCATAAAAAGGGAAAATCTGAAGACTATGATAGGTATTCTGACATGTCATTGTCCCATAGGGGGATTGATAGGAAATTGGGATAGAGGTTCCTCCGGTTTTTGCAGAATGTGCGAAGATAATGAGGAGCTAGATTCGGTGGAACATATCGTATGTCACTGTCCATGTCTACAACTAAGTAGGCAGAAATGGTTAGGCAGTCGATTCCTTGACGAATTGGATAGTATATCGAGAATAGATCTCGATAGATTAATAGGATTTGTCATGGGAATAGGCTGGCTAAGAGGGGGTCGTTGGCTTAGAGCGAACGATTTAGGGCGATAGCACTTTTCCTTTCCAGATTCTTTCTATTCTTCTCTCTATCATTTTCCTTCCTGGTCTTTTCTATGTCTCGTCTGTAGTTTCTTTCTATATTCTCTACGAAGGGACTAACAATGGACCTCTATTCTCCAAGTGGATGCACAAGCACTCTTCTGAGTGCTGTGCAAACCTTTTCTACCTACCTACCTACCACTTCCTGATAAAAATTTCAAAAATCTAACTGCAATAGGGCTTGTAAGACGAATAGTTATATAAACAATAATTTTTTTAACTTTCTGAAACAATCATGCCGAATTTTAACTTTCTATATCATCTGAGAGCTTTAAGAAGATCTGGAAAGAGAAAGCTGGCTGAAATGAAATTATTATATATAGATATGAAGTTATATATATAGATAGATATAGATATATATTATGTATATTATAGTGTCCCGAGAAAACGATTTTTGTAATTACGAAGTAGGAAAACCTGTCGAACGATGTGTATTCATAAGCTGAATATGAAAAAAATATTTAAAAAAAATCTTAATATTACTCTTCAGCGATTGAAAATATGAAGTCTGGTGTATTTTGGAAAAAATAAAAAAAGAGTTTCAGCTATTTTTTAGAAATATGTATGTATATATATATATATATATATATATATATACATATATATATATATATATATATATATATATATATATATTTATATATATATATATATATATATATATGTATATTTATATATAACATTACAAGTTTTTTCATACCGATTTCTTGAGAAGACTCGAAACTTTTTTGTTTTTTGGAAAAAAAAATGTACTGGACCCGTAATTTTCAAATTGATGGTAGCGAACAATCAACTTTAAACATTTCTTATTACTTTTAGGTTTGAGTAACCGTCTTACAAAAATTTTTTAACGGGACACTCTAATGTACATACAATAAGTTTTATGTAGCATATTTTACCCGCACGCAATAATGTTTAAAAGAAAATTATGTATATATACAGGCAAAGTATATACCATATATTCAATTGATACAGCTGATTAATTTTATAAACAAATTTAATTAACATATTCAAGCAAAAATAAGACAAAAGAAATAGTAAAAATACAAAAGTTAGATTTTTTTATCATTTAAATTTTTAGTTCATTCAATCATCCACTTGATTGATTTAATAAATTTTTTAATTGGAGAAATTTTCTGTTTTTATTATTATTATTATTATTATTTTTTTTTTTGAAAAGTGCAAATTTAACAAAAAAAAAAAAAAATATATATTAAATGAATTATTTTAGTGAATGATGGCTTAAACGAGATAGATACTTTCAAAAACAAATATTTTATTGTTTATAGCTTCACTAACAACAAAAATAATCATGAGTTAAAACATTTTGATGACAGTTTAGTTAAGTGTTCCAACTTAGCCTTAAGCATGGAAATACGCATGATTGTTCCCAGGTTTTAATCAACATTTTTATCTGAAACTACACTAGCAACAAGTGCTTTATAAATTAATTATGGTATATAACTAAATATCTATAAATGTTATTGTTGATAAATACTTTAAACGTTATTTACAAATACGCTTATGAACAAACAACACCCACATGTTAAACAATCCAAATACCTGACGAATAGCAAAAGTTAATTACACAGTGAAAAACCTCAGAATGTACCATACTCTAATTTGTAGATACGGATGAGCAGATTATTACATCATTTTTAGAATTTTCGATATAAAAAAAAAAAAAAAATATAAATGAACTGAAATTGTTAAAAACTAAATCTACTGATAAAGCGTATGAACAACTATTTAAAACACCAAATACCGGTTGTTTTTGGACCGGTTTGGAAAAATTAAAAAATAGATTGTTGATTACTGATATCCTAATTTATATTTTATATTTTTCTAAATTATAACTAATGAAAAATAAATTGTCCAACGCAATTAAGGTCAACACTTGTAAATCAATGATTTCAATCCTTAATTTGCTAAACGGAGATTTGCAAGACTGGAGTCCGAGTGAAGACCTCGTAAAAAAATACAGAACTTTAATGAGTAAAAAGTGAATTTTATGTTAACTATTCTTATGAATAAATTTTTATATTTTTGCAATAATAAAAATTGTTATAAATAAATATATTTTTTTTAATTGAATTTAGTAGTTTTTCTTAATATACTCGCAATAAGCTTGTTCACGATAGGATGGATATCAGGTTATGTGGTTTTATTATAAACAGCAACAAAATTCATTAAAAAAGTAACCAACAGTGGCTGAGAATCCTTTTTCATCGGCCAAATCTCTGTAACTTTTGAATCGATAGAGATATTTTACAAATTTATTTGATGGAGAGGTATTTTCTCGAATCTTTCTCCAGTTTTAATTTCATTAAAATCGCTTATTGAGAAATTTAAGGCTGAATTTATACTTTTAATTTGTTATAGCATTTAGTATGAAAATGCGGATTTTTTGTTTTTTTAATCAGTTTTTCTTAAAAAAAGTTATAAGCAAATAAAAAAAAAACGTTTTAATAACACCCAGGATAATTTTGTAAAAAGATTCACAGTTTACCAATACTAGATCAGGTTAAACTAGAACCGGTTCTTAGAGAACCTTTTCCCTAGGATCGGTTGTTTTTGGACAACAAATTACGATTTTCTAATGTTTATTTTGTTTTTTATTTAAATAACATGAAGGACAAAAATTTTTATTTTTATAATAACTGAAAGTGTTTTAATGTTTATTTTATTTTTTACTTAAATAACAATAAAAAAATAACTATTATTCATCCGGTTGGAAAGTATACTGCAAATATTCCATATTTAGTTCTATAGTTCCGATGTTCAATTACTTTCTATTCACTTCGAATGCTAGAGATGTGCGGATCTGAAATTGCCAGTAATATATTAAATATATATTCATTTGTAGAATTTGGTGATATTTTTCTGTTATTATGCACTCTATGAAATCTGTAATCCTTACTTCTTTTTTCGCGAACTTCCTCCAAGTGGTACAAATGATACTTAATGACATCTTTTCCCTGATTAAGGATTTTGTGAACTGTTGCAGGAATATTTCTTCATTGATATTTTGTTGAATATATTCGTGCAGCTTCCTTCGCATAATCACAAAATTTTCTAACATCAATTTATTCATTGCACACAAATACATCGATAATTGTTTTAAATCTTGAAATAAGAGGTAGGAAAAGAACCTTTTTGTTGCATTTCCATCATTCAACCCAAATTTGAGAAACTCGTCCTGAACACTTTTCTTTTTTAAATTTATTTGTGTCGTACTTTCTTATTGATCCTGTAGGTTTAAAACTCAAATCACAACTAATTTTTAGTATGAGTTCCATGAAAAATTTTTCATACAAATGGAAAAAGTGTTCCACAGACGGGTCAAAATTATTACAAAAGTACATATGGGATTAAGAAGGAGACTTTCGCCTTTTTTCTGGTAGTAAAATTTGTTTAACCCCTTTGCACCTGAAAAGTTCTATTTCACCAAATTCAAATTTGAAAAAAAGAGTTCTTGAGAAAAAAATTAATAATACAGAGGTATAAACGGTATAGTTACGCATCATACCATTTCTTAAAGACAATTATTCTACCAAAAAAAATAGTTTGCGAGTAATGATAATTTACTTATGGTCAAATTTACAAAAATCACATTTTTTATAAAATAATATAAATTATTTATCTTTAACAGCGTGCCAAGCCCACAGTTACCAATATTTTGATTTAATTTTTTGGGCACCTAATTTTCAATATGTTTACTATTGAATGACATTAAAATTTTGAAAATCGGTGTTAAAAAAATATTGTACTTTAGCCAATGAAATTAATTTCTGAGCCACCCTGCTTTACTCAACCCATACCCTTGTTAATAGATTATGTAATTATCTGCTTATTTGTAGTGTTGGAAACTAATAAAAATTCAAAAATTTTCAACGGTAACACTGCAATTAGTGCACTGAACCCATATTAGTATCGGAAAAAAAATAGGAGGAAACTAAGTCTAATTGTAAAAAGGTTTTCAGATTTAAAAAATTCCTAATCAATAAATTCCCCAAAGCACCTTCTTTTCTATAATAAGTTTTATAAGAATACACCTATATCTATTGAAACACACAAAAAAATATTATTTATGGTATTTTTTGCACAAATTATTTACTATTTCTTATTATTCAGTATTACCATCGTAGTAATTTATTATAATAAAAATGCTTAAATTTACATTATTTCTTTAACTTTTATGTCTTCTAATAATACTTGTTTCCAATTTATTTTATTGAAGGACGACTTATTATTATACTTATATTACTTGCTTCTGTAAAAATAAGTGTATATATGCATTATAAAAATTTACGAATGTGTTAGTTTTTTGAATGACTAAACCATTATAAAACACTATTCGCAGTCATATTTGAATTACTAGTTTAGTAATAGTTATTAATGCAGACTGGTCGGAATTAAAACTTTAATAATTTGATTTTCACCAATTATTCCTTTGTTAATTTTTCCAATAAAATCAGTGTTTTTTTAATGTTTTGCAAAAACATCCTAAACTTATAGTTATTTGTCTGTAATACACTGTAATTTTAATATTTTCAATAGGTAAATAGAAAAACCTTAAGACTAAACTAGCTCAAAAGATTTCATAGAAAACATACATAATTCAATATGTGATGTATAGATATCTTATAAACAAATTGAACACCATTCGGACTTAGTTTGTTTTCCACTGTGCCTTTTTTTTTTTTTGGTCCATTAGAGTAAAAACAATTTAGAAATTTTTGATATTCTGACCAAAGATATTAAATTTTTTTTCACGGTGTATAAGTAAATATTTCATATTTTTTTATTTTTACGAGATTATCAATACATCTTATTAATAAAAACACCTAAATATCTTAAACTGAATTTTTGCGATTTTTTTCCATACCAGTTTTTTGTTACCTAAAATGTTAAAAATACTCGAAAAATTAATTTATTTATTCCTATATTCATGTAGACAAATTACACAATAAAAAGCGAAACATATCTTGAATGCTGAAATTCTTAGCTCTCATTATAGTGTAAATTTTATTATTAAATTGTATAAAAAAATTTTTTATTTTCTTTCACTAGTCAGTTCACTGTGCGCCATCAGAAAGAAAAGATCTTACCATTTTAAAAAGTATATACACATATGTATGTATAATAGGGTTTTCTCCCGAGAAATCTCAGAACGAATTTCACGGGAACTTTGCCAATTTTTCACTTCCCGATTCTCAAAATTTTTTGCTGGGAATACCGGAAATTAAAAATTACCATAAATGAGTTATTTTAAAAATTCACAATAAAATATTCTATAAAAATTTTTCAAGCAAATATACGATTAGATGATTACAGTGCTCTGCACCTAGTTCGATGTAATTAACTTTAAAGTGTTTACTTAAATGCCAGAAAAAATAATTTTCGGACAAAGAAATACTGAAATAACAAAACTACTTAAATAATTAAAAATTCTCAAAGTTTGAAACCACTGCTATTAGAACACAAAACTTAGAAAAGCTCGCCAATGTTAGATGAATGCACGTCACAGTTTTGTAAAGTTTTTTATTTTGAACTTTCAACTTGAACAATTTTTACACACTCATATTCTATATGTAAGATTTAAAAAAATTATTATTTTTAAGTTTTGAGGAAATCCATAGGTATCCAAGTGAGATTTAAGAAATAAATATATTTTCTCGAAGATATGATTATTTGTGGTTTCTTAAAAAAATGTTCGGCGGCTGTGATGAACGATATCCATGATTATTTCTTAAAGTTTTTATTGTCGATCATGAAGATACTTAAATAGTAAAGCATTTTTAGTTTTTTTTTTCTTTTTTTTTAATAGATGTAATTACGAATAAATTTTTTAATATAACAATGAATTTCCAAATAAGCGTTTCGAAATTATTAACACACGTCTTCACAAACAACTTTAAAATGACCTTTAAGATAAATTTTCCTCAAAAATTTTGTCTCTAAAATGTATTTTTAATTTAAAATTTATTTGTGAATACGGGTATAATGCATATTTTATTTATTACTTAATAGAAATATTAAAAAAACTATTTATTTAATTTTATTAAAAAAGTCATCTTCAAGCATATATTTTTCTTTCAGAGTAGATATATTTGCGTGCAAATTATATCGTCGGTGCGCTGATGGAAAGGTCCATTTGTTTTTTACTACTTTCCAGGAGAACAAAAAAAAAAAATAAATAAATAAACCCTTTTAATTTTGTCAATTAGCATTTGTTTTTCAGTTTTGAAAAATATCACATTCCAAGTGTGTTCAGATTTTTTTATTTTTTAGCAGTTTTAATATGAAAGTTTGTGTCATAATGCGTTTCTATTGGTGTTTGTAAGTTATAAAAACAATCTTTATGCGAAATTAGTATATCATCGGATAAAGAGAAAAAAAAAAAGAATAAAAATTTTTAAATTTAAATGTTTTCATTAATATAATGTATAACATATCAATTTATTTTTTTATTTTTAATTTATCTCAAGCTATTATATATAACACAGCGTTGTTAAAGTACTCTTAAATTAGCACCACAAATTCCCAGGGATTGCGTATAGTAGCACAAACTCTAACAAAGTAAGAACGAATGATTTATTTTTTGCGAAAGTTTAAAATTGTGTAGCTTATTGCTAAAAAATTATAGTTAAATTATGTAAAAGTTTTTCTGAGGCGAAAAGATACAACGATAGAATATTTCCGAATATAATAGAAAGTTAAGCTTCAAAAAGCCACTTATACTGAACTTGTTGCTAAATAACGTCAACTGCACACAACAAAATAAATCCTCTTTAAAAAGTAACAATTGTACCTAAATATATGTTAGTACATATATATAGCATACTATATATATGTTAGTACATATATAAAGTATATTTCGTTATCCACATCGTAATTATATGGTGTAGAGGAAACACTTTTATCGTTAAAACTTTTGTCTCCTTCTGTAAAGTAGGATAGAGGATTATATCAACAACTTTTTTATTCCGGGAGAACTTTAAATACATTTATTTGATAGTTCTATTTTGTCTTTTTACTAAGCAACTTTTACTGGGGGTAGCTATTAATCAACAGATATGTCACAAATTAAGCTGCCACAATTAAAATGTTTTCTTTATTTAGATAATAAAATCTTAATTTTTCATAATGAAATCTTTTCTTATCAGGGTTTATATGTTTATATGTAAATTTAAAGAATACTTTTATAACTTACATAATCATTGAAGTGAAAAGATATACACATATTAAAATTCTTTCCAGCAAAATTATAAAAAAAAAAATTATTTATCTTTCTTTTTTATGAGTCATAAATTAGCACTAATAAAAAGTATACATATATATATTCGAATTTTATTATTATACCACAATAAAAACTCATCTATTTAACTATGATAATATTTTATACACTTGTTATTTAATGGACGAAATCCAAACCAATCTAATCAATAATACCACAAATAACAATAATAACAAATCTATGCTTTAAGACCTAAAAAATTTAGTTATTTTCACACTCAACGTTTAAATAAATTTTTAATGAAATTTAAAAAAGAGGCAATCTTAAATTTAACTTAAAATTTGTAGTAAATAATTTTATGACTATATTATACAATAAATTAATTTCAAAAATAGATTGATATAATCATTATATTTTAATTCAGTATTAATTAGTATTTAAAACGAGTTAGTAAATTATTTTATTATTTGTTATTTATTTTATTTTTTATTTTAATTTCTTTTGTTTTATCGTTGTTGCATTTTCCAATGTAATAAATCATAATTTCTGTCAATAAACTCAATTTAATTTATACACACATATCAATGTATTTTCGTATTCATATGGTTCTTCGAATTAAATTAAAAAAGCAAAACGATATTAATTTAGTCTGTGTAGTGATGATGGTTTGCTATCAAGTCACGGTTTTTGAGCACATATTTTGCAAAAAAAAAAAAAATTTGCGTAATAACCCCAGAGGGAAAGAAACTAACACAAAACATGTCACTGTATTGAATAAAACATAATACATAAATATTGATATAAAAGTTGACTGGAATAAGTTACAATTATGAGTGAAACAATATATTTTACGGTCTTTTTTACAGATTTATTACGTGTAAAAATAAAGATAAATTAATGATTAGAAATTATTATTTTTCTTTTTTTATTTTCTTTGAAACATTATACTTTGCGTAACTTTTTTGGAACTACTTATGTTTAAATTTGTCAATATTTTGGGCGCAGTATTTGTTTTCCTTAATTTCGTTTCAACAAGGGCCTAATATATTTCAATGGGCCGAAGTTCTGGACAGTTTGGAAGGTAGGCATTTTTCGGAACAAAATGAACAATATGTTTACTGTTCCATTCTAAAGTACTTCTACTGTAATGGCACGATGCCAAATCAGGCTAAAAGAATGCAGAGGCTCAACGTTTCCTTATAAATTGAAGCATTCTTCTTTGTAGGCACTTCTTGATATAAATGTACGAGGTTATTGTGCCTAATGCTCTATACGATTGACTTCATTCACCACAGCTGCATATAGCCTGCCAAACAAAAAACTTTTTTGGAAATTTTTGGTACGGTACTTTTATGACACACTTCTACTAACATCTGCTATATAACTTTTGTCCAGGAAGCTGTGGGTAGTCGGAAATGATATACGTTTTATCGTCCACTGCACAACATTTAAACTTTTTACGAATTTTTTTAGGAGCATTGCAATCTTTTTAGCTTTTAAATATTTTAAGTCCAATATTGGCCTTAACTTTTAGCACATAGCGTTCAGAAAACTTGACAAGTCTAGCCACTTTGTGTCCGGTAATGTTTGAAAAACTTCTTAAGAACTGCTCCACTTTTTTGCTTTGTGTTCGTCTCGTGGTCTTTTAGTTTTTCATGTTTCAAGTTTCGGATCAATTGTAATGTCATTGTTTAACTTTCTTTTTAATCTGGAAACTAATTGTCAAATTTGTCCATTTTCATTAAATTTTAATTTTTTCAAACATTTTTTATGTATTTAGCTAATTTGAAAATTCTTACCATTATGAATTCTGGAGTATATTTCAAAGAAATATTGATCACAAAAAGTTATCAGCGGACAAAGTTATAAACAAAAATATGTATATTTTATTCGAACGTACAGTTTGTGATCTGGACCTGTCACTTTAACCTGATATTGGCATAGGTAGGAGAAATTGACGCTTTTCAACTTTCAGTTTTGGGACAGATAGCAAAAGCAACCCAAGATAATATGTTCATTATCGATTAATACATTACAAATTCGGAAAAAATTCGGAAATTATTTAGTTTTTAAATCTAATTTTTTTTATATTTATATTTTTTGTTATATTTTAATTTTATAATTTTTTCGTTATCTATGGCGGCACACCGAATCTAACTCACGTCCTTCTTACTTATCTTATGTTTATAGCCTTGCATGTAACCACTCAGCTATAGATTGTTCAACTCAAGCGATACTGAGGGACCGGTACTATTGCACCAATTGGTGCAAAAATCCCGCAGAGTAATGTCATTCATATCTTTGGTGAGTGCTTAATTAATAGGTGCGTATAATTTTTGTTGCACATGTTGATCTTCATGATTACGGAAGAATTCCGCAAGTTTTATCGCACAGAAGGACGAAAATAGCTATTATAATAAAGAAAATTATAGGGGAAATCCTCTTACCTGATACATTATGTACCTTGAACTTTTTCAACTTGTGGCTATAATTTCAGATTGTAACATCATTAAAAATTTTTAGTTACCAGAAATCATAACAGGTGCTATAAAAATTTGTGTATTAAAAGATGAGTATTTACAAATTTATAACTTAAAACTCTGCAATATTGCGAAGAATAAAACAATATTAAATCGATATATAATGCGATATAACTGCAAAGTTTATTATGGCACATACAAATGTACTTCAGCAAAATTATAGAAATTTTGTAATTTGTAAATGTTGTAATAGAAAAAATATTAATTATTACTAGCTTTATAACTAATTAGTTTTTATATATCCTACTGAAATATACAAGTATTATAAGTTATACTGTATCAATTTCTTTGAGTTTAAATAACCCACTTGCTATTGTTAAGTTACAAGTTATAACTTTAATATATTGTCTTCTTTATTTTCGTCAGCATCATAGTTAACATCATAAATTGTACTGATATCCATCTTTGCATATTTGCAACCTATATCCAACTTTGCATATTTGCAACCTATAGAAATTTTCACATAACTTTTCATTGGTAAATTCTTTTTACTGTCATATATGTTTTTCATATCCGATTCCCTACTAGCTTCCATCTTATAAATTAATATACATTTTATAATTTCCTAATTCTACGTACTAGCTTTAAATGTTTAAATTGTTAATAAAAATCAAGTTATATAAGATATGAATAGTAGATAATTTAAAATTTAGCCAAACATACGAACATCTCTGTGTTCACACATGCATTGGTACTTCATAGTTTTTAACGTTTCAGAAATCTGCATGATAGACACAAATATACAGAGTGACTAGTGAAATGCTCTTAAATTAAATAGAGTATTTTTAAATTATGTATATATACATACAAAAGAGACTGTTTGTTTATTTGTTTGCCATTCTTTCACGGTAAAATTACTGGTAAATTATGATTTACTTTAAATTTGTCACACAGATATTTCATTCCCTAGATTGAACTTTAGTCTATACCAGATCATGATCGGATGCAACTCCCCTTTTTACGCTTATTTTTGTAACAAATTATTTTACTCAACCGTTTTACATGAAATTTGGCACAGGGCTAGTTCTGAGTGAACTATAGTTTATATAATTTATTTGTTGGATACCCTTTTTAAGATAACAAATTATTTGACTTAAATTTTCTCCTTTTTTAATCCATCCCCTAAATGGATTCACATGAAATTTGGCACACATATAGTGCAGAAGGAACTAAAGTCTACATTCCCAATTTAATGGATTCCACGCTCCCAGTTCACGCCCACTCATTATACCAAATTATTTAAATAAATTCTGCACATCGATTTACATAAAATTTAAAAACAAAGTTCGGAAAAACCTATATATATACTTAACTTTCCTAATTTTTTTCCCTCATAATACATATCTATGATATCACTTAAAAGTTCAGTAGTTTTCACATATTTGCATGCACATATTTGGCAAAAAAATATTACGTTCTCCGAAAGGAACTTTAAGCTTTATTAAATCCTGCTTGTTTAAGCCTACTTTTTGTAAAGAAATACGAGGGCGGATAAATAAGTCCGTGACTTTTCGAACTTCCCTCACAGTTATATGAAATGCAATACTATTCCCATTAAGTACCACCTGTTAGTAGACTACCGTCAAATTTTGATCAAGTGTCGTCATTTGCTTTGCGTTTAACAGCTGTTCAAAATATAAACCTGAAAGTATATTTTCAGTGTCACATAGCATAAAATTTGTTTTTTACTTGTAAGGATATCTACTAGAAAAATATAAAATCTTTATATGTATGTTCTTGAAAAAATTATTTATTTAGAAGAGATGAATGTTAACGAAAAAGAAAAAAGTGCTGTTTTCGGCAATTTTCAAATTAAAAATATTTTCGGACTCGGAAGCTATATAGGCATAGGGGTTTTTCTTGTGTCAGCAACATTTTTGATATCTAACTACAGGAGAAAGTATGAATGAAATTGGATTAAAAGTACGTCCGATATATCGTAAAAAGTTGGGTTAATGTTCTTTTAAATTGTGAAATTTTAACGTTTAGCCACTATATCTTTTAAGTGAGAGCTGTAAGGAAATAGTAAAATCTTTGAAATCAGATTAGAAACAAAAATTTGGAAAGCGGTTTCAAACTTTTCTTGTGAGAGCTGCTCTATTTTAAGATGCCAGAAACATGTGAGGTCCCCCTTTTATATTTAAACCCCAATACTAATTTGCTCTCAAACCAGCCGATTGTAAGTTCCAGATTTATTAAAAAAAAATTAAATAAAATTTATTCAAATAACTTAAATTCAGAGCATGTTTAATTATCAGATTAAGTCAAGTATCACTCATTTAATAAGATGAAGCATAAGTGCAAAAATCATATATTATTCTGTCTACCAAATTTAAATACATTTCGCTCATTTCAAGAAGATAATACCTCAAATTATGAGTTCAATATTTATCTTCTGTAAGAATAGCATATTCTTGTCTTTAACGGCCACCGTTTGAGACGAGAATATTTCATTTGTTTTTTCTATTAAGGTAGTAATTTGAAAACTTTGAGTTTTCTCCAAATTTTTTTTTTTTTTTTTTTTTTTTTTTGTTATAACGTTTTTGAGGTAAATAATAAACATTTCGAAATATTTAATGACCTACAATTATGCTATAATTTTCATTTTTATGAGAGAGTTTTCCAGTTTTATTAGAAATAATTATAATTTTGATGAGATTTTATACATAAAATTTGCATGTTTGTCTTATATAGCAAAACACAATGCTTGAAAATAAGAAAGTAATACAGCTAAAATTCCTTTTCAATAAATTTTCATTTTCAAGTATATTTTTTATTTTTATTTATTTTATTTATAAAAAAATAATTTCCTCCAAAATCTCACACTGTACGTTTTTATAAAGCTATGTTATATTTTGTTTTAAAACAAAGCTGCAAACTTAAAGTAATGTAATTTTCTTAAAGTGACATACAATTAGAAATACATTTATCTTGTTTAACATATCTATATTATTCCAAAATCGTTTTTAGAATAAATACATATTTGTATATTACGCATAATCTGTTGCAAAATCCTTATCCTCTAAAATTAATTTGAGTTTATTTTTATACCCACTATCAGTGTTGCCAGATTAGCCTTTTTAGAGCCAAATCTAGTAATTTTATTTTTCTTTTAGACTCAAAATTATCGTTTAGGCTTCTAGCTTTTTTATAATCCATTTAAGCATTTTTGTGTATTAATTCGCACAAAAAAAAACTGAAATTATCCATATTTAACTAAAATTTTCGCCTGCAGCGCTTCAATCTCCTAATCAAATATAACTTATCTAATTTTATGGACTTACCTGACCAATTATTATAGGTATTTATTTTTTAATAAACTTCATTAATCACAGAAAATATTTATGAATGTAATTAAAAAAAATTCCTAAAAAAACTCACCCAAAAATTTTTAAGTGATAAATCAAGAAGAAATTATAATTAAAAAAGTACAAAGAAGCACGTCAAAATATTGGGTAACTTTTCATATGAAATATGTATAACCCAAATTTGTATGGAAATTTTGTAGGCGATTTTTTACTGGCTCAGTTTGCTATCAGAAAAGACTAAATGCTCTAAAAACTAGAGAGAGCTAATATATATTTTTATCTAAAAGCTTATTTATTATTTTTATACCCTACACTACCATAGGTGGCTGGGTATTATGTGTTTGTGGTGATGTTTGTAACGCATAGAAAAAGTTATCCTTAAAATATACCAATAGACTCAGAATTACTTTTTAAATCGATCTAAAGATGTGAGACTTTTATGATACAAGGACAAAGCCTATTGAAATTGGTTGCCCCATACAAATTTCCTCCCGGAATAGAGTTTAAAAACTCAAAAATACTTTAAAAGAATATCTTATATATTTTAATGAAATTCGGTTCAAAGAAGTTCTGTACAAGTATCAATCTTTATACCAATTTTAATGAAGATCGGTCTACTTGCGAGTGCTTAAATCCTCATAATTTTAAACTATTATAGAGAGTTCGTCCCTAAGAATAAACAATCATATATTCATACTAAATATTAAATAATAATCTGAAAATGAAAGACAGACGGACGGACAGATATCATTAAAGTTTTAGATGACGTAAATCTGTATCAGTTAATTTCAGTACAACATGTCTTGGAATATTCAGTTTTAGGCGTCATTTCATGAACATAAAATATTAAATATTTTTTATTAGATATTAATATTACCTTTTTCTCTAATAAAATTAACAGTATTAACTAAAGGTACGGTCAGATTAAGCAAAAGATATGCACTTAGTTTTTATTGTATAAATAGTCGAGAAATCTATTCCTGGTCCATATTAGAATGTTAGCAAATGTAAAATGTTCAATAAAACTGCGAGATAATATTTTAATAGTAAACTGAAAAGACCTCGGATATAGACTTGAGCAAGTCAGAGGACTTTCTCTACAACTTTTTATTAAAATTGGACCACATTTAGGCCTAGAACATATATAGTCGACTGAAATCACAATTTTTCGTGTGTTTTCGTTATACCACTTATATGGGTACTAGCTGAAAATATTGTCCAATTTTAACAAAAACTTGTACGATAGTTCTCTGACTAGCTCAGTTATGTGTCTGAAGTCTCTGTCAGTTATGTATCCAGTTTGCGATTGTAATTTTACTGTGTAGCCTCATTGAACATTTTACATATGCGGACACCCTAACATGGACCAGAAAAAATATTTGTCGACAATATGTGAAAATAAGTGAACATCTTTAGAAGATGGTTGGTATAGTTACCCTTACAATTTGATTATATCGTCCTGTAATATAGCGTTTACCAAAAACATTAAAAATGTACTTAAGCAGCTTTATTAGAAATTTTATACTGTGTTCACATTAGAAAATTTTTTGTGCGCTATTAAATAATTTTATTTGACCAAAATCAGCTGATTTGTTGCTTGCCACACAAAAATATTTTATGATCATATTAAGGCCAAAAAATATTTATCAGTTTCTGTCAAATATGGTATTACATGGGTAGTTTTGTAAATCCTGAAGTAGTTGGGATACTGGCAAATGCTTTGGTGGTCCTATGTATGACTAATCTAAATGCACCAATAAAAAAATCCAAAATATTTACATTGTTAATCAAGTCAGCATAAGGACGTTTTGTTATTTACAATTTTGTTATAATGGAGAGTAAGGATTATAAGTCAGGCCTCTTCATATTTTGTTTTTTTTTTACCGGAACAAAATGAATACCCACATAAGGGCATATAAACCATAAAGAAAATTTTACAAGAGGCCATAAACACTTCATAAAATCATCAAAATCAATGCTGTTCTTACCTTTTTTCGATATCTGGTAATACTTACCTGTATGCAAAGCTAAAAATATCGGACCAAACGTTCGAAATTTTGCGGCTGAAAATAGCTTAAAATGGAATAAGGGATAATGTCTATATATTTTTGTAGAACAATAATAGTAACGAATATTTATAAATGCTTTATATTAATCACGATTCAATTAGAATTCGGACCAAATATTCATAAATCAGTGCTACAAATTTCATGAGGATAGGAAGAAAATTGACTATGTCTTTCATATAAGCCCATCTCCCTAAAATCACTTTCAAGAGTGTAAGTCCAATATAATTGCAAGCATAGCAATAATAAGTTTTATATGGGCAGAAATCATATTAATGCAAAGTTTTATCAAAGTCGGTTCCTAATTGAGCATAGCTCTTATATAAATATTACTTTCGGGAATCAGGTGCATAATAAATGTAATGCAAAATATATTTTTTACTTCATTTTTCAAATAAATTTACTGAAATTATTAGAAAAAATCTCATCAAAAGATTATCTTATTGTATTATTTAAATTATGGTTATACACCCTTTTACTTGTTCTTACTTTGATACATTAAAAATCACAAGATATTTTTTTTTGCAATATGAGTAAATATTGCATAAATTTTCTGAAGTTTATGTGTCAGCCTAATACAGGATTGTACTCTACTTATTCGGAAAAACTTAAAAGTCCAAGAAAAATATTAATATAAAAAAATAAAAATTCCATAATATGGTGGTTTTAAAGTAATTTTTTTTTTTCGGTTATAATGACAGATTTTTAAAATTATTTTTGTATCAATAGATGTAAATTGGTTACTAAAGCAATATTATGCAATAAACCGCATTTTCAAAAATTAGGTTTATACGCCTTTATACGCGACCATGCTTCATTTGTATTAATAATATGAGAATTTGATTGGTTAAGATTTATTTTCGTGGAATTTTGGTACAAAGTTATTCCAAGAATTTAGGAACTCTGAATTAATTCTGAGGGTAATGATTTATAAATACTAAAGGCTAAAGTATGATCCAATCGTATTCCTATTCAATATATTGACTACTATGTATAAAATATATTTTATAGAGTTTTCTAAATCTGTAATGTCAAAATTGTAATTTTGTGCGGCTAATTTGGCAAAGTCTCGCACTGTTAGTCCTAGGTCTAGTTCAAACGTTTCCGTCGATATCTCTGAAACAAAAGCTTGTATGAAGACGAAATTTCATACAAATAGTCCAACGATCTATATAAGCTCCGACGCTAGAATTGGGCATGATCCACATGTTTCCTATAAGGTTAAATAAGGGCAGCAGAAAAAAATTACAGATGGTGGGTATAATAGATTCGGCAAAGTCGAGTCTAAAATTCTTACTTGTTCAATTTAATTAAATTCGTGAGCATAATTTGATATGAAAAACATGTATTCCATTATTTGAGCATCCGAAAATTAGAAAAATAACTACTTACTGTTCAATTTATTGGAAGTCATGATTTTTGGATAATTTGAACAAAAATAAGTAGTATTTTAGTAAAAAAAATAATTAGTGTTTATTTTTCTGCAATATTACTTGCTATCTTACTACACAGAGAAAACAGTTTCGTTGTTTCGTTCGAATTTAGTCGGTCCGACATACTATTTCATAATCCGATTGCAATAGCTGAATATTACGGTAGTCAAAACTCAACTTTAAAGAGGAATTCGGTTGTAATAAAAGTAATATTCTATAAATTATACACAAACAAAAATATCAAAGTGGTCAAATGAAAAAAAAAAATTGTTTTTCATTGTTATAAATATTTATTATTACTATTAATTTTTTTTTTTTTTTAATTAAAAAAAAATACATTTAAAATTGGTTCAAATAGAGAACGCTGATTGACGATAGTAACGAATATCAAGCATCAATAAATATTTCCATTGGCCCAGATGTGATATTGCAGCTGATATAAAATAAAGCAAAAAAATCAATAAGTTAATAAATACAAAGGAAACTTTAATAATACTTATTTTAATAAAACTTGACTTTGAAGTATTGAAAAAATGTTATATAATTGATAAAACAATATGTTATATTATTGCATGCTTTATTGTACACTATATTACGCACTTGCATGTAGAAAATTTAACATTCGTCCTTCTTGAGACCCATGTATTAGTATGTAGAATCTGTACAAGACCTTAATAATAGATGGATCTATAATAAAAGTTAATATTTACTCTAAAAAATTTATGAATATGAAGGAATATCACATAGAATTGTGATTATTGTTCTTATTGTGATTTTTGTTATGGGGTAGCTTTTTAAATGGTATATTTCTTTGCATGATATTAATAAAAAGCCTGCTTGACGCTATCCAATATTAAGATTAAATTTATACATATGTGTAAATTTACATTTTTAATTTTTTTTAATCATTTATTTTTATAGACTTCGTGCAAAATTTATATTTTTTTTATTTATTTTTATTTTAATTAATTAATTATAAATAATAATTATTTTTTATTTATTTTAATTAAGATGTATGTATAATTATTTTACTCAAATGTCAATAAAAGTTAAGTAATATTCGGTTCAATGTAATCTAATTTGGTAATAGCATGTCCAAACCGTATTCTTCAATAATATGTAATAAATTTATGATTGTAAAACCCAATGTTAGTTACTAAATTCATTTGCCTCACCAAAGCTATTTAAAATAAATTAAAATAAAACAAATTGGGTTTACATAACTATATTTATTATTATAGCAATAATAATTTCAATATTATTATAAATTAGCTTTTGTAGACATGGAAAATTATTTTAGTCAATTAATTTTTGACAATGACAATTGAATATTAGATTTATTGATTAAGTTTTTACTATTGTAACTGTTTTCTAACTAATCTTTTTTCTGTGTGTAGGTAAGCAAAGTTTTTGCTGAGTGTTTTACTCTAAATAGAAACAAATTTTAAGAAAACATACAGATATTATGAAAGTGGTCTTCGTTGGATGAGTAGATATGTAGAAAGATTTACAAATTATGTACACAGTTATGTGAAAAATAATAAGGGCACCTGAAATCAATTTGCGAAAGTAAAACTTTTAATAAAAATAATTTATATAAAAAATTATTTCAAAATTAGCAATTAGTTTGGTTATTAATTTATCACACAAGAACAATTAAGGCAGAAGTTAAAACACCTAACCATTTTTAAAAGCTAATATAATAAAATTGCCTGCATTTGCATGTGAATAAAAATACTGTTATTTTGTGAAGTCTTGTGAACTAAAAGATATTGTGTTAGCCATAGAAATGAAATAATTAATTATAATAATTAATTTAAGTTTAATTAATTTAATTTTTGTGATAAAAACGATTTGTTAGTAAGATAACCATGTGTAGGTTATAAAACATCCCTGAAATATAATTCCTTTAATGTGTCGATGAATTGAAGTTTGAGTAGTGTGCAGAATAAATTTTTAATACATATATATATATATATATATATATATATATATATATATATATATATATATATATATATATATATATATATATATATATTGTAGTAATTTTTTTTTTTTTTTTGGATTTGAAAAGATAGGTTTCGTGAGTCTCTTTTACTTTTTAGATAACTGTATATATGCAATTTTTTTCAAACTGATAAGATATTTCACATTGATATATTACAATATTACAATTTAATATATTTACAAAGTTTCTTACCTTGTGACGCTGTAATTTATAAGATTCAATCTTGTTGTGTATGGAAAAAAAACAATTAATTTCAAATAAATTTGTACAAATAAATAAATAAACATTTTATTTAATTTTTAGTAAAATACTATTTTACATAAACATTTCTATTTCTTAAATACTAAGAAACATAATGTGGACTAAAAAAGCAAGCACGTTTTATGTATTTCAATATTACGGTTTTTTATTTATTTATTTTTTGTTCTGGCCATATAACAGATCTACATATTTTTACAGAAAAAATAGAGGTATGAATGAATTTCAATAATAAAGCCACACACACGTATCTGGTTTTTTCGTTTCAATGTTAAATCATGTACATATGTAGTTACATATAACAAGTGGTGACATATGGTAAGAATTAAAAAAAAATAAAGAATATTTAAAATTGAACTTCATCCCATCATTTATAATGATGCGTAATAAAAATAAGTGGTTTCGAGATTTTAAAAAAATATTTAACATTTTAAAAAATTTTAATTATCAAATCTATTTCAAATTAGGATTTTATCATCTTTTTTTAATTTAATGATAAATGTAAAACGAAAAGTAATCAAAAGTAACTTAAATATGAATAACTAAAAATAAAAAATAAATAAATAAAATAAATAAATAAAATAAATAAATAAATAAAATAAATAAATAAAATAAATAAAATTTCTGCTTACCTTACACCATCATAGGTAGTGGGTGTATTGATGTTTGTAACGCACAGAAAAATCTTTGGACAAACACCTTAAAATATACCGCTTGATTTAGAGTCACTTTGTGAGTTGATTTAAAGATGTCCGTTCATCTGGCTGGCTCGTTAGCTGTCATTAGGGTTGTCCAATATTATATGAAGAAAGCCAAAGTGTATTGCACACTTATACATAGCTAAATTATGAAAGGAACATATTTACCATCAAACGATAGCTAATAAAAAATTGTTAAACCCATATTTTGTAACTTTTCAAAAAAAAAAAAAAATCAATATGAAAGAAAAAAAAAGGAAGTTGAAATTTGGCCACAAAAAGGAATTTTGAACCACCCTGCTATCCATGTAAACGTTGAGAAAAAGTGTAGGTAGCATTTTTAAAGATGTCTTTGAAAAGTTGCACAAATAATTATTTTGGCACAAGGACGAAGTCCTTTGAATATGGGTATGATTTGTCCATTATTTTACCTAGCCCCCACAGATATGTCCTCTCGTTATAGGGTTTTCATGATCATAAATGTTTTAAATATTTTTTAATGAAATTAAAAAAAAGTGTATATCAATAAAAGTAAAATTGTATGAGAATCGGTCCATACTAGACCATACCTTAAGTATTAATTACTTACATAAATCCGATATAAATGTTAGTATACAGATAATATAATGCATATAGGTTTTATAGAAATACTCATTAAACTTAATAAAAGCATCGGATCATAATAGTCCACAGATCGCATATAAAACATCCCCAGAATCCTTGATGCACATACAAAACGACGTAGGCTATCATATGGTTGATCTTTACCGACTATATCTTTCTTGCTTGTTTTATTTACATTTCTAGTTTTCGTAGTCATGTATAGAGTAATTCCAAAAAACTTCGATCCACATCGGATTTTGGATATTTCCGATTTCGATAAAATGCAGCACATATAATATACTCCTCTATACTTTCATATGGCTCATTAATTTGCGCAATAAGGCTATGAACATTATGAACTTTATGAACCTCTAAATTTTTGTCAAAAATGGCCAAAATTTTTAATGTGCGATCCCTAAAATATTAAATGGTAAATTTTTTTAAGTTTTGCTTTCGTACTATTTAATATTCTTATAAATATAACTTTTTAATGATCAATATATAGATACTTAAATATTGCGGTAAATTTATTCTACTTTTTTTTAAACATAATATTTGTTTAAGTTAAAAAATATTTAACGGCATTATCATTTCTTTTAACTGTTATAGAATAGAAGTGGTTATGAATTGAGTTACCTATAAAATGATTAAGTTATTAGATACTGGCAACATCAGAAACTAGCGAATATATTTAGAAAAATTAAAGAACATTTCAAGGTTATGAGAAATTTTATATTTTAGAAAAGTTAAGAGGATCTAAATTTAAGTAATTAATTTATGATTTAGCATTTTAATATCCGAATAGTAAAATGGTTTTTATTTAATTATTTGCGGAGTTATTTTATAAACCATCTTATATATTTTAATAACAAACTTAGTATCATTGAAAATATCCGAGATTATTCTTTATCATAAAGCGATAATAACAAAGACCTGTAAAATAAAGGAATCCTTTATCCTTGGATATTCTAAAAAAGGCTCTATTAATTATTTTTTTACACGATGTTTACAAGCAATTTGCGATAGTGTAAAAGTTTCAAAATGCGATCTTAAAGGGATCAGAAGTTACAATAATTTTTCTTTCTAAGCGGCTTTTAGGCATAGTGATATATTTATTAAAATTTTATAATAACAAACATATCCTTATTTCTTGAAATAAGTCGAATAAGTAGCATATTCCTGATCCAGAAAAAATAATTAGATATTATTTTAGATGTTTCGCAAACAAATTAGTAGACCTTTAAACCGCTGTAACCTACTTCACAAGATACTCCGAATTATTTGCGATGGTTTCTGATCTTGGTCGGTCCATAATTTCACCTATACCCAATAAATCCTTTTTTACTCACAATAGTGGTTTAACGCATATAGATACTGAAATAAGTCGTATTTATGTAATTTCAGCACACATAAGTTTTGTGCCAAATTTTTTCCGCTACCCAAAATTTACTTAAAAGCGCATAAATCTGAAATTAATGTTAAAATTAATACAAAACTTTATATATTTGAGTTGTATGTAAATATAAATTATCATACACAATATCAGATTAATAATAGCTCCATAATTGAACATGGTTCCCATGTAATCCCCATTCAGGAAAATAAATTAAACTTGCATAAATCTCAATATAGAGATAAAATTTAATATAACTAGGTTTTGTACAAGTAAAAATTGCTCCACTAAATTTCAAAATGATAGGTCCTAAATTGACCGTGGCTCTCATATAATTCACATTCACGAAAAATAGTTGAACGTGCACAAATCTCCCATATAAAATTTTCATATACACGTAAATCCTTGTATTCATTTTTATAGGAATCATTCCAAAGTTAACCATAGGTCCCGCTCCCGAAAATCATTTTAGTGCCTATACACATTCGTACAGGGTATTATATATTATATCATATTATATTATATTATATTATATTATATTATATTATATTATATTATATTATATTATATTATATTATATTATATTATATTATATTATATTATATTATATTATATTATATTATATTATATTATATTATATTATATATATTATATTATATATATTATATTATATTATATTATATTATATTATATTATATTATATTATATTATATTATATTATATTATATTATTATATTATATTATTTTATATTATATTATATTATATTATATTATATTATATTACATTATATTATCCCCACCTGGATAACAATCTTGACGAGATGTGGCGGCTTAAATGTAGGCTGTGGTCTCTTTCTTGAAGTCTCAGTTGTCCTCTTGGAGGATACTGAGAAATAAAGGTATAGACTCTAAAGGCCTTCATGACCAAAGGTTATCCATCCCCTATCCCCTTTCCCCAACTACCCTCTTTTCTCCCCTCTTATTCCATATCCTTTTTCCCCCACTTGTAAGGTTAAGGTGGTTGGTAGCAGTGCCGAGAACCTGGATGGCTAGTCAGTGGTTAAAGAAGACTAGTCGCTAACAGCTCCCCTCTGGCGCCAGGACACGGGCCAGTTGTAAATTTTTGTCTAGTCCATGTACGTCCCTGCATGGATGGTCCATCCCCTTACGTGCCTACTCGTGGGAATCAAATGGAAAACAAAATAATTAAAAACAAAAAAAACAACAACAACAAAAACGAGGAGATGGATATCTCCTCGGAAGACGACCTTTTGGCCTCTAGTCAAGAGACCTTGGTCGAACAACCTGGCAGCAGGGGAGAAAGACATAGCACCCCGCTGTCACAAAACACTATGGCTCCACGACAGGATGTCAAGTCTGACGACCAGTCGAAGGAGAAACGGAAGAAAAAGAAGAGCCAGAAAGAGATTCTGAGACAACGATATGTCAAAGCTCTCTTTATACTGGAGAAAATTGCCAAGAATAAGGCAAATGGCACTCCTCATGAGCGCGATAAGGAAGATCGTGTCAGATACCAATCGGTGGTTGATGAGTATCTTAAGTTTAAGGACTCTCAACCATCCACATCCCAAGCAGTGCAGGAAAGAGCGAAGCGAAACCGCTCCCAAGCTGAGGGTAGCAATTCGCCCAAGAGGAGAAAGCTCCAAAGTAAATCGACCGCTCCGGCTCCTTCCACAATAACGTCAGCAAGAAGGCCGTTTAACGAGGTGGTTAAAGACCACTTGCTGATGGCGTTGGCTAACGAAAAAAGCGGCAACCTAATTCCTGTAGTAACAGAATGGGGTGCTATAGAGTCTAAATTGGCTGAACTCGTGATGGAACACGTACTCACCAACAAAGACTCTACAGTTCCTCGTTTTGACTCTGGTGAGATACACCGGGGCTACAGGATAATCAAATGCTTGGACGTGTTCTCTAAGGAATTCCTCAGCAAATGTATCGTAAAGATTAGCGATGCATGGGAAGGCTTAAGCCTTAAGCTTATCCCAGCGGGGGAAATCCCTATGAGACCACGGGCAAAGGTTTGGTTACCGAAGATGAGCTGCGATAACCAGAAAATACTGGAGTGTCTGAAGCTGCAGAACCCCAGTATCCCCATGAGTGACTGGACAGTCATCCGTTCAGAAGATCATGGGGACAATAACAAGTGCATTATCTTCGCCATCTCGGAGGATAGCGCAATTGAGCTAGAGAAGGCGGGGCTAAAATTGTTCTTTGGGGTTAGGGACGCCAAGGTTAAGGTGTTCCGTCCCACAGGTCCAGTTGCTGGCGAAGCAGATGAGTTGGAAGTAGCCAACAATCTGTTGACAGGCATGCAGCTAAGTGAACCTGCAAAAAACCCTACAACCGACGATGAAAATCGTGCAAATTAATCTGCAGCATTCAAAATGTGCTACAGACAATCTGAGGCTTCTTTTAGTGGAAAAGGACCTCGACATCGCTATAGTCCAAGAACCCTTGATTTAGAGTCACTTTGTGAGTTGATTTAAAGATGTCCGTTCATCTGGCTGGCTCGTTAGCTGTCATTAGGGTTGTCCAATATTATATGAAGAAAGCCAAAGTGTATTGCACACTTATACATAGCTAAATTATGAAAGGAACATATTTACCATCAAACGATAGCTAATAAAAAATTGTTAAACCCATATTTTGTAACTTTTCAAAAAAAAAAAAAAAATCAATATGAAAGAAAAAAAAAGGAAGTTGAAATTTGGCCACAAAAAGGAATTTTGAACCACCCTGCTATCCATGTAAACGTTGAGAAAAAGTGTAGGTAGCATTTTTAAAGATGTCTTTGAAAAGTTGCACAAATAATTATTTTGGCACAAGGACGAAGTCCTTTGAATATGGGTATGATTTGTCCATTATTTTACCTAGCCCCCACAGATATGTCCTCTCGTTATAGGGTTTTCATGATCATAAATGTTTTAAATATTTTTTAATGAAATTAAAAAAAAGTGTATATCAATAAAAGTAAAATTGTATGAGAATCGGTCCATACTAGACCATACCTTAAGTATTAATTACTTACATAAATCCGATATAAATGTTAGTATACAGATAATATAATGCATATAGGTTTTATAGAAATACTCATTAAACTTAATAAAAGCATCGGATCATAATAGTCCACAGATCGCATATAAAACATCCCCAGAATCCTTGATGCACATACAAAACGACGTAGGCTATCATATGGGTGATCTTTACCGACTATATCTTTCTTGCTTGTTTTATTTACATTTCTAGTTTTCGTAGTCATGTATAGAGTAATTCCAAAAAACTTCGATCCACATCGGATTTTGGATATTTCCGATTTCGATAAAATGCAGCACATATAATATACTCCTCTATACTTTCATATGGCTCATTAATTTGCGCAATAAGGCTATGAACATTATAAACTTTATGAACCTCTAAATTTTTGTCAAAAATGGCCAAAATTTTTAATGTGCGATCCCTAAAATATTAAATGGTAAATTTTTTTAAGTTTTGCTTTCGTACTATTTAATATTCTTATAAATATAACTTTTTAATGATCAATATATAGATACTTAAATATTGCGGTAAATTTATTCTACTTTTTTTTAAACATAATATTTGTTTAAGTTAAAAAATATTTAACGGCATTATCATTTCTTTTAACTGTTATAGAATAGAAGTGGTTATGAATTGAGTTACCTATAAAATGATTAAGTTATTAGATACTGGCAACATCAGAAACTAGCGAATATATTTAGAAAAATTAAAGAACATTTCAAGGTTATGAGAAATTTTATATTTTAGAAAAGTTAAGAGGATCTAAATTTAAGTAATTAATTTATGATTTAGCATTTTAATATCCGAATAGTAAAATGGTTTTTATTTAATTATTTGCGGAGTTATTTTATAAACCATCTTATATATTTTAATAACAAACTTAGTATCATTGAAAATATCCGAGATTATTCTTTATCATAAAGCGATAATAACAAAGACCTGTAAAATAAAGGAATCCTTTATCCTTGGATATTCTAAAAAAGGCTCTATTAATTATTTTTTTACACGATGTTTACAAGCAATTTGCGATAGTGTAAAAGTTTCAAAATGCGATCTTAAAGGGATCAGAAGTTACAATAATTTTTCTTTCTAAGCGGCTTTTAGGCATAGTGATATATTTATTAAAATTTTATAATAACAAACATATCCTTATTTCTTGAAATAAGTCGAATAAGTAGCATATTCCTGATCCAGAAAAAATAATTAGATATTATTTTAGATGTTTCGCAAACAAATTAGTAGACCTTTAAACCGCTGTAACCTACTTCAAAAGATACTCCGAATTATTTGCGATGGTTTCTGATCTTGGTCGGTCCATAATTTCACCTATACCCAATAAATCCTTTTTTACTCACAATAGTGGTTTAACGCATATAGATACTGAAATAAGTCGTATTTATGTAATTTCAGCACACATAAGTTTTGTGCCAAATTTTTTCCGCTACCCAAAATTTACTTAAAAGCGCATAAATCTGAAATTAATGTTAAAATTAATACAAAACTTTATATATTTGAGTTGTATGTAAATATAAATTATCATACACAATATCAGATTAATAATAGCTCCATAATTGAACATGGTTCCCATGTAATCCCCATTCAGGAAAATAAATTAAACTTGCATAAATCTCAATATAGAGATAAAATTTAATATAACTAGGTTTTGTACAAGTAAAAATTGCTCCACTAAATTTCAAAATGATAGGTCCTAAATTGACCGTGGCTCTCATATAATTCACATTCACGAAAAATAGTTGAACGTGCACAAATCTCCCATATAAAATTTTCATATACACGTAAATCCTTGTATTCATTTTTATAGGAATCATTCCAAAGTTAACCATAGGTCCCGCTCCCGAAAATCATTTTAGTGCCTATACACATTCGTACAGGGTATTATATATTATATCATATTATATTATATTATATTATATTATATTATATTATATTATATTATATTATATTATATTATATTATATTATATTATATTATATTATATTATATTATATTATATTATATTATATTATATTATATTATATTATATTATATTATATTATATTATATTATATTATATTATATTATATATATTATATTATATATATTATATTATATTATATTATATTATATTATATTATATTATATTATATTATATTATATTATATTATATTATATTATATTGTATTATATTATATTATATTATATTATATTATATTATATTATATTATTATATTATATTATTTTATATTATATTATATTATATTATATTATATTATATTATATTATATTATATTATATTATATTATATTATATTATATTATATTATATTACATTATATTATCCCCACCTGGATAACAATCTTGACGAGATGTGGCGGCTTAAATGTAGGCTGTGGTCTCTTTCTTGAAGTCTCAGTTGTCCTCTTGGAGGATACTGAGAAATAAAGGTATAGACTCTAAAGGCCTTCATGACCAAAGGTTATCCATCCCCTATCCCCTTTCCCCAACTACCCTCTTTTCTCCCCTCTTATTCCATATCCTTTTTCCCCCACTTGTAAGGTTAAGGTGGTTGGTAGCAGTGCCGAGAACCTGGATGGCTAGTCAGTGGTTAAAGAAGACTAGTCGCTAACAGCTCCCCTCTGGCGCCAGGACACGGGCCAGTTGTAAATTTTTGTCTAGTCCATGTACGTCCCTGCATGGATGGTCCATCCCCTTACGTGCCTACTCGTGGGAATCAAATGGAAAACAAAATAATTAAAAACAAAAAAAACAACAACAACAAAAACGAGGAGATGGATATCTCCTCGGAAGACGACCTTTTGGCCTCTAGTCAAGAGACCTTGGTCGAACAACCTGGCAGCAGGGGAGAAAGACATAGCACCCCGCTGTCACAAAACACTATGGCTCCACGACAGGATGTCAAGTCTGACGACCAGTCGAAGGAGAAACGGAAGAAAAAGAAGAGCCAGAAAGAGATTCTGAGACAACGATATGTCAAAGCTCTCTTTATACTGGAGAAAATTGCCAAGAATAAGGCAAATGGCACTCCTCATGAGCGCGATAAGGAAGATCGTGTCAGATACCAATCGGTGGTTGATGAGTATCTTAAGTTTAAGGACTCTCAACCATCCACATCCCAAGCAGTGCAGGAAAAAGCGAAGCGAAACCGCTCCCAAGCTGAGGGTAGCAATTCGCCCAAGAGGAGAAAGCTCCAAAGTAAATCGACCGCTCCGGCTCCTTCCACAATAACGTCAGCAAGAAGGCCGTTTAACGAGGTGGTTAAAGACCACTTGCTGATGGCGTTGGCTAACGAAAAAAGCGGCAACCTAATTCCTGTAGTAACAGAATGGGGTGCTATAGAGTCTAAATTGGCTGAACTCGTGATGGAACACGTACTCACCAACAAAGACTCTACAGTTCCTCGTTTTGACTCTGGTGAGATACACCGGGGCTACAGGATAATCAAATGCTTGGACGTGTTCTCTAAGGAATTCCTCAGCAAATGTATCGTAAAGATTAGCGATGCATGGGAAGGCTTAAGCCTTAAGCTTATCCCAGCGGGGGAAATCCCTATGAGACCACGGGCAAAGGTTTGGTTACCGAAGATGAGCTGCGATAACCAGAAAATACTGGAGTGTCTGAAGCTGCAGAACCCCAGTATCCCCATGAGTGACTGGACAGTCATCCGTTCAGAAGATCATGGGGACAATAACAAGTGCATTATCTTCGCCATCTCGGAGGATAGCGCAATTGAGCTAGAGAAGGCGGGGCTAAAATTGTACTTTGGGGTTAGGGACGCCAAGGTTAAGGTGTTCCGTCCCACAGGTCCAGTTGCTGGCGAAGCAGATGAGCTGGAAGTAGCCAACAATCTGTTGACAGGCATGCAGCTAAGCGAACCTGCAAAAAACCCTACAACCGACGATGAAAATCGTGCAAATTAATCTGCAGCATTCAAAATGTGCTACAGACAATCTGAGGCTTCTTTTAGTGGAAAAGGACCTCGACATCGCTATAGTCCAAGAACCCTGGGTTTCCAACTCCCAAGTCAAAGGGTTCCCGACTACGACATATAAGGTACTATACGTAAAAGATAAAGGTAAGCCAAGATCTTGTCTTATTGCTAGAAAACACATAAATATATTTCTTTGCCTACAGTATAGCTCAGCAGACCTGACAGTCGCAAGGGTCGAGTTAATGCGAAACAGAAGTTTCCTGATCGCCTCCAGCTATATGGCACACGACAAGCCAGCCCCGCCAGACGAAGTGAGGGCGTTTCTGGCCTCTATAAAGGCTCAAGAGGACATTATTCTTGGCTGTGATGCTAACTCAAGGCATACAATATGGGGCAGCACGGAAATCAACGACAGAGGTGAGTGTCTATTTGATTTCATTAATACAAACCACTTGACCATATGCAACTCTGGCAACGACCCCACCTTCGTTTTTCCGAGCTCGGTGAACTATAATGGATGGGAAGAGGTGCTAGACATTACACTCATGAAGGACAGATCCAATTTATCAGTTTATAGGTGGAGAGTATCCAAAGAGAAATCCTTTTCGGATCATTGCTGGATACTTTTCGACATTGGGCTCGTCTGCAAAGAAACAGCGTCAACTTTCAGAAACCCAAGACGAACGAACTGGACTAAGTTCAATGGGATTCTCATGCACAGACTGAGAAAAATACCTCCAGTCGAAGCAACGACTGAGGGTCTTGATCAAATTGAGGATACATTAGGCAGGGAAATTGTTAAGGCTTTTAATATATCATGTCCAATGACGAAGGCTAGAAAGAGCTTCCCTCCCTGGTGGAATAGGGAAATCTCGAAGCTACGCAAGGGGGCACGCAATGCTTTCAATATTGGCTACAGGACAAAATCGTGGCAGTTATACCACGATAAGCGTAGGGAATATAAGAAAGCAATAAAGATCGCAAAAAGAGACTCATGGAAAGGCTTCTGCGAATCTATTGACAACACCAAGGAATCTGCTAGACTCAGTAGGATTTTGGCAAATGGTCATAATAATCCATCCTATATTAGAAGGATGGATGGATCATGGTCAGAATCGTCGGCGGAATCTTTGGACATTTTACTTAACACTCATTTTCCTGGCTGCGCTGATATTACGGACCAGGAGATGGGGCATATTAAATCCTCGCAAGGAATCGAGGTTGACATAATATCCGTTGAGAAAATTTCATGGGCGATTGATAGCTTCTCTCCATACAAATCTGCAGGGCCTGATGGTATTATACCAAAGATGCTGCAGAGTGCAAAGGTATACATCATACCCTGGCTACATAGGATCTTTAAACTTTGCCTAACCCTCAACTATGTTCCCAGGAACTGGAGGAGAGTAAAGGTAGTGTTCATTCCAAAAATCGGAAAGAGAAGCCATGAGAATGCAAAGGACTTCCGTCCGATTAGTCTCTCATCTTTTCAGCTGAAAACTCTGGAGAGACTCATTGATTTACATATAAGGGAGCGTCTAGAGGGTACAACTCGACTCTCAGGAGGTCAACATGCCTACATTAAGGGTCGCTCCACGGAGACGGCTCTTCATGAGGTCGTAGGGGTCATCGAGCGATCCATTGAATTTAAACAATACGCTATGGCTACCTTTCTGGATATAGAAGGCGCCTTTAACAATGTCACGACTTTGGCGATACAGAGAGCTCTGTACGAACTAGGAGTTGATGATTATATCACCAACTGGCTGGTGTTAATGCTAGAGACAAGAATCGTCATTGCGAATTTAGGTAACAGTGTTAAGACCAAACGGGTTATGCGTGGAACTCCACAAGGGGGCGTGATTTCTCCGCTGTTGTGGCTTATTGTCATTAATACCATCCTGTGTAAATTGGAAGACAAGGGAGTGAAAGTCGTGGCTTACGCGGACGATGTGGTGATACTAGTATCAGGACTGTTTCTGAACGTGATAAGTGATATCAAGTCAACTGCTCTGGCTACACTCAGGGACTGGGCCAAAGAATGTGGACTAGGAGTGAATCCGGGCAAAACAGAGCTGGTACTTTTCACCACAAAGACCAAGATTCCGAGCTTCAGACTACCACGGTTAGGAAACTGTGAACTCACCTTGTCGGACAATGCAAAATACTTGGGCATTATTTTGGACTCTAAGCTTTCATGGAAACTGAACATTCGACATAGGGTTAGTAAGGCTACGGTAGCATACTACACCTGTAGAAAGATGTTCAGTGTGAAATGGGGCCTGAGTCCAAAATTGACAAAATGGCTATACACTGCTATAGTACGGCCCATTCTTGTATATGGATCTCTTGTATGGTGGACCGCTACTAGTAAGAGGTATGTGGTGGATCAGCTTTACAGGATACAAAGATCCGCTTCCATTGGCATTGCAGGTGCATTACGTACTAGTCCATCAGAGGCTCTGAACACTATATTGCATCTGACACCTATAGACCTATACATAATGGAATCATCAGTTAATAGTGCGATAAGGTTATCTGCAACGAAAAGCTGGAGATCAAGAACATATGGGCACGCGAGGATATTAAATTTATTACCCCCGCAATACAATAAAGTTACCGACTATATGATTCCCCACTTGGACTTCGGAAGTACTATTAAAGTCCTATTCCCCACCAGGAGTGAATGGAGAAGGGGCAATCTTCTTGAACAATTTGGAACTAGGATATACACTGACGGCTCAAAGATGAACTGCGGTGTCGGCTCTGGTGTCTTCTCTGAGGATCTTGGAATTAGACACTCATGTAGACTCCCTGACGAGGCAAGCGTATTCCAAGCGGAGATACTAGCGGTCAGGGAAGCGTGTAAACTAATTTGCGATAGGAATATTCAAGGGAATATTGGTTTATTTGTCGACAGTCAAGCGGCAATACTATCGCTTAAATCACCGAAAACTACCTCTATTCTAGTCAGACAGTGTAAAGAGGAACTGCTTGGACTAAGTCGACTGTATGACATTACTATAATCTGGGTACCTGCGCATAGGGACTACTATGGTAATGAACAGGCAGACGAATTAGCCCGGGCAGGCTCTGCTATGAATGCCTCCTTAGCGGTTTCTGTCGCAATCCCGTTAGGAGCAGTCAAAAGCAGAATCCGAAAACACTTTCTAGAAAAGGCGGAAAATAGATGGCGAAATCTGGACAAATGTAGAGTCGCGAAAGAAACGTGGCCTACCTACAACGAGAAACGCTCATTGCAACTCATTGGCTACAAACGCAAGGACATCTCGAGACTAATAGCAGTGTTTACAGGTCACTGGACGCTCGGTAAACATGCAAGTAGACTTGGTCTCCCTTACAATGAATATTGTCGTAGTTGTGGCAACAGCGAGAAGGAGGAGACGGTTTTCCATCTTCTATGTGAATGCCCGGTCTTGAACGCGAACAGACATAAATTTCTGGGAGGGCACCAATTAGACAACCTCTCTGAGATATCGGACACTAGACTCAGTGACATCATTAAATATCTCAATGCTACAGGCTGGATCTAATTAATTTATGTTCTCATTGTTTCTTCCCTACATTTCTATCTCATTACAGACTCAATACAACTAATTCACCTGGCGAGTAGTGTGGTTCCATCAAAACGGATTCTAACGAGTCTAATTGATTGCCCGTAGATTACGGGCTACCACGGAAACCAACCAACCAACATTATATTATATTATATATGTCGACCGACACTGCTTGTTTTTACCCTTTCCTATTTGTTTTGATTTTAATTTGCAATAATAGCATCAGAACACTTAAAAAGATACTAAAAAATACAAAAGATAATAGGATACTAAAAAAAATTATTAGTTGGTATTACCTTTATATGAAAAATTTTATATGGAAATTGTAACTTTATAAATAATTTTGTTACTTGTGTCGAATGAGTACTTAAATGTTTAATTTATTTATTACTCATACGTCATATCTGTGCTCAATATAAACTATATTTTCTGAAATAATAATAATAACCAACGATTAAAAAGCAAACTTAAAAATTCTATAAAAATCTGAAATTTAAATCGCTTTCTTTTCAAATTAATAATAATAATAATAATAATAATAATAAATAGTGATATAAATAACACGCAACTGCAAAATTACACTTTTTATTTTCATTAAGAAAACAAATTAATGTTGGCTGTAGGATATCGTATTACAATTTTCAAAATATGTATATATATATATATATATGTATTAAATATGTATATATACATATATATATATATATATATATATATATATATATATATATATATATATATATATATATATGTATTATATATGTATTATATATGTATTATATATGTATATATGTATATATATATATATATATATATATATATATTATACCTGGTGTTACAAACCGATTGATATAAAGGAGCTTTTATCCTAGTTTTTTTTTTAATTTATCTTTTTTTTACTTCTTTACTAGAATTTCAAACAAACAATTTGTATACGTTTTTCCAATTTTTTATCAGTAAACCAAAAAATTTGGTTAAGAAATGTTTATGTTCTTAATTGAAACAAAATATTTGAATATTTAAATAAAGTTTTGTGTGGGAAAATTTGTTGGTGTTTTTTAGAAAAAATATTCTCGTCACAAAAAACCTCAAACTGAATTGTTAACCATACGGTACATACGCGGGCACCATTTTTTAATTTAAAATGCTTGCATTTCTTTAATACGAAGATATAGCCATGAAACTTCAGATTAAGATAGTTTTAGAAACTGAAAGCCCAATTTTTTAACTTGATATATATATAAAATGGCTTTAAAATTTAATCTTAAAGTTGAATTTTTATGCGTTTTGTGCTACAGTTAACTTTTCTTCGTATATATATATATATATATATGTATTATATATGTATTATATATGTATATATGTATATATATATATATATATATATATATTATACCTGGTGTTACAAACCGATTGATATAAAGGAGCTTTTATCCTAGTTTTTTTTTAATTTATCTTTTTTTTACTTCTTTACTAGAATTTCAAACAAACAATTTGTATACGTTTTTCCAATTTTTTATCAGTAAACCAAAAAATTTGGTTAAGAAATGTTTATGTTCTTAATTGAAACAAAATATTTGAATATTTAAATAAAGTTTTGTGTGGGAAAATTTGTTGGTGTTTTTTAGAAAAAATATTCTCGTCACAAAAAACCTCAAACTGAATTGTTAACCATACGGTACATACGCGGGCACCATTTTTTAATTTAAAATGCTTGCATTTCTTTAATACGAAGATATAGCCATGAAACTTCAGATTAAGATAGTTTTAGAAACTGAAAGCCCAATTTTTTAACTTGATATATATATAAAATGGCTTTAAAATTTAATCTTAAAGTTGAATTTTTATGCGTTTTGTGCTACAGTTAACTTTTTTTCGTAGTATTTATTATATTTATTGCCTTTTGATTCGCTTAAATTTAAAATTTTTCTCTTTGAACTAGTGAATAAGCCTGTACATGTCAGGCAAAAATAGCATTGTATAAAATCTGGCCCCGTTTAGGATTTTAAGGAAAATTACTTTCATATGTAAGCTAGTTTTGAACTTTCTAGGTTATTTAGGAGCTTCTGAGTGAGGAATAAAAGATAATATATAAAAACCTGCAAATCTTATTACTAGTTTGCGTCAGTCTTTATAATTATGACAATAATGGCGCACATTTTAACCATTTTTACCTACTTAAATATTGTCTGTACTTTTCATGAATTCTCTTTAATTTTATTATAAAACTATCCAACGTTTCTACTCTAATATATCACGCTGATGATATTATTTGCAATATTCGTGCCAGTAATGCGATTCAGTAACTTAAACAACACAAATTCAGTAACTTTACAACACAAAAATTTTTATCTTTAAGTTGACGCAAACAAATATCGTTAAAAGTGTTAGAGAATAACTAAATCGACAATTTTGTTGTTTACTAATTTTAACGATTCGATTGTCGTTAAAATAAGTTACTGAATCGCACTACAGGTCTCGTAAAATTTCGATATTGTTGTTCCATACTTGACTTGACACTAACAACATTATTTAGAATTGTGAGAACATTATAGTCAGATTTTTATAAATCAAGTTGTCTTGTAAAGTTTAAAATTACAATTTATACTTTTTAGAACTTTACGTGTACTAAAAGCGTAGTGTCTACCAATAGTAATTTATTCACTTTATAATAATTTTCAGAAGTAGGCCGTATATGGCAGCTATGGTTTCTTGAGGAACAAATGTCATAAGAATTTGACATTGTACTTTTTATAAAAATTATTTCATAATATTAAATGGGGTTTTTAACGTATATACAACTTTTATATGTGCTTAATTATGTAATATCGAAAAGATATATGAGCCTCAATATCCTATCCTAGCAGAAAATTTTTATGGGGATAATAACAAGTAATCACTTCGTTTCTGCATCATATAAAGGTAAAATTCATCCAATTGTCTTAAAAATTGCGATTTGCAACTTCATTAAAAGTTTAGCATGGACAGACATACGGACATAATCACACATGTTTTTCCACGTGTATTTACAAGCTTACCTTTGGTTCTTGTAGCTAGTTAAATGATCTTAATAAATAATTAATATAAAATTATAATTTTTTTGTAAAAAATAAACGAAAAACCCACTAAAGTACCCATGCACCCCGGGTAATGATTAACGTTAATTTTTGTGGGTATGTACAGTTGGGTTAACTAAATATATCAAGTTTTAAGTTTAGTTATGAAAATAAAGAAAAGTTATTAAAAACATTTTTAAAGCTTAACAATAAATTTTTTATTTATTTTTTAATTTTATTTTTCTGTTGAGCATATTTGTGGCAAAAACGAAAAATGTAGTATATGAAGCAAGTTCTACAAGTCTACAAAGAAAAATTTATTTACAGACTACAGGATCGCATGCAAAATAATACGAATTTGAATTGAAAATTTGTATTATTTTGGAATGTATCTTATTCCTCTGTATCTTTTACCAGAAAATTAAAAAAAAAACTGGCCTAAAGGTTCACGAAGTATAAAAAGTTCCTAATAGTAATGCTAGAAAAAATACGAATGCTGCCTAAAGGGTGATAAACAGTACGTACTAGTGGAATTTTTAAAACACCCTGCTAATGAGTTATGTATCATATATATTATGAGAAATGTATAAGACAAATATAGTGTAAAAAATTGAAATTGTCGAATAAACTTTCGGTTACGCAAGACATTTGCAAATGTGGCGAAAAAAAAACAATTCGTTCATAACTAATGACACATAGAGGAGAGAAATATACGCAAATGCGTTTTTATGGAAAATATTATATTCGGAAAATATAGTATTATATATATATATATATATATATACCAAGGGAAGCCAATCCACTGAACTGTACAAATCTCAGGCCATGTAAAATACATTTTGATGTAGTAAGAAAATATTTAAAGGATACTTAAGCTGAATAAAAAACATGATAGAATTTTACTGAAAGTGGACCAACCCGTTTTTATAAAAAATTAACTGAAAACACAATAAAGATCTTATGGACGGAAAATTCGAGGAGTGCTCAATTGTGGACAAATGCGTGTAATAAGTGTAAAATAAAATATACGAGTACATAAAATTTATATTTCTAAAATTGCATTTTAAAAAATAGAAATTCAACAAAAAAAAATTATCAGAGTTTGGGATACAATAGTACATTAACTTATCTGACTATTCTTTTTTTTTTTTTTTTTTTTTTTTGAGCATAACTCAAAATTTTTATGGAAAATTTATGATATTCTGAAGTAGTCGTATTACATACACTATGTCATTTTTAAATGATTATTTACTGTAAAACAGTGTAATTTCTTGATATTCTTAGTATAAACAATATTGTGTCTATTTATTTTGATATAAATAATACTTACTGAAATTATAAATGAATTGTTATAACCTACAAATTAACAACTCTTTAATTTAAATTTATATTACTTGACGTTGAAAATTATTATTATTTTCTTCAATTACATGCTGTCATCAACAATAAATTCTATATCAGGAAAATTTTTATACTCATACTTAATCATCTCTTTTATTATAAGTTTATAATACGAGTAAGTACACATAAGCCATGCTAATTACAATTTATATTTTCCACTCAAATTTATTTCAGCAATTCTTTATAATAAAACCCCACTAAGCCTTTCTGCCCTTGCCAAAGTAAATTGTAGGAAAATTAGTAACAACCCTATTTTCTTTAAAGCTTTATATGCGAGCAGAAAAATCATTATGCGAGAACATTAAAATACATTGAAAAATCACACAATTTCAGAGGCAAGCAAATTTTAAAATAACATAAATGGTTCATAAAGTTATATATAGAATCTTTCTTCGTTCTTTTACAAATACACGGTTTTCAAAACGTTTTGCTATTTAATGCATTGATTTATGCGAAGCCTTTAATGGTGAGTTTAATATTTAAAATACTAAAATTTAGTTATTTTTTAATAAAGTATTTAAGTTATTTTAAGATTAAAATATCATTTATTTGAAATGAAAATTTACAAAGTGCTTAAGTAGTAAGCTACGTACCATATAGCATTCCAAGATGAATTTATAAAATTGTTTTTTTGTTTGCACATAATAATGAAAATTCAACTGAAACCATGAACGTCAATCGATTTTAATTGAATTTGATATAATTGAGTAAACATAAAAATTAAATCAAACTAAATTATATCTATTTTAATATAAAGGTAATTGAGAAATATTATAGCATACAACATGTATTTTATTGGAAATGTAATCAAGGCAATTGAAAGTAATTATAAGTATTATATTTATGTAATTTTGATAACTTAAAAAACGATTGACATGTTAAAAATAAATACGAAAGAGATAGTCGGTCAAGCCCCACAATAATATACCTCACACCATTTCATAAGTGCGCCGAAGTGATTTTATAGCTTTTACGTGGATGAAATTTTTGTGACCTGTAGAATTGTGAAACGATTATTGATAAATTTGGAAGTGTGATTAAATTTTAGGAGTACTGGAACAGAGCTATTGCGATTAAAAAATAGCCACAAAACAGAAATTGTGAATATAGTCTTAAATTTCCTGAAGTGTATGTAGATACTCATAAGAGTTGTGACCAGGTTCTGGCTATTATAAAAAGATATTTTAATTGAAAATGAAAATATGAAAATAAAAATAAATTTTGGGAAAAATAAAGCATACTTACACATTGGAAACATTAGAGAGCCAAAGATCTATAAAGCTTATATATATCAAACTATTACCCACATTTCCTGCAGAATTTTATCGGATCTTGTTGTATATTTAGCAAACTATCGATTCTTCTGTATACATTTTAATTTTTTTTTTTTTTTCAAATATTTTACTTTTATTTTTTATTTTCAAAAATTTTTAAAATCACAAATTTTTACCTTACATAGCATGTTAAGCATATTTTGTGACTATGTTAATAGAATGTGGAATTACGACTGAGTCACAAGAATAAACATAACTTTTAGTCATAATAAAATTAAAACTTTTTTAAGACTTTTTCTATGAGCATGTTAATACTCGTATGTATGAAATTTACTTACTAAAAGCAAGTAACAAAAGCTTTGCGTGGTATCCAGTCAATACTTCATTCAAGAATATAAATATGTTGAAAGTGTCATTTTAATCGGTTCATATAAGGTCAAGTTAAATAAAGTAAATATTATGAAGAAATGGGAGCAAAAAGGGTGTGGCATCCACCAAAAATCTAGTATAATAATGGTAGTAGTCTTAGAAATAAGAACAACATATAACACCATTTGAATTAAATAATTTAAATTTTTTTATTTTTATTCATATCGAAAGTTTTGAAAGACCATTTGAGGGATTTGCTAGACACTGGTAAGCTTTCATTTTACATTGGAATTATTGAGCCAATTTTTTCTTGTTGCACTGTATAATAAATAAATATTTTAATCACAAATGCAATGCTAACAATGATTCTAAAATCATTTTAGGTACACCAATCGTAAGAGGATAAACAAAATGTAAAATATACATTCTTATGTATAATTGGAAACAAAAATAAACTACTTATTTTTTGGCTGAATAACTAGTTATTTTTATTCGAGTTGTCCACAAACTCATGTATTTATTTTTAGACTCTAGGAGTATTCAAAAACATGTAACTAAATGAAAAAAAAAATGAAGAAAAACAAAAAATTTGCCGTCAGTGAGATTTGAACTTGGGCACAAAATAACCATTTGTTTCTAATGACTAATGTCTTACTCAGTACACCATCTCATACTTAATTTTCCAAGTACTAAAAATTTTTTTATATAAAATATTTATTTAGACATTTTGTTAAAAAAAAACTAATAGCTTAAGAATAGGGTTGAACCAACAACGTTCTTGTTTTTAGTCCAGCGCTCTAGCCAACTGATCCACGTAATTACAATATTACTATTATACTATTGGGTGCCATTACAGAGAACAAAAAAGTTTTTGCTGGGTTGTTTTAGATAAATCATTGTTAGTTCTAATGTTTTAGTTATTTTTCAATATAAAACCATATTTTTAATTAAAATAATTATGGTACTTATAGATGTGTTCCTAGGAATTCATCCATTCCAGCTATAAAAATTTAGTGGATTAGGTAAAAATAAAAATTTTCAAAACTGGGCGATATTAATTCCTAGGAACAATTCTATAAATGCCATAAATATTTTAATTAAAAATGTGGATTTATATTCGAAAATAACTAAAACATTAGAACTAACAATGATTCTAATCGCTTTTAAAAGCAATAAACAAAAATTGTGAAGGAATAAATTACCAAAAATGTGATTTTAGTGGGAAAATTTTTATAATTCCATAATTTTGACTCATTTTAACTGCACAAGTAAATAACACCAAACGGTGCATGTAGGAACACCTTTCAGTAATAAGTGACCTTATAATTTTGGCTGAATAACTAGTTATTTTTATTCGAGTTGTCCACAAACTCATGTATTTATTTTTAGACTCTAGGAGTATTCAAAAATATGTAACTAAATGAAAAAAAAAATGAAGAAAAACAAAAAATTTGCCGTCAGTGAGATTTGAACTTGGGCACAAAATAACCATTTGTTTCTAATGACTAATGTCTTACTCAGTACACCATCTCATACCTAATTTTCCAAGTACTAAAAATTTTTTTATATAAAATATTTATTTAGACATTTTGTTAAAGAAAAACTAATAGCTTATGAATAGGGTTGAACCAACAACGATCTTGTTTTTAGTCCAGCGCTCTAGCCAACTGATCCACGTAATTACAATATTACTATTATACTATTGGGTGCCATTACAGAGAACAAAAAAGTTTTTGCTGGATTGTTTTAGATAAATCATTGTTAGTTCTAATGTTTTAGTTATTTTTCAATATAAAACCATATTTTTAATTAAAATAATTATGGTACTTATAGATGTGTTCCTAGGAATTCATCCATTTCAGCTTTAAAAATTTAGTGGATTAGGTAAAAATAAAAATTTTCAAAACTGGGCGATATTAATTCCTAGGAACAGTTCTATAAATGCCATAAATATTTTAATTAAAAATGTGGATTTATATTCGAAAATAACTAAAACATTAGAACTAACAATGATCCTAATCGCTTTTAAAAGCAATAAACAAAAATTGTGAAGGAATAAATTACCAAAAATGTGATTTTAGTGGGAAAATTTTTATAATTCCATAATTTTCACTCATTTTAACTGCACAAGTAAATAACACCAAACGGTGCATGTAGGAACACCTTTCAGTAATAAGTGACTTTATAATTTTGTATCGCTCCTCATTATGTTATATTGATACTAAAGTTGATATGGTAATTTTGTATCTAAGGGTGATTTCTCGAAGTGGGACTTATATGGGAGTTATGGTAAATTATGAACCGATCATAATAAAATGGGCACTGCAGTTTCTGTTTATATAAAACTTATTTACGTGATAATAACATATGAATATGATTTATGCACGTTAAAGAAATTTTCACAAGAGGGTTTTACGTGGGAGCTATGGTTAATTATGGACCGATCTTCGTGAAGTGTACTCCAGGAAGATCATTAAACTCTGTTCCTGGAGTATATTTGTATGGGGGCTGGGTGAAATAATCATAACCAATTTAACAGGCTTTGTCCTTGTGCCAAAATAATTATTTGTGCCTAATATCATTAAGATATATAAAATTGCGACCTGTACTTTATTCAAAATGTTTACTTGGACACCCAGCCTACCAGTTTACCAGCCAACCCGCCAGCCAGCCGAACAGCCAGACGGACATCGTTAAATCGATTCAGAAAGTGATTCTGAACCGATTGGTATACTGAAATGTGGTTCTATGACCAAAGTAAGTAAGTAAGTAAATAAGTAACTAATACCAACAACAAAACAAAAGTAGTAACACAAATCCAAAATCACTACTCAATAATTTTGAAAATCTTAAATAATGTGCGTTCAATAACATTTATTTACTACAAATAGTTCATGTTTTTCATACGGAATAACAAGTTAATTTATTATGTAAATAAGATACCGGAACTTAAAAGGTAAAAACAAACACAATATATGCAACCCAAATATATTTTACGAGAGTTAAATAATTTTATTTTTTATGAAATATTTATGTATTATGTAAAAAATCTTCTATGTATTTTTTATTGGTACAACAAAAATCAAAAAATTTTCTAACACATGATGAATTCCATGAAAAAATTTGACCCTTTTTCGTACTATTTTTTAAGAACTTCTGTACATTTGTAATAATATGTAACAAATATATATATATATATATTTTTCTTGCAGTTTACACGTAAGGGTTTAATCCTTATTAATTTTACAGTTTTTAATTTGAACCATTTTTTGGAATAACTTTTCGTTGCCAAATCTAGTCGGAGTACCGATCTGTACATTATTTAGTATTTTAATTGATAGATTATGACATTGTTTCTTCTCTGATATGTAATTTAAGAAATTATCATTGCTAAACTAATTTTTTTCGACTTAAAGTTGGTCGATGCAGTGTTTAAAAAATTTTCCCAAAATTTTTCCAATTTTAAAGTTTATGAGTTAACGGTTTAGATTCAATAAAAAAATATAACATGTTTATAAACTCCATTTCAGAATATATCGTATTGTGTACAGGAATATTAAAATATTTTTCTAAGAAATTTCTGCAAAGTTTTTTTATGATGTTTTTACAATTTCTAAGATAATTCGTTGTTTTATCTCTCGAAACAAAAAAAGTAAATGTAAAGACCATACAGAGTCAGAAACTTTTTAGCTTTTTTAATACCAAATACTGTGGCTTTAATATTTATAATAGAAAACGTAACAATTTTTTCCTTTACAAGCTTTATGTTAAAGATACTAATATCCAGTTTCAAATACAAAAATTTTGTGGTTTTAACTGTTTTACTTTAATACATACAACGATTTGAAAATTATTCCTAAGAAGAAAAGTTCAAATTTGTTGAAACTTCGAGAATGCTTAAACGAAGATAAGTTGAGTATTTCTATTTATTTAATTTTAAATTCATAACTTGTACTTTTGTATTCCTATTCAAACAAAAATTCTTAAAAAAATCGCAATTTCGTTATGGCTTAAAACAAAATATATTTTAAAAATTTTGACCTTGTTTGTCAATTAATTTTAAAAAATAAAAATAACAAATTTTGTATAGATATTTAATACGTTTATGAAATAATGGTTAATTCGCAAAAAGACGGAAAAATGCGACGAAACTTAGAAGGAAATGCGGGTAAGACCTCTACCTACAACTACATTTATGCTCCTCAAGAATTTCAAATATGTAGGCGTGCGTTGTTTTTTCCACAACAAAATTTTTATATTTTAATATTTTTTTTTTTTTATTTTGAATTAAAATTGTCTTTTCATGATAGTCACATATCTAGTGACTGCCTGCATACAAGGTTTTGATTTTAAAAACTAAAAATTACAAAATAGGATTTTTGAGACAACTTAAGTGTTATGATTGGTTTAAAGTCACACAATTTTTCTATGAATTCACACAGAGAAAACGTTTTGTAGTAGTTACCATAATATAAGAGCAACCTATTATAATTGGAACATATGATTACAACGAAAAGTAGAAATGATTATACGAGTAAGTAATAATTATTATGATTCCATTTTGCGATATTGTGTACAATTTTGTGGTTTGTTTTTCATGTTATGATTATCCCATGATATTAGATTATGATTTGATGTTGTTATATTATTTTATCTCACATTGCCATATAATGATTACATTTTATAGTATTCTTTATATTATTATTTCATGTTATCATACAGTTATCCAATCTTATCATATTATTATTTCATTTTGTCATATTATTATTCCATCTTATCACATATTAAAATAAAACGTATTAATAAAAAATTAATACTTTTATAAATTTTTGAATGAAAATAATAAATTAGAGTGATCATTAGCAAAAAAGAATTATTTAAATATTATTTATTCATTAATTATATTCATTTGTACCAACATATGTAGTTCAAATGAAATATGTTTTTTTAACAAAACTCTATAAAAATAGTTAGTCAATATCTTATATTGCTTGAATCACACCGATTATAATCAAACCTTGTCTATTTATATTTAGTCATATAAAAACTAAATGAGTATTATAATGAAGTTGGAAAAAACATTAGAAACAAAATGTATATGTAAAACCAAACAAGTTATGAATTTTTCCCACTAAGTTTGTGAAAAGGATAACTATTATACTTATTTCAAATATTTTATTGTCATGGGAATAATAATATTAATATGGTTTAAAAACAGAATATTGTTTAGGAACAAAGAAAAAGACTGCGAATATCTAAATGTTGTGGAAAAAAATGATATCTTCCATATTAGTAAAATTTTATTTCTGGCAAAAAAATTGAGTGTAAACATTGAATGAAAAAATTTAAAAAATTTAAATGAGAACATAATATTGTTGTAGTGATAATACTATAACCCTTTTTTTCTCTGCATGTAGGCATGTTAATCCGCGAAAGTACAGTAGGCTATGATTTTTGTATTATAATTAATTTTGTTCTATGAATAATTATAACCTATACCATTATGTGCGCACGTTAAACTGATTTCCGGTGAGGTCTTTATATAGAAACTATTAACATATTTGGATCGATCGCTGTTAAAATCCATACCGCGATTTATATATTACATAAAAATTATTAATGGCAAATTTAGTTCAAAATCTCGCATTTATACGAAATTTTTGCGCTTAAAGTAATTTATTGAAGTATTTCTGTTTTATATGTCATTTATGCATTTTAAAATGACATTCTGAAATTAGAGTTATGTGGGAGATATGGTTAATTATAAATTTCGAAAACATAATTTACATATACACTTGCAGGATATTGTTAAAATATTACAAAATTTTAAGTGTTGAAACTAAAAGGACAAATGTGAGATTTAGCAATTCCATTATGATGCTTTTAAAATTAATATAATTTCAGAATAATTTGTTAGAAAATCTTAAGTATACTTAAGGACAAAATATCTGAAGGACATTTCTGACATTATAAAGGTCCGTTAAAACGAAAAAATTTACTGGAATTTTTTTATAATATTCTATCATTTGATTGCAGTGTAACTAACAAATTTTAAAACAATTTATAAAAAAAAATATTAATTTAAAAATTTTTAAGTTCTTTTTAAAATGAACACAAAATATATACAAAATGTAAAACTTAGTAAACATTTTTATCATAAAAGTTAGTCAAAAAACATGTTGTGATAAAAAGCAATCGATAAACTTACTTGAAAAAAGATAGTTTAAAATAAATTTTATTGGAAAATATTGTTTATAGGATTTAAACAATATTTTATCAAAAATTTAAAAATACGGAATAAAAATTGCAATAAAATTAAATATCATTTTGAGGAGAAAAAGCAACCAATAAAAAATTTTGATAAAACATTGTAAAATTTAAATAAATTTTAATTAATTATTTGGATTAAATTACGTTGTTTTATTATAAAATTTCTTCCTATTTGTTGTTTACTTGTAATATTTTTAAAATGCGTTTTTTCAAGGACTGAAATAATTACGATTTTAAAATAAAACTCAACAAATAATGATTATTTTTGATATAAACATTTTTCCTAAAAATTAAAATTTTTACCAAAAGTCAAAATTTTTACCAAAAATTAAAATTTGTATTAAAAATCAAAATTTTCCGTTTAAAATTTATTTATTTTTTTTTTTTTTGGCGCGGTCTGTACGCCACTCAACGGAATACAAATTTTGAAAAAGAGATTGATAATAATTGTAATTCTGCATATTTTGTGCTAAATCTCACTGATGTTACCGAAACAGTTAAGGCAAAAATTTCAACTTCTACACATCTTGCATATATTGATATAAGAACGGTAATAAGTAAGTTAATGTCCGTTATAACGTCGTCATCATTTGGTAGATTTAAACTTCTGCATTTCCACCCAAGTGGTAATTTTATTCATTTAAAACTCTTGCAATATTTGCTAAGGCGACATTTAAATCGCATTGCAAAATTGATATTATTTGATTGGTCAATTGGCTGAAAATTTTATGTGCTGTTTTTGCAGGCTCAGCAAGTGGTATTGGATTTCCTCCGCTAGCTTAAAAATATTTTGTAAAAAATACAGTAGTAGGCTCATATAGTGAGATGAAACCATAGCTCTAGAATTAAACAAAAGATTACTAAATAAAATAAATAAATAAAATGAATAAAATAAAATATAAAATAAAATAAATTTATTGTTAAAACTATTTAAAATAATTAATATAATTGATGGGGACCTTAAATTTAAATCAAATTTCGTTGTTAGTTGGAGAAGATACACATTTGTTAAAACAGATTTCGCTAAGGCGCATCGCATGGATAGTACGAAGTTGACCACAATTGGCATAAATAGATGGTTTTTGTAATACTTAACGGAAATGTAGAGGCGCATCAAAAAATCTTGAAAGACAAAAATTTTATGAACTATAAAAAATTTATTTTCAAAAATCGCGATTTTTAGTATAAAGACTTTTTCAATTTTACTAAGAAACCCTAAAATATGCCACACTAATACCATCAAACATTGAAAGTATCATAAATTTTATTTTATTGGCTGAACAGGTTTTGAATAGAGAATGCATTCCCGGATCTCCTGTCTCGGGATTCAAGGGAAATTTGCAATTTTTCCTGGGAAGTTCGTACCGAATTCTAAAAACATTTAAATGGAAAGAAGCTGGATGAACTTCAACAAAAAAAATTATATATTTCAGCATATTTTTTAAAGAAAATTAAGCTAAAAGTCTAGCTGAGAACTATATATTAATGACAATGATATCTTTAGAAAATGTCAGGACTAAAAACCAGCATGTGGAGAAGCAAAATTGATTGAAGGTATCTTGTAGACATTTTAAATATACAATACTTTATAAATTTGTCAGTAATATAAACATGTGCTAATGTTAGGAAAAAAGTAAATACAAATCATTAAAATATATAATTAATATTCTCCGTAATGTATAAGATGGTCGGAAGGATTTTATTAAATTGGAAGAAAATTAATTGACACCTTTTGACACGTTTTTTTAATTGCTTATTATTGTGCTAATATCCACAAAACTCTTTCATGATATATCTGTTTTCATTCGAGTTGATCAATCTGCAATTTATCAAATTTCCTTTTCTCAATACATTTACAATCCTGTCTTAAATCTACTAAAGGAAAGACTAGCATGCTATTTGGGTTTCAGTTCTTCAACTAATGAGAGTAGTAATAATTATAGTTTTTATTATTCCTGAATCCTGGGAAAGAGTCGAACGATTTTTCCCGCTATCCCGGGAAATTGCGATCCCTAGTTTTCATATTACGCGTAATTTTGACACAAATTTCTAGTTTGTAAAAATTTTTATATGTTCAAATTAAAACCGCTACAACTTTCGCGCCCCTTGCATGAAATGATTGCCGCGAACTTATTCTACATGCATTCGAGTCACTTTATATTTATACACGTGGTTCACAAATAATTTAATTATTTATTCGAAATCAAATAACCTCAGGAATGTTACAATACCTGCAAAATATGCAGCAATATTTTTAACCTAAATCACATTTCAATCTTAAAAAAGCGATACTAGCTTTCGTGATGAATTTAGTAAGATTAAAGATTTCTTAATTCCATGTGTGTAAAAATATATATATATATATATTTTTTTTTTTTTTTTTTGCAAATGCGGAAAAGGATTCTGGAATCAATTACATACATCGAAGTAGAAATATTACCAATGAAGAAAATAGATTAGTAGAAATGAAATTCTTAAATTCTTTACTATGGAGCTTTTAAAATAAGATTTATTTTACAACTTCATACAACAAAGATATTCAAAGTATTTATTTCAATTTTTGGTGATGGGTGATGATAAAACATCTAATTGAAAATAAATAAAAATTCGACGAAAAAATTGTTGAACTGATAAATTAGCAACATATAAATAATAATAATATAATAATCTATGATTTGTATATAATTATTTAAGCAAAATGTTTTAAAAACTAAAACACATTGGTTAATAATTTTATATGGTAATTACTCCAGCACTCTTTGTGTGTTGCATTTTATATTTTAGTCTAAAATTCCCGGTAAACCACTGTATACCTATATTTATAATAATATAATTTTTGGTAATATTATAACTATTAAATGCGTTATTATTTTTAAATTGACATGTAGAATTTAATATACATCACCATTTAATTTAAAAGTATTAAAAACCTTTAAATTTTAACTATTTTAGTTGTAAAAGAGAAATTTTCCAAAAAAAAAAGGAAACAATTTCTAAACATTGTTTGCAACAAAATAAAAAAAAAAAAAAAACTATTATGCATCCATAAGTGTCACCATAAATAACAAAAAATGTGTTGTTTAAAACAAATATAAATATACATGATAATATAACTTTATTTTTTATAAAACTTTCTGCATTAAATACATGTTATTTTTTATTATATTTTATTATATTTTTATTAATATTTATTTTTTAAATTAAATTTCACAATTAAATAATATTTATTTTCACTACAGATAAGTAATTTATCACTATAGATAAGTAATTTAAATAAAATCAATACATAAAATGTATGTATATAAGTATATTTATTTGTACAAAATATTAAAATATTATAAAAAAGTAAATAAACATACAAATTTCATATATTAAGTAAATTTAAAGCATAAAAAAAATTTATCAAATTTTGTTTTTACTTTTAGGAAAATTAATTTAACACAATATTAAAAAAAATATACATTGTCGATATCAAGCCTGCCAATAAATATATTACAATAAAAAATTTAAATTTGATATATGTTGTGAAAATTTAATAATTTAAATATTTATTTCTAGTGTTTGTTAATTTAATATTTAATATAAATAATAATTATTTACTATAATTTTTTTAACAAAATTACCATACATATATTGCCTATTGCAGCGCGTTGAAATTTACAAACGTTTCAAAATCATTAGTTTATTATAACAAAAGAAATAGGAAGAAAAACAATTAAAACAAGTTAGAGTGCTGTGTCGAATCTTTTATACCCTTCACCAAATTACCATTAAATAATAAAATGGACGCCTTAAAGTATGCTTTCATATTTTCACATTTATTCTTTCCATTATTATTCACATTTATTTTTTTCCAAATTAAAAAAATGTAACACAAAATTGAATTATCATAACAAGCGTTGCTTCATTAAAAATCAACACACTAATAGCTTCTGATGACTATTCAATTTATATACATATTTTTATACAAAATATCGCACAGAGTTATTGCAATGGCTCTATTTCAAACTAAAAAACGTCCAATCCCAGCAAAAAAAAAAAAAAACGAGCAAGAGCTTTCAAAAAAAGACATTCTTCACTACTTTAAAAGTAAAACTAAGTGCATATTTTGTACTTTTTTGGAAGTTAATAAAAATTACATCCAAACAAACTGAAAAGAAATGTATTTTTAGCAGGAAAAAAGGTGGATAATTTCTAAGAAAATAAAAGTTTCACAAATTGAAAATTATTTTTATTATCTATTATCAAGGCTAAAGCCTTATTTTTATTAAATAATTTTATAAATATAGTTTTAAGTGAAGTACTTCAAAAACAATGAACATCCTACCAATGGCAACCATGGGTTATAAAAAGAACTTCTGCATCTCCTTTCAGCAATAAATACTTTCTTCGAATGACAATACAATAGTAAAGTCATGATTTTTTCAAGTCTTTTTCAGTCATGTGTTAAGTCATGTGGTGTTTTCTGTAAGCATCATCTATTTAATTTACAACATTTCGGGAAATGGAATCCGTAACTCATTTCCCTATATATTATTAAGTAAGATGAATAGTTTACGATAAAGCTTTTTTTACAATTATTTTATATTCTCCTTTTTCAACTATTATTGTTTATACGAGGACGGATCAATAAGTCCGTGACTTTTCGAACTTCCCTCATAGTTATATGAAATGCAACACTATTCCCATCAAGTACCACCTGTTATCTTGTATTTTTCTAAAAATGGAAAAAAGTGAATTTCGAGTGCTCATTAAAAATTATTTTTTGCGAAAAAAAAAACAGTCATTCAAACCAAGTAAAAGCTCCATAAATACTATGGGAACTCTGCACCAACGATTTCAATGGTAACAAAGTGGTTTACTGTCTTTCGTTGTGGTCGTACAAGTACAAATGACGCTGAACGTTCTGGACGGCCAATTGAGGTCAGTACACCCGAAAATGTTGAAAAAATCCACGATATGGTGTTGGCCGACCGAAGAGTAAAAGTGCGTTAGTTTGTTGATGCCATAGGCATTTCATATGGCAGCGTGGTTTCTATTTTAAATGATCAGCTGGGTTTAAGAAAGTTGTCTGCAAGATGGGTGCCGCGTTTGCTCTCAATTGACCATAAATGTAAACGTGTGACAACTTCAAAGGATTGTTTATTGGAGTTGTTTAACCGCAATCTAAATGAGTTTTTGTGGCGTTTTGTAACTGTGGATGAAACGTGGACCCATTACTGTAATCCGGGACCAAGAAGTAGTCTAAACAATGGGTTTCTCCGGGTGAACCTGCACCGAAGAAGGCCAAGGAAAGTTGTTGGCCAATAAGGTGATGGCAATAATTTTTTGGGATTACCTTCGAAAGGGAAAAACAATAAACGGCGAATATTATGCTAACTTATTAGACCGATTTAATGAGGATTTAAAAGAACCTGTATGACCAAGAAAAAAGTTCTTTTTTATCAAGATAATGCACGGGTGCATACGTGTGCAGTCTCAATAGCAAAACTCTATGAATTCGCTACGAATTGGTACCTCATTCACCATATTCTCCAGATTTAGCTCCCAGAGACTACTTACTAATTTCAAACCTAAAGAAGTGGCTCGGTGGGAAGAGATTCAGCTCCAACGATGAAATTATTGACCAAACAACTGCTTATTTTAAGGACTTACTTTTTACGCAATGTAAATTACAACACTTGCTCAAAATTTGACAGTACTTGATGGGAGTAGTGTTGCATTTCATATAACTACGAAGGAAGTTCGAAAAGTCACGGACTTATTGATCCGCCTTCGTATGCTTAAAGCTACTAGTTAGGTAGTAAATCCAAGCAATGGATAATTGTAGTTGTTTTAGAGGCCTTTTCTGTTGTTTTGACGATATCTCGGCTATTAATAGATCACTATAATTGGTTTTTACTAGCGTCATTTTAAGGAATATTCCCCCTAATTTGATGTATAATATATATATATATTTGATAAATTTTGTTTTTTAAAAACTGATTTAAACAGACAGACGGATATCGTTATATTGACTTCCCTGTCTTAGATGAATATTGCGGAAATTTAATTTCATATTCTTTACACCTGTGGTAAACGGTATGAATAGTCAGTTAATCAGACTAAAAAATTAAAAGCAATTAAAATGTTACTAAGCTCTTTTAAATATATATCATAACAAACTAAATTAAATAAAAACACTTGAATAATTCAATAGTTTTAAATTAATCTTACGTATCTATTCATTTAACTTAGCTATTGATTTTTTAAACGCCCTTAGTTTTTCTAACTTTTAAACATCTAGATGCACCTCAAGGAGGAAGGAACAATTTTATTTACTCCTATTTAGGCTGAGTACCTACTAATTTTTACATTTTTCTTTATGCCTTTGGAACATAATTAAAAGTATATTGTCGGTTCATTGTCTTGAAATCGAGAATGAGGTCAGTGGTTATCTCAAGTTAAATAAAAACAATTTCCTGTTTTGTTATAATAATATATTTTTGACAGCAAAAGAAATCCAAAATAACATTTAATTTTCTACAAATTAGGAAGAAATTGCTAAGGGTAAGATATTAACAGGCAGTGTTTTACTAAGAAAATTAAAGAATAAAACAAATAAAGATTGAAGGATAAAATAAATAAAGATTTTTATAAATAAAGTAAATTTTGTCTAATTTGATGATAACTGCGATGGGATTTAAATTAAAGTCAACGCTTTTAATTTGAATATCTTGGAACCAAAAATTGTGAAAATTTTTAAATAGTTGTTAGATATAAAATCTAACACATATTAAGGTAGAATTAAAAATTACCAAATACTATGTATTATAAAAGAAAAATTTAATTCCTAAAACTAGTTAAAATGGATTTTCCTGTGGATTGTAATTTTTATAAAAATAGATTCCATATTTTTCTATATATATAAAAATTAGAAAAAAAAATATTGAGAAACTTTCAATATTTTATTTGTTGTATTTATAGTGTGTGTGTTTTTTTTTTTTTGTTTTTTTTTGTTATGTTATACTACACAAGCTTTTAGTTTTGCGCAAAAAGTTCATATTGGGTAAAAGATATCTCCAGTAAATTAGTAACAAATTTAGAATTTCTTTTGTTATCAACATTCTTATACAAAATAAGTTATAAGTTTCCCATTTTATACAAAATAAGTTATAAGTTTCCCATTTTATACAAAATAAGTTATAAGTATTAAGGGTAACGTTGAAAAAAAAACTAGAGTTTTATTTCGAAATTGAAAATATATTTTGAAAAACAAAATCCGGTTCATAGGAGATCTTCTTATTACATAATGGGAAAACAATTTAACAGGGGTGTCATAGAGACCAATCTTATCGGTATTGGATTTGAAACCGACAAAAAAAATACGTTGGTGTCATGAAATCCAATATTATCGGTTTTTTGTTCGAACTAAAATTAGTGTCGGTTTTAGGTGTCACAGAAACCAATGTTATCGGTTTTGTTATTGAAAATAAACCAAGCAGCTCACAGTTATTGTATTTTATTGGAAATACACAAAATAGCTAAAAGCTCAAAGTTTAATTTAATTTTTTCAACATTTAGATTTTTTGCAAAAATGTAAGTTAATAAAATGTTCAAAAAAAGTAATTAATTTCATGTTCTTATTTTTTAATAGGGGAAAACAAAACGCGATAAGCCAACAGTAGAATCCCTTTGTCACCAGTTGGTTGAGTCGTTAAACAGCGCAGGATATTAACGGATGGAAAAAGGTAGGAAAAATGTGAGCAGTATGTCATATTCTATTACTGGATTGTATTTTATTTTACATAGGCTTGGGCTGAATAGAAAAGCGATGCGAAGAGAAATCTGGCGCAGAATAAAGCCGAGTCAAGAGCAACTGATGGCGGACCCTTTTCTAAGTTTCAGCTTTCTAGCAACGAAGAAGCAATAATACGTGTATGTGGAATTGCTCAGGCGGTGGAAGGTGTTGCTGGTATTGCGATTGGCTTGCCTGAAAATGTAGGTGCTGAGAGTGAGGAAGAAATGCCCTCGAGTTCTGCAAAACGTCCACAGTCTCCACTTTTAATTAGCAGCACACCTAAAAGGCTCAAAACGGAAACAGCTGGCGAGCGATTGAAAAAGTTTCTGGACGAAAACAGTGAAAGAAAAGTAGAAATAAATGAAAAGTTGGATGAGCTTTTGAAAACTGAAAAAGAAAATGCAAGTAGCTTACGACGTATGTATAGGATTATCGAGAAGGGACAAGAATCAATAGCGAATGCAGTTACAGAACTGAAAGAAGAATTTGTGCGAGTAAACAAGGGAATTTTGCAAGCGATGTGTGAAAAAAATGATTTAAAGAAGAATATCAAAGAAAAAGTGAACGAATTTGAAATAATCTACCTTTAGTTATTAAGTTTTATAGTTTCAAACATACTTGTGTACCTTTATATGACATAAGATTTTAAAAGTCTGAATTCTTACTAATTTTTTTGTTATTGTTTTATGAAATACAAATTTAATTCTACTTTTATTTTAAATTAGTTCTATCTTAGTTTTGTATATACATATCTTGTTACAAGGTATTAGCTATTTCATCTCTTATCATTTGACCTTCACTTTGAAGAGTCGGATTTGAACATTGTATTATCTCCATTATCATGTGGTGTCAAAGTTACGTTTTCCTCAATGTTTTGTACTTTGAAGCTTCTGCAGAAACGAAACCGGCTTTTTAAAACTCCTATAGTTCGTTCTACAATATTACGGGCTAATGAGTGAGCTATATTAAATTTATATTCTTTTGATTTCCTGTATGGTGTCAACAAAAAAAGTTCAATGCTACATCCACAATCTCCTAATAATTTTGATGTCCGATCTCCAGATTCATACCTGGTTAGGAAACGATTTCTGGCAGTACTTATGTTCCATATGAATGCTTCATGGCTTGAGCCGAGATACCCTGCATCAACCTCCCGAATTTTCATTTCGTGGACACAAATCTTAACATTAATGCATAGTATGTACATTAAAATTAGTTTCATAGTTAAACTTAATAAATAATATAAAATTGTGTTGGTACAATAAATACTTACAATTATGGCATTATTACTGAAATATCCCTTTCGGTTGAAGTATAAATGCTCATTAAAGGTAGGCTTTATAATCTTGACGTGTGTCCCGTCGATGCAGCCAATTATTGAAGGAATTTTATGTATATTATAGAAGTAGTCTCTTGATCTTTGTTTTTCGCTAGAATTCATTTCAAGTTGCACCCACTATGGATAAATAAAGCGCTCTATAACATTGAGTACATCATCTAGAATAGTTGAGACTGTACTTCTTTCTAGACATATGCTAGAATCGTTCCCGACAGCTTTCTGATAGGAACCTTCAGTTAAGAATCGCAACGAAGCCGCCAGTTGCAGCAATGGCGGGATCTTAGAACGTGAGAGGTGTTCTTTTATTATATCTAGTACCATGCAAAAACCGTCTTCGTTTAAACGGTAATAACCTATGAAACTGCAAAGCAGGTCTAAATATGAACTTACGCTATCTCTGGCAAATCAAGCGGGTTGCTGCAATCTCGCAAAAGTCTCTTTCTCACTTTTTCTGCGCGCTCTTCCTCCAACTGCAAATATGCCACAACAGCAGTGGTCATTTTTTTATAGTTTAAAGAAGAATTTCTTATCAAAACGTTTTTTCTTATATTTTCAATATATTTGCTTTATATTATCACAAAACAAAATTTCACAAATATAAACAATAAATACAAATAATATAACGATAGGATTTATTTCATACATATGTATGTATGTATGTTTACTGTATTACCACTTTTTATATTCTTTTCTTTAAATATCTTTTTATTAAAAACACGAGTTTTTACAATATTTTAGCACAAATACTATAATTTACAAAATTTTCAAACCAAAAATTACATTAAAAGCTGTAAAGAAATGAGTCAAAACATAAAACAGCTGATTCGAATATCGGTTTTATTTGCCTTCGAAAATAACAAAACCAAATGAAAAAAATATTGGTTTGTAAAACCGACAATCAGCAAAACCGACTTGGATTCTATGACACCCCTGTATATATTGTTAAAAAAATAAGTTCTTTTTTTTAGTAAAATATCGAAAAATAGTTTTGTAACAAGTTTAATCTATCTTGTAAAGTATTTAAGAAAGATTCAACGAAATGCATAGAATGGGCATCGTGAACCAAAATTCCTGAGGAAAAAAATTAAAAATAATTTTTCCATAAAAAACCAAAAATTAAAAATATTTTGAGGGTTATTTAGTGAATAAATCTTAAACTTTTTTGGGCGAAATTTACTACACCCATGACTTTGTAGTATTTTTCCTATAATAATCAGCTCATGAATATACATCGTTTGAGACCTTTTTTTTAACTATCAGAGTTATTTGAATAATATTTCACAGGCTGAGGTGTTTTTGTGTTGATGTTTACAAGCACAGTTCTGTAGCGGATCAGTAGGTGGACCTCGGGTATGTTTTTTTTTTGAAAACAATCGCCACAAATTCATTTATGTTTTGAATATCCACTGGATTAAGTGCAAAATTCTTAATCATTACAATAAAAAGTTATATTAATCGGAAATTGAAATTTGAAAAAATTTCATATATGGAGTAATGTAAAGTAAAGATATTTTTCACTTTTTTTGTTTTTTTTTTTTTTTTTTTGTTCCGGCCTATTTTAATGTTTAATAAAGAAAACAATTTACAGTATCCCCGCAACCTCTGTCCAAACTTTGTTAAATTTTGTTTAAGAACACCGAAATGCTAAATTTTAAATTTTTCGTTCATAGTCGGAAGAAATTTGACCGAATTAAAATTTCTTTTTTTATTTAATTGCACAGTGTGACAGTGAAATTATACTTTTGAAAGGATATAGTGTACGTTGTGGACCACACTAAGTAAATCAATATGTCATTTATATAATTTTCGATAAACTTACAAAAATTTACATATAAAATTATAGAAAAAAAAAAATGCAGGGGAAGTTAAACAAAAGTGAAATTGTATATTTAATTTTTCGCAGCTAAATTATTTCGGAAATTCCATATATTTTCACCAATATTTCAGCAAAAGTTCGTCTAATGTAAAATATATGTATATTTAGAAAGCTTGATTTCTCTCCTACCTATCGTTAAAAAATTTCAAAATTGTGAAAAAAGTAAATTTTTAAAAATTGTTTTTTTTTTATCGATAACTTCAGATTATGAGGATGTATTGAAAATTCTAAAAATTACAAAATTACCTACTCAACCAGACCCACACTAGTTTATATCGACTGTGTATCAAACTTTTTCAATTTGTCACACAGTGTTCAGTTTCTAAGTGGTATTAAAAATAAGACAAAAAATATATATTTATTCTATAAATTAATATACATTTATTTCTTTTTCAGAAAATTTAAAATTTTGTTAAACAAAACAACAAAACTGTTTTATAATTTAAAACTTGAATAAAAACGATTATGAAAAAAATCTAACATTTAAAAAATTGAAATATTGATTTCAAATATTATTATTATATAGTAATAGAAGGAAAGGTACCTCCCCTCAATGGCTGCGAAAACGTTCAGGAAGTCTTATAGTTCTACCCGATCTTGAGCTTGAAACTTTTTATTTACTGTTATTTACAAAAAATGCAGGCTTGAGGCGGTCGATGGATATTGTCTACGCTCTATTTTTTACTAAAATTTTAAACGATTTTAGATTTCGTTGCAAAACTTTGAAGGATCCAGTATATTTGGGTTGTAAAAATTTTGCATAACAATCTCGACGTATACAGATATGAGTGCAGCTTTTGATGTACAAAAAATTTCGGAAAAGTGTTGGTGATGATAAGTTTCTATTGGTTTCAGATTTTGAATTATTCTTCTAATTAAATTTAAATGAGATGTGGGATCAATATTTCCTAAAGGTTTGAAAAATTTGCCAGGAAGTTATATTGTTTCCCCGTATATCATTTCTGCTCTCGATAGTCCAAGGTCTTCTTTTAAACTTGCTCTTAAATAAAGTAAAACTGAGTTTAAATCAATAGTCCACAGTTCGTTATCAGTATATATGAGACCAGATTTTAAAGTATGGTGAAAACATTTCACCAGATCATTAGCTTGTGGATGGTATGCTGTTGTAAAATTATGGGACATATCCAAGTTATTAGTTATTTCATTGAACAAGTGAGGGGTAAATTGACTTCCTCTGTCAGTTACGATAGTATTTGGAATATCAATATGACATACCCAGACAACATTAAAAACTCGAAACACAGTATCAGGTTTAACCTCTTTTAAAGGAAATGCTTCCGGCCAACGACTGAAACGGTCAACACGTATTAATAAATATGTATATCCTTCAGAAGGAGGTAATGGTCCAACAATATCTAAACGAATCATTGAGAACCGATTGGTAACAGTTAGAAGATTTGCCAGTATGCTCTTATTGTGTCTTGTAATTTTGGAATGTTGACAATCTTGACACCCTCGCGACCAATCATTAACGTTTTTGTTCATTGAAGAAAAAAAATTTTTTGAGCAAATTATCAGAGTGGGTATGAATATTTTTAAATATAATTTCTCTAAACTCTTGTGTGATGTATGGACGTGCTACTCCAGTAGACATTTCACAATAAACTTGATTGTCTGCATTTTGAATTGTGACAAGAACGAATTTTGCCTTACCTGGTGACTGTAGCAATTCATTAAGTTGGGGGTCATTTGTTTGAGCTTGACTTCATTTTTCATAATTTAGGGCTTGAATTCGAATTGTTTCAATATGTGAAAAAGCATCAGCTACAGCATTGTCCTTGCCAGCTATATGCCTTATGTCTGTTGAAAATTGAGCAATAAAATCAAGTTGATTTCATTGTCGTGGTAATGATTCCTCTAAATTTTAAATTTAAATGCAAATCTTAAAGGACGATGATCAGTATAGGTGAATTGTCGGTCTTCCAGTAAGTGACGAAAATGATGAATATCTTTATATATAGCTAAAAGTTCACGATCATATCTACTGCATTTTGCCTGCGTACCGTTTACCCTTTTACTAAAGAATCAAGTGGTTGCCAAGAGTTATCAACAAATTTTTCTAGCACAGCACCAACGGTCGATGCATTTACTTTTAAGCCCATCTATTCATTAGGAGCTGAGTGGGACAAAAATGTTACATCACATTAAGGGATTCTTCAGTCCACGGCACTTCACGATTATCATTCTTTTTCGTGATTCCTTTTAAAAAATCATTAAGGGCAGTGGAAGAAATTTACGATAAAAATTCAGCATAGCCAAGAATCTTCTTAATTCTTTAATTGCTTTTGATGAAGGAAATTCGCTTATTGCCTTAACTTCTAAAGTAATATGATTTCCAAAAAATCAATTTCAGGAACACCAAAGACACATTTTGCGGTATTAACCTTAATTCCAAATTTCTTGAATCGCTCGATAATAATTTGTAAATGGCTGAGATGTTCTTCTTCAGACTTTGAAAAAATACAAACGTCATCAATGTATACGTAGACGAAATTGAGTCCTATGCAAACACCATCAATGAAGCGCTAAAAAGTTTGTGCAGCGTTGCACAACCCAAAGGGCATTTTCGAATAATGCCCTTTTGGTTGTGTGTGTCTTCGGAATATCCTCCGGGTGTACTGTAATTTGATAAAAGGCTTTAATTAAATCTAATTTTGAAAAAAATACCGCTCCATGTGGTTTCATTTGGAAATCAGTTAAGTATGGTACAAGGTACAGTGATTTTCTTTAGAGCCATATAATCACCACAGGGACGCCATTTACTGTTAGGTTCCCTTGTCCAACATATACTGGAATTCATTTCTGGCTGCTGTTAACTTAGCTGGATCTAAGCGTCTTGGTCTGCAGGAAATATCTGGTCCATGGGTAACAATGTGATGAAATGTGTCTTGATTAGAATCAAAAGTATCAGATGGAATAAAGATTTCAGGATACCTTTTCAACAAATTGTGATAAACACCTTCGCCAGAAACTATTTTGTTAGCAGCAATCGAATCGTTAATTATATCACCATTTTCTTTGATATTAGATACACCATCAACTAAAGCTCTCTGTTTAAAGTCAGGAAGAAGATGGTAATGACAATGAAAATCTTCTCCAACAATCATATCGTATCAGCAAATATGAATCTCCACCGAACACATCTACGTAAACCTAAGTCTAAATTAAGGACAATGGTGCCATAAGTTTTGATTTCTTTTTGCTGCGTATAATGAAAGCTGTTGAGGAGAATTACGATTTTTACAAGGGTATACTGAAATTTCAGCACCTGTGTGGTATATGCGTTGTGTTGATCTTGAGTGTGTTTCTAGGGTATCAATTCGAGCAATTATTTTATCCAAATTCTTGGATAAATCTTCTTCGTTAGAAGCTGGAGATAATTCCGAAATGAACATTGATGTAGTATTGGAAAAAGTTTCAACGATTTTATCAGCTTGGAAAGCTAATTGACTTCATCTGGCAAACGTTCCAGAAAAAGAATTTTTAAAATATCACTGCTAACCTTACCGCTGGATAGGAATTTCATTCGCTTAAAGTAATGGAATATTTTCTGGTCACCCATGTCCATTCCACTTAACAAACGTTTTAGCTGTTGTTCAGCAAACTCAGCAAATGATTTTATTATGCGATCTTTAAGTGCTTCATATTTACCAGATGCAGGATACAAATACAAAACAGATTGATCCAAAGTCATCACCACACAATCGTACCGTCTTGAGTTATTCCACACAATAGGAAACTAGATACAGAAGAAACCAAACTTCAGGTTCATCTTTCCAAAATATTGAAAGTTTTGGTGTTTTGGCTGATGAAATTTCAAGAACGTTTATAGGTTTCGCTGGAGAACTGTAATGAACCGTCCCGACTTTAGATGGAAATTAACAGTTTAAAAAAAATAAAGGAATTTATTTAAATACTTTGTAGGGGTTTTCGGCGAATTAATTTACTCCTAGAAATTTGCACGACTGAGGGGAGCCATTGACATTGCTAGCTAACAATCGGTTGGAGGGGTTCTTGTCTTACAAATCTCTCTTACCGAATTCGAAGTCAAAACATAAATATTTGTATAGACTCCCGGATAAAATTAAGGGGTTGATCTAATTAAAATTGTGTTCTAAAGACCCCATATTTAATCAACCCAAAGAACAAACGGAAACCATCTTGTCAATCACTTTTATGAAAATCTATTTTAAGATGCCCCATGATGACATATGGGCTAACGCCTCTTTACCCACCCTACCTATGATCTTAGAGCGTTTTATGTTTCAGCTAAGATCCCTAACTCAACTTATCCGCATCGATCACATAGGTAAGAAGTTATAACAATTTAGCGTTTCATTTTAACAACTTAAATTTATTACCAAAGAAAATTTACTTAGTGTAATCCTAGCTATAAAGCTCAATTCATTAATTTTGTAATAAAAAAAAAACGAGAATTCATATAGAAAATAATTTACAATTATATAAAAATAAATATAATACTATTATGGGTTTTAAATATTTCATGTTATCTTACTTTATATATGCAAATAATTTTTTTTTTTGTTTTTTTTTTTTATGACTTAGTAATCGTCACGAAGTGTAAGAATTTAAAACTTTCATCAAACAAAATAACCAATGCAATTATCAAAACAAATAAGAGTTTACAAAACAATTTCTCTCTTGATTTTTTTTTTTTTTTTTTTTTATACACAATGAAATTATGAATGAGCGTATTAAACTCTTTGATTGTCTTTTTTTTTATGAATGAATAATATAATACGAAAATTGGTGCGTAGATAATATCGTAGAAGTACCAAAAAAAAAAATAAAACATATAAAAAAATTAACAATCAGAACAGATATCCCTCTTTAATCAGGGAATTATTGTTGTGAAGGAAAAAGCGTATATATTAAAATATAAGTTGTAAATTCATACACCGTGAGATTTAAATCTTTAACAAACTTATAATAGTCTCTTCTAAGTTTAATTAGAATTGCAACACATTAATAAAAAATATGGGTTAACGACTCACCAATTTAAATAGTTCTTGGTTTCAGCAACAGCGAGATGAAGAGGCCTTTTCATGCTGCGGAAGGTTGCTAGTGATTAAAGTTGTAAAATATGGTGTTTTGCTTTGCAATTATGAATGTTTCCTTATAATTACTTATGGCTAATATTATTATCTAAATAGAATTCAAATTCATTATATTACTTTAAAATATAAATATGTAAAAAAAACATTTGTTTTACTTAAATCGTGCATTATTTGTATTAACTATGGTGATATTTATCTGTGATATTAGCTATAGAATTTAGTTTTAGTTTTAATGTAAGAATTTTAGAAAAATTAAAGATTTAGTGAATGAAAGTTTTATCACTAGATTGATTTAGACTATATTGTCATAATTATTAATTAGAAAAGAAAACAGTTTTTACTAATATTAAAAGATATAGGATGCAATTTAGAATATGAATAATTCGAGTATGGAAAATTTTGGATTTATAGGCAACCATTTAGGAGCAAAATATGGGTTTTATACGTGGAAGAAAAAAATAATGAGACTTATATACCGATATAGCCAATAACACAAAATAATTAACACGATAATTTATTGGTTGGTTTTACCCATTAACACTATGTGCAGCAAATTTGTCTGTTTTTCTCTAAACCAAAAGACCTCCAGATAGTAGCAGGAACGGATGAGAATTTCTAACCTTTTATTCGAATGGAGTTGAAGACTTATTAACTTTGATGGTGAAGATACTTGTTTTGAGAGGGTGTTTTTTTTTTCTTTTTTTTTTATTATTATTTGACGATGAATTATTAATTTTAATAATATATTTGTTACACTTTCTGCTTTGTGATGTTTTTATTAATGAAGTGAATTAAACAGTAATATAACTAATTGTTTCTTCTTCTTCTGTCTCTCTGTTCGCTCTGTTTTTTTATAATTGATGTAGGTCAGGTTTTTGGAAGTATTTGGGTATCGCAAAAAAATTACAGTGAGTGCTCGTTGGAAGAGACACCCACATAAAACATGTTGTATAGATTTTTCTCGACAGAATATGATCGATGATCTACAGCAAAGAAAATTATTTGCAATGTAATAGTTATTTTCAATTGCATTTTTTTTTCGCAGGGAGCTTACCTTATTTATTCTATAACGTGCCAAAATGTTAAACAATTTTATGGAAAATAAATCAGGCATGAAAAAAGCGTAAAAAAATGTGGTACAATTACTACCAAAATGCGAGTGGTAATAGAAAAGGTTTCTGTCAGAAAGAAATTCATTAGGTCGATAAAATATTTTAGGTTATATTTTACAAAAATTACCTTTTGAGATTTTGCGTGATAAATTTTTTTTTTTTTTTTATAATAAATGTATTCTGTTGTACCAATTACTATAGAGAAACACACTTGTTGATTCTGTTTTCATAATAAAATTATTTTTAAATATAGAACATGTGATTATTTTTATGTTTTTTTATATAACACTTGATTTAAATATTTGTCTTTCAAGACTTGTGGACTGATCGAAGGTTCGTTGAAAAAGAATTTGTTGATACCGATATTGTAGCTAAAAAAGCCATTTTCCTATGTCGATGGAAAAAAATACCTGGAAAGATAGTGTTACCACCGAATTTCTGGGTTTAAAAAAATATAGGCGTCAATGTGCGAGGGTATGCGTTGCTGTGCGTTAGTCAAAGTGTGTGTATTATTAGGGATGCCACATGGTGTAGAATCATAATAGCTATCAAACACGGCTTTTTCCATAAAATTATTTAAAAATAAAGCTGTTAATATAATTTTAACTATGTAGAAAGTTGTTTTAAACAAGATTTAACAGTTAACAAACGATTTTAGCAATTCCCAATATAAATAATATCACTACATGGTTTATGTTGCAGAATATAGTCGGTATTAATATTATTTAGCAAAACAATGAAAAATTTTAAACCAAACCACATTATGTGCAAATATTTCCTGATACAAATTAGTATAAAAAGTATGTAATATTTTCTGCGATCGTTACAAACCACATAATACTGGTATATTAAACAACAGTATTAGGGGGAATATCCCTATATTATGGCCGCATATCTTTGGCGTGATAGGTGCCTAAGATCTTACCATTTGTGTCTTGCAAAATGTAGTAGTTATTTCCTACCTTTTCCTTGACAATGGATTTTAAAAATAGGGGTGCCAGCTTAGCATTAAATTTCCTCTCTAAGTTGCTTTGGGCGAAATTGCGCCTGTAAACCTCTTGGCCAATTTTATATGAAATGGGTCTTGAACGCAAATTATATTGGCTTTTGTTGGTCTCATAAGCTTTAGCGATATGTTCTTTTATACTTTTCCGCAGTAAATAAAGCTCATCTTCCCTCCTAAGTCTCACATATGGTTCATCAATTATTTGAAGTTTTTTTAATAACGAATATGAAGTACCATGGGTAATCATTTCGAAACCGAAGACTGCATGATATGGAGAAATCTGAGTGGACTGATGCACTGAATTCCTTAAGGCACAGCTTATGGCACTGAGGTTGTGATCCCACAAGGTTTGATCACTTTTTAGATACGATCTTATTCCCGCTAATATAGAGCGATTTACTCGCTCCGAAGCATTTGACTGCGGGGAGTAAATAGCTGTGTATATGTGGGTAATCCCTAGCGATGTCAAAAAGGCATTAAAGTCATTCGCCTTAAATTGAGATCCGTTGTCGCTTAACAGAATCTCTGGCACACCAAAAATATGAAATATTTGTTTTAAAATAAGTTCCTTTATGACACCGGAGGTGAATTTTTTTAAAGGGAAAAGCCAATGAAATTTCGTCATATGATCCAAAACAATCAATAACCCTATGTTACCTTGTTTGCTGCGAGGATATGGACCTAAAATGTCAATATACAACACTTGAAATGGCCTCGAGCTTTTCATAGGATTACCCATCTCTGGTTGAGTTATAAAGTTTGGTGCCTTTGTGCTTTTACATGTTTCACATGTGCGAACATAATTGCGCACATCACCTACTAAACCGGGCCAATAGAAGTGGCGTCTGATCAAGTCAACGGTTTTCACCATCCCTCCATGGGCGGCTATAGGGCTATCATGGGCTCTATGAATAACTGATTTTCTTAAATTGTAGGGTACCCAAAGCTTCCAGCAATTATTTTCCTGTTCAATATCACCATTATAGTGATTAGTACGAATGTATACAAAATTGTCTAAAATTTTAATATCAGGATATTTAGACATATTTTGGTTTATTTTCGCTTTCAGCTGAACGTAATCATCATCATTAAAGTGGGCTGAATTGAGGTCTATTTCCGGGGCCGAAGATTCTAAAGCACTAACATCCTGACAGGGTATTCTAGAAAGGGCATCGGGCACTATGTTCTCTTTTCCCTTTCTATGAGAAATTTGAAAGTTATAACCCTGTAACTTAAAGACCCAGCGAGCTAGGCGACCAGACAAATCAGGCTGTTTCATCAACCAAACCAAAGACGAGTGGTCTGTGATGACTTCAAAGTCTTGTAATTCGAGGTAACATCTGAATTTTTTTATTGCTTCAACTGCCGCCAAGCATTCGCGCTCTGTAACACTATAATTGCGTTGCGCACTATTGAGTTTTCGAGACATGAATGCTATGGGGCGTTCGTTACCTTCGTCGTCGATTTGGACTAAAACAGCACCGATGCCCACGTCGCTGGCATCGCAGTGAACATAAAACTTTCTCTCAAAATTAGGATTTGTCAGGACAGGGGCAGATGTTAATAATTTCTTTATATGCTCAAAGGAAGCTTGTGCCTCAGGCGACCAACAAAATTTTTTCTTCGTTGATAAAACCTCCGTGATTGGGTGAACAATAGTAGAAAAATTAGCTATAAAGCGGCGGTACCATCCGGCTAGACCGAGGAAACCGCGGACCTGTTTTATGTTTTTAGGCACAGGCCAGTTTTGGATTGAAATAATCTTTTCTGGGTCGGTTTTAATACCACCATTACCAATTATGTATCCCAGATAATTTACTTCTGTAACACAGAATTTTGATTTGGCAATATTGAGAGTCAGATTGGCCTTTCGGAAAGCATCTGCAATTCGCACTAAGATGGCTAAATGTGATTGGAAATCTTCTGAGACGATTATCAGATCATCCAGATACCCGAATACGCAATGGCGTAAATCTGAAGGAATCAGTTGATCCATCAATCGACACATAGTCGACGGAGCGTTGCAGAGACCAAACGGCATCACAACAAAATGATAGAGGGGACGACCCGGAACCGTAAAGGCGGTTAATTGCTTGGACTCTTCAGACAAGGAGATCTGCCAATAAGCGTCCTTTAGATCGAGCTTGGTTATAATATTAGCCTTTGGCAATCTAGAGAAGATTCCCTCGATATTGGGAAGAGGGTAGGCATCTTTCTTGGTAACTTGGTTTACCTTCCGGGCATCGAGACACAAGCGTATTTTATTTGGTTTAACAATCAACCTCATAGGTGAGCTCCAAGGTGAATTCGACGGTTCAATGACTCCTAAAGCAAGCATCCTATCAATTTCCTGGAACATAAGTTTCTCCACAGCGGGAGATACAGGATAAAAACGCTGCTTTACTGGAGTGCTGGAGCCTACGTCGATTGTGTGTCTAATAAGGGAGGTTCTACCTAGTCCCTCTGTTTCAAAATTTGGAAATAGTTGTATTACAGCGGAAAATTGTTGACGTTGGTTTATATTAAGGGGATATTCGACACAAAAACTAGAATTTTTAGATTTCTCATGAAAATTCATTAAAACATTAGAATTGATGCTAAAGGCAGAAAAATTATTAAAACCATTACACAAGTTTTCATTGCCAGAGGCTATGATAATATCACCAAAAACATCAGGGGCTAAGTTGAAAGCTTGCCAAAATTCTAAGCCCAAAATTAGTCTTTGACTAATTGAGGGTACTATCAAAATTTTTAGTTTTCTGCTTTGGTTTTTAAAGCAAATGTCAACATTTAAATATCCAATAACTTTTTGAGGTTGGCCATCAGCCGTTTTAACATAAGAATTAAGTGGGAAAAATTCATTAAAATTAGAAAAATCTAACTTAGCAAAATCTGCTCCTATGCAGGATACATTAGCACCAGTGTCCAATAAACCTAACTCTTGAAATGTTAAAAATTTTACAGATGCATAATACCTTTTGTCAGAAGGATTTGCAATGATTGACGACAAAATAAACTTAGACGTAAACTTGAGGTTTTTATAGTATTTTCTCAAACGAATTGTTGAGCGCTTTTGTTTTTTAGCAGCTAGAGAAATTGAGTTAACGTTAAAAATAGCATTACGTGCCTTAACGTAGTTTTCCCATCTTTTATGATACGGTATTATGGGACATAACTTTGGCTGACGGACCTCGTTTAATACTTGAGAATTTTTTGAATAGTTTTTTAAAATTTGTATTTTACTGGGTAAAAGGGAGTTACAATCTAAATTAAAGTTTGAAAAATCAGGGTTTGAAAATGTGTCACAATCAAGTATTAAATTCGATGAGCCTGGGTTTAAAAATGAGTCACAGTCAGGGATAAAATTTGCTAAATCAGGTTTTGAAGATGCAGTTCTTACGGTCGATTGGGAGGAGGGTTGGATGTATGGAAGTTTTTTGAAACCATTCTCTTGGCCGAACATTTTATGCATTGGGGTTTATAAGTATTTTTCTCTCCACACCCGTAGCAAAAAATATTCCTCTTCTCCAAGCAATCTTCCCAAAAATGGCCTAATTGGTCACAATTCCAGCATTTAGGGGGTTGCTGTATGGCGTCTATTGAAATTTCAGGCTCTTTAGTTGACTGAAGAACCTGGTGCTCCTCAGGATATGCAATTTCTGCGATCTGATGACGCACACCAGTATATGGGGCAGATTTAGCCATGCTCCTGCGGTAAAACTCATTGCCTAAGAGATTCTCTCTCATTTGTACAAGTTTTCGTAAATGAGCCAATGAATAAATAGGAACATAAAGCAGCTCATGCCTGATTTCAGGACGAAGATTTCGAGTTAAAATTTCGATCAAGTCTGATTCAGGTATGGGTTTTTCTAGACGATCTATGATAGAAGAAACTGATTCGTAGAATACCTCAAAGGTCTCATTAGCTTTCATTTTTCTATTTCTTAGCTCCTCATGAATATCGAAGCTGGACTTAAAATCCTTATATTGATATTTGAGTGCTTCGCAAAAATCTTTCCAGCATATAGTCTCGGCCTGTTTATGGTATCTCCAATACCACTCTCGTGCACGACCACTTAACAAAATGTGTAAATTTTTACATACGACAGAAAAATCGCTACTAAAATGCTCACGCGTAAGAACGGTCACTCTATACAAAAACTCATCTACACTAATGCCTTGTGTAGAGCCATCAAATTTTATGTGCCAGTTCTGAATAATATTGGTTATTCTATCAGATTTTAGAGTAAAATGTTCGTCAAACGAGCTATTACCAATTGCTCTAGAATGAGACGTATTGTGAGTATTAATGGGTGCATGAGACAAAAGCATATTAGTTTGATTAGGTATGTTACACTGATTGGAAGGGTACTGTTGCCTACTTTGTGTTTGTGGGAGTAATTGGGCTGGTTGTTGATGGTGGTTTGAAATATTTAGTGAATTACTTGGTAACAAATGCAGATTGCTCAATAATCGAGATACGGTGTTTTCTATCATATGATTGATTTGAGTATAATCAATCGTTGGTTGATTAGTATTTTGCAAATTTCTATTAGGAGTATTTTGTGGAATATTCGGATCTGAAGTTGCAGGGTATTGTGCATGATTTGGAGTAGAAAGATTTTCAAACTCATTCTCAGGATTTATACTAACATCTATTAAATTGTTTTGATTTGCATCATTAAACAAATTACGAGAAAAACTTCTGGTATTATATTGTTGTACCATGGCTCCGCGTGGTCTTCCTCGAGCTGTCTTTTTGTCTAAAGGTTGGTTTTTAAATTGAATTTTTTTCAATTCGGATAAAGCACATGACCTTTTGCATATTGGGCATTCCGAGGATTGAGACAAATATTGTTCAATACAACGGTTGTGAAATACATGATTGCAATCAGATATGATCATACAATCTTGCCCTTCACACAGTTTTTCATTGCAAATTTTACAAAGTTTGTCATTTTTGGAGGACTGAATGGTTGAAAGCTGGAGAACAGCTGGTTGTGTTGTTGAACTTTGAGAGGCAGAAGCCTGAGGACATGGAGGTGAACGTTCCATTATTTGTTTGAAAAAGATTTGGTATAAACACGACTATATCTAAACTGGCTTAACAGATTCCAAATATGGAATTAATAATGAAGAAAATTATTGTACCCTGTACTTTCAATAATATTTATACAAAAAATAGAAAAATATGCTTGGTTTTCTTTACAGAAAACTCGTAAAAATGTTATCACTCGTATTAAGTATTAAACAAAAGAAAATTATATATTAAGCCAATAATATATTACTCAGTTGTTTGAAATACTATATAAGATAAATACATGTATAGGTACTTTAAACAAACAACCAGAAAAACAAAAGTCAATTTATCTTTAATATATGTCTTCTTACATATTATGTGATTCGATTTCGGATAAGTAAAAAGATTTATAAAGTGGTTGACAAAAAAATATTTACTTGGATTATGGAATTTTTAAAATTTACTGAACCAATAAATTTTTTAAACAAGATGATATACATTTTTCTTCTTAAGTTAACTGTTTCTGACTGGACAAAAAACTACTAAACGCAGATATTTTGTACATCCAACTTCAAGAACAGGATATCAATATTTTTGTACAAAGAAACATATAGCTTTCAATAAATTTTAAAAACTACCGAAAATTATAAAACAATACATATATCTCCAGTTATTCTACAAAAGGAAGTATAAATTTATCTTCGGTCGAATTAGTCGAATCTATTTCTCAACTAATCGAAAATCCAGAAAATGGTTACACTTTATCTGCAAGATAACTTTTAAAATATATAATGATTTACAATTTTGGAAACTGAATAAAAGAAAAAAAATTAATTTAAATATAGTTTTAGAGCCAAGAATATCTAAAGGTTTTTATGCCACTAAGATTTTCTGGCCCCACGTTGGGCGCCAATTTATGTAATGAACCGTCCCGACTTTAGATGGAAATTAACAGTTTAAAAAAAATAAAGGAATTTATTTAAATACTTTGTAGGGGTTTTCGGCGAATTAATTTACTCCTAGAAATTTGCACGACTGAGGGGAGCCATTGACATTGCTAGCTAACAATCGGTTGGAGGGGTTCTTGTCTTACAAATCTCTCTTACCGAATTCGAAGTCAAAACATAAATATTTGTATAGACTCCCGGATAAAATTAAGGGGTTGATCTAATTAAAATTGTGTTCTAAAGACCCCATATTTAATCAACCCAAAGAACAAACGGAAACCATCTTGTCAATCACTTTTATGAAAATCTATTTTAAGATGCCCCATGATGACATATGGGCTAACGCCTCTTTACCCACCCTACCTATGATCTTAGAGCGTTTTATGTTTCAGCTAAGATCCCTAACTCAACTTATCCGCATCGATCACATAGGTAAGAAGTTATAACAATTTAGCGTTTCATTTTAACAACTTAAATTTATTACCAAAGAAAATTTACTTAGTGTAATCCTAGCTATAAAGCTCAATTCATTAATTTTGTAATAAAAAAAAACGAGAATTCATATAGAAAATAATTTACAATTATATAAAAATAAATATAATACTATTATGGGTTTTAAATATTTCATGTTATCTTACTTTATATATGCAAATAATTTTTTTTTTTGTTTTTTTTTTTTTTATGACTTAGTAATCGTCACGAAGTGTAAGAATTTAAAACTTTCATCAAACAAAATAACCAATGCAATTATCAAAACAAATAAGAGTTTACAAAACAATTTCTCTCTTGATTTTTTTTTTTTTTTTTTTTTATACACAATGAAATTATGAATGAGCGTATTAAACTCTTTGATTGTCTTTTTTTTTATGAATGAATAATATAATACGAAAATTGGTGCGTAGATAATATCGTAGAAGTACCAAAAAAAAAAATAAAACATATAAAAAAATTAACAATCAGAACAGATATCCCTCTTTAATCAGGGAATTATTGTTGTGAAGGAAAAAGCGTATATATTAAAATATAAGTTGTAAATTCATACACCGTGAGATTTAAATCTTTAACAAACTTATAATAGTCTCTTCTAAGTTTAATTAGAATTGCAACACATTAATAAAAAATATGGGTTAACGACTCACCAATTTAAATAGTTCTTGGTTTCAGCAACAGCGAGATGAAGAGGCCTTTTCATGCTGCGGAAGGTTGCTAGTGATTAAAGTTGTAAAATATGGTGTTTTGCTTTGCAATTATGAATGTTTCCTTATAATTACTTATGGCTAATATTATTATCTAAATAGAATTCAAATTCATTATATTACTTTAAAATATAAATATGTAAAAAAAACATTTGTTTTACTTAAATCGTGCATTATTTGTATTAACTATGGTGATATTTATCTGTGATATTAGCTATAGAATTTAGTTTTAGTTTTAATGTAAGAATTTTAGAAAAATTAAAGATTTAGTGAATGAAAGTTTTATCACTAGATTGATTTAGACTATATTGTCATAATTATTAATTAGAAAAGAAAACAGTTTTTACTAATATTAAAAGATATAGGATGCAATTTAGAATATGAATAATTCGAGTATGGAAAATTTTGGATTTATAGGCAACCATTTAGGAGCAAAATATGGGTTTTATACGTGGAAGAAAAAAATAATGAGACTTATATACCGATATAGCCAATAACACAAAATAATTAACACGATAATTTATTGGTTGGTTTTACCCATTAACACTATGTGCAGCAAATTTGTCTGTTTTTCTCTAAACCAAAAGACCTCCAGATAGTAGCAGGAACGGATGAGAATTTCTAACCTTTTATTCGAATGGAGTTGAAGACTTATTAACTTTGATGGTGAAGATACTTGTTTTGAGAGGGTGTTTTTTTTTTTCTTTTTTTTTTATTATTATTTGACGATGAATTATTAATTTTAATAATATATTTGTTACACTTTCTGCTTTGTGATGTTTTTATTAATGAAGTGAATTAAACAGTAATATAACTAATTGTTTCTTCTTCTTCTGTCTCTCTGTTCGCTCTGTTTTTTTATAATTGATGTAGGTCAGGTTTTTGGAAGTATTTGGGTATCGCAAAAAAATTACAGTGAGTGCTCGTTGGAAGAGACACCCACATAAAACATGTTGTATAGATTTTTCTCGACAGAATATGATCGATGATCTACAGCAAAGAAAATTATTTGCAATGTAATAGTTATTTTCAATTGCATTTTTTTTTCGCAGGGAGCTTACCTTATTTATTCTATAACGTGCCAAAATGTTAAACAATTTTATGGAAAATAAATCAGGCATGAAAAAAGCGTAAAAAAATGTGGTACAATTACTACCAAAATGCGAGTGGTAATAGAAAAGGTTTCTGTCAGAAAGAAATTCATTAGGTCGATAAAATATTTTAGGTTATATTTTACAAAAATTACCTTTTGAGATTTTGCGTGATAAATTTTTTTTTTTTTTTTATAATAAATGTATTCTGTTGTACCAATTACTATAGAGAAACACACTTGTTGATTCTGTTTTCATAATAAAATTATTTTTAAATATAGAACATGTGATTATTTTTATGTTTTTTTATATAACACTTGATTTAAATATTTGTCTTTCAAGACTTGTGGACTGATCGAAGGTTCGTTGAAAAAGAATTTGTTGATACCGATATTGTAGCTAAAAAAGCCATTTTCCTATGTCGATGGAAAAAAATACCTGGAAAGATAGTGTTACCACCGAATTTCTGGGTTTAAAAAAATATAGGCGTCAATGTGCGAGGGTATGCGTTGCTGTGCGTTAGTCAAAGTGTGTGTATTATTAGGGATGCCACATGGTGTAGAATCATAATAGCTATCAAACACGGCTTTTTCCATAAAATTATTTAAAAATAAAGCTGTTAATATAATTTTAACTATGTAGAAAGTTGTTTTAAACAAGATTTAACAGTTAACAAACGATTTTAGCAATTCCCAATATAAATAATATCACTACATGGTTTATGTTGCAGAATATAGTCGGTATTAATATTATTTAGCAAAACAATGAAAAATTTTAAACCAAACCACATTATGTGCAAATATTTCCTGATACAAATTAGTATAAAAAGTATGTAATATTTTCTGCGATCGTTACAGAACGCAAGATATTATATTGTGAAATATTTTGTGTTGTGCTTCTTGCTAATGTATCTCCTAAAACAGGCATGTTGATTGTTGAAATTATAATTTTTTTTATAGGGGTCATCAATTATAAATGAATATACATACATTTATTTCTTTTTTAGAAAATTTAAAATTTATTAAACAAAACAACAAAACTGTTTTATAATTTGAAAATTAAAACTTGAATGAAAATGATTTTAAAAAAATCTTACATTGAAAAAATTTAAATATTGATTTTAAATATTTTTAAAATACAAAGATATTTTGTAAAGTAGAAGAAAGAAAGGTACCTACAGTTCTCACTAATTTTATTATTTTTAAAATTTTCAAAATGTTTGTTAGGGGTTACCTGCACTTATTGTAACGATATAATTATATATTCTTTTTGTACGATTTTCTCATATTTAATTCTATAAATCTGAAAAGTACAATAATAAAACAAATAGTTTTTATGAAGTCCCCAAATAAAACTCACTGTTTTTTTTTTTAAATTTTCAAATAAGTTACAGCAAATATTATAAAAACTATACGAATTCTTAGAAAAGGCAATAAAAGAAATAAGTTTAAACCAGAAAAAAACTTTACTTACATCATATTATTTTTTACCCGTTAGACAGGAGCTGAAAACAAGTATTTTACAAATGAAGGAAAAAACAAAAACGTATTAACGTAAATTTTAATAAAAGTTTTCTTCTATTCTATTATTTTCTTTGTAAATTTTTATTTACATTTTTCCTTTACTGAAATTGCAAAACCATTTTTTACAAGTTTTGGGGTAAGTAAAATTTAATTAATTTTTTAACGTACAAAAAAAATGTAAAAATTAGCAAAAGGATTCAGGAATTGTATTGTTTTAATAAAAGGTTTATAATTTGTAATATTTTGGTAATGTTTTGTTTTAAAAATAATTTAATTTATTATATTTAAAGATACTAATATAATAAAATATTAACAAATAAATAATTTTCTTAATTAATACATGAAAAAAGTTTAAAAGGAATAGTTTTTATAAAATATTTTTTCATGTTAAACAAAGTTTTATTTAAACTCAAAATTTAATTTATGTTTATATAAATTATGTAAGTAATAAAATTGTTATATTAATGGCAAACAAATATTTTAGTCGAATTTCCGAATCCGGTAAAAAAGTTTGGAATTTTGGTAATATAATAGTAATTTCACACTTTACGAAATAATAATTACAAAATAATACAAGTACCTTCTTATCTATCTCATTACTTTAAAATATAAAATATTTACTTACCCTACATTAATCATGTTTATATCATTACTTAAATGACTCTTTTAATGAAATAATTATAATAAGTATAATGAATCCCAATAAAAACTTCGCATGCAAAATAAAATAAAATAAAAATGATAAACAGTTTCCTTTTTTTTTTTTTTTTTTTTTTTTTTTTTTTTTGAAGCATGAACTACGCTAAATGGACCTATAAACCTGATTTCTCAAAATGAGTTATTTTAATAAATATTTCTTTAGTTACCAATTTGCATCTAAAGCGTGCGTTCGAATAAAACATGATACAAAATTCTTCTACTGCCATTAATTCAAAATGTTTCTTGATTAAAGTATCTTCTGAAGACATATCAAATTTAACAGCAAACCGAATTCTTGCATTTTTTTTTTACCTTTGTTTGCTGATTTTACCAAAAATATATTAATTTCATACATATTAATAAAAATGTTTAAGAAAGATCTAAATAATGAGATAAAACTTGGTTCAGAATAAGAAAAAGTCACAAGAAGAAATTCCAAGCGCAAAGAGTATGGAAGCTTCTAAGAGGTATGACAAATATGTTTGACCGCGTATCTTGTGTTGTTTTATTTAAATTCAGATATGAGACATGTTAAAGCTGTGTCTAAGCTATAATCAATCAAAGTTATAATAATAATAATAATAAATAACTAAGCTGAGAAGAACTCTGAGGCAAAGAATAATCAAAGCTTCTCAATAAAAAATAAATAAAAATATGTTCAATATTTTTAGTACCCTGGAAAAACATTCGATATTGTTAACTTTTCTCATGTTCCAAAGTACAAGTTTTGTGTATTCAATCATAATATGTAATATATAATATATAATATATAATATATAATATATAATATATAATATATAATATATAATATATAATATATAATATATAATATATAATATATAATATATAATATATAATATATAATATATAATATATAATATATAATATATAATATATAATATATAATATATAGTATGTAATATATAATAATATTATATATTATAATATATAACATATAATATTAAATATATAATATATATTATAAAATATATAATATGTAATATATAATATATAATATATAATATATAATATATAATATATAATATACAATATATATATATATATATATAACCAGGTGCGAATATATTAGAAATTTTGAATTTGTGAAGTGGTTGTAAATATTATAAGTCCGTATTGTTTAAAATTTTGTGAGCATTTTTTTAAAGGTTTTTTCTCTCCGTAATATATATATATATATATATATAGATATATATATATATATATATATATATATCTATATATATATAGGCGCATTTTCATAAGGTTCTTATTGGGACGTATACTTTTTTCACGCTGTAGTTATTTTAATAAGAATTTTTATAATAAATTTCTTAGTATTCTATTTAATAAAATTTAATTATACTCTAAATTGGTTTAATTATTGTGCTTATTATTATTTAAAAATGACAACAGAAAAATTACAATTCGTATAAAAACAAAATAAAATAAAATAAAATAAAGTAAAAAGACTGTTTTAGAATTGTATGCATTTTTCATTAGAAATTGATTCGTGATAAACACACATTTTAGGGATAAATATCAACCAAAAAAGTTATTATTCTGCAGAATTTAGTTGGTTAACTGCAAGTAGTTATCAAGTGGCAACTACGGTTTTTTCATAAATTCGATTATTTTTTTATAAGTTCCAAAAATAAATGACTGAAGTTATTTCCAATAGCAAGGAATGGAACGGAAGGAATTGGAAGACATAATACTAATTATTCCAATTATTTTAAGAGAAAAACTTTTACATTAAATGTAAGTGTACATTTTAAATTTTTTACCGATTTTTAAACCAGCTATTCGTTTTTATTAAATCCTCGATCTCTCTGTGTCATTTCTTGAATGAAAAATACTGAAATGCATATTGTAGGAACCCACCACTAAGTTGAACGGCTATAATCCTTAGAACACTCAGATTTTTTACAAATTTCTATAATAATATAGGAATGAACATATTAATTGTTTATTTTTAATGTGGCCTAAGTCGATGAACAAAAATTATGAAGTTGGTAAGGAACATATTAAAATTTTTAGGTAATTATTTGATTCTTATCAATGTTTTTTCTTTTATATTAAAACCTGTTAAGATTTCTAAATGAATAAAGAAAAAACTTAAATTAGAATTAAATTATCACGTAAAAATTTAACTATTTTTACAATGTACTCGTTTTTTTTTTCTTTTTTTAATACAGGGACCACTTTCAAAATAAAAGACTCATTTAATGTAATCATATCACAACAAAACACATTACAATACATATGTAATGTGTTTTGTTTACAACAGAATAAAAGTATTATTGGAAGAAGGCAAAAATTTTCGCTTTACACATTCACTACGTGAATAAAAAAATTAAAGTTCTTCAAAATTTTCAAATTTTTTGTAGTTGTATATCCAATTTAAACAAACTTTGACTCAAGTTAATGCCAAATACATCTAATCTCTAATTATTTTGATAAAAATGACATTTTTGAAAATAAAATGGTGTCAAATAAATATTCCTTGTATCAAGGATATTTAAAAAATTATATCTTCCATTTTTATATATTTTTTTTTAATGTTCTTTATTATATTGCGAACAATATATAAAAATTTTAGAGCGGGACCATGAGCGTATGGTGAGAAAATCATTTATTGCAGTAATTATTTTATATTTTTAACTGAGTTTTCGTTTTATGTATGAAAATATTTGTCTAGATTTTTCTGAAAATCATACATATAAAAAATGCAATTGCATTAAAGGGACTTTTTCAGAATACGAATAAATTTTAAAATTTTCTATTTGAAGATGACAGCAATACAATTTAAATGCATTTTCAATTGTCTCAATTTGTTAAGTGGTCTCCAAGACATTGTTATTAAAACTACATAATTTTATGATTTTTTAAGCTTTTCAAAATATCAATATGTAAAGAAAAATGGTGAAATTTTACAATTCCGCAAACTTAAATAGAAACTCTTAAACATGTTCCTTGGAACAGCTCAGATATTTGTCATTAATCGAATAGGCCAGTTAGAAATCGCCTATTTATTGTAAGAGCAAACATTTCAAACATTTTTTTACAAATTGAAAATATAAATGAAAATTTAAACAAATTTTTCAGTCTTCTTGACTTTTGATTCATATGAAAAAATATAAAAAAAGCTTTAAGCATTAAAAAAAATTAGAAAGAAATTATACTTAAATATTATGAACTGAAATCAATGCAAGTAAATTTTTATATTTATGTGCAAACTTTTTTCTGTGTATTATAAAGAAATTTTCATATTATTATATATGTAATTCTATTTGTAAAGCTAAAAATTTGTATTTAAAAAAATAATAGTAATATTTGAAACTTGATTAATTTTTTATCTACTTGAATTAAAATTTTGGTTATAATTGTGCACTTAACTGATTTAATTCGAATATCAACTAGAAATTATGGAAAAGAATAAATATTTTCATTTAATGAATAGATTCGTTTTCATGATTGGAGAAAAATAAAAGAAAAATTTAATTCATATAGCAATTACGTAATTGAAATACATTTTTATTTTTTTCTGTGCAATGTATAATATTTTTGTTTGTAAATTAGCTATTAAATAAATAAAAATGTTAGTAATAAATATTAAATACCTTTAAAAAACTGATTTTTGTACCAATATTATTACGCTTATTACGATTATATAGAAAATGTCAATTTGATGAAAAAACTTTTGGTGGAAAATTGAAAAATTTCGAATATATTCGAACCTCCTTTTATTTTATGCTATAAATGCACATTTCACAGACATTTAATGTGATAATGAAATTGTATATTTTTTCCTTTGGAAAAAATTAAAAAAAGGAAAAAAATCCGAAAAAACCATGTTATCTATTTTTATAATGCCAGGAAAAAAATTTTTAGAAATTACATCTTGAAATGTTGGGAACATTGAGACCTAATTTATTCTCCTCACAAACGAGACCCGCCTAATGTACATATCGTCAAATAAATACATAAGGCCGTAACCACTCAAAAATTTAATCTTGTGTTTTTACTGGATTATAATGTATTAATCCAAACTACATCCGCACAAATAATTTCATATTTATATCTTTGAAAATTAAATCATTATCAAAAAATGTCAAACATAGATAAAACAGTCGTAAAATTTGTTCCACTTAAGACAAATTTGATTTGAAGAGTGGTTTGTGTTTTATCGATTTTAGCTTTAAGTGAACGATTAAAAAAATTTACTTAATTGCTCAATTTTAAAACAAAAGATTAAAAATTGTGGTTACAGCTGTAAAAAGTTAAAAAGTGTGGTTACGGGCTTTTGAATTTTAGATAACGATTGCACCTTTAATGTAAATTCTCAAAAGTATCATTGAAAAATTGTGACAAAAACTAAAAAGAAAGATTGAAAAATTATCAATGCATACTTTTAAGAGCACAGTAGAATAATATCAACTGACAACCTTGACATAGTAAATATATTCTTTATTTTTTATTTTTGGCGTGAATGCAAGCAGTGTATGAGATTGTTGTTTGTTTGTTCAAAGAGTAAATATTGTAAATAATGATGACCATCATTCACATTTCAAAAGCAAATATGTACTTTAAGTACACAAAAGAGAAATTGTGCGTGCTGTAATGATATGTATAAAACAAAAAAAAAAAAAAAAAAAAAAAAATAAGTATGAATGTATTTGATATGTACCTGTTAAATACATATTCAATTTAATATGTATTAAATTTAAATGCAAAACATAAATTTTATTTTCGCTATACAAATTCTTTTTTATTATATATGAAAGCTTTTATTTTAAAAGAGTTAAATTTTAGGAATGTTATTAATTAAAAATTAAGTAAATATTGATTTAATAAATAATTTTTTAATTAACAATGTTTATCTATTTGTTTAGTAAAGAGTACAAAAATAAATAGTTGAAATGTGCATCTAGACTTATGAGTTATGTTTCTCTCACGTTATTACTTATACAACAAGTTTTTTAGTAGATAATGTAAATCAAATTCTAAACTTTTACATAAATATTTGATAAAAGTGTTGTAGTTCCCTTATTTCCAAACGTTTGTATGGACTGAAGACTTATTGCTAAACTTTTTGTTTCTATATCATGAATATGATATGACATTGGACGAAGAATTTATGTAAAAAATTAACAATATGCAAATTCGAGAATGCATCCAATGCAATTTCTACCAAATCTTGCATTTTAACTAACGTAGCTTAAAGTGCATAAAAGCACAGTTTAAATGCTTTTTAAAGCAATAAAATCAGAGACGTATGTATTAAGTTTTCTATGTTTATATTTGCATACTCTTTATGCAAGATTTGGAAAAGCTTAAGTATTTAAAAAAAAATATTTTGTATGGGAAAAATTTATGTTGTTTTTTAGTAAAAAAATTTTAAAACAGTAAAAACTTCCGTCACAAAAAAAACATCTAAATAAAATTGTTCAATAAAAAATGGAAGCGGAGTACTATTTTTAAAAATGATTCCGAAAAATTCAGTTGCATTATAATTCACATTTTTTAAACAGTATTATTATGGGATTTAAAGAGGTCATAGTTCCATCTTGTACGTTTTTTCTTTCAGTAAAATTGGATTGCAGCTTAAAAAGTTATGTATATACGATTTTCTGTAAAAAATAATCGCACATATAATCGCGAGCTTTCGGAATTATAGAAAAATAAAGATGGTGTTATTTATCTTACTGCCATGCGAAAATGTTTGCTTAATTTCAAGAAAATCGGAGGACACAACGTCAGAAACCGGAACTGCATTTAAAGGCGCATGTCTATTCCTACAGTTATTTATTTGTAGAACACCTCAAGCAACAGGTGTTTCCTATTTGTGTCAGTAGTTATCTTTTTTTGCAAATATATTACATAGCACTTAATATTTAAAGCATTATTGCTGTAGGTCATCAGTTAGGTAAATATTTGAACGCAAAACGTCATGCAACATTTTAAAACTACGACTTTTACAGCAGGAATTGAAATTTACTACCAAAATTTATCTCATACATTTTTATTTGTATTTCTCAAGGCAAATTAAATGTTTATCCTATTGAAAAAGAATTAACTCAATATTTTAAATACATTTTTGAAGATTTTACATTTTTATCCCCCGTGGTTTGAATGTAATATAAACATATTCAAAATATGTAAAATATACATGTAATATTATAACTTCGTTATGCCAGCAACAGATATAAAATTTTTTCTTTAAAAATTATGAAGTATACAAAAATATAATTTTTTTTTGTTTTTGAATTCCTAGAAATCAGTATAATATCATAATAGAATAAAAATACTTTTTTCACATATAGAAAAACACTTGTGCATGTGAAACTAGAGACTTTTTTTTATTAATAACACGCAAATTTAGTTTTTATTTTTTACTAGCCATAAATTCACCATATATATATATATATATATATATATATATATATAGTGGGTCTATTATAGCGGTTTTTGGCGAAGTCGAGAAAATATAATTACAAAATTTTAACGAGTGGTCTACATTTGTAACTAGTTGACAAAACTTTTATAATATCGCTAACTGAAAGATGAATGTTTTCTTTATAATATAATTTCAATTTCAAGTTATGTCTTATGTTTTTTAGTATTTTATATTAATTAATTGACATATTTTCCTTACACATTTCTAGATTTCAATTCGATATGAATAATTCCAGGTGTAGAACAACCGGTTGCTACAAAAAAAAAAAAAAAAAAAAAAAAATAAAAAAATTAATACAGTTGGAATATAACTTAGTGTATGATACCCATTGTACATGTGAGTCAAAATTCGGGGTTACTTTTATGGGACTTGTGGCAAATTGTGGACCGACACTTGTAAAATGTACTGCATATTTCTACTAAACATACATATGCATTATATTGTGATGATATTAAAATTTATATTGGATTTATGTACTTAAAGGTGATTTCAGTAAGATAACCTTATAAGGGAGCTATGGATAATTATGAACCAATTATTATGAAATTGGGTACTATGGTTTCTAATTATTAAAGTTATTTTCGGAAGAAGGATTTATGTGGAAGCTATAGTCAATTACGAACCGATCTTTATATAATTTAGCACAAGATTAAAAATAAAACATCACAACCAATTTCAATAGGCTTCATTCATCCTTATACAGAAATAGTTATGTATACTAAATTTCATAAGATTAAAGAATTTTTAGCATATCTACTTCTGGGCCGATATTTAAAAAGTTAGGATTCATAATTTTTACTTAAATAGAAACTGTTTAAAAAAAAAACGTATTTTGAGAAAAATATTTTTGATGATTTTCACCAAATTCACTTCAGTCCTCCTTGAAAAAAAAAGATATTTTCAAATTTTATTAAGAGTATTGTAAATTGTGAATTGTTGTGTGATCAGAATGTTTATATTAATAACGGTTGGATGGAATGACTTACGGACACCGCTGAATCGATTTAGTAATTTATTTTTTGAAGATAGAGATTAAGATTTTGAAGATGGCTGAATAATATCGCTTTTGTGCGTTATAAGCATTATAGAAAACGTTACAAAATTGGGCGTCTTATAATGGTGCAAGTTATATGTTTTTCAAGTGTGATATATAATTCTCTTTTAACATTTTTAAGACGCTGAATTTTTTTCTATTCAGCTATATCCATATCTTACTATAATACTAACTTTTAAGTAAAGTAAAGATCTAAAAAAGCATTATGTTCTTGGGACGAAGCTTATCTGAAATTTAATATGTGCAAATTAATGTATTTAATTTTTATTCGCCGATTTAATAACAATATTGTTTTGTATCTGTTCTTAGTCCAATAGAAGGCGATGTAGCAAAATTTATGGTGGTATATTCTAAATTGCGCACTTTGGTTTTGTTACAATATTTATGTAGACGAACAGACTCAGAAAATGATTCTTAAACTTTAATATGGGTACTTAATTAAGAACATCAGAAGAAATAAATTTAAAACACACAGTTATCATTGGATGGATGCCCGTCTTTATGTTTATTTTGTATTATTTTAAAGTTCAGCTCTTGAAGAAATTTTTATATTATTTTTTAAGAATTGAATATCGTTGGCTTAATATAGAAAATGTGTCTTGGGAATTGGATTTTCTAGTAGAGTACTTAAATTAAGTGAGATTTGTAGAAGGAAATATTAGTTTATAGCTCTTTAAAAAAAGGAGCTCTAAATAACTCAAAGATTTCTTTTAAAGATGTCGCAAGACTTATTATCTGAAAAAATAAACAAATATGTTCCAAAAGTGTCACATCATCTATTTATAAATAATTATACAGGTGGTATGTGTCTGAATATGAATTCCTTTTTATTGCAAATATATAACTTGAACTGGACATCATAATAATTAATATATTATTAATGATAAATTTCAACATTTCAAAGTTTACTTTTTGTAGTTTTGTTTTAAAAGTTCCAGCATAACTTAAAAATAATAACTTTCATATACAGTGTTAGTGTTTCTGCAATTTGCGTTTTATATGTCAACGGTGAGCAATATATTTTTTTTTTAATCAAAATAGTAATATAGTTTTTTAATTTTATTTTTAAATGAACAATCAGCAAATAACCTCAAGTTACACCTTTATAAAAACGAGATGTAATATTATAGACAAACACAAAAGAGGATGAACATTTAATATGAAATGTTGTGCACTGAAAGTAATTCTATTGATGTTGGCAGTTAAATAAGATTGCTTTAAATATTTTGTTTTTCTAAACTTAACCATTAGTTGAAACTCCAATGTCACAAAATTTAAATTACTCTTAAGTTTAAGAACATGCGCAGTTTACAGTTTGACAATGAGATGTGAGCAACAACAGCTGTTGGTGAATGAAACATTGTTATGAAATTGAAACTTTTTGAAAAATATTCGGAGTGAGAAAAATAAGGTTTCATATTTTTTCTATAATCAGTGCTATAAAGATTGCCTGCTGTTTGGTTAACACGAACATAAAATTTTATTTCTTTTTTATATGTATGTCATCAAAAAGTCGTAAAACCATAAACAAGTTAAAACATGAAAAATACTTAGGTGGAAACCAAAGCCAAGCCAAACAAATTTTGTGATTTTTATTTGGGAATAATTATACAAGTATTAAAACACTGGTGCACAAAAGTAAATATGATAAATAGTTTAATGACTTGGCTAGTAAAAAATGTATTTATTGTACAATGTAACTTATCAATAATATTGAATATTTGGAAAATTGATGAATAATTTTAGACAAGTATTGGTATCGTTAAGAAAATAAACTAAAATTCAGAACTGTCCCATTGAAAAAATTCTGTAGGAAGACCATTCAAACGAGTTCTATATAAATTGGTAAACTACACCATCATAGGTGGGATGGTATTATACATTTTTGCTGATATTTGTAACACCCAAATAATTCCGGCCGTCCGTCTCTCCATTCACGTAAACTCTGTAATTAAACTACAAGATACAATTTTGAAAAAAGATCAATGAAATTTGACATACACGTCTTTTATGTTTAAAAAAATCAGGTGGTTATTCTAATTCTTCACCTTTCTTTAGAAACAAAATGTATACACAGATTTTTAATCTTCACATTGATATTATGAGAATTTGTTCAAATATGTACCGAAAGTGATTCTGAGAGGGTATTGATTTATAAGAGTTTTAGGCTTACGTATGATCCGAACTTATTTCTATTCAATATATCGACTATTGTGTATAAAATATATTTTAAAGCAGTTTCTGAATCAGTAATGTCAAAATTAGAATTTTGGCCTCATAATTTACAAAATCTCACACTTTACATTGTGGGAAATGCTAGAATACGAGTATATCATAAATATTTTTTGAAATTTTATAAAGTTTTTAATTTACAGCTAACACATAAAAAAAGTTTCCGCATAAATATAAGAATTTACTTTCATTGATTTTAGTTCATAATATTTAACAATAATGTCGTAAATATTAACACTTTTCTACATTTTTTGAAATTAATCGAAAGTCAAGAAGACTTAAACAAACTGTTTAAATTTTCATTTATATTTTCAATTTGTAAATGTATATTTGACGTTTTCTTTACAAAATTTTTGATTTTTAATGATTTTAGGCACTTGGTGTGGACAGAAGAGCACAGCAGATGCATTTTTTATTACAATGATGCATGTGCTATAGAATGGCAGCAAATTTAAGCAAATTTCTAATCCTTACTTTTTAACAGCTTTTTATTGGAAAATTGCCATTTAAAGGAATTTACTATTAATATTTTCATGAATAAGTATTTTTATTTAGAATTTTAATCAAGCATTTTTTCAAAATTCGCAAAATTATCATTAAGTACAATTTAATAATATCTATGAAAAAAATTTTATTTTTTATGAAAAAAGTTTGGGAAAAAAAGTCATGTTCGATTTATGAAAAACTTCTTCAAATATACGATTTTTTTTCTCTGTGCATCTTAAGATTTATTGTGGGATTTTTTTGCAAAATTAAAACCAATATAACTATCCTAAAATATTCCCTAAATTCAATATATCTGAAAAAAAAAAAAATGTTAACAAAAAGTGGTAGCTTTCTTTTAAGTTTTGTTTTTGAAGAATATTAGAATATAAATGTACGTAAATTTTACGCATACTTTTTTGCAAATCCTTATTTTGGTTTTAAATTCCTAAAGTTTTTCCGTCAAGTATTTGTAAACATATATCAAAAGAAACTAATACATGATTAGACGTTTACATGTTCTGAATGCAAGTACAAAAAATGCTGCTACATAAAATTTACGTATCTTTAGTGTTAAGAGTATAAATTTTATACGTAGATTTTACTTAGCGTTATTATTAGTAATATAAATTTGGATATGTGATTTGAAATTGCAGTATATTTCAGTAAAAACTCAAATATTCGGTGGATAATCTTAATTTAGTGGATGTAGAAGTCGATTCCACATTTTCAATGAATTTAATGTATTATTGAAAGAAAATTATGAGCTGCCGTGATTACCATTATACTAAAAACTTTCTACAGAAAAGATAGCAAAATGTGTTGGAAATTTATCCCTTATGCAAAAGATGAAAGGTTAAGACATACTTTCCTGTTTCATAAACCTCTCAAGATTCTGGTGAATACCAGATATTTATTAATCATGACTTTTTATAAACAAAATCTTCATATAATTTTAGGGGTTTGTTAATGCTTTATTCTAAACATAAATTCACATACATTTAATTTTTAGTCATAAATTTCAAAACAATAGAACCGTGGGTAAAATCAATGTTACCGTTGAAAATTTTTAAAAAGTGTTCAAAAAAGGGGATTTCAAAAGAAGTCGCCAAGAACGGGGATTTTTTAAAGGGCCAACTCCTCCAATACCTAAAAAACTCCTCAAAATTTATTTTCCTGATAAAAGCAAAAACAAAAAGTATTATGTTATAATAATTTATTTATATTAAATTTTATTATTGCAAACAAGAAGATTAATTCATAAAAGTGGTTAAAATAAAATACGGTTTTTGTTAATTAAAGTTCTGTACTTTTGTACGAGATCTTCACTAGAACCCCCGTCCAACAAATATAGGGCTGAAAGCATAGATTCAGAACTGTTGATCTTAAGTCTATTGAAAAATTTATTTTTCATTAGTGATAATTTTGATAAATGACGTTCCGCAAAGTAAAAGTATAAATTAAGTATTCATCAAATTAGTTTTTTTTTTTTTTTTAATTTTACCAATCCAGTCGGAAAAGATTCGGCATTTGATGTTTTAAATAGTTGTTAACAAAATTTATTACTAGCTTCAGTTTCTAATAATTTGAGGTCATTTATAAATTTTCAGGATTTTTTACAACAAAATAATTAAATTCTTCGTTGGAATTTATATATAATGGATCGAAATATTTCAAATAAATTGGTTCAAATAATTTGGTTTCATTTTAAAAAAAGGGACCAAAAATATAGCCAGGTGGTTGAAAAGGGTCAACGCAATATGGTTCCATTTTAAAAAAGGCAGCAAAAAAGTGGCCAGGTGATTTAAATGGGGCAACTAGCGACTAAAGTCGCCAAACGGTAAATCTGGTTAAAATTTTTGTACAGATTACAACATTCAAATATTTTGGTTACAAAATATTTCATAAAGGAGTGCGTAGTTACTGCTTTCTTTACCTCCGCACTGAAATGAGTATAAAATAAAAGATTGGTGGATTTATTGGATTGCTAAAATCTTATTTTCGAATATCAGCGGATGTAACCAGAGGATAACTAAGCCTTTTTTGCCGGACGTCCTGAGGAACGTAATTATATCACTATAATGATTTAAAATAAAATGTAAAATATATGCGATTTTGTATTACAATCATGATTGCTCAACTTATTTATGAGCAAATTATACAAATAATTTTTTTAATAAAAATGGAATTACTTCAAAAAAACTTATTAAGTCACCATAATATAGTGCCACGATTCTCAAATGGAGGTTCGAGAGCCACAAAGGGTCAGTACCATCATTTTAGGGAGGTCGCGAAGAACATTTATTTAAAGACGCAATTTGAAGATTATTTTGTATTTAAAAGTCTATTCATATTATTTTACAAAATCCTGAAATTTAGTAAATATTTCAACAATTTGCTCAATTCAGAAAGATTGTATTTATATCCAACTTTCAAATTTATGGGTGTTATTGGGCGATCCCCACGCTATTTGGTACTATTATTTCTAATTGCGCAAGACGTACTTATGCTAAGAGGAACTTTTTGGACCCAAATGAAGTTTTCTGGACTCAGACAGTTATTTAATTGCTCCAGTATTATAAAAGTTTAATTTAGAATAGAGTATTAATGAGACATAAAATCAATTATCGATATTCCCACTTTGATAGAAACATTGCATTTTTAATTACCTTTAAAATTGTGACCTATTTTTCTTCCAAATGGGAAACAATACAGCCAGATCTAGAGTGCTTCAATCGCAATTTCTGTATTTTATATGTTTTTGATAAGAAACTCGATGACATACAGTTAAACTTCATCCTAAATGGCAAAGCTTTGAGTAATATAAAAATAATAGAGGAAATTTGAAAAATACATTGCATAAATATTCATTTGCATTTATTTTCAGATTTCAGAATGATTTGATATTTGCGTTTGATATCAAAATAATAAATTATAATTTATTAAAACTGTTTGTAAACTGAACCACAATAGAATTAAACTTACAATTTAAAACTTTATTTTAAGTTTGAATAAAAACTTTTGACTGGACATATACTTATTATTCCAAAATATTGGGGGGTCATTCCCAATTTTAAATATTTCAAAGAGGCCGTGAACTTGTTATCTGTGAGAACCCCTGATATAGTAGGGTCTAAATTTGGCCACAGGTATCGTATTAGATCCTTCCCTAAATTTTGACGCAAACACACAATGTTGTTAGGTATTATGTAGTCGGGCTTGACCGTCTATATCTTTTATACTTGTTTTTTTTTTTTTTGCAAAAATGATAAACATTTTATACTTATATTCTTTTTGTGAGTAATATTTTTAAAAATTAATTCTTAGGAATTGTGGTCCATTGTAAAGTAGTTTCAATAAATTTGTTCACCACAATAACATCAATATTTTTTTTTTTTTAATAACATTAATAATTTTTTGAGATTTATTTCGAAAAAAGACTTAAATTTCTTTGGTGCAAAATGTGGATTTAAAACCTAAAAATAGTAGGAAATGACATATTTTGCGAGAAAGTATCTGCGGTCAATTGGTTACCCATTCTTGCGAATTTTAAAATTATGTATGTAATTCTATAAAACTTATGTGTGTAATTTTATCCTTAATTGGAGCTATAATCTGTTGTGGACCTGTGATTTCTGCATGGAACTATGGTCAATAATGGATCTAAAAATATTTGTGGCAAATAATGAAAATATTGACATTTTTTAGGCATTCATTGATGCTAATACCTGGGAAGACCCTTGAGTAGGTAAACAAATTTTTCGGTCTAAACCAACTATGTTTTCACGGACAGTTTAGGCATTCATTGGTGCTAATACCTGGGAAGACCCTTGAGTAGGTAAAAAAATTTTTCGGTCTAAACCAACTATGTTTACATGGACAAACAGTGAGTCGGACGGTCATTGTTAAATGTATTTTCAAATTGCCCAATATACTTTAATGTGGGTTGCGGCATGCGTAATACCTAAACCTAATGGGATATTCTAGGAAACAATGTCCAATTGTCCAAAAAAGGAAATTCGAACACGCCAGGAGCGAAAAAAACTGTGAACCCATTGACTATAAATAACAGCGGTGCGATTATTACTAATTCCAACGTAAGGCGATAATTTCAATAATGTTTATCTTGAATTTGATGGCCTGGACAGCCCGAAATAAATAAAAAGGTACATAAAAATAAGGAATTAAAATTTGTTGAATGTGTAAATTTTTTAATAAATAAAATTTTAATAATATTTTATGACATTTAAATCATGAATGTTACGATATTTTCTATTAAACTTGTTCGGTAGAAACACCTAGGTAAAAAAAGTTTTAGATTACCAATTTTTACCAGTTAGGTAATACACCCATTATTATATATTTGTCGAAATTATAGGCATAAATGTATCAATTGCCTACGGTAAAATAAAATATAATGAAATTTTCTAAGGTACGCTTTAACTCGACACTGTACTAGCGATTTTTTCTATTATTTTTTGGTGTGAAATACATGACTTGAACTTTTGTACATGAATGAATATAGTATAGTGTTGGCTAAACTCGTATTCCACAGAAATGTGAAAACCTTGCCAAGATTTCAAGCGGAGAAAAAAATATCATATTCGTTTATAAGTTCTGAGATACAAACATATACATACATACATACGAAAACAAATGTATGCACATACTTTTAATGGTATATTCTATAAACGGAACAGCAAAAACTCTTAAATGTTGAGTGTTAAATGTATAAATATATAAATGAAACGAAACAGATGGTGATAATAAAAGAACAATAATAGAACAACTTAACGACTATGATAATTTTAAGGTTTAAATAAAAATAAACAGAAAAATGAAAATAATTAAAATGGAGACTATTAGAAATAGAATGACATTTTTGTCTTAAGACTAAATGACGACAATGATATTGAATGTTGTATGCGAAGAAGATAACTAAAAATGTTGAATACAATTAAAATGATATTTAGATAAAATATTGTGTAAAACAATTACAAGTATGAAATTTTGTTTATCTAATATTCCATTACATATGATGGAATAGGTGTATATATCATATATACATATATATATATATATATATAAATATAGGAAATACATATTGAAGTTTAAAATTATTCATATATGTTGGCAATATTACAAAACATTTAGATTTTAACTGTATTTTTATTAATATATTTTTGAATTGTAATTTTATTAAAATTTTGAAGTAATATCTGTTAAAAATTTTGTTTAAATTTAAACAGACTTTTTTAGTATTGCAATTTAAAACAATCCTTATATATATTACATCTAGTGCTTATATTCAAAAAGGGCTATCTGCAGACTTCTCTAAATACTTTGTCTTTGTGTCCTTTATCACTAGTATCAATTTTGAAAAGAAAAATTAATTCTAACACATTAAAAAAGCTCGTATTAGTTTCATAACGAAGTTATCAGATAATTGAATATGTGAGATAATATAATAAAAGAAGAAGTAGGATTTCAAAAATAAATTTAATTTTATTAAAAAATGTAGTTTTACCGGTTGTATGATGAAAAGGAAAATACCACAAAATCGGTTAATTCGTTTCAAGAGATCTTTGAATTTTCGAATCCCTCTGAAGTTATTGTTCAGTGACAATTAAGTATTTTATGACAAAGTTCGCAACAAATGAAATTTACAAATTTACACATAATGTAAATAATAACATATAAATGCAAATAATAAATAGGTTAAAATTACAATTCAAAAATTATACAACAATTAATACAATAATTAAATAATTTTTCAGGATAAGAATTTTATTGTTCAAACTATGTATGAATATGATGTCCGCCTTAGAGTAATGCAACTCATTAGCGCACAGAACTGTAGTTTGTTGTTATATCGATGTTGATTGTTTAGATCGTACAAGACACTTTCGTTGACGCAGTCGCTTCGCAGTAATAAATTTTCGTTTCGGATGTAGAAGAGTATGGTGGAAGACATAACATTTTTTTCATTGATCCACCGATGGGCAAGCTGGCCAGCCATAGCTTCGTACCAAGCAATTGATACAGTACTTACGATTTTCTACAAATTTCTCGTGACTTTTGCGTGGTGTTTGTTGTATAAAAAGGAATTTTTTGTATCGATTTCATAACTGAGGATAATTCGCCGATTGCGTTGGTGGTTATTGTTTTTACTGCTATGACGATAGTTGTTGGTACTGCTGTTGTTGCGCCGATTGTTTTGATTGCTACGAAGATTGTTGTTACTGCTGTCGATGAGACGACAATTACTATTGCCGCTGCTGGTGCTGTTAGTATTTTGAGTGTGAATGAGATTGAAATACTTTTGAAAATAACACAGTTTAACAATTGATCGCTTTATAATACCAGATGACGTATGAAGATCAGCTGTGCATACTGTTTTATCTACACCGGAGTAATTATTTAAAATGCTAACTAATCATCAAACATAGGCTGGTTATAAGTCATCTCTGATTACAACAAGGTCACCAAATTGGAGGTTTGAAATGAGGTTCTTCAATTTGTAGTGCTTGTGGCGCCAAGAAAATTGCGGCCTTTGTCTGAAACTATTTTGAGAGGGAGACCCAGCCTCCTAACGAATCGTGTGAACGCGGCGCAAAGTGTCGCTATGGTCATATCAGAGCATACTTTGAGATGGATAGCTTTAGAGCTTAGGCATACAAAAACGGAAGTATACCCTTTAGTATAAGCAGCTTTTTGAATTCTAGAGGTTTTAAGAAGAAGAGTACATCTTTGGTGAGGTAGAGGAGCCATTATGTGCAAGCAATGTTTACGGTTGACCTTGATATTTAGACGAGATATTATGAAATATTCTGCGTGGACCAGAAGTAAATTCAAGTAAAGTTGGTTAAGTCCTTGGAAAGCGCTTTTTGTAAGGTAATGAAGATTCCGATAATCGTCCATAACCATCGGAATAAAAAAATTTTGATAATCTGAAACACATTTGTATTCTTCCACATAAAATGATTTTTGGACTAAAATAAGAAATCTATTTTTGAAAAATTTTACTCCCTTGTTTGTGAGAATTGCTGACGAGAACTCGGTATAAGTTCTTAGCCTATGAAGACTTTTAGCAAAAAACCTAAAAATGTAACACAATACTCTCAAGGTAACGAAATACTTTTAGATATGAGGAGAAATTTTCTAAAATATCATATTTTTCAACCGATACGAGAAATACTTTGAGCTCTATTGTTTGAGATTTTAATGGATTTCGGGAAGGTTATTATGAGCAATAATGGGCCATGCCACCATAAAACCTTGACTGTCAGATCTTGAGGTCGGTAACATCGGGTGTCCAGATCTGCTGGGTAGTCGTGGGTAGGTACGTGGGCCAAGTGGCTTTAGATAGTATGTTGTGAACTTGAGATGTTCCATTGGCCACATAAGTTTCCCATGTATGCGATGGATTAGGCAACCAACCTAAGACGATTGAAGAATCGTTCCATAATATAACTTCCCTATTCTATAAATGATGTGATGTAACAACGTAATGTACTGAATTTGCTAGTAAAACCGCTCCGTTAAGCTCTAATCCTGGTAAACAAATAGCTTTAAGGGGAGCCACTTTACTTTTAGCGACTAATAAATGAGAACACGCTATGTTCTAGGACTTTTATGTGAATAGTTGTGCAATATGCTGCTTTTTTAGCATAGGTAAATCTGTGAATTCTAATCTGGTCTGGGTATTGCGATTTCATCTAAATATCAAAACCAGATTATTCCATAACGAGAAAGCTGACTTCCTCGTCCCAGTGCATAAGAATTATGGCTCTGACATTTATATAGGTTAGCCAACCTGCTGGGTCAAAGAGCATTGGAAGGAATTGTATGTTCAGTGATTTTATCTTTTTTTATTATTTTATTTCTTGTTTTTTAATATAAAATTTGAGTCTGAGATACGCCAAAAATATATGGGAGGCTCATTATAAGTTTTATTTTTTTCATACTAAATATTCTTTCTACAGCTTCATATCAGTCTTTTAAAATCCTTTCTAGTTATGACCATTTTATAATAACTTATAATTGAACTTATAATTGTTCCCAAAGAGATAAATTTCTCTTGGAAGTTTTTAACGAGAAAAACAATGAACTGGTTCAGTTTTCTATCTTTATGTCTAACGATTTCAGACCATGTAAAAAGTCGCATACAGAAGAATAAATATTCTGAAGTATTTCGCTATCTTTTGAGTTTACCGCGGGTATACTAAATAGGGTTTGTACGACCTCCTTTCCATTTTCATGGCGGTTTTTAAGAGCTCTTCAGGCTTGTTCAAAACTATCATCGCAGAGTGAGAAACATTATGAAGTTACACCAGCATCATCAACTGTTTTTATATGCAAATGGTATAATTTTACAAAAAGAGCACAGTCTGAGCCATTTTTGGTAACTAATTTCAAAAACCTCTGTGCTACATGATGGTAGTTTAATAGAGTTATTTGAGACTGTGACTGAATGGTTTTGAGGAGGTAGACTTATACGCGAAAGGATTTGACATACGTTGCAACTTTGCGCAATTTTTAGTAAATCATGTGATATCTGCAAATATTGTACGATTCTGAGCAGGCACTAAAATTGATCTAAGCTTCATCTCTAAGCTGTTTTGATTTTTCAGATATTAGAGAAAGCATAAAATTTTCCTACGAAGATTCTAACTTTTTCCATCTATAAATACATCATTCAGTTTTGTTTTAGATTCGGTTTTGTCTTTAATGTTTGTATTACTAAAACTGTGACAAAAAGAAAGCAAACGATCAGAGTCAAAAATAAATCTATCTTGAACGTGCCCATTTCCAGCTATTCCTTCACTTGTAGGTTTTATAGACACGATATTGATATAAAGGAATTAAAGGGTTAAATATTTGTTAGCTTTAGAAATTAGACGTTTGGTAGACCATATGATTTTATTTAATTAGATTTAACCATTTTATTAATTTGACTATTTAAATGGGATTTATAACTCGATAATTCTGCGTTCGATTTGATTTCTGTAAAAGGAATAACTTAGATGTATATGTTCATATACCTTTACCGCTAAGTTGCAAGCAATCAGAATAAGATATTAGTTATTTAAATCTTCTTTATATGGAAATTAGACTTATTCAGTTAATGCGAAAAATAACAATATTTAGGTTTATTTACATGTTTATTACATGATTTTAGTTATCAATTGCCCCTCTTTCAACCACCTGACCACTTTTTTTGGAACTTTTTGACCACTTTTTTTAAATGGAACTAAATGCCAACTCTTTTAGACTGTGTGCCAAGTAGCGAAAAACTATGTTGTTTGAAATACCATGATCCATTACATATTAATTTCGACGAAGAAATTAATTATTATGCGATTTTTTCACGATGTAGTGACGTAAAAAAAATAACGGAGAATTTAGATAGTTTTGCTGCCTAAATCTCTAAGTCATCATCAAAATCTCTTCGTATTCTTCCTAATGAAGCTATCCCATTATTAACCGCAAATCCAAGTGGTAGTTATGCACCTGTTATAACTCTTAATTAAAATAATTTTATTCCTGTCCATAATTTCAAATTCTGCTACTATTAAGCTTCCAGAACTAATTTGTAACTCCCTCATCTTCAAACATTCCAACTAATTTATAGGTCGTCAAAAACCCACTTATAAATTTGCAACAGTAACTAAACAGCCCTTGAAAATTTTAGATACAATGAAAATTATATTTGCTAGCCATTCTTCAGTAAATATAACAATTGAAAATTATGATGATGTCCAAATTTAGAAAATAAATGGGCGCATTATAATTTTCCCAAAAAATATTTTTAATCGTCTTGTTGATCCACAATTTCCGTCAAAAAATAAATAGTTCGACAATTTATTTATCGTGATGATAATTTCAAGGGCTACTGATCGAAATCAAAAAAGTAACTGAATTAAATATAATCCTTAAAACATTAATATTTGTCCAAAAAATTATTACAGCTCTTAAGCTATCTCCATTGCATACCAAAAAGTTAGAGGTATGAATAAAAAGTTGAAATCCCTTTATTGAAAGAGCTTTTATATTAAGCATAATATAATTGTACTCACTGAAACATGACCCCAAAATGATAGAGAGAGTATAGAAGTAGGCGGAGTTTTGATTTCTGTCTCAACACTTTTTTCTTCAGAAAAATAATTCTTAACAATGATCAAAATATTGAATTTAACACCATGTGTGTTAAAGCTAAATTTAAAACAATTTTTTAAAACTTGCTCTTATATTCCTCCATGCAAACGCGATAAAATTTGTAGCTAGTCAATCCAAACCTGGTGAATCCATAATTTTTCTTAGTGATTTTAATATTCAAAACATAAAATGGTGCAAAACTCCTGATTCATGCTTTTTAATCAAATCAATCAAATCGGAAACATTTATTAAATTACTGGATGCTATTGCAGATTTAGGACCTTCCAAATAGATAAGATAGTAAGCAAGCTTGGCAAATTATTTGATCTTGCATTTGTTGATCAACCTGAAGATTTTAATATTCTTCGAATTAATACATTATTAACATCTGAAGATGCTTTTTACCCCACTCTTTAAATAAGCATACGTAAAAACAAAACTACCATTACAATCCAGTGTAAATAATGAGATGGTTTTTAATTTTAGCAAAGCTGACTATTTTGTTCTGAAAATTGGTTTCAAAATATTCCTTACTAAAGTATGTCCTCGTATTATTGACATCATTTTGAATAAATTCTATGATTGCTTATTTAAATATTTTAAGAAATCAATTCCAATGACGAGAAAAAGTATTGTAAATGGATCGCGTTGGAATACAAAGCTGCTCAATAGCTTGAAAAATTTGAAAAGCAAGCATTATAGAAAACACAAAAAATTCTAAGCGTCGCGTCACTGAATATTTGTCTGTTATGAAATTTGGAGATAAATGATCATCAAACTTTGAAGATATTTACAATATGTTTGCTTCTTTCTTCTCATCCACCTATTTTGATAAAGAATTACATCAACTTTACAATTATCCATATCAAATTCTTGACGCAACCCTAATAAATTATTCAACATTAGATAAATCGATAGTAATGGCGGCTAAAATATTCCCATAAATGTGAACCTAACAGTGTTTCAAGCTCCGTTGTCATAAAATGTTTACTTTCTGTTATATCTCATATAACGTATTTATTCAACCTATTTATATTATTCAGATCTTGACAATCTTTACGATTGGTGTATAATGAACCTAATGAATCTGAATCTGAGAAAGTATAGCCACATTATATTCTATAGAAGAAATAGTTACACAATAAATTAAAATCGACTTGATCTAGTCGAAGAATTTCTCGATCTGGGTGTATTGCTTGATAATAAACTGTCCTGTATTTTCTATATTTCACAAATCGTTAATAAGGTAAAAGGATTTCGAGGTTTTTTCAAGCACATACAAACATCTCTTATTAAACCAATCTTGGAATATGCTTTCGCGGATCCTCAATGCGACGTTCATATAAAGAAAATTTAATCGGTTCAGAAACAATTTCCCATATTTTGTCTTCATAATCTTCCATAGAATCCTAATATTTATTTACCATCATATGAAATTCGACTACAGTTTATTGATCTCCCTACTCTTAAAAGTAGGAGAAAATATATGAATATTTCATTTGTACTTAATTTAATGAACGGTTCAATTAATTTGGGGTTCCTGCTTCGTAATTTTAAATCGTCTAACTATATATTATACTCCTTTAAAAATCAAATATTTTCGAACCAATTATGTCAACTTTGATCCCATGAGACGAATATGCAATAAGCTCAACAGTTTGTATCCATTCCATATTAAGAGGAGCATTATTAACCTAGTTAAACAATAAGGCTTCATTATTGAATGATTGTAAAAAACGTTTTATTGTAAATAACTTTAAGAAAAAATTGTATGTTAGTCTGTGAAAAATTGTAATTTAATTGGCTAATAAATAAATAAATAAAAAATAAATAAATAAATAGACAATTACATAAATAAAGTATATTTATTATAATGACCCAGTTCTGTATTATTCTTTATATAAGCCTTTATCTAAAAAAAATCAATAAATTTTAGCGGTAAGAAACATAAATATGATTTGAGACACACAATTATGATTATACATGCAAAAAATAATATAATTTTTGAATACCCTACACCACCACAGGTGGTTAAGGTAGTATGCGTTTGTACGAATGTCCGTAACGCATAGAACTTAAAGTATACTAATCACTTTTTAAATCGATCTAACGATGTCCGTCCGTATGTCTAGCTGGTTGGCTGTCCATATAAACCATCTGAACAAAGTAAGGGTCGCAATTTTAAATAAAATCTAATGAAATTTGGCACGTGGGAATTTTGTGACACAGGGAAGAAGCCTGTTGAAATTAATTGTGGTCGGTGCATTATTTCGCTAATCCGCCATAAAAATGTCTCCCCGGAATAGGGTTTAAGCACTCAAAAATACCTTAAAAATAAGAATATTTTAATTAAATTCGGTGCAAAGAAGTTCTGTACAAGTATCAATCTTTACAAAAAATTTTATGAAGATCGGTCCACAAAAGACCACAGCTCCCATAAAAATCCCTCTACTAAAAATTATTTTAAATCCCATACGAATTTTAGCTCTAAGTTAATATTAGAATCAAAAAAAGTTTTATGTAAGTTGAAACAACATTGCCAAATTTTATGAGAACCGGCCCATAATTTATCACAGCTCCCACATAAACTCACTTCCAGGAATCATCTAGATGTTATTATCAACGCATTTTGTGTAATTGGCCACAGGTGTAATTTAAGTCCCCTTCCCGAATTATTATGCTCGTACTAAATGGTATAGTCTTGACCGACTATATCTTTCGCTCCCGTTTTTTGTTAATATACTCAGATTGCATCATTTTTTATTTTAATTAGTTGTCATTGCCAGTGTTGCCACTTTACCCTTTTTAATGCTAAATTTTGCGTTTTCTTTCTCGTTTAGCCTTAAAATTTTCGTTTTAGCTTCTGGCTTTTTGTCTATCTTTTTTGATTCTAAAAATTGCTTTAAAAATGCTCTTTTAAAATATGATGCACTGTTCTTAGACTAGCACTTACTCCACTTTTTTTAACGTATTTTTGATACCGACATGGGAGAATTTGATGCAATTCTAAGAATTTTTAGTTTTTCTTTTGGAGTTGTTGCCATTTTCTTCCACCCTATAATGTTTTTTCCATATCTTTCCATGTTATTTAAATAATTTTACACAACTGTCTTTCCTCTATTAATGTCTTTGCTATTTACACCGGATTCTGACACTGAGATTTCAAGATAAGAATTTTTTCTTTTTCAGAGTTATTAAGAACCTTGCCACGTCCTATTTTGAATAAAAACTATTTAAAAACTATCAATTTAAAAATTCTCTAGCCGTTTATATTGAAAGAAATTCAAATCGTAGCTTTCCTGATTAATATTAAGGTACTGATTCAGCACAACAATAAAATTGTTTGAAAATAATATTTATATGGAAATTACTCATTTTTGAAATATTTTTTGAGTAGTTTTCATACAAATTTTATTTTTAGACAATTTGCTTGTTGTACTGAATCAGGCCCTAAAAGAACTCCTTATTCAAGTGGCACACGAAATAGTACCACAGAAATATATGTTTTTAAATAAATGCATAATTTTAGTATAAAAAAATATGTATGTTTTTTATTTCTTCAGAAAATTAAAGCCAACACTTTGAAATTTGGTTACGCAAAAAATTATTTTTTTTCCAAACTTTAGTTTAGGAGATATACTTAATTAAATTAAAAAAAAAATGTGATTCCTTATTCAAGCAGCAGGCAGAGTAGCGTTTAGTGATAATTTCGTTATTGATAAAAAATTTAATACAATTTTAATCAATTTAAAATTGTTGGTATTTTTTTTTTCAATATCTATTTATAATTTGAACTGTAGTCACTTTTTTTTTTCTTTTAGTATCCACCTTATTTTATAGTAGTAACCAAGGATTATTTACTATTAGGTTAGAACACTTCTACAACAAATACAATTACAAAATCAACAGGGCTTTTTTCTCACAATTGTTTCCTTTAAATGTCAAATTCTTCTCATTGGGACAATAACAATGATTAAATACTAAAATGTTACCTAACCTCACAAAGAAACAAACACCATAACAAAAAACAACATTTGGCAAATTACACAAACAAGAAAAAAACCAGCCGGTTTTTCAACACTACCTTATTGTTAATATGCCTTGATAGTGACGTTTGAAAATGGTCCTGCTAACAATCAAACTTCGGTTTTTTATCTCTTGATTTGTAGGATATCATAAATTTAAAATATTGTCTACTTTTTTTCTAAAAATTTTATCTCTTGTATCTTTAAATTTCGATAAACAAAAAGAGCTATGTGAATATTTTGTAACATTCACTGATAATATATTAAGAAACAAGTGAGAAATATATAGTCGGCCAATCTCGACCATATGATAATAAAATAATATCTTATATGGGACCTGTGGCTAATTGTGTGTTTATATTTCTTATGTTGATACTAATATTTAAATGGTATTTATGCACATCATGGTGATTGCCAAAAGTGGGCCTTTTATGGTAGCTGTGGTCAATTATGGACCATTCTTTGTGTCAAATATTAACTTGATACTAACATTAGTAAAGATTTATGCACGATAAAGTAATTATCAGAAGAAGATTTTATATGGGAACCATCTTTATGAAATTTGTCATAATATAAAACTTATTTGTGTCGAATTTCATTAAAATATCACTATATTTAAGGTATCGATGATCGTTGAATCTCTATTCCGATAGGACATTTGTATGGGGGCTAGATGAAATAATGGACCGATCATAACCAGTTTTACCATCGATTATTTTTAAAATGTGCCAAAAAAAAAAGGCATTTAAGAGAAAGGTAGTCAAAAAAGGATATTTTTCTAAAAAAAAGAGTCAACTGCTTCATTTAATTTGTTCATTTGATATAAACAAAAAATAAATTAAATTCTGTTAATAACAAAATAATTTATTTATAATAATTTTTATTATTATTGCACAATATGTAAAATATTTTTAATTAAAGTAATGGAATTTTAATTGAAAATTTAATGTGAAAATGAGGAAAAACATTTGAAAATCCTCACATGTTAAAAATAATAATAAATTACAATTTGTAGTTTATAAGAATGCATTTTTATAAATAATTCCGTTCTAAGTAATATACTTATTTGTAATACTTTATATACTTACTTTACTATATATACTTTATTTGTCATTAAATCAGTTTGATCGTAACCATACTCTTATATAATACACTCTAATAAATGTTCATATAAATTTACTTTATTTTTAGTAGGTAACTTGACTGCTACTATAATTAGGCTAAAAATATATGTTGCGTTTAAATAAACAAATTTACCGAGATTTTATGTAAAAAATATTAGAAAAAATATTTATATATATTTACCCATTTATGTGTTTAAAAAATGAATAGAAACATTTGAGCTTCTTGTAGATTTAACTTTTTAAGTTTAAAAAAACACTGATAAATTAGCAAAGCTACAGTAAAACTGTTTGATACTACATATGAAATATATCCATAGTTTTATTTCATTTTCAACTTAAAAAAGTAATATTCCTTAATAATTGACGTAATTTATTTAATAGAAAAAATATATGTTTTTATAATTTAATAGTTTACATTATAAATATTATTTGTATATTAAGAATGTTAAATAAAGACAATTCTCTCAATATAGATGTGATATTCTTTTAGATAATTTTAAAATTCTACATATTATAATTAGTTAATTGTGATTTCAATTTTAAGATATTTGTTTTAATTTAGAGTTTATTTAATATTCTTCTTAATACAATTTTTTGAACAATTATAGTACAATTAAATACTTAGATCAGACATTTTAATTAATAGAACTCAGGTATTTTAAATAATTTTTGGAATTTTATGAAAATACAAAAAAAAGCTAGCTAGATTCAGTTTTGAACTGCATGTTTGTAATTGAAAATTTTTTGGTAGTTTTTAAATTAAGAGCAATTTAGTTAAGTTTGTTGAATATTTATAGTTTATATAACAGATTAGGTTTTAACTTTTTTTTTTAAGTAATTTTAAACAATTGTAGGATAAATTTAATAACTTTAATTATATAATAATATCATTAAGTAATATTTTGTGTTTATTATTTCTTTGTGAAAATTTTGTCCAATCAAATTAGACTTATTTCAAAAAAAATTTAAATAAGTAGTAAATGAAAAAGTTTGGGAAAAATTTTTCTTTATAAAAAATATTCTGTTTAAGAAAAATCATAACACAATCCGATTTATAAAAATTCGTCATTTTTTGTTTTAAATAGTTGTTCATAAACTTTATCATTAACTTTAGTACTAACACTTTCAGTTCATTTATAAATTCCTCAGAGTTTTTTTTATTACATCACTATATTTTGAACAATCTCAATCTCATTCTTCGTAGAAATTAATATATAATCGTTCGTGATATTTCAAAAAACATAGTTTCTCATCATTTGGCATATAGTCTTAAAAAGTGGCCATTTAGTTGCATTTGAAAAAGGGGGCCACGTGTTTCAAGAAGAGTCAATTGGCGACTAAAGTCGGGTAAAAATATCTAGGATCAAAGATATTCAATTTCAATAAGTTTCGTACTAGTATAAAAAGGGATAATAGAACAAAACATAATTTCATTGAATTTTCTTTAGAGTCGCGACCTGTACCTTGTGCATTAAGTTCGCCTTCCACAGTATACATCCACTAAGGATATCCTAAATATTTTAGTTATGTTATATCATAATTACCCTAAACTAATATAGATTTAAAAAATACCTATCGTTATTCATATAAAAAATAAGCAAACAGTTACTGGTACTTTTTCAAATTCAGCCGTTTTCTAGAGAAAATGGGTAAAACCTGTATTTTGTACTTTTTGGTACTCTATGAATTTGAAAATTTGCAGAGTTATAAATCGTACCTATTTTTGGCACTTTTTTATAAAACATTTCTTTCTATTTATTGACATGTGTTATAAAAATTTTATTATGAGATCTCATTTAAATTTTGGATTCATTGGAATTAATTTTTTTTACATCTATGGGGAAAAAGTAGAAAAAAAGGGGGAAAATGGATAATAAAATTTTATTCAAACTCACACCAATCACACTAAATAAGATAATGGGTTATTTGGAAATCGAATACCAAGACGTAGATAAGATAATTTAGTACTTTTTTTTAAAACGTAATTTTTGCTAAGAATTTGAAGGCAGATTTTTATTGTTTGAACCATATAATATGCAATTTAAACAAAAGAAATTCAAGTTTGAGAGATTAGCAGATCTGTTCTAGGTGAAAAATTTAACTTGGTACTATTTTTGCTTATAATTTTACTTTTCTAATTTTTTCAATAAATAAACTTACCGCTAAAAAATTAGCTAATATGGTTCTGAGTAAATTAAAAATCAAGGATATCTTTTACTTAATGGTTACTTTATTCCGTCAAATATTATTAGAAAGGAAGTCTAATGGTATTTTTATATAGTTTTGAGTTAGAATCAACACAAGCGGGACTTATTGGTATTTTTTTCTTCCATTTAATGATAATTTTTGTATTTCATATATTGTGTACTTAGAAACATGAAATGAATTAAACATGAGTGAATTAAATTAAATATGAAGAAAATATTCGGTAATTTTTCATTCCTCTAATAGTACATTTCGAATTTTATACAATATTGTGGAGACATGGTTCGTTCTTCTTCTAATGGTAGTTTTGTTTTTCTATAATATTAAACGTAAAAAAATTAAATTAAACATAAAAGATTCTAAGTGAGTAAAAATCCACAAGAGGAGACTTTGTGGTACCATTTTGTTCTCCTAATGGCACTCTTTGACATTTTTGTTGTAATGATGTTCATTGTTTATAGAAATACTTACTCGTATCTTTCTTAAACTAAAGTATTATTCAGGATTGTTTCTCTTAAATCATATTCTCGTATTTTGTACATAAAGAATGCAAATATTTTCACACATGTCCTTATTCGTATATATATATATATATATATATATATATATATATATTTTATTCTAGAAATTAATAATTTATTTTTCAGCTCGAAAACGCGATGCTCGTTTTTTGGTAATATGGCTGATTATATGTTTCTTAAAGCAGATACATATAACTTTTATTATATTGCAAACAAAAATCTTAGTGACACCAATAAAGATATTTTCCAATCCTTTTTTTTTTTAAAAAAAACCTGTCAGGTACCATAACTTGTATTTTTACATTTTATGAGAGTATAAGTAAAACCAATTTCTTTAGTTTTGTTATATGGAACAACTATATATGAAGTACATGTATATTTAAAAGAAAAATAGGAAAAATGTGAACTTTAATTTTTATTGCTAAATATTTGTGTAAAGAACTATTTATTATAAAAGGTCCTACTAATTGGAATAAGTTTCTAGAATACGTGTCTTAAATGACTGTACTGGTTTTTATTTATATATTATGAAAACTGAATTAATACTATAGAAATGTTTTCATTAAATAAAGCGCTTAAGTAGGCCTTTCTTTTTATTAACAGACACACACATCGACATTCGATTTATTTAATTAATTGTTGGGTTAAAAATGTTTCCATATCACATGCAATATAATAATGAAATATGAATGTAATTTATTGGAAATCACACTTCTGTTTATTTTTATCAACCTTTTATTAATTTGTGTATAAACCTGTTATCAGTTTATATATATAAATTAATTTAAAATAAATCTATGATAGATCATATAACCACTCTAGATATGTATAATTAAGCTTATTCCTTTTTGTATAAAAAATTAAATTTTTCCAATATTTGCATTTCGTTAAAATAATATAAAAATTAAAAACATTTATACAATTTTTGGTTTTCATAATGAATACATAAATAATTACCAATATCTGATTTTATATATTTAAATGCTTGCGGTTTGTGGTATCTATGAAGAATAAATTAATATACGCATATGAACTTGTTCAACACCTATTGGTGTGATATGGTTTTTCTTATAAAATCATAATAAATGTGAGGAATTTAATATGTATTTTGGTTGTTCCCTACTTACGTCTAGCAGTTTATATATAGTCAAAAACATCTTTGGTTGAAAATAGTGCACTTATGGCAAAGTACGGGACTTTTTTGTTATTTTGGATTTCTGGGTTTTTTCATATTTTATAAATAATAAACATGTAAATCGGAATTTTAGTTTTTTAAAAATGTTAGTCAAGAAAAGATATCTTAAATAAATTTTTGAAATAAATTCTATTATTTATTTTTATTTTAATTTAGTCAGATTTGAGTTCATTATTCCTTTATTTTTATGTTTGTGCCACATAAAATGAGTAAGATTTTAGCTAAAATGGTAAAGATAGTTAAAAAAGAAATTACGGTAAACGATTTGATAGAAAAAATGCAGAATTTAAGTACAAAAGCTTTTCGAAAAAATTGCGTTAATTTAAATTTCAACTTTTCTAATTTAACTGTATTTTCTTGTGAAATAACAAAATGCTAAAGGGCCTTATATGGTCAATTTTGGAACGATACTTATAAAACTTAATACTATGCTTTCTACTTATATAAAACTTGTTTGTGTTAAATATTATCCTGACACTAACATTTATATGAAATTTTCGGAAATGAGCTATATTCAGTTATGGACCGGTATTCATGGAATTAGCATTTAGATTTAAATATGTTTATAATACTTCTTTCAAATATTGATATTATGAAGGCATTTATGAGCAATAAAATCAATGTTGCCAACAAACACACTAAAAATTACAAATTTCTGCACTCTAAAATGCAGATCGGAATAAAAGTTAAACATACTATTTTTTTAATTCACACAATAAAATTGAAAAAAAAAATAACATCAAGAACTGATTAATCTGTATTCACACAATTTATTTATTTGTACTTAAACTAAGTTTCTTGGAGAAAATTTAAAAAAACGGCAACATTGACGAAAATATTTTTCATTCACAAAACCATTTTAGTTTATTTGTATTAAAATATGACCACACGAGAATGTTGTCGACCGTTCATATCTAAATGCTTGATGTATTAAAATAATTTAATATATCATATAAATATGCACAATTACCATCTCATTTGGCTTATGAGTTTCTAAACAAAAATTTATAAAGTCTTTCAAAAAATATATATCGTTCATTCCACGAGACATTTATGAAAAATATCTGTTTTTTAAAAAAGCCTCTTCAGATGCATATTTTGTACGCATATAACGAGCACCTTTTTTTTCATACAAAAATATAATTTTTTTCATACTTTCTTATTTTTTTAATATTTTTCGGTTATTCTCATTAATTGTTTATAACTCTTTAACTATCGTCGAAATTTATTGATTTAAAAACTAGTATAAAGCTAATACAATAAGTATCGTAAATAATATTGTATAATTCAATGGAATTTTCGGATGAATTTTTAAAAAAATGTCTACCCTTTTATTTTAAATATTTAAATATTGAAATATTTTTATTAAAATAAACTCAATAAATATGATTTGTTAGAATATATGATGTTCGCATTACAGAAAGTGTAATTCAATATTTCCAGAATCGTTTTTCTTTAATATAATATGTGTTTTCTATATATTACTATACTATATTATTATTGATTTTACTTTTGCATTGAATTTTTCATGTAATTCAAATAAATCAAATTTTTCTACCTTAAAATTTTTTCGAAAATCACAAGTTTTGCGACAAAAAAAAAGCAATTATAGAATCAATATATTCTATAATATAACTTCTTATAATTCGAACATCATAACCTTCCTAAATACTATATTTTTCGCTGAACAAATTGATGACTATTGAGAATTTTGCAATTATTTTAAGCGTGTTGAATTTTTATGACAGATTTTTGCAAATTTCTATTTCAATATAGAAAAAATTATAGCTATTTATGAAAAACTAAATATTATTTTTACAGTCTTTATTGAAAAAAGTAATTGGGATTTATGAACATTTTCAAATATTCAAATTTGTAAATAGTAAAAATATTTAATAAGAAAAAAAATATTTTTTACAATAGAGCATTTAGGAATATGAATGTTTGATTTTTAAAATTCCGGGAGAGGTCTGATTTCATTAAAAAAAATAACTGACTTTATAAATTTAGTAATAGAAATTTAAATTTTTCTATAAAATATTTCTATTTTTATATAAGAAATTCTTTTTATTAAAGATAACATGATTTTTTTAACCCTATGCAAACTCTTTTACAATTGTTAGAGATAATGCACCATTTTAAATCTTCATTTAAATCCCACATTGAATCTAAAACTATTTTTTGAATACTTTTTCAATATTTTTGGATTTTTGCGTCCTATTAAAATTGAGTTTGTAACACAAGATTTTATACTATCCTACAGGCAAGACATAGGACCATCTACAGCAAACCTAGACGTAAATAATTGACTTTTGAAGTTGTGTAAATTATTTTAAAGTATAAAAAATGTGTGTAAATATTTTGAAATAAAAACACATACGAATTTTTCTTTCAATATCTGAAATACGCACCACGACTTTTTCAGAAATTACCACAATCTACTCTACACATTTCAGCATTTGCAACAACAAACAAAATATTTCAAAATATTTTATAACAACACAAATATTTGACTTCCTTTCGAAATTTAAAAAAAAAAATTGAAAATGTGTAAATATATAGTGCCATTACCATATATTGCTGTTCAAAAATATATTCTCTAAAATTAAGTTTTAAAAATTTAAGTTTTACAGTTAAAAAAAAGACGCCTTTATCATTAAATTATTCAATTATTTGTTTAGTGTACAACTTCGGAAGACCGAATTACAAAAAAAAAGGAATTTGATTTACGTCCGCGGTATTGAGGATAATCTTTTGAAAACTTGCATATTCAAAATAAGTTTTTTTTGTTTGTTATAATATTAAGACCATAATAACTTCGAGATAATTATTTTATATGTGTACGTATGAATAATATTTTTATAAATAATAATCATACGCCGCATATGTATTATGTATTAAATATTAACGAATTCTTTTCAAAATTACCACATGTAATTAAGAAGATAAAAGATTAAACAAATTTAAACATTGATGTTTTTCCTTCTAAGTCTTCAGTAAATGTACTAAACAAAATGGTCTAATACAATAAACCCATAGTCAATATTATCAACTCACAACACATATGAATTTGTTTTTAGCTTTTTCAAAACCATCAAAACCAAGTAAGTAGCTTTAAAACCATTTTGTTTTCTATTAATATTAAACTCATTTTAAACGTATATTTGTAGCTATTGCTTATTTCCAACGATTAACTTAAAGGGACCACAAATTTAATAAATATTTACTAACATAACAAAAAATTTTGCGGTAATAAAGTTTCTTTTTAACAAAATTTTAAGACTATTTTGAAGTTTATAAAAATAGTTGGAAGATTTTTTTTAGATAAATATATTGATAAATATATCTTTATTTGATAGTACTCCGTATATGTATAAAATTATAAAAAAGTGTTGGTCTACTGAAGTTTTTATAGTAGTTGTTAATATTTTATTAGCAATAGAAATCAATACTGCAAACAATATTTAACAATATAGTTAATTTTAAAATAAAATTCAAATTTAAAAATATTTCTAATTTTTGGTCTTTTTTTCATAAAGGGATTACAAAAGTTATATAAATATATGTGTGTCATCATAACTATATTGTAAAAATTATTGCACAATTTGGAAAAAATGTCCGGAGGCATCCCAGTCATTCATTCAAATGATACAGGCTCATGCGAAATTGTGAGTGCTTTCAATTATACATCAAGTCTTATAAATAGCATAATATATTAGTAATGATTTTTTTCAGTAAAACATATATGAATTGTACTATTTTACAATATAATTGAAGTGAAATTATATATAATTTTGTTAATTTAATAACTTATTGTGAATTCTTTATTAGCGTTTATTTTAAAAAATGCCAAATAACGTACTTTAAATCTCTAGGAATACAAAAAAGTAACAACTTTGCTGTTATTGCAACAAAAAAATTTTATCTTGGTGTGTAGTTTTTATTTTAAATAAAAAATAATTAATTAAATTTTAATACTAATGATAAAATAATATTAAAAAAATATAAATATATATATATATATATGTTTACATATATATATATATATATATATATATATATATATATATATAATTAATACAAATATTCATTTGTACTAATATTTCAACAAAACACGTGATTTTAGAAAAACTTTAGGTACAAAAATTTGATTTATTTGAATTATATAGAAAATTCAATGCAAACGTAAAATCAATAATAGTACAATCTGATAGTATTTAGAAATGACATATTATATTACAAAAAACGATTGTGGAAATATTGAATTACACTTTCATCATAAACTTTCTCAAAATCATACACTTTCGGCGAACATACCAACGACTGCAGAAAATTTTGAAAATATGCTAAGCGATGCATCTCAATGTAAAGCATTGGAAATAATTTCTATGCATATAAAATATGTGTAAATACTTCTGAAATGAAAAATGCACAAGAATTTTTCAACAACTACCACAATCTACTCTACACATTTCAGGCTTAACAACATCGAAACAATTATTTTAAAATATTTTATAACAACACAAATATTTGACTTCTTTTCCAGATTTGAAAAAAATTTAAAAAAGTGTCAATATATATGACTGTACATAAATCCTTTTGAAATTTGTTTTTGCTATTCATTTAAAATAAACACAATTTCACAGAAACATACATGATTATGATAATCAGTTCATATAGAATTATACATAGGGTCATAGAATTCTCTTCTGTAAAATAATCATATGATAATAACCATAAATATATATATATATATATATTTTTTTTTTTTTTGCTAATATTTTGATGTGACATTAATCATATTTCTGACAATTAGTTTCGGTACTATTCTACTCTATGATTTAGTAATTTTTTGTGCAATAATCCGCAAATTTGGAACATGAAAGCTATACTTTTGGTCATTACAAATTTGTGGTGGTAAATTTATGTATCTGTTTAAACTATGGTGGCCTCAAAATGAAATTTATCGATGTTCCATTCTCAAGTATAATTTATCTTCATTTAAATTACCTTACCTCAAAGTGTTTGCTTTAGTGACCATAATTAAAAAAGTATGCACATATTTCGGGCGCATACTTATAAAAATCGGAAAAGGAATATTTTCTTTCGGTATTATTCTTACATTAAAATTCCAAACGTTTGGGTGCATATTTGGCTATAGTGAGGCCCGCTCATATGAAAACTATAAACATGTTAGTAACCAAATAAAATTTTAGCACGATTATTTTGTATTTAAGTATAAATCAGACTGTTAAATTTTGGAGAGATAGGTCACTAATTGGCCATGTCTCCTTACAGCACAATTTCCAGAATATCACTTTAAGGCGCATAAATGGCATATAGATAATTTATTTTGTGATTTTATTTGCAAAAATTAAATTTTATATATAAGTATAAATGACGTTACCATATTTTAAGTGAACCGGTCCATAATTAAACATGTTCCCATATAAGATGTTACGCGCTGGATGTCTATTCAATGAATAACAAAATTTAAAAATTCGCAAGATAAAATACTGAGTTAAATGGGCATTTACAAGATCTTCCGACTAGCTTATATTTGGTAGATATGTTCTTAACCCGTACTTAAGCGCATAAACATATAAATACTCTATATGCCTATAAATACCAAAGAGTATAAAGAAAGCTATTTTATATATTATAGTAATATATTGAGGTGACCAGATGTTAAGTCACCTAGGGTAATTTTGTTCCCACACAACCGACAAAAGGTCAGACACCATGGCAGATTGCTTACCCTGAATTATTTATAAATCTGCCCCTAATAAAAAAACTGTTTTACTGACTTACGCTTTGTTACATTTTACCTTAGCTATCCTTCCCATTTAAAGCAATTTATGAATGCATTTTTTTCTTTTTCTTTACAATAACAAATAATTTAATTTATTGAAAGTAAACAAAAGAAAAATTAAAAATAATAACAAAAATTTAAATGTACGCTCAATTAATAAGAGATCATTGTAAATCAGAATAATAATATATGTTAAGAAATAACTATGAATGAAGATAAGGGAGACAAAATGAAAACGGACAGACTAACAGACAAAATAATATGCAAAATAACTACAATAAGTATAATTACAAAAATAAATCAATATAATTTATAATTACTCACAACATAATCATTGGTGTTCCATTTCAAAAATCTTCTCGGTTGAAGGGCCCATCAAGACGAGATGATAATGATGATAACCTTTTTTTTCTTACTTTAATAAATATGATTATTAAGTTTTTGTAATTTATACTTATTTGCTTATATATTACATACATATGTACATAGTGATTTTGAAAAGATATTTTTATACAATGAAGAACAAAAAAATTTCGTACAAATGATTTTAATTTACTTGTTACTTGTTTAATTATATTTTAATGTAATAAAGAAAATTCATTTTTATTGTACGGTCTAAAAACACATTTTTGTCATATTTAAATTAGAAAACATTTGTATAATTTTAGTAAAAAAAAAAATTACATTAATCATATTGAAAGATAACTTTTAAGCCAACTAAATTAATAATTATTAATAATTAATAATTAAATGTTTATAATATAATTTTACACTTATTATTTAATTGGTATTAGATGATTAACAATTTTTTTATTTAGTTTTTTTTTTCAATAATTTTGGATTTTGTAGTTTATAAGGAAAATTTGGATTTGATCATTCTCATTCTTTTTTTTTCTTTTACAAAATTTTAATAATATTTTTATACAACTAGATTTTACTTTACTTCAAAAAAAACTTTTAAATTTTTATATATATATATGTATTATTATTATTAGAATAATAAATAACTACATTATATGTTTTAGATTTCACAATTGTTTCGAATTTCTTTAGATTTAAGTTAGTTTTTTTTTTGAAAATTAAAAGTTTTTGAATATTCTTCAAGTCACTAGTTTTGTTAACAAAATCGCTAACTGCTTATATAGGCACAGAGAATCACATGTATTGCAAAAAAAATTTGGAATATTTTCTGGAATGGAAAATCCTTATTGGGATCCTTTTTAAATTATCCAAATGGGTGGATAGGATAGTTAAACCAGAATTTTGTGTGTTGAATCACTTTCTTTACGGGTTCCAATAACTTTAGAAATATCTTTCTAACATCAATAAGGACACCTTTATAGTTTAATAGATCCTTTTTTTTTTTTTGAAATTTTTAACTTGATTTTAAAATTTAATTAATTTTACACTGGTTGTTAATAAATTGATGTGATTGTCACCGATATTGAATAGATAATGACCTTTTGTTTTAAGAAATGTCGTTTAGGTACCAAACAGAAAAAGAAAAAAATGCGTAACTAAAACTTGTTTATTGCCTTTTGACAATAAAAAAATAGAATTTTCTCATTATACAATCTGTAGTGAAAAGAAGACAAAAATAATATGTACCGTGGAGGGTCATAAAAAAAAGAGTGCAATTATCAAATTATGCAATTTTTTTAAATCATGACCATATATGGTCATAAAATTGGAAATAGGTGAGAGTGCAAGTGGTCACACATACATTGTCATTTACATGCGTAAGTACACGCATTATTGCAGCGAGAATGCAGATAAGCCGACTGAGCACCTAATGTTAAAAAGAATTTCTAGCATGCAATAAATAATGTTTGATTCATCAGTTTTAAAAGTTGATGTTAATTACTAGCATAATAAAATTTACTTTTGATGTAGAAAACCTTTTCCAATGTTAAAAGAAATCGTAACAAAGCCGCTTCGCTCTGAAATTTTACTAAAATAGAAGACGAACAGAGATCCGATTTCTCTCGGATTTTATTTAATTTCCTTAAATATATATATATATGTATATATATATATATATATATATATATTTTTTTTTTATTTATAAATCGTGTGGCACGACCCACGAAAGCCGGGCAAATTTTCCAGTACAAATGAAAGTGATGTTATTATGAAAATATTAGCATATATAAAAAGACAGTTATTTGTTTATTAAGACCTTAGATCTGATGTTTGAAATCTGCCAACGTATACTCCCTTCAGATCCTCTATTTCGTATAGATTGCTACCAACCTTTTCTCGAACCTTACATTTTATATATTTTGGCATGAATTTTCTGTTAATAGTCTTTGACATATTACTCAAAATATGATTTTTTCGAAAAACGACTTGACCTTTTTTAAATTTAATTGGACGAGAACGTAAATTGTAAGATTTAGATGCTTTCTCATGAGCTATATTCAAATTTTCTCTTATTTTAGATCTTATTTTTTGTAGCTTATCAACATTGACGAGAATCTGACAATCTTCACCATTAAGACATTCCAATTTGTCCAAAATTTTATAAGCAGAACCATGCTGCACCATATTCTGACCAAAGGTGGCGTAGTAAGGGGAACATTTGATTGATGAGTGATAATCACTCCTAAGAATCGATAATATTTGGGGAACATATTTGTCCCAATCGCTGTGGTCTTTATGGTTTTCCAAAAAATATCTAAGTTTAGTGATTATTTCCCTATTTGCACGTTCCGACGCGTTTGGTTGGTGGGCATAAAATGCTGTTCTCACGTGTTCTATCTCATATGTGTTCAAAAATTCTTTCATTTCATTTGAAACGAATTGTTTTGCGTTGTCGCTGTGCAAAAATCTGGGCACACCAAATGTAGGAAATAGTTCCGATTGGAAATACAAAATTACATTGGCGGAAGTGGCTGTCTTAAGGGGTTTCAAAAACAAAAACTTTGTTAAATGGTCTAAGCCAATGAAGAGATATGAATTTTTAGCTTTAGTTATCGGATATGGGCCTAAAAAATCACAATATAGCCTTTCGAATGGTCTATTTGTGATAAATTGTTTCCCCATAAGGGGCCTGGATATTTGATTAGGTGATTTTATGGACTTACACTTGTCACATTTTTCAACATACGATTTTACATCTGCTGTCATTGTGGGCCAATAGTATTTTTGGCGAATTCGTGCTAATGTTTTAGCGAAACCACCATGACAAGCAACAAGAGAATCATGTGCAGCTTTAATTATATTTTCAGTCAATGACTTTGGAATCCAAAGACGCCATAAGTTGTCCTCCTCATCTTCACTACCTAGCCGAAATTGAACCCTTTTATAAACAAGATTATCAGAAACAATTAAGTCTGGTAAATCATCCTTTTTCTCATAGATAATTTTCCTCAAATTATTGTATTCTTCGCCGTTAAATTCCGGAGAAGTAGGATCAACTTCCAAAGGAAAATCTAAAAAGGATAATTGTTCCACATCCATCCGCGATATGCAATCTGGCACAACATTTAATGAACCTTTTCTGTGCTCAATACGAAAATCAAATCCTTGGAGCTTTAAGCTCCACCGCGCTAATCGCCCACTTAGATCCTTCTGGGACATTAGCCATTTTAAGGATGCGTGGTCCGTAATTATTCTAAACGGTAGTCCCTCTATGTATGGCCTAAATCTATTTACACATATCACTGCCGCCATGCACTCAAGCTCAGTGACGGTATAATTTCTCTGAGACTTGTTAAGTTTCTGAGAAACAAAAGCAATCGGATGTTCATTTCCATCATCATCAAATTGTAGTAAAACACCACCCACTCCAACACGTGAGGCATCGCATTGGATCGAGAATTCACGATCAAATTTTGGTTGAGCCAACACCGGAGCAGTACACAAAGCGTCTTTTAACTTTTGAAAGGATTGTAATGCGCTAGGTGTTAAAGCGAATGGTTTAGAAGTTTTCTTTAAGCAGTCTGTAAGTGGACCAGTCAGATCTGCAAAGTTATTTATAAAGGCCCGATACCAATTGGCCATGCCGACGAAGCGACGAACTTGCTTAGGTGTTTTGGGTACACTAAAATTTCTTATTGACTCCACTTTTTCGGGGTCAACTTTCAATGTGCCATGTCCCACTATATATCCAAGATAACGTATTTCTGCCTGACAGAATTTACTTTTTCCCACATTTATTGTAAGCTTAGCAGCTTTTAGGCAATCTGCCACTTGTTTTAAAAGGGTTATGTGAGAATTAAAGTCAGCACTGCATATAAGCAGATCGTCTAAATAGATGAAGACATTTTCACGCAAACGTGAGGGTATAACCTTATCCATTAGCCTGCTCATGGTTTGTGGGCCATTGCACAAGCCAAATGGCATATATTTAAAATGATATAAGGGCTTACCCGGAACGACAAATGCAGTTTTTTCTTTGGAACTTTCGGTTAATTTAATTTGTAAAAAGGCGTCTTTTAGGTCAATTCCGGTAATATAAAAAGTGTCTTTTAACCTGCTTAATAGGCCATTTATATGCGGGAGGGGATACGAATCCTTCTTCGTAACGGCATTGAGTTTTCGGGAATCAATGCAAAGCCGAACTTTGCCGGGTTTCCGCACTAAAACCACTGGCGAACACCAGGGCGAGTTTGATTCCTCGATTACTCCCATGTTTAAAAGACGGTCTATTTCCCTATACGCTTCTTCCTGGCGAGCTGGTGATAAGGGGTAATGCCTACATTTAATGGGAACTGCATCTCCTGTATCGATATTGTGTTCAAGTAAATCGGTACACCCTAGTCCTTGTTTTTCATACGAGGGAAACTCTAATATAACTTTTTCTAAAACCAATTTTTGTTCTGCTGTAAGATCGTGAAATTTCGTGTTCGATTTATTATAGGGTGTGGTAGAATTAGCCTGTAGTGAAGAAACTGTGGGAATTATGTCTGGCGCAAGAGCAAATTCTTTCCAGAAATTTGTTCCAAAGTAAGCCTGCTGGCTGAGGGAAGGAACTATATAAAATAAAATGTCCTTAGTAACACCTCTAAAATGGATAGGTATCTTACAAAATCCTAAAATCTTCTGTTTTGCTCCATTAGCAATCGATAATGATGATCTAATCGGACTGTATGAAATATTATTACGCTCTAAAAACTCTAAACAATTAACTCCTAAGACGGAAACGTTAGCTCCTGAATCGAGTAAACCTACAATACTGTCATTAAAAACTCCCACTCTTAAAAAAGGTCGATCATCGGAATCCTGCAAAATGGTAGATTCGAGTAATTTACGATAATATTTACGTTTTTTAAAGCGTTCCCTGCACTTCAAGATTTTAAATGGTGGACATTTATTAAAGTCATAAAGTTTTTTACAAATTTTGTTTATACAAGCTTTTTCACTATTTAAATTAATGTAAGATTCAGTTTGAGTGAAAATATCTTTAGAAAATAATGATGAATTTCCCAGTACAGTAAAAGATACTTGGTTTTCCCTTTGATCATAAGTAGAGTTATTAATATTTTGTTCTAATTGGAACTCGGGGTTATGCGGGATGGACGAAAGTCCCCGGAAGCCATTTCGCCCATTCTTTTGTTTCCCTGAAAAGAATGCTTATTGGGACAGGAAGGTGTTAATACACCCTTTTGTCCACACTTGAAACAAAAACGTTCTAAAATATCTTTGTCACAATATATATATGAATGTCCTTTCAATAGACAATTCCAGCACTTAATGTTGGAATAATCGTATTTCATGTTTTTATTAGAAATTTGAAGTGCTTCCAATTGTGGATCTAACATATCAAAAACATCTAAATCATTTTGACTTGAAGCAAGTTCGTTAACAGTACGCATTGCACCAGTATTTGTAGGAAAATTTTTATTATCTCGCAGAACTCTTTCTGCTTTACGAGCAATATCTCGGAAATCATTTAATGTTTTAGTCTCAGAACTAAATAACAAGAATCTTAAATTCGGTTGCAAATTTCTCTTGATGATGTCAACCAGGGTAGAATCTGGTAAGGGACTTTGTAATCTTGAATTCATTGACACAAGAGTTGTATGAAAATCATCATAAGATTCTTTGTGTTGTTGCTTGCGCAACGAAATTTTCAATAATATGTCATGTTCAGATTCTAAGTAGCCAAATTCCTTTTCCAATGAAAAACGTAAAATTGAGTAAGTCACATCACGATTTTGTTTCATGAATAGCCAGTACCATTGTTCGGCTTTACCTTCCAACAGCACATGGAAATTTGATAAAAGGTGTTCAACAGAACATCTTTTGCGATTACACAAGGTTTCTACTTTGAACAAAAAGTCTGAAACTGAACCTGTTCCATCGTAAGAAATTTTCCATTTCTCCAATTTTATATTCATGTCACTATCTGAAGTGTTCGCATTGGAATATCTATTGAAATTGCGGAATGGACTGTTTGTATGGCTAGTGGTGGGTGGATTAACGTGTGGTTCCTGAGAACTAGTGCTACTTGCATTACCTATTTGGGAAATGCTGTCTCTAATAGAAGAAAGTTCTCTTCTAAACTCTTCTCTTGTATTCTGCATTGTCTGTTCCATGAATGATATTAAAGTATCGAAAGGTGTAGATGTGTCTAGGTTTGGTTTATTGATATTTGATCTCGGTTGATCATTTGAATTAACAGAAAGGCGAGGGTTTTGTCCTTCTGAAGGAATAAATGTTTGTGGTAACGAAATGGGATTACTCATTATCGATATATTCTGTGAGTCTGAATTTGAGGGTAAATTATTACAACTTTGAGTTCGAGGTACTTGATGGGTTTGTTTTTGTGTATTTTTCACCGCAGGTGAATGAACAACTCGCGTTTTAGATGTGGTTGGTTGGTCTGATATTTCCATTGACATATTATTTCTTGAAGCTGAAGTGCTTCTACCTCGACCTCTCGAATTATTAAGTGCTTGTGCACGAGTGTTCATAACGAACGAATGTAGTAAGTCAGTATTAATTCTAATCAATAGTATTTAAGTTTAAAAAAAAACGTATTTAATTTCATAAGTAAAAATATTTTTATTATAAAGAGCAGAAAAAAAATATATGTATATTATATATAAAATAGATTGTTAATCGCAATTTATTGAAAATAATTTTATTCTTAAGGGAAGGAAAACATTAGGAAAATGTAATAAGCAAATCAGTCAGTCTTTTATTATTTCCTTTATTTTTTTCTATTATTCTACTTATTTATCTACCTGAGTCTTTTTTTTCTAACTAGTCTGCAAACATTTTCGAAAATTTTGAATATAAATTTTCACAAAAGGACTTGAATAGCAAGAAAAAACCAACAAATAAAAACTTAGACGCATAAAACAAAAACCGAAATTAATCTCCAGAATTTAGACTCTCCAAGAAGATATTTGTTAAAATGAAAAAAAATGCAAAATTTTGTTGTATCGCTTCTAGATTAAATTTTTTTTTATTATAATAACTAGGACTTATACAAATCAAAGATTACATTGGTGTTAAAAAAAATCATACAAAATAATATGATATAAAAGATAACCTCATTAAGTAAATATTCCAGAATAATAATTTTATATTACTATTAATTGGCTGTCAATTAAGGTAGCTTTTCGTTGGGCGCCATATATGTTACGCGCTGGATGTCTATTCAATGAATAACAAAATTTAAAAATTCGCAAGATAAAATACTGAGTTAAATGGGCATTTACAAGATCTTCCGACTAGCTTATATTTGGTAGATATGTTCTTAACCCGTACTTAAGCGCATAAACATATAAATACTCTATATGCCTATAAATACCAAAGAGTATAAAGAAAGCTATTTTATATATTATAGTAATATATTGAGGTGACCAGATGTTAAGTCACCTAGGGTAATTTTGTTCCCACCCAACCGACAAAAGGTCAGACACCATGGCAGATTGCTTACCCTGAATTATTTATAAATCTGCCCCTAATAAAAAAACTGTTTTACTGACTTACGCTTTGTTACATTTTACCTTAGCTATCCTTCCCATTTAAAGCAATTTATGAATGCATTTTTTTTCTTTTTCTTTACAATAACAAATAATTTAATTTATTGAAAGTAAACAAAAGAAAAATTAAAAATAATAACAAAAATTTAAATGTACGCTCAATTAATAAGAGATCATTGTAAATCAGAATAATAATATATGTTAAGAAATAACTATGAATGAAGATAAGGGGGACAAAATGAAAACGGACAGACTAGCAGACAAAATAATATGCAAAATAACTACAATAAGTATAATTACAAAAATAAATCAATATAATTTATAATTACTCACAACATAATCATTGGTGTTCCATTTCAAAAATCTTCTCGGTTGAAGGGCCCATCAAGACGAGATGATAATGATGATAACCTTTTTTTTCTTACTTTAATAAATATGATTATTAAGTTTTTGTAATTTATACTTATTTGCTTATATATTACATACATATGTACATAGTGATTTTGAAAAGATATTTTTATACAATGAAGAACAAAAAAATTTCGTACAAATGATTTTAATTTACTTGTTACTTGTTTAATTATATTTTAATGTAATAAAGAAAATTCATTTTTATTGTACGGTCTAAAAACACATTTTTGTCATATTTAAATTAGAAAACATTTGTATAATTTTAGTAAAAAAAAATTACATTAATCATATTGAAAGATAACTTTTAAGCCAACTAAATTAATAATTATTAATAATTAATAATTAAATGTTTATAATATAATTTTACACTTATTATTTAATTGGTATTAGATGATTAACAATTTTTTTATTTAATTTTTTTTCAAAAATTTTGGATTTTGTAGTTTATAAGGAAAATTTGGATTTGATCATTCTCATTCTTTTTTTTTTCTTTTACAAAATTTTAATAATATTTTTATACAACTAGATTTTACTTTACTTCAAAAAAAACTTTTAAATTTTTATATATATATATATGTATTATTATTATTAGAATAATAAATAACTACATTATATGTTTTAGATTTCACAATTGTTTCGAATTTCTTTAGATTTAAGTTAGTTTTTTTTTTTTGAAAATTAAAAGTTTTTGAATATTCTTCAAGTCACTAGTTTTGTTAACAAAATCGCTAACTGCTTATATAGGCACATAGAATCACATGTATTGCAAAAAAAATTTGGAATATTTTCTGGAATGGAAAATCCTTATTGGGATCCTTTTTAAATTATCCAAATGGGTGGATAGGATAGTTAAACCAGAATTTTGTGTATTGAATCACTTTCTTTACGGGTTCCAATAACTTTAGAAATATCTTTCTAACATCAATTAGGACACCTTTATAGTTTAATAGATCCTTTTTTTTTGAAATTTTTAACTTGATTTTAAAATTTAATTAATTTTACACTGGTTGTTAATAAATTGATGTGATTGTCACCGATATTGAATAGATAATGACCTTTTGTTTTAAGAAATGTCGTTTAGGTACCAAACAGAAAAAGAAAAAAATGCGTAACTAAAACTTTTTTATTGCCTTTTGACAATAAAAAAAAAATAGAATTTTCTCATTATACAATCTGTAGTGAAAAGAAGACAAAAATAATATGTACCGTGGAGGGTCATAAAAAAAAGAGTGCAATTATCAAATTATGCAATTTTTTTAAATCATGACCATATATGGTCATAAAATTGGAAATAGGTGAGAGTGCAAGTGGTCACACATACATTGTCATTTACATGCGTAAGTACACGCATTATTGCAGCGAGAATGCAGATAAGCCGACTGAGCACCTAATGTTAAAAAGAATTTCTGGCATGCAATAAATAATGTTTGATTCATCAGTTTTAAAAGTTGATGTTAATTACTAGCATAATAAAATTTACTTTTGATGTAGAAAACCTTTTCCAATGTTAAAAGAAATCGTAACAAAGCCGCTTCGCTCTGAAATTTTACTAAAATAGAAGACGAACAGAGATCCGATTTCTCTCGGATTTTATTTAATTTCCTTAAATATATATATATGTATATATATATATATATATATATATATATTTTTTTTTTTTTTATTTATAAATCGTGTGGCACGACCCACGAAAGCCGGGCAAATTTTCCAGTACAAATGAAAGTGATGTTATTATGAAAATATTAGCATATATAAAAAGACAGTTATTTGTTTATTAAGACCTTAGATCTGATGTTTGAAATCTGCCAACGTATACTCCCTTCAGATCCTCTATTTCGTATAGATTGCTACCAACCTTTTCTCGAACCTTACATTTTATATATTTTGGCATGAATTTTCTGTTAATAGTCTTTGACATATTACTCAAAATATGATTTTTTCGAAAAACGACTTGACCTTTTTTAAATTTAATTGGACGAGAACGTAAATTGTAAGATTTAGATGCTTTCTCATGAGCTATATTCAAATTTTCTCTTATTTTAGATCTTATTTTTTGTAGCTTATCAACATTGACGAGAATCTGACAATCTTCACCATTAAGACATTCCAATTTGTCCAAAATTTTATAAGCAGAACCATGCTGCACCATATTCTGACCAAAGGTGGCGTAGTAAGGGGAACATTTGATTGATGAGTGATAATCACTCCTAAGAATCGATAATATTTGGGGAACATATTTGTCCCAATCGCTGTGGTCTTTATGGTTTTCCAAAAAATATCTAAGTTTAGTGATTATTTCCCTATTTGCACGTTCCGACGCGTTTGGTTGGGGGGCATAAAATGCTGTTCTCACGTGTTCTATCTCATATGTGTTCAAAAATTCTTTCATTTCATTTGAAACGAATTGTTTTGCGTTGTCGCTGTGCAAAAATCTGGGCACACCAAATGTAGGAAATAGTTCCGATTGGAAATACAAAATTACATTGGCGGAAGTGGCTGTCTTAAGGGGTTTCAAAAACAAAAACTTTGTTAAATGGTCTAAGCCAATGAAGAGATATGAATTTTTAGCTTTAGTTATCGGATATGGGCCTAAAAAATCACAATATAGCCTTTCGAATGGTCTATTTGTGATAAATTGTTTCCCCATAAGGGGCCTGGATATTTGATTAGGTGATTTTATGGACTTACACTTGTCACATTTTTCAACATACGATTTTACATCTGCTGTCATTGTGGGCCAATAGTATTTTTGGCGAATTCGTGCTAATGTTTTAGCGAAACCACCATGACAAGCAACAAGAGAATCATGTGCAGCTTTAATTATATTTTCAGTCAATGACTTTGGAATCCAAAGACGCCATAAGTTGTCCTCCTCATCTTCACTACCTAGCCGAAATTGAACCCTTTTATAAACAAGATTATCAGAAACAATTAAGTCTGGTAAATCATCCTTTTTCTCATAGATAATTTTCCTCAAATTATTGTATTCTTCGCCGTTAAATTCCGGAGAAGTAGGATCAACTTCCAAAGGAAAATCTAAAAAGGATAATTGTTCCACATCCATCCGCGATATGCAATCTGGCACAACATTTAATGAACCTTTTCTGTGCTCAATACGAAAATCAAATCCTTGGAGCTTTAAGCTCCACCGCGCTAATCGCCCACTTAGATCCTTCTGGGACATTAGCCATTTTAAGGATGCGTGGTCCGTAATTATTCTAAACGGTAGTCCCTCTATGTATGGCCTAAATCTATTTACACATATCACTGCCGCCATGCACTCAAGCTCAGTGACGGTATAATTTCTCTGAGACTTGTTAAGTTTCTGAGAAACAAAAGCAATCGGATGTTCATTTCCATCATCATCAAATTGTAGTAAAACACCACCCACTCCAACACGTGAGGCATCGCATTGGATCGAGAATTCACGATCAAATTTTGGTTGAGCCAACACCGGAGCAGTACACAAAGCGTCTTTTAACTTTTGAAAGGATTGTAATGCGCTAGGTGTTAAAGCGAATGGTTTAGAAGTTTTCTTTAAGCAGTCTGTAAGTGGACCAGTCAGATCTGCAAAGTTATTTATAAAGGCCCGATACCAATTGGCCATGCCGACGAAGCGACGAACTTGCTTAGGTGTTTTGGGTACACTAAAATTTCTTATTGACTCCACTTTTTCGGGGTCAACTTTCAATGTGCCATGTCCCACTATATATCCAAGATAACGTATTTCTGCCTGACAGAATTTACTTTTTCCCACATTTATTGTAAGCTTAGCAGCTTTTAGGCAATCTGCCACTTGTTTTAAAAGGGTTATGTGAGAATTAAAGTCAGCACTGCATATAAGCAGATCGTCTAAATAGATGAAGACATTTTCACGCAAACGTGAGGGTATAACCTTATCCATTAGCCTGCTCATGGTTTGTGGGCCATTGCACAAGCCAAATGGCATATATTTAAAATGATATAAGGGCTTACCCGGAACGACAAATGCAGTTTTTTCTTTGGAACTTTCGGTTAATTTAATTTGTAAAAAGGCGTCTTTTAGGTCAATTCCGGTAATATAAAAAGTGTCTTTTAACCTGCTTAATAGGCCATTTATATGCGGGAGGGGATACGAATCCTTCTTCGTAACGGCATTGAGTTTTCGGGAATCAATGCAAAGCCGAACTTTGCCGGGTTTCCGCACTAAAACCACTGGCGAACACCAGGGCGAGTTTGATTCCTCGATTACTCCCATGTTTAAAAGACGGTCTATTTCCCTATACGCTTCTTCCTGGCGAGCTGGTGATAAGGGGTAATGCCTACATTTAATGGGAACTGCATCTCCTGTATCGATATTGTGTTCAAGTAAATCGGTACACCCTAGTCCTTGTTTTTCATACGAGGGAAACTCTAATATAACTTTTTCTAAAACCAATTTTTGTTCTGCTGTAAGATCGTGAAATTTCGTGTTCGATTTATTATAGCCTGTAGTGAAGAAACTGTGGGAATTATGTCTGGCGCAAGAGCAAATTCTTTCCAGAAATTTGTTCCAAAGTAAGCCTGCTGGCTGAGGGAAGGAACTATATAAAATAAAATGTCCTTAGTAACACCTCTAAAATGGATAGGTATCTTACAAAATCCTAAAATCTTCTGTTTTGCTCCATTAGCAATCGATAATGATGATCTAATCGGACTGTATGAAATATTATTACGCTCTAAAAACTCTAAACAATTAACTCCTAAGACGGAAACGTTAGCTCCTGAATCGAGTAAACCTACAATACTGTCATTAAAAACTCCCACTCTTAAAAAAGGTCGATCATCGGAATCCTGCAAAATGGTAGATTCGAGTAATTTACGATAATATTTACGTTTTTTAAAGCGTTCCCTGCACTTCAAGATTTTAAATGGTGGACATTTATTAAAGTCATAAATTTTTTTACAAATTTTGTTTATACAAGCTTTTTCACTATTTAAATTAATGTAAGATTCAGTTTGAGTGAAAATATCTTTAGAAAATAATGATGAATTTCCCAGTACAGTAAAAGATACTTGGTTTTCCCTTTGATCATAAGTAGAGTTATTAATATTTTGTTCTAATTGGAACTCGGGGTTATGCGGGATGGACGAAAGTCCCCGGAAGCCATTTCGCCCATTCTTTTGTTTCCCTGAAAAGAATGCTTATTGGGACAGGAAGGTGTTAATACACCCTTTTGTCCACACTTGAAACAAAAACGTTCTAAAATATCTTTGTCACAATATATATATGAATGTCCTTTCAATAGACAATTCCAGCACTTAATGTTGGAATAATCGTATTTCATGTTTTTATTAGAAATTTGAAGTGCTTCCAATTGTGGATCTAACATATCAAAAACATCTAAATCATTTTGACTTGAAGCAAGTTCGTTAACAGTACGCATTGCACCAGTATTTGTAGGAAAATTTTTATTATCTCGCAGAACTCTTTCTGCTTTACGAGCAATATCTCGGAAATCATTTAATGTTTTAGTCTCAGAACTAAATAACAAGAATCTTAAATTCGGTTGCAAATTTCTCTTGATGATGTCAACCAGGGTAGAATCTGGTAAGGGACTTTGTAATCTTGAATTCATTGACACAAGAGTTGTATGAAAATCATCATAAGATTCTTTGTGTTGTTGCTTGCGCAACGAAATTTTCAATAATATGTCATGTTCAGATTCTAAGTAGCCAAATTCCTTTTCCAATGAAAAACGTAAAATTGAGTAAGTCACATCACGATTTTGTTTCATGAATAGCCAGTACCATTGTTCGGCTTTACCTTCCAACAGCACATGGAAATTTGATAAAAGGTGTTCAACAGAACATCTTTTGCGATTACACAAGGTTTCTACTTTGAACAAAAAGTCTGAAACTGAACCTGTTCCATCGTAAGAAATTTTCCATTTCTCCAATTTTATATTCATGTCACTATCTGAAGTGTTCGCATTGGAATATCTATTGAAATTGCGGAATGGACTGTTTGTATGGCTAGTGGTGGGTGGATTAACGTGTGGTTCCTGAGAACTAGTGCTACTTGCATTACCTATTTGGGAAATGCTGTCTCTAATAGAAGAAAGTTCTCTTCTAAACTCTTCTCTTGTATTCTGCATTGTCTGTTCCATGAATGATATTAAAGTATCGAAAGGTGTAGATGTGTCTAGGTTTGGTTTATTGATATTTGATCTCGGTTGATCATTTGAATTAACAGAAAGGCGAGGGTTTTGTCCTTCTGAAGGAATAAATGTTTGTGGTAACGAAATGGGATTACTCATTATCGATATATTCTGTGAGTCTGAATTTGAGGGTAAATTATTACAACTTTGAGTTCGAGGTACTTGATGGGTTTGTTTTTGTGTATTTTTCACCGCAGGTGAATGAACAACTCGCGTTTTAGATGTGGTTGGTTGGTCTGATATTTCCATTGACATATTATTTCTTGAAGCTGAAGTGCTTCTACCTCGACCTCTCGAATTATTAAGTGCTTGTGCACGAGTGTTCATAACGAACGAATGTAGTAAGTCAGTATTAATTCTAATCAATAGTATTTAAGTTTAAAAAAAACGTATTTAATTTCATAAGTAAAAATATTTTTATTATAAAGAGCAGAAAAAAAATATATGTATATTATATATAAAATAGATTGTTAATCGCAATTTATTGAAAATAATTTTATTCTTAAGGGAAGGAAAACATTAGGAAAATGTAATAAGCAAATCAGTCAGTCTTTTATTATTTCCTTTATTTTTTTCTATTATTCTACTTATTTATCTACCTGAGTCTTTTTTTTCTAACTAGTCTGCAAACATTTTCGAAAATTTTGAATATAAATTTTCACAAAAGACCTTGAATAGCAAGAAAAAACCAACAAATAAAAACTTAAACGCATAAAACAAAAACCGAAATTAATCTCCAGAATTTAGACTCTCCAAGAAGATATTTGTTAAAATGAAAAAAAATGCAAAATTTTGTTGTATCGCTTCTAGATTAAATTTTTTTTTATTATAATAACTAGGACTTATACAAATCAAAGATTACATTGGTGTTAAAAAAAATCATACAAAATAATATGATATAAAAGATAACCTCATTAAGTAAATATTCCAGAATAATAATTTTATATTACTATTAATTGGCTGTCAATTAAGGTAGCTTTTCGTTGGGCGCCATATATGTTACGCGCTGGATGTCTATTCAATGAATAACAAAATTTAAAAATTCGCAAGATAAAATACTGAGTTAAATGGGCATTTACAAGATCTTCCGACTAGCTTATATTTGGTAGATATGTTCTTAACCCGTACTTAAGCGCATAAACATATAAATACTCTATATGCCTATAAATACCAAAGAGTATAAAGAAAGCTATTTTATATATTATAGTAATATATTGAGGTGACCAGATGTTAAGTCACCTAGGGTAATTTTGTTCCCACCCAACCGACAAAAGGTCAGACACCATGGCAGATTGCTTACCCTGAATTATTTATAAATCTGCCCCTAATAAAAAAACTGTTTTACTGACTTACGCTTTGTTACATTTTACCTTAGCTATCCTTCCCATTTAAAGCAATTTATGAATGCATTTTTTTTCTTTTTCTTTACAATAACAAATAATTTAATTTATTGAAAGTAAACAAAAGAAAAATTAAAAATAATAACAAAAATTTAAATGTACGCTCAATTAATAAGAGATCATTGTAAATCAGAATAATAATATATGTTAAGAAATAACTATGAATGAAGATAAGGGGGACAAAATGAAAACGGACAGACTAGCAGACAAAATAATATGCAAAATAACTACAATAAGTATAATTACAAAAATAAATCAATATAATTTATAATTACTCACAACATAATCATTGGTGTTCCATTTCAAAAATCTTCTCGGTTGAAGGGCCCATCAAGACGAGATGATAATGATGATAACCTTTTTTTTCTTACTTTAATAAATATGATTATTAAGTTTTTGTAATTTATACTTATTTGCTTATATATTACATACATATGTACATAGTGATTTTGAAAAGATATTTTTATACAATGAAGAACAAAAAAATTTCGTACAAATGATTTTAATTTACTTGTTACTTGTTTAATTATATTTTAATGTAATAAAGAAAATTCATTTTTATTGTACGGTCTAAAAACACATTTTTGTCATATTTAAATTAGAAAACATTTGTATAATTTTAGTAAAAAAAAAATTACATTAATCATATTGAAAGATAACTTTTAAGCCAACTAAATTAATAATTATTAATAATTAATAATTAAATGTTTATAATATAATTTTACACTTATTATTTAATTGGTATTAGATGATTAACAATTTTTTTATTTAGTTTTTTTTTTCAATAATTTTGGATTTTGTAGTTTATAAGGAAAATTTGGATTTGATCATTCTCATTCTTTTTTTTTTTCTTTTACAAAATTTTAATAATATTTTTATACAACTAGATTTTACTTTACTTCAAAAAAAACTTTTAAATTTTTATATATATATATATGTATTATTATTATTAGAATAATAAATAACTACATTATATGTTTTAGATTTCACAATTGTTTCGAATTTCTTTAGATTTAAGTTAGTTTTTTTTTTGAAAATTAAAAGTTTTTGAATATTCTTCAAGTCACTAGTTTTGTTAACAAAATCGCTAACTGCTTATATAGGCACAGAGAATCACATGTATTGCAAAAAAAATTTGGAATATTTTCTGGAATGGAAAATCCTTATTGGGATCCTTTTTAAATTATCCAAATGGGTGGATAGGATAGTTAAACCAGAATTTTGTGTGTTGAATCACTTTCTTTACGGGTTCCAATAACTTTAGAAATATCTTTCTAACATCAATTAGGACACCTTTATAGTTTAATAGATCCTTTTTTTTTTTTGAAATTTTTAACTTGATTTTAAAATTTAATTAATTTTACACTGGTTGTTAATAAATTGATGTGATTGTCACCGATATTGAATAGATAATGACCTTTTGTTTTAAGAAATGTCGTTTAGGTACCAAACAGAAAAAGAAAAAAATGCGTAACTAAAACTTGTTTATTGCCTTTTGACAATAAAAAAATAGAATTTTCTCATTATACAATCTGTAGTGAAAAGAAGACAAAAATAATATGTACCGTGGAGGGTCATAAAAAAAAGAGTGCAATTATCAAATTATGCAATTTTTTTAAATCATGACCATATATGGTCATAAAATTGGAAATAGGTGAGAGTGCAAGTGGTCACACATACATTGTCATTTACATGCGTAAGTACACGCATTATTGCAGCGAGAATGCAGATAAGCCGACTGAGCACCTAATGTTAAAAAGAATTTCTAGCATGCAATAAATAATGTTTGATTCATCAGTTTTAAAAGTTGATGTTAATTACTAGCATAATAAAATTTACTTTTGATGTAGAAAACCTTTTCCAATGTTAAAAGAAATCGTAACAAAGATTCATTCCAGAAAATTACTTTAATGCGTATAAGCTTCATAAAAGTGCTAGATTTTGAACTAAATTTAGCATAGATAAGTTTTGTATAAGTGTATAAATCGCCGTATAAATTTTAAAAAGGATCATACTTTATATATAAGGTCCTCTCCCGAAAATAACTTAAACCCACATACATGATGACTTAGGGTAGTATATGGTTTCGCTTGACTGACTACAGTTTCTTCTTCTTAACTGTTACAAAAATAATATTAAATATAATATAAAAATCATAGCTTACTACCTTTTCGTAGATAAAAATTATATGTAATGAATTTAAAGTTAAAAAAATATAAATACTGAAGTATCAATCCTTTTAATTTTCAAACACATTTTAAAGTCAACTAAATAATTTTCTCATGTTACACTATGACTTAAAAAATAGCTATATTGATTTTGCTCGATGTCTCACTAAACTGAAAATTAAATTTGTTCTTAGAAATTAATTTCAAATCATTATAAGGACTAAAGTAATAAGGCTAAAACTATAAAAATTTTGTACCTGAAACTAAATATTGGCATCTTTAACATATAATATTTTGGAAATTATTTGTTAAAACCTTTCAAGGATGCTAAAGGACTAAACATTTTAAGAACTTTCTTTGCAACATTTCTTTGAATCATTTTAACAAAAACTTATACTTTATAATACCAAAATTCTATTCTTTCGTTTAATATGCATATCAATATATAATAAATTGGTGCATTTTCCTATAAACGCATTTAAATTCTTGTTTTCTTTTTTTTTTGAGGTATATTATCTTAACCAAAAATAATGTCATGTTACAATAACTCGCGATATAATTGTACTTTTTATGTAAAAAGAATTTGTTTCTTGCTTTATCTGTTTTCTTTAATTTAGCAATAAGAACATATTGATAATCCTTTCAGTGAAATATTCTTATAAATACAGTCGAGAAAAATATTTCTAAAAAGTTATTACAAAAAACAAAAAATTAAAAATATTAAACAATATTTAAAAAATATAACAGTTCTAGTTGTTTGTTTCACTTGAGGTAAGTTCCTGATGACACCATCTCGCACATACCATCCTCAGCGACAAAAACTCTATTTAGTTTAAAATATCTTTTTAGACATTTTGTTATAAAAAACTAACAGCTTCAGAATGGGGTTGAACCAACAATCTTCTGGTTGTTAATCCGGCGCTCTAGCCAACTCATCCACGTGATTGCAGTATTACTGTGCTATTATACTATTGAGTACTTATTAATGTAGTCCATAGGCAAATAATAATGACGCCTCATTACCAAGAAACTACTTTAATACCGAAAACCAAAAATTTTTTGCTGGGAAACCAAGAAAAAAATTCAAATTCAATGCTGCTCTAACAGAGAAACTGGGCGAAAAATTAATCGTTCGGTTGGAGTTATTCGAGGGTTTCTTAAGAAATAATTATTATAAGATTACCAAAAGGTAATCAAAAATTAACAAAAAGGCAAAAATTTTAAAAATCAAAAATATGTTTTGTTGCAACTAAAATGAACAGTGCCATTCATAATGAGCTGTTGGAAGATGTTCTTCTCTCATTTATGGATGAGGATTGCATATTCCAAGAGGATAACGCTGCAATCCATGTCTCGAACCAATTTAAATCGTGGTTTAATGAACATAGTATTCCACTATTGGACTGACCGTCTTGCAGTCCGGATATAAATCCAATGTAGAATTTGAAGGGGTACATGGCCCTTAAAGTTTACGCAAGAAATGCACAGAATGAAACTATAATGGCAATAACGGAGTTAAGACTAAAAATTAAACAAGCCAGGAAATAAATTGATAGTGATTTTCTTCAAAAATCTGTCCAGGCAACGCCAGAATGAATTTTTGAAGTTATCTAAAACAAAGGTTAATTAACACTTTTATTAATAATGCTAAATAGGTTCATGAATTAAGTGCGTATACAGAAAAATGCCATAAAAATGGCATTAAACTACTAAAATTACAATGAATAAAATTTAATGTACATTTTAAGTTTTTTGTTATTAATTTTTTAAGTGAAGTCGGTAAATAATTTAGAAAAATTAATTTGTAGCACCTTAGTTATTTTTTAGCCCCATATTTGGTAAGTTGATTTAAAAAATATATGTGCGCTTATGGGAATATACACCAGTGTATTAAAAGTAGCAAAATTAAAAATTAACCTCATATATCTTTTAAAACTTAAAAGTCCTTTAAAAAGGTAAAACGAAAACGAAATGAAAAACTGAAAACGCAGTTATACTGTATTAAGTTTATATTTTCAAATGTATATGGAATTTGTCATGTGTGAGACAAATTTTTGATTTTGTTGTACGGTGTATTTTTCAAAATATTCAGGAAAACTAAAAAAATATTTAAAAAATCAAAACTTGTGGGATATATCTCCAAGGCTAAAATTGTAGAGATACGATGCGTATTCAAAGGTTTCAACGTTTTGTTAAAAGTCCATAGATTTGATTTATGAGTTTTAAATAAATTTGTAATAAAAAATTCCCTTATCTCTATTTGGCGGTATGAAAGCCAAAGAAGTAGTTTATGGATTATAATTAGACACCGACAGAATGCAGAATTTTGTGTGCAGCTTTACAATACATCAGCATTTGTGATGTCTTATTCATTTCAGTTAAGTTGAAACCTAAACAAGTTTAATACATAGTTCAGTTGCTGTTAGTAACTTTACGTATTTTTAGATGCACATAGAACATATTTTTATCATTCACAATGAAGCTTAAGGCTCAGTTAGAACATAATACTCTTTGAGTTAATAGTACAATACTTTGCATAAAAAATATTTTTTTTTTTTTTTTTTTTTTTTTTTTTTTTGTTGGTTATTTTGTATTGTTTGTTCGTATGGTTGCACAATCGAAGAATTCCTATGCATATTAAGCTCTCTTTTAGAAACGTGAGTTTTTATATGTTTTTCTATTTTTATTTACGTTTATAAATATTATAATTATATCATTTAAACTAAAATTTATTTACTCTATAAATGAAAACAATATACATAGGGGTCTTTCGAACAGTTTTCCAGCAGAAAGTCCAATCTTAAAAGTTCGAATTTTGAACTATACCCCAAATTTCCTGAACTTTTTTTTGGTATGCCATTTATTGAACTAGATGAGCGCTTCCAAAATCAAAGTTTTTTAAACATTATATATTTTTTAAACAACTGGAATATAGCATCAACTTTAAATACATGCATTATATATTGGTAGCATTTTTAGTATATTTTCCCTTATATAAAAAATTTCTTATATCTTAAAACAGATAATCATATATATTTAATATCCATTTATTAATTAAAAAATGACAAATGTTAATTTTAAAATTGATAATTTTTTAACTAAAAACGTTATCTAAATGTTAAGTTTCAGGATGTATAATTTGTATAAGGCAAGGGTTGGAAAACATAGCTTTATATGCATATTATAGCTAGTATTCTAAAAAATGTCTGCACAAAGTTTTTTCTAAAGTTAATTAGTCGACATAGAATTTTACTTTTACACCATTTAATTATGTTAAAAATTACTAAAATACTAATATCATGTAAATGGGTATTTTTAGAAGTGATAGTTCGCTTATAAAAGTTACAGCACATGATTTTTCTATAGTGCAACGCGTTGATATAATTTATAGTCAAATTTTTTCTCAATACTAGCATCAATATATAGAGGTGTGATTTTTTAAAAACTATTTTCAATCTTTATGCGGACTTTAATTTAGGCCGATAATCACAAAACTAAGTGCCATAATTTTCACTTTAAAAGAAACAGTAAAAACGTATATGGAGAAAACATTTTTATCACGATTTTCACGAAATTCTCTTTAATCCTACTTGCAAAGGTAATAATATGTCAAATATCATTCAGATATTTTGTTTAGTTTAACAGTTTAGTAAATTATTTAGTGATAAATTAAAAATTAAAATTTTAAATATATCTTAAAAATTTAAAAATATCTTAGTATATTTTTACTTTTTATTTCAGTTTTCAAATATGACATGTAAGTTTTTAAAATTTTTAAGAAGCTAAATTCTTTCTCTTCTCAACAACACCAATAACTTTTTATAAAAACTTACCGTTTAGTTAATGCCGCAAGACTCCCTTTCTTGTCCAGTGTGCAAAGTATTGCGATAAACAAGTCGCATGTCATTCCATACTATTAATTTTCATTTAATGTGTTGATTTTAGCCACCAATAAAAATATATATTCCTTTTATATTTATTACGAAAATTAAGCACGATATATTTTTTTTATTGACAAATTTAACGTTAAAGCAATGAATTGAATGTATATATATATATATATATATATATATATATATACATTATTTTTTTACATTTGCATTTATCCATGAACGTAAAATATTTTGTGAACACATCAAATTATATGGGGGTTTTTTTTTGCTAAATTTTCCCAATGAATATTTGAAGTAGAAATTATTAAAATTGCATTAAAAAAATAGAATGAAATGAACATGAAACTTTGTCTATTAATTTTTAACTTAAAATATTAAACTCTGGATAATAAAAAGCTTTATTAACTAAGTATTTAACATATTAAATTTATAAAAATTTTGACCAAATTTATGCTCAACTTGAATTTTTTACATATTTTAATCTTGTACGATATACATATTATCAAGGTCGAACTTGTCTTTCTGTTCATACCCAACAAAAACTTTGCTAGCAGGTATAATTGGAAACAAAAATAAGCTACTTATTTTTTGACTGAATAACTATTTATTTTTGTTCGAATTATCCACATATTCATGTAGTTATTTTTTGACTCTAGGTGTACTCAAAAATATGTATCAAAACGAAAGCAAAAATAAAAAAAAAAAAACAAAAAAATTTTGCCGTCAGTGAGACTCGAACTTGGACACACACTAACCATTCGTTTTTACTGACTAACGTCTTACTCAGTACACCATCTCGCACATAGCATCCTAAGCGGCAAAAACTCTATTTAGTTTAAAATATCTTTTTAGACATTTTGTTATAAAAAACTAACAGCTTCAGAATGGGGTTGAACCAACAACCTTCTGGTTGTTAATCCGGCGCTCTAGCCAACTCATCCACGTGATTGCAGCATTGCTGTGCTATTATACTATTGAGTACTTATTAATGTAATACAGAGTAGGCAAATAATAATTACGCCTCATTACCAAGAAACTACTTTAATAAGTAGTTGTTATTACCGAAAACCAAAAAGTTTTTGCTGGGTACATATAAATATTTTTTACTTACACATTGTCTGTTGCTGAAATATAATTTGATTTTTCTACATTTGTTTTACTTCCATAATGAGTTTTTATGTTTTCTTACTACCATTGTTGCCAGTTTAGCCTTTATAAGACTAAAGCCAGCCCTTTTATTTTAGCTTCTAGTTTTGTTTTCTAGCCTTTCATTTTCAAAATTGCCTTAATATAGCTAAAATATTAATAGTTCATCAACAAAGTAAATAAGAAATTATTTTGCTATTTAAATTTTATTTTTACATAATAATCCATTTAAGCAATTTTATGTATTTATTCGCACATTTTTATCGCAAATTTTATATTTAGAAAAGAATTTCAACCGCGACGCTTAATTTTCGAAATTAAAAAATAATTTTATGGAATCACAATTTTTTTTTTTTAATATACTTCACTCACCATGGAAACTTTTTGTTTATATCATTTTAAAATATTCCTCAGAATTGTAAAAATTAAAAATGTAAAAGCGAAAAATCACCCAGGAAATTGGAAATGCTTAATCAAAAAGGAATATTTAAAATTTCTTGAGCGATTTTTCAGTGGGTCATTTTGCTGGCAGCCCTTTTAAATTACAACGTTTTACATCTTCAAAATTTATCAAGTTTTTAAAATTTCACCTTATTATAGAGGTCGGCTGTAAAGTGGGCTTAAACCATTTTCTATTTCCAAGTTTTCATTGGAACAATGTATTGATAGAGAACAAGGAAAAATACATTTTCAAATAAAAAAAAAAAAAAAAAAAAATGAGAATATTGTATTCGGCTTGGTCGAATCTATATATCCAATATTTGCAACTTTTTAAAATTTCACCTTATATAAGAGGTGGGCTATAAAGTGGGCTTAACCCATTTTTTGTTTCCAAGTTTTTATTGGAACAATGTATTGGCAGGATTTTGTTTTTTGAAGCAGTCATTTTTAGCTTTTTCTCTGCAAGAATTCATATTTTTTATGCTTATTTCGGACAAAAAAAAAAAAAAAATATAATAATAATAAAAATTATAAAAAAATCATACGCTAATGGACACGATTATTTTAATAAAAACAATAATAAAAAATCCATCTAAATAATAACAAATAATAACATAGTTAAAATCTGTGACTTTTTTTGTATTTACTTATTTATTTATTTATTTATGTCATCAACAGATTTAATTTTACAGCTTACATAAATTAAATATATAACATAAATAAATTTAATTTAAAATTGTCTTTATTTACATTGAAATTTTCTCTTATTTTAATATTATTACATAATTTTAAATATCTTACAATTGGTTCATTTATAGTAAAGTTAGTTCTATGAAAAACATGATCAAATATACGGTTCCTTCTTAGGTCTCTTGGTGGATTATAAAAATTTACAAAATCGTTCAAATCAGAACAAGTTACGAGTTACTTACTATATACATTACTTTGTGTGTTAATCTTATGAAGAAAAATAAAAGCACAAGTGTGTGAAAAAAAGAAGAAAAATAATAAATAAGAATAGCCTTTTATGAGTCTCTTAATGTTATTTCAAGTGAGAGAAGGATCAGAGTAAATGTCAAAAATGCTTATATTACTGGGAGTGTTGAAGAAAATTCTATTAACAAAACAAATAAAAGAATTGAGGATAGCTTGTATTTGACCGCCAAAACAGGCAATCGCGCTATTTCTTCCTCTCCCGCTCTGACGATAATTGTTGATTGTCTACTAGCCATCAAAAATAACAGCGTTCGCTGTTGATGTTGAACTTTACCCTAATCTAATCTCGCTGATTGGCGAAAAACATCGCGATAATATAAATGACGAAAATACAAGCAAGTCAAGAGAACGATTACCACAAAGTTGTGTCAGACTTTGGAACTCGTAAAAAATAATTATTATACGCATCAACTGAAGTGTAGTAAGGGTCAATATATTGTATATAGCTTAGAAGACAATTGGTAACAAATAAAAATTGTAATGAACATTCGAAGTCGAGATAAAATTCCTCAACCATTCTTTCTAGTTGAATTAGTTATAAAACTGCAAAAGGGCGAAACACACCCCATTTATAATTTCAAGTATTTATTGCATTGAAAAATCACGATAAAAGAGCCACATAAATGATCGGGATCGAAAATTAGACCTCCTTTATGTAATACAAATATAGGAAGGGAAAGAACGATACCGAAAGAAATCTGTTTGTTAGTCATTTAAAGAATGTGTTTACCTCGAACGAATCAAATGACATAATTGAGTTGCCACCAGTTTTGCCCCATTTCAGAGCTATTAAACCCTATTATTTTGAGTTTCAAGGGATAGATGAGGCTACTGTTTATTTAAACTTCAAAAAGGCACCTTGTATTGATAAAATCAGTAAACAGATGCTTTTGTAACTACTGGGGATAGCAGTAAAGATAATACTTTTTATATTTAACGCTATATTACGCCTAGAGTATTATCTACTAAAATGAAATGTGTCACTGATTATTATGATACCTAAGCCGGAAAAAGATTACACAAAATTAGATTCGTATAGACCCTTAAGTCTATTATTTAAATGTCTAAGCTATTTGGGAAGCTCCTAGTGCAAAAATTTCAAGAAAGGAAATGTTATGCCACTTATAAATATAAGAAAATTTGCCCATTTATCCATCGAAATAAAGTCGATACCTTTCTGAGTCGAAAAATAAAAGATTTTTAAACTGAAAATTACAATATTGCAAAAACATTGTACTATTGTGAATGTTAAAAGGTCATAACTAAATAAATAATTTGTTCCCGTAGCCAATGTTCGAATGTGTTTATGCTAAATTACGCAAAAAGGGCAATTTTTCGTAAAATATTAGACTTTAAATGGCGTAGTTTTGGTTCTGTAAAAGATATTTTCTTCATCCTTTTGCGTATAATTAATGATTATATCAACTAAACAAAGATCATTTTTTGAAAAAATAGAGACCATATTTTTTTTTTTTTTTTGGAATTAAATTAAATTTTTGTAATATTCGATTTCTAATAAAATCCTGGTTTATTAAAATATCTCAACGAAATTTTCAGCGATTATTCACTTTATCATTCAAAATAATGAAGTGTAGATAGATTTAAGATTTTTGTAAAAAAAATCCCACAATTACCAAAATAGTCCACATTTTTGCAGGTTTAAAAAAGCTATTAGCAAATTCTTTGGAACACATAAAAGTTATTTAAGCTGCATTAGGTTTGCAAAACTAGCCTTTGGAATATTAGAACATATTGGCTAAAATAAAAATTTTGATTTAAAATAGGTCCAATTTTGGATGGTCTATACATAATCCTGTATGCTGTTTGGGATTGCTTTTAATTCCAAAACTATCTACGTGAACTTTCAGAAAAGTGTTATATTATTATATGTTCTTAAATAATATTTTATTTCAAAGTAAAAATAGTGTAAATAAAAAATTTACAAAATCAGAAATAATATTGGAATATATATTGTTAAGTTGGACCAGGATTTTGTAAAACTAAGATAGTTAAAATTTTAAATAAAAATTACTTGTAAACTAAGAAATAAATAGCACATGCAGGAAAGCTTTTCATAGGCTTCATCGATAGCTTTAAGGGGGTTTAAAAGTATTTGAAATCGGATAGAAAACAAAACGAAACGAGAAGACAAACGATTGAAAATTTTCTATATCGAGCCCTAAAAGCTCCGATACTGAAGGGTATGTAGGACCCTCCTTCGAATTAAAATTGTACGCCACTATGCTACGCCTGCGTGAAATTTTATCTGAATGCAACCAGCTGCTTAGGTCTTAGAGTTTTATTTCCAAAAAATGTCTATTCCGCTCCACTGTACATTGGTCCCAGAACTATTTGTACAAAATTTCACTGATGTTTCACCTTACGTGGGAGTTGAGTGGTAAACTTTTACATAAAAGTGTTTTTATATAAAAGAAATCGGCCGAACATTATAAACTGAAGTTAGGACGGACACCCAATTGTTTTAGTATTTAGTCCATAACTTTTTTGGTTTATGAAACTATTCTTCTCAAACAAAGGCAAATATTTGAGCAAAATTCGTCCCCTAGTATGTCCAACTCGAGAGCTATCCTGTTTTCGTTACATTTGCACGAGGACCCAGAGTATATATACTTTATGGTGTCTTAGATGATTATTTCGACATGCTGTACACGGAATGACAAACCCAATATATCCCCATTACATTTTAACGGTGGGTATAATTAACTTTTTCTGGCTGCTGGCAACACTGTTTGCCATATATATGTGAATATACATATGTACATTGTACATAACTATAAAAACTATAAAACTATAAAAACTATAAAAAATTTATTTTGCATGAACAAATTTGTTGGAATAGATTTTAAAATTTTATTTAAAATATAACAAGCTTAGGGATCTTGTGTAAGATTTTCTTATAGACGATGGCAGAGGGATGTAATTAATAAAAGGGCCAATCTATAAGAAAATATTTAATTATAATTACCCATGTAGGAGTAATTATAATTGTAGGGATGAAAAAAGAAGAGTAATAAGATTAGTGTTAAAATCCATAAGGTAGCTGGCTGTTGCGGCATAAAAAACTCACCTTTGTTGGGTTACCTTTATGAAATGAAGTTTAGGATTCGGTTGTTTCAATTCAAGTTTGGGTTTTATTACAAATCTTCAGGTTGCAGTAAGTATAACTTCTAAGTTAAGGTAAATATAAGTTTTATGTTAAGTATAAGGTTTAAGTTAAGGTAATTATAGATTTAGCGGTATTTCAGATGATGTGATCTTCTTGAAGGATGGTTAGCAAATGACTTCTTTTCAGGACAGCAATACTAGTTATTAAGTAATGTATTCCAATAAATTTCGGGTTTTTAATGTAACCCGATTTTAACAAATAACATTTTCTTTTACAGAGGATAAAAAATGTGCTGCCAATTTATACAAATTACACTTAACAAAAGTAGATGTCTTATATTAATTGATACAATAATTGAAATAAAAATTATAATTTAAGTGTCCAATTAATTTGGACAATATATATACATATATATATATATAGCTAAATGCCCCTGCAAAATAGCCGTAACTGGAAAATCTAGAATTAATTTTTATACTGAATTACTTAAAGAAATAATTCTTTCACAACTTAACTTGTGCTTTGATAGAACTTGATAGAACGTGACGTTCACTTTTTAAAAACACGTAATCAATGTAGCAAATTACATCAATTTCGACTCTATAATTAAAACGATTTCTTCACATAGAGCCGCGCCCCCACATTTGCGGTAATGTAACCTACCAAACTTCAAACCTACAAATATGAAACTTGTGAGAGCGGAATGAATACCAAATTGTTTGTAGGTTTATAAATACTTTAAATAAATTTTATTAAATATACATTGGAAATTTTGTATGATGGAATTTTATTTGTTTAAAACTTTTTCATTAAAAAAAAAAAAAATTCAAACAGCACGTACGTACATATACAAAATATATAGGAAGTATAAAAATATATTAACTAATCTTGAATTCTAATGATTAAAGGAGAAGAATATTTAGGTAAGCTGACCGTTAATATTATTACAATACCCAGAATATTTAAGGATATTTTTTTACATTACTAGATATCAATATAAGATGCAATAGAGATCCTACTACAACCAGGAGTTGTTTATAATACTAATATTAATAATAATTATCCTACTGAAGACGCATATTTATCTCACAGGCTATATAGTTTTACATTAGAAGAATTTTCTTCAAATTTGATTATAAATTAGTAAGTTTGGGCAGTATTATAATTAATATTCATCAAAATCAAATTACCAATTCATAACCAGACTCATCTATAGCAAATTTATCTTCAAACCAGCCTGAAACAAATTTATAATATCCTATAAATATAATCTAAAATGTCATCTTAAATCTACATAATCTAGAAAAACAATCCTATTAAATCTTAAATCTAACTCATCTCTCTTAAATCCAATTTAAATTTTAACTTAACTTAATATGGATCAATCAATTTTTAAAAAAATTGTATTATCTTAAATCCAATTTTTCAAAAAAAAAAAAACCTTTTTAAGCTAATTTTTGTTAAACTTTCTTAATTTAACTTTAATTTTACTTAAATTGATTTTGTTTTATTTACTTTAAAGTTAATTAAAATAATATAAACTTCATTTAAAAAAAAAAAAAGAAATATAAACACACATATAAGTATTTACACTTATTACAATTTAGCATTTACATACATATACACTACAAAATCTCTACATCATTACACTTTACAAAAAGTTGAATATTTAACCTAAATTTTTTATAGTACGAATTTAAAATTCAAGATTATCTCAGGTCTGCTGTCATCGTTGGATAATATTTGGTGAGTGGTACGTACGGTTAATTTATATTTTGTTGACATTAAAATTTCTAAATTACTTAAATATATTAAATTGAAGCTTTAATAAATCCTATTACTAACATAATAATATTAATAAAATTGTTATGTTAGAAACATTTAAAAACAACCCCTATTTTAGCATTTCAATTTAAAATATTCAAAATTTAATTTACATAAGATACTACACTACACAACAAAAATAATTTAACACATTAACAATATAATTTTAGATATTTTAATTATGTTTAATTCAAATAAATACTTACTTTGAAATTTATATAATGACGATCTAAATTTTAATTTTAATATTTTCATGAAAGGTTAATCGACAGGTAGTTATGGTAATATTAGGGTTATCTAAAATTTATTAAGGATATGATAGCATGGTTAGGAAGGGTTAAAAATCCAAAGGAAGTGCTAATATCTTCCTTGTTTGAAGCTTTAGACCGATGTTCATTTTTAATTTGTTTTATTATCTTTTTTAGTTATGTAGTTAATACTGGTTTGGTTATAGCTACCTTTTTAAATTTTATTTTATCGGTTCTTAGCCATTATCGTGGAAGACAAGAAATCTACCCCATTGTTGTGAGCACGGGCGGATTGAGAGGTAACAACCGTCCTCCAAGATAAAGGGCCAAGAAAAGTTTGGACCATTACAAACTTTGTCCGTATATAGCAAAAAAAAAAAAATTGTTACAAATGTGCCCCCTAAAATTAAAGATTGATATATTTTAAACTAATTACCAAAATATTTCGGTTTAATTATTTCGTTCACGCGAGCTGGACCATTTTTAAAATACTTTCAATCAACAGTGTACATAATTTTTAAATTCTTGTCAAAAATAGATAATGGGTAATAAAATGTTTAATTTATTTTTATTCACGCGAAATTAAAATTGTGTACAAATTTTTCTGATTTTATTTGAAATAGTATTTTATTGAAGTTTGAATACTTTAAACATTGGTAAAGTCTCAGTCAACACTATTGATTATGTATTTATTTAACCTTTTAGTTGCATAATTAATATTTTGGTATTTCCGGTTCATAATTGGTTAACATAATTTGTATGTCAAATAAATGGTTAGTTAAGAATATAATTTTCACCAAACTCAAATCTTTATCATAACTTTAAAAAATTTCTTTAATTGGCTTATTATCGCGGTTTTATTATATTTTTCATAAATTCATCCATATTTACGTTTAATACATACTTCCATGTGACTTATTTGCAAAAATTGCTAATTTAACCATTCGGAAACAAAATGTATAAAATTGACGCTCTTGCTGTTAAAGGGCTAAATACCAATGGTACATTATAACCCAATATATGTTTCAAAATGTCCGAAGTTACAGTCCTTAGTATATTTTTATTACAATTCGAAGTTAGCTTCCTTTTAGCGAAAATTTTGATAATGATATTAAAAGAAATAGGTATTTTTGGAGGTGTTTGAAAATGGTCCAGTTCAAGTAAATTTAAACACTCAGATGTGATATTTTGGGAATCATATAAGAACAGAAAAATCTTCATTTCTAGAGGGGTACATTTGCAACTTTTTTTCGTGAGGCCTTTAGAATATAGTTATAAGATATGCCAGACCTTTTGGGTGATCTCCTATATTTCTAGTCCCTTTTGATATATATGTCATAATATTATGTTGATAGTATTATATATAAACTTTAGAGTGATCTCCGAAAGTGGGCGTTATATTGGAGCTATAGCTAATTATGGATCGATCCTCATAAAATTTCTCATTTTGCTTTCTACTTGTATAAAATTTGTTTGTGTCAAATATAATTATAATACTAACGTTTACATACGTTAAAGTGATTTTCGCCTGAGTAATTTATATGGGAACTATGATCAATTTGGACTGATCTTCATTAAATTTGGCACACATATTTATAATTAAATAGAACATATTTGTACGATATTCCACTAAAATATTTGTATGTTCAATTCATTTATAAGCACTAAAACTCTACTCCGAGAAACAATTTTTATGGGGTCTGTGTGAAATAATGAATCGATCACAACCAATTTTTGGTTCTTGTACCAAAATAATTATTATTGGCAAACTTCATCAAATATAAGATGTGGTCAAGTTTACCTGCCATGACGGCCTAATCCCTAGAGTGTAACATGACAGGATTTTCTCTACCACGCTATACATCAAGGAAATATTTAATCCAAGAAGACAAGCCGCCGTGACTCATCAAATATAAGGACAAAAATGGTCAGATCATTTTGAATATTTTGCAACGACAATAAATAAAGTTAATAAGCGAAGCAAGAATTGGACCGAAGACCGCCGAATTCAAAAAGTTGCAGTCCACGAAACTTTAGCGTATATCACTTTAAATTACCATCGGAAATGTTATTTTCTGCTCAAATTTTTATAAAATTGGATAAACATAGTCCCCGAATATTAATTTTTTAATTAGTACATACTTTCAGTTTTCCAAAATCAACTGTAAATCAACTGTTTTTAAAATTATTAGTCACTTTTACTAAAATGGCAATAAACATATATTAAGTAAATAGACGCCATATAATTTCAATACATTTACTGCAACATATGTTATTTTTGACCGCTTAGATTTGAGCGAATATATAAAACAAAACAAAAGAATAAATGTCAATTTACTCAATGAAGTATTGGTAACCTCCACACCATAAAATTTTTAACGAATTAAATTTATCGACATCAAAAATTTGAATTAAATGCAGTTAGAAAACTATGCGTTGCATAGAATTTAAAAGGTTAATAAATAATTTAAGAAAAAGCTTCTTCTATTTTAACGAAAAAATAAGAAAAATTTAAAGTGCGAAAAATAGTGATATTTTTGCCATTTTCAGCAATTCCTTAAGATTAGTATATATTTAAAATTTCATTCAAATTGGTACAGCGGTATTGGCTTGCTTGCGCCACAAACAAGCGAACATATACTTGAATTTATAACGGATAATTACAAAACATTTCAACGCAGCTCAGACTTTAACCATCTCCGATTTTGATGAAATTTTGCGCATATAATATTCTCTTCTATGCGCTTCTTATGGCATATTAACCTGCACCATTTATCTAACGGTTCATACTTTATCGATTTCTACCCTTGTATATTCTGAAAAAGGATCTTTTAATTTTCATTATTTTTTTACACAATATTTAGAATCAATTTGTCGTCATAGTGTAAAAACTTCAAAATAGGATCTCAATGGGATCAGAAGTTACAAGTAATTTTCTTTGTTAACTAAAACATATTCTATTAGATATTAAGTGGTTTTTAGGCAAATTGATATACTTATTGAAATTTTAATATAGCAGACCATTATTTATTCAAATAAGACTCATATATAGCAGATTCCTGATCTCGAAAAAATAATTTGGTATTATTTTAGAAGTTTTAGGATCACATTAATAGACCTTCAACACACTGTAACCCACTTTACAAAATCCGCCGAATTATTTGTTAGGATTTTAAAGATAATGTATTCAAATTTTATATATGGGGTTACAAAGACAAAATCTACTGAAATTGTTCAAGATCGGTCCATTATTTCCAGAATAGCGGTTTAACGCATATAAATGTCTAGATAATGTCGCATTTATATAAATTTCATAATGCATATACTTAAGTTTTGTACAAGTACATTTTACCAAATTTAGTAATGATCGGAACATACATTATTGACCATGTTATAATTATTGTATATGTTATAATTATTGTAATTGAACTTTTAACTCAACTATGCTCCTGTGAATACCCTAGATTATTAGTATTTATATCATTTCTGCACAAAACATTTCTTAACTCAAAAATTGTTATTTATATCATTTCTGCACAAAACATTTCTTAACTCAAAAATTGTTATCAGATATTTGGTCTTATAAATATTTAGGGGGTGTATTATTTCAATTGAAGTTTTCTTTTTAAGATTTCCAACATTTTTCTATCATCCATCGTATGCCCACAAATACATGTTTGTTTTTCAAATGCATCATTTAGTTTATTTCTCTTAAATATTTAACCTATTTCTACTGTTTATTGTCAAAGAAATAAATGAAAAAAATCTTTAATAGTTTTATGTTATCATAATGCCTTAAGTTATATTGTTTTTAAGTGTACTTTGTTTTAAGTTGCAATTAAAAAGTCAGGTTCTCTATTTAAAATTGTGATGAAGTGTGCAACAACATTAATTTTAATTTATTCAGTAATAATTTATTCAATAATAATTTTGGAGAACTAGTTACGTAGATATTAACGATTATTATTTTTTTAAGAGTTATCTAAATAAAAAATCTATTTTTGATTCAAAGATTGAGTTCCTTTTTTAATTGAAGACCCAATTACCGAGATGTAAATCACTGTTTACAAGTAATGGCATAGGGAGGACTTTATTGAAACTCTAGTTTCCTACCTTGATATCATACAAATATTCTACGGGAACGAGTACTTAAGATTCATACATACTCATTTAGCTGACAATTAAATTCAAAGATTTAAAGTATTTTATTAAATGTTTACCCTTTACCAATACACGACATATTTTTAGTATTACTTCCTTTTTTACATTTTGCTTTTAATATATCTTTCGAAAATTTAATTTTCTACTTGCTTTTTTCTAATTAGAGTATTTCAAAATATCCTTTCATTTAGTTAAGTAGTATTCTCTTACATTTATTTTCTTATTTGCTTTCATGTCGTTCATCTTTAGTTGTTTTCTTTTATGGTTTAACTATTTCCACGGATCATTAATTTTGTTTTCTTCTATTTTTAAGTCTACTATATTTAACCTCATTTAAAATGTTAGCTTGTTAAATCAATAATGTTATTCTTGAAAAAAGTTTTGAGTAATTTAAGGAAAAAGAAACATTTTTTAAATAAAAAATGTTTTCTTCTTGTTGTAGCCAGTTTTTTTTAGAAACAAATAGATAAATTTTTTTGTTGGCTTAAACAGTTTTGTAAATATTTAAGTGGAAGTATTAAAAGAAGTATTAAAAGCCATAAGTAATTTAAAATTTTTCTTAAATTTCGGTTATTAATATGCTATATATATATTTTATCTATTAACTTTTCCCTATAAATGTAACAAGTATCGGTGCATATAGTTCAGAAAACGCTGTTTTACGAAAATCATTTAAATACGTATATAATCATCTCGTTGGTTTTTTAATGGTCAGATTTGAGCCATTATAGATTTCTTTCTTGCTATAAATTTAATTTGGGGTATTCCGAAATCTATTCGATTCAGTTAAGATTTTTTTTTATCAAAATCACATGAATTATATAATACTCTATTTGTAGGTATACAACTTGATATTCATTGGTTTCCCATAACCTTATGGCAAATATTTGCAAATAGTGTTTAACTTTTATACATTTATTTTTTTATTTTTAATCTCCTTAATGTTTGTTAATATTTTGTTCATATCAAACTAATAGAATATTCTACATAAGACAGGCATTGTTCCAAAGAGCTTTTTGTTCGAGTTAGTTTTTAAGGAGCTTTATTTTAGTTGCTCAATTTTTTAATTAAAATGTTAGCCTGTTTTGCAGAATAAATATAGTATATTAATATTTGTAGAGACGTATGTGTATATTTTATCTGTTTTAAAACCAGATGTTTATTTTTGCAATTTTAGCATTTAACTAAAATAAAATTGAATACGAGTGTGAGAGAAAAAAGTTGAAAACACATTGTTATAACGTTTATTTTAGCATTTTAATTAAGATACTATGACAGTTTTAATTAAGTCTTTTGCGTTTGTTATATAATATAAATGTTGAGTTAGTCCACATTAAAACGGACGGAAAAAAACATTTTCCGATTTTACATCTCCGATTTCAATGTAGTTTCAATGAAATTTCACTATAGTCATTATATATATAAAATTTATTTAAATCAAAGTTCAAAGGTCAAAATTGGATTTATAAAACTGTAGTGGTTAAATAACCCCAAAAGCGAAATTTTAAAATTATTAAAAAAATTATATAATGTTAGTATAAATAACTCTCCTCGTACAAAGTTTGATTTTGGACACTCCTTTATATATACTTTGAAATTAATTTCTGTAAATATTTTAAATCTTATATATAAAAAAAATTGCTTTTTACGATATTTTGCTTCATTACTGCTAAACTAAATGAAATTTTGCACGAGTAGGGAGAAGATTTATGTCAATATTATTTATTATTTAAGAATTTTGAAATTGCCTTTTTTTAAGATACAATGGTATGAATTTTATATGTACAACTTTAGCTTTTGAAATTTTGATGTAAATAAGATTTGTATATATAGTTATAGAGATAACATCTTTGTTCCTAATATGAAACTAAAATTAGAAATCTGCAGTATATTGTTTATAAGTTATTAGCAGTTAAACAAGTACACTTTTTTGAACCTTTTTGATTTTTTTTTTTTTTTGTTTTTCAAAACGTTATATTTTTGGATTGGAAAGGGACATAAGTCTAAAAGTTTATGGATTGAGAAATACTTCCAATAGCCAATTTTTGTATTGAATTTCATTGGAATCGCAGATGCCAAATGTGATTACTGTCGGTTTTGACGTGGAATCACTTTGTTACATAATATAAAAATATTGAGAAGATTTCAATGAGTTCTTATTAGGATATAAAATATTCTACATGTAAATAATTGAATTTAAAATAATAAATACATTCACTTAAGTCATTTATTTTTTATAATTTTAAAGAAGAAAATAAGAATCCTATTTATTTACTATTTTATTTTTTTATATTATCTTTATTGCAAACCACAAACACACGCGGTACAAATATGGTTGAGTAAGGTCATGGCCAATATAAAAATATGTCTCACAATTATTTTATATTATTGTGGTCACTGAATTAATTAAAAAAATATAGTGACAATAACCACACATTTACGTAATTAGCGTTACCATAGAGAATTTTTAAAAAAGAAACTGCTTCAATATCAAAAAACTACTCAAAATTTTTTTATTTAATAAAAACAAAAACAAAAAATAAGAAAAACTATAAAATTAAATTTTATTAATAATAAAATAATTTATTTGTAATAATTTTTATTATTGCAAAAATATCGATTTATTCATAAAAATGCTCTTTTTGTTAATTAAACTTCTGTACTTTTGTACGAGGTCTTAAATCAGACAACAGTCTTATAAATCCCCGTCTAGTAAATTTAGGACTGAAACTTAGTCTGTTGGACATTTTATTTTTCATTAGTGATAATTTAAAAAGAAAAGACCTTCGCCCTAGGTACTACTATGAGCCAAAGTAAAAATACAAATTAAGATATAAGCATTCATCAAATCTATTTTTTATTTTTCACAATCCGGTCAAAAAAGTTTCAGCATTTGATGTTTTAATAGTTGTTCACAGCATTACCGATTGGCGACTTTAGTCCCCAATTGCTTACTTTTCAACCACCTGGCCACTATTTTGGCCGCTTTTTTTTAAATGAAAATAAACGGCGACTTTTTAAGACTACATGATGAGAAACTAAGTTGTTTGAAATAAATTCAAACGAAGAAATTAATTACCTTAAGATTATTTCACAACTTAGTAATGTGAAAAAAGACCCCGAAGAATTTATAAATGAATTGAAACTGTTAAAATCTAAAGCTATTGATAAAGTTTATAAACAACTATTTAAAACATCAAATGACGAAATCTTTTGGACCGTATTGTCAAGATTAAAAAATTGATTTGATGAATACTGATATATTAATTTATATTTTTACTTAGGTTCATAGCAGTGCCGAGTCGGAAAGTCTTTTTTCTAAATTATCACTAATGAAAAATAAATTGTGTAACAGAATTTAGGTCAACACTTCTGAATCCATGATTTCAGTCCGAAATATGTTAGGCGGAGATTGTATGATTGGAGTCCGAGTGAAAACCTCATACAAAAGTATAGAATTATAGTTGGTAAAAAGAAAATTTAATATTAACACATTTTATGAATAAATCTTTATTTTTACAATAATAAAAATTATTATAAATAAATTATTTTTTTATTAATAAAATTGCATGTAGCAGTTATTCTTAAATTACAATTTTTTTTTTTATTTTTTATCAAATAAATAAATTTTGAGGAGTTTTTTAGATATTGAGTCAATTCTTAATCCCCTTTTTGGGTACTTTTTAAAAATTCTCAACGGTAGCGCTGGTTGTTGTTGATAAACTTTATCATTATTTAACAGTTTCAGTTCATTTATTAATTTTTCGGGGTCTTTTTTTACATCACTACATTGTGAAATAATCTCGAAATTAATTGCTTCGTTAGAATTTATATATAATGGGTCGAGATATTTAAAACAACATAGTTTTTCGTTATTTAGGATAGTCTTAAAAAGTTACCATTTAGTTCCATTTTGAAAAAAGGATAAAAAAAAATAGCCAGTTTGTTGAAAAGAAGGCAATTGGCGACTAAAGTCGGCAAACGGTAACGCTGACCATAACTAAATTATATTTATGGTAAACATAAAATATGTCTTTCACAATAATTTATATGATATAACGATATCATAATTTTTTGCTATTTCATTATATTATAGAATAGAGTAGAAAGAATATTTTATTATAAATAAAGCACTTTTTATCTTCACTTATTGCCTCGTTCATTGTTCTCATTTATTTACTCCTTGGTCACAAACCATTATCATGAAACTATTTTTAACGTTGAAATTTTAGTTAAATTTAAAATCCGATTATACAGAGATTAAAAGCAAGGAAAGAGGCTTAAAGGTGATAGTTATTTATATTTCACATATATGTATTTAAATTAATATTTTTATTTAAAATTTATTTTTAGATTTTGCTTTAAAGTTTAAATTAAAATGAAACAAAAGTTATATTTATAGTAAAATCTAAAAATAAAATATATAAATACATATGTGAAGCATATAAGGGTATATAAACCTGCTTCTTAGATGCTCATTTTTGCATGATAGTGATTTGGTAACAAATTTACACCTATTCATACATAAATAATTTTAAATATCCGACAACTTCACTGAAAAAATTTCTTAAGTGGCACTATTTTTTAAAATTTTTATTATTTAATACTCATTTTTTCTCGGATTTTTAGGTGTTTTTGAATAAAAGGAGTACAATCCATTATACAAGTGAAATATTAATTTCAGGATAGAAATATTTTATTATCTTGTGAGTTTTAATGCATCAAACTAAGAATAATATAATAAGATGATCTTTTCATATGATTTTGGCAATAACTTCAGTATATTTATACGTAACACGTAAGCAATATGCAGACGGTCAAATCCGATCTTATGATACCCTATACCATGCATTTTTTTATTTTAGGAGAGGGTCTTTCATGGATCCTATGGTAAATTTTTGGCCTGTTCATATAAGATTTCATTGTATAAAATATTGTTGAGTTCAACCATATTTTTATGGTGTCTAAACTCGGATTTGTGAATATAACCATAACTTGGATAAGCTTTTTTTTACACCAGCATCACAGTTGCACAGTAGGAACAAACGCAAAATTTTTGGTAATAAATCTATATCTCTTAAATTACTGGTATGGAAGAGATGTAGGGGAGGACCTTTCATAAAAACTATCTTAAAGTTATCCTGTCAAAATTGACACCTTGTATGTATGCATGTATGTATGTAAAATTACGTTAAAGTTTCAAAAAATCGTAACTTCTACAAATCACGTCAGATTTTAAAAATGTTTATATTTCTGTAAAGTCCTTGGAAAGGTAAAGTAGTCTAAAGCATCTAAGTTATCTGTTACAGTTAAAAAATATTTATGCTTGAATTTTTAATTTTTGATTTTTTATCTCGACTTTATTTTGTTTTTCTGGAATAAAACCTCAGATGTATGAACATAATAATTTTTTTTTTTATTTTTTTGTAATTTGCACATTTTTGATTATCCGAATTCGACTAGACATGAAAAATGTTCAAATGTAAAAATGGCTATTTTTTAACAAAAATTTAGTACTAGCCAGCTATAAATGAATATATGTTATTACATTGGGTTCATGTATGAAAATACATCTATATATGTTTCCATTTATGTAGAAATATATACTCGTATATATCCACTATATGGATTCAATTATAAAATCATATATGAAAAATATTACCAAACCTGAAATTATATATGGTATCATATGTTAACATTTTTTTCCACATATGAAAGCATATATGATTTAGTCAAAAACCCTTTCTTCTGATAACTCTCAAAATCTGCATGGCAGTGAATTCAGGAAAAGTTGCAATGAGTTTCAGATAACAAAAAAGAAAAAAATATGTTTTAAAACCTCATGCAATAACTACATATGTATTAGTAAAATTGAGAGAGCTTTTGAATGTAGCGTCACACCGAAAATGCAATAAGAAAAATCAAATTTGTTTTGATTTCGAAATTAACGCATATTGCAAATAAATATTTTGAATGAATTTTTATAATTTTCTAAGTCATTTATGAAAATTTCAGTTTGACTTTTTAAATTGAAAGATAAATTAATTAAAATATTCAAAATTGTTTGTTTTTAATCGTTTTTTTCTTTTTTTTTTCATAAAAATAGAAATTTTATTGATCAATGTGTAGTGAAGTCGTCAATTACATACTTAAGGGAGCTAATTGTGTCTATGGTCGCCTTTAGCTGAAATGAGTTTTTATACTTTGGCCAAAAAAAAAAAAAAGATAAATAATAATTTTTTCCAATAATCTTGTTCAAATATCTTTAACAAATGTGCATATTTTTTCCATAATTCGTAAAATAAATAAAACTGAATACTGAATAAATTGGCGTCTTTAACAAAGTCTTTCAAAAATCTATAAAACAAAAATGTCTTGACATTAAAAAAATAAAACTAAATTAAATCAAATCAATCCAAATAACAAAGCTATTTAACAGCACTAAAAGAAATTCTATAGTATTGGTTAATTACCAGTGTTAAAAGATGGTGTCTGATTATTCTAAATATTTTAGCAAAACATACTTTAATTTTTTTATTGTTCTCTTTTTTTATGTTAGACACAAATTTGCAGTCCAAAAAATGCAAAAAAAAAATATAAAAAAGAATTTGAGCTGTGAGCAGGGCGGAGATTTGTCGTACGATGATGACGAAGAAGACGCTGTTGATGCCTTTGTTATCAGCGAGTAGGAAAGTACAAATTCTAAAGTTGTTCTTTTTGAGTTAAATAAAATTGACCTATATATCTAGGAATCACTGCATATAACCAGCTGTCGTGGGAATTTAGATTGTTGCATTTAAGAGAATCTAAGTTGAGTCTGCGTGTATATATTGCAGTTTTTGTATAAATCAAGTATCTGTTATCAAATATTTTGATTATAATTCATAGTAGAGCTTTTGAATATATATATATATATATATATATATATATATATATATATATATGTATATATGAATATATGAATATATATATATATGAATATATAAAATATCTATATATATATATATATATATATATATATATATATTCCTAAATGGTTAATAAAGACGTTTTAAATTCATTTAGGTTTACATCTAGCATTGGTCAAAAAGTGAAGTTAAAATATTGCGCGTGTTTTTTTAAATTTACTGACGATATTTATTCATAAAATATATTAGGAGTGGAGATTTTATGAAAAATTCAATTTTTTACACGACATTTTTTAATTGCACAAAACAACAAATTTTCGCTATTATTGCTAGACGAGTTGGGATAATCAAAAAAAAAAAAAAAAAAACGAAATAGTGTCAAGGCAAAAAAAAATCTAGTTTAAGTATCTTTTTAAATGCAAGAGGTAACTTAAGTGAGCTATCTTGCTAAGCAATTTATAGAAATATAAAAATCTTTGAAATCGGACTTGATTTTTAGAGTTTAAAGTTTCTTTAAACTTTTACATACTCGAAGTAGTCAACTTTGACACTCTGTGGCTTATCTCATGTTACCATAATGATGATGATTTTTCTGAAAGGATCAGTAATTTAGGAAATACATATTTATTCCCAAAAATTTTGCGTTTGGTCTCATTGTGAATTTGTGGGAGTATGGCATTACTAAAAATTATTTGTTGAAATATAAATATTTATCTGTGTGTTTATTTAAATATGTTTTTTGTGAATTTCGCAAATAATTATTTTAGGATTTTTTGACACTCCGAAGATAAACTATTGTATTTCTTAATTTGAGTATTATGCATTTAAAATATATCCACAATGTAAAACATTTATGCAATTATTTATGGGTATTTTGTTTACATTTCCTTAATTCATAATTTAAATATTCACACATTCAGAATATTTTCCAATATATTATTAACACGGCGACAGATAACAAACTCTACTCATTAATCACCCTAAGCTGAATAAAATTTATTTATTTTCACATACTAATAATGTTCATACAAAATAAACATATTGTTATTAAACCAAAAAAAAAAAAAAAAAAAATAGAAATATCTTTGTATAATGAAAATTATTTTGTTGTAGATAGAATTTTAATAAGCGTAGCGTGATGCTAACCCAAACATATTGTCAAGCATATTGTGCTATCATTGAGAACAAATATATGAATGTTATAAACAAATTTTTTTCAAAATAAAATATATTCAACAACGGTGTTTGCATTAGCACTTTATTATTGAGGAGAAAATAATGGTGCTTTTTTATTATTATTATTTTCAGTAATAGCATTGACACCGCGGTTCGTTGCTTCGTTAAAGCAATATCTCAATACGTAAACAGACTTTACATGCATAAAGCGTCAAACAAATATATATATATATATATATATATATATATACATTGTTGCAAACAATACATAACGCGATCCTTTTTTTTTTTTTTTTGGTGACACATTAAATCCATAAAGTGACTCGAATACATATAGAATCAATTCATTTCGACCGGGCCGCGAAAGTTATGGCAGTTTTAAGTTAAACATATAAACAATTTTTAAAAACTACAAGTTTATGTATAATTCTGGTAAAAATTACGTGTAATATCAAAACCTACTGAGTTATTCACATAGAATTTATGATATTATCAATGTTTGATGCTATTAATGTGGCATATTTTAGGGTTTCCTAGTAAAATTAAAAAACAAAAAATTCTTTATACCAAAAATCGCGGTTTTTAACAATTGAAAAATGAGATTCGAGTCAAAGTTATTTCTTAATATATTACAAGAAATTTTATTTTACTAGAGTTTATTAACAAGAAATGCTATATTATTATAATATTGTGATTTTTTTTTAACCAAATAATTTTTTCTTGGCCAATAAAATATTTACCTTTTGAAATTTTCTGATGCGCCTCTGCATTTCCTTTAAACATTACAAGCACCTACTATTTATGCCAATTACGGTCCGTGCGATGTGCTTTAGCAAAATCTGTTTTGAAAAAAGTTTCCTGTTTTCAACTATCAACGACATTTGACTTAAATTTATGCTCCCGATCAGTTATATTTATCGCCGTTCTTATATCTGTATATCCCAGATTTGTAAAAGTTGCAATTTACTATATAAAAATACTAAACCAAAAAGTGAATTTTTTCTGTAATTTTCAAAAATTCCATAAAATTTTTTGTACAATTTATTTTTAATACTCCTCCAATTTCATTGAGTCCAACAGCAAAAAACTAAGTTCATGGACTTTTTGAAAAATTTTCGCTCTTGTTTTTTTAAACTTTTGGACTATCTAGTACGTTGACTATTTCGGGCACATCAATACAACGAATACCAATCGCTATTTCGAAATTCATATTCCGTTGAAAGACGCACAGACCATGCCCAGTAAAGCAAAAAATTTAAAAAATTAAAAAATTTTTCCATTAAAATTCGATCATCCTGTATGCGACTGTTGAAAGTCTGCAGAACGAATGCTCGAACAAAAAGTGTAGGAGATTGGGAAAATGTAAAATAGTTTTTAGCCCTTTTTCGAAGTTTTTAAACCTTGAGCAGCAATCATGATTATAAAATCAAACCTGTGCACTTTATTAGTTTCAAGTCTTGTGTAAGATTTGTAAGACTTTATAGTAGCACTACCACATATATATATATAGCTGCCACTGGATATATATGGAGTAACTGCTTTAAACACCCATTTAAAGCAGTGAGAACATAGACCTGTAATTCACCCCCACAAAAAATATCCTACAATGAAAGATAGAAAATGGCCCCGTAAAAAGTAGACGACCACCGCAAACGATTAAAAGGCCATGATTTACGGATCTGCATCTGGAACGTTCGTACTTTTTACAGAGTAGGTGCAAAGATCCAATTGGGGAACGTACTGAATAAGTACAGATGTTACTGCTATTAATGAAGTAAGATGGAATGGACATGGTTTCACCAGAATACCACATGATTAAAAAATATACTACATCTGCCATGATACTAGACACAAATTTAGATATGGCTTCGTAGTCAGTAGGAGAATTAAATATATTATTTCCAGGTTTACTCCAGTGGATAAACTGATAGTTACGATATGCATCAAGGCGAAGTTTTTTTATATAAGCCTTATTTGTGCCCATGCCCCGACCATGATGTTACCGCGAAATCGGAAGGGATGAGATATATGACCTAACAATCAGCAGATTCAGCCTGCACAAAGACAAAAGATGGGTATCCCCTGATCAATTAACGAAGAAACAAATTGATCACATTGTTGTGGACGAAAGGCATAGTTTCATTGTGGTAGACGTTCGTTCGATTCGAGGTGCCAACATTGCAGCTAAGGTTCGCACCCGTCTCAATCTAGTGAGAAACACACGAACGATCCAACAAAGGAAGCTGGACGTCGCAATGCAATTGAAGAGAATAACGCTGCATACTTAGCAATACTGCAGTCTGCTGTAACGCGGGGAGTATGAGAGAAATATCGGGAGAAAAGGAGAGAGGAGAAATGCCTGTTCCGCTACAAGAAAAAAAATAGAGAGGCGCGAGTGTAAGGATATCGAGTAGAAACAAAGTCCAAAGACCAAAAATAGGGCATTGGTACTGGAAGTTTCTCCTGTTAAGATAAAGACAGAACCTAGTGACAGATACTGAAAGTGTATTGAGGATAGCGAAACAACATTTTTTCATGCTTTTGGTATCAGATGATAGTAACGACGAAGATACCCTTGAACCATTCATTGACGATGATGTCGAATATAGACCATCTGGCCAAATTCAGATTGAGAAAGTAATATCACTGATGAGGAACAACAACGCTGCAGGTGCTGATGGTCTGTCTGCAGAACTGCTTAAAGCAAGAGGCAATGAGCTGTTAAAGAATATGCACCTACTTTTTAGAATCATTTGCCTAGAAGAATGTACCCTATGAATGGAATCTCACCGTGTTGTGCCCTGTGCATAAGAAATAGACAAAACCGTATACGCCACTATAGAGGTATAAGTCTCCTTCCTATTGCATACAAAATTGTATCGAGAGTACTATGTGAACGATTAAGAACTAAAGACAGCGAAATAATAAAACCCTACCAATGTAGGTTCAGGCCTGGTAAATAGACCACCAACCAAATATATACCTTACGGCAGATCATGAAGAAGACCCAAGAAAAATAAATCGACACCTATCACCTGTTCGATGACTACAAAGCTGTTTTTGACACCCTAATACGAGTAAAGTCTGAATTTGGTACACGTGCAAAGCTAATATGCTTATGCAGAATGACGTTAACTGATACAAGATCATCGCTTAAAATTGGAAAATAACTCTCCGAGACGTTTAATACCGAACGATATTTTAGACAAGGTAATAGTTTATCCTGTGATTTATTCAATATTTTGTTGAAAAAAATGCTGTGTGATACTGCAGTTAACAGAGCAGGCACAACTTACAACAAAAAGCATATACATATCATGTGCGAGAGGTAACTGAAAATGAGTCGGGGAGAGTGGATCTGGTAGTAAATGAAGATAAAATAAAGTTAGTGGTATACGAACAGAAAAACAATAAGACTGGTTCAATATGTGAACTATAACTTCGAGGCAGTGAACAACTTTATCTATCTAGGTACCGCCATAAATCAAATAAATAACATCAGTTAGGAAATAAAACGAAAAACTATTCTTGCTAATAGATACTATTTCGGGTTAAGCAAGCAGTTTAGAAATAAAGGCCTCTCACGACTAATTAATATTACAGTCGATAGAACGCTTATATTACCCTTGCAACTATATAGCGCTGAAGCGTGAGTTCTTATGCAAGCAGATGAAGCTGTTCTCGGGGTGTTTGAGAGAAAGATTCTTCCCAAAATATATGGACCTATCTGCGTCGAAGAAGAGAATCGGTAAAGAATGAATAACGATCTGTATGAGTTGTACGAGGGTATCAACATTGTTAAGCGCATCAAGGTACAACGGTTGCGCTGGCTAGGCGAGAAAATCATTCGAATTCGATCCCGAAGGTAGACATAGAAGTTGAAGACCCAAACTCCGGTGGAAGTATCAAGCTAAGGAAGATATCGCAAAAATTGGTTCTGGAAGCGAAGCGGATTAGATCGACGCACATGTAAAACTATTCTGAATCAGTTTACTGACCTAAACGGTTGTTTATTGTCTCCTATGTAGGTAGGTACACCCAGTTTCTGTCATCTAAGAAGTTGATATGTTAGCCAAGATATTACAAATGCAGTCCACTTCCATAATTTTGGTGCGTTTAAATTTACCCAACTCTTTTCTTTCTTCATAAGATGTTTAAAACTTTTAAAAATATTATGTATTTTAAATAAGTAAAACCTGCAATTGTGGATATTAAAATGTAATTGCTTAAATATTAAACATCCTTAAATAAAACATTACAAAATCTGTTATTTTTCGATTATAATTTTCATGGCCATATAAGACTTTATGTAAAAAAGCTTTTTAGTAATAAAATTCTACTTGACAATGAAAACGTGATTGTGCATATGTTTACTCTTTTTAATCAGCAAGAAGCAAGTTACCATGTACGAGTACTTACTTGTTTTACTTTTCGTATAACAATTTGTTCATGTATTAAATATTCCGTGATTTTTAAAGTTTTACATCAAAATATATATAAAGTCTTGTACGTGATTAAGAATTTACGTTTAATCTCAAACACCCATATGTCAAGGTGATTGGATGCATAAATAAAATAACCAATTAATTATGTTTTCGATTTAACATCAACACTTCATAGTAAATGACAGTATTGTAAACAAATTTGAAAGCTGTTGGGAAAAGTAAATTTCTTGGTATTGAAAATAGTGTAGTAAAATTAATACAGATAATGAAACTTAATTATATTTTAAATTTCTTAGAATTTTGTAGCAAACATTAAGGGAAATAATTTGTTTGCATGGTTAGAATAACAAAGTGTTTATACCCTACACCATCATAGGTGGTTGGGGAATTTGATTTTGTGATGATGTTTGTAACGCACAGAAAAAACGTCCACTTTAAAATATCTACTAAGAATCACTTTTAAAGTCGATCTAACGATGTCAGTCTGGCTAGTTGGACGGCGTGTTATCCATAAAAATCTTGTGCACAAAATACAAAAACATGCGTTTTTTCTGATGCAAGGACAAAGCCTATTAAATTAGGTTATGATCGGATTACGATTAAGGGTCATAAATGCCTTTAATATAAGAAGAAGCCGCTCCCATATAAAGCCCTCTTCTGTTGAAGTTTATATTGATATTTGACAAAATTATGTTTTTTATTAGTACCAAATTTTATGAAGATCAGCCCATAATAGACCATATAGGTCCTACTTTCGGTAATTACCATAAATTGCATAAATAATATAATATAATATACATGTGTGCATCATGGAAATATACACTACGCTTATTAAAAATATCGCTCCACAATTGGCCATGGGTCCCATATAAGATCCCTCCCCAAAATTTGATGCATCTTCACGATGGTGTAGGGTATCATATGGTCTGGTTTGATCGACTATATCTTTCTTAATTTTTTTCTGACTTTGAATTGGAAAAGGAAAAAAAATTATTGACTCCGTCTGCGAGATATTTCACGGCAATCGGTTCAGTTAGAAATTAACGAAAGATTGCACCAAATTCTTTAACATTTGTAAAAATGAGCCGATCACATCCAGTCTTCATACTTGAACCCAAAAACATCAGATATTTAACAAATTATGATTTTTCATCAAATTAACTTCAGATTGTCTTTGCGAACGTATGTAATCAGCCAGTCAGCTAGGCGGTCGGATAGACAGACAGACGTTGTTAAATCAACTCAGAGTTTAACGTCATGTTGGTATAAGTAGGTTATAAAAACGTCACACAGTGGTTCTAAAACGCTTTGTTTTAGAAATAATTCTGTAACTGGTGATCCGTTAAAGATATCTGAATAAAATTTAACCATTGCGTTAAAATGTCTATTGAAAATATTATAAAACTGGTATAGGGCAGAACAGAAAATATTTCAGAAGTGAAAAAACCCCATATATGTGAATTTTGTTAAAGTTTCGATTTCAGAGTAATATAATCTTTTATCGGTTCCATAACTTTATATGACTTTTTCAGAAATATTATTTATAATATTATAGGGAATCCAGTTGATATTTAAAAATTTAGGACCCAAATTAAGCCCGCCAATTTTAAAAGAACATAAAAAGTGGGGCCAAAAATGAGGGAAGAAATTTTTCTTAAACTTTCTTTTTTCTTTTCATAAGTCAATTTTTTGTGGAAAATTACAAAGACTATCTATGTTTAAAATTTCTTTATAAGATAATCTTAAATGAATTTTTTATGAATTTTTTTTAATTACATATCCGTAGGGACAAACTTTGGAAGTCCAAACACTACACCCCTGAACCAATTGAGATATGTGCTCCTCCAAATCAACTCGAAAACTTCTCAACTCTGGCCATGTCAATATCTTTCACATATAATTATTTTCAGAAAAACAGTTTTGGAAGAAGTTTTGGAGAAGTTTTGACGCGCAGTCAGTAATAATATCTCTCTTATGTGTAGGGTATTATGTGATCAAACTTGACCGACTATAACTTTGTTACTTTTTTAATACTACTAATAAAATTTCACTTTCTTTTCCCTTAATTATAAAACCAGATATAATAGTTAATTTTAAATAAATGTCAATAATATTTAAGTAATACAATTGTGGTTACATTAACAAAATATAAAAATATAATTTTAGTTTCTTGTTCTTGCTATTTAAGTTCTATGAGATTTTATGAGGCAAACTAAAAAAATATGTCACTTCCGTGGTATTTGAAAGTTTAACAGCTAGATGCTAATCTTTATTGGATGTTTACTGCTTGAATGCAAATTTTCTTTTTAGATTATATGTGTATAAATGCAAATGTACCAAAAGTTCATGAAGATATTTTTTATTAAGATCACAAGCTAAAAAAGTGTGCTAAAATTTTAATGTACTTAAAAATTTAAAAAGTGTATACTTTTATAATTCTTAATTTTAAGTTAATTTCGTACCTTAAATAGTTCATGAATACAAAACCATTATACTGCTAATATGTAACGTAGGTTACAGACCTTCTTAAGGACATCCCAAAACAATTTTCATGGATTTCGAAATACCCCCTAAATTTCAAGATATTCACAGCTTCATAAAATTTTAGTCAATTAAGATTTTTAAATTAAAAAAACGTAAATTTTTAGCTATATTACAATCTTTTATACATACTCAAGTTAAGTAATGATTTTTCACCAGTTTTACAGTTATTTTCCTTTTCTTTTTCAAAATTTTGACTTTGATGTAAATTTTATGATTTTTTCTATAAGACTATGTGTAGTCAGAGATACAAGCCGTAACGTCGCCGCTGGCGGCTAATTTTAAAATATACTATTTCGCAATTTAAATTATTAAAATATGTATAGCTTTAAATTTAAAGTCCCTAATATACTTGCATTCTATTTTGGTTTTGTTTAAAAAAATATACTTTACGTAAAAATGGTATATACAGTTCTGATGGATTTTTTAAAAACGTTTCTATATTTTAAGTTTATCATATGATTAATATTTATTTTATTTTTATTTATTTAATTTTTAACCTTTATTTAATATTTTAATAAAATATAATAAAGATAAAATTTTGTTATTTATGAACAGTTCAGCCGAAAATTTACAATTTAGCCTCTCACTACCTGGCAATACTGCTACCTAACTCCATTGGAATTTAGACTTTGATATTTCAGTAGATGTTTTTATAAAAAAAATCTGAATGGCTTCAAGATTTCGCCATCGACGTTTTTATTTCTATAAATATTGTGGAACTTAAAATTTCGCTGGGAAAAAATGTGAAAGCTCACTTCAGACCTAATAATTTGTTTTAAATATTCCCTTACAATAAGATGGTGATAAGCACTCTATACAGTTTTCCTAATATAAATTCAAATGTGCATTGAAGCAGTTAATTGAAGTTGATTTTACGGATTTATAGCATAACGTAATTATTTAGTTCACCTAGGGCTAATAAGAGTAAAACTACAACTATGAAATTGAATGCCGCATTCTATCGAATTGGTTTGCGCTTCATAAAATTGTGTTTATTTCGTCATAATGTATGTATAAACCTACCATAATGAAAATGGAAGGAATTTTAAGGAATCAAATTTAAGAATTTACTTGAACTTCTGGTAAACATAAATATTTACGAGCTTCTTCATAAATTCATAAAAATTGATATAGATTTTAAGAGACAAATAACAAAAAAGATGATATAATACCAGTGCAATGAAAAAGGATAAACAGGTACTATAAAGAACAATAAGTTAAACAAAATGATAAAAAAAAATAAGAAATATTATGAGAAAAAAACATATATAAAACAAATAAATGCATTTTCATAGACTTTCAGCGTATTTGATTTTTAACAAATAACATGTTCGATAAATTGTATACGCGATAGTTTTTATGTTTATATAAACTATATGATCTATGATTTAAATGGGGATTCATACTCGTATGTTTTGAATAAATAATAATCTGTTTCTTAGTTTTAATTAATTTTATGATTGGATTTGATTTGTATACTTAGAAGATATTAATAAATTGAAAAAAATTATAGTAGATAGTTTTTCTTTAATTCTAACCACAGCTTTTCAATGAAGTGATAATATAATAGTTATATCCTACAATATAGTTATATCTTACATTTTTAAGCATACCATTTAACTCAGAACACTTTTTTCGACAATGAACAGTAACAAAAACAGTTTTTTAAATAATTCTGTAACTTATGAACCATATTTTATGACGAGATCTGAGACGCATTTGAGCAGATTTGGTGAAGGATTTGTTCCTAGCGGGTTCGGAGGGAAGTCGGTGGTATGTAATAAAAGAAAACAAGTAAGGAAAACATAGTCGCTGAAACCCGACTCTATGATACCGTGCGCTCTTGTGTTCCGATATTCGTATCAAAAGTAGTGTTTATTTCTATATACTATATTATGTTATTTATGCGATGTGATCAAATGTGGGCAGATCCTCATAAAATTTCACACTGCGGTTTCTACTTGCAGGGAACTAATTTATGTTAAATATTAAATTGTTACTATCATTTGTATGGGATTGATGCCCTTTAAAAAGATTTTCGGAAGATGATGTAACATGAGATATATGGTAAATTATGGACAGATCTTCATTTTCCATAGGCTTCATTCTTGAACCATAAAATATATGTGTAGTAAAGAAATTATCTTAAAAATTGTGATTGCCGATTAGTTTACATTAAGATGGGTCTTAGACCAATATTTTTAGGTATTACAAACATCAGCAAAAACGCGTAATACCTTCCCCACCCATGATGGTGTAGGGTATAAAAATCTCAAAAAGTCATTTGTGATTTGATTGTAAACAAATTATAACTTTGTCAAAAAAAAAAAAAAAAAAAAATATATATATATATATATATATATATATATCCTAATCAAAATTTATAGCGACTTTGAAATTTTGCACTGACAGAGTGGAAGGTTCTACTAAAAGAAAATATTTTCTTGTGATATGGGAATTTGATTTTTATTCCCAGTATAGTACCGGCGCGGATGCAGCCGAAGTATTTGGGGGTTATGTTTTATTATTTTGAAAAATGTACAATTATATTCGAAACTTCAATTCCTAAAAATTTAAGTTGACTGCTAATTAAAAAGATAATGTTCATTTAACCAATATAACACTTTTCAGTACAGATTAAAAAAAAACTCTGTTTTACTTCACATGTTATTTCATAGGTTACAAAGTTATGAGCTGTAATTATTTATCTCATTACATACTTTTGAAATATTAAATAATTATTTGCTGGTAATGACTTACACAGAAAAAATTATGGCTACAATATCTTTTAATAAATCATTATTTGGTTGTTAATAAAATTTTGTAAAAAAATTTTTGAATTTTAACATTATGTTTCATTGGTTGAAAATTATTTTAAAACCAATACGCAAAACAAAACCAATTTTATATATTTTGACAATTTCAGTAAAATAAAATGAGGAAATCAAAAGATATTAAATCCAGCATTTTTCTCACATTTGCTTACAGATATTCCTAATAAGGAATAAAATTTATGCCGAATCTTTTTGAATCGGAATGGGAAAATTAAAAACAGTTTACTCATAGCACTGCCTCAGCGGAACGTTTTTTTTTTTTTTTTTATAAATTATAACTAATGATAAATAAATTGTACAACAGACGTAAGATCAGCTATTCTCCAGCCCGAAATTTGTTAGGCGTAGATTTGGAAGACTGAAGTCCGAGTGAAGACCTCGTACAAAAGTGCAGAAATTTAATTTATAATAAATAATTTAATTCACCAAAAACACAATTTTGTTTTGCATTAATTCTATAATATATAATAATTTTTTCCATCATTATATTATTATGAATCAATTTCAATAAACAATTTTAACTAAAGTTATTTTAGTTAGAAAGCTCTGATATTTGAAATTTTATTTTCTTTAGGCATATAGGGTTTCAAAATATGAAATTAGTTTCAAAATATATTAGTTTCAAAATATGAAAATTTTCAACCCTGTTTTCATATTAAATTTTCAATTAAAATTACATTACTTTCGTTAATTTATATTTTTTTTTTTCTAAATGTAAATGTATTTTATTTTCATGTATTATTAACTGTCGTTATTTTCATTTATTCTATTAGATATTTTCAGCTACTGTTTATAGTTCAAAACCAACCCTACTCACCGTTATTTTATATTATCTATCTACCTATCTATCTATCCTGTTGCATTTCTATCTTAAAGAAAAAAATATTGCGCAATGCATCTGTTTTCTTTCTTTGCATTGATTGTGTTTGTAATTTTATTAATAAGTCGTTTTTGCCTTTTGTATACGAACGTAATGTCGTTAAAAAATATCCGTCAACACACAGAAAAAATTATGGCTAAAATATTTTTTAATAAATCATTGTTTGGTTGCATTAAATTTCATATATAAATAAAATTTTATAAAAAGATTATTAGATTTTAACGTTATGTTTTATTGGTTGAAAACGATTCCAAAACTAATACACAAAACAAAAACAATTTTATGTATTTTGAAGATTTCAGTAAAATAAAAAATAAAATTTAAAAAATGAGGAAAAATACGCTGCCTGCCACTTGAATCAGGAATCACATTTTTTAGCTTTAATTAAGTATACATCCTAAACTAAAGTTCAGAATAAAATAATTTTTTGCGCAACTAAATTTCAAAGTGTTGGCTTTAGTTTTCTGAAGAACTAAAAAATATACATATTTTGTTATACTAAAATTATGCATTTATTTAAAGACATATATTTCTGTAGTACTATTTGGTGTATCCCTTGAATAAGGAATACTGTTAATATTAATCGGGAAGGCTATGATCTGAATTTCTTTCAATATAAACGGCTAGAGAATTTTTAATTTGATAGTTTTTAAATAGTTTTTATTCAAAATGGGACACGGTAAGGCTTTTAATAACTCTGAAAAAGAAAAAATTCTGATTTTGAAATCTTAGAGTCAGAATCCGGTCCAAATAGCCAAAACATTAATAGGGGAAAGACTATTGTGTAAAATTATTTAAATATCGTGGAAAGATGAGGAATAAACATGCAAGGGCGGGAGAAAATAAAGACGAAAAATTCTTAGAATTGCATCAAATTCTGCAATGTTGGTATCAAAAGTACGTCAAAAAAGTAGAGTCAGTGCCAGTCTAAGAACAGTGCATCATATTTTAAAGAAAAACCTTCACTTAATGAAAAACGTAAATCACAACGTCTACAGTTTGCCAAAAATACAATGACATGGTCCGACAAATGTTTTAAAGTTGTATTTTCCGATGAAAAAAGTTTAATATTGATTGTCCTGACGGGTATAACTATTACTTCCATGACATAAATAAAGAGGAATTATTTTTGAGACGCAGACACAGCCGAGAGAGCGGAATAATGGTATGGGGTGCCATTTCTTCTTATGGTACCATACAATTGTTTTTGTATCCAACAAAATGACTTACAAAACCATTCTGGAGGAAGCATTTCCATAATTTAATGATTTTTTGCACCCATACCTTGGACGTACCAACACGACAATGCTCCGATTTATACCGCCAGAGCAGTAAAACAATAGATTAATCAACAAAGTGTTCAACTTTTGGATTGGCCTCCATATTCACCAGACCTGAATCCAATGAAAAATGTCTACGGTTAGCTTGCAAGAAAATTTTATGAAGGACAAAAACAATTTTAGACGATATAATCCTTAAGGATGCAATAACGGAAGCATGGAGTTCAATTTCGCTAACTTACTTAGAGTTATTATACAAGTCGATACCAAATCGTATTTTTGAGGTTATTTCTAAAAATGGTGGCAGTACTCATTACTAATTGAATGCTAGAGGATAATAACCTTAATTTTTATAACCTAAAATTTAAAAATAAACTACAGTTTGCTTAGTTTTAAAATATTCCTTATTCAAGTGAAAAAGTACCACAGAAATACATGTCTTTAAATAAATGCATAATTTTAGTATAACAAAATATGTATATTTTTTATTTCTTCAGGAAACTAAAGCCAACACTTTGAAATTTTGTTGCGTAAAAAGTTATTTTTTCTGAACTTTATTTTAGGAGATATACTTAATTAAAGTTAGAAAAATGTCATTCCTTATTCAAATGGCAGACAGTGTATGAACTCCAACATTTAAAGATATTCGAAAGTAAGTTTTCCCTATCTCCTTACAGATTTTCCTAATAACGATTAGAATTTATGTATCTTTCAGGTGATTCGACAACAGGTAATAATAAATAAAATTTACCTCATAAAATAAATAAACGTAAGTAATATTGTTTTATTATTTCTTATCCATATTATCTAGGGAGTTAATTTAGAAATGTCCACCCTTATAGATACCTGCGCGAAAAGTTTTCGTTCTATGCTTTCTTCAAACGAAACGATTGCGTTCGATACAGATCTCCCGTGTTCGTTTTTCTAGTTATCCGAACTGCACAAACTTTTTTTTTGCGCTCTGCTTTATCATAGTGGATCCACAAAAATGATTTGGATTTGTGGCGCCTTTCAGATATGCTAAGGCCCCTTACGGCGTCTCTTGGCTTCTGCTCCCTTGGCACCTAATTTCCTTACTTTTGGATGAACCAAGTGCTTTTACATTTCTGAAAACTATTGTTTGATTTACATTCAACAATACTGCAAGCACTTCTTACAGACTTTGACACTTTGTGCCAATCACCAATTCTATATTTTCAAAAATTTTGACTGATCAGAAGGCTCCTTATCGTATAAATCGAAAGTACCACTTTTAGATATCAAAACTGCATCTAAGACATGTGAGTAGTTGTCAATTGGAACTAATGGTAAATTCTAACAACGATTGGATTTCTTTTTTTAAACCAGTTTTGTAGTTCATATAACGTGAGAGAAGCGTTTTTTTTTTTTTTCTTTATATGTATGTATACTAAAACACACTATTATTCCTGCATAAGTTTTACTAACGCCATAAAATACTTACATTAGATTTCATATACACGCATTCTTTCATGAATCCTACACCAAATTTACACAAATATTATTAGCTTATTTTTTCGCAATTTAATTGGAAAATATCCAATATTTAAAAAATATTTATATTTTTATTAAAAATTTTATTGACTCAACAATAAATATTGTTTGAATATTTACTAAAAACTAAATATTATTTTTATTGTTTATAAATAGAAAAGATATTTTAATAAGAAAAAAATTAAACCTTTTTCAATAAAACATGTACGAATTTGAATATTTGATTTTACTAATTCAGTATCAATTATATTCAGTAAGAAATATAATTGATTTTATAAATGTAGTATTAGTATATGAAATTTTAGTTTTTCTGTGCAAATGATCCTGCAGTAAAAATAAATAAGTTCTTTTTGTCTTTTGTATTTTTAATTTAGAAATTCTAAACATCAACAATTTTTTAGTATCCTTTGTATTCGCTTTTGTACTCCTGTTACAATTTTAGTTGACTGATTTTACACTTTCTCAATTCATAACAACAACATCAAATATATGTACATAGGTGCATCAACCAAAGGTCTTGCCACTCTAGTCACATTTTTCGACAAGACTTTAGTAATAATTAAGTAAAAAATGCCCACTAACAGATTATGCATAACGCTATTTGCAAAATAAATAAAAACTCCTACTTTAAATATTAAAAATTTCTCCCTAAAATGTGAAGAAAGTACTTTTTAGTGTATGTATCATACATACATACACTAAAAAGTACGCACATGTACATATGTATGTACTTGCGCGTACACATGCGCATTTATATATTCCTATTTTCCTACGAATTTATTGTACCCAAAAATTCTGTTGGTAGATATAATGTATGTATGCATGTACATGTGGATTCGCCTAATTAAAGTTGTTGTTGCTTTAGCACTTTTAATTTATAAAACACAAATACATTATCCATCCTTTTGGCATCCTTCGTGTTCGTTTTGCACTGTTACAATTTTAGTTGACCGATTCTATTTATTTGTACTAAAAATTTCCATACGAATTCATATTTTTTCTCATATTTTTTCATTTATTCGTACGCATATATTCAAAGTGTTAGCTTCGCAAGTTTGTGTTTATTTGTATACATTTACTTCGTAGTAAGAAATACTCAAGATGAAATGTTTTTCGTAGTTCGCACTGGCTATGTTGCATATATTTCGTCCTGAATAAATTTTAGTTACAATATATTTTGAGAAAAAAAAAAATATTCAAACAAAATATTTTCAAGAACTAGAAAACTTATAATGTACAACTATTTTATGCAAAAGCTAGTGGTAAAAGTGATAAAAGTATTTACATTGACACGTGCAAACATATATGGCGCTCGTTGATGTTGATATATATATATATATATATATATATATATATATATATATATATATTCCAAAAAGGTGCGCTTTGGCTGATATCTCATTTATGAATGAACTATTTTGGTTCATTTCTTCACTACGAAAATTTTGGAAAAATTTTCCGAATTTTCTTCGTCAAAATGAAGCCTCTAACTTATATGGAGGATTCAGAAAATTGAAAATCGGTAAAAAAAAACGGTTTTTTTAACTTATCTCCGGCAAAATTCTCGAAAGGATTTCCGATCGTTTGATGTATATGGAAGTTGTGGGTGGGCTTTATAAATCGACGAACGGACGGAAAATATAAACTTTTTTGCTCTTCTACGAAAATTGTGGAAATTACATGATGAATAACAAACTTATGTAAATCGTTTACACATGTGGTGAAGGTTATAAAATAGGGCTATCTACCATAACTCCGCAAATAATGGGCTTAAAAGATTTACTTTTATATGTGGGGTTTAGTATACGTATTACTAATAAGTAATAGAAGACCGGATTGCAAAATGTTAAAAAATTAGTGAAAGAAACAGTTTACTTATTTTGCTTTCCTGAACAATTGGAGTTTTGCAGATAGTCCTTTTTCAATATAAGTCCTCGATATATTAAATTACTGCTGTCTATTTCTAGTTTTTATTTTTTTTCCGGGAATTACTACATATTTATTTTCCTTATTGGAAATTACATAAAATAAAATCATTGGCTTACAAACACAAATCATATATATTTGATAATACATTTGGTAATAAAAATTCATGACCATATACTTCAGTAGAATCTTAGTTACTTATTTTGTTGAAATTTAGCAACTAAATTAGTAAACATAAAAACTTAATTTTCCTAAACCCTCTTTTAGCATTTTAAAATGAAATATCTCTAACTTTTAAAAATGGTTAATATCGTTAAAAAATTATTTTACCCAAAAAGTGCTCATCTTGTAAAAAAAATTGTCTCTTTTTCAGCCACAGTGTAATTATTTATATTCAGTTTAAAACATTTTTAATAATGAAATTCTATTTATTTTGTTTTATCAACTGTTCTCCGTTAAGTTCAAACTGCAAACATATAAATGTATGCTGGCAGCGAAATACAATAAAATAATGTTGTAAGTAAAAGTCAATGCAAGTTCGATTGTAATAAATTTATTGCACAATTGACAAAAGAGATTTTTGGCAACACATACATGACAATTTAATAAACAGTAAAATAATAATAATAATAATAATAATAATAATAATATAATAATAATAATAATAATAATAATAATAATAATAATACTAATAATAATAATAATACTAATACTAATAATAATAATAATAATAATAATAATAATAATAATAAAATGCTCAATTCATAAATATTCAAAAAATTTTAATAATTCGTGTATATGAATGCCAATTTTTGCCATTAAATGAATACCTAATAATGTCTGCCTGGGCCGGTTATTTTACTTATATATTTTACCATGGAAATACGAGTATGTATGCGAGATTCAGACTCATATTAATTAAAACTTATAGTTGCTAAATTTCTATAAATGTTTCCATGCAACGAAAAGTTAGTTATTCAGAGGATCAATATGGTTATGCCTGTATTTAAAAGTTAAAAAACTAATAGTTTTATTCTGACCGACCAAATAAGCTATTATTTATTATCTTAAGATAATAAATAAAAGAAGAATTTCTTTCAATAAAAGTATATATTTTTTTTTTTTTTTTTTTTTTTTTGTTTTTTTGTTTTTGAGACTTAAGTTTAAACTTTATATTTGTTCTTTTTTGAACCAAAAAAATAAATAAACGACAGTATACAAGTACCTTCAATAGACTATTGATAAGCATAACCAATCAATTTTGAATATTGTATTTGGCATTGACATATTTTATGTACTTTCTCTATAACATAACTTTTTTATAACTTTGTATTTTATTTTTGAAGCAACAAAACAATTTATCAAAGTATAACACACAATTGATCTTTTAACGAAAGTTGTTATTTTGCATGGAAAAACAAGAAACCACAAATCACACGAAACCACAAAAAATCTAAATAAACCTAAAGTGTTTGAAGGAAAAAAATGTTCTATAAAAAAACAAGTTTCTCAAAATGGATTTCCTTTTTAAAATTTACACATGTAAATTCTTCTACTAGTGCGTGTGTATACAGACGAAAAATGAGAAAAAAAAAGATACAATAATACAATAAAAAAGCCACATTCTTGTTGTGACAGTGGCATAGATTTCTAAAGAACTCCCAATAGGATTTTTTTAAATGTAAGTTGAGTTATCGTTAAAAGTGATTGCCTGTCAAACGACTAAACTGTGTTTTTTTTAACAATTTACTAAAGTAAAGTACGTGTTTTATTTAAAAAACTAAAAAAAAAGATATAAAATACGTAATTCTTATTTAGATTTCTTATAGAAAGGTTTTTTCATTAATCATTTAGAATTGATGTACATTTTTGGACGTTTTTTAAATGCGAAATAAAATATCATCTGTGAATATAACAACCCTTAGAGCATTCTAAGCACTTGAAAGAATTTTCACTAACCGGGGCTTAACCAAATAATATACATTAAATATCTTTTTAGTCAAAACCATTATCTTTATCTTGCAACATGTTTCACAGAAAACATTCTAAACATCAGTTATTATTTGGATTTTAAACTTACAGGATCAATAAGAAATGACGACACTTATAAGGAGTTAAAAAGTTTAAAAAAAAAGAAGTAAGGATTACAGATTTCATAGAAGCATAATATTTAAAAATTCTACAAATGAATATCTATTTAATAATTTAAGTTTAAAATCATTTACAAATGAATATCTATTTAATATATTACTGGCAATTTCAGATCCGCTCATCTCTATCATTCAAAGTGAATGGAAAGTAGAACAACTGGACTTAGATGAAGAAGCAAAAGAGCTGCTAGAGAACTAAATATGGAGCTTTCCAATCGAGTGAATAATAATTATAATTTTCTTTTATTGTCATTTAAGCAAAGAACAAAATGAACATTAAAAAACTTTCAGTTATTATAAGAAATAAAAATTGTTGTCTTAAATGTTATTTAAATAAAAAAAAAATAAACCGTAAGAACCGATTGTGGTTGAAACAGTTCAAGAATTGATAAACTGGGAACCTGTTCACAAAATTATCTTGGGTATTATTAAAGTGTTTCTTTTATCTGCTTATAACTTTTGTTATATGAAAAGCTGATTCAAAAAACAAAAAATTCGCATTTTCGTACTAAATGCTATAAAAAAATAAAAGTTCAACTTTAGGCTTAAATTTTTCAACAAATGCTGAACCGATTTTATTGAAATTGGAGAAAAATTCAAGAAAAGATCTCTCAATCAAAAACAAAAAGAAAAATTTATAATATGTCTATCGATTCAAAAGTTAAAGAGTTTTGGCCGATGAAAAACGATTCTGAGCCACTCTGCGACGTCTGTTCCTTAGTACGTAAGAACGTAATATTTTTAAAAAATTACCTGCATCACCAAGAGGAGAGAAAAAAAATGCTAAATTGCAGTCTAAAAATGTTCAGAAAAGGCTGGGACATTTAACCCATAAGGTCATAAAAATTATTATTATTGTTTATTTTTTTTAATTTAAAAATCTTATTTTTATCATTTTTATTATTTTTGATATATTTTTTAAGGTCTTGTAATAAATTTTTAAACCAAACATAGCAAGGCCAATAAAAAATTGCCCAAAAATTCCCATACAATTTTATGTTTTATTTTATATGTAAAACGGACCAATGTTTTGAAGTAATTTTTTGTAATTTTTCGAGGATTTTTGGCTTTTATAAGATTTTTTTTAATATATTAATAAGTAGACTCTATGGTTAATAAATTATTATATAATAATCGATTAAGTAAAAGTTAAATTAAATCCATAAAATTAGTTAAGTCATTTTTGATTTATTGAATGAAATATATTTGAGAAAATATAAAAAATCTCTATTTTTTGTACAAATATATTCACTGAAATGCTTAAATATATTACTCTTTAAAACTAAAATTAGTAACATCAAATAAGAAATTAATTTCTTTGTGGTTTAAATTTTAACATTTTAGCCTTTCTAAGTCAATTTTAAAAATCAAAAAATTCTTGAAAACCGTTAGAAGCTACAGCGAAATTTTTAAGGCTAAAAACAAAATAAAAGGGCCTTAAATTTTAACGATATCTTGGTAAAATTATGCTTTTTATGGATTAATAACAAAATTTATAGAAAGCGATCGAAACTTAGCATTCATGTAAATATACCCGAAAAAGATTCGTAGTAGTTGAAACCGCTACCAATTTTAATGATGTTGAAAATAATAGTGAAATAAGGAAAACTAAGTGATGTGTTGTGCTGCTGACTAAATATGTACTACACATCTGCATACAGAGCTGCCAGATACTCTTTTTAGCCCATACCAAAATTCTAAACAAATTTCCCCAAAAAATCAGCAAAAAGTCATTTTATCATGCAAAATAATTACTTTTTTTCCTTTTAACAAGCGTTTGTTATTTCCTTTTATAAATCAGAGAAATTGCTACTATACAATACTTAGAAATAAAATTAAATTCTTGGGAAAGATTTTATTAATGACCAAAATATTTGTTTTACTATTGCTTATACTTGATGAATAAAAATGAAAAAAAATCCTGAAAAAATATATTAGGCACCCTTTGTGAAAAGTGCATTAAATTGGGGCAGTATTATGAGCATTTCCAGGACGATTAAAAAAAAATAAGTAAGGAAACATTATAAAAAAGCATCATATTACTAAAAGAATACAAATACAAAACGAACATTGAGAAAAGCAAAACCTTAAGAAATTGTCAAATGACATGTTTTGTTCTTTTTCTGAAAGTGTGAAAATTCATGAAAATTCATTTATTACTTTTAAATCGCTGTTTTACGCTTATTTAAATAAGAGAGTAAAAAACTGCAACTCTTTTAGCATCAAAAATAACAGCTAACAATTACGTATGTTCATATTGAATGCTAACTCGTAGCTTGACTTTCGTTAAACTTGTAACCAAAAATACGCATTCTGCACATTCGTTGCTTGTAGAGATGGTTGGATATTAACGACTTCTTGAAGAAGTTCTTTATAATGACATGTATTTGCAGCACATTTAGATGCAAATACGTAATTTGCGTAAAAAATCATCAAAATATTTTAAATATCCCCAACAAATTCCCCAATTTCCAAATCAAGGTTCTCATTCCTCTCTGCAATAAAAATTATCCAAACCTGGCAGCCATGTCTGCATAAATTCATTTTTAATTCGTTTCAATTCATTCTCTTTCTCTTCAATTGTTGACTGCTTTTGCTTTTTAAACTTAAAATCAATTCTCTGTAAGTGCATGTGTATTTAAAATACAGGGGAAACCAAACAAAATGACACGAAATCAATTGTGCAGGGAATTTATATAGAAAGGCAACAAATGCAATATTATTTTTTGTATTTTTTGTTTTTTTTTTTGTTATTTTTTTTACAAAATTTTAAATATATGAAAAAAATTGATAAATGGAAATAATATATGTCACTAATTAATAAAAAAAATCTTATTTGATTTTAAATATTATTTATACTATTTCATTTATTTTAGTTTTCATTTTTATTTATTTATTTATTATTATTTATTTTACCTATTTTATAAATAGTATTATTATCTATATTTTATATAAAAAAGTAACTGATTCAAATAAGTGGTTGCATATCCCTTTACACTTTATGAGTTCCTCATTAAATAACATAGGGTACTAAAAAAGTACAAAAGTATAGAAATAAGTGGATCACGCAATAAAAAAAATTGTATTTCATAAAATTTGCAGCATTTTTTTTTTTTTTTTTTTTTTTGCTTAAAAAACTATTTAACTTTTGCTTTCATATCACAGTCTAGGAGATGCATAAACTACTTTCTAGAGCCTTTCACCCCACAGAAAAAAAAACAAAATACTTTATATCATCACCTAAAATGCAAAAGGCCGTAACCACACTTTTTGATTTTTAACAGTGGAAGCAAAAAATATTACGAAAGTGAAAAAGGCCGTAACTACAATTTTTAATTTTTTGTTTCAAAATTAGGCAATTAAATAAAATGTTTTAATCGCTCACTTAAAGCAAAAATTGATAAAGCATTAAACCCTTTTCAAAACCAATTTTTTAAATGCAGCAAATTTTAATATTGTTTCGTTTACGAAGTTGTTATTACGTCATTTTTTGTTGATATTGGTGTCATTTTTGAAGATATAGTTTGGATCAATACATTATAATCCAGTAAAAAACCAACATTTGATTTTTCAGTGGTTACTCCCTTTTGCATTTTAGGTGGCGACTCAAAATGATTTATATTTAATTCCATACTTCTACGTTCAATATTACAGAATATTTAAAAAGTACTATTAGAAGAACGAAAAATGCCACAAAACCTCCCCTCTAGAATTCACGCCACATAGTACCAAATATCTTTAATTTAATGTTTGTACGATCAATATTATAGAAAATTGGAAAAGTACCATTAGAAGAACAAAAAATTACCACAAAATCCCCCCTTGAGAATTCTTATCCATGTATCTTTAATTTCATACCTCTAAATTAGTTATTACAAAAAATTCAAAAAATGTCATTAGAAGTATGAAAATGTATCACAAAGTTCCCTTTTGTGAATTCTCACTCACTTAGGATTACATACACTTAACTTCATATTTGTATCGTTAATATTATAGAAAATTAATTCATAAATTTGAATAAAGTGCAATTTACCATTTTTACCTTTTTTCCACAATGTATGTATAAAAATTGTACTCCAATGAATTTCTAAATTGTAGTGGGATGCCATATAAAAATACTGGTATGAACATATATGTCAATAAGTAGAAAAAATTGTTTTACGAAAAAAATGCCACAAATAGGTACGATTTTTACCCCTTAAATGATCGAATTTCCAAAAAGTACAAAATTTGTATTTGCCATTTTTCGATAAGCTAAGACTAAAATATAAATTTATATGTTTACTGGTTTAGAAAATACATATAGTGTCAAAAAGGTACCAAATACAGTTTTTGACACTTTTTGACGCAAAACGGCCGATTTTCAAAAATAGCGTTTGTAGATTAGTACAGAACAATTTTATTATATTTTTAATTCACGGAATATTAGTTATAACCTGTATATGAATTTGTGTTCTCCAGCCTATATCTTATACAACTTAAAATTTTCATAATTTCTTTAGTTAAATAATTTATTCATTTTAAAATGAACATTTATCATTGTGTAATTGATAAACGAACATTAAAAATATATGATTCAGTATTTTAAGATATTAATAATTTATGATATGATTGAACATAAGCTAAAAAACCCATATATATATATTTTCTGTACTTAAAGTTATAGCATCAACTTCCAGTATTCATTTTTTTTTTAATAATGTTAAAAAAAATTGAATTTGGAGATGCTCATCTAATTCAGTAAATGACATGCCAAAAAAATAAGTTGGGGCCAAAGTTCAGCGCATTGTTAGCTATTGAATGCAACTTTAAAATTGGACTTTCTGCCGGAAAACTGTTCGAGAGACCCCTTTGTACAATGTTTTGAATACGGATAATGTAGTGACTGCATATCTTAGTTCATTGGTTGCCGAATTTAGGAGCAAAAAAGATTATTAATTTCCTACATTCGGCATACACTGCTGACTGTAGGTAAATTCTTTCTATGAATCCTAAAGTCGGCATCAGTTTTTTCATCTTATTTTATTAAAACTAAAAGGGCCGAAATGGAATATTATTTTGTGGTATATATTTTTTTTAATTTTATTTATTTATTTTTATTTTTTTGGAAAATATTTATATCAATGCACATGGTTTGCATTTTATTAAAATTTTAATTTCATACGTACAATAGTGTGCCGCTAAAAAATAAAATCCTCCCTACTGGAAAAATAAGCTAAAAATACTAAAAACTTTATTCATTTTCCAACCAGTGATTGAAATTCATGAGTCTTGTATATTTTATTCTCACAATTTATTTCAAACGTTCTCAATTTTGATCGTGTTATGCAAAAAATAGGAATTTCAGTATTTTAGGGAACATTTTAGGCAAATTTTTTTTGCATTATTTTGCATATGGAATTTCATACGTTTTTCCGTTTTTGAATAAAATATTGGAAAATAGTTTTTCTGCAACTTTGATCGATTTTAAATTATTTTTTACAACTTTTTCACCAGTACTTTCTAAAAAATTCTCTTGTGGATCGAAATCACAAACCTTCTGATATTCAATTTTTTTTATCGGTATTTGAACTTTTCATAATCATGTGAACATAGATATACAAAGGTACAAATAAAAACTCATATCAATATCAAAGTCCTAGATGATTTGGTTTGTCCTTTATAAGGACTTCAAGGGAGCGTGTTCAGAAGCACATAATGAAAAATTGTTGCAAATTCTAGTTCCGTTTTTTATTTGAAAATAACTAAAAGTACTTTTTTCAAAGAATAAATGTTTCCACACCATCTCTAAATTAGGAACTTTTGAGACATGTTTCGATATAAATCTCTACCAAGATAAAACCAACTCATTATTTTAATCGCTGGTAGGGAACTAATATTTTTTTTGCATTTACTTAATTGTTTCGCGTCGTTTGAATAGTGTTGCTAGTTTATTCTTTTTAAGGCTAAAACTAGCCTTTTTATTTTGCTTTAGCTTCTAGCCTTTTTTGATTCTTAAAATTGCTTTAAAAAGGCTAAAATGTTACTATTTCAATAACGAAGAAAATAATTTCTTATTATATGTTTTATTTTCACAGAATCATTAACTTAGCATTTTTATGAATTTATTCATACAAAAAGTCTATATTTATCCAAATCAAGAACAAATAATATTCTAAAACACTAATAACTAATTCGATGGAATTACTAAATCGATTATTATAATTATTTTTATATTCGCTTCATAAAACATAGAAACTATTTATAAATATAATTTTAGCAAATTTTTATAAAAATCACCCAAACACTTAAAAAAGCTTAACCAAAAAGGAGTTATAGTTTAAAAATGTCGAAAAATCACTTTCAAACATTACACAGAAAAAAGTCACCAAATACCAAATAAATTAGTAAATAATTCATTGAATTAAAAAATGTTTTAAAATTACACCTCTCACCAAAATAATTATATCAATTACCTGAAAATTAAAAAAAAAAAATTATGTTTATTAAGTTTGAAAGCAAAATGAAACAACTACATATGTTAATTGAAAAATATACAGTATTAATTTTTTTCTGTGTAGTTAATTTTTCATATGAAATATAACCTAAATTTGCTGGGAAATTTTTTGAACGATTTTTCATTTGGCTTATTTTGCTGACAGCTGTTCTATGTTTTATTTATAAATTTACCACAATGTCTTCAAAAAACATAAAAAACTAATGAGAACGAGAAAAATAAGTGAATTAAAGAAAAAATTTTAACTTTTTTGTGGCCTTTTTTTTTTGGGATATTTAGCATTTTTGCCCCTTTTTAAAAGTTGAATTTGGAGCTCCTGGCAACACTGATCGGGACACTCTGAAGTGTATTCCTCCGCATGAGTTTGAAGATACCAGCAGCACATTTTCCATAATGAGAAATTGAATATATCCCCATTTTATATAATAATTCGCATAGAATATTTATTTTTAGTGCATTGGTTTTTTATTTTGTTAAGAAAAAATATCATGCCGTTTATTGGATCATTACACACAGTGAATCGTTCAGTGTAAAAAATGTCAAATATATATCAACGGAAAGCCAAGAGTTCATACATTTTGAATACGTATTTCTGTTTTCAGTATCTATACAATTGCAGTAATTACAGCCTTGAGAAATTGATATTTATAAAACAAAATTTTTATTATTTTATATATTGTACAAATAGGACTTAAGAAAAAAAAAAAATTCCAAAAAATACTTCTTTGCCCGTAGGTCCAGTTTATTAATGAAATATAATCTAGCATAGTTTAAACATAAACTTATCAGGTATAACAGCTTGAAATTTGGGTATAAAAATAGGTTTTTCTCGAAAACTTTGTAGAGTTTTGCATAATAATTGTTTTGCAGAATAATTGTATTATTGGACTTTAATTCTTTTTAAATATGTTATCATTGAATCTCATCACTATGGTATCACTATTAAATTAAAAGACTTAATTTTTGTGACAAATTTTAAATTTTTCAAAGTATCCATTTTATTATTGTATTTTAATTTGTATTTTTTTAATTTTATTAAATTTTACTCAAATTTAGTAGCCTTTAGAATAAATTGGATAATACGATTTCATAATTTTTTTATATCATATGTAATGAAGTCTTAAGTCTTATCCCCATAATAAAATAATCAAAAGACGTAACTTTTACCGTGTAAAAATACATAATTTACGAAGCACATATTTCTTGGATATCAAAAGTAAGAATTTTTCGTCTATTACGCCTTACGCTGAAACTTATTTGAATAAATAAAATAAAATAGTAAATAATACTACTAATAATAATAATCAAAATAATATTAATAATAATTATAATAATAATAATAATTAAAATTTATTTCACTTATATGTAAACACGCATAGATGTGACTGCTGTTAATTATTTTAAAAGGCTTTAGTAATTATTAACTACTAAAATTTTAGAAAATTTTAATTACCTCAGGGGTTTAGAAATTTTTGTTTTTTTCGCGGAACTCTTGCCACATTTCGATTTTTAGTATAGTACCAATGAAAAATATTAAAAACTCAAAAGATATTTATTTTAAATAAAATTGCGGTACCAAGGTTTATTTATTAAATACAAAAAATAAAAACCTTTTAAAGCTTATAAAGAATTAAAAAATATTAAATGTAATGAAATGTCCTTGTTTTATTAACTTTTTAACATTAGGAAAAATTTCTGATAAAGCACATATTTCTTCATTTTCCACATCAAAACGTGATATAAATTTGAATTTTATGAATTGTAAGGTAGAAAAACTCGTTTCGCACAAACATGTAGATACAAGCTGTAACAGAAATTTTAACGCTTCAATCCAGACCAACGTGTAAACTTTGTAATATTTTAACCAAAACTATTCAACTCACATAGATTCAAAGTCAGCTTTTGGCACACGAATTATGTTTTAGTTCTATTGCTTATTTTTAAGAAATTCTCGGGTATGTCATCCATAGCAATGTTGAATGGATTACGAAATAAATTGGTTTAAAAAGATTTGGCTTTAAATTCCGGATAATATCGGAACATGTTCTTTTTGAACATCAGATGAATTCAAGATATCATTCAGCAGTGCGGAATATTTTGGTAGAGGGTATTAAAGACGTCTACCTATTGAATCAAATTCATTTGATATATTTAGTTTAATGTTAAGATTGTGTAACGTTTCGACAATTTTAAAGATATAAGCAAAGAAATATATGAAAATTGTTTTCTGTAAATTTTTTTAAAGTCCTTCATTTTTGTATTAAAGGAAAATGTCCACTTCCGTCCTTAATTCGTATAATCTCTTCAGAATATTTCCCTTCGAAATCGAACGGACATTGATATGAAGTATTAATTTCTTATATTCTGCATTTAAATCGACACGTAGGGCTTTAAGAGCTCTACACAGAAAAAATATTTCAAATATTTTTTTAATAAAATGATTAATTAACTTTATGTTGAAATTTAATTATATTATTAATTAATATAATTAACTTTCTAATCGACAGCTCTTTAAAAAATATAAAGATAAAGGAAAAACTTGTCAACAAAAAATATATAGAAATAAAATAATTCTAAGTCAATTTCCAACCATTTTAAGCTCATTATATATATTAAAAAAAAAAAAAAAACAATAAAACGAAATATGTATATGATTTCTCAGTGTTCAGAGGCTGGTTTAATAATAATTATTTGGTATGTACGAATTTTAAATATCTTACGAAACTATTAATCGTTTCAATATTTTGGTAGATGTTATCTTCATTGGAACCGATGGTTTGATACAATTTGAGATTTCATTCTTCTTTCAAAACTGTTCTATGGAGGATTATTTATATACCAAAATATTGAATATATTGAGATTGATTCTTTTTGACGATTTGTGCAGACATCAGACGTATAAGGTAATATGAAAATCTTTATTGGAATGTCCCGCAGAAATGAAAGTTTCCTTGAATTATATATAAGTATACTATATATTAAAATTTATTTAGAAAAGACACTTACAGAAATATTTCATACATTCAATGTACATATATTATACATACACTACACACATGAGTATATTATTATAAATTCTAGTTATATAAGTATATAACACCAAAATTTGATAGAGGGAAAAGAAACTTGACTTATAGTTTCTTCTTGGCATATTACATATCCTATTTAAAGTCACAGATAATCACGTATGAGCTACATAAGACTTTCGAGGTCAAAGGTTACAAAAATCAGATTTATATGTGATTGTCGGTAATTTAGACAGGGTGTGTTTAATGCTAAAACGAAAATATATACCAAGTTTCGTTTCTCCCAAACAAATTTAGAATTTTAGTATTTTTTTTTTTTTTTTTTTTTTTGTCTAATTTCACTTGTATTATTTAAATATTTTTGTTTATAATAAAATAAATAATTATATTAAAAAAATAATTGTAGAATTGAACTAATACAAATCTTAGTTGATTTTAGGCAAACATAATTCTAATTACAAGCATTTTTTTTATAAAATTTACTTCGGCTATTGAAGTTTTAAAAGCACTTTTAAATATATCAGGTAAGGTTTTCGCAGCAAGTACGCAGTGATATTTAAGTGATTTAAAAAACCTGATCGCGATCCTATAATTAATGCGGCACCATCTGTACATCAGGTTTAATAAACAATAATTCTTTCCTTAATCCAATTTCTGCAATAAAATATAAAATTGGCTTAGATTAGAAACATCAGTCGTTTCATTACGCTGCAGGCAAAGGGATTTTCATGACAACAAAACAAGGCTTTTTAACAAGTTCGCCAATTGTGTGTTGTTATTATGCTTTTGCTATTAGCATTGATATATTGTACGAAGCTTCAATAGATTTTTCCTATTCAAATAACAGGCATCTGTAGAATCCAACTTTGCATAATTTTCGGTCTCTCGGACACTCTGCAATGTTGCTACGGAAACCTTGAATTAATTAACTTATGTGGGGATTTTGAAAATATATTTTTCTCATATCGGAATAAATTGTAGTAATTTTACAAATCTGATTTTAGATTTGAAATTAGAGGAGAAATTTACATATGGACCATTACCAAAAATTTTGAACCTGACTTTAATCCTTAATAAGTTTTGTGGTAATACTATTTTAAACAAACGGGTTACATATCTAAACTTACAGGACTCGATACTAATAAAGTGCAAAATTTTAGCACCATAGTTTTCACTTTATAATCATGAATTTTTTTCAGAGTTCAAAAACTTAGAAAAAAGTCTAAAAATTACTTAAATTTTTCCCATTCTTCTACACGTTTTGTTCGCGCGTTTACACTTTTTGATCCCACACGGTTTCATATAAACTAGTCAGATTTAGTGGATAAATTCTACACTTTCTTTGTTGTTCTGCAGACTTTAAAGAGTTACATACAGGGTAGTCACATTTTGATGACATTTTTTAATTTTTTTGGGCGGGGTTTTTTGGGCCTCTTAATGAAATGCAAATTTTGAAAAATGAATTAATACTTGTTATAATTATGCGTATTTTGCGTAATATCGGATTTTAAATTTGAAATTAGAGGAGAAATTTACATATGGGCCATTACCAAAAATTTTTAACCCAGCTGAAACTGACTTTAATCCCATAAGTTTTGTGGTAAAACTGATTTAAACAAACGGGTTACATATCTAAACTTACAATACTTGATACTAATAAAGTGCAAAATTTTAGCACCATAGGTTTCACTTTATAATCATGAATGTTTTTCAAAGTTCAAAAACTTAGAAAAAGGTATAAAAATTACTTGAAATATCTCGTTGATGTACTCGAAATAGTCAACGCAGTAGATAGCCTCAAACTTTGAAAAACAAGAGCGAAAATTTATAAAAAAGTCAGTTTTTCGCGAGGCACATTCACAGCTTCTAACGAAATAGCATGGATTATTGCGAGTATTTAGTTTTATGTTATTTTACGCAATAAAATCGAAGCAGCATTAAAAATAAATTTCAACAAAAAAAAAAAATAATATTGACTTTTTGAAAATTAGGCAAAAATTGCAATTTTTGTTTTTGAATTTTTATATAGCAAATTGCATATATAGATATGGAACGGCGATAAATATAATTTATCGAAAACATAAATTTAAATCGTATGTCGTTGATAGTTGAAAACGGGAAACTTTTTCAAAACAGATTTTACCAAGACATATTGCACGGACTGCACGAAATTCACCGTAATTAGCATAAATAGATTCAATCCGCATTTTTCGAAAATTTGTCAAAAATCTCGATTTTTAGTATAATGAACATTTTTTTAGATTTACTAAGAAAGCCTAAAATATAGCACACTAATACCATCAAACACTGAAATTATCATTCATTTTAATTTAATAATTATGTAATATTTATATTACATAATCTTTACCAAAATTATACATGAACGTCTAGCTTATAAAAATGTTTGCATGTTCAACTTAAAACCGCTATAACTTTCGCGCCCTCTGTACGAAATGATTAACGCGAACTGATTCTACATGAATTCGAGTCACTTTATATTTACGCAAATGGATTTTAATATGCCAACAAAAATAAATAAATAAACAAAAAAATATAATTTTTTCTTGAAGGCCTAAAATCAAAAATTTTTGATAATGGCCCATGTACTAAACTTCAAGACTATAAGACATCTTCTTCTACTTTTTTACATTTTTCTATGGGCTCAATTTAATGTGTGGCATTCTGAATATTGGGAAAAACATACCGGCTACAGGCAAATCTTTCATAAAACATATTTAGCAATAAGTTTTTATCAAAAATTCATGTAAATCAGAAACAATATCCCTTACTGAAATGCGATATCTACACAGAGAAATCGGATTTATTGTAGGAACCGAATTATTTGCCAATCGAAGTTGTTCGGTTCCCTACCTACTGATAACTTCGTTTCTTAGCACCATATATTTGAGGACTCTAATTGAATTTTATTAACCATACAGTTATGGTAGCCGATATTGTAAGTTAGGTATATCGATATTTAAAGAATACTATGCTTCCAGCCAAATATGTGATTCATGCAAATGTAATAAAAAAGGAATAGTAGTCCCAACTGAAAAAATGAATTGCCTTTATTATTTAAATCGGTACTCTCAAAAGTTCAAAATAAAATAAAATAAAATAAAATAAAATAAAATAAAATAAAATAAAAACAATCCTTATTTGTTCAAAAGTATTTGGTTTTTTATTTCAAAATGTTTATAAATTAATAATGTACATATAAATACTTGTACATAAAAACATGTATTAAATTAAATGTAAAATACTTATCAATATGTATATAAGTGAATGTATTAATAAGTATGTAAAGTATGAATTCAAATTACTATGTAATCTCAGTATATATAAAAGAGAAGTATTTGTACGTATCCGCTAAACTAAAAAACTACTGCAACGATTAAAAAAAAAATATATATATATACCTATTCTATGGACGGTGAGTCGTGTTGCTGTGTAGTTTCGCGTTTGTTCAATAAATGTCGCGATTTTTTTTTAAATTTTTTATTGTTATTATTATGTGCTTTTGCATATATATATTTGTTTTGAAAAGCAATTAAATACGTTCAAACCAATATTATTAAGCTTAAAAAATACAATATGTCAAAGCAAAACCAACTAACGATCGTTCGGGTGTATACCCTTTCTTAATTAATTAGTTAGAAAATAATTTAGTATTTTTAATTAATTACATATTTAATCAAAATGCCACGACTGCTTGCAAATATTGGTCGCAATACACGATACACGCACGTACATTACATTCACAACAAAGTCAAGAAGAATTCGCAACAGAAATTGAAGAAGCTAGGTATCATGTATCATGTTTACGAGAAAATTACAAAGAGCAACAGCGCGAAATACGAAATGAAGAATAAAGTCTAAGAACCAAGCAAGCAAGAACAGCTATTCATAACACTAATCGAATAACATGTATGCGTCTGGCATTTAACAACGACAGTAGATTACAATTCGCAAAACAATATTGATATTGGTAGCATGGATTGAGTATGTGCCCATTGTAGAGCGTTGAAATACAAAAAAGAAGCCCCAGGGTTGTGTTGCGGTAATGGTAAATTGAAATTGCCCGAACTAAATCAACCACCCGAACCATTACAAACACTGGTATCTGGGATGACTCCGCAATCAAAACATTTTAAATAATATTTGAAAATACAACAGTTGTTTCCAAATGATGTCATTCGGTGCTGACAGAATAGTTACTGATAATTTAATGGCAACATTTAAAGTCCAGGGGCAAATACACCACAATGCATGTTCATTATTACCAATTACTGACAGGCAACATATTTCTTCAAATATATTTTCTTGGAAATTCTGACATAGTGCAATCATCACAAAATTTATTTCATTTTCGACAATCACAAAATTGTTATAAAAGCTGATAAAACACCAGTAAGAGAGCACTCAAGATGTTTCAATGCACCAACAATAAATAAAGTAGCCATTGTAATTGTTGGTGATCAGTTCGAAACCAGAGATATTATTTTATATCGGCGTAATGAACATTTGAAACGTGTTTCTAAAAACTTTTATAAAATTTAAAATCTTTACTATGGGCCATCGAAGCGGACCGGGTCCAGCTAGTTAAGCATAACATTTTATAATAAAGTAAAAACATACATATTTGGTACAATGTTTTTAAAAAAATTACAAATTGTAACTATTATATTAACGTGGAACTATTTAATTGTAATACGCAGACAATATTCAAAACTATGTGTATAACTTTAAACAGTTGCTAAAGGATGTTCAAAATTTGATCAGAGTGTGCCCTCAAATTGATGAATGGACAAAGAAATACTATCTTTGGCTGTAGCTCAACAGAATTTCTTCTTTTTCTAACGTCTAAATTTAAAAACAAGTTGTTAAAAAAATCCTAATATATCCTAATTAAATCAAAATGTGAAATGAATTTTTCTTGGACTTAAATTTTGGTTTGTTTAGAAGTGTTGAGTTTGAGTTTTGAGAAATGCTACTACCGTTTTGGACTCGGCAATTAAATATTTCACAGCGGCCGATACCAAAAATTAAATGGAAATAAATCTTCAGTTTCCGAACGGCTGATCTGAATTCAATGAAATTTCACTTGGTGATAGTAGAGGTGCAGGTATACTTAAGTTTTGACATTGGACCATATAGACATAACGAGGATGGGTCTAAACGGTCCCAAAGTTGGACGCCTCGGATATGACAAATATTTAAAACGCCCTTTATGATCAACTGTTTAGTTGGATACGAATCATTATTCATTAATTTTTTTCATTAAAGCCAAATGGAGTGATGATCCAAGAAAAATATTGTTAAATTAAATTTACTATAAATGAAATATTTAAATTATAAATAAGAAATTAATAGCTTACCTTCTTTTTTATTTCCGCAGTTCTTTATATTTGAACTTCTTTGTTTCATTTAATTTTGCACAAGAATTTATTTTTAATTATTTTTACTTTTTCAAAAATTTTATCGTTCGTTTGTTGAAAATTTTTCACAAATGACACAAAAGTCATTTATGTTTAAGAAATGTTTTTTTTTTCTTAAATTCTTAATTATGTTTAAAGTAAAATTTCATTTGTTACAATCGAATTATTATTGTATGCCTAAATAATAATTAACTACTATAACCGACAGAATATTTTTAATTTAAAAGTTAATGTACATGAGCCAATAATTAATACTGTGATTCTAAACTTGTTTGTGATTAATACGATTTCAAAATATTGTTCAATTTAGTTACTTAAACTAATAAAATTAATATGAGAATCGTATTTTCATTATAATTATGATTCTTCCTTCATAAATCTTAAACAATATTTTAATTCACAATTTTTTAATAGTCTGAATAGTATATTGCGCAAGTTGCTTAAAACTTTATTATAAGTGTTTTCCAATCAATTATTTTTCTATGAGACAACTTTGAAGTAAGAAAAAAGGTTAAACTACCGACTACTTGTCCACTTACACAATTTCATTATTTTTAAGGTTAAACAAAAATATGGTTTCTTTTGATTTATATAGCAGTCAGCATTACTGTTGAGAATTTTTAAAAAGTGTCAAAAAGGGGATTTAAAAATAGTCGCAAAATAGAAAAAGAAAAAGCGGATACACTGCTTCAATACCTAAAAAACTCCTTAAAATTTGTTTGTTATATATAAAAAAAGGAAGAAGATGATGTTGTGTATTTCTATTAAAAGCAAAATAATTTATAATAGTTTTTATTATTGCAAAAATAATGTTTTATTCATTCTCTTTTTGGTAATTAAACCTCTGCACTTTTGTACGATGTATTCACTCGAAATAAAGTCTTACAAATCCCCGTACAACAAATTTTAGGACTGAAGACATTCACAAGTGTTGACCTAAGGTCTGTTGGACATTTATTTTACATCAGTGATAATTTATAAAAAAAATCGCTAAGCTACTGCTATGAGGTATTTATCAAATCTATTTTTTAAGTCTCCAAATTCGGTCCAGAAAGATTCGACATTTGATGTTTTAATTAGTTGTTCATTAGTCACATCATTAGCTTTATTTTTTAACAGTTTCATTTCATTTATGAATACTTCGGAGTTTTTTTTCAACACCATATAGTGAAACAATCTCAAAATAATTTCTTCATTGGAATTAATAAAAAATATTTCAAACAACTTAGCTTCTCATCATTTGGAACATAGTCTTGAAAAAGGGGCCAAAAAGTAGCCAAGTGGTTGAAAAAGGATCAATTGGCGACTAAAGTCGCTAGACGGTACCGCTGATAGTAGTGATCATCAAAGTTATATGAATTTACTTGAAAATATTTGTTAAGCGAATAGACTATAACAACAGCTTTCTTTAATTGCACATATATATTTTTGTAAGAGCAGTGACGATATTTATTAAAATCTGTTTTATTTTGCTATAATTTCTTATTATCACAATAGTTTTTGTTTAACGGTCCTCCCTAATTCAACTTTAACCACGATGCCAATCATCATCAACTACCTACAAGTGATGAAAAATCAATTATTGTAATTTGTTGGTATTTTGTATTTTTTAAACTTTACCAACAGTTGATCAATATAATTGACCATATATTTGGTTTAAGTTAATGTTATTATTGCAATTTTCATACATTTTTTGTATCTTGCTCTCATTCTTACATATTTTACAAGAACAAATTAATCTTAGGTAAAAAATATTGTGATGTTTAAATGTAATAAACTTAAGAAAATATTAAATATAATATATTTTAATGGATAAAATATAAATAATTTTAATAGACAATTTATTTCCAAATTATCAAGGTAGAAAAATATGTAGGTATATAGAATAAAATCTTTTATATTACTCATACGTGTCGTGAGTTTATTTGCAATGAAATATCATACAAATAGCATGATGTCTTTACTTAATTTCAATATTTGTAAATGATAAATAATAAAAAGTAGGACATGCTAGATAATTTTCTAGTTGGAAATTAATTTGTATCGCTAGATAATCCTCTGGAGGCCAAATAAGGTATATAAATAAATTATTATTAAAAATAAAAGCGAAAAGGTTACCGAAATGAAGATCAATTCCTCCTAGCAACACTGTTTACCACAAAAACTTTATATTTTAATTTATAAAGCTGAAATAAATGCCTTATTGAGGAAAAAAGCAATTTGTAAGTATTTATTTTATAACAGAAATCCACTTAAAATGACGTGCTGTATAAGTTTATTTAGAGGATGTTTCATTGCTAAAAAAAATTTTTTTGAATTTGAATTTTAATTCAAATTAATAGAAGTTTTTTGAGGAGAATAATATGAAAAGTTTAATTTTGAGCAAATCTACACATAATAAATTATAACATATAGAAATCCTCTGATCATTTTATCTTTAAACGAAACACACCATACATATTGTTTGCTCTCATTCTTTACACACACATACACAAATACATAAATCATACAAATACGATATATTAAAAACGCAGTTTATGAGTATGTATGTATGTATGTATATTCTTAATTTTATTTATTTATACAATGCCTGCATGTTGGCCTACCAAACCGATAAAAAAGAAGTTGTACCATTCATGTATTTTTCATACGACATTCATTCATACTTGACACATTTAAGTCTTTTATTTCTTTGTGGATAGAAATTCTTTAAAAAAAGAAGAAAAACTATACATAAAATGAGACTGAATTGATTCATGGCAGTAGTAGTTGCTTATTGTTGGTTGCTTTATTTCCTCAACTACATACAACTATTATTAAGTGTATGCTTTATAAAGTTTCAACACAAACTTTTTTAACAACTTTTTTTGAATTTTTTTATGAAAAGGCATAAGTTTTGCTTTCTTTTCCTTTTTTTATTTTTATTTTACCACAAAATTTATAAATGTCAAAGGAAATTAAAAAAGCAGCCTCTTAATCAGTAGAAATTTAAAAGTATTTATGGTTAAAAAGAGTTTTCCAACTTGTTTTTTATTTAATTAAAAATTTTTTGTTCATTTAAATGCTTTTTTAAGTTTCTTGTGAGTTTTTAATATTTTATATCTAAATACCAAAAATTATTGAACGAAAAATTTAATGTGAGATATTATTAGTTTAAAGAAAATATCCTACCTAAATGGCATAAAATGCCTAATTGGTTAAATATAACTAAACTAATAATATTATTTATTAAAGTAATTAAATAAAATCTCGGTCGTTTGGCCTTTAAGAAATTCAACAAGTAAGAAAAATATAGTCTGTTATGCCCGAACATATAGTAACCTATACCATGGACATTATGTGAACTGATGCTTTTACTAATATATATACTATATGAATATTACATTGATAGTAACATTTAAATTTAATTTATGCACTTTGGGGAAATTTTCGAATTTGAGCTTATATGGGAGCTAGTGGGAACACAAAATTTGGTACTGTGATTTCTGCTTATATAAAACTCATTTGTGTCGAATATTAACTTGATATTAACTTAATGTTACATTAACGTGATTTTTGGAAGAGGGGTTTATATGGGAGCTATGTTCAATTATGGACCGAGCATCATGTAATTCGGCACAAAGATTGATGCTTATACAGAACTTCCTTGTGCCTAATTTCATTAAATTAATTAAATTTAATTAATTAAATTTTTTTCTATATTTAAGGCATTTATGATCCTTAAAAATAGGGTTTATTCCAATAGGTTTATTTCAATATTCCTTATGCCAAAATAACTAGATGTTATTAAAGTTTTAAAAATTGCAAGAGAAGAAAATAATATTGAATTAATTTAAATTTGAAATAAAAGTTATTTAACCTATAATTTTATTGTGCAATTCTTTTTTATTAAAAACTAGCTGACCCGAGCCGCGTTGCTGGCCCTAAGCAAACATTAGTGTTGTATTACTGAACGATTTAAATTGATATTTTAACGAAATTTACGACCTTTAAATAAAAATCTAAGGAATACCTATTATAAAGTGTTTTTTACAGAAGAATTTAAATATGATGTAGAAGCTGACCCGAGCCGCGTTGCTGGCCCTAAGCAAACATTAGTGTTGTATTACTGAACGATGACCCGAGCCGCGTTGCTGGCCCTAAGCAAACATTAGTGTTGTATTACTGAACGATTTAAATTGATATTTTAACGAAATTTACGACCTTTAAATAAAAATCTAAGGAATACCTATTATAAAGTGTTTTTTACAGAAGAATTTAAATATGATGTAGAAGCTGACCCGAGCCGCGTTGCTGGCCCTAAGCAAACATTAGTGTTGTATTACTGAACGATTTAAATTGATATTTTAACGAAATTTACGACCTTTAAATAAAAATCTAAGGAATACCTATTATAAAGTGTTTTTTACAGAAGAATTTAAATATGATGTAGATGTGGGCTCAATCTAAAAAATATACGCATGTATTTAAGGCAAATTTGAATTTATATTTATTTATTACTTCATCTTAAGGTTAGCGGATAGACAATGTCTTTTTTTTGAACGGAATGATGAGAGCTGTAGTCGAAATTGCAGTTGTAATGGAACGCTGCTTGATTCAAATCAGAACTTGAAGCAATTCTTCTTTTGCGTTGATTAAAAATTTTAAAGTTGTTGAATTGCTACATTTGCTCGACGATTTCTCATTGCTAACCGAGCCGTTTCATTTCTCGCCTGCCTTTCTTCCTGCGTTTGTGATGTACGAAGTCGGGCCAAACTAATACGGGGTTGTTCTCGTGCGATTTCTCGTTCATATATATTCAATTGATTGACGATATTACGATAAGTACTTGCATTACGTGTTCGACGCGAAATATTAGATCTCCGGGGTCGCGGCATTGTGAATAACACTTAATAACGAATGCCAAAAATACAACAAATGGTTTTAAATATCACAACCTCACTAAATGATGAGCTTTACTTGGAACTTACCGTTTGGAAATAGAATTCTACACCACCACCAGAAAACAAATTGCACAAAAAAGTAAGCGTTTCGATAGAAACAGAAACAGTAATTGTTATAATTTGTATTAAAAAAAATATTTTTAATGATTATTAAGGCAAAGAAATTATGACAAAAAAGAGTTTTTTTTTTATCGCGGATTTTTCGCGAATTTTTTTTCATATTATCCTTTTCTGGCCGGTGACCGGTCCGAAGTGGTGAGAATCATCAAAATCGGTCTAGTCGTTCTTGAGTTATAACAATAGTAACTAACATCACTTTCTTTTATATATATAGATATTTGGTATTTTACTTTTTCTAAAAATTTTAATTTTTTTATTTTTGAATTTTTTTTTTTCAATTTCTTTCTCTCTTCTTCTTCGTAATGGTTATAAAAATTTGAAGAACTTGGTATTTTTTTAAATTTTTTTATTTCTTTCTTCTTTGTAATGGTTGTACAAAATTGTAGAACTCAGTATTGTTTTTGAAATTTAAATGTTTTCAAATTAGCTTTCATTAAAAACTTGTTATCTTTAAGTTATCGTTTTGTATAAATTGAAGTTTTTAATAATGTTTTGAAGCGAAAACACATTATATAAGTCTTCATGAGCAGTCTGAATGTACTATAAAAGAATAAGATTTGCACAAATATTTTTGTAAGAAGTGGCGATTTTTAATAGCTGTTGTCGACTGAATTTTTCGTTTGGCGACATGGTGATTTTTTTGGCGATATATAACATGGTGGCGATTTGATTGGCTCATTTTTCAAATTTTATTAAACAGATAATTGTGGAGGAAAACTATTAAATTTTCTTACTAGAAATCGACTGTTCTTAGTATTTGGCTTAATTTGTAAATAGCTTCAACGTAGTTCACAAAATTTTATCCCCACAAAATATATTTTACAATACTTATGTAGTAATAAATGTTTGATAATTTATTTTTCATCATCTTTAAAATATATTAAGCATTTTAATAAATTTGGCCATAATGAAATAAACGTTCATGAATAAATTAATTCTTCGAAACAATTTATAAGTTTAATATTGTTAAAAAATTTTAGAATTATTCTTATAAAAAAAAAAATATAATTAAATCCAATAAATTTTAAAACTTGATGAACTAAAAAGGGGCTATATGTCAGAAAAATATATTTTAAGTTTTATTTTTTATTCAATTACACTGTGCTCGAAAATAATATTGGGCTCCTATTAGGTTAAACTAAAACAACGACGCTAAATTTAGTCGTGTTAACCAATTTTAAAAGCGCTACTTTTTGAGATATTTAAGTTTGAAAGGCTAAAAAACGCTTTAGGGAAATTAATTTTTCTATCTTAAATTCAATAATTTACATACGTATTCACAAACAACTTTAAAATCTAAAATGCAATTTAAATAAAATTTTGAATACAATTTTTGCCTCTTTAAAATGTATTTTAAATTTAAATTTAGTTGGTGAAACGGTGGTTAATTTTTGAATTTAAATAATATAAACAATTAAGATTCCATTGAAGTGTATGGTAATGAATCCCTATTATCAAATATATTTAGACGTTAATAAACAAAACTTTAAACTGGCAAAAAATGTTACTATAATTCTGTAAGTAAGCTAACTAGTGTTATGAATAAGCAACTTTTCAAACAAAAATATAAAAACATTTAAAATCAAGCTAAAATTAATTTAATTTATGATTGGGATGTGTATTCAAACAATTTATTGTTTAATATACATAAATAATGTACCTTTTATTTTTCTAATTTTTAGTTAATTCGCTACTACCATAAATAATTTTAAACCTAAATATCGCTGTCACCATTGAATTCAACGTATTGGAATTAGCTTCGCTAGTAGGGTGCCCAGGTTGTTAAAATTTGCAACTAACACAGTGTTACTATTAGCTATTGCAATTATTGGATTTTTTAAAGCTGAATTTACATTTACAAATTATACGAAATTTTAAGTACTAAAAATTGTACGGCACTTAACATTTTAGTTAATTTTTGGTATTTCTTTAAAAAATCAGTCTGATTAACAATTTGGCGACAGAGTCTCAAAAAATCTGACAACCCTGAATGTTAGTTTGGTATTGAAAATGTAGATTTTTATAGAAACGAAAGCAATTACTATATTGAGATTTCTGCTTTATGATCTATGTGAACTTGCAAACCAAAAAAGCTTGATCCTCTCACTTTAACTGCCAATTTTAGAATGATATACATATCATCTACATAAATTTTTAATATGATGTCAAACTTTATATTTCTTGCATATATGATATTATCTCAAATAGTTTTTATCTGATCTAGATGGTTCTGAAAAATTGTAAAAGCGAATAGCTCTTTTAAGTAAAGCTTTTATTAATTCAGTATTAATATAGGCGCAAAAAAGTAGTATGCCCTATTTTACAATTTATATCTACATAAACTTTACCACAATTGATGCGGACGATTTTTTTATTTACCACGAAAAATATCCTCGACAAATTTTTCAGCTATATACTACAGGAATCACTTAGTTACACTTTTTTTATTTTTTTTTTACTGATGTATAGGCACTAATGTAAATTAATTTCAAATGAGTATAACATTAGCTGTGTTTTTTCGAATTTTATATCTATATGTATCAATACTTCAAACAAAACTTAACGCTCCTAAATACATATTAGTTAAGATATATATAATTATTGTTATCATTTCAAATAAAATTTAAATTTATAATGCCATTACATTTTTTTTTTTTTTTTTTTTTTTTGAAATTTGGGACAATTTTTCTTTCTTTAATTCAGAAAATTTTATAATTGAAAATTTGGTAATTGTATATTCTGATTCTGAAAATTCTGATTTCCCTATTTAATATCAAAGATTTTCAAATTAGTCTTAAACCTAAAGATAAATAAATTTTCAAGAGAAAATATTTGGTAATCAGAGAAGACAGATTCGTTGGGGCAACTGAATTTACTGCTAATCAAATTTGTTAGGAACTGTTTTTAAAAATAATTCGGTTGATGAAACTTAATGTTTTTGTAATATATACATTAGAAATGCCCAAATAAAAAAAAAAAAACATTTTTTTATATTATTTTTTTTTTATTTAATAAACCAATTTACATGTAAATATATTATGTAAATATATATAATGCATTATTAACGCTATATTTTTATTATACCTAAAATATATATAATTGATCAGCACCACTTCATTCGAGCGGCAACTCTTCAAATATGTTTTTGAGATGTTTAAAATGAGTTATAAAAACACGGTTACATAAAAGCATAACAGCTGTTTTGATACGACGTTTGATACATGTAACGAAAATATACGATAAATATATAAAAACGTAACAATTTTTTTACCATTTCTCAGAAAATGTTTAAGGTGGGAGCTATCCAAACCTTTAATAAGGCAATGTGTGCATTTGAGAGCTTTAGATTTTTGAACTGGCTTTTCTTATATATAAATGTAATGCCTCTCTGACTCCCAATGCTTCAAAAATAGTTTCACACTCTGTAGAATTTTATATAATTTTTGATTAAATTTTGGTTTCCTTGCATGCAGAATTTTTCAATTAATTTAAATTGGTTTTATGTTTGTTTTTCAAAAGCGTCAAAAAATTCAAATTTCGATCACTATCCAAATATTCAGACGGTTGCAGATAGCGAATGAAATTTTTTATATTTCAACAAAAGTTCTATATTATACTAGAGATTATTGCAACTGAGAAGATATTTTTAGTTTAAAATATCCTAATGGAAACAATTATTTGATTCCTACCACCAATATTTATCCCTGAAATTAGAAATTATCTTGGTTGTGTTTCCCGAATTTGTTGAATTTATTTTACAATTTCACATAATGATTAAGGTGACTAATACTACAATTGCAATTACCTCGATTTCACTACAGTTACGATTTTACTATCCTTAATTAAAAAAAAAAAACTCTGTTTAGTTTATAAATATTCAATAATCATACCGAAATATTGATTCATCTTGTTAAACATTTTTCATTGTAACCGTTTTCCAACCAATCTTTTTTCTGAGTTTACAAGAATCTCATATTATTCTTAAATCATTCTTAAGTTTAAGTCAGGATTTTCCAATTTGTTAAGGTTTTATTAATAAATAATTTCTAAAATGGAAGAGATCCGTTGCAGTTTTTAAAACAAAAGGAACAATTTGTATATATAAAATTTTTTGTTCCTTTCGCAATTTCTTTGGAATAAATTATCTTGTTTCTTTTACAGCCGTATTTAAATTATATTTAAGAATTAATTTTGAAACAGTTTAATAACTAAATAACAAGTACCCGGAAACTTTCTGTTTTTATTTTCCAATGAATATAAATATCTCTACTGTTTAAAATGTTCTTTTATTTGTTGAAAAAATATGTGAGGGATTTTTATTTTTTAATATAAATATCCATCATGATGACAAAATAATAATAATAATAAATATCTAGAAATAAATATCAGTATTGAAAATTTTCAAATTATTGTTTCTGTTTCAAAAAATATTTTCTACTATTTTATTGCCGCAAAAACCATATTTGTTTTGCGGAAGTTTTCCCCATCGGGAGAGATTGTAAGACACATCTAAGCAATAAGAAATCAATAAGCCTAAAAGAAAAAAGGCAATATGACTACGTAATCATCTAGGTGAAAAAAGAAGACAACGCAGGATAATCTTCTGGAAGATGTAATAAATATATAGAAAATTGTCACTAAATAAATCTTGAAATAATAAAATAGGGAAAATTTTTACATCTTGTAAAGCATGCATGTATATAAATCTTAACATCATAAAGTACGAAAAATGAAGCACTCACATAAATATCCATTTTTTGCTAAAAGACAAACAAATTTATTTAATATTTTTTCATTTTCAACAACTGAAAAAATTGTGACCAAAAAAATAAAAGTATTGCATTAATTTCTTCCACATTATTTTAATGGGATATCATCAATTTATTGTAGAGGTGATAATCACCTAACTGAAAAATAGCGATATTTTGAGGAATAATATAACAAAAAAAAAAAAAAAATAATAATAAAATGAAATAAAATTTAACACATATTTTTGTTGCTTATTGCCTAATATTCTTTAAACTTATAGAAACACAGTATTAGAAAAATATTGCTATGATAATATTCGACCAAATAATAAAAAAAAAATATTACGTAAATTTCTTCTAGGAAGATAACTTCCAAATGTTTGTAGGGATTTATTTGAATTTAGTATGTATTGTGTGAATATATTTTAAATATTTTTTTATTCAGTGAAATTAATTTTGTTTAGATTTTTTCATCCGATGAAAAGAAAAAAGTTGAAAATAACTTTCAACTTTTGTGACAAATGATTTATATTTTTATTCAGATCAAAATGAAAAGAAAAAAAAAAATAAACTATTGATGAAAATAAAAAAAAAAATTAAGGACTATTATTATTTTTTTGAACACAAACGATTGTTTTTCTAATGGAATAAAAAGTTAGTTTTTTAGTATTAAAATCCAGTCTCTGCTAAATAATAAAATTCCAAATTTTGTGAATTCCTCATTTTGTTTGGTACCATAATTAATTTGAGATCATATTTTTGTATGAAATAAAAAACATATATATTTATATATATTTTTTATTCAATTGTGATTAATATATTGTCGGTACGGCTGGTCTTTATTTCATTTGGAACTAAGAATAGATTGACTTAATAGGACATAATAGATTTAATCACACACACATTATAATTTCGTTTACTTTAGATCCTTATATGAATTGACCAACTCGATGAAATCTTTACTAAATTTCAAAACATTTTACGATGTAAATTTGAGTTACTGGATCTTAAATAAAAATGCTTTAAATATTGTGTTTAATAAAATGGTCTGTGACATATTTAAATTATTTTTGCGGTTTCCTTTTGGATCGCGGATCCCCATTGGTTTTTAGGATGCTCTATATAGCTTTAACTACGAAAAAAATACAGCTATTATTAAAAAATACGTCGTGATTCTTACTACTTTTTATACCCGCAATCAAAAAAGATGAAGAGTATGTTGAGTTTGTCATTTCGTGTGCTACGTGTCGAAAAAATCGTCTGTTGAAAAAGGATAGGGCTCGGGACGGACCACCTAGGCGAATAAAATTTTGCTGAAAAATGCTTCTATGCAAGGTTTGTTTGGTATTGAAAATGGTTAAAATAGGTTTATAAACAAAAAAAAAAAAAAAAGTTATAGGCTAAATACTACATAGAAAAACAGGGAGTCCGTTGTAACTACATTTCATACTTTTCCGCCGGTATCTCTTTTTTATTTATTTATTTAATAGCCGATGAAATTATAATTTCTTACAGGCTATCATATATATTATTCTTAAAGCTATTTGCAGTAAAATGTATTCCATAATCATTGAATAACAAAGTCTTATTATTTAACTAAGTTAAAAATACTCCTCTTAATGCGGATTGGATTTACTGAGAAATATGGATAAAACCTGTTGAACTGATTGCATATATGTCTCATGGGATCAAAATTGGCATAATTCGAAAATATTTGATTTTTAAAGGATTATAATTTCTACTTGCACGATTTCGATTCGAATTCGATCTTACGAAGCAGGAACTCAGAATTAATTGAACCGTTTACTAAATTAATTACAAATGAAATATTAATATATTTTCTCCTACTTTCAAGAGTAGGGAGATCAATAAGCTGTAACCGACTTTCATATGATGGTAAATTAATACTAGGATTCCATGGAAGATTACGAAGTCAAAATAAGAGAAATTGTTTCTGGACCGATTCAATTTTCTTTACATGAACTTCGTATTGAGGATCCCAGACCACGGAAGAATATTCCAGGATTGGTCGTACGAAAGATATGAATAATTGATTGGAAACGTAAGGATTATTAAACTCTCTTCCCCAGCGCTTGAGGAAACCTAGAACTCCTTTTGCCTTTTTAACGATTTGCGAAACATGAGAATTAAAGGATAGTTCACAATCATACAACACACCCAGATCAAGAAATTCTTCGACTAGATCAAGTTGATATTCATTTATTGTGTATATGCAGAGTACTGGACTTCTATCGAAAGCTTTACTGAAATCTGTGTATATTGCGTCTGTCTGTAAACCGGAATCAAATGTTATAACTGAGGTTTCGAAGTCCAAAAGGTTAGTAGTGGAACATCCTTTTCTGAAATGGCGAAAGATAACAAACAATTTGATGCGAAAGGACTTCAGTAACTATCTTTTCGAAAAGTTTTGGAATAACACTTAATTTAGCAATACCTCTATAATTGGAAATGTTGGATCAGCTTCCGGAATTAAACAAAGGTATAATATAAGATTTCCTCCAAACTTCAAGAAAATAACCACTAAATATTGATATGTTGAATAAGTAGGTTATTGGAGATATAAGAGATTGCAAACATTTTATAAGAATACAGCTTGGAACACCATCAGGTCCACATTTATCAGAATATTTTAGATTATGTATAGCTGTCAGTACCATCGATTTATCTAATGTTAGACAATTTATTAAGGTTGCAGCAGGAATTGAATATGGATATTTGGGAAGTTGATGTAATTCTTTATCAAAATAGAGGGATGAGAAGAAAGCAGCAAATATCTGCATCGTTTGAGGATTCTTTATCTCCAAATTTCATCATAGATTATTTTTAAAGTTTCTTTTTACCTTAAAAAGATAATTATTGTTATTTTCTGAATTCTAAATTGATCTTGATATGGAGTATCTCAGGCCATTTAGCTGTTTTGTATTCCAAGGCGGTCCATTTGCAACTTTAAATAAATTTAAAATAAATAAATAAATAAATTCAAATTTAAATAAGCCATCATAGAATTTATTCAAAATGATGTCAATATTACTAGTGTAAGGAATATATTCCAACCAATTTTCGGAAGAAATTAGGTGATTTAATTTAGAATAATCAGCTTTGCTAAAATCAAAAACCATCTCATCATTTATATTGGATTGTAAGGATAGCTTTGTTTCGACATATGCGCTTATTTCAAGAGTGGGGTGATAAGCATCTTCAGGTGTTAATAATGGATTAATGCGAAGAATATTAAATTCTTCAGGGTGGTCAACAAATACAATATCAAGTAATTTGCCAAGCTTGTTTAATATATAATTTATTTGGAATAGTCCTAAATCAGCAATAGCATCCAGTAATTCAGTAGATGTTTCCAATCTTATTGATGGACTTCAAAAGTAGGAATCAGGAGTTTCACACCATTTAATATTTGGAATATTAAAGTCCTCAAGAACAATTATGGAGTCACCAGGTTTGTATTGATTAGCTACAAATCGCGTTTGCATGTTGTTCATAAATTTGAACGTTTAACGCAGGAGGAATATAAGAGCCAATTATAAAAAATGTTCTAAATTATGGCGATAAATTCAATATTTTGATCATTGTTAAGAATTATTTCTTCCGAAGAAAAAAGAGATAAGACAGAAATCAAAAATCCCCCACCTTCTTTACTCACTCTATCAAGTCTATAAATTTGCAATTTGCTGCACATTATTTCAGAATTATGAATTTCTTTATCAGATTTATTTCGGATTCACGTTTCAGTGAATACTATGATATTATGCTCAATATCAAAGCTCTCTAAATAAAGGGATTTTAGCCTTGTGTTCATACCTCTAACATTTTGGTGCACGACGGAGATAGCTGAGGAATTGTAATCATTTTTTGGACAAATATTAATATTTAACGGATTATTTAATTCAATTAGTTTTTTGGATTTGGATCAAAAGCCCTTGGAAGAATTACATTATTATCATCACGATAAATAAATTGTCGAAGAATTGTATCGATCAAAAATACTTTCTGGGACAATTATCTTAAATGAAGCTCTTTAAAAAAAAAAATCATTTACGCCAATGAAATTTTGTAAAAATAGTTCAATTATTGATGTAAGCTCGTAATCCAAAAATGGGAGTGATCCGCCCACCTCACATAAAACAAAGGTCAAATTTTAAATTAGGGTAGAACAAAAAGTTGAAAATGGTAGGTATATATATTCAGTCAAGATGAACATAACATTCTTGCTTGTTAAAATATGTCATTAGAATCTATTATAACCTTGCAGAGACTAATTTCTAAAAAGAAATAAATAATAAGTTTGTTAATATTTATTTCTATATGGGCAAAAAAAAAAAAAACAATAATTTTTAAATCAGTAAAACCTTATTAATTTTGTTCGCTAATAACATTACGTTACCAACACTAAAGATAATGAAATTGCAAAGTTTTACGACTCATGGTCTTCATCGTCATTAGTTACAGTGCTTTAAAACTAAAAATTTAGAAAACTGTTATTGAAACGAACCAGACTTTTTTTGCATTTTTGATTTTTTCCCAGTTTAATACGATAATAGTTAAAAAAAGTTCATATGAATTCATATATGAAAAAAGTTGAAAGTTCATTAAATAACATTCTAAAAATATCATAGAGTAAAAATTCTAACAGGAGGTTTTTGGTTGGCGATTAACACTCTAAATCAAATTTGGGATGTCAGAAAAACTACGACCAAATGTCGAATTCAAGTAGAAAGAAAGTATTTGAAAAATTTTCAGTAAAAATTAAGGATTTGCATGATTTAGGCCCCTGTAACTTTTAAACCATTTATGATATTAATTTAGTTATTTGGTATTAAATAAATAATCTCCAAATTAATTACATATATATCCTTTGTATTATTAAAAAAAAAATGTGCAAAAATTATTTAAAAATAATTTTTTCGTGTAGCTCTGCTAGAAATGATAATATTGTGAGCCACTTTTATGGCATATTTTATATGGAACTGAATGGCTGTGATAAATGTCGAGAAGAATTGCTTGAAATATCTCAACTCATTCCAACAAAGAAATTAATTATTTTGAGATTGTTTCACAATATAGTGATGTATGAAAAGAACCCGAAGAATTTATAAATGAACTGAAACTGTTAATAAGTAAAGCTAATGATAAAGTTTATGAAGAGCTATTTAAAACATCAAATGTTAAATCTTTTTGAACCGGATTGGAAAAATTAAAAAATAGATTTTATGAATACTTATATTCTATTTTATATTTTTACTTTGACTCATAGCAGCGCATCGGCGGAACGTCTTTTTTTTTCAATTATCACTAATCAAAAATAAACTGTCCAACAGATTAGATTTCAAAACTTGTGAATCCATGATTTTTGTCCTAAATTTGTTGGACGAGGATTTATAAGACTGTAGAGAATTATATGTTAACTATTTATATAAATATTCACAAACCAATTTTAAATTTAAGTAAATTTTAGAGATTACATCTTTATGAAAATTTTGTTTTAAAAGTTAATTCTGAATACGAGTCATAAATCTTTGTTTTAACAACAATAACAATTTTTAATTAGTTTTTCTTAAAATACAATAAATACGCCCAACACCCTCGCAAACTGTGCAAAGTGTGAGAGTTTGCATTTCAACAACACTTATATATAAGTTTGAGCGACTATTTAGTCTCGCAAACTTGCGCTGTTTAATTGTGCATTTATAAATCAGTTGTCTTTTGTTTATATTTAAAAATTTTCAATAACTGCGATGTAAAAAATTGTGGTTACGTTAATTATAATAAAATAATTGCATGTATCTTTGATTTTAAGAAAATTGTTAAATTACTTGTAACGATTTCTTGTTTTCTTATCCTTAATAATGCATAACAATTTGAAAAGGGTACATGAAACATGTCGCGTAAATAAGAAACTTAAGCATTTAAATGAGTACCTTCCATATGTTTTTTTTTTTTATCAAATACATTTTACGGAGTTTTTAGTAGTGAAGCATTTGGCAGCTTTCTTAAAAAAGTTTCCTTTTTTCTCAACTTTTTTTAAATCCCTTTTTTTACACTTTCAAAAATCCGCAACGGTAACGGTGATATTGATAGCTTTTCACAAGATTTATGTGTGTATGTAATTTGTGCAATTATACCGTAAATAAATAAAAATTGATATTTTGAAATTTTCTCAAATTTTTAAGGTTTTTTTTTTGTCCGTATGCATTTTATTATTTTTCATTATAATGAGAAAGTACGTACCACAACATTCCACTTTTAGATTAGTGGTGGGGATTTATTTTCCCAGGGCTTTGTCAATTACTCTTTTTTTTATATATATTTTATAAAGCCACATATAAAAAATCCTTAATTTTTTTACTTGTTAATTAAAATTATATGAATGTATGATTTTGAAAGAATTTTTCTAGTTGCAATTATTTTTATTCAAATGAATACATGGAATGGTTTGGTAATTACATGATTATTATAAAAAGAAATGCAAAACTTCTTAAGTGAATTTGTTCAATGCGTAGTATTTATGTACATAAAAAGTAGTGATGATTACAAAAGTATTTTTTTTAAGCCGAATAAGAATTTATTGGTAATTGTGTCAGTAACTACTTATTTATATCACTAATTTAAGTAATGAAATCACTATGAAACTTTAGTAGCTGATCAGATAGTTATTATTTAAATTCTTGTAAGTATGTTTGTAGGCGAGGGCCGTTCACTTTTGAATAACTCGGAAATTAGTAAGTAGTTATTTGATCAAATAATACTAGTGTTTATTTGTCTCCAATATTCCTTGCTAACTTACTAAGTAAGCAAAGTTTTTGCTAGAACAAAAAGGAAAGGAAAATTTGAGATCACTTATACTTTTAACCGAAAATGATATATATATATATATATATATATATATATATATATATATATATATATATATATGTGCAATAATTTAATCCAAATGTTATTATGTTATTGTTGTTTTATAGACTCTTAGCATTATTACACTCGACTTTTGCTGGATGCCATACCCTTTGTACGCCCATTTTTCTTATAATACTGTTGACTTTTTAACTCATATTTAAACCGATTAAATTTAAACTTGGCACATACGAATACCTTTGAAGAAATTAATGACTGTTTTCTGCGCCCACATTTAAAAAAAATTTTGCTTTGCTTCTTAATAAGCAAGTCTCAAATTTCGTTAAAATGTTGATGATAATCGTAAAATAAAAAAAGAGGCGTTTTACTCACACAGATTAAATTCTAAAATATACAGTATTCTATTCTATTCCTTGTAAACAAAGTATTTGGTATATGTGATAAATTTTATTTCAACTTTTAAAAAAAGAATTTTTTGCAAAATGTGGGTGTAGCATTTTTATTAATATTATATCCCATATTTTCTTTTGAAGGATGCAACAATATATATGCGCAAAATATCTGATAAATCTGTTGTATAATGTGGATACTCATATATTGTAAACTATCTTATTATGAATAGTGGTCATAAAAATATAAATATTACATAATATCTAAGAGAATACTAGGATATTCACTCAAATAATGTATATTCGATTAATCGACAAATTGAAGTGAACTAGTTGTTCAATTAAATTAAAACTAAGAAGTTCGAGTAAATAGTTATTCGAGTAAATTATGCTGAATAATCGAATAATTCAAGTAAAGATTATTTTAAAGATTACCTTTTTTGACTAGTTTTGAAGATGTTTTAATTTATGTTTTTTTTTTAATTTTTCTTAGTATCTTTTGTATCAATTCCGAATTATATCAAAAATTTTTATTTGGCAAATAGAACCGAATATATGTGTAAATTACAACGTAGTTTAAGGACGTTTTTTAATCACGAAAATCAGACAAATATGTATATAAACGTCATTTTGAAAAATTATAAAGTAAAATATAACTAACTTAATTTTTATAATTTTGGTTTGGAGGTGAGAAAAAATCACCTTTTTATAATAAATTTTTCATAAGAAACATAAGAAATATTCATAAGAAACATTCACAAACTTGATTTGGAAAAAATATTGTTGTTCTACGAATGATAGTACAGCCGATATGTGTGAATATGGAGTTGGTATACCAATAGATTCTCAGATACTTGGATGAAACTTGTAATATGAAGGTATTTAGAATTAAAAAAAGTAAACTTATTTCATGTTAAGAATTGCTGAACTCTTTTATATTAAACTAGCAATTAACTCGATACTGCGGACTTGAAAAACCCATAAAATTCTACTATAACTCCCAACTCCTACTGGAACTGTTATATTTATTATTGATGTATTAAAAAAATGAATAAAATACATCCCAATCGTACCTTATAATGATTCCAGTTTTTGCATCCATGTCTATATTTAAATAAGGAAAAAACAAGGAGTGGGATGTTATACCAGTTCATCTTTAAAAACACCGCCTACGTATATATCACTCAATTAAAAATCAGATTTCGTAAAATTTTTAACTATTTTTTGGGTTAAAAAAAAACGATTTAAATTCTGTTCTTATATTTCACAGTCTAGAGATGTATATAAAATGCCTTTTCTGGACGCTTTTACAGCCAGACTGGAAATTTCTAAAAATTATGGGGGTGGGTGGTGGGTTGGTAGATATCTGCAGTACAATTTCTATAGAACATTTTGTGTGCACTAACAACAACAAAGTTTTTAAAAACTTATTTTAGTTAAAAAAGTACCAAAAAGTAAAGTAAATAGCATGACTTTCAAAAAGAATGAACGACATTTTTATACATTTGTAATAAAGAAAGAATACAATTTAAAATTTGTTTTTATGTTTTTCGGTTCAGAAGATCAAGATACCAGTTTTTTACTTCCTAAACGTTCAAAGATACGAAAGCTACCAAATTACTTCTATTATTATTATTTTTTTGTATAGAAGAATGTGATAAAGAGGCTTGTGGATTCTCACCTTCATAGAACCATATTCTTTAATTTAATATTTATTACAAAAAATATTAGATATAAGTAATATTAGAAGAACGAGAAAGTACCACATAATCTCCTCTTAAGGATTCCTACCACCTTGGTCCATATGTCTGCAATTTTATGTTTCTAGGCGCAATATAACAGAAAATTCAAGAAGTACTATTAGAAGAACGAAAAAGTACCACAAAGTTCTCCTTGTGAATACCATCCACATAGGATCATGTATATGTAACTTTTACTTACAACAAAGTACCCTCTTATAGATTTTCATTTATTTACCACCATATATCTTTAATTTTATGTAATCAGTTTCAATATTATAGAAAATTCAACAAATACTATTATATGGAAAAAAGTACCACATAGGCCTAGAATTCTTACCCACATAGAACCATATATCTTTATTTACATGTTTCTAGATTTTTAAAACTATAAAATACAAAAGATACCATTAGAAAACGAAAAGGTACCACAAAATCCCCTCTTATGAATTCTCATTCATTTAGAACCACATATCTTTAATTTCATGTTTCTAGGTTCAATATTATAGAAAATTCTAAAAGTACCATTAGAAGAACGAAAAATTACCACAAATTCCCTCTTGTGAATTCTCACTCACTTAGGACTACATATAAATTTATGTTTCTAGGTTTAATATTATATAAAATTCGTTATTGAGTTTGAATAAAACGTACTTTTCCACTTTTATCCCCTTTCTGGTACTTTTTTCCCCCCATCGATGTAACAAAAATTTTATTCCATTGAATTTCTAAATTATAGTGGGATTCCATATTAAAAGATGCATATGTATACGTGAATAAATAAAAAAAAAATATTTTATGAAAAAAGTACCAAAAATTTGTATAATTTTTACCTTTTTAATGTTAAAATTTAAAAAAGTACCAAATTTATGTTTGTGGTTTTTCGATAAATTATGAATACGATATAAATTTTATTTATATGTTTACCAGTTTAGAAGATACGTATGGTACCAAAAAATAACAAGTAGTGTTTACCCGTTTTCTCCCTAAAGGAGCCGATTTAAAAAAAGTACCAGACTGGAGTTCTCGAATTCAATTACCTGAATTTAATGATCTCCACAATATTAATCTGAGCTTTGTGTGCTACTCCACCAAATTCAATCTTGTAAAAAACGTTAGGCTATCAAATTCGATTACATGTGACAAATGTAAGCTTTGAAAAACCGCAATGTGACACCAAACATTTGGTCAATGCGGGAGACACAAAATGTTTGCAAAAAAATTCTAAACTGACTAAAATTATTTTAAATTTCTTATCAACAACTCATTTGTGACTTAAACATCCAAAACTATTTTTATAAAGTTTTGACATTCACAAAAAATTTTTTTACCATATATTTTTCAATTAACACAATTGCTGTATGTTCAATTATAAATTTAATAAATATATTCAAGTAAATATAAAATAAAAATAAAATTTAAGTAAATTTTATTTCTCAATTAAATTTCTGGAAAATTAAATTAATTTGAAAATTTTTTTCTGTTTTTAATTTTTTACAGTTTTTTGTAATTTATGAATTATTTACTTACATAATGAAAAAAAACGTGCACCAAAATATTCGAAGTTTAAGAGTTCATAAAATCGAAATTCGAACCAACTTCACACAACCCATTTTAATAATCTGATAATAATTTCATTTCGCGTCGGAATCATTGAGGCAATATTTGATGACCCAAAATCTGTCGCTTAGTATTATAAGTACATATACAGTATTTTCTAAATATTTTTTGCTTTCAATACTGTAAATTTTGTTTAGCAAACTGCCTCAAAAAATTACACTTGCTAACTCGTACACATGTGTATATTAAAGAGCCTCACGAAAAAAAAGTTGTAATATACCCCTCTAAAAATGAAGATTAGTATGTTCTTACATGATTCCCAGAATATTAAGTGAGGTGGATCTTTTTCAAAACACCTCTAAAAATACTAATTTCTTTCAATATCATTATCAATATTTTCGTTGAATGCAAATTAACTTAAAATTTTAATATAGGTATACTGAGACCTGGGATATTAATTTAAATAATTATTATGTCCCTTTTCAGTCGCGCTGACGTTTTTTGTCATAATTTCTTCCATATATTCTATATATTTATATATTTCGGAAATTTTTCAACATATATTGGGTTTTAATGTACCATTTGAATGGACTATCCTGATAATATTGAAGATTGAACGTAATTAGCTCTTTAACAACAAGAGGGTTAATTTTATGCATTTTGTTCTCAAATAGTTAAGTTAGCAATTTTTGCAAATAAGTCACATGGAAGTATTTATTTTATTTAGATATAGACAAATTTATGAAAAATTTAATAAGTTCCTTAAAGAACGCGATAATAACCGAATAGAAGAGATTTTAAAAATTTAGTCACCTTTTTACACGAATTTATAGTTTTTATGATAAATATATGCTTTGATGACATTTGTTTTCATAACTAACCATACATTTGACATAAATATTGTCTCAACCAATTACCTACAGGAAATCCAAAAATATCAATTGTGCAATACTATTTCCAATGATGCCTTAAAATATAAGCTACAATGGAAAATATCCAAAATATTAAAAATCCAATAAAAAGAAATATTCAAACTGCAGAGAAAATTTTACTAAAATTTTAATTTCGCGAGAATCAAAACAAATTTTAAAAGTCTTTTTTAAACGTCATTTGTTTATGATATGTTGTGTTTGATAAAAAGTTAAAAATTATGTACACTGTTGATCGAAAACTATATTTTTAAAAATGGTTCAGCTACCGTGAACGAAATAATTAAACCGAAATATTTTGGGATTAGTTTCAACATATCAATTTTTAATTTTATGTGGGTACATTTGCAATATTTTTTGTCTCCTTACAAATCAATGTACTTTAATATATATACATACGTATATCCCCCCAAAAAGTTCTGCCGCGTTATATACTGCACCTTGCGTTATTACTATATGTTTGATATTTACATTTTTCTTTGCTACTCGTAATTTGGTTTCTTTGTTTTTTAGTAATCTTTTCGGATTTACATAATACTTCAAAAGGCAATTTTAGTTTGCCAAACGGGAAAAAATAAAAAATCCAACGCTTTTTCTTGTTTTGTTACTGTGGATGTTCTATATGAAAAATGTGTGAAAATTTTGCAGTTTGGCTTTGGGAAAAAATTTGTATGCAAACGACGGTTGTTTGTATATTGTGGTAAATATGAATAAAAGATTTATATTAACTGTTTTTAGGAAAAGTTCTATTTAGTAGCTGACTAAATATATATGTATAAAAGTATGTGTGTAAAGAAACCAATGTCAAGTAAATTCGTTCGTAAGTTTAAGTTTGAAACATTTTTCAAATTTTAGCTTTTCGGGAAACAACAATGTACGATTAAAAATATTCGAATTTAAATGTAGATTAACATTAAAATATGTTGAGTCACCACACAGAGAAAACACTTTCGTTGTGGCAACCAAATTTTTTTGCTAATCGAATTTGGTACATTGTGTGTATTATTCCATAACTCGGCTCGGATAATTGTATATGTTGTCTGACGCAGCTCCATAGAAATAATAATAATAATTCAGTATATGTCTATACATTAGGCTAGTTCAATTAAAAAAAAAAAAAAAAAAAAAAATTCTATTCTATATATATATATATATATATATATATATATATATATAATTTTATTATTTTTTTATAGATATTATTAGTGCAGCATTAATTTATTAATTTATTGTTTAAAACGCTGCAAAAGAAACTTTACGTTTATTTAAATCAATAAAAAAAATTGTTACTACATAAGAATATGTTTAATATTATTTTAATTTAATAAATTAATCATTCATACATTTTGATCAACATACAAGAAATACTTATAGTACAAGTTTGTATATCTACTTTATTAGTTTCAGCCAATAATACTAAAATAAACATATTACTCTTATTGGCTCTTTATTTATTCACACCTAATCTACTAAAGACTCAGAAAAAAACTGGCAGACAAAAATATTTGTGTGGTTTGAGTGTAACTGTGAAAGTGTTTAATTTAGATTGCTAAAATTGGAAAGACTTGTTACAATCGAGGAATCTTTTAGGGGACCATCGGTGGTACGTGATGTATTTGTTGAAGTGAGGCCCGCTGCAAATGTTACAAGCCGTTCATTGTAGTTGTGCTGGTTGCGTTATATTTTCATTTTAAATGGCACCCACTATCATTTGATCGTGGATTGTTGAGATCGTAGGCATCTTTAAAAAGGAGTAATTTTAAAGTAATATGAGAAAAAAATAATTAACATACACTACAAAACGCTTACCTAAATAAATTTAATTTCATATGATCTTTGAGATTTCTCTTGTCTAACTCCAACGCTGCAGCTTAAGAAACAAACTATTGATAAAAACTATCAACTATCTGAAAATATCAACATGCCACCAATATCTTGGCTGGACAGAAATTCGTAAATCATATTCCAAGGCAAATTGCTTTTAAGTGCTTTTATGACCAGTTCAGAGATATCTAAGGATATAAATAAATTAATTTAAATATCTCACAATAATGTAGTTGATAGCCATATAAAATATATTGTTCTCTTGGATATTTATTCTGTTATAATTATTTATTTTTTACTTATGTTTGGTATTCTTTCTAATATGCTAAATATACTTTGGAGTAATTCCAAAAAAAAAAAAATAAAAATAAAAAATAGACCCATAATTGCAGTTTTAAAAGTTTTATATCTTAGATTTGGAGTACTCATAACACTTGAAATTGTGCATTTTATCGCTTAAGAATAGGTTCCATACGGTTCATGTTTTATGGACCTCTAAATTAGGACACCTTGAAATGAAGAAAGTTTAATGTTAATAACCTTTATGTGCATTATCCGATTTTAACAAAATTGGTATTAATGGAAAGGACTGGTGTTCCCCTTTAATGTACAGTCATAAAAGTTACACATCTTCTTGGCGTAAGGACGTCTAAAATGAAAAATATCCTTTGTTCTAAGATATCCTGAAAATTGTTTTTTGACATGATGTTTACAATAAATTTTTCCTTATAGTATAAATACTTCAAAATGGGATAGTAATGGGGTCAGAAGTTATAACAGTTTGACTATAAACGTTAACATAATTTTACTAACAAATTAATATCTTTTTAAGGGGATGTCGATCATTAATTATGTTTTTTTAATAATAGATTATCTGATATATAATTTAGGTCTAAATCTGCTATATTAGGCAGTTAAACCAAAATAAGTAATGTCATAATATATACAGCTAAATAAAAAATATCAATATCAACATATACTGAAAATATCATATCTTATCTAATATTATAAACAAAAGTAAATTAGGTAGAAATTTTAATTTTTATTCTATTTTTTTTTTTTTTGCTTTTTTGGTTTTTAAATTTAAAGTATTGTCAAAAATCTATTTTCAAAATTCAGTATGGCAATGCAAGCATATTTGAATGTTTTGATCTAACTAACAACATTGTTAGTTAAAGCTTATTTAAATTTGTTTGTGGATTAACTTAACAAAAAGTTAAACCAAATTTAACTAACAAGTAAAAACTTGCCCCACAAGAGGTCTGATAATTTTATCTTAAATTTAGTAACACAACAAATAGCAAAGATAAAAACAAGCTGTGTTGGTCAAGATCGAACATGTAATACCCTACATGCTTTTGTATAGGTATTCAAATGATTATCGAGAGAGGGCCTTATATGGGACTTACGGTCAATTGTGGAATGATCGTTATGAAATTTATTACATTAACTTATGCGTATAAGAAAATTATTTATGTAAAATTTTATTTCGATATTGACATATGTGTGAGATTTATGTACGTTTAAATAAATTTCGGGAAAATTGAATTATATGGGACTCGAGGTCAATTATGGACCGATTATCATAAAATTTAGTTGTCTTAAATTGTATTTCGATATTGATATTTATGTGAGATTTATGTAAGTTTAATAAATTTTATATGGAAACCATATCTAATTATAGGCCTATTATTATGATAATGTGTATGATGATTTATACTTACTCATGACACATTTTCTATTGATGTTAACATTAATGTGGCATTTATGCGCTTTTAAATAATTTTTAGACAGCGGAACCTATATGAAAGATATGAACAATTATGGATAAATTTTTATAAAATTTGTTTCAATGCTCTACACTACACTACATAAATGCGACATATTTCAGATATTTATATGCGTTAAACCATTATTTTGAGGAATAAAGTTGTATGGATTATAAGTGAAATAATAGACCGATAGTTAGGAATTTGATCAGATTATGCCCTTGTAACCCTATGTATCAAATTTGAGTAAATAATCTTTAAAATTGTCAGAAATAATTCTGCTGATTTTGTAAGGTGAATTACAGTAGGTTATATGGTCTATTAATGTGTTTCTTTAATTGCTATAATAATATCAAATTATTTTTTCGCAATGAGGAATGTACTATATATGCGACTTAATTCAATAAATAATGATATGTTATATTAATATATTAACGTGTACATTAATATGTTTAAAATCCACTTATAATATCTAATAGAAAGTGTGTTAGTTAGTAAAGAAAAATTTTTGTGACTTCTGATCTCATTGAGATATAAACAAAATTTTACACTATAGACAAATTGATTATAAGCGTTTTTTGAAAAAATAATTATAATGAAAATTGAAAAATCTAAAAGGATAAAGAATTTTTAGAATTTTAAAGAATTTACATTTTAGATGTCTTTGTGCCAGGAATAAGTTAATTGTTATGACTTTATGATAAAGAAAAACTTTAGTCCTTTCCAATGATGCCTACTTTCTTGAAATCTGATAATGCACATTTTGCTCAATTTTAACAAAAATGCTCGAGGTGTCCTACTTTAGAGTTTCATAGAATATGAACCGTTAGCGATATGGTTCATGTTAATATGCCATATGATACGCATAGAGCAGTAGATTAGAGAATTTGTTGGAATTACTCTTTACAAACTATCTGGCCAACATAAATTTCTTTCGTTTGTAAATAACGTATTGATTTTCCTCTTATTATTAGAATCGAATTATATTTATTACTTTAATTGAAATAACTATGCATAAATTTTAATAATACAAAAAATTTTATATCACAAATACCAGTATTAGGTTTTGGTATATGAATTTGGTTCGATTACTTCTACTTAATTTGTTTGATACATTTTAATCAACTACAATTATTAAGATAATTGAATCATATGTTGAAAAAACTATATTTGAAACATAATTATAATTTTATAGCTATTATAAAATATAATATGTAGAACGCATAAAAATTTAATAATTGTAATAAAATTCTAACATCTTTAATCAAATATTCGTATCTGTAACAATTTTGTAACTAATCTTTTTTCAAATCCACATAAATTTCTTATAGTTTTCACCATTATTAAATTCAGCCATCCAATAGCATTTTTATCATTATTTAAAATCTTTATACTTTTTTTTTCCACATAAATATCTTACATCAAATTCACCTCACGCAATGTAAGTGACATTGATAGACAAAGGTTTACCAGTTCTTATTTTAATACTTTTTCCTTCATTGTGGTTTTCAGCATATTTCGTCCCTTTTTCTTTTTCATTTTATTACGCGTTAAAAGTAATCAAGCGAAATTGTGTAAAAAAGAATTGCTTGTAGACAAGGGATTACAAGGAAAATGTGTTTAAAGATCAGATAAATTTAATTTTTCATTTAAATTCTAAACACAGTTTACTGGGGCAAAATTTATAAAAGTATTATTTAAACCATCTAAAAACAACTAAATAGACTAGATTAAGATAAAATATATCAAATTGTGCGATAAAATTTAAAAAATGTGAATTTGCATAATAAAATAAGGATAATGATGAAAATTTAAATTTATAAAAAATTTAATCTAACATTTCAAGGATTTTTTAAATATTGAAATTAGCTTTATTTGAAAGTATATCTATAACTTAGATCAAGTAAGTAATGCACAGTGATTTATTGCAGAAGCAAAAATAATTAAATAATTTTTATTAAACAAATGTTCAAGAATTAAGAATTTAAGAATTAATTTTACCAATTTAGTTTCACAATATCTGTTTGTCAAAAAAGGAACACAAAAGTTTTTATTATTACAAGTTTATTATGATGTTTAATATTTAGTACACACCATCTTGTAATATTGCCGTCATTTTATATTACTAAATAATATATTTTAAATCAATTTAAATTTGTTTATGTATTTTTAAATTGAACTCTTTTATTTGTATTCATTTTCTTACACACCATATCTACACAAAACTTTTCAATCAAGTGTATTAAATCACAGCTCATATATGAGTGTATGTATTGAGAAAACAACCTCCAAAAATTTCGTATCCTTTATGTCGTACAATTTTAACACTAACACGTCTGCATTTTATTGTGTGTTGTACATACAAACATTCATGTCCGTAATAATATTTGTAATCTTTTCTACACCAGCCAAAAAAAAAAAAAAAAAGAAAGTGTTTTTTTTTTTTTTTTTGGAATGTGAATGTTGATATTGAAAACAAATTAAAAAATAAAAATACTTTTTAATTTACTAAAATTTGATTTGCTAAAATAAAGGTAATAGTAAATCTCATAAACTTCTCAATGCTGACTTCAAACTTGTAATTATATTTACTATTTAGGATTACAACTGGTTACCTTATAGTCTATTTTACTGATTATATAATACAATTTCTGATTTATTATATTGCCCTTAATTTATTACCAAGGGAATGAATATATAAAAATATTACTTTAGATGATTTACCTAAATTTTGTATTACCTTTACTACGAGTATTATATTCTAAACTTATCTCGCGTATACTTTCAAAAATTGCTAAACATTTTGATAATGTGGCATCAATTATCTTTCACTCTTTCAATACACTTTATCTTTATGACTGCAAATATATATTAAATTGCTGATTTTCAACATTAAACATATCATTGTACTGTACATGTACGACATAAATTTTGATTGGCCTGGCACTAAAGTCAAGTATGTATAATAAATTTGCTTTTACAAAATTCTCGTTATTTGCACACATTTCTTTTATGTATAGAAAAAAAAAAAACATTTCTTTAAGTCTTTATAATCAACTGAAAACGTTGATGTGAAGCAAATATTTATACAACAAATTTTTATAAATCTTTTGATTCTCAATCATAATTTATAATCATAATCTAATATTTTTTGAATAAATTCTACTCCAGATTATAATTTGGGCATAGAAATTGGAAGTGTTGGAAAACCTGTATTCGTAGTGCTGCTGTGCGCTAGGGAAGAATATAATGACCAGTATGGATTTCTACATATTAAGTATAAGAATAATTACGATTATCGCAGAATGAATTCTTCGAAAGCACCGTTTATCATCATACCAAATTACCGTCAATGGTAACTTTTATATATTATGCAAATAAAGGGTGGTCCGAATTGCTTTTTGTTATTTTCAAAGTGCAAAAAAATGCAAAATCAATAAAGGTATTTTCATATTTCCTTCACAACCTAACTGATATAAATCCAAGTACTATGTGTATAAAATATTATAGCGATAGGAGGAAGGAAAAAAATTAGAACATTTTGGGTAAAAAAATTGTTTAATTTAAAATGGTGCCAATTATAATTATATGCATACATTTGGGAGAAAGAATTATATATTTTAAACTTGCAATAAATTTGACTATCAAATGAGAAAAGTAATTAGTTCTAACCAATAATATATTTGAGTAATTTTTATACAAATTTATAGAATTATATATATTTATAGATATTACAGATTTATTATATAATAATAAATTAATATTTGAATGCCTTCTAAATATTGAACATAACTGAAATCAATAAACCATAAAAAATTGTAAACCCTGATGCACAGAAATTATTCTGAGCATGATAGCTGAAGTTTTTGTATTATATAGAGCAACCCAAGTCTCTAGATATATTTGGAATTATTTTTTTTAATTACTTAAAAAGCTGGTATCCTTTCGATTGGTTATTTGCTGGTATGTCGCGGATAATTTCTATATGATACTATTTAGAGGTATCATCCTTAATTTGTATCAATTAAAATAGTAAGAACTAAATTTATATAATGGTAAAGACTGCCATGCCTGGTCAAATAGATTGCAGTGTATGGTTTATACGTTCTCAAATTTAAATTGGTGTAGTTTTGATACTAAATATTTTGAGATATATTTTCGCTATAACTAAACATTTTAAAGACACTTTATGCTCCTATGCTTTAAAATATTGTACAAACATTCTGAATTTGACTGAAAATCTCTGTGTAGCACATACCTAATCACAAATTATTCCAAAGTGGATTAACTTTTATTTGGATCTAAAGTATAGGTAATCACCTTTAATTAGGTATCATTAGTTATTCTATAGTGTAAAAATTAGTAAGTTATAGCGTTTGAAAAATGGCCAAAAGCACTTCCGACCACCCTTTAATATCAATTGTGGTTTCACACTAAAATTTTGTTCACAACTTTCACAGTTTGCTTCCAAATTATTTCAAGCTTCGAACTTGAATTACGTTTTAGGAGGAAGGGTTTATGTGGGAACTATGATCAATTATGGATAAATCTTCGTAAAATTTTGCATAGGAATTTGTGTTTGTATATGTAAAACTCAATAGCGACAAACAGCTGGACATACATCAAAACAGAATATTTTTTTTATGTATCACAAGTACCATCAGAAATGATCAGTGTATACACCCAGAGAAAAATCGATACGTATTGAAACGGATACCATTCAGTATCAATAGTAAATCTGTCCCATGTGTGTTCAAATTTAACACTAGGTATTCAAATCATTGGTAAAAATTTATACTAATTGGAATTATGTTGACACCAGTTCAATATCAAATTATTCAATTACATTATGTTTTTTTTATGTATTTAAAAATTGTAAAAAACTAATAACGTAAATTGTCAATGTGACAATAACCATAATGGACTTTGAATCGAATATTATTTTATTGTACTAGATTTATTTTCTGTTATTTAGAAAAGAACTTCGTGAGGCTGTCCAATTGAATTCGCAGTCTAACTTCACATATATGGACTAATAGGTAAAAACGTTTAAACGGAGGTTTAGAATAATAAGATTAAAAATAACAAATAAGAAATTATACTCTTTATTTTGAAATTGTTGAAATCAAGGACAAAAATGTGTTAAATACAGAAATTTAATCCCCAGTACAAGCTATTGAAATCTGGAACGATTTTTATTTTTTTATTTTTTTTAATTTATTTTTTGTGCAAAAAATTAATTTTTTTCAGCTAATCAAATTACAAAAAAACGACTTTCTTAAAGATTTTGACTTCTAGTAAAAAAATCTGGTAAACATTTTGATTTTTAGTAAAATATTTGATTTTTTATAAAATAATTTTATTTTCAGTAAAATTTGGATTTTTATTAAAAGTTCTGAATTAAGCAAGAATTTTGATTTTTAGGAAAGCTTTTGATTTTTATCAAAATTTTTAGGAAAAATCATCAGATTCTTGTTAAAAAAAAATTCTGAATTTTGGGGTTGAATCGAGTTTATAACAAAGAAAACCTAATTTTTCATTAAGAATTTTGAAATAAGTTTTATTTATTTATTATTATGAATAATAAACCAAAAATCACAAAAAATTCATAAGTTGAGCGAAAAAATAAAAAATAAGTGAGAGAGATCGAGAGGGTATATGAGAGAGAACAAACTTGCTTGTACTTCGAAATTTGTTTTATTTTTCATTTTCGTACTTCAAAACAAAAACAAATCATATAATATATATATATATATATATATATATATATATATATATATATATATATATATATAACCCAAAAATAATCATTGAATGTTGAGTGGCAAAAGGGAAATCATTAAGAATTTTGAATTATGCTAAAAAAAACTGTTTTTTTTCTTTTTTTTTTTGGAAGCTCCTGGATAATTTCTATTATTGTTTTTTAAATTTCTTTTTTTTTAAGATTTTTCGTATAGTAGTAGAATCTAGCATGAAATATTTAAGAAAATCAAAATTTTCAAGTCCTAATGAAATTTACTATAATTTTTTCTGCAAAAGAAAAACTTTTTGTAAGTATAAAAAGATTTATTTTCTTTCAAATTAGAAAAATTTCACAACTTAATTGATTTTATACAGAATGATTTACTTAAAATTTTATATTATGTTAAAATAAAGCATAAAGTGATTTGCATATAAATATATTAAAAATAATTTGATAAGGTTTTGAAATTTTTAAATAATTGGTTGAGTATTTAAACGATTTGAAATATTGACGTCTTATTTGATTGTAAATGAAGTAGCATTTAATACTTAATTTCTTTAGTGTTATTTTGTAATAGAAAAGATAATTTAATTAAGAAAAAATTTAATAACTTATTTCTGATCTGTAGTGAAAATAAAATATTTAAATAAAATTTAAGAGGTACGTCCTTTTGCTTTCTTCATTCAATTAAATTCAAATTTATGTAGCCAAGAGATCTTTAGTAAACCAGGTATAATCTAAACTTTTTTTTTCAAAATATCTAAAAGTTTACAGAGCATTTCGAATTTTTGAAAATTTGTTAGCTTTTCGCCCTTAACAACTTTCTTGTTTTTTTCACAATTTTTTACTTTTTACATGTAATGAAAGGTAATGGAGCAAAGCCATTATTAATAAAATCAAATAAAATTAAAGTTTGTTTAGTTTAGGTACACGCAGAGAAAAAATATAGTTGTAATGATCATAATCTAAGAGCAACATATTATGATTGGAAAATTATTATGATTCCACTTTGTCATATTGTATCCGATTTTATGGTTTGTTTTTTCATGATATGGTTATAGTTTTACATATAATTGAACAATCTTATTATATTATTATACCAAATTGTCATATTATGGTTCTATTTTATCATATTATTGCATCATATTATCATCTTACGATATTATTATATCATTGTGTCATATTAATATTCCGTCCAATCATATATTAATAAAAATTATTATTATTACTTTTATAAAATTTTTATTGAAAAATTGTATATATATATATATATATATATATATATATATATATATAATATATAAAATATAATACATAACATATTATATATAATATAAAATATATAATATAATATATATATATATATATATATATATATATATATATATATATATATTGAAGTTTTTCACTAAGTTTGTGAAAAGGATAAGTATTATATTTACTTGTAAATTGTATACACTGTTATAAGAATAATATTAATATGATTTGAAAAGAGAATATGGTTTAAGAATAAGGAAAAAGACTGGAAATATTTAATGGTTTTAGAAGTAATGATATGTTTCATATTAAAAAGCTTTTTTTCTGGTAAAAATTTTTAAAACGTATAATTTTTGCAGTCAATCATATTAAAATGCTTATTGAGTGTAAACATATAATGACAAAATTTATTCCAAATCATTGTTATCATGAAAACAGAGTTATTAAGGTTTAATAAAATTAGCAATGAGAACATAATATTTTTATAATGATATTGCTGTAACCATGCTTTTCTCTGCGTGGTTCCCTTTATCAGATTATTTCTAAATTTTTGCATCAGAAAGTATTTGATATCAAAGAATATAATTAGATCTATTTAAGTAAAATTGATATTCCAAGTGTCAAGACGTACATCGCTCAAGTTTTCGTGTTTTTCAGGTCATGAATTTTAATTGAATTCTTTGAAATTTATTTATCTGAAATACTTTATTTGAAAACAATTAAACAAAAACACACCTTAAGTTGTTCAAATCTATTCTATAATTTACGATCCATAGAGTCATAAAAACTTTTGTTTGTATTTGAGAAACTAAAAATAGTAATGAAATAAAATATCAAGCTTTTATGGTGACATATAAATTATGGTTAAAAAAAAAATCGCTGTGGTCATATGTTCTAATCACAATATATTGCTCTTAGATTGTGGTCATTATAACTATATTTTTTTTTCTCTGCGTGATCCAATTATTTATATCACGGCTAGTTTTCATATATATATATATATATATATATATATATATATATATATCCTCTATATGCTAACGCTCTCTAAATGAATTAAGCATACTCAATAAATTTCAACACATTTTCTAGTCCTTAAAATATAAGCGATTTTTCGACAGTTTATTTCGTGTTACAATACATAAAAAAAAAAAAAAAAACTTAATTAAGTAAACAAGAAAACAAAATTGAAAGTATTTTCCATAGATTACGTGACATTCATATTAAAGAAATGACACCCTTACCAAGTTGCAATGAACAATGTTTACAGATACATATTGCTTAAAATAGTTTTCGATTTTTAACATCTGCCACCAAAACACAAACATAAAAAGGATGCTTATTTCTGCTGTAAATTCTAAAATGAAATTTTGAAAATTTATTTATAAACTATATGGAATTACAATACCACAAAAATGTTAGTGCTGTATATAAATACTCGTAGTTAAGTAAATTACGTAGTGTCAGAGCAATTTGCATTTACCGTATTATATTATATTATATTATATTATATTATATTATATTATATTATATTATATTATATTATATTATATTATATTATATTATATTATATTATATTATATTACATTATATTATATTATATTATATTATATTATATTATATTATATTATATTATATTATATTATATTATATTATATTATATTATATTATATTATATTATATTGTATTATATTATATTATATTATATTATATTATATTATATTATATTATATTATATTATATTATATTATATTATGTAGAGTTAATTTAAGCAACTTTAAGTTTTTGTGAAGTCTTTAATTTAATTATTTTTAATTTCACGTTGTAAACTTAAAATTGTTTTTATTTAATTTTCTTTTTAATATAAAAATCAAAGTATTTAAACTCTAGCTGTAGTAATTATATTAATGCAATATTATATACTTATTAAATATTGTCACATAGTTTTCATATTTCTTTAACAAGCCACGCTGTGTTGTGCCTACCCCACTAAATTTCCCTAGAACTTAACTTTTTATTGTTGCTCTTTTATAATACATATCAATAAATTTGATAATCAAACATATGACCGTCATGTGTATAAAATATTCAAGTACAGTTTGTATAAGCAAAATTTAGGTACACACCAGTAAATATTAGAATATTTTAGTTTATAGTTTGATGTATGTGTATGCAACATATGTTATATTAAATAACATTTATGGTTAAGGATGTATATTATATGTATTAAAACAGTGATTTTTGAGAAATATATTTTAAGTTCATAAAAATTAATACTTTAACAAGTGAGAATGCCAAATCTTAAATACTTTACACAAATCAAACATTAGAAATAATTGTGCGGTAAGAATGCTTTACTTGTAACTTTTTTATATCCACAATCAGAGTTGCTACAAAGAAAATATTTTTCTTACCAAAATTTTCTGTAAAAGCTAATAAAACTTACCAAAACCAAAATGTACCACATTTTTTTTTTTTTTTTTAATATTAGTGCAAGCAAAACATCTAATAAAAAAATTTAAGACTCCCTGCAAAATATGAATACTTTTCATAAAATTAAATTTTTTTACCAATTTTTTTGAAAGCGAAAATAGATAATTTCAATTTTTAACATTTTCGAGAAACTACTTTCATCAAATATTTATGCTCAAAAAATGGGATGGGACGCTTAACAATAATTTTTTATATTTTGAATAATAATGATTAATAAGGTCTCAAAAAAAAAAAGTTGAAAATGTAATGATTTTAACATAGTGCTATCATTGTAATGAAAAAGAGTTGCTGAATTAGTGGTTTTAATACAAAATTGACATTAGTTGGATATTCTTTTTTATAGTTCTTATTCAATTCTTTTGATGTTCTTCTTTCAAAACTAGTATATATATGTTTTGTTTCAATTTCGTTAAAAGTTATTGAAAATATTTTTCAAATTGGCGAAACTGCAAATTTCTTAAAAATTATTAACCTTGTATTCTATGAAAAAAGTTTATTTTCACTTTTTTGGAAGTAGTTGTTAATAACTTTCAGTCATTATTATTCCCATTTTCTTTGGACATTTTTATTTATTTTTTCTGGCAAAAAAAAAAAATTCTAACATTTTTTCGAAGTTATAATGCATTCAATTAAAATATCAGAATATTTGGAACAAACCAACCAAACTACCAAACCTCAGAAGATTAAAATAAATCTACTAATTTTTGGCCAATTGGAATAAAACTAAATATAAATAAAGAGGAGTAGAAAGAATTTGAGTTGAGTATTTTTTTATATGATCGAGAATTTCTATATTTATATTGGCAATAAAATAAGATAGTAAATTTTGTTTTTAGAAAAATTTTAATTATAGAACTTATTGATAAAAAATTTTAAATCTATAAACGTTTTATTAACATTTTTATTTAAAAGTTGTCTATAATTTTACACATTTTATTATGAATAAGGTAGTAATTAGAATATCCTAAAACAAATTTCTGAAAATGTTAACAATATTATTCGGAATAATAAAAATATCGAGATTTGGATAAACAATACCTAAAAATTAAAAATAAAAAAATGTTTTATTTATTTTTTATTTTGCTTTCTTAAACCGTGATTTTAAAATTCATAAATTAATTTCAAATTTTGATACACAATAGCTCAATTTCATATAAGTCTAATTGACCTCGTTTTCTGCCACCAAATCTTCTTTTAGAATTATGCTTATACTTTCTAAACTTCAATTTTTATTTAAGAGTGAGTTTTTGGCACGAAAAAAATGTACATTAAACCGACCACTTCTTATGATAAAAAACAAATGTTTTTTTTTACGCTTGAAAATAAACCTGAGTATGTTTTATGATGTATTCAAAATATCTGGGATCAGCTGATGACCGTTCGTGAACTAAACCATTTTTAAAAAAGGTATATATTTTTTATCTTTTGTATTTTCATTTTCTCCTAAAGAAACCGCGTCCATAGGTATATAATACATATTCAAACTTGACTTAAATATTTTTATATTCCACAAAGTATCCTATTTTTCAATATTTTTCCTATTTTTACAATATTGTTTTCTTATATTATGTTCACACACATTAGCTTTTTTCTTGTTTTTTGAAAAACACAATATGATTAAACATCAATGTTCACATATCATTTTATTGTGTTTTTCCTTTTGGCCTATTTTTCGTTTGCCAAAATATTTTCACAAATATTTTATTTAATTAAAAATTTTATAGTCAAATATTTTCTAATTCAATTTTTACAAATTCTTTTTTCAACAAATTTCTATGACTAAAGAGACTAAAAATTTCATCTCTGTATGGAAATTTAGTATGTTTGTTATGTGTTAAATAATTAAACAATTCGAATTAGGATATTTTATGGCTTTGAAATATACGAAAAAAATAAATAAATTTTTTTTGTATTTTTGAGAAAACGACTCGTTTTTCAAAAAACCGCTATATGTGAATATAGCATTATTTGTAATATCATAAAATAATAAAAACAAAAATAAATTGCTGACAGAATAAAAAAAAATATTGTTTTCTTTTAACCAAGATTATAAGAAATCTTATGGTATGTAAAATTATTAATTCTAAAAATGGACAAAACTACAAAAAATTAGAAATAAATACATTATATATAGTTTGGTTTAATCCAATATTTCAGTTAACAAACCCGTTAATTGTCCTTCATCGATGTTTCAATCTTAAAACATCATTGAATCACTGATTTGGATTTTCTATTTATTTTGCATACAATATATATATATATATATATATATATATATATGTGTATATATATATATATATATATATATATATATATATATATATATATATATATTACAACATATAGCAATATGCTATTCGATAAATATTACCGTTGATATCTGAGCAATATCCAAGCGCACGTCAAACTCAAATTACAAGAAACTATTTGTTAATGTCGTACACAAGTTCAAATCATAAAATTTTTTACTATAATATTAGTCCTACTGATTTGGCTAATATGACAGTATAAAAAATTTGGTTCGATTTATCAGAATTTAAATAGTAATCTGCTTAGAAAAATAAAAAATAATCAAAGTGAATTTAAATTAATTGGATTTGATAATTTGGACGTAAATCGACTCAAAATTTCATATGGACCCAGTATATATTTTATAGAGTCTTAAAGATCTTTTCTTAGTGATATCACTAGTAGTGGTGAAAAATATAAGAAATTTAATAGCAAAGGTAATGTAAAGAATTTTCCTAAGAAACACTGTTCATGTGAACCGTGTAAACCATAAATTTCTTTATATACATACTTTACAAGGTAAATATTTGAAATGGTATAAAAGCCAGAAATGTTTGCTTTGCGATTTATGGTTATTGATACAAGAGCAAAATGTTAAGCATTCACTTTTATAGGTAAAATTAAACGAAATTTTGAATCTCACATTATAGTTTTTTTTTTTTTACTATTGCACAATAAATGAGAAATTAAAGGTAGAAAGAAAAAAATACATGAAATATTGTATGAATAATAATAATTTTACTTATACGAAAAAGCATAAGAAATATTAAATTTCATACGTACATAAATGTTTAAATATTTTATTAAATTCAAAGGAGTTTATATAAAAGAAGGGAAATAAATCATTAACTAAATTAAAACGTTTATAAATAAATATATGAAATTATATCTGTAAACTTAAACGCTTAATTTACTAAATAAAAAGAAAAAAAATATAATAATATTAAGCATAATTTCCCTTCAAATATGTTTGTAAAGAATATCGTTAAATAAATCATTTAATATAAATACTTTAAGAGTCTCTTGGGAAACATACATACATTGTTTAACTATTTAATTAATAAGTTTTTTTGAAACAAAAGTGCATATAATATATTTTGAAGTTTAAGTGAAAATAAAAATATTCAATCAATATTTTCGTTTTAATAAAATCCATTTTAGACAGTTTAGCTTTTTTATGGCAGAATCTAAAATATTAATTTTTGTTTTAGTCTCTAGCTTTAGTCTTAAGAACTATATCGATGTTCAAATACAAAATGACTTCATCCTTAGATACCGTTTCTCAAAATTTTTTTCCTCACTTTATTCTTTAATTAGCTTGATTAATATGAAAACATTTTTTGCGGTTTTTGGATTATTTCATACTTCTGCCAAATATAAAAATTTGGGGGCGCGCATTTAATGGCATAATTAAAACTTGTCCCTAGTTTTAAAATTTTGCACAAAATATTTAGATATTTGAATTTTTTCCACATAAATATTTCAGAAAAAAATTACTAAAAAATACTATATATAAAAAGTAATATATATATTAAAATTTTCATCCTAATGTGTTTGTGCCGGACGTACAGACAGACAGAAATACATCATCACCAGGGCAAGTTTTTCAAGCATTTTTCCTAAGCATTTGATGTAGTGAATACAAAAATTAGTTTTCTTAATACAAGCGCTACTTTTTAATGATTTAACTGCTATGTATAAGTTTGAATACTTCGTACATATTTGTATATATATATATATATATATATATATATATATATAGTCTACAGTATCAGAATTTTAAAGTTAGCAAATTATATATTCATGCACATTTACATATATAATAAAAAAATGAATTTGTTTATTTTTCTATGCATACTCTTGCTAATTTTGCATATTTCTCTTCACATCATTCCATTTTTTTCATGCTTTTCCAGCTCATATTTCAATTTTTTCTGCATACTTTAATTTGCCCTGATCATCATAAAATTTCATAATGCCACCGAATAAATATACGCGATTTACTACTATGAACTTCGTATCTTAGTAAATCTTCATCATGATTATTTGATTGGTGTTTAGGTATTAATAAGAGTAATAGTCTAACTCTTTTTCATATAAAATATTTTTATTTGAAAAATAAAACAATATTTTAATTAACTTTAAGTACTTATCAGAAGAATTTTTTTTATATCTGCGGAACCAAATCAAATTTCACTTACTAATGGTCCTAAAAAACGAAACGATTAAGTCCCTATATCTTTCTGAGAAATCAACTTTTGACTACGATGACTGTACAATTAGCATTTTGTACATTAAATAGTCTTAAATTTTCCCACCAGCATTCCTCTAAATTTCAAAAATATTTAAAGTTGTACTATAATTAATCAACAATCAGCAAATAAATCGAATAAAATTGGAGAACTATTTTCAAGATTGTTGGTGAAAAATTGTGTTAATTTACTGACAATTGTTGAAATGTTCAGGGCTTGTGATCGCAAAAGTACAACGAATTTCAATTGTTTTAAATGCAAAACTGTTCCTAATGATCATGTTTTTTCTGAAATATTTAAAAACTGTCTTATGTAGTTATCTATCCGTATCATATATTTTGCTTAAAAATGGCATTGATGTTGGTGTGTATTTTTGCATATTTAATGGAAAATTCATATTTTGTCATATTTTTATTAAAAGTACATATTAATTAAAATACATCTTTAAAATTTTTCACTTTTTTTAGTTTTTTATTTCCTTATTTTGAGGAAAAAGAGGAATAGCAGTTATTCAGAGATTTTTAACTTTCATTTAGCGTTATAAACTCTGTCGTTGTCTAAATGGTGTGGGCAATATTGTATCAGATTAAAACCTTATGCCTGCTGATCAAAGGCGATTTAGGAAATAAATGAAAATTTAACCAAGAGGAGTAGTATTTAAAATTTATTTTGATTTTAAGAAATAAAAAAAGTAATTTTATCAGTAAAAGCTGTTTCAGTATTAATCAAAATTACAGTCTTAAGACAGAAAGTGTTCCTATCATCAAAATTTCCTTATATTTTCTTATTTTTCTAACAAGTTTCCATTAAAAGCTGTAGGTCTAACTAGTACTGAAACAGAGCAAAAATTTCCTAAATTGATAAAAATTAGTGACAGTTTTTTATGAAAATATTTACTTAGTAAATTTTGGTAAGTAAGAAACTCAAAAACTTCAGTTTTGAATAAATATGTGTCGGAGTTTAAAGGAATTTTTAAAACTGACGGTGAAATACTTTTTTTATACAAAACTGGCAATAAGGCAGTAAATTTTATAAGGAAGTTTACCAGTATGTAAATAGAAGAAAACACTAAGAATTATAATCGAAATTTCTTAAGGGTGAAAACACACAAATTAGGGTTCTCTAAATCAACTTTCAAATAATCGAACAGTTGACTTTTTGTTGAAAAAGTCGAAAAGTCGAAAAGAAAATTGACTATTCAATAATTGAAAAAGTCGAAAAGTCGACTGTTTGTGCTAACTATAGAACCCTAATATAAATGATAGCATTCCATTTGAATCTATGCTCAGAAAAAAATTATGTTGAAAAAGCGAATCATATTTAACTTGTAGAAATTGAAAGCGTATCACATTCAACTTTAATTTTTTTTTTGAAATGTAATTGCTGAAGTTTTGGATCACAATGTTGATGCAAGAATGAGTCTGTTAAATTGTTTGGAGGAGAATTTTAATAAAAATCAAATTATTTTTTTATTTACTGGACGCCACTCCAATACGGCAAAATCAACAAAAGCCATAATATTTTCTTTTTTTCTTATTTTGAATGTTTTTTCATAAGACCTTTTTTAAATTATATTCATAAATATTTTCTGTGGGTAATGAAGTTCTTTCAAAAACAATTACCTGTAATAATTAATTAGGTAATTCCATGAAATTAGTCAAGTTATATTTGATTTGGAGATTGATGCTCCGCAGGCGAACATCTTGTTTAAATATAAATAATCTTGGCTTTTTTGACAATTAATACACAAAAATGCTTAAATGGATGATTCTGTAAAAATAAAATAATAAAAAAGCAAGTAGAAATTTTAACAATCCAAAAGTGCTAAAAAACCCAGAAGCTAAAACGAAAATTTTAGCGCTAGAAGCAAAATAAAAAGGCTAGATTTAGCCTTAAAAAAGCTAAACTGGCAACACTGAATATTACCAACAATATTTTCATGACTTCAAAAAAAATCCTGTACATGAAAGGAACGATAACGACTCTGAAAGTGATATTAACATATTCGGAATAAAATTGCAACAAAGCTTTCGGAAATATTTTAAGACAGTGAACTTATAATAAAGACCATTTATCATAAAATTTGGCGAATATATATATTTTCTCATTATATTGGAAAAATTTTACGAAAATCAGACTTTAGTTGTAATAACATTACTTGTCATTACAAATGATATGTAGTATAAGTGTACTTTTTTTAGTAAAAATAATAATAATGTCGGTTTTTTGAATATACTAACCAAAATCAGTTTGCGGCGAATTTATTAATTTTCAAAATTCTTATTTGACTGCATTTTTTGATTAAAACTTTTAATGCAGAGATGATGTATTTCATAAAAAGAAATATTGAAGTAAAAAAATCTCCAAAAATTTTAAATTGAAATTGATTTATAAGTTTTGAACCAATTTAAACAGGGGAGCGTTCTTAGAATCCCTTCGATAAAGTTAAAAAGTAAACCAGAATATAATAACTGAATAATAGGTTTGTAAAGTTTCAACATCGAGTTTTAAACTAATGATAAAAAAGTGTTCAGAGTTCTCCCAAAAGTACACAAATGGATCCAAATATTAGACCTATAAAAACAACATAATAGGTTATCTTTTGAAAAAATTATATAAGATTTAAGTTAATTTTTGGAGAAACTTGAAAATTTTTTATTGAACATAATTAGCATATGTTATTACTAAAATAAGTTTAATTGAAAGCCCTATTGAGAGAATCGAACTTGCAGAAGGCCCTATTGTTGAAAGAATAAAATGAATTAATTGTTCGCTGTGATTAAAAAAAATTAAATCAAATTAGGTGTCACAAATTTAAAAAAAAAAGTAAAAAAATACCATTAATCTTTTAAATTTAAGTTCAAAAATAGCTTTAACACTTAAATATACAAAATAGATTGTGTTTCATGGCTTACAGTGGACTAGTTTTTGTGTTTCCTTTCCTTTTCTTTTTAGTTAAAAAAATATTTCGGTTTTTTCAATTTTTAAAGTAAATTTTGAATTTTCAAATGCGCATATTTTGAAAAAATAAGTACATAAAATTCGGTCCTACTAATGACTTTCTCGACTTTGGCTTAAGTTCTCGACTTTGGCTTAAGTTCTTTAAGTTGCACAGACATACTTTTACTTTGATAACTAAATTCTACATCAATCGATCAGTAATAAATCACAAACTCGAGAAAAAGTTATAAAGTGTTTATTTATAAAAAAGGCATGTTATAATTGTTAATGACACAAATTTTAGAATACAAATTGTTCTTTAAAATATGCCCCATTTCTGTTGCTGCACTAAATACGCTTTGTTTTATTTTGCCTTAAAACACTTCTATTGACTTTATGATATGCTCTAATAAACTTTGAGAACACTTTATTGTTTTTGTAAAATAAGAAAAAGTATTAAAAAAAAAGTTATTTTTCCGTGCAAGTTTATATAGTTTTTATGGTCCGAAGTGTATATTGGCAGTGTTAGTTAGTACTGCATTAGCGCAGTGTTTTTAAATATGTTTTTGTGTTAAGTTCGAAGCAAAAAAGAAAAGAGATAAATCGATTATTTAGCAATCTGAAATGATACAATAATAAAATGTGGGCGATGAACTGCGAGAAAAACAGCAAGTGGCGTAAAAAGTAAAATGAGAAAAAATAAAAAATTGTTTAAATGACCTCAAGCCAATTTTGTGTTAAATATTTGTTGCTGTTTTCGCTGCTTATATCAAAAGCCATTAAATTAAGCCACCAGATTGAAGATTTCAATTGAATTTAATAGAAACACAAAAAAACTAAAGCAAATTATTATGTATCATTGGAATTTAATTAACTTGAAGTTTTAAATGTAATTTTATTCATTTTAAATACTATATGTAGGTTTTTAAATATATCAAGCTTTTTTTAATTGGTCTCTTATGTTATCTTTTATATTATAATAACTTTATAATACCCACAAATTGAATTAATTTTTTAAATGATGGGAATAGCTGCATTGAAAAAAATACTCAACATTTTGTCTTAAATATAACCCCATAAAATATGTTCACATTTCGTGGCTTGAATACTGTTAAGCTAGTTTTAATCGTACACATGCATAGTACTGGTTGTTCTAATTATACTATAATATTTTTTCAAAATGTCACGATTTACACACACAAATTTAGAAATTTCCAATATAAAAGCTACAACGATAGAATTTTTATTATTTATTTCAAGTGAAACTACAATAAAGCATACATGTGAAAACGAACGAAATATACGATTGTAGATATTGTTCATGTAAGCTGATTCTCGTTTATAAATAATATAAATGCACTTAGAAAACAGTGTTAAATAAATATTTAAATGCACTAATATTGTTTTGAAAAACTAAATGCTTTACGACCATGTTATAATATTTGTATTTAGCGAATTTTATATATTAGTTAAAGATTTCAATTATGTCCTACATGTGACTTATAGATAACACCATTTACATATGAAAGTAAATACCTTTTATGAGAGTACTGCGTATTCATACAACTTTCAAATATCATAAATTGTCAAGAAAGCACAAAATCTGGCATAGAAGAGAACTGACCATACAAAATTATAGAATAACCAAAACATTAAAAAATTGTGATTCTAGTCGAACTTTCTATAACATTTATATGCATGGTAGGTCTACACGTGGTCCGATTTTAACAAAAAGAAAATGAAAGAGCAATCTTCTTGCTTGGTAGATTATGTGCCCAAAGATTTTACACAATGCAATTAAAACTTTAGCATGTAATCTCACTGCAAAATTTACATTTTCAGACATATTAACATGAACCAAGAACGATATATAACAAGCGAGATACATATATTCAAAAACTTGATAACACTGGTCTGCAAAGAAATCCTCCTTTTAATAAAAATAGGGGGAATATGATAACTTTGATATGCCAAATAAGAATCCGTTTCAGTACTTTTCTTTCACATCTGTTTTTTTTTTTTTTGCAATAAAATAATATATCACGAAAATTAATGAACATAAAAATCTTTAAATTTACAGGCAAAAATATTAAGTATACGCCATGTATATCACTATATATGTCTTCTCTTAATTATGAATAAAATCAAGACTTTTTCATCAATTTTCGTGACATACTTAACTTTATGACAAAAGATTAACATATTATATCATATTAACATATATGCATATTAGTCCACCAATTTATGTTAACAGCAGGATTTTTTTTCAGACCAGTGTTATTGTAACCTTCTAACGCGAATACCTAGTGCAGTATACACACAATTATCGGAGACTTCTTTTAACAGCATATAGGAAATGACCATATTTGACTGAGCTATTACGTTAATTTTGTTTTTTAAATATGTAGGGAAGAATGGGGTAAAATTTAACATATTTTTATGTTGGTGTAAAATGAAACTGCAAGTTTACAACTATTTAATGTTTGTTAAATATTTTTAAATGATTTTTTATTTGCGAGACTACCCTAGTATAAAAATTAAAGTAAGGGATGAAAACAGAAACAGACTACTGATAAAACTAATAGGAAATAATAAAACAAAACTTATAAAATTAGAGAGTTGTTACTCGTATTTAGAATAATGTAATTCATAGTTGTAATAAATTGCTATAATTTGTATGCACTTTAAGTGTATTAAACATTTGCATGAGCTTCACCACACCAAGTTTGTATTTATACAGCACCCACTATTTCCATGATTTTAAATCCACATTTTCTTCTCTTAATAAGCTAACATATCTTTATATATTGGTTCTAGGAATTTTTTAGTCTTATCACTATGGAGCTTATTGAGTTATTTCCAATTTTTATATGTTTTATTACTTTTAATAAGGCATCACACTTTTGATCTGTTTTAAAAAAAAAAAAAATAAAAAATTGCATATGTATAAGTCATTAGTAGCTATACAATTAAGAAATAAAATTATTTACTTTATTTTCATCAAAATTACAAAAAAAAAAAAAAAAAAAAGGTTTTAAAATTTGTTAAATTTTAAATCCCAATTTACCCCAATATATTTATATCACATTGTCCCAATTCTGATTTAAAATGCTCTTGATTTGGATCGCATCTCCAGAAACATCAGCACTTAGAAAACTTTTTCAATATACTTCATTTGCTTCAATAAAATAAGAGATTTCGTGGTTATTTTTGCAAAAAAAAAAAAAAAAAAAAAAAAATCGAGGAAAAAGTAAAATTTTCTTTATTACCCTTACGCCACAATACCCTACTTTCCCCTACCTGCACGGAAAAAATTATTACCTTATATTATTCAATTAATAATTCATTTCATATTAATATTTACTTATTACACAGAAAAGGTTATTCCATAAAATTTTTCAACTAATTTGTTATCTTTTTTTAATGATATTTAATAAAAAATAATTATTAATGTAATTAACTTTCTAATTTGTTTTAAATTTTTTGCCAAGATGATGCTGAAGATATATGAAAATATCCAGTAAGTAGAAGCTTTCAGCATTTTATGACATTGTTTAACAATTGTATTGTTGTTAGTGCCGGAGGGTATCACGTTTGCATCTGAGGTGCATATTGCATATTAAATATCCTTGGGATTTTCTAACAAATTATTTTAAAATTTAAATACAATTTTTTAATCTCACATTTTGTCCTTTTGTCCTTTGTCCAAATTTTTTAAAATTTTAAAATGTCCGGTTTATTATAATTTTATTTTTAAAATATATGTTGCAGTTTTAAATATTATTTAATAATAACTTTATAGATTTACGAACAAAATCTATAGGAATCATTTGAAATCGGTCCATTATTTTATGTAGCCCAAATACAAGTATTAATTGTATTTAATAAGCGATTATTTACATATATGAAATTCAAAGCAGATACGGTTTTTATCGGCATTAGAGGATGGTTACACAATGAGGCCTCTTCCCGGAAATTACTTTAACTTGCATAAATATCATAAAAATATTAGCATCGAATATTTTTTAAACAAACAAACCTTTAAAGTCCTTTAAAAAGAAAAAAAAAAAACGAATATGAAGTGAAATACTGAAAACGTAGCTATACTTTATTGAGTGTTCATTTTCACATGTATATGATTTTTTTTTTTTTTTTTTTGTATGAAGAAATTGTGTAATTTTTATTGTACGGTGTATCCTCCAAAATTATTATGTAACAAAAAACAACAATTATATTACTATATTACATTCTACATTGCAAACATTTTTTTTTGAAATAAATTGTGTATTATGTAAAACTTGTAATAATGCAATAAAGCAATTGGTTGAAATATGAGTACTTTTTTGGGGCAAAATTTTTTGTGCAATGGATTTTTTTAATTTTAGAATCGGACTAATAAAAATGTTAGTTGGTTTAAATTAAATTTCCAATTACAATACTAATTGGTTTGATTAGAAATATTAATTAATATTATTTAAACTAAATAACAATTATTTGTAGTTAATTAATATTATCATTTTGGTGATTGGAGCATAATCAATGAAAAAAATTATTAATTTATTTTAATTTAGTAATTGAAATCAATTTTTATCTTTTCTGGGTATATTCAAGCAAAAATAAAATAAAAGAAATAGTAAAAATAAAATTCAATTAACCTTTTTCTCAAGTAAGACTTTTTTTTCATTTAAATTTTTAATTGATTCAATAATCTACTTGATTGATTTTATAATTTTTTTAATTGGAAAAATATTTCTATTTTTAATATTTTACAGTTATTACTAGATATAACTATTTTGATGCAAATTTGTTTTCTGTTTTTTTTTTTTTAATATTATTTTAAACTATGTATTTTCAGAGAAATGCTTTAGTGATGCGCATGTTCATATGAAAATCCGAAGAGATTCGTTTTGTATCGGCATAAGACGTAGATTAAAATATTAAGTGATTGGATGCATAATTGACTGTAATTTCTTTATGAGACCCTCTACCGAGAAAAAGTTTAACCTTTACTATAATATTAGTACCGAAATAAAATAAAAGACATGCTATTTAATCTCACAAAGTTTGACCTTTAACACAATGAAACAAATTTTGGATCATCAAATAATGCTTCAATAACTACAATACCAAATAAAAGTATACCGCTAGATTAATAAAATCTCCAAGGGCTTCATTCAAATCAGTAAAGTTTAAAGTATTTATGGGTACTTATTATTTTATAGAATGTAAAGCTTCTCTTAGATATTATGAAAGTTTTTTATTTACGCCGACTTTTTGTGGCACATACATATATAAAGTACTTTTTCGAGAAAACTACCATGGAATAAAATTTAAGTTTACCTATTTTTAATCCTACTTCAAAAACAATTTATTTGACATTTGATCTTCATTTTAAAATGAGACAAGTTTTATAATGTCAGTCCACTTTTTTCATTTTTATTTTTTGATTTACTGAAATGTTTATGAAGAGAATTATTTTAATTCCAGAAGTGTTCCCAGAAATACATCTCGCCCAGTTTAAAAATTTCTACTTTTACTTATCTCACTGCACAATTAATCCAAAATGAGTTAAATTAAATTAACACTGAAAATAGAAAAATGTTCAGATTGGTGAATAACGGTAACTCTAAACAGTTCTAAGTTATCTACCTAGATAAATCCTTTACGAAGCAAATAACAGATTAAAAGAGTACTTGTATATTAAGTACTCTTTTAATCTGTATATATATGGAATTTTTCTTCTTTTGTGAGAAAATGTTTAAATTTTTGTTGTACGGTATAACAAATAATTTCCATTATTTAAATGAAATTTTTTTTAATTTTTAAATTTTTATTGGAGTTTCTGTATTTGATGCTTTTACTTCAATATTACTAAGTATAAGCATATGAAATATATTTGCAATTGACATACTTTTGTTGATAGCATTTCAAATATATTTTCCATATCCATAATCCATAGTTGCTGCACTGAAGTCAACTTTACATCAATCTTAGATTTTGTTAATTTATTAAGAGAGCAGAAGAACCAGACTTTTAAATTATATTAAAATTTTTTTATATATACTCCAAATACTATTTTCTATTTCAAAATTTCCGCATACAATTTTTTGGATTTTTTTTTTAGGAGTAAACATATTTCTATCTAAAGTTTTACATTCAATTTTTTAGATATTTAAACTTCATAAAAAAGTTGTTCATATATTTTAAATCTTTCTGAGACAAAAATAAAAATGTATGGAAAGTATAAGTAAGCTATTCCACATAAAATTAAAAACAAAACTAAATCTTGTTAAATTTACAACAAAAAAGTCTTTAAAAATTTTTGCAACATTGTATAATGAAAAAAGTGTAAAAAGAAAAATTCAAGAAAATAGTAAAGGAATTAGAGTACATCTATAAAGAAGGACTATAGCGTATGCTGTATCATTTCTCAGGTGGTTTTTCGTTGTAGCAGGGTGAGTTACAAAATTATTTTCTAAATATGAAAATTGTATATTTTTTCTAAATCAAGAAAAGTTTTTCAACAACTTTTCAGGAGAGCGAAAAAGCAATTCAGTTTTTGTATAAAAGAAATATCAAATTATGATTACCGGAACCAATCCAGATATTTGAAAACGGATTAAATTTTAAAATATGCGATCCAAAAATCTTTCAGATGGTCTAATAAAATATTTTTGGAAAATTGCACGAAAAGTCTTACTTTTGTCATCGAAATCTAAAAAAATTGTTGCAATTTTCTTGGTTACAACCACTTTTTTTCTTTTTTTAACATTTACCAATTTTTTCTGTACCGTTATTTAATTGTTTTGATCGCTTCTATTTTAGAACATTTTTTTCGTACAAAGTTTTGGGTAGCTTCAGATTTATAAAATAAAAAAATATTTTTCGAAATTTTTAAGCACTATTAAAACATTTGTTGTACAATTTAATTACAACTGATAAAACTAACACTTAAACAATATTTGTTTTATAGAAATGTATTTTTAAACGTCCGTAATATTTAAGTTTAAATTTAATGAAATACTATTGAAAACCCAGGAAAAACAAATGAAATTAAAAAAATTATTCCCTATTGAGAAAATTCAAAAAAATTTTATAAAATCTCATAAATATGATATGTAGTTATTAAAAAAAATCAAAAAATTACTTAAAAGCTTGCATTTCTTATATCTTTTATTAAGCAAGCACCAATTATTAAAACCTGTTTATTTACTGTTTATGAACTTTTTTTCTTAGCTTTTTTTAGCTTAGCACTACAATATTGCACATAGAATCATTCTTCCTTTTTCTATTTTTTTATAAGGTAATTTTTTCCAAAAGAATATATTTTTTCCTATCTTCATTTTGGGTAGTAGAAATTACCTTCCCCTCTCTGCCTTGGATGCTCACCTGTGTTAAGCTGATGATTTGTTTTGTTATTAGTTAAACTGTACCTAAGTTTTTATTTTCATTTCTAGTTTTCATACATATTTTTTCATTTTCACAACATTGCGCATGAATAATATTTTTTATTTTTAGTAGTACTTACATGCTAGACCAGGGTTTTTTTTACTTTACGATCCCCTTTGCCATTGTAATTGAATCGCGATCCAATATAACTTTGACCAGTTTAAAAATTTGATAAAATGTTATGTAAAGATAAAATATTTTAAAAATAATATTAATAAACATTAATTAATATCATACTCAGAGTCCACAAAATTTCGATTTTTGATGGATAATGGAGTGAAAAAGATACACTGGTACATATTCTTATAAACGCATTTAAAATTTTTGTTTTTCTTTCATGTATATTCGTTTCTCTTAACCAAAAGAAATGCTGTGTTGTTACAATAACTCGCGATATAACGGTACATTTTTATGTAAGAAATATTTGTTTCCTGCTTTTGTTGTTTTCTTTAATTTAGCAATCAGAACATATTGGTGATCATTTCAGTTCAGTTCATATTGGTGATCATTTCATTCCTATAAATGCAAAATGTTACTGCAAAAAAAAAAAAAATATTAAAAAATTTTAACAATTTTAGTTGTTTGTTTCACTTAAAATAAGTTTCTGATGAAAACATCTCTACTTATTGGAAATACTTTTGTTTTAATTAGTTAATTTCATCAGCTTAAAGGATGCTCAAACCAGGAAAAAATTCAAACTCAATTTTTTTTTTAAACAAAAGGAGCTATTCGAGGCTTTCTTAAGAAAGGGCAGAAATGCGGAGTGCGGAAACCAATAAAAGGTAATTAAAAATTAACAAAAAGGCAAACTAATAAAATAAAAGAAGATGCCACTTCCAAACATGTTAAACACATTTTGCGAACAGATGGTAATATAAAATAGAAGAAACCAAAATGAAAGCCAATGTTAAAACAGCATAATAAGGAAAATCGTTTAAAATTTGCGTGCATGAAATGGATAGATGAGTTGAATAAAGTAATCTTTTCTGATGAAAAGAAATTAAATTTGGATGGTCCCGATTCATATTCTTGCTATCAACATGATTTGAGAGCGAACGAAATTCGTATGTCGAAACGCAAGTTTGGTGCAGGCAGTGTTATGGTCTGAGCAGCCTTTTATGCTGCAGGAAAATCAAAAATTTATTTTGTTGGAGAATTCTCTTCTCTCATTTATAGATGAAAAAATGGATGAAGGTTGCATACTGCAATAGAATAACACTGCAATCCATGTCTCGAAGCAACTTAAATCGTGGTTTAGTAAACATAGCATTCCACTATTGGACCGGCCGGCTTATAGTCTGTATTTAAATCTAATGGAGAATTTATGGGGGTACATGAACAGTAAATTTTACGCAAGAAATGCACCAAATGAAACCATAATAAGAATAGCGAATTTGAAACTAAAAATTAAGCAAGCCTGGGAAAAATTTGACAGTGATTTTCTTCAAAAATTAGTCGAATCAATGCCAGATCGAATTTTTGAAGTTATCCAAAATAAAGGTTCATCAACACATTATTAATAATGCTAAATTGATTCATTATTTTAAGTGAGTATATAGAAAAATGCCATAAAAAATGCATTAAACTACTAGAATTACAATGAAAAAAAAAAAAAAAATAATGTACATTTGAAGTTTTTTATTATTAATTTTTTCAGTGGTCAATCGATAATTTAAAAAATTAATTCGTAGCACCTTAATTATTTTTTAGCCACATTTTTGGTAAGGTGATTAAAAAAATGGTAGTTTCACATGATGAACATTGTTCTAATGGTTTTAAGGCTTCGGAGCTAATAAGCAGATAAACTTTGCTAAATTTCAACTAAAATGCTTTGAAATCTGTTGATTAAAAATTAAATTTAACACGTGAGTTACATTTTAACTCTATTTGATATCCATATGATATCATTTAAGAAAAAAACAATATCATTTAAGAAAAAAAATTTAGAAAGAAGAATAGAAAGATGTATTTTCATTTTTAAGTAGTTTCATGCTTTCATTAGAATTTTTATTTAAAATTCTAAACAATATTTACATTAGAAAATTGTGTCTTCAATAAAATTTTTCAGGATCTTTCGCAACAGCCTACGAATGTCCTTACGAACCAGTTGTGGGTCGCAGACCCCATATGAGAACCGTTGGTCTAGACTTAGTAACCTACATTTAAAATATTAAAAATAATTTTCCATTATTTTTATAAATTTAATAAATAATTGTTATTCATATTCTTAAAACATATATAATTATATAATTAAAATTATATTATATAATTAAAAGTGTGCATATTTTTTAATATATTTTAAAATTATTAGGTCACAGCCTTAACAACAAAAGAGTTTTAACCAAATACATTTGCCCATATTTATTGCTCTTTAATACAGAACTGCTCTATTTTGATATTTACATATACAGATCCAATTTTGTACATAAATTATTTCGCTTAACTACACGGAAAACATTTTTACATTTTTGGAATGTAATTCAGCATAAAATGTTTGAATTAAACATACAAATTTATTCCCAAAACTTTATAATGTACAATGTTATAAAGTATAATAAAGTTGAACATAACGGTTTTTTTTTTTTTTTGAATTTTTTATACGGGAAGTCGTCATGGTTTCCTCACACAAATTGCTGGGTAGTACCCATATCTAAAATAACAATAACATTAAAGTAATATTTAACATTTTTTTTTTTTTTTTTTATCTAAGTACACACACAACAATTTTTCTTTCATATTTTTTTTTATATTTCCTTTTAAACTTACATTTACGTTCACACACAAAATTTTACTTCAGCAATATTTTCTTTAACTGCTTTGGTTTGTTTTTGATTTTAAGTAGAAGGTTGAACGAGAAAGATAGATATAGCCGGTCAAGCCCGACCTTATGATACCCCATTAGATGAATTTATGCACTTTAGGATGATTCTGGAAAGAGAGTTTATATGGGAGCTATGGTAAATTATGGAGCGATCCTCATAAAATTTGTCACTATGATTTCTTCTTACATAAAACTTATATGTGTCGAATATAAGCTTAATACTATCATATGTATCTGATGTATGCAAGTTAAAGTGATTTTCGGAGGAGGGTTTTATATGGGAGCTATGGTCAATTATGGACCGATCTTCATGAAATTTGGCACAAAGATTGATACTTATACAAAACTTCCATGCACCGAATTTCATTACAATATTAATATATTTAAGGCATTTATGATCGTTAAACCCCTATTCCGCGAGGAAATTTGTATGGGGGCTAGGTGAAATAATGGACCGACCATAACCAATTTCAACAGAATTCGTTCTCATGTCATGAAAGTCTTATGTGCCAAATTTCATTAAATTATCTTCAAAATTGCGACCTGTACTTTGGCCAAAATTTACATGGACAGCTAGCCAGCCGTCCAGCCAGCCATCCAGCCAGCCGTCCAGCCAGCCAACCAGCCAGCCATCCAGCCAGCCATCCAGCCAGCCGTCCAGCCAGCCATCCATCCAGCCGTCCAGCCGGCCATCCAGTCAGCCGTCCAGCCAGACGTCCATCCAGGTAGACGGACGGACGGTCATAGTTAGATCGACTCAAAAAGTGATTCTGAGTCGATTGGTATACTTTGAGGTGGGTGTTGAATGATTTTTTTTGCATAATACCCAAACCACCTATGGAGGTGTGGGGTATAAAAATAAAACGAATTTTGAATTAAAGGAAGAAAAATTGCTTTGTGCGATCTCAGACTTTGAACCTAAAAATCCTAGAAAAAATTAAAAAATTTCATTGCCGTCGTTAGTTGTGTTACATCATTAAAATATATAAAAGAAACGGCAATTAAAGACATAACGGGTTGTCTTTAATTGAGAGAAAATAAATATGTAAAGAAACACAAAAAACATCGTCAACGGGACGGTTTGCCTCCTTTTGACAATAGGAGGGATGGCAAGATGATTGCAAAGTTTTGCTTAAAATATAAGCTATCAATTTTATTTTTTTTTATTTGTTGTGATTATAAATTTTAATATATTAATATTATTATTAAATTTTATTTGTATAATTTTATCTTTAAGGAATTTTCATTTTCTCTCATTGTTTAGTTTTCTTTAATTTTTTTGTAATATATTTTTTCATAAATGATGGAAATCTTGTTGGAAAAAACATAGGATAGCGTCAGGGATATAAAATAAATTTTATTCGAATGGCTTGCCGTTCAACTACAATGTAAAGACAAATTTGTATGGATCTGCCGTTGCTGTGTTTCTACACTATAATAAGAACGGTAGGGGGACAATAAAATGATTGCCAAAATTTTGTGTAAAATATCAATTATCAATCTTTTTTTATTATTTGTTTTAGTTATCATTTTCAATATATGAATATTACATTTCATGTGTTTAATATACATATATATTTTAAATAATATATACGTTTTTTTCATAATCAATGCCAATCTTCTTGAAAAAAAACAGAATATCGTCAAGGAAATAAAATAAATTACTTGAGCAGCTTGCCTGCTATTCAACGGCAATGAAAAGTAAAATTTTAATGGAACAGCCGCTGCCTACGTTGGTTGTGTTTCATTTCACTTATAAATAATTTTTCTTCAAGTCTTCTAGATTTAATTAAATTTAAATATTAATGGCAAAATATATAACGTCGTTGCTCCGACGTTTTCGGTAATGTGACAATTTTCAAATTTTTTACTACTTCACCTTAAATATTTACTGGTCTTAGCCGTGTCCACCAAAGCCGCCTTAATATATCTTGATGGGTTTAGAGGTTAGCAAAATGAGCTATGCATGTGTTAGTCATATACGAAATGTTCCAACAAAATAATTTATGTGTATAATTTTACATAACTGTTTTTGGATATATATATATATGTATATATATATATATATATATATATATATATATATATATATATAAATATATATATATATATATATATATGCAAGTTTTCTTTCAATGTTTTTTCAGAATTTAATTAGAATATAAAATCATTCATAAAAAAATCTCAAATTGGTCAATTACTCCGTTAAATTAATAAGGATATTTACATATTTTCTCAAAACGGACAGAAAACATCCATATTTGAATTTTAGACACAAGGTCCTTTATGGTTAAAAAATTTTACGTTTTAAAATTTAAAAAATGCTAGAGAAAAGTTTTACTTTTTTTAATTACTAATAACTTCTAAAATATAGATTGGAGATCTCTGGCTTTAGTTTCATATTACAGACAAAGATATTACCTTTCGAACGATATTTATAAAGATTATTTTTATCAAAAGTTCAAAAATTATATCTCAAAAAACAGTATTTTTAAATTCGTAATAAATTATACAATGTGGGCATATATAGCTCGCCGCCAGCTTACTATTGTAAAATTTGAAAGTGAACACTCATTTAGTTTAGAAATTATGGACCAAAGTATAATCTAATTGCAATAAGAAAGATCAACCGCAATAAATATGATAATAATACTCAAATTTCAATTCAATAAGCATTAGAGGAAAAAATAAATAAAAAACTTCTCAAAGTAAAATTGCATCTTTTTATAAGCGAAACCCAAAATAGAGGAATCAAAATTTATCAGTTAGCATTGTTAAAAATTATACGAATAAAGATTCCCATGCATTTTATGAAAATTTAAATCACTAGCTTAATTATTTTTAATTAATATTTATTGACTTAAAAAGATTAATAACACAGAAAAAAAGATGCATATATTTGGAAATTTTTTTCATAAATATTATGAATCGACCATGACTTTTTTTCCCAAACATTTTCGTAAAAAATAAAATTTTGTTCATAGATATTATAATGAAAATTTTAGTAATTTGTTAAATCTTTTATTTAGTTTTATTAGATTTGATTACAAATGGTAAATGAAAATAGTTATACATGAAAATAATAACAACAAATGCTTAAAATGGCAAAATTCCAAGGAAAATCTGTAAAAAAAATAGTGTTTAGAAATTGGCATAATTTCGCTCGCATTCTGCAATGTAGCAAAAAATCATTAAAAACATAAAATTTTCCGAAGAATATTTCAAACATTTTTTTACAAATTTTATAATATAAATGAAATAATATAAATGAAAATTTAAACAATTTATTTTAAGTCTTCTTGGCTTTCGATTCATTTCAAAAAATGTAAAAAAGTGTTAATATTTAAGACATTATACTTATATATTATGAACTAAAATCAATGAAAGTAAATTCTTATATTTATGCACAAACTTTTTTCTGTGAAATCATTTAATTTCATAATTTTTCTAGTTTATATATCAGCACCTTTAATAATAAAAAAAAAAAAATAATAATAAAAAAACTAAATCATTTTATCGGGATACATTGGATTAAAAAAACCATACACTAGTCGACTATTAATACAACAATTTACATTTCAGCGGATTATATTATCCTCTTAACTTATATTTGCTGTTTTACACTAACATTAATATTATTTTACATTAATATTAATGACATCATTAGATAAAACGTAACAGTTTAATGAAAAAACTAATTGTTTCTCAAGAATACATGATCACACATCGAAATAATGGTATGGGGAGCCATTTCGTAATTGGTACATTGATTTGTATTTAAATAAGATGTGCCAATTCGTGTACATTTGCCTACATATTGATATTTTTACCAGATTAACACACGTTTAAATAATTTAGCAAAGGTGCTTGTAAGAGGATTATGGTCAATTATAGATAAATATTATATAAATTGATGTGGTGGTATAACGTTACAAAGGATTTTAAGTATGTTGAATTCTGCCATATTTAAGAGATTTATAGGAGTCAAACTCTATAATGAGAAGACATTTATATGGAAGCTAGGATAAATAATGGGAAGGTTTTGAACAATACGCTTCATCTCTGGATTATGCAAATCTATGCACCAAATTGTGTTAAATTATCCTCCAAATCTACCTGTAATTTACAAGGACGAACATGTACGGTCAAGTTAAATCAATTCAGCTGGTGATTTAATCCAATATGTATAAAATATTTTTTATCCTAGTTTTTATCAGCATCAGTTGCGTATAAAAATGAACAGTGCAATAATGCATTCGGTGGAAGTGAATACTTCTATTCTTTAAAATCTTCACAACAGAATGCAAATCAAGAAACTGTACTATATATATATATATATTTCACTAAGTGTCATCATCAGGGCAACCAAAAATATGCTCTAAAAAACTGTTTTATACGCATAAAAAATGCTCTTAAAATCGTTAAATATGCCCTTAAAATGAAAAAAATATATTTTATTCTTTACTCAACTCCTTCAATTTGAAAAAATGTTAACAGTTATTTTTGGTATTTAAAATTAATTTCCTAAATATTAATAATGTTTTCATATGTTTTCATTTTTAATATTTAGTGATTTTCAGCAACGTGGAGACGGAATATTAACTTTTTTACCTGTGTGCTGTCTAATTATTCCTAATTTACGCCCAATTTCAGACATTCTTTTTTACAATTTTTTTTTTTTTTTTTTTTTTTTTTTTGTAGAATTTGCATTTTAATGCTTTTGGAATAAAATTTTGTTAAAATTTTCGGAAATGTCTTAAAATTATCGTTATGTACATTTTTATAATATTTATGAAAATAGTTTTATTTTTTATAAAAGAAAGTTTGGAAATATATTTGTATGTTCAATTCATACAGTTTATGTTAAAGTACGTTTCAGAAAGCCTAAAATTTTCTGTGTACATGTTCAAACAAAAATATGTGTGTTTTTGGATATTTATAAATCAAAAATAACACGAATTTTATTTAAACATGCATTTGTATACCATTTATCATCAACATACGATCTTATATACTAAATTGACTGACATTTGATATTTAAAGCCGTACACACAAATGTTTTATTTATTTAATTTTAAGTTTTTTTTTTTTATATGTCAATTTTATATTTTGCAAAACGTCCTACTGTTAAAACATAAATACTTATAATTCAATTTATTGTTAACAAAAACAATTTAAATGTAGTATGAAAGATATGCAAAAATTTAATACGATATGATAATGTAATCGATATGGTTTACAACAATATTTATAACAGATTTGGTGTCAATAAATCATGTGTGTCAAATATGAATAGAAATGATGACATGTTATTTTGACATATTTTAAATTAATATAAAATTCCATAATTTGAACTTGGAGAACAGCGTAAGTCAACATTTGTTTAAAATTATTTATTTTGTGGTTTTGTACAATATTTTTTATCGTAATAGAAATTGTGTATAAAAAATATTAAGGTATTGGTCATATAAATATCTAACTTTGCACAATATGATTAGTAGAAAAAATACATTTTAATTCGTTTGTTTTTTAATGCTTTTGAATCCCATTATTGTTTCAAAAACTTGACTTACGCTACATTCCCTATAAACGATTTATCGTTGAATAAAATGCAAACAAAAATTTTAATTGTTTTACACGAGCATATATGTTTAAAGTAAACATTTTAAATAATATTAAAGCTATGATACTAAAGCTCATAATTTCTTTTAACACCTTTTACATACTCAGCGATATGTGTAGTTTTGCCAATATGTAACTTCAGTGCGATTACAAATTATTCGAAACTAATTTAACCACCAACGTTTTCTTAACAATTTTAATAAACACAAAGTCGAAGTTAAATTGCTTAAATTTTAATAAAATAATAAACATGAAGTAGATAAAATGCTAAATATTAAATATATGGTTTTCTTCTGCGTAAATGTATCATAGTTAAACAAAAATTTACAGTATTTTTCTTTAAATCTGACACAAAAATTTTATAAATCGACTAAATTTATTTCAGGTTTTAATTTTCAGTGTTGCCAGTAGGTGAAAAAAAGAGGTTAAATTTAACTTTATAAAAGGTCAAAGAGGGTTAAATGCCCCAAAAATTAAGGCCAAAAAGAAATTTAAATTTAAAAGCTAATTTTTTCTCCATTTTAATAGCTTTTAATATTTTTTTGGAAGATATTGTAATAAAATAAGATCGGCTGCCAACAAAATGACCCAACGAATAAGCGTCCAAAAAATTCCCATAAAAACATATTTCGCGTCAAAAATTACCTAATGTTTTGAAGTGATTTTGAAGTCACTTTTGAACTTCTTTTTTGGTGAAACTTTTTCAAATTTTTTGGTGATTTTTCGTTTTTTAAATAATGTTCATAAATAGTCTATGGTTACTGTAGTCTATTAAAAAATAATTATCGTAATCGATTTAGTAAGTCCAATAAATGAAGTGAGTTTTTATCTTTGACTTGGAAAATGAAGCTCCGCAGGCGAAAATATTTCTTAAATATAAATAAGTTTAAAAAATGCTTAAATAGATTATCCTGTCGAAATAAAATTAGTATATAATAGCAAATAAGAAATTGTTTTCTTAATTTTATCCTTCCTCAGGAGACTTTAAGATTCAAAAAAGGCTAGAAGCTAAAGCGAAAATTTTGAGGCTAAAAAAAAATTCTAGATTTATCCTTAAAAAGACTAAACTGGCAACAGTGATCACACATTTAAAAATATTTACAGTATTAACATTACTAACTAAAAAGAATTAATTTTTCAAAAATAATTTTGCACAATTTTTAAAATAATACAAATTATATCAGGTACAAATTAAAAAATAAAATATATATTTTGTTAACTTCAAAATTCTCTATTTATTTTGATTTTCCAAATTTGATTTGAAAATATGATTTGCCAACCAAAAACCTCTTGTTAGAATTTTTGCTATATAATATTTCTAAGATGTTATATGATAAACTTTCAGTATCCTTTTTAAGTTCTACACGATATACGTGAATTTTTTGTATTTATAAAACTATTTTCGGATTGAATTATAGAAAAACAGCCTGCAACCTTTTAGATCACTCTATAATTTGTTTTAAAGATGATTTTATAACGTCGTCGTTTTTGAGATTACGAAATTGTATTTTTTCCATAAATTCTACAAATCTATCTAATTTTTCAGGGCGCCATTGATTTAGGGATCAATCTTGACAAAACTGATTTATTTTGTCAGATTAAAAAATAATCATTAAAAGAAACTGCAGCAAATCTCCCAATGTGCTCTATATAATTCTGAGGCATTTTTTTGGCATTTAAAAATGCTGTAGAGTAATCTGAAAATTTTACTAAATTTTCAAAAATTTTAGCAATCAAATATTTTGATGTGTCCCGATTTCCCGAAAGTAGTCCTGAAAGTATGCCTTGAGAAAAACTGTACTTTTTTAAATATTCAAGCTTATTTTTTTTTTTTTTTTTTTTGAGAGTTCAAAATTTGTTATTCACGAGGGTACATTAATGGTATACATCACAAACGAAGCCAAATTATCTCATTTTAAAATGTATGATATCAAATTGTATCTTCACAGAGAAGCGTACATACAATGACCAAAAGGTATAAAAATATTAAAATAGCTAAAATTTTGGTTTCAAAGTTACCTTCGTATAACTTTTGACCGAATAGCGATAGAGTCATAAAATATAAAATGATATTGTTCCTCTAAGTGAGAGAGCAGTTCTCTTATACAACTCTAATACCAGAAACTTGAAAAAATTAAAAACATGAAAAAACCCTATGAAAAAAAAAAAAAAACATTAATTAGGTTGACTGATTTGAGTTCAAAATTTTTGCATGTTGGCCCATACACATTAGGGTGGATTCAAAATAAAAGCAGTTATCTAATAGGCACTAATAGATATCTATTTGTTGAAATTAAAGGCATAACTTTGGGAAATGCAAAAAAAAAAATGGTAAATAAATAAATTATGGTCCAAAACATTTCAGAGTGTGATTTTCTGAATAACAACTTTTAGACGAAATATACTAAGTGCTTTATTTTTAATCGATGGTAAAGAACTGAAGATAATATTTTCTTATTTTTTTTAATATTCTTCTTGTACTAAGTTGATCAATAACTTAAGGAAATCTATTGGAACAAAGATACAGGCGATAAGAAAACTTTAAAGGCAATATTCCTTAAATATTACATTGTATAACCTCTTATTATTAAAAATAATTTCAGCATTCTTAAAGCAAGTAAATTATATGACAAATAATTTTTACAAAACATATTACATAGATAATAGTATATTTTAAAATACCGAAACTAACATACCGGTATTTTCGGAAAATAATAATTTCGGTAACGGTATTGGTTACGGTAACACATCAGTGTTGCGAGTTTGACTTTTTTGACACCAGGTATAGTCTTTTTATTTTTCTTTTAGCGTCAAAAATTTCGTCTTAGCTTCTAGCTTTTTTCTAGTCTTTTTGTGGTTTTTAAAATTGCCTTCAAAAGGCTAAATGTTATTATTAAAACAACGAAGAAAATAATATCTTATTTGCTATTACTAATTTCGTTTTTACAAAATCATCCATTTGAGCATTTTTGTGTATTTATTCGAAAATAAAATAGAGGCTATTTATATTTAATAAAAAAATCGCCCGCGGAACTTCATTTTGGAAATCAAAACGCCTTAAATAATTTTGTGGAGTTACTAAATCGATAACCAAAATTATTTTTTAATATACTTCATCAACAATAGAAACTATTTATGAAAATAATTTAAAAAAGATCCTATTAATTAGAAAAATTACCCAAAAATTTGCAAAGTTTAATCAAAAAAGAATTGTAGTTCAAAAATGTAGAAAATCACATCAAAACATTGGGTAATTTGTCTTATGAAATATAACCCTAATTTTAATTTTTTGGCCAATTTTGTCATTTGCTGGGTGTTATTTATAAATTTATTACAATTTCTTTAAAATAATTTTAAAAACTAATGAGACCGAGAAAAAATAATTTTCTAAGTTAAAAATAATAACAATTTTCTGGCCTTATTTTTTGGAGCATTTAGCTTTTTTGTCTTTTTTTTAAAGTTCAATTTAGCTTCTTTTTTTCTGGCAACAATGTAACTCATTTTAAAAGGTATTTAAACAATATTTATTAAGGTATCGGTTTCCAAGCTTGTTAAATATTCATCATTTTGGTACGCATATTTCCGATCTTATTATAATTTGCTAGACTTTCATAATAGGCTTAAAATATGAATTGATGTACACAATTTCTTTTTAGTTTAAAATAAAAAAAAAAAAAAAAAAAATACAAAAAAACAAAGAAAATGTCCATTATCATATAAAAAAGAAATTTTTAATGTTAGCGATTTAAAATAATCGATTGACGATTTTGACAATTTGTTTCACAAAATTTAATAATTTTCTATCAATTTTATCTAGCAACTATGTGTGTCAGTTTTAGCACATCTCATAGCCATATGGAGCAAATTCTTGCCGCGGAAATTCGTGAGTTAAAAGTGTCGGTTATAAAGAAAATTGTGCAAAATTTCTAAAAAAAATTAATGTAAGTGTTTTATATTTAAGGAATTGAATGAATTTACATTCAATTTATATTACATTTACATTAAATTTACTGAAGGTTTACCAATATCGGCGGCTATATTTAACTCATGTTAAGCCGAAATTTTCACGGCGGCGGCGGCTTTTAAAAATAGTCGGCGGCTCGACTCTTCTATACGTTTAGAATGTTAAATGAACATAATATACCGTCTATATTAAACATAATTTGGTGTTTAAACACCAAAAACATGGTTTTTGAAACATTTGTATGGGCAACCTTATTTAAACATTAAATATTACATTTACTATTATCATGATGTTAATGTTAAGTGTAGACGGGTAGTAAGATAAAAGCTTAAAGAAGCATTATTTCTCACTGTTAAAATTAACATTATATATGCTAAAAGTTTTCCGCCGCCGAGCTTTTATAGCTACGTACTAAATACTTTCGTGGAATATAAGTTTTCAAAGCTTACAATGTTTTAGTACTATAAACTACCAAAAATTTACTAAAAGATGCAGACTTGTGGGCTTGCTAACATTGAAAATTAAAATTAACATTAAAAGGAAAATTGTCATACTGAAAGCTTAAGTTTATTGGAATATATTTTCTCAACACTAAAGTGAAAAGTTTTATCTTATTTCAAATTTAAATTTAAAACCAAAGGAAATTTTAACATGAACTGTTGGTGGAAGGCATTATAAGAAAATAATTAAGAAACAATATGTCTTGTTAATAAAATATAAGCTTTACTCTTGCTTACAAAAGCTTATGTGTATTAGATTCTAAACTTTGTGTATAGATATCACTAAAAATTAACTTATATTCGATGTGGCACTTATATGGGGAGAAATTTCGTGAAAAATTAAATTAAATTATTAAATTTTAAACTAATATCTCTTAACCATTTTATTAAAATTTTTACTCAAATTTCATCACTATGGATTTCATCGATTTATTTTTAAGTCGTATCCGAGGTGACCAATTTTTATGGTACATCCAATATCTTTTAAGCCTGAAGGGAAGCAATTAGATTTCAATAGCAACCGAAACAATTTTAGGTTTGGTTATTTCTGTGTGTAAAACATAATAAAACAATGGTGTACTTTTTTATGTAAGAAATATTTGTTTCTTGCTTTTGTTGCAATTTAGCAATCAGAACATATTGGTAAACATTTCAGTGGAATATTTCTATAAACGCAGTCGAGAAAAATTTGTCTAAAATGTTATTGCGAAATAAGAAAGAAAGATATAGTCGGTCTTGATCGACTATATCTACACCATTGTGTACGAGCATAATAATTCGGGAAGGGGAATTATATTACAACTGTAAAATAAATTATTCAAATGCAGAGTAATGCGTTGATACGAGTACTTATAGCTAGATGATTTTATGTACTATAGGGCGATTCTTGGAAATGGGTTTATATGGGAGCTATGGTAAATAATGGATCGTTTCTCATAAAATTCGGTAATGTTGCTTCTACTTACATAAAACTTATTTGTGTCGAATATTAACTTGATGCTAACATTCGTATGGGATTTTTGTATTTAGTTTTTGTAATTAATTTATTTTTAATAAATTTAATTAATTTGTTTTTTCAAACTAAACATTTTTGCTGTTGCTTAGGAACTAACTTTTACATTTTATTATGAGATCTTGCTTAGCATATATTGAACAAAAATAATTAGTTTAATATAATTTAAAGAAATTGATAAATTATGTAACTAAAAGAAAATATCTGGAATTTGAAAATTAAAAAGTAAATTTTAAAATAAGAGCATAAAAATGAGAAAACAATAAATAAGTTAAAAGAAAATATATTTTATTTTTTAAGGGTGTTCACAGAATATGTAACTCCCCCATTATTTGAACTCACATTACTCCCGAAATGTGAAAGTGTGCCCATACAGTTTTAATTTCAAATATTACAATAAGTAAGTGTATATTATTTTAAATAAAAAAATGTATTTTACAAATATTTTAATAAATAAATAACGGCAATTTTCTAATTTCTTTATTAAATATCTTTTAATAACAATTTCTCTTTTATGGTACAATTTTTTTTTGTGTAATTTCTTCCAGTAATTTTACTATCAGATTGAACTTCATTTTGGTATTTAAAAATCCTTTTTACTATTTGCCTATCCCTTTTACAAGCTTTTTCATCAACAAAATTAGTATTATTTTTCTCCTTTACTTTACTTGTATGCTAATAAATTTAGGCTTCTGTTTTAAGTTTTGAAATCCAAGTTTTTCACTAATTCTTTTTCCTTAAACTCATGGCAATCTTCTCTATTCTTATTAAATTTTCCAATTCTACCAATTTTATTAGAATGTAATTTATTATGCAACATTTCCCAAATAGATTTCTTGAGCTTCTTACAAAGATCATTAGCTTTATATGAAATTGTTGAATGTATCAAATCATTATATATTTAAACAGATTTATAAACAAGGACTTTGTCATCTAAGTCTTTAACTTTTTTTTCTAACTTAAACAGTCCACTATGTTCATTAAGTGGTAAATGATATCTTTCAATATCTGCGTTTGTGTATTTGGGGATGTAAAATGATAATCAATTTCCTGTGAGTTTAGGTAATTTCTAATAAATGCTGTATTAAATTCGTTGTCTGCTATAATTTTAGTTGATTTTTCCAAAATCGCTAATCTTTCCCAAGTCTTTCTACAATTTTGACTGAATTTTTGTCAGTCAAGTGATGTATAAAGACGTGTTTTGAGAGTTTATCAATACAGCACCACGCAACCAATCTAAATCGTGGTTTAATGAACATAGTCTTTCACTATTGGACTGTAGTCCGGATTTAAATTCAATGGAGAATCTGAGGGCGTACATGGTCCGTAAAGTTTACGCAACAAATGCCCAAATTGAAGCCATAATGATAAAAACGAAGTTGAAACTAAAAATAAAGCAAATCTGGAAAGACATTGACAGTGATTTTTCTTCAAAAACTAGTCAAGTCATTGCCAGAGCGACTTTTTGAAGTTATTCGAAACAAAGGTTCATCAACACATTATTAATAGGAAAATGGCATAAAATGCCATTAAACTACTAAAATTATGGTGAAAAAAAAAGAAATGTATATTTTAAAGTTTGTGTTATTAATTTTTTGAGTGAAGTCAATAAATAATTTAAAAGATTAATGTTTAGTACCTTAATTATTTTTTAAGTCAATTTTTGGTAAATTGATATATATATATACCACTATTCACCACCACTATTGATGTGTAGAAGTGAATCAGAAAAAATCTGCCTCACTAAAGAATAGTGATATTGATGTTAAAAATTTCTACTTAATGAAGTGTCACTAACAGTGTTTCCAGGAGATGAGAAAAAAGAGCTCAATTGAACTTTAAAAGAGGTCGAATAAGCTAAATGTCCTAAAAAATAAGGCAAGAAAAAAATTATTTTTTTTTAATTTAAAAACTAATTTTTCCTCATTTTCGTTAGTTTTTGTGATATTTTTAAAGATATTGTAAAAAATTACTCAATTTAAAATCTCCCAAAAAAAATCTCTTAGTTTTGAAGTGATTTTTTGTCATTTTTGGACCATAATTCCTTTTTTATTAAACACTTCCAAATTTTGGGTGATTTTTTGCTTTTATAAGATTTTTTTCAAATTATATTTATAAATAGTTTCTATAGTTAATGAAGTATATTAAAAAAATAATTATAACAATCAATTTATTAAGTCCATAGAATTAGGTTATTTTCGATCTGGATATAGAAGCGCCGCAGCCAAAAATTTTTGTTACATATAAATAATATACGCAAAAATAATTAAATGAATGATTTTGTAAAAATAAAATTAGTTATAGCAAATAAGATATTATTTTCGTCGTTGTTGAAATACTAATATTTTAGCCTGTTGAAGGACATTTTTGTAAATAAAAGTAGGCTAAAAAAGTCAGAAATTAAAACGAAAATTCTGAGTCCAAAAGCAAAATTAAAAGGCTAGATTTAGCCTTAAAAAGGCTAGATTTAGCATTAAAAAGGCTAAACTGGCAACATTGGTCATTAAATTAAACTATTGAGTTAATAGTGTGTATTTGATTCAGTAAAATAAGACTTGAGATTAACACTTGATTAGAAATAACAAAGTCAAATAAAAAAAAGCAGTAGTATACATTTAAAACTTATATTTCAATAATTTTATGACCACTATATTTTAGATATATTTTTATGGAGTGTGATTAAAGGATAATACTTACAACTGTCGTAGAGATTCTATAGGTAGAGCGAAAAATCTATAGTAAAATTTTCGCTATAGATTTGTTGATTATGACTTTCCTGGAAGATAAGTTAGGTGGAGTCTTATGCACCAATAATAATTTTTTTCACCCTTTAAATGAATTTATTATAATAGTTATTATCAATTCTTATTTATTTATATCAAGTTTTTAGCACTGAACAAAAAATTTACTAGAACCCAAATGCTAAGAAAGTTATTGCAAAAGATTCCCCCAAACGTCTACCTCCAAACAAATGTTAATTGAAAATATCAAAGTTTTATGGTTGAAAGATCAGCGATAAAGGAAAAAAATAACTAGTCTCACAAAAGATGGCAGATGTGCACCTAAGATAATGCTCCCCCTTCTACCCAGCATCACAAACTAATTTTCAAAATTCCGGAACACCCCACACTAAATCGAGTCCATAGAAAAATGTAGGAAAAAATTAAGAGATGTCCTACAGTCATAAAGTATTGAGCAATCATATATAGCAGTGTTGCCATATAAGTAGAGATTGCAATTTCCCGAGCTTTTATATTTTCCGGGACAGCGGGAACAATGTTTGGACTCCCCGGGATTCCCGGGATCCGGGATTAAAAACTGAAACTATCACTTATCTCATTAGTTGTATAACTGAGACCCAAATAAGATATGAATCACTGAATTAGCAGATTTAAACAGGATTTGTAAATGTACTGAGAGAAGGAAATTTTATCAATTGCTTAATCTACTGATTAATTAACTTTGATGAATACTGACATAGTATATATTAAGTATGTTCGTTTATCCAAAAATTTGTACTGTACAGTGAAAAAAATTTAGTAAAGAGAGAAATAATTAAGAAAGAAAAAGTAAACAAGATAAAAGTAATAAAATGCCAACAGTGAAAGCAAAGTGTTAAAAATTTAAAAAATAGTATTTTTGTGCTAAAATTTTATTAGAACTGCATTAAACAATAACAAATATATTTACATTAAAAGGAAAAATGTGGATACAATACTTGAAATACATTTGATTTCAACTTGAATTCTAACAAAAATGCTTATTGGACTTTATGTTTATTTATTTTCATCCAGCTGTTGTTGCGATTTTACTGGATTTTACAAAATTTCCGTTCGCGTACTTTTTTGTTTACAAGTTTTTTTTTTTGAGAATAAAATCTCAAATTGAATCAGAAAATACTCAGTTTAATGCATTTTACTGGAAAAATAAAAGAACAGACCTATTGTAAAAGAAATCAATGGATATCAACACAATATTAGGCAATATTGTTATTTTTATTGTAAATGTAAGTACCATAAAAAAATGTATTTGAGGCAAAAAGTAGAGAAGTTAATTAACAAAATATTTACTCAGGCATCATTTAAACGTTTAAGTTTCTTAAATATCTTTTAATTTATTAAAAATTCACTTAAAAGCGTAGGATTTAATAATTCTAAAGGTAATGTCTAATGATCGCTTTTTCAAAAACCCTTTGGGGTGATTCAGACGGTATTAAATTGTTTGTGGCTTCAATAGGCTGGTCCAACATTCTATGAAAATAACCAAATGGTCGGTTATTTAAACGTAACTAAAATTATGAAAGGAGTCATCATATTTAATATCTTGGCCAAATTTCAACTTCCTAGGATGATTGGAACAGAATGTTATACGGTAATTTATATTGTTGATATTTTAAATTGATATATAACATATTTCAATTGATATTTTAAATTGATATATATAACATAAAGGTAGCGAAATAAAAATTAATTAACTTGTACTTCGCTGGTGTAGAGCTCTCGGCTTCTAGGGTTCGTTAATTGAAAATTAAGAAACACACAATTTTTCTTAAAAAAAAAAAAAAACGGTATAAACTGTATTTATTACTGTACTTAAACGCAACTATAACAATTAAAACGACGAACAAAAAGGTCGTGCCGGTCTTGCACCGATCTTTACTAAGCCGTCTGTCGTACTAGAATAGTTCGTTGAATATTTTAATCGAGGGCAAAACCACTCAAATCTGCACTATTCAACAACCGGACAAATAACATTTCATTAAGCTGAGGGGAGCACCACTCCCTCTCAGCATAACAAACTCTATTCGCTATAGATTGAGGGTAAAACCATTCAACCCTCCACTATTTCACAAACAGAAAAATATTATTTTATTAATCTGGTGGTGGTAAAATCCCCTCCCAGTGTAATAAACTATATTGGCTATAGGAGAAGTATTTGAATTGGGTAAAACCATAATCACAAAATAAACTTTATTTTATCCTGACGGAAGTAAAACCCCCTCTCAGAATAAATAATGTTTTACCTTGCCGACACTCACAGGCTAACTCCACAACTACCTTTTGTTACACTCTTTTTACAGTGTCGATCACTCATGCAAACATATACACACATACTAGCAATCATAATTAAAACTTACAGCTGTTTACATATAGTTGCTATTCTTGGTATTATGACACATTGTGGTGGTTTAAAGTAACTAAATTAATTATTTATGAATATTGGATGGTGCCATTCTTAAATTAAAGTCTTTATATATAAAATTAGCAGTAATATATAAGTTATTTTACTATGTGACCCAAAAACAAATGTTAGTGACTTTTGATCATCACACTAGTTTTAAAAAAATATAACATATGACTATATTAATGTTTCTTAAAAAAAAAGATCTGATGACACGTTGTTCAACATAACAGAGAATATTTTTCTGTAGCTTTCCAGTTGAAAAATAATGATTTGGACTTACTACTATTTTTTTCTCTTAAATTGTTTAATGTTTTGTCAAATATATATATAAGATAAATTCCAAATATTGTCTGTGCTACTGAATAATTTATAATGCATATTTAAAATGTCTACAAGATTATTTCAATCAGTTACACTTTTTCACTTGCTGGCTTTTAGTGCTCACATTTTATTGAAATGTGTTCATTTCGTGCCATAGTGTCATCCGAAATAAATCACTTAAAGGATTGTACATAAGATCTTACTACATAATGAAATTGTCGTTAAGATATAATTTCCAACTTAATTTTCTTTATAAAGTTAGTAAAATATGGAAGTTGTTTTTAAAATTTATGGAATTTTCTTCCATTTAAAAATGTTTTTAAAATTCCCTGGAATCCCGAACAAAACTTCCGGGAAAGCGGGATAAGAAAAATAGCAAATTTCCCGGATTTGTTGTCATAAAAACCAAAATTAATATTGGTTTTTTTTATTCAATAAGTTCCTGAGTTTATGATCCAGAAGGTGCTGAATTTTAATGAATTTATCATAGGCTTGCCCTTGGAAGATGTTCTTTTTTTGGATACCGAATCACAGTGAAGAATGTTATGTTGACAGTTTCATGCAAAATTGCAGTGAACATCCAAATTGGTTTTTATCGGCGCTAGAAAATTTTTTTAATTTTTATATAAACCAAAATATTTTTTAATAAAGAAAATTATGAACAGCACTATTTTTCATATATTTAAAACGTTTTATTGCAAAACAATTCTTTTTATCCCTTTTAGATATCGCACATTTTGATTTGCCTAAACAGGGTATATTCGACTTTTCGAGATTCCCGGGATCCCGGATTACAATTATGTTATTTATTTAATTAATAATTAATAATTTTCTATTATAGTTTCTATTATCTATAATTATCTCTCATTAGTTGAACTACTGAAACCCAAATAGGATATGAATCCTTGCATTAGCAGATTTAAATCAGGATAGTAAATGTACTGAAAAAAGTAAATTTGATCAATTGCTTAATCTACTGATTAATCAACTCGAAAGAATACTATCATATTATATATCATTAAAAAGTTTTGTGGATATTAAACAATATTGTTATTCTTATTTAAAAGATATGTACCATAAAATAATTTTATATTTGAGTAATTCCATTTTAAATTTAAAAAATTTTGACCCTTGGTTACTGATTTAGATAAAATTTGGTGCAAGCGTGGAAGAAGATACAGAAGCATGTAAAATGAAGTTTTCTCATTTTTATTTTGAGAACTGTGACAACTCTATAGCTTTGAAAGTGATTAACATATTTATTTAAATTACCATAACATTTGTTATATAAAAGATATCAACATATTTTTTTTTTTTTTTTTTTTTTTGCTGTAGATTTGTCAAGGCTTATGCTTTAAGATGCCATATAAAATTTTAAAAATATTTTTATTAACATAGTTTTTATAAAAATATTCTTTAGTGACGTGTATCTAAAAAAGTCCGTCTTTAATTTTTTTATATTTATTTGGTAGGAAGTCTTATCGGTACAGAGAAAATTTCAGAGAGGTCAAAATTTTTAAATTTAAAATGAAATTACTCATTTGTGACAGAAATATAGATGTCAGAAATTAAATAACAAAATATTTACTCTGACACTGATATTATTCAAATATTTTTTAAGCAAGTTTCGTAAAAACTAAATTTATTAAAAATTCACTGTATTAAAATAACTAAAGGGTATCGAACATTTAAACGTATCTAAAATTATGAAAGCAGACATCATATACATATATCTTGGTCAAATGTCAACTTCCTACGATGATTGGTATATGATGTTACACGGTCGTTTTTCTTGATAATCGCAGAATAAACCTAACCTAAGCTTCAGTTTGCTATCTTAAATTTTCCTACAATATCCTTTATAAAAACTCGCTTTCATGTTATAGATCCGATCAGACTTTCTCATATGTAATAGAGAATATTTTCCGTAGCTTTCCAGAAGCAATTATTAGTTCTCCAACTATAGCCTGAACGTTTTCCTGCTGAACGCACTTGCATTTCGGCTACCATCAACACTTGATACGGATTACCATTTTTCAGAAGATCTCGTTCTTTTTTTTTTTTCTTTTTTTTTTTTTTTTTTGATACAACCATTCAACCATACAATGCATTCTTTCATAAGTATTTAGTGAATTAGGAACATTTTCTTTAATAACAAACATTGATAAATCAATTTCTTTTATCAACCAAAAACAGTGGTTTTATTTTTTTCGCTAATATCTATCTTGAATTGATTTGATTAATTATTTTGCTTAAAAATGATTTTATTGATTCAATATCAATAGTTTTGTTTGAAGTTCTGCTAATATTTCCAGAAATAAACTCAATAACACTCAAACTTTTCTTGATTTTTGATGCAAGCAACCAAATATCAAAAATTTGTTGGTGGGAAATGCGTTGACACAATATCAGTTATTGTTTTGAGAATAGAAATAGAGCAAATTTTAGCAATAATTTATTAATGATTTTGGTAGACCATACATCAGGGATTATAACAGTATAATTTAGATAACTAGACTTTGTGAGATCTTCCTTAAAATAAAAAAGTTACATATTTGTATTCAACTACAGTGCTGTTACTTAATAACAGTTAACATTTTTTGAATACTTTTTTGTTTTTCAGTTATCTGGAAGATCTTAATCAGCATAACTAACTTTCTTTGCAAAACTCGAAAAAATTCACTGCGTAAATTGACATTTTACCTTTGTAAGGGCTCAAAAACAGCATATGTTGCAGCAAATGCATCGAAATAATACGGCGTCTACTTACTCATATTGTGTGTTTTGTCATTTTAACCAATTTTAAAAACTAATGCTTTTTTTTGGAAAGCTGAAGCTTTGTGTTAATTAAAGAATGAATGTCTGTGGCCTATGTTTATCTAGTTTTATAAAAATTTATTGCAGAAATTAACATTTGTGATGGCATATTTAAAGTGTTATACTCTATACTTTCGGGAACTGCAACTTTTGATATTCTACCGGATTTAGTTCAAATCTTGTTTCATTTATCAACTTAGTTTATTGTTGTTGTAAAATGAACAAAATTATATCCGTTCTTGCTCGTTTATTTGTTAATGTACTTTTTATACACAGTGAATGTTTCCAAACTCACCATTGTTTTACTAAAGTACAGTTTGCTATTTTAGAGATATCTTGATGAAATTTGCAACGAATAATTATTTTGGTATTTTTGGTATAAATATGTGTGCCAAATCAAATGAAAATCGGTTCGTAATTCATCTTAGTTCCCATAAACTCCTTAGCCGAAAATCACTTTAACGTATACAAATCCCATATAAACGTTAGTATTATAATTATATGTGACGCAAACAACTTTTATACAAGTAGAAAGCGAAGTGAGAAATTTTATAAGTATTGATCCATAATTAGCTGTTGCTGCCATATAACACCTACTTTCCAAAATCACTTAAAGTGCATATATAATAATAACAACAACATAATATTATGACTCATATATATTAAAAGGGGTGAGAAATATGGGCGGTTACCCAAAAGGTCTGGCATATCTTTTAATTAATGTAATAATGTGTACTATATACTAAAGAGCATTACGCAGAAAAAGTAGCAAATGTATCTTTCTAGAAATGAAGATTGGTCGGTCCTTATAAGATTCCCAAAATATTACATTTGAATGTTCGAATTTACGTGAGCTGGACCATTTTCAAAACATATCTAAAAATACGTATTCCTTTCAATATCATTATCAAAAAATCAATGATGCCCTAAAATATAAATTACGATGGAAAATGTGCAAAATATTCAAACTTTAATAAAATTGTATTTAAAATAAAATCATAGAACATTTTACTAAAATTTTAATTTCGCAGGAATGAATCTAATTTTAAAAGTTTTTTTACTCATTATATATTAAACGTCATTTGTCTATCATTTTTGGTTTTTTTTTTTTAACAAAAACTTAAAAACTATGTACACTGTTGATTGAAAACCATATTTTTGGATGTATTTTAAAAATGATCTAGGTCACGTAAACGAAATAATTAAACCAAAATATTTTGGGAATTAGTTTAAAGCATATCAATCTTTGATTTCATTTTATGTCATATGTGACTCGAATGGCATTCTATCAGACTCTAGCAATGCACATGTTGTGAAGTAATTCATTATAAAAATTAATTCTAGATTACGTTACTATCCTGTTACGAATTTAATGCCGCTAGAATGGGTTTTGAAAAAATTGCATTTTTTACCTAATACTACAGAATATTCTCCTAATTCAGCTTTATTTTCTGTGTGAGAATGATTTTTCTATAAGATTGAAAATTAATATTGGCATTTTAACGTATAATTTTTTGATGAAATTAAAACTTTTATGACATATTGATTTGAATTTACTTTACTCAAAACTATGATACAATTAGACCAAGTAGAATTATTAGGGGGAGTTGTCATTTTCAAGTCTTGTTAAATCAAACCATTCAGAAATGGACAAAAACGTGTAAACACAAATGAAGCATGGAACCGTATAAGGGCGTATATACTATAAAGAAAATTTTACAGGAAACGATAAGAACTTCATGAAATTATAAAACTAATAGTTTTCTTACCTTTTTTTAAACAGTTGGTAAGATTTATTAAACATCTATCTGCATGATAAATGTCGATAAAAAATTCGGATATGAACATGCAACATTTTTTGGCTGAAAATAGCTTAAAATGGAATAAGGGCTATATTCATACATTTTTATAGAATAATAGTAGTAATGAATGTATATAAATGCTTTATATTAATCACAGTTTCATAAAAATTCGAACCAAATGAGCTGTATATATACATAAATCAGTATGTCAACTTTCATGAAGATAGGTAGAAAACTGACCAAGCCCATATTCCTAAAATCAGTTTAAAGTGCATAAGTCTAATATAATTGCTAGCATAACAATAATATTTAAATCTAATAATTTTTATATGAGCAGGGTTGAGGCCCGGGCAGAGGATGAAAACGATGACTACCTGGACATCAATATGGAGCACTTATTATAATTGTAAGAATCCACAGCTTTGATGTTGCAGGATTTGCTATTGTGAATGGTAATTAGGAATTTGACACTTGATATTCGTCCGAAGTCAATCGTCCTAAGCGCCGTTGCAGTTTTGCAAAAGCTACAGCAGAAGTAGAAGCCTAACCAATATCAAAATCTTATTAAAAAAATACGTTTTATAATATTTTGAGTATTCCTTGCCATCTTTTAATTTTATCTGTTTGAGTCCGTACGACCTTATATGCGCCTATGCTTCAAATGGAATAATATACATTCGAAATATTAAAAGTTTCTTTAGAGGGAGCTGTTTATTTACACTTTTCGAACTGTATTGTTTATATATATTAATCCTCAGAACATTTATTTACTCACAATTTTGCAAATTTATTTGATTTTTTTTATAAAAATGAAGCATAATATCATTTTTGACAAATATTCATATTTTTGTTTAAAAATCTTTTTTTATTTATTGCATTTTTTAAGTTTTTCTTTGACTTTTTACATTTTCTCTTATTTTATTTGTGATTGACTTTTTAGGGAAAATAAATTAAAGAACATTCTCTTTAATAATAGTACCTAGTTATTTATTGTGCCACTGTGCATAAAGCTATATTTTTAGAATTTTTATTGTCACAAGTTTAAATATTTATAAAGTTATAATATTATTTTCTTATTTTATTAAATATTCTATCTCAACAAAAGAAGAACATCCAAAGAAGTTAATAAGATTCTTAACTTGTGATACGATGTAGTGAGAAGGATGTTCACGGTTTCATGCAAGGTTGCAATGAATATCCAAATAACATTATCTTTCATTTGTTTGTAACAATTAGTTGTAAAAATTACAGCCAAAACTTAACGTTTTATAACAGAATAGTTTATATGAATCTCTTTTTAATAATATATTTGGATGCTATTTCTATTACTCCTTAAGTAAAAGAAAACATTCACTTATTGATATTTTTGAAGTAACGAAAAATTACTTCCCTAAAAATTACTTTTATATATTTTTGCATTTAAAAAAATATGCATTTGATATAAATTTATCCTAAAAATAAAAAAATGCTATAAATTGATAAGTCCAGAAGCTAAATTTCGGTTAATCGGTTATTTGACGCAAATTATTCGAATTATTCATTATTCTAGAATAGACAACTTTAAATTATTCGGACAGCTAATCGACACAAAATCAATAGAATAACCGAATGACCATTAATCGGCTGAATAAGCTAGTATTACTATAACATTAAGACTCATGTATATTACAATAGGCGCGAAATATGGGCGGGGCACCCAAAAGGTCTATCATACCTTATAATAAATCCAATTATATGTATAAGGCAAAAAATGCATATTTATAAGTTATAAAATTAGAGAGTAATATTGTCACAAATATAGCAACATAGTTCTGCCCAAATGGGAGTAATAGGGGTGTGGTGTTTTAATTATAGAGCATATTTTGTGTTATATGTGAGCTGAATTTGATATAATTCCCTTCAATAGTTTGGTGCAAAATAACTGTTTTAAAAAATTGGGCGTAAAATATGGGCGTGGCATTCGACCAAACTCTAAAAAATCACAAGTTGTGTAGAAATTAGTTCTTTAAGCAATCCATTATAAAAATTAACACTATACTTCGTTACTTTCCAGTTACGAATTTAAGGCCGCTAGAATGAGTCTTTCGACCACTGTGCGGATGTCGGCTTACGACACTGCTGTAACCACATCTATATCATTGTTTACGACGTTAGTTTCAATTTACTTAAAACACAAATGTATCCCACCTTTTTACAATGAATCTTTGTAAGGAAAGTTTTTTTTTTTTTTTTTTTGAATTTTTATTATGGCTTCCCTTGTTTGAATTCAGCGATAATATTTCACCAATATAAATATTAAAAAAAAAACATATCTTAATTTGGTTTAGTATTTAAACATTCTGAATTGAAATCACACTTTTCGACATCTCTCTCATAAACTTCCGCATTGTTTTGAACATCAGCTATAATTTATTTTTTCAGCACCAAGAAATTCCTTCAAATAACAACACAGTGTTAAAATCATGACTTTTTCAGATCCTTTTCAGTTCTTTTTTTGCTGGCAACAAATATAAATAAATTCAATAATATTATGAAATAAAAAATTTTTAGTATGTCATTTTCAACACGTGTTAATGCACCGGAGACTAAAATAAACATTTTATAGTCATAAAAAAAATTTATTTCAATTTCCTATTTACCCGTAATATTGTTAAATATTTTATGCTTCATTTGCCAATGCCACTCCACTAAAATGTTTACACATGTTCGCATACACAAATACTCACTATATTTGTAGTTCATAAGAATAAATACCCAGCTGACAACAAACTTCGATAATGATATCCCGTTTGAATTTTTCGCGAATATTTCTATGACAAAACTTTCGAGAACGACTACTGTCGGCGATCCGAATATGAGCCCCTTGAGCCCCGTCGCTCATTTAGTGGTAGCAAATCTTTCGATCTTGAAGGTTCGTCTATCGTATTAATAGTGAACTTTTAGCGATATCAAGCTTAAAAAACTTAAAAATATTTGTAAGGGATTCGCTTTCGTTATCAAAAAATTATGAAAATTATTCGACATTGACTTACTAACGACTTCTGATTATTATCACTGTCAATATTTCGAAAACGATTGTTTTCTATTTTATTTCATTTCCATTTTGCACCCAATATAATATAACATATGTTACATATGTTTATTTCAAACAACACAATATATCAAATATTAAGAATATATACGTAATAATAAATTACAGTTCAAAAATAATAACTCATGTAATTAACAAAAATATAGTGACATTTTAAGCACTTTGTTCAAATTTAAACTTCGCCCAGAAAAGTCATCGATATTTTTTCTCTCTATATTATTAATTTTTCTATTGTTCAAATCCACATCTTTTAGTGCAAAATTTTCTTAATTAATCTGAAAGAAAATAGTTTTAGCGAATAACGAAATTCAGGTCAGGCGGGTATAAAAAATTGTAGTTATATGCCTATTATAACTTGTACATTTCAAATGACGACTAAAAGTTATATTGTAGTAACAAACTTTAAATGACCCATATTTATTACAGTAATTGAACAAATAACATACATATAATAATATATTATCGTGTTTGTTTAGTATTTTTATGAAATGATTATTAATTTATATACGAAACTGGCATATATATACACATATGAGTCATCCCAAATAAAACCAACATGAAAATTTAAAAATTTGGATCTTCCCGCTCCGAATTTAATGATGTTTGGTACAATTATTATACTCATTAAAACTAAAACTGATACAAAATATCAGTAAATCTTATCAAGTTGTTGCTGAAATATAGGGATTTGTAAGTGTTAAATAGCTAAAAAAAATTACAAAGTTGTATACACAAAATTACAAATATTTTTCAAAGTATTTATGGCACAAGATTCATTGAGATGTCATATTAAAGATATCAATGACATGACTTTTTTTCTCAATACCAAAATGGTCCATATCTAACGATTTAAAAAATATATTTTAATGGTGAAAATGTTTTCTATACCTTTCGTAAGTGGCATTTTGGGACTCGCAATAGTTTATGAGTTATTTAAAAAATGTCTTAATAAATACGAAATATTTATTTCAATCTGCATTGTTTATAGTGAAGAAGAAAACTGTCAATTGCTTTTTTAAATCATCCATATTTAATAAAATTTAGCAATAATATTAGGATTAATACTGATAACTCAAATACCTAGGATTGTAAAGATTTCCTCGATGGTTCCCGATTTACTATACTTCTAAAATAAGATAAATTGTCCTTATAAAAATACGAATATCTTCCAAAATATATATGCTGCAATATTGAGGTCTATACTTCATGGCAATAAAATTACCTTTAAGATGCTGTATGAAATACGTTTTTATGTGTAATCTGAATGGTCAATAATTCGCGAACAAAATTTCGCTGTCGCGTATTTCAAAAAAAGTTATTTTTAAATTTGCGAAAAATATAAATCTGGACGATGAAGCCTTTCCATATAGTCTCTGAAATTATCGTATCAGAAACTATTGCGAGTCCCAGAAGGCTACTTGTCAAGGGTATGGAAAACATATTCATCATGAACGTAATTGTTTTTTAATTCTTGAAAGACCATTTTTTGAGATATTTACCCACGAACTTTAAATCGAGAAAAATGGAAAAAAAGTTATTTTGTACGTCATATTAGAGGTAATATCGATACCTTTTATATGATATCTCAACCAGCGTTACCGTTGAGCATTTTTAAAAAGTATCCAGGAAAGGGGATTTCAAAAAATAAAGTCACCAAAAAAGGGGAATTTTTTGAAAAAGAGGAGCCAGCTACTTCAATACGTAAAAAAACTCATTAAAATTTGTTTATTTGATAAAAACAAAAATATTGCATTTGAAGAAAAACTACTAAATTATATTTTATTAATTACAAAGTAATTTATTTACAATAAATTTTATTATTACAAAGAAAAGATTTATTCATAAAAATTCTTTCTATTAATTAAACTTCTATACTTTTGTACGAGGTTTTCACTAGGACTCCACAAATCCTCGTGTAACAGATTTAGGACTAAAAGCATGGATTCACAAGTGTTGGCCTTAAAACTGTTGGATAATTTATTTTTCATTAGTGATAATAATAAGATAAAAAAGACGTTCTGCTAAGACACTGTAAAGATCCAAGATAAGATATAAGTATTCATGAAATCAATTTTTTAATTTTCCCTATCTGGTCCAAAAAAGTTCGGAATTTTATGTTTTAAATAGGTGCTCATAAATTTTATCATTAGCTTAAGTTTTTGACATTTTCAGTTCTTTTATAAATTTTTCGATATATATTTTTTTTTTATATATTAATATAAAATGGGAATTAATATAAAATGGGTCTAGATATTTCAACCAATTTAGTTTCTATTTATTTAGCACATAGTCTTTAAAAGTCGCCATTCAACTTCATTTTTAAAAAAAGAAGACAACAAAGTGCTTTAAAAAGGGAAAATTGCCCCAAATGTTAATGCTAATTTAAACGAATCTTGTACCATAAATACTTTGAAAGATATTTGAAATTTTGTAGCAAATTTTTTTAGCTATTGTACACTTTCAAATCTCTACGTTTCGCGAACCACTTTATTAAATTATCTAAAATTTCGCATCAGTCTTAGTGTTGTCGAGTACAATGATTGTAAAGAATACCATCAAATTCGGAAGAGGTGAGGAGACCAGCTGGTTGGTTTTAAATGGAATGACCCATATGTAGAATTTAAATAAGATTTAAAGACAGAATTCTAATTTAAATATGTGAAAATAATAAAGACGTATATTAATTTTTGTGTTATATGTCTAAAATTTATTTCCTTCTAGGATTACTTTAAGAAAATATAAAGATTACCTGTAATAAACTCCATTTATCTATTTTTTTATAAATATTAGTCGGGCCAGCTTTTGAAATTTAACATTCATCATTTTTTTGGTGATTAGCGTATTAAGTTTTTTATAAGTACACTTTCACGAATACATAAACTACAAAAATTATTATTTTCTATAAAAAAGATCCTTTGTCATGTACGAGTAGTAATATTCGAACAAGAAACTGTATTATAAACTCTTAAATTGTAAGTAATGTGTCTGAAAGTATTGAAAAAACTTTTAATACATCCTTATATTCTCTTTTTAAGATTGAACGCAAGAAAAAAATACAACCGAAATAAAACTAAAAGATATATTGTTTTTATCTATATGTATGTAATATTTTAAGAAAAACTACAAAAAGGCACAAATAAGGAAAACAAAACACAATAACAAAAAACAAGTGAAAATGTTATATTCGGCTTGGCCGAATCTATATACCCACCATCTGCAACTTTTTATGTCATCTCATGTGGGAGGTGGGCGGTAAAGTTTATAAACAGATTTTTAAAATTTTACCATATATGTGAGGTAGGCAGTAAAGTAGGCCCATTGTTTGTTTCCAGTTTACATTGTTCCTTGAACTATTTGCAATTTCGTTGATGTTTCACATTATATGAGAGGTGGACGTTAAGGTGGGCGGACCAAGTCCATTTTTCGTATATGCTTTTGTTTGAGAGACGTCAGCCGAAAAGTATGAAATGAAGTTACAACGGACCCTGTGTTACTAGGATTTACCAACTAATTTTTTTGTTTATTAACCGATATTGCCCATTTTCAATACCCAATAAAACTTACTTAAGATTGTTATTTGAGTCAAGTTTCGTCCCTCTAGGTAATCCCCCCCAAGCCCTATCCTGCTTTCTATAGACAGACGGGCGGACATAGCTAGATCAAGTTAAAATCTTACCAGGACCAAGAATATATATATATATATATATATATATTTATGAGGTCTTAAATGATTTTTTTCTACATGTTACATACAGAATATCTGACCTAGTATACCCCTCATAGTTTTGATGGTGCGTATAAAAATATTATAAAGATAGTGAAGAATTATTACATACTTAGTATCTTTTCCTTTCATGTGTATATAAAAGCCCCTTAAAATTTATTTCTTTAACAATTTTCTTGTCACTATGTGGTATTTCGCAAGAAAATTTCATTCATTTTTCCTCTTTTATTGATTCTGTTCAATAAGTAGAAGGATGGCCACTTTTCTTACACCGAGGTCAGTCCATGTAATGTACTGCAGGAGCGTAGCAAATGTGTATTATATTAATGTTAAATGATAAGAAATTCGTAACAGTTTTCTTTTCGTGTTTTTATTTGACATTTTCTAAGGGTTATTTGGAATAGTCTAAACTGTTAGCTGGTGGGTAGTTACTTTTTTATTCATCGATGAAATCTTGTGTATTATTTTGTATTTCTAAGTTTTGTAGCAGTAATCATTTGTCAAACGATTTATTTCAATTATGTTGTGTCACACATTTTTGTTGTTAGTCCTTTGAATACGCACACACATACATATGTATGTGAATTTATATGAATATTTATCATTTATATTGATTACAGATTTACAAACTTTTATTTTCATCTAAATGCAAGATAAAGAAAAATTTTTAACAATAGGGCAAACGATAATAGGAAGTTAACTATTATTACTTCTCACTATAAATCAATATGTTATTTAAGTAGTTTGAAATTTGCTTGAAAACATAATTTGGTGTGGTTTGATGAGTAGGAGGCTTTCAAATGTCGAAATAAAATACTTAATTAAGTTAAATCTTATGACAATAATAATAAAAAAGTTAAGGTATTTTAAATATCATTATTATTTATTTAACGTTTTTATTCCTTTTGTTTACGAAATGTCTACTCAAATATTTCATATAAACCCATGTTTTATAATTTGCATTCATGTTTCAAGCTTTACTAAACAATACTTTAACTTAAAATTATGTCGTCTTTAATTTACAACTTAATATGTATAACAATTTAGTAACATATTTTTAAGATAAAACCTGCACACGTACATTGCTTGCATAAATAAACTTCATCAACTTTTCCTTCAACAGCAATATATTAACTTCCAACTTAAACAATTAATATTTTTTTATCTTAACATTTCAACAACATTCATATTTTGGAAAAACACTTCAAATAATAAAAACATGCTATATGAGAGTCACGATATTGTTTTGTGTTTGTTTATTTAACACAAAATAGCTATAGTTATATGAATATTTAGAATATTTCTATTAAAATGGTTCTTGTAGATATTTCTGTTTGAATTAGTAAAACTAAGGGCCTGATTCAGTACAAAAAGCAAATTGTTTGAAAATAAAATTTTTATGAAAATTACTCAATTTTTCAAATATTTTTTGAGGAGTTTTCATAAAAATTTTATTTTTATACAACTTGCTCATTTTACTGAAGTTATTCTTAAGTTAGTAATGAGTTATTTTAATATTAGTTGTAATGTATATTATAGTGTGCAGAGAAACAAATTTTTTGCCATGCTGATGTAAGAATACCATTCAAAGGAAGTGTATTAATTAATTGAACAGAGAAAAAATATTTTAAAAATATTAAAATTGATCTTATAGCTTTCTACCAGTAAAAATCACCGCCTCCGTACGTTTTGGAAACAAATTTCGAAATTTTTTTTCGAAACAGACCCTAAAATTCTCATAATTTTGGGCTCTTTAGAAAAAATATTCAATATATCTTTTTTTCTTTTTTTTTTTTTTTTTTTTTTGTTGCAAAAGTCTTGAGACTTTTTAGTCAATTATGGAGCAAATATTCTTTTAAACGTATCAGGGTAATTCCAAAAAATTTAGATAAATCTCTCATTTTGACCAACTTCGATTTTGATGATATCGCTATCGCTTAACATAACGGTTAACATTACATGAACCAAAAGTGAGAAATATTTAAGGTTAAATAACTTTCAGGTGCATTATCAGATTTCAAAAATCTTGGTATCATTGGAAATGACTGATATTCTTCTTTATCACAAGTCGTAACAATTAAACATCTTACTGGCGAAAGGACCTCTAAAATTAAAAAAAATATAACTTATCCTTGGATATCCTGAAAAAATGTCTTTTAATTTTAATTATTTTTTATATCATGTTAACAATTGATTTTTCGTTATAGCACAAACATTTCTAAATGTCATCTCAATGGAATCAGAAGTTGCAAAGTTTTTTCTTTACTAACTGAAACATTTTCCATTAGGTATTAAACGATTTTTAGGAATTTGAATAAGTATAACAAATACTTATTCAAATTTGAATATAATAGATCATTATCTGTTAAAATAAGTCATATATATAGCACATTCCTGATCCTGAAAAAATAATTTGATATTATTTTAGAAGTTTCAGAAACAAACTAACAGACCTTTAACTAACTGTGACCCACGTTACAAAATCCGTCGAATTATTTGTAAGGATAATTTACTCATATTTTACGCATGGAGTTACAAAGACAAAATTTAGTTAAATTGATCATGATCGGTCCATTATTTTACCTATATAGTATATAATTTTTTCCCGGAATAGTTGTTTAACCCATATAAGTGCCTAAAATATATCGTATTTGTGTAAATTTTAGCACATATAAGTTTTTTTACCAGTATAGATCGATGTACCAAATTTTCTAATGATCGGTCATGTAGGTTCCACTACTGAAAAATTGCTTATATGTGTATAAGTCCCACATTAATATTAACATCATTATAAATCTTCATAAAATTTAGCACTGTCATTTACTTTTATATTAAATTTATCCTGGTGATGAGTTCAATTCTTTACGGACTCTTTCTCAGTCACCTCATCGTTTTACACTTTGTAACGTTAATGATAATGATATATTTGAAATAATCCAAAATTTGAAAGATAATAAAAGTCCAGGCTTTGATGGTATTTCGCCTAAATTTGTAAAAGAATGTAGAGATATTATAATCCCGATATTAAAAGATATTTTTAATAAAATTGTTAATAATTCAGTGTACCCTGACATCTTAAAAGTGCACAAAATAGTTCCAATTCCGAAAGAAGTTAATGCAACAAATATAGATAAATATAGACCTATTGCCGTTCTTTCTACAATTGATAAAATTTTTGAGAAGATTCTTTATGATAAACTTCTATTTTATATGGAAGAAAATACTTTTTTATACAATTATCAATTTGGATTTCGAAGGGGTTGTAGTACTGAAGATGTTGTGTTGAATGTAGTGCAGTTCATTTGTAGTGGGCTTGATGGAGGCTCTAGTGGAGTTGCTGGAATATTTTTTGATTTTACTAAAGCTTTTGATTTAGTAGATCATGAAATAATGTTGCAGAAATTAATGAAATATGGTATTCAGGGACGAGAACTTTTATTGTTTAAAAATTATTTCGTTAATAGAAAACAATATGTTAATATAAATAACACGGACAGTTTTCTTGGTTCTGTTGATTATGGTGTACCGCAGGGTAGTCGATTGGGCCCTCTTTTGTTTTCTATATATTTAAATGATTTAAAAAATCTGAATTTAGATGGGCAACTTTTTATGTTTGCAGATGATGTATGCTTGTTTTACCCCTACAAGTACGATTTATCTCTTAAAACAAGAATTGAAAGAGATGCTGCTTTGATATTTGAATTTGCGCGATTAAATCGTTTAATTCTTAACCCTGATAAAACCAAATTAATACGATTTAGACCACATGCTTTAAGTATAAATAGTGATTTCAATGTGTTTATTAATGGAAAAGCTGTTTATGAAACCCATACCGTTAAGTATTTGGGAATCACATTGCAAAGTAACTTGTCATGGGATTTGCATATAACCGATTTGAAAAGGAAAATAGCTCCAGCAATTGGAATTTTATTTAAATTGAAAAATAAACTAGATATTAAATCAAAGATGATGATATTTCATTCTTTGATTCAATCGCATTTAAATTACTTAGCAATTATATATGCTCACAATAAAAATAACATTTCACTGAAATCGCTTCAATGTATGCAGAACAAAGCATTAAAAATTATTTACAAGCTACCAATACTGTATTCAACTGTCTCATTGTACAAAGATATAAGCAAAACAATTTTACCAATTTATGGATTGCATGAATATCAGGTGTTAATGTTTGTTTTTAAATGCATTAACCATATTGGTCACCAAAGCATAACTTTTTCTCAACAGCAATTTAGTCTTAACACACGAAACAGAACAAATTTAAGAATTCCTCGATGTAGACTAGAAACTACCAAGCAACGCATTGATTACGTGGGAGCTGTAAAATTCAATAATTTACATGTAGATTTGAAATCAATTAATCGAATTTCATTATTTAAATTGTCTTGTAAACAACATTTATTAAACAATTTTGAAACGCTTTTGTAATTTGTTTTTGTAAAATAGTTTTTTATACATATTTATTGTAATTTAATAATCTTAACTTTAAGTTAAATCTTTTATTTGTACTTTTGTCAATGAATTAATTTGCCAACTTGCCTCAATAATGCCTTACGGCGCTGAGGCCGAAGTTAAAATGTATTTAAAATATTTTGTACAAATAAAATTTTTCTGTAGAAAAGTTTTTTTCTATAGAAAACAAAAAAAAAAAAAAAAAATCAATTATTACGCAGACTATTATCTCCTAAAATAATGGACAGATTTTACACAATATGTAAAGAAATACAACAACTCTAAAAATTAAGAAAATGGAAAATGACATAACTTATGTTATGTAGTTTTTAGACTTTTTGCATTAACTTATGTAGTTTTTACTTTTGGCCACAGAATTACTCTATATTAAAAAAATAATACGGGTTTTCCTTGAAAGCAGATTATGTTTTTTTTTTTTGTGCAATTGGTTTCTAGTTTTATTACAAACTCGTTTCATATAGGAAAAATCTGTTACTTTTGTGAAATTCTCTTTATTTAGAAAAAAGTAATATTTTTTAATGATAATTGTTATTATTTATTTTTTTTGTTTAATTTTTGAAAAATTTACATAAAAATATTTAAATTTGATGCTGTGGAAATTTTTCATTTTATTACATTTTAATTTTTAAATAAAAGATTAGGTATAGTATCACGTTAAAATAAATTTACTAGAAATACAATTCTTATCAACTATCAAATTTTAAGAGAAAAATTAGATTTGGGGAGAAAACTCGAAATTTCAGTGAAAATTTGGATTTTGTTAAAAAAAAGCAGACTTTCGGCGAAAAATCAAACATTGAGTGAAAAGTATAATGACAATTTTAAAGTAAAATTATTTTTAAATAACATACTTTGTAAATTGAGTTACTGCAAGATTTTTTTTAATAAAAAGCAACATTAATATTTTGTTTTAGATATCGTGTTATGTTTCCATTATTATTATGAAAAGTAAAAAGGTTTAGAAGGAAACTCAATGATATGAATTTCACTAAATGTATTTTGTCCTGAATATATATTTTACTATTCTTAACCCTAAAAAGTATCACTTTACCAAGGCATTAAAGAAATTAATTTCTTAAATTTTCATGGAATACCCGAACCTTAGCTAAATATGTTACAATAAAAACGTAATAATGTAATTTTTTCTTACCACAACAAATATCATGAAGAGTTATTTTAACTTACATTAAAGAAATAATGTTTTTTATGTTACATTCTTATATATTGCATAATAATTTATATAAATTTTCTTACTACTGCAAATAAAATGAGCCTAATAGACACACCGAAAGATTTAGGAAAATCATTAAATCAACTTAGTAAGATATTCTGAGAGTTTTATAATGTTTTATGATAAGCGTATTATACCGTCTTCAACCAAGATAGGGTAGGGTGTAATTGCACATTAAAATAAACCCTTACCATTTAATTAAAAAAAAATCTTTATAAAAATTCCAATTGAAACATGTACCCTTTATGTCTCCCGTCAAAAACAAAACTCTATAATATTTTAATTTATTTGTGTCAGTATGCTAATTTACTGCTGCAAATTAAAAGGTAATCGAGCATTAAAAATTTAAAAATTTACAAGGGTCTATATATTTGGCCTTGACTAATAACACATTTTCCTTTAACATTAGTTAAAGGATACTCGTGACAACAAAAATATTTGTACAAGTGTGTCGAAAAAAGTTTACAGCTTAACAGATTGTATTGTCTCATGTGTTTTGAATGGCAAAGAACATACTCATATATCCAAACGTGATAAAAAAAACAACGATTAAATGTTAATATTACAAACCTTGTGTGCTCGAAATGTTCATCAACGTCAAAAGCAAGTACGTAATGGAAAAAGTACCCTTTTATATAAGGGTCTTAAAGTCCTAATTTAAATAAAAAGTGATTGGAGGTATAAGTACGTTAGTATGTTAATTGGTTTTATATAAAAAATAACAAATTATTAAAATTAGATTGTGTATCTATCAATTGCAATGTTTGAATTTGTGACAGAAAATATTTGCAAATCATATATCATTAACAGACGTATAAAAAATACAGAGTTAATAACATTTTGATGTATTATCATATAAAAATCGTTACTTAATCCCATACTGTGGATTTCATGGTATTGAAGAATAATAATAATAATAATAATAATAATAATAATAATAATAATAATAATAATATTAATTATTATTATTAATAAAAGTCTCAAAATACTTACAGAAGCTTTAGTGTTCACTACATTGAAATAACCTAAAAATAGTTTCATAATTTACATTTCTTATTAAACGAAATGTATGCAAATATTTATTTAAATTATGAAGAAGTATATTTATTTATTTAAATTAAAAGAAGATTATGAAGAAGATAACCAAGCTTAATAAATTATAATAAAGAGAAAGATACACTATGTACTTACAAATAACCATTTTTTTCTAATTTTAGGCACTTCTCCACAGCACCGTCTTATACACATAAAGTTTCAAATATTGTATACATAGTTTGAGTTACATACAGACCAGGGATGAAAATTGAAAATATCTTTAGGCATCAAAATAAATTTTAAATAATACTTTTTTTCACCCTCAGAATACTGAAATTTAAATTTTTGGTACTTATTTGTCCTTTATTTAGTGAAAATTCAAAGAATGTAATTTGTATATCTACGAAGGATTAAATATTATAGTAAAATATGAAGACCTTAATAAAATTTGGCCCTGTTATTGAAATAACCACTTCAGCTTAAGTTTTGTTAAATTATAATTCATTATCAGATGTTCTTAAAATTCGGAATATTTTGACTTCAATTAGATTTACAGAATATAAAAACCTGTAGTTTTTAGTAATGATTTTATAAATTATACCTAGAACTTAATATACGTTTAATTTATTTGCCCTTGTATTATTATTGCAACTTATTTGATTTGTCTTAACTGCATGTCCAATTTCATTATTACTTCTGAATACCAATTGCAAATCTAAATCAAAGGTGTTAAGAAAGACATATATTTATATTCGAAAATTATATATTGAGGGCCTATATTCTCTACCCTCTATCTAAAGATTTCATGAAACTGCGTTTTTGGTGCCATTAATTCCCTATAATAACCCTCACCTATAATATAAATTTTAATTTAAAATTCCTAGTTTTTTCCAATTATATCAGTTTTTGTATTTCTCTATCTTACATCTGTATGAGTAATTATTTTATTTTTTGACAATTTAAATATAACATATATAAATCCATTCTGACTAATTTATACATGCTGGACATGAATCTGGCCAGAAATTTAAATCATTTGAATGGTTCTTTAGGTATACAAAAATAAATATTAATTTTATATGGAGGCTTTTACCCCCTGTAAAGCTATTCTACCTATTTAATTTTGAAACTTTTCTCTAATAGTTTTTTTTTTAATTTAAGCCAATATATATATATATATATATATATATATATATATTTACTCCAGTAACAATTATTATTTTGTTTGTATGGGGTTATCATTTCCGCTGCCCCGATCCCAAAATAAAGTTGCCTATTTGAATTACGTTGGTTTTTAATTTACTAACTATTTTAAAAACTTTAATAATCATTGTAATTAAATGTAATTTTTCAATGTAAAACTACTATATCGTTATTTATTAATAACACATTGAATATTTTAAAAGTGCGAAACCTTCTATCTCTCTTTAAGATTGTCAATATTATAAAATATTAAAAAATATATATAAGATTTAGTCGTGATTTTACATAAATATTGTGAAAGAAAAATTTTTGAATACTTGTAAAATAAGAGAAATAGCTTTTTTGCTCTCTCAATATGTATCTTTAAAATATATTTTCATATAAAAATTTTTAATTCGAATTTTGAAATATTAAGCTAATCGTTTAACAGTATCAAATGACTCTAGGGTGTACTTCGGTACATTTGAATTTAAATAGTATCAAAAAAGTACTATACGAGTAATAAGTTCTCCATCCCTGATATATACAGAAAGACAGACTGATCATTGCTTTGGATTAAAAATCATAAAATATGGAAAATAAAAGTTCTAAATACTTTTAAAATATTCAAGGTTGTTTTGTTTGAAAATCATCCCTATAAATTATCATCCTTATAAAATATATCTTATATTTTGTCTTAAAAAAACAGAAAATAAATAAAACAAATGTTCATATATTTGTTTTTGAAAAAAACTTTTATCAAACATTTGCATAATATTTTCTTAAACTTTATTTAAAGAAATTCTCAACAAAAACTGCATTTTTGAAATTTAATTATCTTATTTATTTAGATGTTTAGTTTTATAATAATTAGAATTAATATATAATTTCTCAATGCCACTTTTTTCAAAACGTATATCTTTAAATTAAAAACTAAAGAGCAGATTTTTGAGGAAACAAACCTGTTTTTTTAAAGCTACGAGTACCATCCAAAAATATTGGGCAATATTGTATTTTTATTTCTATTGTAACACATATCTTTTATTTTTGAAAAACTCGCTTTTACAAGATTTTAATTCTTAAAAATTTAAGCTGATCATCACAGAAAAAATTATGTTTATTTCGCCAATTTAACACTTTAACAATATGTTTTTATATAAAATTTCTGAATAGTGAAATTTTTATATTTCTGTCGCCAAGAAACTTACTATTGCACTAAATTTTTATTTTTTATTTTTTTTCTTAATACAAATGAAAATGTAAAATTTTTCTTCTTTATATAGAATTATTTCAAATAATATTAAATTCATTTTAATGATTAATAGTCCTACGAGATATATAGGTATTCTTGAGAACATTATAAATCAGTTTTTAAAATTTTGAGTTATTGTGTATTATTTTTATATAGGTTTCTATATAAATGTTTCCCAAATTCTCTTATTCTTTTGTTGATTTTTTTCTTTTTAATTTATTTTTAACAAGCAGAAGAATTAGGCATTTCCAAAAGTATACATTTCGTTATGTTGTGATGAAATATTAAAATCAGTTTTGGGAAAAACGTCTAAAAATATAAAATTTTAACACAATTTTTTATAATTTTTTCTATAAAGAATTTTTGAAGGTTTAGAATATGTTTAATGAAGACTAATATCTTGTTTTATTTTAAACGAAACCACATTTAAAACTTTGTACGCAAATATGTTTAGCCTCAAAGAAAATAAAAAAAAAAAATACATCAAAGTCAAAACTTAAAAAAAAGAAAAGGACAATTTTAATATAATTAATAAAAAGTAAGAGTATATATATTATATATTTATATTTAGTTATATTTGGCTTGGTCCAATCAGTTATATCCACCACCTTTATTTCGGGTTTCCGATATCGATCCTATCGATAACCATTTGTGCAAATAACGGCAGAAAAATATAAACTAAAGTTACGAAGTATACCGATGTTTTATGGTTTTTTGGCCCATAACTTTTTTGTTTATAAACCGATTTTGTCCATTTTCAATACCAATTAAATGTCAACAAAGGTCAATATGTAAGCCAAATTTGGCCTCCCTCTGGCTGATGCGCTCGAGCGCTATCCTGGGTTCAACGGACGAACATAGCTAGATTGTTTTAGAATTTCATAAGGACCCAGAATGTATATACTTTATGATGTATAAAATGTGCAGAGTGTAATGTTTAAAAATGATTTCTTAAATATGAAAATTGTTAACATTTTTGCAAATGAAATAAAATTTAAAAGGCTTTCTATTTTTATTTATATTTTGAATAGCCATTTGAGTTTTCCAAAACTTTTCGAGAGTGTGAAAATAATTTTTATTATTTATTATTTTTTATAGAAAAGCCGTACAAAGTTCCATAGTAATACCTTTGATAACCGGAACTGATCGATCGAAAATATATTAAAAATTAAAGCTTTCTAATAAGAAAATTTCAGATAATTATGAGAAAAAACCCCATTTTTGTTATTGGACCTACAATTTCCAAGTCCTGAAAAAAATTGTTTAAGCTTTTTTGAAAAACATTTAATGTAATTTATTTCAATAATTTTTTATTAATTTAATTTAATACTTTTTAGTTACATAATCGGAATAGAAAAATTTTGTTTTTAACGAAAAATTTTGCATATTTTCAGCCGATCTTTTTTAAAGATTTAAAAAGATTTAAAAACCAAAATTTTCAAAAAATATGCAAAATTATCAAAATGTATTGTAAAATTTTATAAAATTTTATAATATTTAGAAAAAATATTTTATTTTGTATGAAAAATGTCTGGACAAAATATCATGTTATTTATTAAAAAGTCACATTATAAAAAAAAAATCGTACCAAGTTTTGGGTAGATAAAGAAAAGTTGATGAAGGAAATTTGGAGGAAACAGAATAAAATATGTGTGCAATATTTTAAAAATCCGGACCAAATTTGCCGAAAAATTTGTGTCAAGTTAAGTTCAATAGTGTAAAGATCCATCTAAGAAACTACTAGATAATATTCTAAAAATTCTAAAAATTTCTTAAAAGCAGAAAGCTGCCATTTTAAAAAGTACTAAAATATCTTTTAGTGTAATTTTAATATAATTGAATTAACTGTTACTTAAACAAATAATTTTGTAACGTGTATTTTTAATCGTTCGTATATATATATAGTGCTCCTTACTATAAAAATCGAACAATGTTTAGACTTGTAGAGAAATTCATTATAATAATTTATAATTTTTTTCCTTTCGTATTGCAAAATTTTCTTCGTTGAAAAATTATTATTTTTTTTTTGGGAATCTTCTTTCCTCCCGTAGATCCGCGGCTGTGATAAGCTATGCCAAAGAATATTTTTTTAAGTTTTCGTTTTTTTATTTTATTACTAATTTATTAAAAATCAAATCTAAATTTTACAGTAAAACTGAAGTAAATTCTTGTTTAATTTATTGCAATTTTAAAACAAATAAATACCAATTTGTATTTTGTAAACAAAATAAAGCAAAAAGTGTTCACCGTAACCGCTTTTTATTTAAAATACAAATACATATAAAATAGAACACATATACATTAACAAAATCACACACATGAATATAATAAATTCTTATCGTGCAATTGTCCTCTGTCATTTAAGGTTTAACGCTACGTTGAATTTGTAAAATGTAACGCTATTAAATTCATTCCTTTAAAAACATGTTAAAATGTTTCTTGTTGTTTCATCTCTATACCAACATGTTTAAAGTGAAGTCTTAAATAATAGCGTAGACAGTTTTAGTTGTATGTATAAAATATAATTTTTATTGCATTTTTAAAGATTTTATAAAGAAAATCAATATAATTATAAATAAATGGCAACTAGTGATTTATGATCACTTATGTTAAGATTTAAGTGCTAGATTATACTTTTTATTTCATCTTTCATAATATGTCTATTGTGGCTTTAGCTTTTCGTACTCCTGTAGAGGATCAATCCATTTTGACTGCTCTTTATTTCATCTCACTTGTATAACAAAGAAAAACACTTTTTAAAATTACATATACCAACATAAAATTTATGTGTTAAAAAGAATATATAACACTACATACCTATATCTATAGTAAGTATGTATATATATTGTATTTCAATATATACATAAAGAAGAAGAGTATATACCTATGGATACAAATGTGTATGCCTAAGTTGCAAAATGTACCAAGATTTCTTTAAAAAAAAAAAAAAAAACATAAAAATCCTTACACATTTTTTTTTTTGAGGGATAAAAAAAGGAACTATTTTTTTACACATTTATTTCTCTACAAAATGTTTTTATGGTAAAATACTTTTTTTACATATTTATGTGTGTTTACCCAAAAGCATATAGGTAAATATATAACTACATATAAATATTTTTGTATACATACCTACTTATGCTTTGTACGCCAATAAACACCTTTTTAAGAGTATGTGTATTCGAAATAGTTTTTATATGAGTATGTGTATGCAAATATACGTATACGTACAAAAGGTTATAAAATAGTTTATAGATAAACCTTTTAAAGTTGCATTCCATTAAACCAAAATAATTTTAAACATACACTTTCACCTACAGTATAAAGTATTAGAACAAGCAATTCTTCATATGACGTTCCTGCTTTTTCTGTTTATAAAAAATTTTTTATTCTATGAAATGCGCATTATTATGAAACACTAAGAATTCACTAAATAAATTTTGGCCATTTTTTTTTTTACTTAAACTATTTTTACCAAATTTCTTACCAATAATGAAATAATGAAATTACATGGGGCAGTTTTGTCTTTAAGACCAAAATAAGGTTGGGTACCAAATTTCATTATTTTGTCTGAACCAGAATTAAATAAGTAGTGAACTAAAACTGAAGAGTGCTGAACTAGAAGTGAAATATAACTTGACTAGAACTAAAATAGAACTGAACTAGGGCTGAATAGAAACCGAACAATTTTGATTTGAATGTTATTTAACACCGATTATAAAAATTTTCGTGGATTTTCATAGTAAAATTAAGCTATGTTTATTATTCCGTACAGGTTTTTAATTTTTGATTTTTTATTATTTATTATATTAAATTTTAATTAAACATTCCGGTTTTATTGCAGATATTCCTTTCAATGAAGGTGGTATTTACCGAATGTCCGTATCGTACGCTGTATACAAGAAAAATTCTTTTTAAGGTAAGTACGCATTGAATCATCTTTAGTTTTAACCGGATGTCATTCATTTTTAAATAAATCATTTCTTTCGATGTAAATAATTTGCATACGAACATTCAAATTTTTATTCGGGAAAAAGAAAAATTCCTTGGGAGTAAACGATGATGCGGTTTCCCAAGAACTAGGTATAATCATATGTTTTAGAACATACGTCCATTGATATACGCAATATGTTACATAAATTACCTGCATTTCGTTTACACTATTACAAACATTATTGTGAAATAATTTGTTTATTTTATTAAATAAATATGTATTGCTAATATGAAAATAAATATTGTGGTTGAAACTTTTGAATTTTTATTGTGGTTAAATCAGTTAATTTTTAAATTGGTTCAAAAAAAATTTATTTGACTTTATACAAAATCTTAATAATAAATATAATTTTTTTATATTAAAAAAATTAATTAAAATTTGTAAAAAATTAAATTATTTTCACTTAGTTAATATTACCATTTTGATTATTAGAGCAAATTTAAACAAAATTTTAATTAATGTTATAAATTTCGTAATTGAAATGCGTTTTTATTTTTTTCTGTGAAGGTATAAATTATATTTTCTTCAAATGCCGACAATTTTGTCTTGCATTGCCTTGCAAAAGCGCATATTCTACAAATTTTCGCGGATTTCAATATTGATTTATGATGATTTCCTTTGTTATTCGTAAGTAAAAACTTTTTAATTTTTTATAAGATGTTTAAATATTTCGGTTTACTACAGTTATTCCTGTCAATAAAGACGGAAGTAATTGGAGGTCCGAGTTTGTATTGTGTGCTGTTTGGAAAAAAATTTTTAGAAGGCATAAGTACGCATTAAATATATTTGTAGATTTTTTAAATAACTTATATTGTGTGATTTTTTAAACCATTTTCTGGAAAGCCCTGCCGATATGTATCACATCATACGATGAGCACGAGAACTAGTTTTAAAAAGAGTATTCTACTTCCATTAATATTTTTATTTACAAATATTATTGTAAAATAATTCGTATATTAATTTGATTAAAAATTTTAATAAAAAATTAAATCACTTTAATTAAAAAAGTAATTGAAATTTTAATTAATATTATCATTTAGATGATTAAAGCAAATTCAAACAAAACTTTTATTAATATTAGCAATTTGGTAATTAAAATTCATTTTTATTTTTTTCTGTTGAACAGAAATAAAACTGAACTAGATCTGAACTAGAACCGAACTAGAACCGAACTAGAACTGAACAAGATTCTTATATGCAGGAAAAAAATAATAATAGTTAAAAATTGGTCCCCAGAAAAATCATAACAAAAAAAGTTTAGCTTTTTCTCGAAATGGATCTCAAAAAATGTGTAGTTTTGTGCTTGTTATGGAAAAATATTTTAGAATTTTCCCCATGAGATTTTTGTTCAATTTTTTTAAAACTACTTTAATATCATATCATAAAATGATAAAAAATTCTCAAAAACATTTCGCTCTTTTAGATTTATAATTGTGATACCTAGTCTATCGAAATAAATATTTCGATACTGTATTTCAAATTCGTTGCCTCCTTTCTTTTATTTCTTTAAAAAAACGCCATAAAATTTTCCTACATAGTTTACAGATTTTTTTGTTCTCCAATAGATGGATAAACATTTTTATGTGCATAAGGTTGAATATATAAGTCCTCCAACACGTGATTTCATGCTAAAAACCATACAAATAGTTTGCTACCATTCTTGTAATATTAAGTTTGCAAATATTGGTTTTGAGATTTTATAATAGTGTTGGTAAATATTTACTATTACCTATTGGGAGAAAAAATGCGTTAAGGTTTTTTAAACTTTAGTTTTAGGATGTGTTAAAATTTAAATGGAACATTTTTCGGAGATTGTAAGTGTGATAGGGATAAGTTCAGAATTACATATGAGTATTATATATGTTTATTTATGTAAAGGAATATATGTAAGTTAACTCTTAGCTTTGCTTAATTTGAATGTATCGTATTGGTTATGATTCTTAATGCCTATGACATATTTTGCTAAACTTTAACAAAAAAAATTTTTTTTAGTTGTAAAAAAAAATTCACAAAAATTGACCCTAGGTTTCATATAAGGTCCTTTTCGAAAATATTAAAAGTATGATTCGGCTTGAAATGATCTTCTATTAAATATTTTCTAAATATTTTAACTATTTAAATTAATAAGTAATTTTCTTTGGCAATTTAATATTTCTTTGTTTTCTATCTTGTATCTAAACATCAGTTGCCTACAGACTAAAAGCAGCGTAAAAATTTCTAAATACGAATTAAATAAACGTAAATGATTACAGTGAAGAAATGTTTATTGAGCGACAATTTAGCGACAGAACGTATTTATATTCGCATGCTTCAAATAAATGTAATTAAATAATTGTACACAGCACAGACAAACACAAAAATCAATAAATAGACAAAAATAAATAAAACATTTACTTATACTGCATTTTTTACACAAAATAGACAAAAATTAAATAGCAATAAAAAATCCATACGCTGTAACAAAAGGTCAAATGGAAGAAATAAAAAAAGATCTTACAGTAACAAAAGCAATAAATTAAATTTATAATAAGCCTAAGGAATAAGGCACTTAAGTCGGTTTTGTTATAAAATGTTAAGAACTTTGTAAATAGAGACTGAAAAACAATCAATAAAATTATTGCTTCAGCATCTACCAGAAATAAAACACATTTAGTGGCGGAATAAAACTAGACATAAAATATTTATATTGTTTTTACTATTTGTAAGCGTTAAATATTTCAAAAAAGTTAAAGAAATTTCTCTACACCTCGCATCAATAAATTTTGATTTGTTAAACAGTGATGAGAGTTCTATTATATGCACTGCAAATATAAATGTAAATTAACATCGTAATGAAATTAAAAAGTTCATTTATAATTTTTGGCATTTAATGGATTTTAAATAAATTCTGCATTTTATATATTTTTTAATTTGAAAAAGATTTTAAAATTTAAGAATTCAAGAAATATTTAATTGTTATTTTCAAATAAGTTATTTTATGTATTTCACATATAAATGAATGGAAGGCAACCCATTTATTATATGAATTTGCTTTTATTTTTTTATATTATCTCTTGTGAACTATTTATTTAACTATCATTTGTCAATTTCAAACCACAGTTCATAGACGAAGAATAAGTATAGCAGCCAGCCAAAAGTATAAATAAACTAATGAAGATAAACAAATAAATAAATTTACATGAATACATACATACATATATACAACTTTTGTACAGTTTAAAAGTAATACAATAAATTTTTATATGAATATAAGGAACGAAGCCTAAAAAGGTTTAAAACACAAAAACTTCATTTTACCATTGTCAAAGAGCCAATAAAACAAAAGCAAGAAATAATTGGAAACATCTTTGTAATACAGCGCTTTTGCCACTAAATACCGTTAATAATGGTTTATATTTTTAAATGTATTGGTATACAGATGTGACTGTTATGAAGTCCTTTCAACTCTCTTTCCCTTTATGTAATTTAGTGTCCATATACCTAGTTAAGCTTGTATACAAAAGAGTAAAAATTTTTAGAAACGTAATTTATTGGGTCCTGCTGAGACTTATATACCAAACCAAAAATAAGAATCATCCTTTCGCTTGTCAGTGAAATAAGTTTTAACTTCCTCTATCACTTTATTAATAAACCCGTTTCACAGTGGTCCCAAATCGATTTTTTTAAATAATTTTGTAACTTATAAACCGTAATAGATATCTAAATTAAATTTTACATGTTTAGAGCTGAGGTTTTTTCGACTTGATTTGAAGAGGTATATGGTCCTAGCGTATTACTAGGGTTGAGGATAGACCACCAAAATTGGTCGGATCGGATATATATATATATATATATATATATATATATATATATATATTTTAATTCGGCAAAAATTAACTTATGACTTCAATGTAAAAAATCCTTGTAAATCTCTATAAAAAAAAACAGAATTACATGTCCAGGTTATCTCTTTCTGCTTAAGAGATATTTAGGTCGAAGCAAATTTTACCCTCATATTTGGCCTCAATTTTTTAAATTTTTTAAACTTGTGAGTCTTAATTTAGTACCCTAAAGTTTTTGATAATAATCAGTTTATTTGTTATGAAATTTTAAGAATATATATATATATATATATATATATATATATATATATATATATATATATATATGTTGCTGTTTTAAAAACAAGTCTTAAGTTAAATGCGTGTAAAGTAAAACGGAGCTTGGGGTAATGATTAACCTCAAGCCCTAACTAAATTTTGTCAATATTGTTAAAGTTTTTTTTAATTTTTTTGTAAAATTCTTATATATCAAAACAGATATCAACAAAAGAATATATTGGCTTTATACCTCCGTATATTCGTTTAACACACACTCCAGAAGGCGTGGCTCAGAACTCAACCCTCATGACCCGCTAAAGGTCTGTACTCCTCCAAATCAACTCAAACATATCTCAGCTCTAACCATGTAAAATTTTATTTAAATACCTCCAACGGTTCACAAGTTTCAGAATTATTTATAAAAATTCGTTTTAGGACTACTGTGCATTGTTACATACATTTTAAAGCCGTTTATAATGGACTATTCATAGAAACTGGAAAAAAGGAGGATTTTTATTTTCCTGTTCATTTGTTTCTCCTACTATTACGCTTAATTTACGTAATTTTCTTGTTGGTCTTCATTCGCTTGTTTGTTTATTTATTTGTGTCTCATAGATTTTACTAGTGTGTCCTGTATCCCTGCTACTGTTGTAGCTTTTATTGGTGCTCTTCCCGAGTGTCAAGGCAGCCTAGGCAAATCACAACACAAACATACATTATCGTGCCAAATACCGTTCCATTGTTATAAATCTTTTAAATTAACAACTTTTGCTTTATTAGCAGAATTTATTGGCAGATGCTACTACCTTGATTCTTCAACAAACAGCTACAACAACTCTGTCTAACTGAACTGAGCTCACGTTGTCTCAAACTACAATGTTGTATCAAATACGGGATACCAAAAATTGGTGATTTTAACCTTAGTAAATATTTAAAATTAATTTGTTTTTGATTATTAAAAAATATTAATAACACAGTCCAACAAGAAAAAATTGCCTGAATAATTCCAACGCAAAATGTAAGTGTAACAATAGTCTAGCAAAAACCCAGAGGGTTTTTCAAAGATAGTTCGAATTTCTGTTTTTATGGCCTCTTGAAGTTCGAATTTTTTGAGTCCTTTTTCAATATGATTGAAAAAAAAAACATTTAAATTATTTAATCCAATATTATTATGTGTTATCGTTGTTGTTTTGTAGAGCACCACCATTATTATACTTGATTTTTACTCTATGCAACATCTCTTTACGACAAATTTTGTCCTAATATTATTACTTGATTTAACTTGACCTTATGTTTAAAATATTAAACCGATTAAAATGAAATGTGTGTATCCTTGAAGGAAGTACTGGCTGGATACCAATTCCGTGTTTTTTAAAAAAGCTAAAACCGGGCATGGCATCCAACTTATATTTTAGTCCATAGTTTTCTCCAGAAAATAGTTGACATATGTACTAAATTTTATTTCAACTTTCAAAAAAAAAAAAAAAATGTTTACAAAAAGTGCTCGTAATATTTTTACTAATGTTATTAACTGGTGCTGGCTTTTCTTTTAGCCTCAGAATTTTTGTTTTAGCTTCTAGATTTTTTCTAGCCTGTTTTGCCCTTAAAATTACTTTAAAAAGGCTAAAATATTAGTATTTCAGCAAAGAGGAAAAAAAATTTTATTTGCTTTTATTAATTTTATTTTTTCAATATCATTTACTTAAGCATTTCTGTGTATTAATTCACACAACAAAATCGAGATTATTTATATTCATCAAAAAATTACACCTGCGGTGCTTCATTTTCTAAGTCAAACATAATTTAATTCATCTCATGGGCTTACTTAATCAGTTAGTGTAATTGTTTTAGTAAACTTTTTTAACCATAGAAACTATTTATGAATATAATTTATGAAATTCTAATAAAAACGAAAAGTCAAAATGGAATTATAATTCAAAAATTACAAAAAATCTCTTCAAAATATTGGGTCGATTTTTCATTTTGTTATTTTTTTTTTTTTTGGCATCTGTTCAATGTCCTATTTATAAACTTATTACAATATGTAAAAAAAAATATCAAAAAATTATGAGAACAAGAAAAATAATTCTTTTAATTACAATATATATATACATACATTAGCTTTTCTTCTGGAAACACTGTTATTAACTATATTTTCTTTTGAAAGATGGTCGATATATACTCGTACATATATCTGCAAAATATGCATAAACTCGTTTAAATAATGCGACTACACACTTATTGCAAACAATCTTATTATGAAAAGAGGGCGTAAAATGGGAGGAGCATTTAATAAAAATCTTGCATATTACCTAGGAGAAACTTTGTGTTCTACTAAATATTAAGTACCCAAAAAATTATTAGAATTGATTAATTTAAATATTTTTCTTTTTCTCACACATTGTGAATTTTTACAATTTTTAAAAATCAAGAATTCTATAAAAAACGTTGTTTGACCATAATCAAGCAAATGTACGGTTAGATGATTATATTTCCAGCAAAAAAGAGCATACTATTCACTAGTAAATTCACTAATGCTGATGAACTCGAAATAGTTGTAATTTTGGTGAAACATCAATGAATTTAACACGTGGTTGTCATAGGAGGAAAGTGATCCAAATTACTGAATAACATATTATTCAGTAATTTTTTTGTTAGTTATTTATTACCGAAATAATATTATTTAATATTTTTAGTAGCTAATCAAGGTGATTTTTAAAAAGTCCATATATACTATTCCATTAAAAAATTTATAAAAATAAACTTTTTTAATTCTTGTGAAAATTAAATTCAAATCAATTTATATTTGTTATAAATAGTAACTTTTATATAATACTTTTAGCACTTGATTCAATGAAATTGCTATGAATTTTTAACAGCTTCCAATATATTTTGCTGGGTTGGTTTGATTTGGGTTGTAATTTACTCCAAAGAGATTATTAAAATGCCAGAAAAAATAACTTCAGAACTAAGAAATACCGAAATGATAAATTTACTTAAATATTTGAAAATTCTCCATGTTTGAAACAATTGCCATTAAAACACAAAACTTAGAAAACCTCGCCAATGTTAGATGAATGCACGTTACAGTTTTGTAAGATTTTTTTTTAACATTCAACAATTTTTACACAATAATTTTCTATATTTAAGACTAAAGAATTATTATTTTCAAGTCTTGGAGAATTCGATCGGTAACCAAGTGTGAAGATATATTTATTTATTTATTTTCTTAAAAAATATTCCGTGGTTGTGACGAACTATATCCAGGATTATTCTTAAAGTTTTTATTGCCGACGAAGAATAACCAAATAAGTAATAGTAAAATATCTTTTTTTTTAAGATATAGGTATGAATATATTTTTTAATAAAACAATGAATTTCCAAATAAGCATTTTAAAATAACTTTTAAATTTAAATAAACCTAAATAAAAAAGAATAAAATAAATTTTCCATAAAAATTTTGATTCTAAAATTTTTAAAAAATATTTTAAATTTAAACTTTGTTTATGAATATAACTATGAATGTATATTTTATTTATTATTCAACATATCTATACATTTATAAAAAAAAAAAACTATTTAATTATATTAAAAAGAACTCACCTTCAAATATTTATTTTTATTTCGAAGTAGATATATTTGCGTGCAAAATATATTGAAAATATAGCTTTTTTGTTTAGTTTTCATGTTTTTTAAATAATATTATATTATATTTTTCCAGAATATGCAGGAATGCTAAAATGGTTATATCAATTACCCGAAATTGTAAGAAATGAAAAACAGCCATTTTAAATGGAAAACACTTTTAAAATTTTAATTAAAAAATAATTTGAAAAAGTAAAACCTGTCAACAATGTGTTAATTTTATGAATCAAAAAGTTAAATAAAACAAAATCAATTATCGGCTTAATTGAATATAGGTGAAAAAAATTCATTTAAATTTTTTATCTTATTATCTTTTTGGTATTTATTTTTCTTTTTATAAATATTGTGAACAGAAATATGTTTTTTTTTGCAATTTTTAGAAAATTCTTGGGTTGTTGCTCTAAGCATTTGGAAATGAAAGCAGAAGACCGGATCAATAATGGCAATAATGTCACTCTGCAGGATGTAGTTTTTTGCTTACGCTAAAGACGAAATAAATTAAAAGATTCTGTTTTATGTATAATGGTTAAATAGCTTATGCTTAATGAAGCCAGGTGGACGGATCAATAGAAGCGTTCCGATTACTTTCGCAGGGTGTAGTAAAGATGAAATAATTATTATGTTGATTTATTTACACAAACATTTAATAACTTACTTAATTACTAAAGCTTTGATTCCTATGCCATTCGTTCGTCACTCCGTCAGAATTTGTAAAATTTTCATTCTCCAATTCTGATGTTCGTTTTCTTTTTATTTTACTTTTTTCATTTTTGATCAGCTGCCACGAATCGTCTTCACTTGGATAAGGATGCCTCCAAAATTTGGAATAATTCACAATATGCATAAAATTACACTTACTTACCTAGAACATCTTATAGTAACTTCCCTACATGAAAAAGATAGCGGACAAAAAAAATATGCAATAGCTTACTTTTCAAGTGAAAAACTTGTCCTGAATATTAATATCAGAATTATTTACGAGTATAAAATATTTTAATTAAAGCCATTTTTATTTTAACCACTTTTATATAGAAACATGTAGGTATAATTATCAGTTTTGAAATATGAGACTTTTCACACTAAATTTTCAATAGAAATTACATTAATTTAATTAAAATTATTTTACATATTTTATTACGTTAACTATTTTTATGAATAAATCTTTAATTTTCAATAACTGTAAAAATATTATAGATAAAATATTTTGTTATTAACAAAATTGTATTTAGTAGTTTTTATTAAAGTGCAATATTTCTTGTTCTTGTTTTATCAATTAAAACAATCTTTAGGAGTATTTTTTTAAGTATTAGAGCAGTTAGCACTTTTTTTAAAAGTCCGCTTTTCTGGTGATTTTTTTCTTTTGAAATCCTTCTTTTTTGCACCCTTTTTATAAATTTCCAATGACAACGATTATTGTAACAATCTCCAAAACGATTTGCTAGAAGTGGTTCAGTAAAATACCAAAAAATTCTAATTCAAATTCATATTTACAAGTTATTTTCAAAATAATATGAAAGTGGTTCGAATTCGTATTGCTTAGAAGACAAATTTTATTACCGCAATATTCGTATATTCGTATTGCAAAAGTTTCCCCCATCGTGAGCATGGTTACCTTTGAGCGACTTTAGTCAATTTACTCTTTTTTAAATTGGAACTAAATTATATAATAATTTCGACATTATATATTAATTTAAAGAAATATATTACTTATTTTGAGATTGTTTTAAAATATAGTGATGTTATAAAAAACCCTGGGGAATTTTAAATGAACTAAAATTTTTTAAAGCTAAAACTAATGATACAGTTTATGAAAAAGCATTTAAAACACCCAACAATACAAAATCTTTTGTTAAATAAATCAATTTTAAGAAGTGTTTTAGGCATTGAAAGATTTGGCCTCTTTTTAAAAAAAATCCCCTTTTTTGGACAACTTTATTTTTTAAATGTTAAAAAAAAACACTTCTTAAAAATTCTTAACGGTAACGCTGATCGGGAGAGATTGTGCGTCACAGACAACACATCTAAGCAATAAGAAATCAATACGCCTGGAAAAAATATAAAAAACATTAGCAGGTAATGATCTTGGTGGAAAAAGAAGATACCGCCAGATAGTCTTCTGGAAGATGTAATAAATATATGGAAAATAAATAAATCTTCACATAATATAACAAAGAAAACTTTTACATCTTTTAAAGCTTGCACATAAATCTCATATAAAATATCAATTTTTTCTAAAAGGGAAACAAATTTTTTCAATATTTTTGTAATATTTTTTAAATATTTTTCTACAATTGAAAAATTTGTAACTGAAAAAAATTGCGAAGATTTTTGGACAAAAATAATAAAAAAATAAAATTATATATATTTTTTATTGTTTATTGTCTAATTTTCTTTAAATTAAATTTTCTTTAATTTAGGAAGATATCTGCCATTGTATAGAGATAGTTTTAGAGATATTATGTATCGAAAAAAATAAAATTTCGAACAAAATGTTGCAATTCTTTTTTTTCCAAAAAAAAAAAAAAAACAAATAAATAAAGAAACGTAAAAAACTGACACTTTTAAAAATTATATTTTTTTTCTTCTGTCTCTCTCTCTTTTATCATAAATCTGTATATGTTGCAATCAAAACGGACCATAATCTATCAAAATTGATGAATAGATTTCAGCTTTTTAAAATTTAATTGGAGGTGTGGTCAGGGAAAAAGAAATAAATTTGCTTTTGTGTCGGACTTATGGATAGCCGTAATCATATCATCCTTTAGAAATAAATGTTAAAATTTTTGTGTGGTTGATCCAATATAAATATATAGTGAAGATATAGCATAATGAAGAAGTATTCGGATGGATCTCAATCTTTATGCGCTCGGGAGAATGAAATTTCCTGTGAGTATGGAATCATCTCTTATTAGAAATAATAAAGTGTATAAAGAACTTATTTAAATTATTTATTTATTTATTATAATAATAAAATCAGATATTTTGCTTTAAAAATTTACAATTTACAGAAATGAAATACCTGAATTCTAAAACAGCTAAAAGCTAAGCACTGATAAGTTTAAAGAATTCAAATTAGGAAAAATCCCACAATTTTTAAATGAAGAAGCAGAAATCCCACAATTTATATACTTCATATATTTACATCTAAATTCCGCATTTGTCCTTGGCTTAAAGAATTCCATAATAATAGATTTAGAAAAAAATAGGGTTTCCTAAAATGTTTTTCATTTAAAATGCGCAGCTTTCAAATTTTAGCACAATTAAGATAAATTCAAAAGAGTTTGGAATTGTTTAAACAAAGCCCTCACGACAAGAAGGTCTTGTTTTCGATTTTATGGTTGTTTCCAAGAGAATGCTTTTCACATATGTACAAAATTGTTATGTGTTTCTTTCGAAACTTTATATTTATAAGAAAAAGAGAAAATAAACTTTCCGGCCAAGGAAATAAAAATATCAAAATTCTTAAAATTCCCAATTCAAAGCAACGAAGAACTAGTACATGAATGAAAATTTTATTACTAAATTAAAACGAAAAGTTAAAAAGTAATCGACCGAAAATTTTTTTCGTTATATTGAAAAATCAAGCCATAGTATATTGATTTTTGTTTACGTATAGTTATTAAAGTGCATAGATTTGTATGAACAGTGTTACAAATGTACAAATGTAAGCTTCAAATATTTTCTTTTGTACTGCATTTTCAGTAGTAGCAGAAGAATTTAGAAATTTTTGGATGATGATTTCGGATAATTTTTCGCGCTTGTATATATTCTTATTTAGTTTTTATCTCACTTCTTCTTTAGAATGTTTATTTATTAGTAATTAGGTTGTAAAGATCTAAATAAATCAGTAATAAAATTTCAACAAATTTAGCTAAAACCAAACTTTTAGAAAAATTACAAATATAAAAATTTATTAGAAACAATATAATATTTTCTATAAATCTATATAACAATCATACACACAAAAGAATTGCTTCGAAAACGTTTGAATCTCTGAAGATTTTGTAGAATAAACTTAGAAATTCTAATTATTATAGAAAAATAATAACTTTGACATATCCTGCACTTATAACCAAAAACATATAATTATAATGGAATTAGGGTAATTATGATTTAAAATTGGCTAAGAGAATCAATTTGTGTCGATTAAAAATGAATTTGATCAATGAAACAGATAAAAAAAATATAACTTATTATTTTAACGCAATATATTGATGGATATAATAAAAAATGTATTATATCTTCAGTTTATTTGTTATAGTTCTTCACCAATATTTTTTTTTTATAAAAATGCAGCTGCGCTAAAAAAATACAAATTCTATGCTCCGATAGATTAATAAAATAATTATTTGACATTTTAAAGATATTGAAATAATACGAATAATAGTTTAAAATTATTTCTATACAAATTATTTTCATGAAAGGAGATCGCTCAAAGAAATAAAACTCAAAACAAAATATGTAGACATCCTTTACATTTAACATCGTGTACTAATCGTATATTGTGTCCTTTTTGGAATTGTAAAATCATGTTATTAAATAATGCTTCCAATAAAAAATTTTACTGAATTCCAAGGTTCTGTCTACCACAATAGCAGATGTTTGCCTAAGCTTGTATTTATAAAGCATTCAATTACATTATACATCATCGTAATTATATATTCGTAGAGACTCTCTTAGACTTAAACAACATTTTCTTTTCTCCTAAAAAGTCCAAAAAATAACCATAGCTATCATAGCCTTAAAGCATTAGGTAAGAAAACCGAATGTTATATTTATTATATATATATATATATATATATATATATATATACATATATACATATACATATTATATATATATATATATATATATATATATATATATATATATATATAGTCATCATTCAACTCGTCGCCATATTAAAATGTTCCCAAAAATAGGTCAAATGCTATTAAATATCTTAAATGTAGCCGCATTTAAATAAAATTTAAAATTAAAAAAAAAAAACATAAGGATTTGTTCATAATTTGCCATACCTCCCATAAAGGAACCCCTCCTGAATTATATTTTCATTCATAATTCCTATATATGTACATGGTATCATAAATATATAATTTATTAAAAATAAATCCCAGTTAATTATTAATCTTACAGCCAAATTTCAGAACAATCGGTCCATAAATGATCATAGTTTCAACATAACACCTTGTCACGTTAACGCAAATTCATGTTTTAAGTATTTTACAAGAATTCTATATTGTTCTTTTCTTAAATAAAACAAATAATTTAGTAAATACCATATTTATTTAAAATTTTTATTACCTTAATTATATTTTGTTTATGTTAAGGAAACAAGCACCCTGAAATTTTTTTTTTGGAATTTTGTTCTACACGTATTACAAAATTTTTACTTCATCCAAGTTCGTCTAAAAACTTTTGGAATTTCTATAAAATTCAAGTTTTTAGACCGATTTAAAAAATTTATCATAATTTTTTTAATTTTCAATTTCAAAAACATTTAGTTTTTGATTCAATTAAGATATTGACTTCGAAATTTCTTTATTATATAGATAAATATGTTCTTTACTTAGTTATAGAAACTAATGAAATCGCTTGGAAATTTTGGCATATATATGAAAAAAAAACTGGACCATGAACTTGCAATATTGAGGTATTTAAAAGTGTAACAGTTATATAAGACCTGTTAAGCACTTTAGGAAGATGTAAAAATATTTGAAATTGAATAAGAAACAAAAAATTGGCAAACGCTTAAAAATTTTTTATGTGAGAGGTACCCTCGTAACTCCGCTCCTGAGGTGTTTGTGGAGACGCCTTCCAAAGTTAAAATTGCAGACTTCTCTGTTACGCTTATGTGAAAATGTATGTAAATCTAGCTAGCTGATTAAAAGTTTCAGATTTATTTACAAAAATTTTCGATTCTGCCCCACTGTGCAGTACAATTTATAAGCTGATGATTTAAGAAAATAATATGTGAAATATATCATTTTAAATTAATTTATAATAAAACAGATGGATGTTATATTGAAACTAGGCCATCAGTGGCAAAAACCATCGACCATTATAATTATAATACTCACTGATACTCAATAACATTATTATTTAGATTTCTTTATGTAAACGTGGGATGACTCTCAAACCTTCCGACAGACAAAATAAAGTAAAACTGTTGAGTTGTCACCCTTAATGAAAGAAAAGTAAAGGATAATAATAAAAGAATAATATGCGGCACTCAATTTACCGTCCTCATAATTAGGGACTCAGCTTTTAAATTTTCCAGGACGGATTTAAAACTTTATCACTTTTCAATATGTGCCAGTTTGGCACAACAAGTCTTCTACTATAATTTGCAAAAGCTAGACGTGTAGTGGAAAATACGTTTGGTCATTTAAAAGGAAGATTCTGACGTATTGGAAAAGGTTTAGAGAACCACCCCAAGTCAAATAGTCAAATTATTATGTGTTGCTGCATTTGGCACAACATTTTCAACTGTCACAATAGTTCCATTAACGAAGCGTAGAAAATCGACGCAAATAAATAACGTCCGCAGCCTAAGAAGTCAAATTTATCTGTTCATTGGAATAGCCAAATTTTTAACTAAAAAAAAATTAAAATAAAAGATATTATAAAAATCGACATCAAGAGTAAATACTTATTGTTCGCATATTTAAAAACATTTACATAATGGTGCAGACTATCATATAGTGGACTTTTACATTTTAATTTGTTTTTTTTTTTTATAAAAATCAAATTTAATAATTAACAAATAATTATTTATTTAAAAGTGGTAAAAAGAAACAATAACATTTATATTTATAAAAAATAGAGAAACTCAATATGAAAGGCAGCGTTTAGCATCTCTCTGTTGTATTTTATTTCGATTGTTTCTGGGTTCAGTTGATTCAAATTCTATTAAATACTCAAATTCGTTATATATAGTAGACATAACTGCAAACTAAACGACAGTATTGGTTCACCAACAATAAAATTTACTTATCTGTGCTTTCATGCCAAATGTAGTGAACTTTATGGTAGTGCTGCCAGTAGAAGGCGTTTCATCAGTTGGTCCAATTTAGTTTTCTTTTTCTTTCCTCTAAAATAAAACATTTCATGATAAACGTGGGAATTTTTCTCGTTTCGCTCAAATATTCGATCTTCTCCTCTCAAAGATCTAACACCACATTTATACTCCATATAAATAAATATAACTTTGCTTTTTTTACTACAAAGACAATTTTTATGGATTTATTCTTTTACATTCTCCGGAATACCTCATTTTAATTATTCTGTTTTCTTTTTTTTTACAACCGTTACATTTTTTCAATTAAAAATGATTTTTCTGGTAATGGACTTAGAGTTATCGAAAAATGTTGAATGGATTTAAAAAACACGTTTATATATTAAAAAAAAATAATAATAAAACCTGTTTGTTGAATTTAAATAACTTGTGCTCGTTCAATGAACATATACTTTGTTTTAGAAGAACAAAATGAAACAAAACATTGATTATGATATACATAAAAATTGTACAATTCGTTGATTCCAAGTACTAAGACTTTGATGTAACTTATGTTTAAATATGAGAAATATAGCAGAAAAAGAAAACAATTCAGTTTGCATATATCTTTTAACAAGGAATATCATATTTTAAACGAAAGTGTTGTGTAAATAATAAAAACAAAATCTAAACATTTATGGGAAATTCAAGTTATCGAGAAATATACATATAGTATGTATGAATTTTCCGACAGGAGAGCTCGAGCACCAGTAATTAATATACCCAGTTAAAATAATTACTCTAAAGCTGGAATTTTGAATACTTGCTGGATTTCATAAAGTATAAGTTTAATAATATTTATTGTTTTAAACACGTTTTAACATTATTATTTTTTTTTTTTTTTACTTATACTTATAAAAATAATAAAAACAATTTCGAGGCATGAATGTGTTACTGGCCTCAAAAAATATCCTTAATAAAAAAGCCAAGAGGTTCTCTATTCGTAAGTGTTCACATATTTATCATTTTAATTTCATACTTATTAAAAAATATTCTACAGATTGATAGATCGCTGGAACATTTCTTGAAAATAAGGGAGCTTCTACAGGCAGAGAATAATGTGAAAGGTAAACAATTTGGACGAATCTCTTATCAATTAATTTTATATGTAAGCAAATAATTTAAAATATATATTTATATATATTTTTTTCAACATATAAAAATTATTACCTTATATTTTTCAATTACCATAGTTATTTCATTTTACATCAAAATTTAATTAATATATTCAAGCAAAAATAAGATAAAAGAAATAGTAAGAATAAAATTCAAGTAAGGTTTTTCTCTCATTTAAATTTTTAATTCATCCAATCATCAGCTTGATTGATTTATTAAATTTTTTAATTGGATTTTTTTTTTGTCTTTAATTTTTTACAGTGGTTAGTAATCTTAGTCATATTAGTGAGAGGTGTAAATTAAACAAATTTTTAATTGAATGAATTATTTTGGCAATTTGTGACTTTTTTATGTAAACACAATGGAAGTTTACACACAGGTAGTTCACGATCACATGTGTAAGTTATTATCTAAACTTCACTGTATTCAACAATAATTTTATTTTAAATAAAATTAATACCAACCCCTTATTCAAAAGGAAAAATATATGCTTGCTAACCAGGGGCTAAACTTTTCTTAAGGAAATTTACATACAAAAAATGTAGCCACTAGTTTTTCATACTTAATACGACTGAAAAAGTACAGAACAGTAACATTTACTATGTATAGGTTCATTGGTTCAACGTATAAGCTCACTGAAATCATGAAATCATGTTACTGGTTTCTTTAAATCAATGTAACTACTTTAATTCAAAGTACTGTTAACTAAAATTTTTTTATTTAACGTGCAAATTAAAACATAATACGAATAAGATGAATTAAGGAAATTGTACGAATGTTAAAGTATATGTCAAAATTATAAAAAAATTATTGTCTTTATATATCTTTTTGGTTCAGTGTATAGCAGCATTTTTATAAAAATGTTGAAATATGTTGAACTATAATTTCTATAAAATTTATGTGAGTAGATGTGAACATTTTTGCTGAAATGATGACAGTTGAAAGATGTGCTATTAGAATAGTGTTCTCAACTTCAAATAATTAGAGTCTTAAAAGAACACATATTTAAATTTTTGTTAAGATGTTCACAATTTATTTTTTAGACTAATTTTAAGACATTTTATAGGATATATATGGGGAGCATTTATTAGAATTTCTGACTGACTATCATAAAATGAATTACTGAGCATTTTGATTTATAAAACATAAATGCGAGAAATTTTATCGGTATGCTACGTCTGTATAGATTTAAATTGAATTTTTGTTATGGACCTAATATGGATTGGTTATATTGGTAATATGTTATCTTATATCGACCTAATATGGATTGACCTTCATAACATTTATTCGATACATTTTTAAGTCTACTAATTGTACCTATAAAACTATATCTAAGAATTAATAAACTATATTTGCTGATTTCGGTCCTGAATATATCAAAATTACATTATTTTCAATAGTGATCCTGAGTCATTTGGTGCACAAAAATCTTTTCTACATAAATTACTATTTTTGTTGGCCCATAATATTCTAAATAAAAAAGGCTTTCACATCTCTGCCATTAAAGGTGTTATACGCCAAAAGTGTCCTTGTTTGATTTTGAAAATGTTACTTGCTGTTCTACTAAATAGTATTTTCTAGCTAAATGATTTCCTTATGGTTTCCGTAGTGTTAAAGAAAATAGCTACAGCTAACGAACACTGTTTGCCAAATGTGTTCCCCTAAGTTAAAAAACGGCAGGCTTAAAGTTTAAAAACAATGTGTAAAGACTACACAAGGGATTAAAGTTAAAGCGGAATTGATTAAACGTTTTATAATTAATATATTTCAAAGCAGTTTGCGGTATTATTTCAGATATTTATGTTCAATAAATTTTTACAATTATGCTGACAATTAAAAAGAATTATTTGAGCTTAAAGAATTAAATTAGGTTTTATATACAAAGATATACTGCCTCATTCATAATAATAGGAAAATTTTCCATACAAATTTGATTAATGAAAAATTTATAAATTTAAAATTTTTGATATAAATAAGGCCTATAAAGAATAACGAAATTTTTAAATTACTATAGCAGATTTAGTTTTTCAACTATATATTCTGCTTACTTACATTTTTTTCTTTGCTCATATTACTAAGTGGTTGGGTATTCACACGCATATTGTTTATTCGTTTAATCGACAAATTAAACAATTTGTACGTTTTATTAAAATTAATTGTTAATATTACTGTTCTTGTATTCCTCTTCATCTTGCTAAAACATTAAAACAGCACATTATACTTGTTTTACTTTTTAAATAACAAGCGAAATTTTAATGTATAATTTACTCGAATAACTCGAGTAATTTAAAAACTTTATGCTATTGTCGGATTAATGTAAAAACAGCACTTTCTAGTAATTTTATTATTCGAATAATTAAAAACTCTAGTAAGAAAAATAGTCTACTATATAGCATATCACTAAATTTGAAATTTAACATGAAAAAAAGTTTATTGTCACTTTCTATTTCCTAACAATGTTTTCATTTTCAATAAAAATGTCCCTTTAAAAATGGCGCTGTCAACAAATTAGACATTCAATTTTTATATTATATTTTAAAAATATATACAACAGCAGCAATATAATAATCCATTTAGCACATAATTAAATGAACAATTGCAAATCATAAAAAACAGGAAATGATGGCTAATTTGTATTAAAAAAACTGCAACAAAAACAAAAACCACAAATAAATTATTTAACCAAAAACAAAGAAACGTCATATTTTTGGTCAAAAAAATAAACAAAAATGAGCATATAATAAACACAAACAATATGTCTACCACAAACTCAATTTGAATTTATATTTAAAAACGTATATACAATAGATATATTTAAAGGAAATTTATGTATGTATGTTTGTTTGTTTAACTATGTATTTATCATTATTTATTTATAACCACCGAGAATTTTAGTAAAAGTGTGAATTATGTTAAAAACAAAACAAGAAAACAAAATTTTAATCAAAACCAAACAAAAAAAAACTGTATGAATGACCTAATAGCTTACATACACATATATACAGATAGAAAAAATAATAGTAAACTAAAAAGAACCTTCAACTTAATTATTTGCAAAATAATAAAAATATTGAAATTAAAAATTGCGACGTTTTGTTTTTTTTTTTTTTGCATACGTGTATATGTGTATGTGTATGAACATATATATGACAATGATTTCAAAAAAATAAGGAAAATTTGCTTATTTCATTGCGTGCAAAATTATAGCATCTTTAAAAATTATTTAAATATATTTTATTCCTATTTGATGAACTAAATATTAACCCCACATCAAAAGATATTACGATAGTGGACTTTACGTGCATCAGTAGAGCTTAAGATAGTGGAACTTATGATGAAATTAGGTTCGATATACAACTTTAAATGTTATTAAATATTACCAATGGATGCTTGGCTTATTTAAAAAAAAAAAAAAAAAAAAAAAACAAATATATCACGTATACAAAGTTTTTTACACAAGTCTAGATTAGTTTTAAATATAAACTTAAGTACAAATTCGGATCTTTTCCAATAAATTTAACAAGTCCTTGTCATTGGAATATAGAGTGCTTATATTCAAAAAGAGCTCTTTGAAGATTTTCAAATTTTTTCATGTCAAACACTTTAGTTTTGGCTTTTTTATGTTTAGTATTAATTTTAAAGCCAAAAGTTAATTATAACACTATATTTTTCACTTTTTGCTTTCGGTTATCTTTTTTTTTAAGGGAAAACGGGCTATCTAGAAGTTTTTTGTTCGATTTTCAAGGTAGTGTAAAATTAAAAATTTTCGAATTTTAAGATTCCAGTTCGAACATTTCGAACTGGAATCTTAAAATATTACATCAAAATTATGTTACCTTAATACAGTCTGAAGAAAAAAGCCATGAAAGTTATATTTTTAACCTATTTGGAAGTTTATAGACCATTTGCGCGTACACCAATCAACATTTTACTAAGCTAAATAAGAGTATTATATCTTAAATTTAAAGATAGAAATAAGATAATTGAAACATAATTCGTCATTATAAGAAGAATATCTTAAATACCAAAAGCGGCTTCTTAAAGAACTTATATTTATATAAAACGTGCAATAAAATTGAAAAAATGTTAAATATTTTTCAGAGATGTAAAACGAACGAACGTAACTTAAAATATAAATTGTTGGCACCTTCTATATCATTTCATTCAGAATCAATTTCTGAGTCGCACAGTGGTAAAAAAAACGATTTTTTTTTTTTGGAAATAATTCTGTAACTTTAGAACTACTGGATATATGCGAATGAAACTTCAGCAATGCAGAGATCATTCCGATCTCTGGAGATGGGGAATTATAGGTTTTTAGCGGGTCTGGGGAATGTGTGGTGGAAATGTGATCACCTCAGGTATGATTTTTTTTTTAAGTCGCCAAAATTTCATTTACGATTTTATTGTAAAAAAAATTCACGCATAGATGGCTCTTGTAATTCTCTACAAAAAATACGCTTACGTGTCTGGGATGTCTCCTTTACTTTAATAAATATAGACCGAAATAAAATTTTGAGACTGGTTTTGGATATGTTTTTTAATTTTTTTGTTTTACTTGGCTCAAATAAAGCCCTAAAATTTGTCTAAAATATTCTCTGGATTCTGCATAAAATTCTAAATAAAAGTTATATTATTTCGAATTAAAAAATTAAAAAAATGAAATTTTTTGTGATTTTTCTCAAGAAGGTGGATGTAACATTTCTTCACTTTAAAATCAATTATTTTCCCTTGGATTTTTCTTTAATGTTTTTAAAAGAATGCTTAAAATAAATGCATGTAGAGAAAATCCGAGGCCATTTGGGGTAAAGTGTCCCCGCTAACCCTATCAGAATTTCCTTAATATTGGTTTTTGTTTATTTATTTGTGGAACTCAAAAATGTTTAAGCTAAAATTATACACAAAATTATACATTATTTACATGTCTACATATATTCGCTAAACAATTAATAAGCTATGCCTCTCATAACGACAAGGTTACCATTTTACTGAAAAAAGTCAATTTTAAAAACAAGTTTTCCCTAAACTGGGATTTTGAGTATTTTGGAATAAAAAGTGGGAATCTATTTTTGTTTTTGCTTTAGGAAAATTTGTTTTATATTACACTGAAATTTCGTAGTAACATCTTTATTTATATAGATTTTATTTAAGTTATAATATTATTATTATTATTATTTTTTTTTTTAAATAAACATCGAAATTTTAAGTTTTTTGATAAATTTAATAAAGAAATTTAGCTCTAATACTTTATTATTTACATATTATTATTTTTTAGGTTATAGCCTTTCCAATGATACCAAACACTTGCAAAAACACGTATTCGCTTAGAAAAAACAAAAACTTGAACCAATTCAGCAAAATTTGCATTTGAATTTCTATGGTAAATACAACATTCTATGTACATAACGGCACCGATGTTTCAATATATTTTCTTTTAAATTGTATAACTTATAAACATATAAAACGTATAAACTCTCTGGTCTCGGAACAGGAGGAGGACTTCTGAAATTGGTCATTTCTTTTAATTATTTCTTATTTTACTTTATTTATTATCAAAAATAAGTTAACATAATTAGTAACTACTGTTCACTAAAAACTGAAGGAAGTTCTGTGCAAATATCTGGATTATTTTAATGAAATTTTTATCCGACATTAAAAGAACATTAATAAAGTCATTATATTCAACATATTATAGACGATAGAGCTTATGCAGGAGTTAGGACTAAGCAAAAATAAATATATAAAATTGAGGAAGACTTTACTGGATAAATGAAACTACTGTAAAAAAAGCAAAATATTTTCACATTACCTAGTGAAGTAGACGATGAAAGAGCATATATTGACTTTCGCTGTTACTTGAAAATACGTCTTCAGGGCTTCTATCAACGTTTTCAAAAAACGAGGCATTTTAACTTAACAAATCGTATCTGACATTAATATGCAAATAGAGCTATGATGGATTGTCAGCATTGTCAAAATACAAACAAACGTTATCAGGGGAAAGTTCGACAGACTACAAAAGTATTTTTATGACATCGCTGTTTCCACTACGCTTAAGAAAGGATTCGAATGAATCATTTACGTCAACTAATACTACTAAATATTTTTGGATCAGAGGTATATTGCTTACCAATAAGGTTTCAATATATAAAAGAAAGTAAACAATGCACAAAAACTGGGTTGATACAATCAAACAAACAATTGAAAATTTAAGTACGGTTTGCATTGAAATATATGACTACTATATCAACGTATACTTTAAACTTCAATTAATAATGATTGATGGAAAGGTTTGCACTGCCATTGCGAATACTGATTCAGTCTGTATATGCCCTTTATGTGGATTGAAAAAATCACAAACTTTGGTACATCTCCCTTACATGCCCGTATACACTTTTTGGAATACATGCTTTATATTGGATATGATCTCAAATATAGAAGTATGCCTGAGGACCAATAAAAAAATTGTTAGGAACACCAAAGAACTTTTCGAAACAAGAGCAGATGAAAAAAAGAGAATTTATATTGAATTTTAATAGATGACTGGTATTAATATAGATAAACCACACGTCGGATATGGAAATACAAATCATGGTAACACGGCAAGGAAATGCTTTGTAAACTATAAGATTATGCCTCAAACTAATGGAATTAAGGTGGAACTTCTTCAAAGATGTCACATGATATTAAGAGTAGTAAATAGCAAACATCATATAAATGCAGAAAAATTTGAGTTATTCACAACATATACTTTAAAGCTTTTGCGATCGTTATATGGATGGTAGGAATTAACACACACTGTTCACAAAGCACATTAATGTGGTCGTTAGATTTTGGAATCAAACATGCTACCACTGCTACTCTGATTTCAAGTTCATTCAACTACTTAATACAAGAAAAATGTCTAGAATATATCAAAACCAGGACTTTTTGAATTACCTTTTATTGTTTTTCGATCCTGCTCTAATATCGATAACAAATAAGTGGACTACTAACAATAATGCAATGTACGAAAATGAGGAGGTTCTTGATAAATTGGATGTAAGTGAATATTTTGTTAAATAAAATGAAATGTACAGAAGTAATTAAAATATACTTATTATGTTTTTTGTTAAGAATAGTTATTTTAAGCAATATGAACCTAAAGCTAATAAAGTACTAATATCGGAGGTCCTCCCCTCACCCAGAGACCAGCATGTTGTACTTATATTTGTAGAATGCTGCAGCACAAATTTACTGTAGAAATGAAGGAAAATTTTGCCGAAGGGATTGAAGTTTATGTCAATTTTTAAACGAATGTGTGAACTATTTATTTATTTTAATATAATTAGAAAGGCTATAATTTGAGAAAGAAAAATAAATAGATAATAATTTTAGTATAATATAAAAAAGGTTTTCCTTAAAACAGGAACGTAAATAGATTCTCAAGTTTTTATTGCAAAATACCCAAAATCCCAGTTTGGGGAAAACTTGTTTTTAGAATTGACTTTTTTCAGTAAAATGTTCACCCTGACATTATGAGAGGTGTGGCTTATTAATTTTTTTCTTTTGTGTATTTAGCAAACATGTGTAGGCATGTAACTAATATATTTTTTTTTTTTTAAATTTCAGCTTGAAGATTTTTGAGGTCCACAAATAAATAAATAAAAATTCAGGAAATTCTGATAAAGTAAAGGAGATATACTATACGTGTGAGCGTATTCTTAATAGAGAATTATAAGAATTATCTATGTGTAAAATTCTTTTACAATCAAATCATAAATTAAATTTTGGTGATTTCAAATATAAATTTAATATTCGAGATGACCAAAACCTGTGTTATTCTAAATTAATTGGAATACACCTCAGCATCCACTAGCTCTAAAGTTACAGAATTATTTTCAAAAAAATCATTTTGGGACTACTATGATTCGGTCTAACGTCTTTCTAAAACGATTCTCCTATTTTCACTCTCATAAAAAAATTGAGAACTAGAATTATTTTTTAAAAATCCGCAGATATTTAAATCATTAAATAATCTGTAGACAGCTTCTTTGAATGTTTTAATCACAATTGAGTTGTTGATATGAATAAAATTTTAATCAGTTTAAAATGTTTTTGTAAACAGCTTTCGGCAATTTTTTGGCATGAAATAATTCATATTTATTTGATTTTTTTCTTGATTACCAATTTTTTCCATCAAGACAATCCCTACAGATATTTTTCGAAAAGTTAAAGTCAAATATTTTATTAAACAAATGCGGAACTAAACTTGGAAATTTGGTGAAAATTTTTTAAATTTTATACAAGTATAAATCAATGTGCTAATTTTACAAAGTCCATAATATACCATAACTCCCAAATAAGTCTTCTTCTCAAAAGTGCAATAGTATAAATGCTAATATCGAAATTACATTTGATATAAATAACTTTTGTACAATGGTATAGGAACATCACACTAATAAATTTTTACATTGTTTTAGTATAGATCAAATTAAAAAAACATGTGATTAGTTGACATGAATTAGATTTGCACCATATTTTTCAACATCCAAAGAGGTCACAAAAAAATTATAGAGGTAATAGTGCAATTTTTATTACTACATCAGCAGTAAAGTTTCCATTTGAATAATATTCGTTTAAATACGAATAATTATTCGAAAAATGAAAAGTTATATTCGTCGAATAGTGAATAACACAGTCCAACAGAAAAAAAATTACCTCCATAATTCCAGCGCAAAATTAAGGTGTAACAGAAGTCAAACAAAACCCCCAAAGGGTTTTTCAAATTTAATTCGAATTTTGGTTTATGGCCTCGTAAATTCGAATTTTTTGGAGCTTTTTTACATATAATAGGATATAAAAACATTTTAATTAATGTTGTTATGTGGTTTTATTACTTTGTAGAGTACCTCCATTATTATACTAGAATTTGCCTGGATGTCAAAAACTTTTCACACCCATTTATGTCATAATATTGTTTACTTTATTTGACTTGAACTTACGTCTAAACTACTGAACCGATTAAAATGAAAAATGGCAAATATGTATATCCTTGAAGAAAGTAATGACTGGATGCCACGGTCATTGAAAAAAAAGAACAAAATTACTTTGCTTCTTAGGAAAAAATTTGAAAATTCATTAAAATTGTTTATAATAGTGATAAAAAAATATTACGATAAAAGTGGGCATGGTACCCACAGTGGTTTTTATTCCTTGTGTATATCAAATTTGATTTGAGTTATCTTAGTAGCATCAAGAAAGTAACAAAATTGATTTCGACTGAAAGTGGGCTAAAAACTGGGCGTAACATCTAACTTAGTTCACAGCTTTCTCCAGAAAATACTTGTTAAATGTAAAAATTTGAACTTTCAAAAAAAAAAATAACTGTTTAAAACGGTGAGCGTGGCATTTTTATTAACGAAGAATGAACGATATGTATATATATATATATATATATAAATATGTGCATGTATATATATATATATATATATATATATATATATAATTGCAAACAATCTTATAGTGAAAAGTTGGATACTAAATAAAAATATTACTTAATATCTCTATATTATATAAAACAATTACTAACCATAAAAACATTGAAAATTACTGATTTCAATGTTTTTATTTTCATACATAATAAAAAAAAGTGCTTCAAAATATCCGAAGTTTAAGAGTCCATAAATAGAAATTCGAGCTAATTTTACAAAACCCTTTGGAGGTTTTATTAACCTAATGGTATACTTTCATTTCGCTTTGGAATTATTGAGGCAATATATAATGATCCAAAATTTGTCGCATGGTGTAATTCAAATATATTTATTTCTAATGCTTGAAGAGTAGAAGAGTTAAGCAATCCCTTTACTAGAAAATTAATTAGACAGGTATGTATATTTGTCCTGCGTTAATTATATTTGGCAGTTAAAAAGAATAATAACTGGCAATTTCATTGACTATTAAATCAACGCATTTGATTTTTTTAAGACTATTTTAATTATTCCCTGTGCAAATTTATGTGTTTATTATTCAGTCCATGAAAGAACGCCCAAAAAAATTTCTTAGGTCGTTGGATTTTGTTAATATTCGGCATGAGCATGAAGCCTATGAAGCCATTTGAATTTCTCCATTTCTATTTTTTATTTTTTGTTTTTTGAATTTTGAAAAACTCGTGACTTTATCCACGATTTTCGTATTTTGAAAATTCAAAAACACCAATATATCTATAAGCTGTGAATGGCTTTTAATGATTTGAATTATATATAGAAGAAAAATGTGTCCTCCGCAAACGCAATACTTTAAAAATAATATTTCCAGTTAAAAATACATTAGTAATACATATTCAATTTTTAATGCATTTCTGAAAACCTTCTACAGTTTCAAGTTTTTTCCTCTGATATTATAAAAAATTATAATTCTTACTAAAAATTGCAATACAAAATATATTCTTACAGAGTTTTTCATACAAAAATAATTTTTTTTTTTTATAATTTTTGTGTTTTTTTTTTTTAATTTTTATGAGCTTATTTGGTAATTATTTTTAGTCGTAACCCTTTAAATTTTAAGTATGAACGAAAAAGATTAAAATATGAGTTTGGAGTAGCATAAAAAATCGTGTAATATGCACGGAAATATGCATAAAAAAAGGACAATTCATGTGTTTTCTTGTATAAGTAAACATAAATATGCCTTTTGCTAACTCTAAAATTTTGATAGTTTTCGTTTTTTATATAAAAAATAAATAAATAAAAAAATACACGTAATATACCACGATATTATTTGCAATGTTTGATTTTGTTCTTTATAAATATGTAAGATTTTACAAAATAATAAAAAATAGCGGTTTTGTTAAAAAAACTAATTTTTGTATTCGTTATATATAAATTTAGGCAAAGATTATAAAAAAAACATTTTTGGTAAAAGATTTGTGAAATATGCAAAGGCTATTTTCCAAGGATAAAGTTAAAAAATTTGTCCTCGTCATAACGTTTTTTAATTTATTATTTGAGGCATAATAGTCTTTTGTCCCAGAATAATTACTTACATACTATGTTATACACATATTTGTCTTCAATATTAAACAAAAATATTTGAAATAAAAAGAGTAGGAGATTCTTAAAAATACTTTTGAAAATTGTATTCTTGTTGTGAATGTATCTTTAGCAAAAATATTATATATTATATATAGTTAAATATTTAAAGAGTTACGAACACTTAAATTTGCATACTAGTGAATGAAAATAGAAAAAAAAAATAAATAAATAAAAAATAAAAATATTATGAAAAAATAAAATCTTGTATGAAAAAACTGGTGATATTTTTATTACTATTACCTTTTTGTAGTAAAGAGAATGCTTTAAAACATATCAAAAATATACACATATTATTGCCATGAAAGAGGACTAAGATTCATTAGAGCCTTGAACCATTAAAATCCGTCTACATTATAAAGAGATATTAACATTTAAATAAATAAGAATAAATTCTTATAATTTTAAATTTTTTTAAAACTAAAATAATAATAATAATAATAATAATAATGCCATTTTTTTAAACCTCTCGTAGAATGAACGAAATTTTATTATTATTTTTTTTTTTATAAAGGAAGTTTATCTTTATTAAATTTATAGTATTAATGTTTATCCTCTTAAAAAAAATATATATTTACATATCTGATGTGAATGCCATTTATAATTCGAATAATTTTTAGCATAAGATCCAATTTTTAATAATTTTATAATATTTAATATTCAAAACAAGAAGTACACCCTAAAGTCATTTGATACTGTCAAACGATTAGTTGGTTATAAAAATATAAAAATAAACTTTTTAATTGAATATATATTTTAAGATATTTAATTTTCGAATAGAAGCCTACGTATTAAAAAAATATTTTTGATTCAGATTTACACTTGGTGTTCAGAAGTAATTATGAAATTGTGACGATCTCTTTCCCTTGACTATATGCTTGGGGTTCGAGTTTCCAAAAATTACACATGTAATTATGATAATTCAAATAATATTATAGAGCAAATAAACTACATTATAGAAAAATTTTTTCTGTAGGTTGATTATTTAATTCAAAACGTTCTAAAAGAAAATCACTCTACAATTACAAATTTCAAGTTTCTATGTTCTGCAAATCGAATTCCAGAGAAAGCAAAAATCTTCAGAGCATCATATTTTAATAAAACTTAAACTGAATTTCTGCATTTTAAGAAATTGATTAACGATTTTTTCTCTTTAATTTTATTTCAAGGGCATGGCCATATATCTAAAGATCTTCATAATTTATCATAACTTAAATAAAATCATTTAATAGTTTGACATCGTATTTAATCCTTCAGTTTAGATATACAAATTACATTCATTGAACTTTACAATGAAATGAAATTAAAATGAAAAATTATTATTAAAAATTTTAAATTTAGTAATCTGAGGATGAAAAACGTACTATAATATATTATTTTTTTAATCGAAATATATTTTCATTTTGCATTCCTGATAAAACCAAATAACTGGAACAAATTAAAAAAACTTATTCTGACTTTCTGTTCGATATCCCAAAATGAAAAAAATCAAACATTTAGCCTAATATGTATGTATGAGAATTTTCTTTGTTTTTCTTTTTTTTCTGCGGCTATTTAACTTTTTTATTCTAGATTTTAAAACTAATTTCTATGATTATGGATATTACATACGGAATAAATATTTTAAGAAGGAAACATTAAAAAAAAATCGATCTAATTTAGTTACTTAATTCACCAAATTGTATTCTGAATAAATACATATGATTTGTCGCACTACAATATCCAAAGAAACTAAAAGAATTGAAATTTAAATAACAGCTGAACTAGTTCAGCAATTTGTCTATAAATTTTATATATGTAAATACTATATGGAAATACATACATATAGTAATATACATGTTGAAATTTGGAGGAGAAAGTCTTTGGCAACTGGCGTCAAAAAATAATCAAATCTGTACAAACAATCGTGGGCGGAATTCCTCTAATATACATTTATACTCGTACATTTACAGATAAACAATATAAGAAATAAAACATCACCAACAACAGCATCATTTTTCAACTGGCTACAAAATTAACACAGGATGGCGATGATGCAAAACCATCCAGTAATTTTACCATAAATAAATATGTGAACATCTTTATGGGGTAATTTTAAAATAAATTTTATTTAAATTAAAAAAAAAAAATATATATATATAAATACGTAGTTCCATATAAAAAATACGTTTTTCATATTTTTTTTTATTATTTAGTTATATAAAAAAATATTGTTGAAATCATTTAATGTTTATGAAAAAAAATATACATATTGTTTATAGATATAAAAAATTTTGACTTATATTAAGGAAATTAGAAAGACATAGTGTGCATTTTCAATAGAAGTCTTAATCACCAAAAAGTTTCTTGCCCAATTCCATCATACGGTGATTACGGCAAACTCTCAGGGCATCGGCCTTCTTCAAAACAGCTGTAACTGTCGAATTAACCTCCACAAGCTGTGACAAAAAGTCTTCATAAGCCGATTTGACATTAGCAGGTAAAGTACCAATTTTAACCTTTTTCAAAGTCTGAACTATACCCTCTGCCCAACCAGACTCGATAGCAAATTCAGAAATCCAGGGTACCAAAGGCAAGACACCACACATTGTTTGCATACCCAAGAACCAAAGTTCAGATAATTCCATCCAGTGTTCTTTGTAAGCAATGGACACCACTAAAGCAGTGGGATCATTGGATTCATCAATATTGTAGGCATCCCAAAGAAAACGAATGGTGGCTTGTATATAGCGGCAAATTGAGAAATCGTTTTGCTTAACCTTTCTGGCTTGTTGCTTAAGTAACAGTAAGCCTAAGACAGATAAGTTGCCATGCATGACCAAATTATCGGGAGTATCTTTAAGTTCAGGTAAATGTTCATAAACAAACTTGAAAAGATTGGCGAAGAAGGGACCATCTTCGGCAAGTTTGGGTTCCAAAACGGTCAAGTTCATTAAAATATTACACAAAGAACAAATGGCAGCACGAGCTACTTTCATATCAGCTAATTGTTCAGGGGTAGGAACAGGATCGGGTTCATTCATGCGTTTCAAGCGTTCAGCTCTAGGGATGGGAGGTCTCTTATAGTGGGCAATAGAGAAGTAAAATTCCAAACTTTGCAAGAAAACTTCATCTTGTTTAGTGGCAAAAACTACCTTACGAGCATCATCCTCTACTACCAAATGGCACAAAGCGGGCAACATGACTCTAAGTACATCTTCAGGAGCCTCTGTGTCTTTGGGACCCGCTCTCCATTCTTTAAGTTCTTTAAATGACTCATTTGCTATATTAAACATGAAGGGTAAAAGTTTATAAATAGCCGGTCTCATAGCAGTAGTTTCCTGGGCCAACCAAGCAGCCAAAATACGCACAGTGGCTCTAATAAAAGTTTTTTCTTTAGGATTGGTGGTATCCTTAATTTTGTCATTGGAAACACGGGTTAAAACAGCCAAAACTTGATTAAAAGCTCCTTTAAGTGCCGTGTAAGTACTTTGTTTTTCTTTGGCATCCAAGTCCAAAAGATCTTTAGCCATGTACTCGACGCATTGCTCCAAAATGGTAAAGCAGCATTGTATTAATTCAGAATTACGGAAGGTAGCCTCCAATTTCTTTTCATCCATTTGCATTCTAACCTCAATGGCAGCCATTTGCAAGATCATCAAGTAGAATTGTTTACCATCATCCATAAAAGCCCATTGTATACCCAAAACTTTAAGAGTACTAGCTATTAAATTAATAGTGGGGTCCCTTTGCTTTGGTCCGATTTTACTCTTTAAAATATCACCACAGCCTTTGAATAAACTCTCTGGCCAGATTTCACCTTCCAAAGAGTTAAAAATCAACTCCTTTTTACAAGTCTTCAAAATAGCAGACAAAATTTTACATAATTCATATTTACGTTCATTGTTTTCGGTCTCCATATCCAAAGCAATACGTTGAATTAAAGCATGGAAAGGTTTTGGATCATCGGTCCAGGATGCATCACCAAACTTATTCACCAACAATACAATCAACTGCAAAGCCTCATCGGTTTGGAAACTTTGAGCGGAATAAATTTGAGACATTTTAGGTATAGCCTTCATGGTCATCAAGGCATTTTGACCAGGTTCATATGAGGCAATGAATTTTAAGCAACTATAAGCCTCACTAACCACAATCAAATTATCATCGCAGTCATCATCATCAGCTTGCTCTACAATCTCCAAAAGTGTGGGTATAACATCCAATACATCTTTATGGGTGGCCAATTCTTCTTCCTGGCAAAAGCACGTCAAAATTGACAATGCTACACTTTTGTACACTAAAGGTGGACAATCACTGGGCAAATTTTTGCCACTCAGCAACTTTTTCAAGAAAGTCAAGCCGATGGCCTCGAATAACAATTTCTTGGCAGCAGCATTACAATCTTTACCCTTAACCAATTTGGTAACCATAAATAGTGCAGCAAATTTTTCTGTATCACTTTTTGTGGCTTTTAACATGGACGCACATTTTTTAACAGCTTCTGGTACATCAGCCATTCTTTATTAACTTTTTTTTATTAAAATAAATTTTTCAATACTTTTTCTATAATGATTTATTTCAAATCATATGTATTTTAATATTAAGTAAAATATTGTATGTATCTATATATCTAAATATAGATTTTTATTACTTTCTGTTCACACTTTCACTACTATGTACCAAAAATATGTTATATTTTATATATTGTCACTATTTAATCGGCTTTTCCTGTGAGATCTTCATCAGCCGACTTTTATTTCCGTACTGAACATTTCGTGAATTTCATTCGCTACAAAATCCTCAAAAATTAAGACAAAGAATACAATTTTCCTCAAGATTTGAGTATTCTATATATAAAATACATACATATTTTATATAGTGTATATAAAATGCCGGTGCATTTTCCGATTGTATATAAACACACATTAAATAAATACTTTAGCTCTATTTTAATATATTAACACATGAAAATTATATATAAATATATATTTTTTTAAAGACCAGTTAGGGAGAAAGAAAATTGTATATAAAAAACTATGCATTGCGTTGGTCGTGTGTTATTGTTACTATGGTTTAAGTTAATATTGAATGAGATAAATTATTTTCTCTACACAAAGATCGTTCTGCTCAATGTGCTCAAATCGCTCTGAGTATTGTTGACTATATACTTTTACAGAGTTGCCAATTAACCTAAACGAATTTTTATAACTCCCTTTTGATTTTTCGAGTGAAATTAAAACAAACAGGATGTAAAATAGAATTTTATCGTAGTAATTTTTTATACAAAATTTTATTTTTTTATTTTAAGATTCAAAATTATTAAAAAATAATGTATATAATTTGTGCTAAAAAAAAAAATTAATTTACAAAACCCTTTGTGGTGTAGGGTACAAATGCAATATTGCATTTTGCATTCAATTGAAGTGAAGCAACCAGCTATGAAGATTTTAAATATATAAAATAGGAAGTAGATGCTATTCATTTTGATTCATATATTTTAATTTTAATCATAAAAGAAATTGTAGAAAAATTATCTGCAAAGGATCATATTGCAGTATTTTTGAGATGTTTCTCATTTTCCATTTAATATATTATTTATGTACGTGGGCCATTATCAAAAATTTTTGATTTTAGGATATATTTTTTTTAGTGTTATTTTTATTTTTTTATATAAATAAAAAGTGACATATAGAGTCAGTTCGCGTTAGAACACATCGTGTAGGGGCCTCGAAAGTTATAGCGTTTTAAGTTGAACATATAAAAATATTTACAAACTAAAAGTTTATCAAAACGTACTGAGTATTTTAAATTAAAATTATGATATTTTCAAACCTTGATGGTATTAGTGTAACATATTTTAGGGTTTTCGAGCAAAATTTAAAAATTGTCTATGCTAAAAATCGCGATTTTAAGAAATTTTGCGAAAAATTGGATTCACATCTAAGTTAATTCTTTACGCATTATACGAAAATATATTTTATTCAAGTTTATTACAAAGAAATGCTATTTAATGTTTAATCCAAGTAAATTTTTGTGTTGGCCCATAAAATATTTACCTTGCGAAATTTTTTTAATGCGCCTTTACATTTCCATTAAGCATTACAAGCAATCATACTTAATTTCGTACTGCCCATGCGATAACCTTTAGCAAAATGTATTTTAACAAAAGTGTTCCGTTTTCAACTATCAATGACATTCGATTTTAATTTATGGTCCCGATCAATTATATTTATCGCCATACTTATATATATATATGAAATATTTGTACAAATTGCAATTTGCTATATAAGGCTACGAAGAAAAAAAGAAAATTTTTGCGTGATTTTCGTTTCCTATTCGTATAAAAAACAGAAAACTTTAAAACTTAAAAAAAATTGTCACCAAGATCAAATGATATCTAAAAGTAGAAGAATGGGAAAAGTTAAGTAATTTTAAAACCTTTTTCTAAGATTTTGAATTTTAAACAACAATCATGATTATAAAACCTTTGAAGCTGAAATTTTGCACTCTATTAATTTTGAGTCTTGAGAGTTCAGATCTGTAACCCATTTGTTTAAAATAGTTATACCATAAAATTTGTTGAGGATTAAATTCAGTTTCAGCCCATATAAAAAATTAAATAAAAAGTTAAAAATTAATTTTGCTATTTTTCGTTTTCTTACTTTTTCAAGTAAAAGCTTATTCTTGAGCAATTTTTTATTTATTTTTTTTTTTTATCTATTATTCGAAAAATCAACCATGCACAGTGAAAAAAGATTATCTTCACAAACATTTTTTATTTCTAAATAATAAAGTAAGTTAATATTTTTTAAAAGCTAAAATTATATTCGCTCGTATAATTTTTTGAGAACTGTATGTGCCAAGTTTCACCGAATTAGCAATTGGAAACTAAACAAAAAAAGTGTTGTGAAAATAACAAAAACAAAAATGGTAAGTTAATAATTAAAAATTATTGAAAGTATAAATGTATTGAAAGTATAAATATATCTTTATTCACACAGTAATGAATACAACAAATAAAAAAAAAACAGGTATGTTGTATTTAACTTATATTTATGTACATAAAACAATTAAGATGCAAAGGAATGTGTTATTATATTCAACTAGGATATTAAAAGAAAACAAATATAAAAACCATGAGGTATTCTATTCGTAAGTATTCATTCATATATCAAATAATTTAATTCTTATTACAAGCTGACGCCGGCGATCGTCAGGGCATTCTTTATAACTTTCCGGAACACTTCATGAAAATTTCAATTTCTACAGACAAACAATAATTTGAAAGATAACCAACTCAAAAAAATTTAAGTCATTTGAACGAATTTTAATATTTTTGTTCATTAACGAATAACTATTTTTTTGTCGTTCAGGACAATGCTGCTGTTCATTGGAATTATTTATTTTGTTCAACGAACATGTTCATCAAAGCAACATACGAATAAGTTGAATCAACGAACTTATACATTGAATTTTAATATTAACGTATGACAATATATTTTTTAACGTACCTGTACATCAAAAATTAATTAATAAATTTTCAAGAAATTCTTAAATTGCCCTTCTAAAATACTATTTCATAAAATAACTCAAATTTATCTATATCACAAGTTTCAGCCAAGCGTTCATTGATATATTTTTCTAAATCAAGTTCAAAACCTTGCAATTCTTTCATATACAAAATTTAATCTTTTCTATTTATCTCATTTAAATCTTAATTATAAAATAACAAACTATTTAAATTTTATATTGAATTTTTTTATAGTGATATTTGTTATTTGAATTAATTTTTGTGATTGAAAAACGGCCTTTAACTTCAGCAACGTGTTGTATTTCAAACAAATATTCGGTTCTTTTTATTGAATATTTTTTTTTTTTTTTAATATAATTTCAAATTGTCGTGTTACTTGGCGGCATACTAAAACCTTTTGATTTTAGACATTTTATAAAAATTTTGCAACAGTTGTTTCCTAGAAAAATTAAAAAATAAAACTAAAACATCTTTAAAAGTAGTTAAGAAAGAATATTTTTAAAATACTTTTTTTTTAATCACATTATTCGATTAAGCGACATAATTTACTCAAATAAACTTTTATTCGAAATTGTTGATTTTAATTGAATGAAACATTAGCAAACATTATTCGAATAAATTCTCTAATAAAGACCCAAAATATATATTAATGTGGTCTAAGATCAATATTACGATATGATACAAATTGATTTATATATTGAAAAACAATAACGTATTAATCACCATAATACCTGTGTATATAGTTCACTTATCAAAGTTTAAAACAGAAAGCAAATAAGTTTTATAGAAGTTTAAAGAACTTTTCTAAATTTCAAATAGATCGGTCAATAGCTGACCATAGAAGCCCTATCCCGAATATTTCTTTAATGCTAATGAACAATAATATGGAGTATTATCGGTCTTAACTAACTTTCTTACTTGTTTTATTTTTTCAGAAAAAATTTTTCTTATTGGCAACACCATTCTCTAAATCACTTATAATTAGCTTAATGAAACAAATTTCTTCTTTGTCCAAAATATAAAAATATATATCACATCTGTATTTACATGTGTATTTTTCTTCCAAATAAAATAAAGCACATATAAAATTCTACGTGCTTATACACAGTGGGACCAATCGCAAAATTTTTTGTAATAAATCTGTATCTCCTAAGCTACTAGTCGAATTAAATTGAAAAGTAAGGAAGAATTGATCTCAGCTTTCAGAAAAATTATCTGCTTGTCACCCCTTAATAATTCGGGATAAGCCACAGGGTATAAAAGTTTCAAAAAATCATAACATATAAATCAAAGTCCGATTTCGAAGATTTTTATATTTCTGTAAAGTACTTGGAAAAGAAGAAAAAACATGCTTACTAACCTATGTTATCTCTTACAGTTAAAAAGATATTTATTCTTGAATTTTGATTTTTTGCCTCGATTTGATTTTTTTGCCTCGACTTTTAATTTTTGAGAAATTAGTCTTGAGATATATGGAGGAATTTTTTTAATATTCTGTAATTTCTAATAATATGCCGAAAAAATGTTTGGATTACTGACCCTATGTCCAGCATTGGTTGAAAATGGTTAATTAAAAAAAAATCATGTCTATCGATCAATAAAAAAATGCCACGCGAGTTTTTTTTTCGTAATAATCGATTAAATTTTATTAAATATTGTTTATTTTTGAAAAATTGGTTGTTGAAGTTATTTGAATGATTTTTGGAGGAGTGAAAGATTGATATTCGTTTTATACAATACATAAAAAAATATAATAGTGCAATGCTGCTATGCTTTTTTGTGCAATTAAAAAAAGTCTTTCGGAAAGTTAACTTTTTTCATAAAATCTGTACTCCTGCATTAGTTATTGACCAGGCGGGAAGCAGTTAATAGCTAGATCGGTGTAATGAAACATCGATAAATTTAGAAAAACTTGCGTGACATTTTTACTAATTTTACTAATCGATAAAAATTATTTGTTTTTTTTTTTCAAAAATAATCACTTTTGACCGATGTAAAATGCAAATCTAAAGCGATGTAAAATTTCTTTATTAAGCTTTGTCTTTTGAAATATGTATAAAAAAAATTTTTTTTAACAAGACTGAGAAAAAGTGAAGATTTGTAATATATTTTTGTATAAAGCAGCGAATTGAAATAATCCTAATAGTTTTTCGGCATATTATTTCGGAATGTATTAGAAATTACAGAATATTTTTTAAAAAATTCTTCTCGATGTAATTCCCGAAAAACTAATCCAGTAAAAAAACGCAAAATTCAAGCGTAAATATCATTTTCAACGTAAGATATAACTTAGGTGAAATCTTACTTTACATACTCGAGGCGGTCAAATTTTACACCATATAGCTTATCTCGTATTACTACAGGATAATTTTTCCTTGCGTCGTTCTCTACAACTTTTTCATAAATTTTAATTCGATTTAGTAGTTTAGGAGATTGGCTCCACTGTGAGGCATTATTTGGGGTGTGTGATTGCGTTATTTTGAAAACAAAATTTTAAAATGTACATTGTGTATCTAAAACTATAAATAACTTTTCTGAGAGCACACCAATCCTAAATATTTTCATTTCCTATGCATTAAATGGTGATGGTTTTAAATCTTTATATTTAAATGTTTTAAAAAATTTTCTTAAATATTTAGAAAAATATTTTATATAATGTAAATAAAATTTTTGTCTAATTATTTAAGAAAATACTTTAAAGCATTACATAGCACTTAAAGTTACACCTACACACTGCATGACATTTCGAATTTAAAATATATTTGTTTAGTTGCATTACATGTCATATTCTTGTTGACATATAAATTTGTAGGTTTAATTTTTGACATACTGTGAGTATAATAAAAATTAATACTCGTAATTTCATTTAAAGTTCATTGACTTTATTTCGCTTTAAATTTCTATTTTCATAGAGACAATATTGAATAGAGACACAGACATATAATACACAACATAGTTATGCATCACTGATCTAATTTTATAACACACACTCAGATTCAATAGTGTATAGACGTGAAAGTGTATGTTTAGTGTGTACGAAGTGTTTGTTTGATCTCGTTGCAGGTCAATGTTATGAATTTTCATGCGTGTAATTGTTTGAATGTGTTTGGGAATATGTTGTGTATTTGCCCTATGTGTTCATGTTTGGGAAAGCATAAGATTTTTATAAGTGTAAGTTACGTATTAAATTTCTAAGCAATAAAGTGAATTTTTTAGGTATAATATTTTGAAAAAGTTTTCTTTAGCCGAAATTTTAGATTAGAATGCAATTGAACATTTATAAAAGAAAAAAATAATAATAATTTTTTTTTGCTTTTTTACAATATGAAGTTCAACATTTTATTAGAAATAATGTTAAATTGAAAATCTATTTATATATTTTCACGTACTATCTAAATACAAAGATTTTAAAAATCGAATCAAAAATAAATTCATTTTATATTATTTTATTTTTCAACAAAGTTCATTCGAAATGTGTTTGTGAATATCATTTGCATCTGCGTAAAATAATTTCAAAATTCCAATAAAACTTAAATTAGTAAATAAATGGTTGAATGAATACTACAATGAGTTTTTCTTATATACATTACATTCAGCAACAAAAAATATTGCATTAACATGAAAATACCCTGCCAACATTTTCTATCGAAATTTGAACTAAAGGAACACCTCATGTAGTTAATAACAGTCGAATGTGATATCATTTTCTTATCGAAGAAGAATCACTGTTCGTGTTCGGGAAGAAATGTGCCGCAGTTCTGATACTTTTTAGATGACACTACTTAGTGTATTCTTTGGGTGTCCAAATACTATCATTTAGAAGTGTAAAAAAGTACAGTTTGAATATTTCTAGTAAATATTTTTAATTCTATATGCTTATTTTATATTTAAACACACTGTAATAACTCACTATAACTTCAAACTATATTAATAACTCACTACATGTTTAAATTAAATATAAGTTTAAATTAAAAACAAAAACCACTAATTAAAAATTACCATATTTTTATTTTAACACAATTTTTATTCAACACTATAAGCAAAAATATTCATCACTTTAAAAGTTATACATTTACTGAGTGAAATTATATCGTGCTTGTTCTTTTCTCTGAAATGTAAACAATCGCCAAAATCAAGCTTTTTTGGGCCAATTCGACATTAATGCATTTTGTTATTGTAAATCTATGTATTTTCTACTTTTGAACATTTAAGAGTGTAAAAAAAGACACTTTTTAGTGGATGGATGAAAAATTCTCTTCCAAATGCTGGCAGGGTATACAGAAATTGTATCTAGTGGGGCCAAAATAGAAAACCAAAATACAGAAAACTATTATAAACGCTTTCACACTTTCATACTAAAATCCAATTTATTTGTCAGTCAATAGTGCGTCAATCAGATGAAAGGGAATGTAATTCTTTTTTTTTATTTTTATCTAACTTCTATATTTTTTTTTTTTTTTGCAACTTAGCAAAAAGCCATAAAAATGGCTAGCAACTGTTTACATTGAAATAGTACGACTATAACTATAGAGAAAATATTTTTCATGTATAGTGTGTCAAAAATACAATCCTTGTTTCTATGCTTCGTTGAGCTGAATATAGCTGAATAATCTACGAAAATGTATTGAATTGAGTTGAAAAAGTTGTCTTTCATTTTCATAAAAAATCATTTTATTCATTTATTTATTCGTTCGTGCACTCATTTACTAAGAGAACGTCATCAAGGAACTGATAGAGTTAGGTTTGAAGAACAGAATGTTAATAAATAAGAAGATGCATAACGAATAAAGTAGTTAATAAGATTGACATAGCTCATTAGTTTGAAACAAACATGTTCATTAGAGAACAAAAAATATACTTTATGGATAAATTACACAGTGCAGCAAGAAAAAATTGCCTCCATAATTCCAACGTAAAATTAAAGTGTGCCAGTAGTCTAGAAAACCCCGAAAGGGATTTTCAAATTTAGTTCAAATTTCGGTTTATGGCCTCTTGAAATTCGAGTTTTTTGTGCAAGTTTTTCAACATTATTGAAAATAAACAAACATTGAAATTATTTAATCCAAATATTATATATTTGTATTGTTTTACAGGCTAGTAACATTATTATACTAGATTTTTACTGGATGCAACAACTTTTTGCGCCCATTTTTGTCATAATATTGTTTTCTTTATTTAACTTGTCCTTATGTTTAATCTACTGCACTAATTAAAATAAAACTTTGCGCATATGTATATCCTAGAAGGAAGTACTAATTGGATGCTACGCTCACATTTTTTTAAAAAGGTTATTTTGTTTTTTTCATTAAAATTTTGATGTCAGTGGTAAAAAATATCACAGTATAATAAGAGTGAGCGTGGTACCCTTCTGTATGTAAAATTTTATGTTAATTGGATTAATATCACGTAGAAGGTGGGCTTAAACTGGCCGTGACATCCAACTTATATATATATAAAATAACCGAAGTTTAACACTTCATAAAATCGAAATTCGAACTAACTTTACCAAACCCTTTGGAGATTTCATTTCGCGTTGGAATCAATAGGGCAGTTTTTGATGACACAAAATTTGTCGCATAGTATTGTAAGTATTCTCATGATGTCAAAATTATACGTCTAATATCAATAAGTTCATAAATATATATTAAATTAAGACAAATTAAATATCGAAATTAAAGAAACAAATTTATAATGTTTAAACTTTCATAAATATTAAAACATTTTTTCCTAATCTGGTAATGATGCGTAGTTTTTTGTCAATTTTAAAATGTACGGATTAAAATTTAACACATGGACTCATACAATTACATTCCTAGAATTTCGTAATGGCCCAGAAGAGATATATTTTCCGCTATTATGAGCTTCATGTTCTCGTAAATACCCATAATAAAATGACAAAAATATAAATAAGTTTTTAAAATTTCATATTTTATGGGAGGTAGGTGGTAATTTGGGTGGACCACGCCCAAATTTTTGTTTCCGAGTTTACATTAATTCTTGAACTATTTTTGCGAAATTTCATTGATATATATCCTTTTTTGTATAAGATAACCGCGGAAAAGTATAAACTGGATTTACGACGGACACCCTGTTTTCTAAATTTTTTTATAAACCGTTTTTGCTCAATTTTAATACCAAAGAAACCTTATATAAGACAAATATTTGAAGCAAATTTCGTCCCCATAGCGTGACCTCCCCGAGCTCTATCAACAGATAAATAGATGGACAAACGGATGGACATCGTTAGATATTCTTTAGATAGTTATTTCGATATGTTACATGTGGGGTGACAAATCCAATATACCCGCCATCATTTCTTTATAAAAATCATATAAATTTTTCCGACAAATTTATTTTATTTTGGCTACAAACATAATTTGGTTTCGGTAACACGTTGATTACACAAGAATACAAGGTTTTGGACTTGAGCAACAAAAAATGGTTTCTAAAGTAATTTATGGTGTTGAATTCGAATCTTCACTCCTTTTTTAAAAGTTTGTTTTAGTTTTCGAGATATCAACAAAAGTATTTTTTTACTATATTTGAGATCTAATTTGAACAATATACTATAAGTGGTAAATTGGAAATTAAGATCTGTTAAATTCTGTCATTTATATTGTTTTGAATAATTTCAGCATTAGAGTCGACTATAGAAATATCATGTATTCGTCTAAACATTCTTTTTATTATTATTTGTTTTTTTTTTCAATTTTGCCTAATTTTATTGTCTTTGCTCTCCCTTTTCACTACTCATATCGCCAAAGTTTTAAGTAAAAATTTAAACGGGATTAAAGAAATTTAAGTTATGAAGACATTCGAGCTCCGTTTGTCCATCTATTTGTCTGTTAATTTGAGTTTTGTATCAAACTCCCCATTATATGCTTCAAATCACAAGATTTTCAATTACCTAGAATGTTGGAAATATAATTTTGTTGGGAATATAATTCTTAAAGATTACGTCAGTCATTAGTTTTTGAATATTAGGTTTAACAAATATTTCTTCTTTGATTTTTGTTCTTCACGGCTAACTGCTTTGAAGAAGTTATTGATAAAGAGGTGACTTGAAAGTTTAATGTGAGCTTAGAAGTCATGATAAAAATACGGTTTGTGTATCCATCAAAACAAATAAATCTATGATTTCATCACTCAATTACATGCTATCTTTCCTTTGAGAATCTGGAATGGTGCCTTATTTTGACTTCGTTTACATTGAAGTTTGTTAGAGTATCAAAATTTTTTTACTCCTACAACTATGACGTGATCAACCTCTGAGCATTTACATAAATTTGCCAATTTTTCCCATTATTGAAATAATTATTCCAATGCTGTTTCTGTATTTTGAAATGATTTGGAACATAATTCAACATTTACAATATGAATGAAATGAACCTTTTTGGCGACGGCAAAATCAAAAAGTCATTATAACTGCACATTGCCCGAATACAATTGCACGAATACAATTTGAATTCAGCTTCCCAATTAAATTTGGACCGCAGATTACTCTCCCGCAAAATATATCCATTAAGGCGGAATTTTTAGAAATTCGAATGTTTAGGAGTAAAAAAGAGTAAAAGTGGAAAAATCGGTAACCTTATAGCTCATAATCTAATATAGATAAAAAACAATTTAAATCCTATCGTTATTCATTTAAATAATAACGATACATGACAGGTATCTGGTATTCTTTTGAAAATCAGCTTTTTTGGAGAGAAAATGGGTAAAAGCGAAACTTGGTACTTTTTTTGCACCACACTTATCTTTTAAACAAGTAAACATACAAAGTAAAATTATACGCAGAGAAAAAAAATTGTTACGGCATTGTTACTACAACAATATTATGTTCTCATTGTTAATTTTCATTAATTTTAATAATACTTTGTTCATGATAAAAATGCTTTTGTTTCAATTTTATCATTTAATGTTTAAATTCAATTAAAATTTTAACAAGTTGATTACAAAAATTTTATGTTTTTGACTATCTTTACCAGGAACAAAATTTTATTAATATAAAACATATCATTATTTCAATTAATTATTTCTTACAACATATTTTGTTTTCAAAACATATTAATATTATTACTCCCATAACAATAAAATGTTACAAACAAATATCCTTTTTATAAATATGGTTGAAAATTCATAACTTGTTTTTTTTTTTTTTTTTTGAATGTAGTAAGATGGTGTAATAATATGAAAAACCAGAACCATAACATACGTTCATACTAAGCATTGAAATTTAGTTTAGAAACTTTGTAGGAAATTTCATTCATTGAAAATTTTCAAACACAGAAAGCTGTAAGGGAAACGGAGACAATAATTTAAAGCAAAATAATTTTTGAAAAATTAGGAAAAGCCGTGAATATTTAGAGGATTTATACATAGAGGAAAGAAAGATTTGGAAACAATAAAGTAAAAGAGAGAGAAAAAAAAGGTATTTAAATAATAATTTTATTGAATGTGTTGAAAATAGTTATTTTTTTTTCGTATTTTCTGTAAGGGACTCAAAAGATAAGATTCTACGTAGAATTGCAATAATTTGGGAAAGATAGTGCATTTGTGATCTTTTCAATGTGATTCAACATTGCACCAAGATTTTTTTTCTTACTATTTATAAGGAAAATAATAGTCAGTCAAATTCTACTGAAGTCTCAACGAAATCAAGTCTTTCAACAGAATCCAGTATAGAAAACAATTTTTCAAAAATAAAAATAAAATACGCAAGTTTCCTGGCAACATAAAGAAGTTTTATAACACTGTGCGACAAATGGTAGGGGTCAGTGATCGGAAATGGTTCAAACTACCGGGGAAAGTTATATCGGTAAAAAAGAAGTTATACTTGTCATGGCGTTTCGTTGGGTGACGTCTAGGAATCGAGATATATCGATTTGAAGTTAGTAACCATCATATAGAGGAAATTGTGACCTTTGGTGGTCTCGAGAACCACCAGTCCGATTTTGCTGAAACAAATTTAAAAAAATTAGGAATTACAATTCCTTTAATTTGTTCATACAACGTTTCGCTACATAAGCAACAGTTTCGCAGTTATAAATAAATGTATGAAGAAAAAAACTATTTTTTGCCTAAAAAATTGAATTTTTTTTTATTTTTAATTCATAAAAAATCCAAAACGGTAAAAAAAGTGTCAAGTCCCATTACTTTCACGTAAAGTCACATAACCTTTAAACAAAATGAGATATAGACCACGAAAATCGATGGACGCGTTTCGCTTTTATTCACAATTAAGTGAAGGTATCTCATTTTGACAAGAATATTGATTTTATGTTTCAAAGAATTTGGATAATATTTGTTATATATTATTTATTATAATTATTAACACATAAAATTAAAAATTATTACAGGTAATTATTGGATTATTACATAGATACATAGGTTATAAAAATCGATGCACGCAAAACTTAGAAGTTTCCAAACCTTTTCCAAACTTAAAAGTGAACTATTCATCTTAAATCTACCTAAAGTAGAACTAATCAAACTTAAAAGTAACGTAACCTAAACATATTGTAAACCAACCATTTCATAACTTAAAATATCTTACTATATTTTAATGTAATTTTACATAACTTAAGGTAGCTTAAACCTAATAATTTTAAATAACTTATTTTTGTTTATTATACTTACCTAAATAATTTTTTTTTTTTTATTAGTCACCAAACTCAACTAAAAATAATGTAAAATCAAATACACACAATTCCACACATACACAATTCACAAAAGCATACAAAAGCACACACATACACACCTAGAAATGAGACACAAATTAATATAAATACTTATTTTACTTATTTTACATATATTTAAGCTTAAAAATCTGAAATTTCCGATACTTATAATATAAAAATCCGTCGAAACCATAACCAACCTCTGAACTTCAGGCCTGTAGTCATCAAGGGAAATAAAATGTGGTGAGTGTTTACTTTATAAAATATATTTGAAATATCAATCTTTAAAATAATATATATAAATTCGTAATTTCGGGTTAATACAGTTAATAAATACAAGAAACCGTTAAATGAAACAAAAATGTTAGCTCTTTTTCTTATTATTAATTCACGTATAGATTAATATATTCATTCTTTTATTTTTTTATTTTTTTTTTTTTTTTTTTTTGTATTTTTGTTTCATTTAAACAGTTGCATTTATACTTTACTCTTTAACTTATATTAACTTACACTAATTTAACTTAAATATTTTACTATATTTATTATATTAATTTATTAAACTTTAGTTTGGTGACATATGATTAGATTATTTGATTGTTTCAATAAACTACATTTTGTTTGTAATATGGAAATTTAAATAATTACTTTTTACTTTTCGCGAAACATTTGAAACAGTAAGATAGGGTTGTCGTGGGTTATTCAGGAATTTTTAAGGAATAACATAGGTCATGGGCGGGTTAAGAGCAGAAAAGGTAATCAACAACTTAGACATTTTCACATTAATATTTGCATCCTAGTTTTCATTTACTTTATTATTTTTGTATCTATCTTTTAGTTTATAGTTAATAGTCGTTTCATAAATTTTCAAAATGCTACCTAAGTTTAAATTTTATTGTAATGAGCTAACTCTATTTAGATAAAGAAACGAATCTCCCCATTTTCCGTTGAGCAAGGCTGGTGTTATAGGTAGTACCATCTTTAGATATATAGAGTCCCAGATTAACGTTCTTTACAGACCATATGTTCCAATAATAATATGTTGCTTTTACATTATGGTCACTGCAACTACATTTTTTATCTGCGTGTAACATCGTATTCGTTGCTTACCGAAAAATGACAAATAGTCTTTGAAAATTCGAACGCTTAAGGCGTAAAAATCGTACGTTTTTCTTTTGTTATATTTTTCATAAAACATTTTTTTCTATTTACTGACATACTCATATGAGTATTTTAATATGGAATTCCACATAATTTAAAAATTCATTAGAATACAATTTTTTTCAAACTCAATAATGAAATATATTAAAATCAGAAACATGAACTTAAGTATATTAAGTTGTGGTACTTTTTCGTTCTTCTAATGGTATTTTTTGAATTTTCTATAATATTGAACCTAGAAGTACGAAATAAAAGATACATGGTCCTTAGTGAATGATAATTCATAAGAGGTAATTCTGTGCAACTTTTCGTTCTTCTGATGGTACTTTTTGAATTTTCTTAATATTCAATGTAGAAGCACGGAATTAAATATAAACAGCTTTGAGTGAATAAGATCGTGTATGAAAAGACTTTCTTGTACTTTCTCATACTTCTTTTGTATTTGTGAACCTTCATTTATTTTAGAAACATGAACTTGAATATTTGTAGACCCAAATTATTGAGAAACCACATGTGGTGAGTGTCGTTCTTTTTCGTTCTTCTATATATAGTATATATGGGCCTATGTGAATAGAAATCCATAAGAAGGATCTTTGTGCCAATTATTCATTCTTCTAATAGTATTTTTTTTTTAATTTTTTGTAGTAATTAACCTGTAAGTCTTTGTAGAAGTTTTTGAATCTTGAAACGTTAAGGATGTAAAAAACCGGTACCTTACTGGTACCACACGAATCTATCTAAAATTGTATTTTTGTTAATGGCTACGCAATGTCCTATAGAAATTGTACTGTGTATATCTCTCCTCTAACTTTGTCTGTTAACAAAAACGGGAATAATACACTATAATCTTCATATCAGTGTGTGCACCACAATAGAAACGTATTGATATTTTTTTAATTTTGTTCTATATTTTACTTATAAGTATGTAATTATAAAATGTTCTTTTGTTAAAACGGAAATAAAAAACTGTACCTTTATTAAAAAGGATTTTCTGTGGGCAGTACTATATTGTTTAGCCTGTAACTTCTTTAAATGCTTTTAATGGATTTTGAGCATATTATATATTAAATTTTAAAGACTACATAACCTATTGTAAACAAATCCATTATTATAGCGTGTTACAAATTTATTTCTAATAATAACTGAACGAAGTTTTTAGAGGAAGTCCATTTGTATTTATTTGTATTTATTTATTTATTATCCAATATTACAAGATATAAAATCTTATGGATACAACATTAGTCATTATAAATGGAAACTATATAAATTTAATAAAAGTCATATAAAATAAGCATAAATAATTATACAAATAACAAACAAATGGTAACATAATTGACAAATTTTTCAAACGTAAATAAGACTTTAAAACAATTAGTACAATACAATTATGTTTTGATATAATTAAAAATTTTATTCTTAAAGGATGTTGCTTTAGAAATAAAATGATAATAAGGCAAGGCGTTTCAAAGCCTTATCGCATTGATGAGAAATTATCTGCAGATAATAATCTAGAATAGACAGTGGTATAATTAAGTTGTTACATGCAGATCTAGTAAATTTTATCGTTTTAAAGATATAATCAGGTTCTTTCGTAAACATAATTTTATCAGTCAATAATAATGTTATAAATTTTAAATAATTTTCAAACAAGATTCCATATATTCGATTAGTATGTATGGATAAATGATCGTACTTTCTTAAGCCAAACACATATCATACAATAACATTAAATGCTCTGAATAGTTTAGTTTTAGAAAAATCACAGCTGCTAAACATTTCACATCCATAAAGGAGTATTGGTATTATAAAAGATTTGGCAAGCAAGAGTCTAATATTGGAGTATAGTAATGAGAATGCCAAAGACTACAAACGATTCCATACACTTTACCACATACCTTGTTAATTTATTCTCTCCATGATAAAGTATCGTTAAATATTATGCCAAGATTGTTCGCATTTTTAACACAATCGATATTATTGTTGTTAATATGAATCACCGGGACTAAGCCTGTGTCAAATTTTTTATGATTGACAACTAAGCATAAGATTTTTTGGGGTTCAAAATTATATCATTTCAGTATGCCCATTCATAGACATGTTCTAAATCTGAATTTATATTTGAAATACATCTGAGAATGTCTTCCTTTTCACAAAAGCGTATGGTTAAACGTTGTAGGCTTACATATGTATTTGGCAAGTTTCTATTACATCTGGTAGGTCATTTCAGTATAACGAGAATAACAAAGGGCCTAGAATAGACCCTTGTGGCGGTTGATGAATTTCCATTTGAAACAACTTTTTGTATTCTAAACTCATATCTTCAGTTTAGAATAAGATCAAGATCAATTTGGAGGAGTATGTAAAGAAACCAAACATTTTAAAAAGTTTCTCGATTAAAGTGGCGTAAGTCACAGAATCAAGCGCTTTAGAATGATTTAAAAGCGTTAAAACGGTTATTTTTCCTTTTTCGACATGGACTCGAATTTCCTTGAAACGTTGATTAGTGTTGTAATGCAACCTCGTAGTTTTCTAAAGCCCGATTGTTTATTATACAATAACTTATATGTAATTTGCCATTTATCCATATTAGTTTTTTAAAGACTTTAGATAGATAAGGAAGGATGTTCCAGGCCTTCCGAGTTAGAATTTATAGAAGGAAAAGCCTCCAAGACATTGTCCTGATTAATGCCGTGAAAGTCATATAAAGTGCTCAGGTTATGTATTGGTATAGTAAGAAGAAGAAATATTTGATGGATGGTTAGTTGTAAAAGTTACATTGAGCTCATTTAGTTCCATTTCAGAGAGATTTGCCACCTTCATAATGTCTTTGAAGTCTAGATTCATAATCTCCTTCCATAATTTGTTCCGTTTAACTTTAAGCGAAACTTTCTTCTTTGCTTGGCAGATTTGATGGCACGAATAACTATTTTCCTTAAGGATTTGAAAGTATCATGTAATTGTGGAGTTTTATATCTTTTCCATTTTTCGTGATCTAAGTTTCTTTCTTTCTTTCAGTAAAACCAAATATTAAACCAAGGATTTGTTTTTCAAAAAGATGGGAGATCATATCATTAAAGAATTTGATTTGTTCATCAACATCAGTTACATTAAAAATATTGTGCCAATTTAAATTATCTATTTCGTATCCAATATTCAATATGTTTATAGTCTATACAAGATACAGTTTTAGTATGGGCAGGCAAATCATAGATTTAATAGATGAGGTCGAGAGTGCCGCATTTTGGACGTAGTATTAACATAGAACAAATCAAGAATAGTGCTATTTGTTGACGACAAATGAGAGGGTATCTTAGTATTTACTATATGTATACCAATGGTTTAAAAGGTGTGGATAATTAAATTGTCCACCACTAAGTTACAATTGAAGTCGCCGGTTACGATAATATCATCATATTCCCCTGAGTATTCCTCTAACCCTATTGTGAATATTGAAAGATTTACATTCTTACATTTCTAACCAAACATTTCTAACAATAAAAAATCGCAAACGAGTGTGACAAATTTTTGGAACTCATATTACTACTAGCAGAAGCGAACGAAACTTTTATCTCCATCGTATACTAAAAAGTTTTAATTTTTTAAATTGGAATTAGCAGTAATAGTTTAATTTTTCGGGTTATTTGACCTTCGGTATTATACTTGTTTTTTTTTTTTTCTAAATAAAAAAGCTACTAAGTTCTAAATAACTGATTTTGTATAGTTTTGTCTATAGTATTGTTGTCTTACACAAAATTATTGTTGGGGCTCCTTTCAGGTTTTTGTTACACATGAATAACTGAAGCTTTTAATAGTGTTGATAAAATATTTACCTTGGAATTCAGTGTCAGTAAAAAAACAAAAAAAAAAAAAAAAAAAAAGATCAGAAAGAATATTCCCTTGTTTTATTTACTTTACATAGAACAATTATAAAACTCAAAATATAAAAATAATGTAAAAATTTTTAAATTAATAAATTTTCGAAGTATTATCAAAACATATTAAAATTTGTTTTCAAAAAATCCAAACATTTATCAAAAATCTAATTTTTTTTTATTTGTTTAAATTTTTAAAAGCATTTTGAAGCTGCTGATAAATAGCATATGACAAGATATAAACATTTTTTAAAAAATTGACAAGCGTTTAAAACACTTCATGTCGCAATATCCCTACTTTTGTTCCCAAATATAAAGTCCCCTTTTTTCTATTTAATATAATAATTCTTCAACTCTTCTTCACTAACATAAAATATTAAAATGTTCATCCTTTTAAATATGGGACATCAAGTTACGAATATATTGATTCATGATTTTTTGTCGTCTTATAATTTTCTAGGAGATTTTGCACAAATACAAATTTCGATATGCATATTACATAAATAATAACAAATGAAAAGTTCTTCCCATTTTTAAATACTGTGAAATAATCCCCAAATGAAATACGTTTCAGCAAACATTAAAAAAAACTCCTAAATTTAAAAATTAATTAACTTCCAAAATGAAAAATTAAACAATTACCAACATTTAGGAGATTTATCATAACAAAAAGTATAAAATTTATTGAAATAACTGCCAACAAAATAAGCTCCAAAAAAAAGAACTAATTCCTAATTTCAATATCAAATAAAATAATTGATAAATTACAGTTTAGAAGATGTTCTAACAATAAAAACAATAAAAATATTTACAATCAATAACAATTATTTCATAATGAAATAAATCCCAATTTGTATGGAAAAAGTTTTTGAGTTATTTAATTTTTTCCAGCGATTTACTTCATTTGATTGTTATTTCACGATTCTATTTTAACTCATTTTTTACCCTAAATCATCATACATAGGTGGTTGGTGTATTATGCGTTTGTACTGATGTTTGTAACGCACAAAATTATTAATCCATTATGTACGAATCTCAGAATCATTTTCTGAGCCAAAGCGCTCGTAATTTTGAGCTTTTAATGAGAAAAAAATATATATTAAAGAAAAAATATTAAATATGTCGGTCTAATAGCGGTCATTTTAGAATATTATGGAAAAAAACTATTTTTTTTTTTTTTTTTTTTGAGAAATGGATAAAAAGTTCCTTTTATGGGTAAATATTGAAAAGTTGTTTTTGTAGTAATTATGTTCCATAAAATTTCGCCAGAATACACTACAAAGTAAAAAAATCAGACTTTATGCGCCAACTGCACATTTTTCAACATTTTAAGGTCATGTGACAAATGACGATAAACTAAGTTGTTTAAGATATCTCGAACAATTATACAAATATTAATGCCAACGAAGAAATTAATTATATTGAGATTATTTCAGAATATAGTGATGTATAATAGACCCCAAAGAATTTATAAATGAACTGAAACTGTTAAAAATTAAAGCCAATGATAGAGTTTATGAATAGCTATTTAAAACATCAAATGCGGATTTTTTTTGGACTGGATTGGGACAATTAAAAAATAAATTTGATGAATACTTATATTCTAATTAATATTTTACTTTGGCTCATAGCAGTGCCTCGGCGGGACGCCTTTTTTCAAAATTATCACTAGGAAAAATAAAGTGTCCAACAGACTTAAGTCCAACACTTGGGAATCTATGCTTTCAGTCCTAAATTTTCTAGACAATTGTGTTATTATTAAAATTGAGTTTAGTAGTACTTCTTAAACTACAATATTTTTAGTTTTTGTTTTTAACAAATAAACAAATTCTAAAGTTTTCTTAGATCTCTAGATAAGTGAAATAATTAATATTTTCTAACATTTTCGTATAGTTAATAATAAGTAAAGGTTTTTAATATAATTAAGAGCTGTCACATATACTAGTGTTGTCGTATAAGTTAAATAAATTATTTATTTATTACTGTTTTTGAATTTTGTTGAAAAGTTTTTTTTGCAATAAAGACATTATCAGTTATGCCTGAATCTTATATATGTTTTTTTATTCTTGAGTTTTTTATAAATTCTGAAGCAAGGATTCAAAAGATTGACAACGGTGCACTATATATTAATTGTAAATTAGGGGAAAATTTGAAAATAAAAAACAGTACGAAAAAAAATATGAGATTTAGTATTTTATAACCAAAAATGTGTAAATTTATTTAGATATATAAAAATGTATATTACAATGAATATCAGAATAAAAAAAAATCTAGACTAATTTTTATTCCTGTACGATAATTTCAAATAAAATTGCTTCGTTTTCTAATACAAAAATCACAAATATATGCTTCGTAATAAAATAATTTTTATACAGTAAAGTTACGTCTTTCGATTATTTTATTATGGGTATAAAATTAAAGACTTCAGTATATATAAAACACATAAAAACAAATACGGAAATCGTGTTAGCCAATTTTTTTCTAACGCCTACTAAACTTGAGTAAAATTAAAAAAAAAAAAAATTCTAATAAATTAAAAAAATACTAAAATTGATACTTTTAAAATTTAAAATTTGCTATGAAAAATAAAGACATTATAAGTTGATTTTTGAATATCCTTCACATCAATGTCATCACTATATTGATGTGAAGGATATTCAAAAAGGATTAGAATTTAATAATAATCCATTTTTGCTAATATTTTATATTATATCAATAAGCTAGACTTGGGGATAAAGATTTTTTTCCGCAAAAATCAAGTTTAACCAATTCCAGTTAATGATGTTATAATTACAGCAATCGTAAAAATATTGAAAACAAATATATATATATATATATATATATGAATATATATATATATATATATATATATATGAATATATATATATATATATATATATATATATATATATATAAGAGTCTGTGTACTCTTTGCTTTCCATTAATATACATTTGACAAAAATATTTTAGTAAAAGTTGCAAAATTTTTGACTCTTTTACAATTCACTATTGTGCGCTGGTTAGGAATTTTTAAATTCAGCACATCAATCTTCCTACATATAAATCGTAAAGAAATGTTTTTTCGGAACACTCTTTTGTGCATAAGATTTTATAAATGTATGCAATTCCTATCGAAATTGGTTATGATCGGTTAATTATTTTACCTACCTCCCATATAAATGTGTTCCCGTAATAAATCGCAATTAAATATTAGTATTAATTTAATATTTAGACAAATAACTTTAATTTAAACGAGAATCATGATAACAAATCTCATTAGAATCGATCCAATTGTCGGGCTTGTCTAAATATAACACTATTACTTGTTTTGTATAAACTTACATAATTAAGTGCTTAGTATTACGGTATATCATTTAAATGATTTAATTGAAAAATTAACATAAATGATGCTTCCAAAAGTAAATAAAATGTTTGTTATTGAGTTAAAATAATTTAATTTTTAGGTACAACGGACTTGTTATAAACAGTAGATATTACATGTCACATTATTTCTTTTACCTGAATACTTATGTCTCACTAGCATTCTACGTAATTCGCATATTAGATTTTAAATTTTATGTCTCATTCCTAATTTTGTTCTTGCAATAGATTAATATATATAATTCTATTTCCTATTTACTATATCCCTTTTTCTTAAAACCGACAAAGGTTGCAAGTATGACATTGAAAACACTTTGCATAGATTAAAAATAAAAAAACAAAAAAACTTGCATAATTATAATGCCGAGATTATGCAAAGACAATGTCAACAAAAATGTCAGTAGTTAATGTTCTTGAAATTGATTATGTCACATAAAATGCAAACTATTTATGTTAAAATTTTATGCCAGCATATACTTAAATTTAAAATAGGATAAAATTTGCAAATAATAATGTTTTCTTCAACAGAATTTAAGCATATGGGCCATTATCAACAATTTTTGATTTTAAGCCCTAAATATATATATATATATATATATATATATATATATATATATATATATATATATATATATTTATATTTTTGTTTTTTGATGGCACATTAAAATCCATTTATATAAATGTTAAGTGAATCGAATGCATGGTTTTAAGTTGGAAAAATAAACTGGAAAGCTTTTTCTTTGATCCATAAAATTTTAATCTTTCGAAATTTTTTGATGTGTCTCTACATTTTCGTTAAGTATTATAAACACCACCTAATTATGCCATTTATGGTCAATTTCGTGTTGTCTATGCGATATGTCTAAGCAAAATCTGTTTTGACAAAAGTGTCCCGTTTTAAACTACCAAAGATATTTGACTTAAATTTATGGTCTTGACTAATTATATTTATCGCTGTTATTATATCCGTATATCCAAGATATGTACAAATTGCAATTTTTGCATAATTTTCAAAAAGTTTTTGATTTTTTTTATTAAATTTATTTTTAATGCTCATTCAATTTTATTGTGTAAAATAAAAAAGTAAGTTCCCGTAATAACCCATGTTATTTCATTATGAACTATGAATACGTTCTGCTAAAAACTGACGTTTCTAAATTTTCACTTCTATTTTCCAAATTTTGAAATAATTCTGGGGCGGGATATTTCTCATTCCAAATGAAAGTACCACATCAGTATATTCAAACCTCCAAACCGTTTGGCCGAAGTTTTATAATATTGATAATTAGAAGATGCATTTTTCTTCTTAGAAATTGTGTTTTGGTGTTTATTGTGTAATTTGCCATGTATATTTTAAGAGAAAAATTAACGCTGCATGTGTCATTTTCCTGGGTCAATTTAATCAATTTTTTTTTTTAAATGCTAATATGGAATTTTAAGTCATCATATATGTATATAGTTTTAAATATTCCTGAACAAGAATCTAAAGTATGTAATTGAGAAAAAAATATATACGTTGGATCCAATATGGAGGATTCTCAATATTTGGTGAACTCAAAAAAGACAAACACATGAATTTATGCGGCGTTTTTAATTATATTATGAGAAAAAAATCGTCTTTAAATTTGAGATACATATTATAAAAGTTTTACCAACTAGCGCCAAATGCTTAGGGTATTTGTATATACCATCTAAGTACTTCCATTTGGCATGGAGAATATTCCCAACCCAACACACTACGTTAAAGTTTTGTAATTGTCATTTTTCGAGTTCACTAAATATTGAAAAACCGCAATATTGGGACCACCATATACATTTTTTCACTAATTATTTTAGATTCTGGAACAAGAAAATTTTAAACACCTTGTATAGTGATTTAAAACTCCATATTGTAAGTTTTTTTTAAAGGACTAAAATGATCCATCCACGTAAACTGAATTTATGAATGTCGTTTTATTAGAAGAAAAGTACTTTTTTCAATTAGTGATTTTTTAAAAGTTTGGCCTATGCGTTGGGGGTTCATTTATACTGAACTACAATAAATATCAGTTGCTATTCCGTTGATGAGCATACAGACCCCTCCCAAAAGATCAAAAAATTTTTAAAATTTAAAAATTTTGTCATTAAAATTTTAAAGCCTGCACAATAATAAAGAAGATATAGTATTTAACCACAAAGTTCGATTAGATTATATAAGATCGAATGAGATAAAAAAGTATAAACGGCCGAACACAAAGTGTAGAAGAATAAAAAAAAGTTAAGTAATTTTAAGCCTTTTTACTTACTTTTTAACTCTATTAGTTGTAAGTCTTGTGAGTTCAGATCTATAACCCATTTATTTAAAATAGTTTTACCCCAAACCTTATTAAGGATGAAAGTCAGTTTCAGCTTGGTTAAAACTTGTATACTATAATAGTATAAAGTATGACATTTTTAGTATTTATTAAATGAAATCCTTTTTAAATAGAAAGCTTTAATTAATTCAGCGATAGGAGTATTTTAATGTAACATGGTAAATCGAAAATAGTTCTTATAGTGCCCAAAAAAACTTAAAAATTTTAAAAATTTTTAAATTATTTCACTACAATTTGAGCATGTCTTACATCAGCCAACCATCTCGTATGTGTAAGCATTTGGTCGCGAAAGATTTTAATATATCCATCGTTTTCCATTTAAGGTAATCCTCTTTGTTATTTATTTTTTTATATTTTCTCCATATGTTCATGAAATTTCTTAAAATCAATGCAACCTGTAAGTTAACACAGAAAACCAAAAGGGATTTCCACTGATTTTGATTGGTATATCAAATTGCCACTTGTTGTAGCTCTTGTTCAACTTATAAAAATAAAAATTTCAACAAAAGAAACAATAAAAATATACTAGAAACTTGTACAAGTGAATTGTTTTATTCATCCACTTACATAAGAAATTTTTTGTATATTTTTGGTGCAAGTCTTTTTCTTATGTATGTTTAAAATATTCACACAGGATTATAGAAAATATTTTTAGTTCAATTGAAATTGTAGAACAAGACACCGCTGGAAAAGAAGAAAATAAAAAATAAAAAATAAAAAAGCAAAAAAACTAAACATAAGTGATTGCATTTATTAAATTTCTTAGATTTCACGCTGTAAAAAATTTCCAAAAATAACTTCTTTTTGAAGAGATGTTGGTGAGAATCGGTACATACACGAAGAGAACAGTGTTATTTAGTTAAGTAGAATTAGATTTACACTATATTCTATTAAAACGGAATATTGAAAACAATATAAAATATCTAAAAGGAGCAGATTTAGAATTTTAATATTTTGTTTTTTAAGATAAATTACAGAATCTTTATAATGGGACCGATTGCAAAAAAATTGGTAAGATCTATAAAATTGGTAATTACTGATACATTTTCAAATCTTTATAAAAATAAAAAAAAATATCAAATCTTTTCTAAATTTTTAAGCAAAACTTCTCCTACTTTTTAAGCATATAAAATATGTTTGGAAAATATAAAAACAAACTTATTTACGTATCTATTGATGTATATATAATGTCTTGTTTTACCAAGTAAATTAAAGCCACTATAAAACCAGAAATTTCGATTACAAGCTCGAAATGGTCAGCTTCGATAACCGTATTATAACAGGAGTTTAGGCGCTCTTCTACAATTTTTGTTTACATTTCGTCCCGATTAAACCAGTAGTTTAGGAGATAAATATTTATGAGATCATCTAACAAGATTATGAGAAATTATCGACCAAAGTTCTTGCCAAGACGATTGAAGATAAGAATACCTCAAATAGTCATCAATAGTGGGGCAGATTTTCATACAAATGCATATTTTTTTCGACCTTTTGTAGTTATCTATCCGAATCTGGCATATTTTTGCATATTTAATGGAAAATGCATGCTGTCATATTTTTCATTATAATGCTTATCAATTAACATATTTTTAAAATTTGTCATTTTTGTTTAATTTTTCCTAAAAAATGTATTGTATTAGTTTTTTTTATCAAAAGAATTTATAACGAAAAATTATTATTATTATTTTTTTTTATTATTTTCATTAAAAACTTGAATTCAAATGCAATCAGAAAGTCATGTCATGAAAATCATATTAGCCCTACATGCGAAAACAAATAATTAATATCCACTTGAGCTTACTTATCTGTAGACATTCTGTCGAGAAAAAGTATTTATTCCGATTTTATTAAATTTCTTAAGGACCTGCGCAAACGAAAGCATTCCTCTGTGCTCAGAAGTAATTATGTGGAAAAAGTGTAACAAATTTGTATTGAAAATAGATTGCTCTTAAAAAGTCAAATTTCGAATTTTGACCCTAACTCACCCTAGAATTTTTCCTTTTTATGAAAAAATATAGTGTGAAATATATTAGAGTTATCGGATATACGTAACACATGCCGTATCGACCCTGATGTTTGTAGGGCGCATTTATATGGGAAAATTTTGACTTTTCCACAGTTTTTTTTCAACATCATCTCTCGTTTGCAATTTAATGTAAAGGAACCGTAATCTAGGTATATTTATATATCAAACAAGATCTAAAAAGTTACAATCAGTAGGAAAATGTTAAAGTTATTAGAAGTTCCCCAGACCATTAGCATGTTTTCGAACACTTGTGTAAGCAACGTAAAAACAAATTTTTAATTGTTTTTAGAAATGTTGAAATAAAATTCTATTTTATGTTGAACTTAAATCATCAATTACTGATAAAATGCTTTGAATCCTGCTGAATAATCCCTTTTTCATGGTTTATTAAAAAACGTTGATTTTATTATGGGTGTTTCAAATCACCAATTTAATTTTTTTCAAAATTTTGTTAAACAGATCTCAAAAAGTAAGGACGAAGCTATGCTGTTATATAGACAATACCACTAAAAGTAAAAATGGAAAAGAGTTAGGTCGATATCACTTATAAATTCGCCGTAACTTAGGTTTTAATTTTGAGGATTTCTGCAAAAAGGCATTTTTTAGTAATTTTCGTGTTGTGGAGTAAATTTTTTGTAGTAAATTATTACCCAAATGTAAAAAATATTAAACTCAATTATTCTATATTCAGATAATATCTCATTTTCAGAAGAATACTATCCTTCTGAACAGCAATTATTAAATGCTCTCCTATTACACTTTTGATGTTTAAAGGTAATTTTCTATGTATAAAAATTTTTTACGCCAAAATAGACATTGTTTACATTTGACAACATAGTAAAAAAATATGTTTTTTTATGTAAATAAAAGCCTATCTTACTAAGTGTATCAAAATCAGTCTCAGGAATATAAGTTTTAAAAAATTAAATCTATAAGAGCACACATTAAAAAAAAGTATTAAGAAATAGCATCAATATTTTAATACATACATTTAACGTTTAAAATATGAAATATATTAAATAATATATTTATTTACTCATTATTGTTTTTGTCTTTTTTTGTTATTTATAATATTCAATTTTAACTTGTCTCAACAAATCAGCCGGAACGAATTAGGGTGCTATATTCGGCAGTGCCGAATTTTATATACCCTTCACCCGTGTTGAGATGTTTTATATAAAAATGAAATACGTTATATTAAATGTAATGACAGATACATTTACCTAAACTATATCCATGTAAATACTAAAAACTTTAAATAATTTGCTTTTTCATACAAAGATAAAATAGAATGAAGATTTTATAAGTCCTTATATATATTACAAAAATTAGATTGTATAAGTTTGTTTGTGTATGAGTCACGCCTAAACAGCTGAATCGATTTTCAGGAAATTCAACACACAGATAGTACCAGTACCACAGGTTGTTATAAGTTTTGTTGGATCTCGTTTGGAAGTCACACCCACATTTTATTTCAACTTAAAAAAAGTATTTTTTTCAACTTTACATACTATTAATGAAGCTAATTACTTGAAATGTGATGCTCAGATATTGTTGCAATGTAAAAAGTTACATGTTATGTTGGATCTTGATCGGATGCCACGCTCATATTTTACATCCTCTTTTTTAAAACTCTCAAACGGATGAACCGATTAGCTTACACCCTCTTTTTTAAAACTCTCAAACGGATGAAACGATTAGCTTAAAATTTTGGGCAGAGGGTATAGTACCCACCATATAAAGCATATATTCATTATTGCATATCTATTATAGTGAGAGCCCTCAAATTTCGTAGGAACCTTTATCGTAATATATTGCATTGACGAAATGAAAATAGGACGTATAGGTCTAGGAGGAGAAGTAGCCCCATACAAAGAAAATATAAATTTTCTCATCAAAAGGACTATTACAGTGAAAGTCTTAAAGAATTTTTAAAGTAATTTGAATATTTGTGAAAGATTTATGCAAGAACGAGATTCATAGCTTGTATAGGAACTTCAAAAAATCTAATAACGCGTTTTAAGCCTATAGCTCGGTTAATACTGGATCGACCTAGTCATTTGTTCAAAATTCTTTGAAAAACTTTCGATTTTTCTGTGAAAGAACGAAGTCTCTAACTTACATAGATGCTTCAAAAAATTTAAAAAACAACACATGCTTTAGTTTATTATTGTTGTTTTTCAGTACCAATGAAAATAAAAAATATAAGGGAAGCAGATTTGGTTTATTCAAAAAACAATATTTGTGATACATCTACATAAGAGCCAAGTCCGTAGCTTATTTAGGATTTGGATATCCTTGAAAAATGCGTTTTGGCCGATATCTCCATAACTAGTGGACCGACTCAGTTCATTTCTTCAGCAGAGAAATTAAAAAAAAATCCGATTTCCTACGAAATCCGTAGCTTTCGAAAACCGGTTTGAAAAGCCAATTTTTTCCGCTATTTTTGAACTGGATTTTTCCGAGTTTCAATAGAAAAGTTCTGGAAAAAGTTTCTGATCTATCGATATGTATATCAGAATTCTATGTTACCGGGAGGCTTCACAAACGCTATTTACATCATTTTAAAAAACTAGGAAAACCCGATTTTTTACATATATCTACACCATTGATGAAGTACTCATAAGTCTGAAACTTTTTAATATTTAACAATAAATGAACAAAATGGTGCACTAATAATCTTGAGAATATTTTCCATAATTAGTGTTGCAAATACCTAATTGGACAAAAGTGCTAGAATTTCAAAAACAAAAAAATGCAGAATTTCAATAGCAAGATTCTCGATTTCTGATGGTTTGTTATGTATATATTATATATGCCATTTCAAAAGACGGAGGGACGGACGAACAGACGGACATCGTCTTATCGACATCATTTCTTATAAGGATCCAGAAAATAGTAACTCTTTTTGCTCTCCGATGAAAATTGTGAAAATTACAAACAGAATGACAAACTTATACATACCCTTGTCACCTGCGATGAAGGGTATAAAAAGAAGGGCTAAAGAGATATCCTAAAATGCTTCATTTAACAAAGGCATGCGACTCATTTATATATATATATATATATATATATATAGTTTTAACAATTTTCGATCAATTTTTTTTCGATAAAAATAAAATAAAAAAATAATTATCTGTTTAACCCATTTCAAACATTAAGCTCTCATACCTTTCGGTAAAATTTTCAGTTTTTAGAAAAAATAAATAAATTTTCTTTTTATCAAAATAAATTTTATTTCATGGAAAATGTTTTTAATATATTTTTCATATATTTGATAATTTATAAATATTACGAATCAAGCAAACTTTCCCAAACTTTCTTTGATTTAGTTTTATTAGATTTGGTTGCAAATGGTTAATGAAAATAGTTATAACTGAAAATATTAACAAGAAATGCCCTAAAATGGCAAAGTTCTAAAAATAATTTATTAAAAAAAATAATATTGAGAAATTTGCATAATTTTACTCGCATTCTGCAGCACATCATTTTGATAAAATCGCCTTTGTTTTGTTTCCAAAATGCAGCTAAAAAGCATTAAAAATTAAAAATTTTGCAAAGAAAATTTCAAAAATATTTTACAAATTGAAAATATATATGAAAATTTAAGCAAGTTTTTCGGTCTTTTTTTTTTTTGAGTCATTTGAAAAAATATAAAAAAAGTTTTAATGCTTAAGAAATTATTCTTAAATATTATGAACTGAAATCAATGAAAGTAAATTTTTATATTTATGAACAAAATTTTTCTTTATAGAAAATTTTTGAAAAATTGTCATTAGGAATTTTTTAGGAATTTTTGTCAAATTTACTTTTTATGTAAAATTATTCATAAATTTTATTTTAGTGGGAACAAACGTAAATTTTCTTTTTATAGGAAATTTATTAAAAAAAATGTTCATTAAGTTTATCTTTATAAAACATTTTTAATGATTATTTGCTATTTATAGAAAAATTTCAATACATTTTCAACTAAGAAAAACTTAATTTTATATTAAAACATTTTGGGGACAAAATTGAGGATTTACACTTTAAAATGGGAATTTTTGGGGCCTTAGCTTCGGGTTTGGGGACATGTGACAAAATTTTTGTGGCAACACCGATTATATAATATATAATTCAAGAAATAGAATAAAGAAGAATACAACGATTATTTAATGTATAAGAAACAGCGTTACCGTTGAGAATTTTTAAAAAGTTTACAAGAAAGGGGAATTAAAGATAGTAGCCAAGAAAGGCGATTTAATAAAATGGGGCCAACTGCTTTAATACCTAAAACACTTCCTTAAAATCTGTTTATTTGATAAACACAAAAACAAACAAAAAATTGCATTTTAAGAAAAACTACAAAATTCAATTTTATTAATAAAATAAATTTTTTAAAAAAATGTTTATAATTGGAAAAGTAAAGATTTATTCATATAAATATTTAATATAAAATTATTTTTGTCTTAATAAACTTCAGTACTTTTAGACGAGGTCTTCACTCGGACTTCAGTCTTATAAATTCCCATCTAACAAATTTAGGACTTAAAGCATGGATTCATAAGTGTTAAAATCTTAAATCTATTTGTTAGCCAATTAATTTTTTATTAGTGATAATTTAGAAAAAGACGATCCGCCGAGGCACTGCAATGAGCCAAAGTAAAAATATAAATTAGGATATAAGTATTCATCAAATCTCTTTATTTAATTTCCCAAATCCGGTCCAAAAAGTTTCGGCATTTCATTTTTTAAATAGTTGTTAACAAACTTTATTATTAGCTTTAACAGTTTCAATTTTAAAAGATCAGTTCATTTATAAATTCTCCGGGGTCTTTTTTTCATCATTATATTGAGGAACAATCTGAAAATAATTAATTTTTTCCTTTGGAATTAATATATAATGGGTCAAAATATTTCAAATAGCCTAGTTTCTCGCCATTTAGTACACAGTCTTAAAAAGTTGCCATTTAGTTAAATTTTAAAAAGGAGGCAACAAAAGTGGCCAGGTTGTTGGAAAAGGGGTAAATGATGACTAAAGTCGTTAAACGGCAAGGCTGATGAGAAAGTATAAAAACTAACCCACTGTGCGTTAAGGGTCTAAACATACATATATAAAACAAATAGGTACATGTTTTTTTTAAATTTTTATGGTATATATATATATTTTTTTATGCTTTCAAAAAATAAATGCATAAAAATCTGCTCTCTAGTTATCAACATTGTCAGGCCGACTTTACTGATATTGTCTTTAAAAGTTAGTGGAAACATAATGTTCTAAGTAAACAATAAAAAATAAGATATTCCATAAATTATTATAATTTATGATGGAGTTTTCTTTCACCTCTATATAATTTGCTAATATGTGACGGTAATAATCAGTGTTACCAAAACTTTGAGGTTATGTACCACCAGATTGTATTTGAAAAATGACTAGAAACCGCCTACACTTCTTTAAATAAAATCGCTGATTTGTACCGCTAAAATATGTCATATAAAAGGAACTAATAAATTGTTACTTTTTACGTTTTAAACATGTTAACATATATTCCTTCAAAAATTTCATTTCGAAAAATGGAATGGATTCTAGTCATGAAATCAAATTTTCAAATTAATTTGGAAAACTTATAATCTTTTTTATTTAGATTTTACTATATTCGGTTTACATATACATGTAGAGAATCTCCACTATATTTTAAATACATTGATTATCGAAAATTTTTTCTTTCGAATCGAATAACACAATAGTCCAGAGGATTTGAAAGATTTTTCCACACAATATTATTGTGGTGGTAAAAAATTTAAAAAAAAGTATAATTTCAATACGTTTTTTACATAAAATTTTTCAAATATTTTTCCATGCAATAATGTTGAGGTGATTAAAAATTTTGAAAAAAATTAATTTCGATACGTTTTTACAGAAAATTTTAAATAAAATTTCCGGCTTTTTGATAACTTCATATTGACGATATATAGTTAGTTCTAGAAGTAAAAATATTTTTAAATTTTCTTATTTCTGTTTCAAACCATTTTTTTTAGAATAAAGAAGAGGAAGAAGAAATACAACAAAATGCCGCCATATCTAGCCGGAAAACCACCGTTTTGGCAACACAGATAATAATAGAAAATCCCCTGACTATGTCTACTCAATTAAATCGAACTACACAATAAGTCGTGCATCTCAGTCGTTTAATAAAAATTTGAAAGGTTTCAGAAGGAGGAATAAAGTATAGCATGTTGCTAAATCGTTCGCTTTTATTTTATATGAATGACACCGATGGCGTGTATTTCAACCACTTGTTCATCCTACAATATTAGCTGTGGTTTTGGTGGATTCTTTTAAAAACATTTTGTAGGTCTCATAATTATGTCCAACACTTCTGCTCTCAAATATCATGTAAAGGCTCAAGCTATTGATATTGTTTCCATTATACGAAAATATTCAGTATTGCGGCTCCAAATAGCTTTTTGTAATTCAGTGCCAACACATTCTTTGTGTCTAGGGTTTGGGGTTTCCCGTAATGTTTGTTTTCCTGGGAAATGCGAAGGAAGAAATAAATTTTTATAAAATTACCGGGAATTCTTGGAAGACCACAAACCATAATTGTGTTACTGATGTACGTATATATATATATATATATATATATATATATATATATATATATATATATATATATATATATATATATATGTATATATATATATATATATATATATATATATACATATATATATATACTTTCTAAGATCTTATCTTATATGGAACTTATATGGTTGCTACCTGTGTTGCGAGTTTAGCCATTTTAACGCTAAATCTACCCTTTTTATTTTGCTTTTAGCATCATCATTTTCGTTTTATCTTTCAGCCTTAAAAAGGCTAAAATGTTACTTCAACAACGAAGAAAATAATCACTAATTTTATGTTTACAAAATAATTCATTTAAACATTTTTTGTTACTATTAGTACAAAAAATCTATATTTTTTATATTTAAAAAAAATTTATCCTTAAAATACTTATAACTATTTTGATGAAATTACTAAATTATTTTTTATTTGCTTCATTAACCATAGAAGCTGTTTATATACATAATTTTAGCAAAAACTTAAAAATGCTTAATCAAAAAGAATTATAGTTTAAAAATATTGAAATTTCACTTCAAAAAATTAAGTAATTTTCATATGATACGAGGGTGGATCAATAAGTCCGTGACTTTTCGAACTTCCCTCGTAGTTATATTAAATGCAACACTATTCCCATCAGGTACTACCTGTTAATAGACTACTGTCAAATTTTGAGCAAGTGTCGTCATTTACTTTGCGTTTAATAGCTGTTCAAAACATACAACCTCGTGTATTTTTCTAAAAATGGGAAAAAAGTGAATTTCGAGTGCTCGTTAAACATTATTTTCTTGTAACTATTTAAATGATTTTAGTAAATAATTTAAATAAAAATATAGTTTTCTTTACAAATTCAACGAAAAAGTACACCAAGGTACTGGGGTATTGAATAACATAAATTTGTTTTAAAATATTTAACAGATATAACAAAATGTATATATTTATTCCACCACCTTCTTCGCAATTTCAATAAAGAAAAATGTTTACACTTCATAAGCTTTCTTCTCAGTTATTTTTTTATTTTTTTAGACTTGCACTAAGATACTTATACCTAAACGGAATTTAACATTTCTCTAAGTCTATGACTACAAAAATCCATTTATATTTGTTGATGATTGATTATATTAATCTTTTGCAACTGCATGAAAATTGTTTTTGTGTATTTTAACTTATTCTTGTTATATTTATTGTATTTTTTGTTTCACTAAGAATATATACTATACAAAACTACTCATATAAGTAAATGTATGGACTAAAGTTATCAATCATGATAATATTTAATAAAAATATAAATCCTGCGAAGCATATGTGAATTGAATACGCTGTATGCTGCTTTGATTTACATATATAAAAAGATTTATATGTATGTGCATATGTATTTATTAAAACATTTATTTTGACTCAGCTGCGTGTTATATTTTAATAGAATTATGCTGCTTCTATAAATCTTATAAGAATATTATCTTAAATATTAAATGGTTTTCACTACTAACTGTGAGAGACAATCATATGCAGATTTTATTTCAGAAGCAATAAAATATGATATTGAATTTATCACTTGTACTTATGATTTGCTAAAATTATGTTAGCTCTATTCTAAATACAAAAAAAAATCTAAGATATTCTTTTTGAATACAAATTTTTGTCGATTATAGTACAAAATAATTCATCCATAAGTAAAATAGCAAAATGTCCTTTATCCAAAAAATAAAAAAATTTAATAAAGAAAAATAAAATTTCTCCGTATATGCAAAATATAAAAAATATATTAATTTACTTTTACTTTTTATTATTTAATGCTTTAAATTGTCTATTAAAATTAGCATTTGCTCTTGCAAAAATCCAGCAAATAAATAAAATAACAATAAAAACCATAAATTCAAACCAATAAATATTGCCAGGAAATTACTAAAAAACACGCTAATAACATATGACTGGGACACCTGTTGGAAATTTGCTTTCATTCTATTAAACCTGCAGATCGCTAAAATTATTCAGCAACATGAAAAGGTTTCATAGGAAAGAAAAAACATATTATTACTGAAGTATCGTAAGCAATTTTTTTTTAACGAAAGAAAAGAACAGTATTAAGAAGGAGAAAAATATTGAAAGAAAAATTTAAAACCAATAAATCAGTATTATTTGTTATTGAAATTATATACAACACTTGTACAGATTAAATAATTTGTAACTAAAGTGAAATATAACCGACCAACAAAGTTGCACGAAGTTAACAACTGTAAACATGCAATTTTATTAGAAACAAGGAAAAAGTTTTACAAAATATGTAACAAAAAAAAAAAAAAAAAAATAAAAGCTAAAAACACTTGTTGCCAAACAAAAAAATATAAAATATTGTACAATAAATAAAAACAAGCGCTAAAACTGCAGTTAAATAGAAAAATAAGTTACAAACAATATATTTATGACGTTATTTAATAATTGCAACATAAAACAAATTAAATTTACACATTGAATTTTCTACAAAGAAAAAAATTATTAAATAATACTTTTTTATAAATTTTTAATATACATATATACGAATTAAATATATATATATATACATATATATATACATATATATATATATATATATATATATATATATATACATATATATATATATATATATATATATATATATATATATATATATAAATTTTGTACTGCGAACATATTTGACTTCAATGACGTGGGAGAATTAAACAGGCGGTGATTCTCCTACTCCCACGAAGAAAAATTTGCGATAAGAGAAAGAAAAAATAAAGATTATTATGGAAAAAATTTGTTTGTTAAAAATAGAAAAAGGAATGTTGAATTTATCTTCAACATTATTTACCCAAAAATTTGCATCTTTTTTCGAAAATTTTTAAGCAAATCAATAAGTTTTAAAAATTGGCACTTGTTTAATAGCAAATAAAATTGTAGCAAATGCGCATTTTTAAATATTTTTATTTAATTTTTTTTAATAACTCTATAACGTATTTATAAACTTTTGTAAAATATTATATTATTCTAAGAGAAAAAATTTTATTTATTTTTTTTGGGTTTTCGAAATTCTAAATTTCCAAATTTCGTTAAATTTAAAAATGCATCTTCGATAAAAAAAAGGTAATTTGTATAAGTACCAGTTTTATCAGTTAATGAAAAATATTTTAAAATATTTTTTGTGTAAATCAAAATCTATCTAAACTTTTTACAAAAAAACATAGATAAAATTTCCCCAAATTTTTCATACAAAATATAATACTTATCCTAGATATTATTCAATTATACATAATGAAAATTTTGCGTAATTTATGACAAATTTTTTTTTTGAAAGCTAACTAAAAATATTTACTCATAAATTGTCAACGATAAATGTCCAAAAGTGGTAATTTTTAAAGTAAAATCTTAAAAGAAAGATTAATTGAAAATACGCATAATTTGGTAATTAAAACTCAATAAAAATTTTGAATTATGCTAAAAAAAACAGTTTTTTTTTGGTAAGTTCCTGGAAAAATTCTGTTACTTTTTTGTTAATTTCTTCTTTTTAAAAGTTTTTGAAAAATTAGAAGAATCAAGCTTGTACATGTTTTGTCAAATGGTGAAAGAAAATATTAAATATTTAAAAAAAAAATAAATTTTTCAAGTTCAAGTGCAATTTATTGTACATTTTTCTACAAAAAGCTATGCAACGATGTTATATTTTTTTTAAAGACTTTTTTGTAAGCATAACAAGATTTATTTTCTTTTAAATTCGGCAAAAATTTTAGAACTTCAATTTTATACAGAATGATTTACTTAAACTTTTTATACGTTTTCATTTTTGCTCCAAGTATGTTTCAAATAAGGCATAAAGTGATTTTCTTAAAAACATATTAAAAATAATTGGCTAAAGTTTTGAAATTTTTAAATAATTGTTTGTCATTTAAAATTTTAGTATTATTCTGAAATAGAAAAGCAAATTTAATAAAAAAAAAAAATTAAATGTAATTGTTTCTTATTTGTAGTAAATATAAATGATTTAAATAAAGTTTAAAAGCAACGTTCTTTTGCTTTCTATATTCAATTAAATATTGACTTAAAATTTTCGCAGCTACGAGATCTTCGGTGCACCAACTATCTTCAAAACTTTTCTTTCGAAATTGAGATATTTCGAAAAAAATTTTTAAAGGGTACTTCGAATTTTTGAAAATTTGTTAGCTTTACGAATTTTACAACTTTGTTGTTTTTTTTTTTACAATTTCTTACTTTTTTCAAGTAGTGAAAAGTTATGGAGCAAAGCTTTAATTAACTGAAATTAAATAAATATAAAGTATTAATTTTATTTTTGTAAAAAAAATATCGATTTTCGGTACGGCTCTCTTTATCAGATTAGTTGAAAATTATTGCATCAGTTAGTTTTTGATATTACTATTATATTATTAATATAATTAGATCTATTTAAGTAAAATTGATATTTTAAGTATCAAAATCTACATGCTCAACCTTTCATGTTTTTCAGGACATGCATTTTAATAAACTTCATTGAAATGCATTTATTATAATTTTTTTTTTTTAAATGCTTTAGATTATAACAATTAAATAAAAAACCTTCTTAAGTTATTAAAATCTACTCAATATTCTCTGAAATTTACGAATTTTTGTTTGCATTTCAAAAACTAAAAAGAGTAATTAAGTAAAATACAGAAATTTTTTTTATAAAATTTGATCACCACTTATCAACTTAAATTTTTAGCCATTAAAATCTTGTACATAATTTCGAATTTTTTAAGACAAAAAAATGTAATAATTTACTAATAATTTAAAATTTTTGCAAAAATATTAGTTGAACCATTTTACCAATCACATATCATTAAATATTCTTGAAATTATCTGATTCCATAGATTGTGAGATATACCTGCTAAAATTTATAGCCCGTTTGTTGGAATTACCCTCAAAATAGTGGAGACTATAAAACGACTGCATTTCCTGACAAAAAACGTGAAACTAAGAAATATTTTGTAGCTTTGAAAATCTAAGTAAGAGGTGGTCCGAAGTGTTTTCTTATTTTTTATTTTTGAAAAGCTATAAAATGACTATAGAAAACTAATAATACCCAATTAAAGGTGATTATCTATGTATTTCACATAAATAAAGGTTAACGTTGAGTTTTTATGCACTTTGGATTAATCTATAATTTTGTTTCATAACTTCACTTTTTAATTTGGACATACACTAATCCATGTTCAACACAGATGTTTTCAGTTAAATTCAAAATATTTGTACAGTAATTTTAAGTATTGGAGATCTACTGAACCTTGATTAATTGGAGCATAAAATTTTTTTAAATGGTTTAATTATAGCGAAAATATATCTCAACTTATTTAGTATCAAAACTACGTTAATTGAAATTTGGAAAGGTATAACTCATATGACTGATCGCCGGATATAGCCAACGAAATTAAATAAATTACAGTCTTTACCATCATACAATTTTAGTTAGTTTTGCTATATTAATTGGTACAAATAGCATCACTTACTTAAATACCAGTAAATAATCAAACAAAAGCTTTTAAAGTAGTACAAAAAATTATGTCCAAATATATCTTGAGACATGTATTGCTCTAAATAACATAAAAACTTGGGCTATCATGCTCAGAATAATTTCTGTGCACCAAGTTTTACAACACTTTATAATTTATATTTCAATTATGTTCAATATTTATAAGATATTCCGATTATCATTTATTATTGTACAAATGTATACAGTTTTTAAGATAATTTACCCTTATTTATATTATATTGATCTCGTGATTATGTTTCCTAACAATATCGGTGAAAAAATATAAAAATTTCTAAATAAATTCTATAAATTTGTGTAACAAATTAGTCAAATATACATTAAGTTATACAAATAAAATTATTTCGTTTCATTAATTTTAGTTCATAATATTTAAATCTAATTTCCTAAATATTAAAAATGTTTTCATTTCAAATAATGATCTTTTAGTTATTTTATGAAAACGACGTATGTGTGCGTTGTCCAATGGTTCCAAAATTACGCATAATTTCATATATACTTTTTTTACAGATTTTTCTCCAATATTAACATTTTAATATATTTATCGTTAATATTTGTGTATATAGCAGTAATTAACCAAAATTTTCGCAAAATTCCTAAAATTACCGTTATGTAAAATTGTATATTATCTATGGAAACAATTTTATTTTGTATTGAAAAAGTTTGGCTATAAATTTGTATGTTCAATTCATACAGTTTAATGTATAAAGACAATAAGCACGATCCAGAAATTTCCAAACAAATTTGGATGAAAAATTCTCAAAGTGGCTTGATTAAAAAGTAAATTTTTGTTTTTAAATTTCTCCGGATTTTTATTTTTATTTTTTTGCTTTTATTTTCTTTCAAAAAATATTATCCTAATTTCTAAACATTTATACGAATTTCGTAAACAAAATTTAAAAAAGTTTAAAGTAAAAAGTAATGAAAAGAATAAAAATAAAATTTTGTTTATTTTCCATTGCTGTCTAAGCTTTTTTTTTAATTTAACAATGCGGGTTATGTAAAGGAAAATGTTGAAATACATTCTAAGAATATAGAAATGTTTTCTGTGTATTTTTCCTGTTTATTGATAAATAACTATGTGTTGAGTAAAAAAAATAAAGAAAACACAAGTTTGCAAATTCTAGTTTTCGAGTTCTCGCTTGTTGGAGCAATGTGCATCATGGTCGCAGGAGTAAAAAAATGTTTGTTATTCTAAAAAACGTCAATGCAAACGGAACCAACAAATATGCCCTACTTTCGATTCTCAATAAGAAGATAACATATAATTCAGTTTTTCTACAAACGATTTATTTTATTTGATGAATAAACCGTTCGATATGATGGCACACAGAATACTTCCAAGCCACCTCTTCACATAAAACTTTACTTTACCAAGAAAGTCCTTAGCGGTGAAGGAAAAGAAGAAATATTTGTCAAATCTGCTATTCGAAGCTAATGACCGACGAAATATTAAGAACAAGTTTAAAGTTTAATAAACCGTCACACAGAGGGGTGAAATTGATAAAAATAGTGATTAATTAAAAATTAGTACTTTGAGAACTTAATTGATTCTAGGTACAAATAGATAAAATGAAGCATCATTATCTGTTAAAGTAACAGATTTTTTGCAAATTTTAATTACGGTGGTAAAAACTGAGAATCGATTATTTTGAAGTTTCTATTTTTGTGTTTTATTTTATAAAATAAATAAGCACAGAATAAGCTGTTAAGCATAAGTATTTGAAAACATATTTACGTACTTTTTGTTAAAATTAGTTTTGTAGAATAATTTTTAATATATAATTTTTAATCGGTCTAAAAACTGGCATTTTTTACTTTTATATAGAAATTCAAAAAGTTTTTAGATGCACTTGGGTGAAAATAAACGTTTTCTACTTTTGCGTAATACGTCTAGTATGGAAATCGAAAAAAAAACATTTTGCGGATATTTTGGGATTTGGAAGAAAAAAAAAAAAAAAAAAAAAAAAAAAATACAAAACAACAAAAACTAAATTATATTTATATATACTCGTATTTAAAACTTATTTATCTTATTTATTTGCCTTATTTAAAAAGATATCTATATAGAATTTTACGAAAATATTGACGATGATGTATCAGCAAAAATATTTTTTTTTTATATATTTGAGATCTGATGACAAATTTGTTTAATAAAAAGTAATAAATTGAAATTAAAGATCAGTTAAATATAATCGTTGTGTAACTTTTTTTTTTTTTTTTTTGTTACAACAAACACTCCATTATTTGCATCAAATCAGAGAATTTTCGAATGACGAGAATGCTACTAACAAGATTTTCTTAATATTCCTCCATTGGCGGTTTATTGAACGTTAAATACATTAAAAGATTCTATCGGTCAATAATTTTCAAATATTTAAATGGTTTAGGCTAAAGGAAAATATTTATAAATTCAGTTTTTCCCCTTTCCCTTTTCCCCTTGCCTGAATTTAACACCATGTTTGGCAAAATTAAAAGGAAGTGAATACACAAAAAAATATAGCAAGAATCGGAAAATAATACAAGGATTTTGTAACAAGCGTAAGTTGAGATCCTTCTGTTGGACTTTAATACGTGAAACAAATTTCAAAAAATACAATCGACTCAGTTTGGTCGGTCTTCAATTCCGATTTATCATCTTCTATGGAATATATATATATATATATATATATATATATATATAATTGCTCAAATCCAAAACTTTGTATACTTAAACCTTTATATTTTAAAATTTTGCTACGTAGAGAAAAATTCATATATTTGAAATTTTTTTTCATAAATATTATGAATCGAACATGACTTCTTTCCCAAACTTTTTTCATAAAAAATAAAATTATGTTAATACATTTTATTAAATTGTACTTACTGAAAATTTTACGAATTTTGCAAAAACGTTGCTAAAATTTCAATTTAGTTTTATTAAATTTGATTCAAGTTAAGTAAAAATAGTCATGTATGAATATATTAACAATAAAGAAATTTAAATTCGAATTTTCCAATAAAAAGCTGTTAAAAAGTAATGTTTAGAAATTTGCATAAAGTTGCTGCCATACTATAGCACATGAATCATTTTAATAAAAAACGCTTCTTTTATGTTCTTTTGTTCCCAACTTGTGACCAAAAATCATAAAGACTAAAAATATTATAAAGTAAATTTTTATATTTATGCACAAACGTTCACACGTTGATCATGATTTTAAATCATGTCTTTTTTTTTTTTTTTTTTTGTTTGGTAACGATCGGGGTAGAGTTGAAAGCGGGATGGGAAAAAATTACGTTTTCTGTTTTCATGATATTTTTTGTTATTTCTCTTCACAATCATTTGTATTTTTCTTATTACTTTTTATGTTTTTTCTTTTGAACTGGTTGTATTGCTACAAACAGGAAAAACCAACCCTGCGTATAAGGAAAAAGAGAAAATATACAAATATATAATAATATACAAATGATTTTTTGGTAGCAACTTCAAAAGAAAATTAAAATAAGAGTCTCTTAAAAATCAACGTGTGAACGTAGCATTTTAATTAATCGGTAGCCACTTTTGGACCATATGAAACCAATGTGGCATCACTAGTCTTCTTCATACATAGTGTAAGTTTTCAATACTGCCTAAAAGTATAATATACTTGAAAATTATTTGTAGGGAAATTTTTGGATTAAAAAGATTTAAATTTTCACATATGTAATTCTTTTCACAGTTTCCTTATCCATATGTAAATAAATGTGCTATAATATGTTAACAATAATTGTATGGATTTACCACTTACTGGTTTAAATATAAATTAATGGATTAAATAAAAAAAAAAAAAAAAAAAAATAATAATAATAATTTTTGAATATTATACCATAGTTATTTATGAATTTAAAATTATGATCAAGAGAATGTAAGTAGACAATAGCTTAAGAAAGAGGTTGAAGAACCAATCTACAGTACAGTGAGTGACAATATTTAAACATCTTAAACTATAGTCGCATTTATGTTAATGCATACAAAATTAAAAATTCATTCAAATATATCATATATCATTTTAACTTCCGTATACAATTGTGTAGTCTTAACCGACTATAATTTTTTGTATAGTTTCTTCAAAATTGTATTATAAGTCTAGTTAAATAAGTATTCGAGCTAGAAATTTGCTGGAGTGAACTTTGGCATATAACTTCATCTTGATGTCATATATATATACATGTTGTAAAAATTCACTAAAATGGCGTTTACGTTATGCGAGTTATTTGCGGTTGAATGATATAAAATTACTTTTTTTGCATATATTTCGTGTACTATGCATCGCACGTTCTTGATGTCATTTATAGAGTACAAAATTAACAATAATTTTGCTGAAGTATAATTGATTTAAATTTTAATATTCACTATACTTCAGGACGATATAGTAAAATTGTAAGGATACGTTTTTATAGGCAAATATTACCCTAATATTTGCCTTTAAAACATATCCTTACAATTTTAATAGTGGAATGTATTAAAAATGTCAAGTTTACAGATATTTACTTACACTCAATCAAAATAGAGTAGCAAATACTGTAAAAAGGGGTATAGAATACAAGAAAATGAAATTTTTTTCAACTAAAACTAATTAAAAACGGGTGCTTAATTTGACGAATTTGTAGTCAAGTTGAATTTATTATTTAAATTAACAAAATTTTTTCTTCAATTTAACTACATTATTTTATTCAATTCTAATAATTTTTAATTGAGTTTAACAATAATTTATTCAAAATAACTAATTTTTTTCTTCAAATTGAAGAATTTTTGTACATTTTAACTTTGAATTTTAGTCTATTTGACAAAATTTTGTCAACTTTAAAATGCTTTTAAACCCCCAGCAGAAACAATTACATTTATGTATATTATTGTATTACTTTATTCAACTAACACAAAATATGGCTTGTGGTTATATGCAAATATTGTTTAAATGGTTTTAGTGTATAATACATTAATATATAACGAGTATTTACTATAGAAATAAAACAAATAAGTAATATTAAAAACTTTAATAATATTTTTTTGTATAAAAAATATATTTAGTATTAGAGATAAGTAAGTAATTTAAATATATTTAATATTGTAAATGTAATAGTAATATTGTAAGTGAAACAAATATATTTAAATATACGTAGCAGAAAAGTCAATTCTTATAAAAAGTATAAAATAAATTAAGTATATCTAAATAATTGGTATAAAACACAATAAAAAGGAATATTTAAACAGCGGTGGTTTTATTAATTAATGATTGTATGACGAAAACACCAGTGTGCTAAGAACAGGGTAAAATAAAGCAAATATTTGAGTAGAAGAAATATTTAAAAAAGAAGAAATTCGGTAAGTTAATAATTAATAATATATTACTTTCAGTTATGCCTTCCATTTGTTTCATATTTTGTAATAAAAGTTTACCTGCTGGACCTTTGATACGATCGTCAATTACAGAAATGATCTTTTACGAAATTGCTTCATAATTGGTATGGAAATAACCAGCATTTGGGTACAAGTGTATGAGATTAGTTGTTTTTTTTAAGTATTTTGAAGTAATAATATTTACATATCCATTCCTCGGATAAGAGACGTTCTAGTTGTATTATATGCGTTCAACTCTTGTAAGTAACATCTTTAGAGTAACATCAATCTTCCGTTAATATAATGTGTTGAAAATAGCAAAACGTTTGTTATAGAATTTTAAAACGATGAGAATAATTAATTTCCCGTTTTCCCGGGAATTTAAAAAAATTCCGGGAAATCGCGGGATTTCCCGCCCAGTAATTCCCGGACTGCAAACCCTAATAGTACCGTATAAACATATAGAGAAAAAAACGAATAAGTATATAACGTATATATAATAATGTTTAACTGTAATTAAAAATCGTTTGTGGTTACTCGTAGTAGGTTTGTTCATATGTGGCCTTATTTGTATATAGAACACCGTTTTGTCTAAGTTTTCTAAGGACATTAAAACATTTGTCGTACAGTTATCCATAATCTAAAACTGCTCGTCCTTGAGATGATGATGATCGTGACACTGGCAGTTGATTTTATTAAAAATATTAAAAGTTTTATGAAAATGAATTATGAAATAAGTAAGTATATTTACATATGTATGTTAATAATTATAAATTTTTAACATTACGGAGAAAAAGAGAGAAAAAAGTCTTCCAAATTACCATACATCTAACAATTGCTTCAGTTCTCTGATTGTAGTTTGTGTCATCCAGGTGTTTGCTCATAAATTAAAATTTTCTGCATGACTATTATTCATAGAAGCATACAGATTTGTTGTTGGTACAACACTAATTCATACATATTTTTCACAATTAATAAATTAATTGTTTTTTTATGCACGAAATAAATAAGTATATATATTATACATAACAAAACACTTGTAGACGCTTTGTTATTAATCGTTCAACTGATCTCCTTTAATAAGTGTATGCTATATTAAAGAAATTTCTTCAATTATACATGCGTTTAGTAAATTTAAAGATATTTAGTCAAATTGAAGAATTTTTTCAATTTGACTAAAATATATTAGTTAATTTTAAGTAAATCTCTTCAATTCTTTTTAAATTTTTATTAAATTTAACTACTCTATTTAACTTAATTCTATTAAAATTTAGTTGAAGTTAATTCGTTTATGTACTAATACATTTTATCAAATAAATATCGTTTACATACATATATGTTCAACAATATTTAGTAAAAACTAAATTATTAATAAAATATAATTATAATTATAAGTAATATAATTAGGGCGGCCCCGTTTGTATGGAGACAAAATAAGATATCGTTGTTTTCAGCTCAAGTCAACATTTTTTTCATTCTAAGATACAGTTTCTCAACATTTTCGTCCTGATATTATCCCTTCGTGAGCTGGATTAAAATGAAAAAAGTCCTTTTTCGGGTTTTTTTTCGTATTTCTGTCCAAGACACTATTTTAACATTTGGTATCGCAGCGAGTATTTAATGACATAACAAAAATGAGTCCAAATGAGATCAAATGAGCCTAAAATTGCAATTTTTCACAAAAAAATAGGATACTCGAATTTTTTAAACATAAAAATTTTAAAAAATATTACCAAAATAATATAATATACTTCTCTAGCAGTTGTACCAAAATGGTTTTCTCCGTTTTTTCAAATTCGAACTTGTTGGAATTTTATTCGAATTTTCGAAGCATAATTTCCTTGGTATACAAAAAGGAATTAAATGACTTTAGCGTACTTTTTAAGCTTTTCAGTCATATATAACACTTTATATCAAACAACGAAATAAATTAAGTGTAAGCGAAATACCAACAAAAATTATGCTAAGATGTGTATTTGTTTAGAATTTGTTACACACAGAGAGTAATTTGTTATTGTGTCACAAAAAAAAAAATCGCTCTATTTATATTACTTAACTGGCGTAATTCTGAACAAATGCCCTAATTCGCATAAATTTTGTGATTACTTCACGTAAACTTAATTTATTTCGTTGCTTGTTATTAGAAGCATAAAGTGTTATATATTAAAAAGCTTGAAAAGTATTTTGATGTCAAATTCTTTTAATTTCTTATTACATAGAAACATAACATAAACATATAATGGAAAATATGGTTCGAAAAATTCGAATAAAATTCACATAAGTTCAAATTTTAAAAAACGCAAAAAACCGTTTCGATATAACTGCAAGAGTATTATATTGTCTTACTTTGGTAAAAATTTAAATAAAAAATTGTAAAATTTCAAACTCATATGGATCTGGTGTCAAATTTTTCTTATGTCGTTAAATGCGCTTTCAGAAGGCCATTCTTCCTGCACCAAATATTCATATAGTTTTTTTTTTTGCAGAAATACGAAAAAATCCGAAAAAAAGGAACTTTATTATTTATTTAGGACAAAACTTTAAGAAACTGTATTTGTATATAATAAATAATCTGAACATAGAAAAAAAATGAAAACTGATTTTGAAGAATTCTATTAAATTTTACATGCCTTTAGTCAATTTCAAGATATTTATTCAAATTGAATAAAATTATTCAAATGAATTAGTTAATTTTTCAAAAATTTTTCAAATTTGTGTGTCTTTAATCAATTTAAACATTCAGAGTTAAGTTGAAAAATTTTACTCAAATTGACGAAAATATATTAGTTAATTTTAAAATTGACAAAAAAAAAAGAAAACATTTAAATTGGCAGATAATTTATTCAAATTAAATTTTTTAAAGATGTTAAATTGTATAAAATTGTGTGTTGCTTTATTTATGAAGAGTTACCGCCAATTTAATTAAATTTTCGTTGATTTAACAAATTTTTTGTTATTTTTTAACGAAATTTTATTAAAATCAACATATTTTACAAAATATATTTTTAACAAAAAATTTTTAAATAATTTCAAGAAAATTTGTTTATTGAAGAAAACTTATGTTATTTTTTTCGTTAAATAAATTTTATGAAAATTTTTCGTCAATATCACCAACGTGATACGTGCCATATGAATATCAACATTCAAGTAATTGATGGAAACAAATAGATAGTAACTTATAAAACTAACATAAAAAAACAAAACAAAATTTATGAAAATAGACAGTTATTTCCAATATTTGGAATAGTCTAATTCATAACTGTACTAAATTGCTATGATTTTCGCACAATTTAAGTGCACAGACCACTTGGGTGAATTTCAGTATACAAAGTGGATATCTGAAAACACATAATATTTAAAAAAAATGCTATTGATTTGGATCTCTTCCTCAGAAATATCGGAATTTAAAAAAAAACTTTTCCAATATATTTTATTTGTTTGTGCTCGAAGAGCAATAAAATCAAAGGTTTAATGGATCAAATAACTATAATATAGTGCAATAATGGCAAATATTTCCCAGTATTCTTTTTTGCAAAAATATTAAAAATACGCGAAAAAATTAAAATTTTATTTCTTCAATACTTCTACTTTTATTTGTCCAAATTTAAAGGCTAGAATACATAATTTTAGTGATCTCAGTTGAATATTGCAGAAAAAGTTTAAAGAATATTTATATAAAGGATAATTAAACCTTGATTTTTAGAGTATCGTTTTTTAATATACGAGTAAAGAGCCATTCCACTGAAGCACTCAATAGATTTATTTTTAAACATTTAATTAAATATGTTAATCGATTTCAATACACACATTTACTCACAGTGCAGTGGTGATACGGACAAAGATTGCTATTTGCCTAATTTCGAGTCCTTAGTTCTTCCAATCAATGGTCTTGAGTCAAATGAACATTCGTTTTTATAAACGATTTCATATAACATATTCTCATCACACATTTTAGTCCTTGTATAAATTTAGCCTTAAATCTTTAAAGAACAAATATTTTAAATAATTATTTAATCTTTTGTCATCAATTCTTTCTTCACTTTCAGACATGTCTCTTATATTTCCTTGATTTCCATCAGCTTACATAATAGTCTATAAAATACAATGTAAATCAATTGAAAGTTTCCAATGTTTTATATTGTATTTTTCCCTTCCTTGCATTGCAATTTTCCAATCATCATCGATAATCTTTTCAACACATCTCTTTCAACTCATAGAAGTCTTTACAAATAAATTTGTGTGAGTGTGTTGTTTTTTTTTTTCTATTGTCTGTTTCTTTTATCATCGTACATAGTCTGATATATGTATGTATGTAAATACATACTTACATGCATATTTGCAGTTATACCCAGCTGACCACAAACTTCGATAATGATATTTCGTTCAAAGATTTCGCGAATATTTCTCTGACAAAACATTCATGAATGACTATCGTTTGCGATTCGAATATGAACTCCTTAAGCTCACCTATCGCTCACTTTGTGGCAGCAAATCTTTCGATCTCGAAGGATTGTCTATTGCATTAGCGATATCAAAAGTGAAACGTAAAATTATTCATTAGCGATTTGTTTGCGATATCAAAAAAGTTATGAATATTATTCGATATTGATATTACTAACGATTTCTGATTATCGGCAATATTTCGAAAACGATATTTTTATATTTTTTATTCCTAATCTAAAATTAAAAGCTGATATAATTTTTAAAGTTATGTTTTATTTCAAACTTAACACAATATATCAAATGAAGCATGCACGCGTATAAGGATATATAAACCACGAAGAAAATTTTAGAGGAGATGATAAAAAACATCATAAAAACTTAATCGTTTTCTTACCTTTTTTCAATATTTAGTAAGTTTTATTAATCATCTATCTATATGCAGTGTCGCTAAAACATTCAGATTAGGGCATGTAAAATTTTGAGGCTGAAAATAGCTTAAAGTGGTATAAAGGCTTATGTCCATATATTTTTGTAGAGCAATAATAGTAATTAATGTTTATAAATGATTTATGTTAATCATGATTTCACTAAAATTCGAACCAAATGAACTGTGTATATAGTGACCATGGCTTTCAATAAGCCGATCTTCCTAAAGTCACTTTAAAGTGCATAAGTCCAATAGGTAGAAAAAAAGTTTTATCACAGTCGGTACATAATTGACCATAACTCTCACATAAAAACTATTTTTGGGAATCAGCTGCATAATAATGTAATGTAAATGGTAATATCACGATATTATTACATACATGTTAGAGAAATATAATTTACACCACCAAATCTTATAATATAATTGACAATAAGTCCCATGAAACATCCTGCACAAATATTAAAAATATATGGTGTAGGGAATCAAATAAACGGATCTGACCGACAACATGTTTTTTACTTGCTTTTTTTGAATAAATTTGCTGAAATTATTAACAAAATCACATCAAAATATTTTTTTATTATGTTATTTAAATTGTTAAATTGTTTTACTTGTTCTTAGTTTGACGCATTAAAACTCACAAGATAATTAATTCGTTTACGATATGAGTAAACATGAAATACATTTTAAGTGTCTTTATATTTTGAAGTTTAAGTAACAGTCTTTCTTGATTATTCTCCATTTATACAAAAACACTTAAAAATCCATGAAAAAAATTAGTAGGAAAAAATACTACGAACATCCACATTTAATATAATTTTTGATATTTTCTCAAACATTTAGTTTCGAAAATTCTTCGTTTTTCGGGAACATTCGCTGATATCAAAACTCAGATCAGGCTGGTATTTATATTTGTGTATATAACTGTATTTTCCATACATATTTTTATGCATAAACCACTTTCATGTGTAATGTTGACGTGTTAATTACACATAGATACATATTTTACACATACGTTTAGATTACAATATAAAAAAACAATAATAATAATAATAAATAAAATTATTTAACTTGTGATTGATATGTTAAAATTCAACTTCTGTAAATGTAAGATTCTAATTTGTTCTATATATAACAAAATGTTCCACATAATCATTAAATTTTTTAGTATTTAGCTTTTAGTGTGTTATGAGTCTATAATTTTTAAACATTTTGTTTTTCATGTTACCTTGTTATCGGTAATCATCTTTCCATTGATACAGTTTTATCTCATGGAAATGCAGAAAAAAATCTTAAAACGGAAATTAATGTCTTGGCATAGCTATATTAGGGTGACAACTTTTTTTTGGACCTCAACATACCATAGCACCACTTTATAGCCAATATTATCTTAATAATAAAAGGCAAAATTTGGATAAAAAAAAAAGAAAAATAAAAAAATAATAATTCTTTTTTTGATACGTTTTATATTAGCAAAGCGACTTTACGAAATTATTTTATATCAAAGAAAACATTAAAAAATTATGAAAACTTAAGTAATTTGGTAGAAAATATAAATTTTTACTATCTATAAAAAATTTTCACCGCGATTGGTGCGTGAAAAATTAATATCATAATTCTTCATAGTTTTTCATGCTTTGCAGGACCTTTATATTAGCATTATCGTTTGGTGCCCCTTTTTTAAAATGGAATTAAATGGCGAGATTTTAAGAATATGTGCTAAATGAGGAAAAACTATGTTTGAAATATCTCGATCCATTATATATTATTTTCAACGAAAAAATTAATAATTTTTATATTTTTTTACCATGTTATAAAAAAAACCGGAGAATTTATAAATGAAGTGAAACTGTTTGAAACTGAAGCAAATGATAAATTTTATGAACATCAAATACCGAATGCGCTATTTTTCACTAATGAAAAATAAATTGTCCAACAGACTTAAGCTAGGGGTCCTAGTGAAGACTTCGTACAAAAGTACAGAAGTTTAATTAATGAAAAGAATATTTTATGTTAACTATTTTTATGAATTAATCTTTATGTTTGCAATAATAAAAATTAAATGTAGTTTTTTTTTAAATATATATATATATATATATAAATATATATATATATTTTTAACAATGTATAAAAAATTACCACAAAATACAATATAAGTGGTACGATATTGTTGATGACACCGAATAATCGCGATCATAGTGATTTTTTTAACATTTCATTAAACAAATTTTAATTACCAAAGTATGCATAAACTTCTCTTTTTTTAACTTTATAAAATTTTTTGATATATTTGTAATATTTAGCATTCAAAAAAATTGTTTAAATGAGTTTAATTTTCAAGAAATTACGGTTTATGTTATGGTAGTTAAAATTCAGAAGTTCAAAACTGTTGTAAAAATTCCGTTTAAGTCAGATATCAATTATAACAGCACATTAGACTACCCTTGAATACAAAATTTTTGATTTTGCTTGCTCCACCGGCAGTTTCTGGTAGATGGGACTAAAAAATAATATGTGTGCAAAAATTGGGTCGATCAATCGTAACCCAGCCAGTCGACTTTGTCTTTTATCCTGAAGAAGGTCTTAAAAGTAACTAAACTCTTTATTGCGCTATAACTCTTTGTGTTAACATTTTGCGAAAAAACTATATGAGCCTTTTTATTCAAAATAAAAAGAAAAATTCTTGACAGATAATCTTTTTATAAAAAAGTCCTTTTTTAATACGAACCTAGCCTGTTAGCAACGTTTTTCACTATTATGTAATGTAAGATTTGTAGTTTTTATAAATCAATAAAATCGAATCTGTATTTGTTACAAAAACACTGGCATAAAATGCAGGATATGGTTGACACTGTGCATCATTATAGCGAGAATTTTTTAATTGTTGTTGCATTAAAAATCTAAATTTAAGCCGATTAACTGAAGATTATAAAAGTCTACATGTCAATAACATATGTTTTACCTTAAAAATCGGCGACAGTATAGGTATTTTTTACATCCAGCGAGAACAAAAATATTTGAATGGTAATAAGTAAAACGTTAGTTATATAACTATAAAATAAATTTTTTAATGACAAAAATAACCACCCAAAAATCTTAAAAATTTCATCAAATTGAAAAGTGTAATTATTTTTAAGTGCCACTTGATTCCGATATAAGGTATACCTCGAGGTTTTATGAAATATTAATGATACCACGATGTCACGTCATGAATACTTTTTATGATTTTTTTAACCTATTTTTCGCTTAACTAAAACAGAATAGATGTACTTATTCTAAAAATATAGTTTAAAGAACGCAAAATTTAAAAAAGTTATACCGTTTCTGCAATTTACGATTTTAAAATATAACTTCGAAGCCTTTTTTGATCACACGATACTTTATCTTCATTGAAATTACGCTATGAGTAGTGTTACAGTTGAAAAGTTGTAAAAAGTGTCAAAAAAACGGGAATTTCGAAAAATAAAGTCGCTAGAAAAGAGGATTTTTTGAAAAAAAAGGGCAACTGCTTCAATACCTAGGAAACTCCTAAAAATTTGTTTATTTGATAAATATATATATATATATATATATATATATATATATATATATATGTATATACTATAATTTACGAAAAACTAATATACTCAATTTTATTAATAAAAAAAAAATTATTTAATTAAAATAATTTTTAAAATTGCAAAACTAAAAGTTAATTCATAAAAATAGTTAATATAAAATTCTCTTTTTATTAATTAAACTTTTGTACGATTTCTTCGGACTTCTTCGGACTTTAGGGCTGAATGTGTTGACCTTAGGTCTGTTGAACAATTTATTTTTCATTAGTGATAATTAGGAAAAAGACATTTCTCCGAGGCACATAAAGCAATAATATAAATTACGATACAAGTATTCATCAAATCTATTTTTTAATTTTGTCAATCCGGTCCCAAAAGACTCTGGATTTAATGTTTTAAATAGTTGTTCATACCTTTATTATTAGCTTCAGTTTTTAACAGTTTAATTTTTTTTATAAATTTTTCGGAATATGTGATGTAAAAAATCACTATACTATTAAACAATCTCAAAATAATTAATTTCTTTATTACATAGTCTCAAAAAGTCGCCTTTTAGTTCCATTTAAAAAAAATGCAAAAAAAAAGGGAACAAAAAAGTGGCCAGGTGGTTGAAAAGGGGGCAATGGGACTAACGTCGCCAAGCGGTACCACTGGCTCTGAGTGTGCCTCGTCAAAAAGGCACTTCTTAGAGCCATTCACTATTTTTCTCCCCAGGTTTGGGCACTCCCTATAGAGCTGCTATTGAGGGCACATTAACGAGGTGTATCTCGAACGATTAACAATTGCAAAAGAAATAAAGCTTCATTCAATTTATTTTGCAATACACGAAACGGCGAGAATTTTCTATTCGAAAAACAGCAAAAAAGAAATAATAATAATAAATTTTTAAAATTTTTGTTTCACCACTTGCCCGCACTTAACACTTGTCAACGACACATTGATCGAACACAAGTTGGTTTATTTCTGCAAGTATTGCCTACGAAATTAAAGACATAAATTCAATTTTCTAATTTTTTTTCGTATTAGATGAGATTTTTTTTTTCAAAAATCATATATTCTACAACTCTAATCCGATTTCCATCAAATGATGGTTCATTTTACTCCTATTAAAGTATATCAGGAATAAGAAAAATATGTTCTCTAATAAAAAAGTTTGGGCCAAAAATGGCTATAAAGTTTAAAAAATACATATAAAAAAATAATAACTGAATTTGTGCCCTTAATATTTTACATAGTTCTTCTGAGAATATATAAATATTACTGCAAAAATTATTCATAAAAATAGTAAGCACTTTTTATTAATTAAACTTCTGTACTTTTGTACGAAGTCTTCACTCAGACTACAGTCCTAAAAATCTTTCAGTTTTTTGGAAAATTTTTTTTATTAGTGAGGCCAATGTAAAAATATAAATTAGGATATAAGTATTCATCATATTAATTTTTTAATTTTCCCAATCCGGTCCAAAAATAGTTGTTCATAAACATTACCTTTAGTTTTAAACAGTTTCAGTTCATTTATAAATTGTTTGGGATATTTTTCACATCTCTATATTGTGAAACAATCTCAAAATAGTTGATTACTTCCTTGAAATTATTATATAATAGGTCGATAGATTTCAAATAACTTGTTTTCTCATCATTTAGCAAATAGTTTAAAAAAAATCGTCATTTAGTTTAATATGGGGCAACGGTAACGTTGCGGGTAATATTCAGGGGTCGCTATATATATATATATATATATATATATATATATATATATATATATATGTATATATATATATGGCCGATCTGCTGAACTACTCTACTGATCTTATTGAAACTTTTAACAATAATTATCCTTTCACGATATTTTGGGTCGTATGAAAAATTTTCTAAAGGCTATAATTTAAACACTAGCTTTTAACCAAAAGTTAAAATAAAATCATTAACACAAATTTTTCGTTAGCTTTAATTTTAAGCCATTTTTGAAGTGTCAGTTTATACAAAAATAAAATAAAAAAATGTACCCAAACTGAAACAAACGCACATCGCTTACATAGTTCCAACTATTTATTAGTGGATCAATACAAAAAAAAGATCGAAATAACTTCAAATTATCAAATGATAGCTGGCATCTATGTTAATCTTGAGAGCAAAGTTTGGGTCAAGACAGCTTTTGAAATGGTGCATTTTGGTAAATAAAATTGGTTTAGATTTTTTTAATTAACTCCATACAAATATTTCTAAATATTTTATATATGTTCGTATTTGTATAAAATTTAATAAAGCGATTTATTTTGCAAGAATTATTTCTGATGAGCTGACCATAGCTTTTATATTTCATATCTATAATTCCACTCTCAAAAATTATGTTCATATATCTCCAAAAAAAGCTCAACCTGGTGAAGAAATTTGGCATAAATTAGTTTTGACTGCTGAGTCTAGAACTCAATTGTACACAGAATCTTGAGCAAATATTTTCCTTTCCTAGCGAATGGTCCTATCAGAACGAAATAGTAAGATTTAACTGATTATTCTTACTCACTTAACTGCCACGTTAGTCATCCAAGTAAAACAAATTATTATTCGGACCTTTCTACGGACCCTCCATTTCTTTTTTAAAGAAATATTCCGCTCAGTTTTAAATTCTGAATGCATTTGAAAAATAAAATTGCTATATTAGAACCCTTTTGCAGGAATAAGGCACAGTTTTAAATTCGAAGGCAAAGGAAACTCAAGCCTATTCTTACAGCTTGTATTTGAAATAGTTTTCAAATTAATAAATATTCAATTTCAAAAGTTTTTCCTTACTGGGATTATAAATTAGTTCTCCAATTCTTTCAAGAAAAAAATCCAGATTTAATTTAATGATATTTTTCGTAATAAGCACAAAATGGTGAATTTTTTGAGACCTATTTAGAGAAGAAACCTTTTGGGGGGAAAATATACTAGATCTGAGATTTTCAGTAAAATTTCTTGAGAACGTAGGCAGACAAACGATTAGACATTATTAAATGGACTCAGCTAGTAAGTCTAAGTTGATTGGTATAAATATCTGTACAAACGCATTATACCCTCCCCGTTGTGGTAGTGCTGGGTATAATTAAAATATCTCTGGGAATTTAGAGGATATTAGATATGATTTCAAGAAAGACCTTTTATGATATGTTTTCAAACTACAGAGACATTTTGAAAAGATTTTCTAGCTTCTCTATGTGTACTTCTATAAAGCAGCTAGCTCATCAGTAAAATCGATAATGCATTTATTGTAGAATGGAAATGATGCAAATTTTTATATTTTGTTCACCCACATCTCAAAGCCAAACCATGAGGCAAGAGAACAGCAACTTACATACATCCACACATAAATAAAAAATAAATTATCAATTTTCGAGGTTATTTATAAATCTATCACTTATGTCAAGGCATGCATATGAAAAGTTTATTATTAAAAAGAAATTTTAAGAAAAACAACCACCACACAACAACAAAATAATAAAAAATATTTACATATATATATTATAAAAACTGCTATGGAATATACAAAGTTAAAAAAAAAAAAAATAATAAATAAATAAATAATAATAATAATGAAAAAAGAAAATCAAATACAAACACAACAACATACTTGCATACAATATCCAATATAACACTTAACAAGCCCTTAAAGTAAAACTTTTAAATTTCCAAGAAAGTAGAAAAAAAGGAAAAAACAGCAAATTGTGAGAATTGAATTGAAGTGAAAATAAGGCATGAAGCCAAATGATATTAGAGGAAAACTAAAACAAAAACAACAATAACAATGAGTATTATTAAGTATAATATATTTTGTAAACTGACTCTGTGGTTATCGATAGAAGTGAGTGATTATCATGTTTGGCATATAGACAAAAAGAAAAAAAATTAAAACTAGCTATGGAATAGACTGGAGGACAGATAAACAAACAGACAGGCGGATATACACACGTACGGATATAGAACATGTGGTTGACTAGAAATAAAAGCTCACAGAAAAACATACATATTTAAATTTAGTTTATACTCGTACATTTACATAAGTATGTGTATGTGGATATAAGTAAGTGTTGATAAACAATTGTGTGTTTAGTTCAAAGTGATGATAATGTTGCACAGTGCATTGAAGAGATTAAGGACATATAAAAATAAGATTTTTTTTGGGGAATCTTAAAATACTTAAATTGTTTTTATAAAAAAGAAATCTTTAAACTATCAATGCTAAGGCTTGACGAAAATAGGAGCAACAGTTAGAAATTCTATATGATAAGAATTTTGTGATCACCACTATGTACTCGTCTCAATACAGGTATTAAATCAGACACACTCGCTCATATACAACTAATGGCGTTTTCTCTTCTTGCTGAAATATTGATATTATTTTCCCTCTTGCTCTATTTTGTGTTCTATTCTGAAAAAATTAGAACTGTGCATGAAAAAATAAGTGCGTACAGTTGAATTGTATGCACTTTTTTTTCGTGCACAGTCCTCATTAAAAAAAAAAAAAAAAAAAAAAAAAAAACCAACGGTTAGTCTTTTTGAAATTTTGTTCTGTTAAAGGATATCATGTTTAAATTTTAAATTTATTATTCTTTTTTTTTAATTAATTTATTATTCGTTTTTAATAAAATATTTAATATTTTCTGGAATACCCTAAATAAAAGTTTTATTGTGCTTTCGGTTACTTTTTTTGTTAGAACGGGTTAAATTCTTGTTAAACTCTATCTTATTATTTACTCAGCTTTAAGTGTTCTTATAATTTTTTTACTATGTTTAAATATATTTCAAACAGAATGAGTTTCGGACAGTTTAGTGGATCGGCCCCCTTGTCGCGTAGCAACACCAATATGTTTGTTACCACTCAGCTACTTTTATGTTGTAATGATGAGGTGCCAGAAACATTAGAATTCATTGTGCTTTCTAACAATAAGAAGGAATATTTTCCTATAATACTCATTTGCGTATATTTTTCTGTTAAAAATGCCATTTGTTTTTTTTTTCACCTTACGTACCAATGGTTCGCTAGACCAAAAATTTGTTCGACAATTTTTATTTTTTACACGACATTTATTTGCAAACATTTCCCATAACACCTGTGTTAAGGAATTCCTGACCAGTATGTTATTTATATTTCCCTTTATATACATTCACATTTTTGAAGAAAATTAATCTCAATAGTTTTCGTTCTCTCTTTTGCCTACACATTTTTTTCCAGCGTTCCTATTAGGAGCTTTTTTCATTTTTTAGGTCTTCAGGTTACGTTTTTAAACTTTTCTGATAAAGGATACAAAACAATTTAAAGAATGAGTTACACTCCATCCTGAGGCGTAGAAAATTTTCCCTAAAATATGTATTATTTTTTCTACAAACCTACGGACTGTAAATCAACTCTTTCTTCCGTTATCAGCAATGTTGCCAGTTTAGCCTTTTTAAGGCTAAATCTAGGCTTTTTATTTTGCTTTTAGCCTCAAAATTTTCATTTTAGCTTTTAGCCTTTTTTCAAGCCTTTTTGAATTTTAAAAATTTCTTAAAAAGGCTAAAATTTTAGTAGTTCAGCAACGAAAAAAATAATTTCTTATTTGCTAATACTAATTTTATTTTTACAGAATCATACATCATTTTTTATGTATTTAGTCACACAAAAATCTAGACTATTTACATTTGGCAAAAAATTTCGCCTGCGGCGCTTCTTTCATCAGAAATAACAAATTTTATAAACTATATTCATTATTATAATAAATTTCTAATATACTTCATTAACCATAGCAACTATATACAAATAGAATTTAAAAAAGTCTTATAAATGTCAAAAACCACATTGACGAAAAAACTATTCAAAATGTTGAATAATTTTTTCATATCGAGGGCTTATATTAAAAAAGGGATATATATATATATATAGATATATATATATATATATATATATATTTACGTCAAACACATGGCTTTTGTGTCCTTTATTATTGGTATAAATTTTGAAAAGAAAAATGGATTATAAATTTTTTTTTAAGCATTTATATTTGTGGATCATCTACAAAACATATAACTTTTATTAAGAACAAAAGGGCTATTTACATGTTTTTGTTTGATTTTAAAAGGATTGTAATGTTTAAACTCAAGAAACAGCGATTTTAAATGTTTGTCACAATTGAGTTTCTAAAAAGTAATTTGATACAATTTTAATCAGTAAACATTTTTTAAAATAATTTATTGCATTTTTTTCACCTGCTTTTTTTTGTAATATTTATTTATAATTTGAATCATGAACATATTTCCGTTTTTTTTTTAGCTCTCACACCTTTTATGTTATAGTGATAACCAAATATCGCTTTTTTATCTCTTGGCTTATAAGATATCATGAATTTCTAATTTTTGAAAAAAATAATAATATATTTTACGTGTTTAATTTTCGATAAATAAGATAGTCCTTTATCTGAACATTTTATAACATGCATTGATAAAAAATAAAGAAAAAACTTCGTGAATAATGTGTTTAAAACATTAAATTATATGTATGAAGCGTTTTAGACGTATTATTAATAAATCGTGGAAGACCGGATTGCAAAATATTGAAAAATTAGTGAAAGAAACAGTTTCCTGAACAATCGGGGTTTTGCAGATAGCCTTTTTTTGATATGCCCTCGATATAAAGAAATTTGTCAAAATAAATAAAATACAACCCAAATAATTATGGAAATATTTTGGGTGATTTTTTATTGGGTTATTTTGCTAGCTGCGTTTTTATGGTTTTTTAAAAATTTTGTTACAATATCTTAAAAAAAAAAACATGAAAGCTAACAATAGCGAGAAAAAGTTTTTTTTTAATAAAATAAAATATATTAACTTTTTTCTGTTCGTTTCGGTGATTATGAACACTTTGTATTTCCTGACCCACATGAACTTCGAGAAATTCTATTATTTGGTCAACATGTATGTTTGGTTATAAATTTGAATTATGCGTTTGCATTAATTTTGTTAAATTTTCATTGTAAGATAAACTAATTATGCTATTGGAAAAAAAAAAAATTAGCACATGACTACTGAAAATTATAGCAAATGTAAAAAAGTAATAAGCCTTAAATTATGCACAGACTTTTGCGTATGCAGTCCTTATATATCGTCCATTCCATGAGAAATTTATAAAAATTTGGCAATTCTTTGACGGAAGGTCATCAGATTTTGTTTATGTTTGGTATGCATATAACCTATTCCAATTTCAAAAATATTGCTATTTTATTCAAGATTTTAGGTCTCATTTTGTAAAACGAAGCATTTTGAAAAGTTCGAAATTTGTATGAAGAATACTGGGAAATTTTTTAAATTTTGAAATTTTTCCATACAAATCTCTGCCGCTTGAAAACGTTTAGTTTTACAAAATGAGGCCTTTTGATTTTTATAAAAGCTAAAAAAATCAGACAAAGTATTTAACTTTAAATGTTAATATTTTTTTGCGATGTAAAAAGATCTTCAAAATTCAAGTCATCTGATAACTCTTTAAAGGCATTTTTGACAAATTTTAAAAATTTTGATTTTAATTTTCTTTTAATGTGTTTAAATATCTTTACTACAACATTAATAATTGCTCTGGGATAAGGTTATCTACTATTTTTAATATTTTTAAAAAAGGGTCACCAGTTTGTTTTATAACAAAATACCGTTTTCATAATATTCTTATTTTTTAAATTTTTTGGCTATTCCCATTCAATACATTTAAGTGTATACACTTAAGTGTTCATATATATGTACATTTAAGTGTTCATATAAAGTATATTAAAATAAATATTGTAAATGATATTGTTTAACATAAAAATAACGTTTTTGTTAAAAATACACTTACAACAAGAATGCAAACTTTAGATGAATTTTTAGGAAATTTCTACCCTTTTTATTTTAAATGTTTTTGTCTAATATTAATTGTACTGTATAATAAACATATTTGTCGTTTATTATACAGTTCATTAGCAATTATTCTACGACAAAAATGTATTTTCTCATAAATATCAAATTATGAAATGTCATGACTAAAATTAATTTTAATATAAGCTCAATAAAAAAAAAAAGAAAAATACCAATAAAAAATTTTACTTTGTATGAAAAAATCTGTAGGAATATTTTTTGAAGTTTCACCGAAAAAAAATTGCAATTTTAGCAAAAACTTAATTTCTCACAAATCAAAATTTAAGCTTATTACTCAAAAATAATAATAATAATAATAAATAATAAATAAAAATAGTACTAGTACTCACAGATTTTTTTCTTGTTTTGATCTGGCGCCTCTAGTTTCCTTATAAAAGAAAATTAAAATTCTTCATAAAAATATTAATTTTTGATGAGAAATGTAAATGACTACAGAGTTTCCGTACAAAATTAAATTAAAATTTTAATAAAAAACGATGTTTCATGAGACACGTATAATTGATTACAGATCACCAAAAAAAAAAAAAAAAAAACGATTTTTGGTGAGAAATATAAGGCGTCACAGATTCTGTAACCTTTTTTCTAACTCCTCTTGTAGAAGTCAGTTCTTCAGGAGAAATAGAACAATGGTTGCATTATCAATTTAATTTATATCAATTTAATAAATAAAATATTTTTGCTCTTCAAACCACTGTGCCTTAAATCTTTATTGAATGCATTTGCATATTAAATTCCTTAATGTGTGCTCACATATGAATGATTGTGCGTTTGTATATACTTTTTTTTGTGGTGCTTTAAAGCACAAAACAGAGTCCATTGTATTGCACATTAATGCATTGGACTCAGCTGTTTAAAGTTATTTCGTTGCATTCATTCAGTGGGACAAGTTGTTTATATTTGCGTGGAAAATTATAACGGATTTTTGTTTAGTTTATTTGTCGTTGGTTTTGTTTTTAGTGCGCTTTAGTTTCTTCCATTCATTTCATTTTCCTACAATTTTCCAGCCAGATTAACATGATTATTTAGAAAGAAGAAACAATGAAAGGGTGTGACACACGCAGAGTGTTTAGTACGAGTATTTCAAGCGCGCCGTTACGGAAGTCTTTTAACGCAATTTAGTTTGTCGACACATTTTCATTTCGTTCGGTGTGGTAGTGTTGTTTTCCAAATATACAAAGAGTTAAGAAGTGTATGGTATGCAAACGCGCCAAAATAAATTAAATTCATATATCAATATTTTGTTTATACAATCACTGTACAACGATTATAAAGTGAATTAGACAAGTGCAGCAAAAAATCGTTTTCTTTTTTTAAATCAACGAATATAAAAGTCAATTAATTAATTAATTTGACTTACAGTTAAAAACATCATATAATTACAAATACAAAAAACAAAAAAAAAAAAAATTAAAAATATATACTGATTGTAATAAATTTGCTTATAATACAATAAGTAAAAAAAAAAATATCAAAATATTTTGCAAAAATGTAAAAAGTGTATAAATATATAAAAAAAGTAAAATTAATTGTATAAAAAACAAAAGAAGAAAAAATCATCTAAATATAAAAAGATATTTCTATATGTATTTATGCGTAGAAAAATTGGATCGCAATTTAAAAGTAAACAATTGATTCTTTTAATACATACAGATGAATAATTTCCGGTTAAATTAAACAATATAAATATTTTTGCCCGATCATGATTATCGCGATCATTAATCGTTAAAACAATTTTAATTGCGTTCTCATAAACGTATATTTTTTATTAAATGAAATTACAAACGATTGATTGTGATAAAGTATATAAAAAATGTTTATATAGGCTTTAAATTAAAAACAAATTTGTATAAAAAAATATATCAATTAATTAAAATACCACTCAATGCAAAATCTCATTCGGAATACAAAATAATAAAAAAGTTTCTATGAATACATGAAATATATGCAAACGTGTTAAATAATATTAATTTTCTTTGTCTAAAGGAACAAAATAAATACAACGTAATCCAGTCAGTTTATTAATATACTTTTTTTATTATCTTTTTTTCTTTTTTTACAATAATTAAAGTATTTGTATAAAGAAAACATTAGCTATTAAAATAATTAAAAAGAGTGTATAACCGAGATTAATATATTTATATATAAACACAAATTCTTTGTATTTATATAATTGATATTTTTTTTAGCATATGTACTTACATTAGAGTTTCTAATTTCCCAGACTTTTTCTGTTCCCGGGAAATGAAAAATAAGTTTAGGTAGTTCCGAAAAAATTTTATAAAATAACATAATTGAAATTAAACGACCTATACCCAAATATTGTATATTAAAATTGGGCTGTAAACATGTTTTTTAATGTTTTAGGTCTACAATATTAAAGCCTATAAACATAAAAATCCTTTTAATGGAAATTAATCGACAGACCTGAAATCGATATTTGACAGAGATTGTAATTTATGGAAGTTTTTGAAATTATCCAAATTAAAAAGTTAACAAATTTATTTTTATATTAGATACGCCTTAAAAAATTCGAAGTTTTAATAAATCAAAGTTCTCAAAACTATTTTCGAAAATTGTTATTAATTTTTTTTAAATTCCACCTTCATTTAAATTTGTTTTGCAAGGTAAGGCCGTATATAAAAAAAAAACGGAAAAAAATGGTAGTAATTTTTAATTAAGTACTTTTTCATTACTTCCAAAGTATCAATAACTGTGATTTTTTTGTGCTTAGGAAGTAATATAAACAGCATCCAAAGGTGCTTCAAATGAAGTTTTTCGCTATAAAACTTTGAGAATCGGTTCTTGTTCTTGTTACTAAAAAACTGTTTTAAACAAATGAAAATTAATGTTATGCATAATATAAAATAAAAAAAATAAGATAAAATAATCGACCGATCATAACCAATTTCAATAGGCTTCGACCTTGAGCATATGTGCCAAATATCATTGAATTATCTTCAAAATTGCGACCTGTACTTTGTGCAAAAAGTTTACATGGACAGCCAGCCAGCTAGCCAGCCGTCCAGCCAGCCAGCTAGCCAGCCTTCCAGCCAGCCATCCAGATGGACGGACGGACATCGTGAGATCGACTCAAAAAGTGGTTCTGAATCGATTGGTATACTTAAAAGTGGGCGTTGAATGATTTTTGCTGTGCGTTATAAACATCAGCACAAACGTATAATAACCCAACCACCTATGGTGGTGTGGGGTATAAACAGATTAAAAATCATGTAAACCTATTTCTCTGTTAAGCGATGCGTGTTTGGATTCAACGTCTTGGCATCGTATATAAGTAATTTTTGATTAAAAATTTTGGATATGAATAGGGTCATTATTATGAAACGATAATTACTTCAATAGAAAATAAATACCAAACATTTTTATATAGTATTCTAAGGAAAGAGCACTTATAATTAAAATATTTCTTGGATACCCGGAAATAAAAAGTTTTATCAATTTTTCTGTCCTGTTTAAAGCATTAAAAAATTCATAAGATACTCTGCCCTAAAAAATTTGCTCTCACTTGCTTCAAACGTTATCAATAGGGTGTATTACCAATGTTTCCAGTTTAGATTTTTTATTTTGCTTTTAGCCTCAAAATTTTGTTCTTAGTTTCTAGTTTTTATAGCCTTTTTTGGTTCTTAGAATTACCTTAGAAAGGCTAAAACTTAAGTATTTCAACAGAGAAGAAAATACTTTCTTATTTATTATTAGTAATTTTATTTTTACATTTAAAAATTTTTGTGTATTATTTCACGATATTATTTATATTTTACCAAAATTTTCGCCTGAGTTGATTCATTCTTCAAATCAAATACAACTTAACTCATTATATGGACTTATTTAATCAGTTATTATAATTATTTTTAAATAAACTTCATTAACCATAGAAATTATTTACAAATATAATTTAAAAATATCTTATAAAAGCGAGGAATCACCCAAAAATGTCGAAATTATTAATCAAAAAAGAATTATAATTCACAAATGACAAATCACTTCAAAACATTGGGTCGTTTTTCGTATGAAATATAACTCATATTTGTATTAGAATTTTGTGGTCAATTTTTCATTGGGTAATTTTTTTAACAGCGGTTCTATGTTTTATTTATAAATTTATTAAAATATATCTTTAAAAATATCTACATATAATTAGAAACCAATATTAGCTACTTTTAAGTTTTTTAAATAAAAAAGCCAATTTCCCTGGAAATGTTGCCCGCGTAAAACACTAACTTACTTTGTCAGTTTTATGAATATTGAATAACTATTAATTAAAATGATAAAATTTGTTCCGAGTTGAAATACCACTTATGATTTAATTTGAGATATTTAAATAATAGTTAAATAATACTTACTAAACAAAAGTATAATTACGTTTGTTTTTTAGACTTTTCTTAAATTATGGTCATACTCTGCAAATATTTGATTAAAACTATATGACCGCTTGTTATATAAAGATTTTTTTTGCCTTTGTTTGATCTAGCTAGAGTTTTACAATAAAACAAGGCGTGGAACAAAATTCAACAAAATGACAGCAGTTATTTTTAGGATAAGTTCAAAATATTTTTTTTTTTTTTTAATGAGAGAAAAGATAATTTAGAATTATCTTATTTAGTGATAACATCTTATTGATTAAATATTTGAGTAGTGACACCATATCTTTAGTTACAGGCAATACTGAAGTTATGTAGAAGTCACTCATTAAACACGTCATTAGTTTTGAAACTAGTTGAAATTAAACAATCCTATTTTTTGCGCTTCGATACTGCAGGAATACAGGAAAAAATTTCTATACCCCGAAAATACACATTAAAAATGATAGTTATTATTAATCGATTTTAATTGAACAATTAAGGTTGAAAATGGAACTGGAGTAAACGAGATGAGAAAATCGCTGAGCTCTGTAGGACAGGAACAATCATTTAGTTTGGACAGCGACAGCAATTTAGTTTTTTTGGTTGGGTTTAGACAGGAACGGTATAAAAAGAAATGAGAACAGGGATACACAAGACCGACTATCGGACTGTAGGCTGAATAGAGCTGAAGTTCCAAATCGTCAACAGCGTGTTTGAATATTTTAATTTTATTAAGTTTTCAGAAATAAATATGAGGTATGAAAACTTTATGACTTGTCAGACTCCATGTTGACCACCAAATTTGCAGATAGAAAATTTGTTGATTGTTTACATTGTTTTATTAAATTTAAAACTTAATGAGTATTTAAATAATTTTGCTGTAAATTTGAAATGGTACTTAGTACATCTACGAATTTTTAGAAATTATATTTATAAATGAATTTAAATTCTTGATTTATATTACAAAACGAAAATCGGATATTTTATTAATAGTTTTTTTCAAAATTTTAAATTTCTTCCAGATAAATTCAGCAAGTTTTCAATGCTGAAAAAATAATGACATATCTTAATGATACATAAAAGATAATTTTAATAAATTAAAAAAAAAATATGGTACATTAAAATCCATTTGTATGAATATAAAGTGATTCGAATGTATGTTTATCATTTTGCCAGGGGGCGTAAAAGTTATAGCATTTTTAAATTAATTAAAATTTTTACAAATTTGAAGTATAGCAAAGTCCTGGAAAAATTGAGCGTAATATCAAAACCTACTGAGTAATTCAAGTAAAATTTATAATACTTTCAATGTTTGATAGTATTAGAGTTTCCTAGTAAAATTAAAAAAAATCTTTATAATAAAAATTGCGAAAGTTTTGCGATAAATGGGGATCGAATCTAAATTATTTCTTCGTATATTACACAAAAATATGTTTTATTCAAGATTATTAGGAAAAATGGTATATAATACCGTGATCTTTTTTAACACAAGAAATTTTTTTCTGGTCCACAAAATGTTTAACTTTCGAAATATTTTGATACGTCCCTACATTTCCATTAAACGTTTCAAACACTTTATGCTAATTTTGTGCTGGCCATGCGATGTGCCTTAGCAAAATCTGTTTTGACAAAAGTTTCCCGTTTTCAAATATCAACGATATTTGGCTTAAATTTACCTTCGTAATCAATTATATTATTATAAAAACAGGAAGCGCAATTTTTGCATAATTTTCAAAGAGTCCATAAAATTCAGATATTAAATTTATTTTTAATATTCCTTAGATTTTGTTGTGTAACATAACAAAAAATTAAGTTCGCGGAGTAATACATGCTATTCTATATGAAACTCTGAATGTTCCTCTCGAAAAACTGACTTTTTGAAAAAGTTTTGCTCTTGTTTTCCTAAATTTGAGACTATCGACTACCTTGCCTATTTCCGAAACATCAATAAGATATGGTGCAAAATATGGACAATTACAACAAGTATCAATCCTTATTTCAACATTTCAAGGGCGCACAGACCCCGAACAGAAAGCCTATATATTTTAAAAATCAAAAAAACATCAAAACTAAAAATCATTTGTAGGCATTTTAAAGATAAGTCATAAATTTGTCAGTACTATTGACTACCTACTGAATTTATCTTACAAAATTATGACAAAATATATGAAATTATTGTAAAGTATCATGATGTTTATACCCCATGCCACCATATGTGGTTGAGGTCTTATGTGTCTGACCCCCACCTTAAGTTTATGAATCGATTTAATGTTGTCCGTCCGTCTGGCTGGCTGTCTATGTAAATTTGCTTGTAAGCTTGATATTTTTAATGCCTAAATTATATTAAACAAAATTAAAAGATATTCAATAAAAATTAACATAATTATGAGAAATTATTTTAGGAAAAATAAAATATAAATCTGATTTTTAGTTGAAAAATAATGTTTGGAAAATTGAAACGCCCCTATCGTAAATACATAAGACTTAATTAAAGCTTATTAGTTAAACAATACATTTTTTAATGATAAATTTGGGGTGTAAAAAACAAAAGTCACTAAATTAAAAAAAACTTGTTACTTTTTTGATTTAACAAATACAAAATCAAAAGGAGAGAAAGCTAATTTATTTTTTAATACGATTGACAATTTTACTAATAAAAAATACTTGTTGAAAATCCCTCCAATATTGAGTTCGATATTTAAAAAAAAAGTTTAAAGTCTTCTAGAAGCACTTTTTGGTCGGCTTAGTTATCAATAAGAGAACAAAAAAATATGCAAAATATGATGTTATGTGTAAAATATATCTACCGTTTCAGTGCTAACAAATTTTACTTAAAAATAAGAATTTTCAATAAAATATGCCACAATATGATATTTAAAGTAAAGTATGCAAAAATACGCACTCTTTAACAATTTCATAACAAAATTTTTATAACTATTTAATATTTATTTTCATATAAAAAAAAGCACGAATAAAATATGATATGCAAATTTTTGGTCACCTAATTTGTGTATATAGTTGTGAAAAAAATATTTATTATAATACTTTTAAGTTCCTTATAAAGACCCTATATTATGACAAAATTCGCTTCATGGCACTTTTTATAAGCAAAAATCATATAAATAAGTCATACGAAGATCAGTGTATCATTGGAAATTTGATGGTGTATCATTCCATTTAAGTTCCCAAAATCGTTTGCTATTATCTTTTAATTTGAAATCGAGTCACTGTTGTAAAATTATTCAAGAAGCCTTTTGATACGGACCAAAAATAATCCCACATCTAAATTTAAATACACAAATTAACTCAATATTATTTCGTGAGATGATCTAATCCTACAGTACACACCCATATACCCAGGTACCGTTTTTGATATTAAAATGTTCGCATTTCTTTAATAATGAAGATATAGACACGATACTTCAGATCGTCGCGAGTAAGATGCTTCAGTAATTTAAAACATTCCCAATTTTGTTAACTTGGTTCAAACATAAACTTGGTTCATGCTAAACAATTCAGCAATTTACATATCCTTTAATATACGGTGTGGTTTTTATGAATTCTTTTCTTTTTTGTGTATGTTATGTAATAATGTCCAACATTTCTACTCTAAAATATTATGCAAAGGCACAAGATGTTGCACTATTCGTGCAAGGTGACGTAAAGTTACGATATTGTAGCTCCAAACTTTATCGGACGCTGAGCCATCATCGAAAACATTTTTTAGTATTGTAGAAAAGTAAGAGTCACTTGTCCGAGGAGAGGATCTTATATGGAATATGCTCATAATTGCGGATAAAGTTTTGTTGTAAAGTTTGAAATTACAATTTATACGTTTTAAAATTTTACGTGTACTAGAAACATGTCTACTAATACTAATTTATGAATTTTATAATGATTTGCGGAAGTGTACCTTACATAGGAGCTATGATTTTAGTATATATATAACTAACACATATATATATACACTGCCTGCCACTTGAATAAGGAATCACATTCTTTTAATTTTAATTAAGTATATCTCCTAAATTAAAGTCCAGAAAAAAATAATTTTTTGCTCAACCAAATTTTAAAGTGTTGGCTTTAGTTTCCTGAAGAAATAAAAAAATATACATATTTTTTATACTAAAATTATACATTTATTTAAAGACAGGTATTTCTGTGGTACTTTTTCGTGTGTCACTTGACTAAGGAATTCTTTTAATATTAATCAGGAAGGCTATGATTTGAATTTCTTTCAATATAATCGGCTAGAGATAAAATCAACAACAAAAAACACACATACACACATTTAGGTACCCGGACATGGTTTTGAATATTAGTAAATTTTATTCACTTAGTAACTAATAAAAAATTTTTTAAATTGTAACTAGTATTACCAATAACAAACATATTCAAATTAGAATTTTCTATATTGTTGCAAGCAATACATTCCACATCTTCAGCCTACTCAGTTAAATGTAAAAAACAAACAAAAAGCGAAGTAACTTTAACATTGTTCTTTATGAGTAATGATGTAAATAAGAATTTTTATTGAAAAAAAATTTATTATTTTTCATGCAGCTAAACGGACAATATACATATATATATATATATATATATATATATATATATATTTAATATAGGCCAGTCGTGATTAATATCAAAATTTTAAAAATTTTACAAATCTACATAAATAAACAAAATTCAAATAAAACCACATTTTATGTTTACTTATGTATGTATTGATTCAAGTACCTCAATGTAATATAGAGATACAATAAACTGACATATGTGTGCTATGTACCCTAGCACATATTTGTTCTACAACCTGACATCATCTTGAAAAAAATTAACATGTGCGTATTTTTACTCTTCTAATCAGTTCCCACATAAAATAAATAACTACTTATGTACATATTTATTTAAATAAATCTTTTAATATGTATGTTCTTTATTTTTCACTGATTATAATTAAAACTAATAATTCAAATTTAAGGCAAATTTATTTAAATAACAACAAGAAAAGAAGTAATAAATAAAAAAAAAAAAAAAAAATAAAAAAAAAATAGCAACGCAAAGATTTTGTGATCTCCCATGAAACAAATAAATAAAACAATGACGTTGTAGGAATAAAATAAATATATTTTTATCCATAAGGGATAAACACCCCAATAATGTATTTATTATCTTCAAGCAAAGAAAAAAAAAAAAAGAAAAGTAAAAGTATTTAGCGCCTACTGTGGCGTCTGTCTTTCTTTAAAACAGCTGCATTTGAATTGAAATAAAAGGAATTAATTTTTGCAAATACTCGTATGTTTATTTCATTTTTCATATGCATAAAATGTCTTTATTGAGAAAAAGAAACGATGAGTTTTTAAGTTTATATCCGGCTGAAGGGAATATCGATCTTGCTAATGACAGAGGTCAATTGCGTTCAAATTCGAAATTTATTTCGTGGTGTATTATATATTTGATTTTAATAAATATTTTCACAAATTTAAATTTTAAAATCTGTTTCCCCTTCTTTATGAATTATTGCTCAATCACTTATTTTGAATGCTATTTCCAAAATTTCCCGATAGCTATAAGTTTTCTACACCAATTAATGCATAAAAATATTACAACAAATAAGATTGTTATGTATAAACCAACTGGAGACGAATTATTTATATAAAATATTTTTAAGTAAATATTTTTTTATTTATTCATAATTTTTAAGAAATTAGTTCCAGATTATTTTTATTAGTGTTCTTATTTTTATTAATATTACTACACAATTGTGTTAAATATGAAATGAATTTTTACAAATATTTTTTCGGAAAAAAATAAAAAAAAAATTAAACAAACGAAAGATTCAAATAAGAAAACACAAAAATAATTAAAAACAGTTCATTTAAACTGAAATACAAGAGAATAAAGAGTATTTAACAATACAAAAATCGGAACATTTTGAAGCAGAAAATAGGAAGCAAGTTTGATAAGTTTTTATAAAAAATAATAGAATTAAACATGTTTATAATCTTTAACTACGAAAATTTTAAAATTTACTTAAATATATTGGAACCACACGTGAGCTAACATAAATAAATAACAGGATTGTCATTCGAACAGAAATTATTTGATTATTCGAGGAAAAAAATTTTTATTCTTTTCAAATGAACAAAATTTTTAGATTTAGAATAATAAATTTTATATAAATTTTTGACTATTAATCAAATAATAGAATAATTTTTGAAAACGAATTTTTTTAAATTATTATGCCTTCTTGAAATTATAAATGTAAAAATTTTTGTTTAATTCGAAAACACTGTTGAAAATTATTGAAAATTTCATTATCATATATAAATGTGCAAATTACGTTTTAATAGATTTCGGGTTAAAGACTTTCACGGACAATGAAGTCTCAGTATTATTTGAAAAACAAAAAATTGAATAGCTTTTTTAAAGTTAGAATAAGCGGGTATTATCAATTTAATGATGTGAAAATAACCGCAGATTCTGAAATGTATAACGATGGGTTGTTAACTGAACTGAATCATTTAATCATTAAATAATATCAAAAATTTAAAAAATAGATTTTAGCAATATTAATGATCATTGACTTTATTTAGAAAAATCTAAAAAGAACAGATAACTAGAATTGCTTTTAATGCTATATGTTGCCACCATTAACAGGAAGTGAAAGGATTTTTTCCACCCATCTGTTTTTATTAAAAAGAAAAACAATAATCACTCTAAAGCCAAAATGCTTAATTAATTATATTCTTTATGAATGATAATTTTAAAAGATTATTTAATTTGATTATATAATTTGTCGGTAATTTGAATATGGTCTCAATTTTTAGATATTTTTTTCTATATAAATGAATTATGTTAATAAAACCAAAAATTGATATAAAAATACTAGTTTTTGCATTTTTTTAACATGTAATTAATCATTCGACCAATATATTTTATTCTTCGTTAATTCGATTAATCGAAGAAAATTCAAATTTCAAATTGACAACCCTAATAAATAAAATTCCCGAGAAACTGATTTTTTTGCCTGTTTGAATACTGAAGAATATATTTAAAAAATTAAATTTTTTTTAGTTCCCTTACAACGATTAAAAATCGATGGTCTAGTCTATTTTTTTGGTCAAAAATATTTCGTGTACTCTGGAGAAATTTTAAGAACTTTTAAACATACCTAAAATTATTATTTGCAACTTTTTGGCCAAATTTCATATTAGAGCAATCAGATAGATGTAGGGAATTTTCTCTTTCAAAATTTCTCGCAAAACCTAAGAAAAATAATAAGAAATGTTTAGTATTTTTCATACATATTATTTTAAAAGAGAAAATATAACTTTACCCTTTAAATTTATGTCTATTGAAATTAACTTCTTGGGTAAGTTTCGGTCTTTATTTTTTAGTATATGGGCTAAAAATATTCTTTACGTATCTTTTTTTTTTACTAAGAAAATTAATTGTACGAGTATTAGGGAAAATATTTAGCAATTGAGGAAAAAAGAAGTATACACGCGATCAAACGTTACAAAAATCTGACATTAATTTTGTTTGGATATATCTCGCTTAATATGCATGTATCGTACTTTTTTATATTATAATAATAAATACACTAGGGTTATCCAAAATTTTTTTGCGAGCTACATTAAAATGTTTACAGAATTATGAAAGAGGACATCATTTATAACACCTTGGACAAAATTTTCCTAATATGATTGGAAGAGAATGCAACAAAGTAAATCTTTAAAAATTATTCCCACCAATAATAATGATATATATGTACATTAATACGACTTACGGGAAAAGTGTTTCCGTTACCCCCTGAAAGGAAACTTTGGTATGTATTATGAAGTTTCCCGAAATATTACGGTTCTACTCTTGAGATATTCCTTTTTTCATAAAATGTTGAACCACCGTAACATGCACAATACAGAATTTGTCTATAATTTTACTGCACTATATACGCATGTACCATTATCTGTTGTGCGCTCTTAATTAGATTTAATGGACTTTAGTTCTCAATATATTTTCGTTAGCCTTTGTGCGATTTTAAAGATAATTATACCGTCCATTAGCTATAGATGTTAGCTCACCTTTTTTAAATTTTGTCGAGAAGACAGTTTGTAGTCCATTCTGAGGTATCCGGAAGTGCAAATTTTTCAATAAATTTATAAATACAATAAAAAACTCTAACTTTATTTAACAGGTATGGAAATTTTCCCCTATAACTTTTATAAAAGTCATATGGGTAGAATACAGACCTCAAGGATTTTTTTAAATCCGTTATTTATCCCGCTATTTGGCGTGTGAAAGTTGTATTCTAAAATTACTGGTAACACATCCTATTGCATGTAAGTTACATGTAAGTATTATATTCCTAATTGGGTAAGTGAAAATTTCTAGCATAAAATGATATAATTTATTCGACTGTCGTATTATCTAATAAATAATTTCCTAAAACTGGTAGTATAAGGTTGAGAATTTCTTTCCGAAAATGATTGTTAATTGAAAGGTTTGTGTAGTAAATAAGCTTTTGAAAAAATATCAATTCGCCGTTTTTGAATAAATTTTCATAAAAAATGGATTTTTACTCGAAAAGAAAATTTTGCACTAAAAAAAAAAAAAACAAATATAAAATCAACATAAATCCAATTTCTCAAAAAGTAATAATGATAATTTTAAAAAAGGAAAAAAAACGAGAAAGAAAGATACAGTCGGTCAAGACCAACCATATAATACCCTACACCATTGTGTATGAAAATAAAAAATCGGGAAGAAAACTTATGTTACACCTGTGGCCAATTTAACTAAATGTAAAATAAAATATACAAATACAGAATAATGCATTGATACTAACATCTAGATGTTTTTATGTATTCCATGAAGTGGGTTTATATGGGAGCTATGGTAAATTATGGAACGATTCTCATAAAAATTTGGTAATGTTGTTTCTACTTACATAAAACTTATTTGTGAGTAATATTAACTTGATACTAACATTCGTATGGGATTTATGCACATTAAGTGAATTTCGGAAGAGGGGCTATGGTCAATTGTGAACCGATCTTCATAAAATTTAGTGCAAAGATTGACACTTGCACAGAACTTCTTTGCACCGAATTTCATTCGAATATTCTTATTTTCAAGGCATTTTTGAATGTTTGAACTCTATTTTGGGGGACATTTGCATAGGGGCTAGGTGAAATAATGGACCGATCAGAACCAATGTTAACAGGCTTCGTCCTTGCATCATTAAAGTCCCATGTGTTAAATTTTATTGAATTATCTTTAAAATTGTGACCCGTACTTTGTGTACAGCCAGACAAAGGGACGGACGGATATCGTTAGATCGATTTAAAAAGTGATTCATAGTCGATTGGTATACTTTAAGGTAGGTGTTGGATAACTTTTTCTATACATGGCAAACATCAGCACAACCGCATAATACCCCAACCACCTATGGTGGTGTAGAGTATAAAAACAAATAAGAAAATTCTAGAAGGTACATCATGAATTACGGGAGATATCGATATCGAAAAAATGACAGCTTCTTACTTTGTATTCTTCGACATTCTTGAAATTGAGGAGACATTTACGCCACGAAATAATTCCAAATTTCGGAAAACTCGCTATTTTTGTTTATAGAAATACACAAAGTATCTAGGTTTAAATATTTATAACTTTTAAGTAGCACTCCGATCTCACTAAAAAAAGCAAGAAAGAAGGTAATTATGTCCTCTTAAAGTCATAATTAAAACATAATATTATTTAAAAAGAATGCATTTATAATGCAACAGCATTTTTCAGATGCATTTTCGAAAACATTCATAAAAATTTATTTAAAGGTTCATCAATTCAATTTAGGTTTCTCCTTGTGACGGAAATGTTTACTATTTTTGAAAAATTTTCGATTTTATTGATTTAAAAACATTTATACCGTGCTTAAACACTTTTTAAGTTAAGTTATTTAAAAATGCAAAATTAGTTAGAAATTGCATTAGATGCGTAAATACAATTGCGTATTTTTAAGTGCATTCTTTGGAAAATTTCTTCATCAAAAAATTTTAAAGAAGATATGGTACTAAATTTTGACAATTTTTCTAATAACTCATATATGAATATATTTTAATTTCCTAAATTTTTAAAAATAAAGCAAAAAACAACGTGTACAAAATTTTATATTTTTAATCATAAAATAAAATTTTTTATATAAATGTTGGTGGGGTTTCTTATAAAAAAAATATTTAAATACTAGAACCTTCCACTAAAATTTAAACTGAATAATTCAGTCAATTTACCAATTTCTAAGTTAATTTTAAAAAATAGAAAATCGAAGTGCATCCAAAAAATGCATCTGCATTGAAAATGCATTTTTCTAAAAAAAAATATTTTTTCTTTTGTTGTGATGTTTAAGGAGGACTACTTTTCCTTTCTAGTGCCATAAATATCAATTAATGTTCACTTCAAAAGATGTACATAATTAAAAACATAACTTTGTAAAATATTTTGATTTTTTATGGAATTAGAATCCTGAATAAAATCGCAAACTTTTTGTCATCTAAAACAAATTAAAACAGTTTTGTTGTTGTGGTAGTATGAAGTATGTTTATGCCAAACATGAACAAAAGCCCTATGGTAATTTCATATTTACTTATGAAATTGATATATGGTAATTTCATATTTAATGTCTCATGGAATTCATAATATGCATCAAGGTGATTTTCGGAGAGGGTTTTATATTGGGTCTGTGGTCTCTTGTAATTAGTGTGATTTTTATTTCTATGAAACATACGTACACATAACAATATGTTGATACTAACATTAATGTGGTATTTATGAATTTTAACAATTTCAGGGAAATTGGCTATACAGTTGAGCTAAATTAAGTTATGAACCAATCTTTATAAATATTGGCATATTGCTATCTACTTATACTTTTAAAACATTAATACTAAAATTTGTATAGGTTTTATGAGTTTTAAAGTGATTTTTGGAAGAGTGGTTTATATGGGAACTATAGTCAATTATGAACCGATTTTGAAATTTGGCGTAAGGAATTGTATCTATATTAAACCTATTAATTTATTAATAGATTCTTGGGAGGACAGTTTTATAGGACTAGGAGAACTAATACATTTCAATAGGTTTCATCTTTGTACTAAAGAAATAATTTGTGCCACATTTCATTAAGTTATTTTTAAAACTTTGTTCACAAGTTTCACATGGACGGACATCCAGCCAGACGTCTAGAAGGACGGGCGGATATCGTTAAATACACTCACAAGGCGGGTCTGAATCGAACTATATAATTTAACTGAGGGTCCGAAGATTTTTTATGTGCATTATAAACATCAGCACATTCCCTAAAAAATCAATTTACCGGTTATTAACCAAAGTATCTACTGTAAAAACGTTTTCTAATTTTTTAGAACATCACATTTTTTACTATAAAAATATGAACAAATTTTATTTCAATTTGGTATGATATATTTTAAAAGCAATTTCCCATTGCTTACATTTTCTTATGCTAACTAAATGAACCTTAATCTTTACGCACACTGTGTATTTTTTTTGGGTGTGAGTGATCAAAAATTAGTAAAAACACAAAAATCATTGTTTGAATGATGTAAATTTTAACATTGAACTTGATGTAAAACATGCCAATTTTTTTAAATCTTTTTATGGATTTATTGTATCTCTTTTAGTTTCAAAGATGCTAATTTTAATCAGAATAAAAAAATCATTTTTGATAAGAAAATGTTTAATAGTTACTTCGGAGTGCATAAATTTCAAACAGCAATATATATTTAATTATTTTTATTCTTTCATTTGAATAATAAGTTCATTATTTATCAAATGCAACATTCATTATTAATTTATAAAAATTTCAACATATAATTTTTTTCAAAATTTATTTATATTCACCTAAGCTTTTAATCATATTGTGACTTATAGTAGCTTAGATCATAAGTTAAGGAGGTCATTTAAGTGACATTATTTTCCATAATTTCTATATTGTATATTTTATAATCTTAAAGAAATTATTAAAAAAAAATATATATAAACGAAAATAGTTATACAATTTTTAAACCAATTGGTGACATTTGGCCCACCCTGTAAAAATTTTTACCTGCGGCGCTTCATTATCCAAATCAAGAACATAGAAGCTATTTATAAACATAATTTTATCAAATTCTTATAAAAGCGAATAATCACCCAAAAATTTAGATGTGCTTAATCAAAAAGTAGTTATAGTTTAAAAATGTCGAAAAATCACTTCAAAACATTAGGTCATTTTTCGTATGAAATACAACCGAAATTTGTATGGGCGATTTTTCATTGGGTTATTTTACTGACAGATGTAATTTTATTTATAAATAAAATTTAATAAAATAAATAAAATTTATTACTATTAATGAGAACGAGAAAAAATTAGTTCTTAAATTAAATAAAGAATTCTAGATTTTATGACCGTATTTTTTGGGAAATATAGCCCTTTTTGACCTTTTTAAGTTCAAGTAAGCCTTTTTTACCTCCGGTCAATACTGACACTTTTCTTAATAAATTAGAAGAAAATATTATGAAAATTAATGGATATATGTGAAACATAATAGCGAAGAATATTTAGTTCTTTATTGCATCATTTGATAACTATATGATAAATATGTCAATCTAAACGTCCATCTGAAGTTTAAATATTTGAACCTAACATGCGTTCTGCTAGTATTGTTCATATTTATTAAAGTTTTAAGTGAATAAGTTACAAACGTAGTGTTTCAAAAGCCTTGAATGGCTTTTACCGAAAGCCAAATATGAAATTTTGTAAGGAATATTATATTTTGTGTACAATAACAAAAATGTTAACATATTCAGAAGTTATTGATTTTTGAACACTCATTGCCCAAAAAAGTACGCTGCGCGGCACACAATAAAATTGTACAAATAATTTTTGTCGGAAACAGGGAAAGTTGATGCGATTGTTATATTTCTGATACTATTCAATATTCAAAAGTACTATAGTACTCCTGCAAATAATTTGATACTCTCACATGATTAGTCAGTACAGATATTTTCTTTCAAAATGAACTGCAGCGTTTTGAAAGAAAGTATTGCCAAATAATGAATTTTGAAGACAATTCGAAATATAAAATTTATCGAATAGATTTAGGATAAGCTAATTTTTTTCTCATTCAGACCTACGATTCTGTTTTACTCGCATGTTCACTTGGTATTTGGAGGTATATGAAATTTTGGTGAACAGTATTCTTTGAATGCATTCACATTTTTTAGAGTTTTTTAATGAGATTACAGAACAAATAAGCTTGATTGGAATAAAATCTGCACTGGACTTCGATGGTTCAGTTTAAGAAGAAAATAACGTCAAATTTGAAAGATTATTATTGTTACTAAAAATAACAAGATTTTATGAAACAAAAACTTTAAAGTCTGTTATATTCTGTTAACCGAAATCGGTGCAAATTAAATTAATACAATTATTACTAATCCGAGCTTTGAGGTTACCAGTTATGTTAACATAATTTTCATTAAGATTCAATGTCTTTATAACGTATTAAGATACTTCATTTTCGATCGATAAACATTCACATTTTTCGATTTAAAATAATAAATAGCTATCGATATTTGCACACTTGTAGGCGGTTATAAATAAATCAAATTTTGGAAACATAATTCTTTAATTTGAGATTAATGCCGAAACTGACCACCTTTAAAATGGCAACATGTATCTAGATACTTGTACTGAAATCAAATATGAAAAAAAAAAATAAAAAAAGCAATACTATAATCTTTGAATGTACATACTAACTAGACAATATAAACACAAACAACCAAATGAACAATTGTTGCTTGTTTCAGTTTTTTTTTTTTTTTGCATTTTACTGTAGTACTTCTACTATACATACAACAAATCAATCGATAGGAATTATCGAAATCGTTCGCAATTTTTTGTCGGTTTTTTTTACTATATGGTTTATTTGTGAAAATTGTATTTTCATTTTAATTTTTTTCTTTTTAATTTCTAAAAGAGTATATCGTGTTGAAAAAAAAAAAACATCATAATTCAGTATGTTATTGTGCACGGAACACACACGTAAATTAACTGAAAATATAAACGACGCGGCATTAAATTATACAATTCTTTTTTACTGATGTGTTTCTGCAAACGTATAGCAGAAATAAAACATAGAACGACAAAAAGAAATTAACAGTGATTGTATAAAAAAATAGTGAAAATATTTTACAAAGTTATCAACACAAAAATTTTATATATTTAATAAAAGTGAAAGAAAAAGAAAAAAAATAAATTAAATCAAAACATATTGTTTTTATTTCTCTTAAATATTTTGTTAAACTAAAGCAACAAATATAAAAAATATTAAAGTTTCATAATTGCATTATATAAAAAATATAAAAAATAAATATATATTTATAAAAATACCATGTCATGTATTGGTTGGATGGCTTTACATTTGAAGACAATTTAATCAATAGTTCATTTCTGAGTGCTGAAAGCAATGGAGAATTAAGTGACAACAACCATCGCCTATCGAAAGCTTCCTCATCGTCTGGCATAACCAATTCTAATTTCAGAACATCTAATCGTAAAGCACAAAATCTTAGAGGATTAGCCGCCACAACGAAAGCAAGTAAGTTTGCAATTACTGAATTATGTATGCATATATATATATATATATATATATATATATATATATATATATATATTATGGTTTCTACAGAATATTTATTTTACTGTTTTATTATGCAAAATAAAAGAAATAAATGAAAATTAAAAACATTTTAAATTTATTGTTTATTATCAACAAGTATTTGAATTTGTACAAATATTTAGCAGCATTATATTTCCCATAAGTTGTATTGGTTTCAAATTTGGAAACTAGAAAATTGAATTATCAAACTCAATAAATCAAAAAGTTTGCAATAAAATCAAGTACATGAAATTTAATTATTGTAAACAATGTACTGTTTAATATTCATATGTTTTTCAATTTATTAGGTATCCACAAAAGAAAAACACATATTCCATATAGATTAAAAAAAAAAGATTATATTTAAAAGTATGAAATTGAAATTTAGTTATAAAAATAAATTGTAAATCAATTGTATTGCCATAATATAAATTTAAATTTTTCCTTAGTCATCAAAATATAGATTATTCAGTTTATGAAGCCTATTTGATTGATTTTCCAAGACAATATTTCATAAAAGTTCAGAGACATTTTTAATTGTTAAATAAATAGTTAAGTTAAGAAATGCCTTTCTGAGATCGTTTTAAGCTTTGATGAAAAATCGAGTTTTTTTAATGATAAATTAGTGGAAGAATTTTATTTTAGATTCAACATCAATAATACGTCGCCCTGTGTTATTGAAAAATGTTATTGAAAATTTTTTGATCTTTGAAAAAAGTTTTTTTTTTGTGGCACGAGTTTTCTCAGTCAATTAAGACAATGTCATTGTGGAGTTTTGTGAGTATTTTTTTTTTTTTTTAATTGATCCTAGTTATCGAGATAATGCTTTGTATACAAAATTAATAAGGTTGCACTACATAGGGCACTATTTTATTTTATATGCTTCACCATTTTACCAACGAATGAAAATAGTAATGCCTTAACTTTAAGGCATTTTTTCCCCAAGCTACAAAAATATTAACACCAAATTAAACTATAATAGCTTCTGTTTACAATTACACAATGTATAAGCATACACAAATACCTTTATATACATATGTTTATATGTACAAAAAAAAAAACAATCCTGTGGACATTTTCTATTGCGGGAGTCTTGTAGAAGTTGAAATTCATCGACAAAACTATTGTCAAAGCATCATAAAAATCATCCTCCGTCAGGAAGAAGTGTTCCTCATGGAAGTGTCTTTCAGACGACTCTGAGATCGTACTTCTAGAAGTATCGAAAAAGACTCTTCTTAGTTTCTTCTAGAAGAAGATTTTACACTTCTACTATTTCCATATTTATAATTAAAATTAACGTTTTTTTTTTAATATTTCATGTGAAATAAAAATGTCACACATATCTAGATTATAAAATAAATAATTTACATAAAAATTAATTGTATACTTAGACAACTTCATATAAAATCTTCATGAAAAACTTATAGTAAATTCCGGTAGCTTTAAAAGAAAACAAGATTAATAATAATTTTTGTAATTAAGTAAATTATATTGAGATTACGTTTTGTGCAAACAATGCGACAAGAATGATAAAAGTTGTGGCCTTTTTTAAATATGAAAATACTTGCCAGTATAATGGAGTTTTTCCTAAAATAAATTAAATTTGTGAAAAAAGTCCGATATTACTAAATAAAAGTTTAATATGATTTACTTACTTTTTTAATATCTTTTGATGATTATTAATCACTTAATTATCAGTAATATTTTTCTTCTCATATTTAATATTACAGCTTAACTGTACCTACTAAAACTCATGATTATTATATTATTTTCTTTTCATAAAAAAGATTGACAATCTTCCTAACATACGAGAAGAAGATTTATGCGCAATAGTAATGTATTTTGTTTTTGTTAAATTTAATTATCGTCATATTATCTTTCAGAAGTGACTAAAAAGTATTCTTTTAGAAGATGAACAAACGATAGTAATGTATTTGGTCATGAGTTTCCTACAGACTTCTAACAATCATCTATTAGTCGCTAAGAAGTGACGTCTAAACGATTAATACGCAATATATTTTGTTTTTATCTAGAAGTCACTAAGAAGTGACGTCCGGTTGATTAGCAACAAACTTATCTCTCAAATGTTTGAAGGAAAGCAATATTTGTTTGTACAAAAAACAACAACGGTGATAATCATTGCAATAAGCATTGCCGTTGATAATTTTTAAAAAGTTGCTATAAAAGAGGATTTCAAAAACAAAGTCGTCAAAAAAAGGTATTTTTTGGAAATTGCTTCAATACCTAAAAAACTTTTTAAAATTTATTTATTTGATAATTACAAAAAATGTTGAATTTTAAGAAAAACTACTAAACTTATTTTTTTTTTTTTTAGTAACAAAATAATTTACTTTTAATAATATGTATTATTGCAAAAATATAAATTTATTCATAAAAACAGTTAACACAAAATTCTCTTTTTATTATTTTTATTAAATCAACTTCCGTATTTTTCTACGAGGTACTCACTCTAATAACACTCCAGACTTATAAGTCGCCGTCTAACAAATTTAGAACTAAAAGCATACATTCACATGTGTTGAACTTAAGTCTGTTGGACAATTTATTTTTCATTGGTGATAATTTAGAAAAAAAAAGACGTTCCGCCGAGGCACTGTATTGAGCTAAAGTAAAAATATCAATTAGGATATGAGAAAGCACCCGAAAACTTTATATTTTTATTTTTGAATCAATATGAATATCTTTATGGTTCAAAATATTTTTCATTTGTTGGAAAAAATATATGAAGGATTTTTACTTTTTCATAGTGAAAATAAATATCAGTATGGAAAATTTTTCAAATGATTATTTTTTTATTCATATTTTTATTTTCGTTTCAAAATTTACCCTACAAACAAAATAATACGAAAGTGAATCAAATTCATATTGCTTAGAAGGCATATTTTATTGTTGTAATAATCATATTCGTATTGCTAAAGTTTCCCCCATCGGGAGAGATTGTGCGTCACAGGCGTTACATCTAAGCAATAAGAAATCAATATGCCTAGAAGAAAAATAGGTAATAATCATCTAGGTGGAAAAAAGAAGATGCCGCCAGATAATCTTTTGGAAGATGTAATAAATATATAAAAAAATTATTACTAAATTAATCTTAAAATAATGCAATAAAGAAAACGCTTACATCTTGTAAAGGATGTATGCACATAAATCTTAACATCATAAAGCACGAAGTTTCTTTAATGTTTTTTAATTTTTGAAAAATTTTTCGGCAGCTGAAAAAATTGTGACTGAAAAAAAAGTATTGCATTAATTTCTTCCACATAATCTCAATGGGATATCATCAATTTATTGCGAAGGTGATAATCACCTTACTGAAGAAAGGGCGATATTTTGAGGACAAAAATAATAAAAAAAATTAAAATAAAAAAATGATAAAAAAATAAGTAAAAAATAATAAAAAAAAATTAAACAATATATTTTTGTTATTTATTGCCCAATTTTCTTTAAACTGATAAAAATACAATATTAGAAAAATATTACTTTGATGATTTTCGTCCAAATAATAAAAAGAAGACATTGTGCAAATTTCTTCTAGGAAGGTACCTTCCAAATGTTTATGGGGTTATTTTCTACTATTTTATTTATTTGAATTTTGTATGTGTGCGTGTACTGTGTGAATACCCTACAAGCAAACTAATACGAAATGATTCGAATTCGTATTGCTTAGAAGTAAAATTTTATTTCCGCAATAATCATATTCGTATTGCCGAAGTTTCCCCATCGTGAGAAATTATGCTTCACAGGTGATACATCTAAGCAATAAGAAATCAATACGCTTGGAAGAAAAATGGGCAATATTGCTAGATATTCATCTATTTTCAAAAGAAGATAAAGCCAGATAATCTTCTAAATATATATCATAATTATTACTAAATCAATCTAAAAATAATATAATGTAATTGATCTTGCAAAATATCCATTTTTTGCTAAAAGGCAAGCAAATTTATTCTATATATATATATATATATTTTTTTTTTTTTTAATTTTTTTAAAAAGTTTTCGACAACTGACAAAATTGTGACTGAAAGGTTAAGGTGTTGCATTAATTTCTTCTAGAAGATTTCTATGGCATAACATCAATTTTTGCGGAAGTGATAATCACCTTACTAAAAAAGGGCGATATTTTAAAGATAAAATATGCTATGGAAATGACAAAAAAATGTATATTTTTTGTTATTTATTGCATAACTTTTTTTAACTGATAAAAACACAATATTAGAAAAATAGTACGTAAATATCTTCCATATGTTTATAGGGCACATTTTAAATATTATTTTATTCAATGAAATTGTTGTTTAGAATTATTTTTGAAAAAAGTTGAAAATAATTTTCAACGTCTGTGATAAACATCACAAATGATATTTATATGTTTTAATTCGATCAAAATGAAAAAAATTAACTATTGATGAAAATAAAAAAATATGATGGATTTTTATTACTTTTGAAAAAGATTGTTTTTGATTAAAATAAAAATAAAAAGTTGTTTTTTAATATTAAAAGCCAGTCTCTGAATATAAGGATTCATCAAATATATTTTTTAATATTTCTAATCCAATCTAAGAAGATTCGGAATTTTATGTTTTAAACAGTTAGTTGTTAATAAATTTTATAATTAGCTTTGGTTCTTAACAGCTTCAGTTCATTTATAAATTCTTGGCGATAATTTTTTACATCACTATACTCTAATGTTGGAATTAATATATTTTTTTAGTTTTTCGTCATTTATCACATAGTCTTAAAAAATCGCCATTTAGTTCCATTTTAAAAAAGGGGCTAAAAAAGTGGCCAGGAGGTTGTAAAAGGGGCAATTGGCGACTAAAATCTCGAAACGGTAAAGCTGATTCCAATTCCTCTGTTTCCAACTAAACAACGTCCATACATATATAAATATATTTATATATTTTTGTGTATATATATACAATAACCACTACTCGCTTATACAAAAAACGACAACACTGATTGTCATTGCAATGCTTGATTTCATATAAACTTATAACTGTTTTTTCAGTTTTTCCCAGAAATTTCAGATGACTGTCCCAAACTAGTTACTTGACTAATTACATTAGGGCACCTTTAGTTACTTTATTAACTACGTGACTACTTACTTTTCCATGGCCATGTCCTAGGAGGAAATCTATTGCCACCTCTATGGCTACGAAGTGGAGCTTTTATGCCCACACAATTACCTCCAGGGCTACGAAGTGGCACATAATAATTTTATTTGTTACAATAAGTTAGTAAAATTATTAAGTTATCTTCTTCCCGCTTACTATAGAGTCAGTAACGTTCCGAACGCCATCTCCACGTTTACAAAGTGTCAGTAAAGTTTCAGTTTACTTATCGATCATACACAAAATGCGAAATGGGATAATGAAAAAAATTTACACATTTAAGTGTGTAAGGTGAGTAGACTCGAATGAACTTTACTGTCTACAAAAATTAAGACAACATTAATTAAAAAATTAGGTGAAAATTTATGAACCGATTTGATTTAAAAATTCGAAATTCCAGTAAAATTTTTTATCAAATCCGAGCAAGAACAAAGTCCATAGCTTATGCAGGAACTACACAAGGAATATTAACGTGTTTTGCGTTATATCTCGGTTAACCGACTTAGTTATTCCGAATTTTTTGTTAAAAAACAAAGACTGTGGCTTTTATAGAGACTTCGAAAATTTGAAGAAACCTCTAAAAATGATTTTTTGAGATATCTCCGCCATTTATGACTTTGAATTGAATTTCAGTAGCAAAATGTCGATACGATTATTAATCTTTTGATATCTATATATCATATACTTGATATATATGGGACTTCATAAACGCTATTGCAACCGACAATCCGGTATATATATATATATATATATATATATATATTATTATATGAAAAATATGATTTTTTTTTATAAAATTTAAAAAAATCTTTATTAAAGAATGTTCCGATAAACATACGTACAACTGTAAAGTTAAAATGTTTCTGTATATAGGTCACTAATTGAGAAAGTGGCTCAATCATAAAAAATATATAATGTATAAAAAAATCAAAAAAAGGCTCTTTTATTCTTAATGGATCAGCAAATAATATTTAAATTTTATTTTTCGCTAAAAATTTATTATTTTATAGATAAATCTACTTTAATCAACAAAAATTATTATTCTTAAATATCTCTTTTAAATTCTTAATTTCTCTTTAAACGGAAGAGCTTCAATCTGTTTTTGTTTTTTTGGCCAAAAATAGATATTTATGCAAAAAAAAAAAAAAAAAAAATAATAATAATAATAGTAATTTTAGTACTCTGCAAATGCAATTTTATTCCAAAATGCGATTATCTGTGGATAATTCTAAAAAATTTATAATCGTTAATAAAAAAGCCTCCAGTTAAGAAAATGAGCTCAATCTGTTATCATTTTTATTTTTGAGACTCATAATATCCTAAATTTAAAAATGCTTCAATATATTCTCACTTTAATTATTTGAGTATTGTGTTATTTCAAGTACCAGTAACAAACTCAGTAATTGCTCACTCAATTGTAGCAACTATCAGTAAAACGCCACTTAATTTCTGCATCTATTCATTATCTATCAAAAATAATATTCCACCACTTTACATATAAAATACTCAAAATAATCTTGATTTTGCCAAAATTCAATTTGGTTAACCTACAGTATCAAATGTTTAACCATAAATCATTATTAAATCGAATGTGTTTATCTTGCGGTTACGAAAATGTTTTCCTTTGTTATTGTTATGCGTAATGCTTGCGATGTTGTTCAATGAAATACATTTTTGACAACTTCAGGCAACATATTTAATTTAATTATAATTGTTGCTTAAACAAATCAAATACTTGTTTAAAATAAATTGTTAGTTAGCTAATATTTGTCAGTTAAAATAACAACAAAAACAGTAACAACTTATTCTGTTTGTTTTCTATTTGTATTTTGCAATCATTGTGCAACTATTTGTCAGTAAATATTCGAAAGTCAGTTTGTATGTTAAATTTACGTAAAATAACAGTAAAATAAATATTTATAAAACACATCTAATTAATTAAACAAATATCATGTTTTGCCAATAAACAATACGATTCATTTAAACTTTAATTGTGGTGTCGGGTCAGAAAGGGGTAACAAAATATAACAAAAGTATTTTTTTTTTTTTTATTTTTTTGGTGCGTCGATTATTAAGTGTAAAACAGTAGTTCTAAAAATTTTTGCACATAGTTTTTGCCTTGTTGTCTTATACATACTGTTAAAAGTCACCGATCATAACGTTTACCCTAAGCGAGTTATTCCCGGTTAAAAGTTACAAAAATCAGTTATATATCTCGCTTGTTATGCATCGTACATATTTTGATGCCGTTACAGCATTTACAGGGTATAAAATTTCGAACAATTTAGCTGCAATACATTTTTATGTACCATCAATAATTTTGAAGTAATAGCGTAACTTATGTTCATTTTAATGTTTTTACTGTATCCACTATATTTTCAGATGGCATTGCAGTATTGTAAGAGTAAGGATAGTATTGTAATTATACCATCCATTGGCTATAAATATGTACTCATCTTTTTTTTTTTTTTGCAAATTGTCGAGAAAGCATTTCTAAGCCATGGTAGTGTGTCCGCAGGTGCAAAATTTTTAATTCCGTTACATGCTTAAGTTACAATCACAAATTGAAAAGACTTCGGGAGCATAATCATAGCAAGTAAGGAGACTGTCATTTTTATTAAAATCGAACCATATTTTCAAGCAGTAATCATATAAATGGGATAATGAAACACACAGGAAAATTATGGTTTCAGTCGAAGATTGTACAATATTGATATGAGGTCCAAACGTGATCCGATTTTAATAAAAATTTGTAGAGGTAGTCCATTTACTATTACTATGCTGTGCTATTTTAATAGAAAATATTTCTTCGAAATATCTCAAAATTTATAAGGTGTTTTGAAATTAAAAAAAAAAAATATTACTATCATTACTATTATTATTATGTGATGATTTCAAAAAGCTTGTGTCGTTTTAACAAATTAATTTTTTTTTCTCTTTTTGAAAACAATCTATTTTTATTATTTATACAACAAATTATATGAAAATTAAAAATTAAATACAAATATTTCCTAATGAAATTGTTATATATTTTTTCGATAGTCTGTCAATAGAAACTTTATTCGTTTTTTTTATCAATTTTTAAAGTGAAGTATTTTTCGTTTCTTTCTGTGACTTCGTATGGTTTATTGGACAATAACCCATACTTGTGAAGTTGTTGACAAATCATTAAATATGGAACCGTGATGAGACGCAGCACAAGTCGGATATTTTATATTACCGATTTTAGATGAAATTTTACTGATATTGCTTATCTTTAGCTTCAGAAAAAAATTCACATAGAAGTTTTAATTTTTCTCCATAAAGAAATTCGGCCGCTGAAGCTTTACAATCTTCTTTGTACGCAGTTCGCATTCCAAGAAGAACTGTGGGTAAAACATTAGTCCAAGAATTGTTATTATGGGATGTATTTGCAGTTTTTAATGTGCGATATATTCTTTTAACTAGACCGTTATTTTGTGGATGATACGAAGTTGTTGTGATATGTTGTGCACCGATAAATTTAGATAGTTCTTCAAAAATATTTGAGAAAAATTGTCGACCGCGATCTGAAATTATTTTATTTGGACAGCCATATTTGAAATCCACCATTGTTGAAAACATCGTATACAGTTTATTCCTTGGTTTGAATATTATCTATTGGAATAGCTTCAGGCCAATGTGTAAACCTGTCTATGCAGGTAAGTAGAAAAATTTTTCCTTGACTTGAAGGTAGAGCTCCATCTAAATCAACGTGAATTTCAGAGAAGCGTTCCGAAACCATTGGAAAAATTCCTGTAGAGAACTTCACATGTTTTAAGATTTTAGCTTTTTGATATTTTTCACATTGTTTTACCCACTGACGTATATCGTGTTTCATTGATGGCCAAACAAAGCGATCAGATACCATTTTACGGGAAGCACGAACCCCAGGGAGGCTTAGACAGTGGATTTGTTTAAATACTTTAAGTCTTTGAGTCATACAAACGTATGATCGTAGTAGTGTTTTAGAGATCTTAATAAATAATTTTATTAGGGTCTAGAATATTGATTAATGATAGTTTTAATCTGTTTGATTTGGTGTCTGAGAGAATTTGTTTTAGTTCTTCAGAACCAGGAATCTGTTTTGAATTTAGATATAAAGTCCAAGTGCCGAATTTGTCGTGGACTTGCCCATTCTGGCTTCTGTTTGAAGGCAAATATAAATGGTTTGTGATCTGTATATATCGCAAAACTTCTTCCTTCAAGCATGAGTCTAAAATGTTTAACACTTGCATATGTCACTAGCAATTCTCTATCATATGTGCTATAGTTTTGTTCTGACAATGATAGTTTACGGAAGAAAAATGATAAAGGTTTCCATCCATTTTTTTTTTTGTTCCAGAAAGCCGCCTATACCTATGTTAGAAGCATCAACCTTAAGAGCTATCTCTGAGTCTATTTCAGGATATGAGAGTAAAGCGTCATTTGCGTAATAATTTTTAATTAATGCGAAAGCTTTTTCTGTTTCAGGAGACCATTTAATTTTTCTTTTATCTTTCTTTTTGCATCCTTTAAGATATTCCTTTAGTTTAATTTGATGGTGTGTAGCATGAGGCATAAGTTTTGAAAATCAAGGATTGCTTTTACTTTGGATTTGATTGGCTTTATTTCTACTACAGAAATATAATAGGATACACTGGGATTTGATGGTATGCCTTTACTAAATCAAGTTTTGTAAAATTTTTTTAGACCAACAAGTTTTTGATATTCTTATAATTCCGTTGTCAAGGAGATATTTAAACTCTTTTAGCAACAGCTAATCGTTTGGGATCTAATCTACCTACCTTAGTCTTGACAGTTGGACCTTTGGTCTCTATATGATGAAGCTCTTTGGGGTTTTTAGGTATTTCGAAAAATACGATTAACTGAATATAGTACTAGGTAGTTTTCATGTAGTTTGTGGTATTCATTTTTAGTATTTATAATATTAAATTCAAGTGAAACTTTTGTAGATATTTTTAAGAGTTTTTTCATCAATCAATGTGAAGTTTTTAAAATCTGGTGCAAGATCAAGGTGTTTAAGTAAGTTTGAACCTAAATCTAGTTCAAGCGGTTTTGTTCCGGTAAGTTTTAATAATACTGCTGCTCCAGTATCGACCAGAAAAGATAATTTAGATTTTCTGTCTCTAACGAATAAGGGACCAAATGGAACTTCAGTGGCGGCCGCTGAAGTTCTATTTATTTTTTTGAATATGAACATGGTAATGTAAATTTTATCGATTTTTTGCCAAAACGTCGATGATACCAACACCATTTACGAAAACATGAATCTGATCTAATATTTCTAGATATTGATGATGAATCTCTAGATATATTTGTTTTAACTTGAAGCTTTTCTAATTTATTTTCAAGTGTTTTTACTTGTTCAAAAAGTTTATTTAAAATAATGTCTGATATTAATGAACAGTTTTTATTTTGTGATGAAGAGGTTATCTGATTTTTAACTTCACAAATATTTGGGGGCTTAAGTGCTTCAAAAATTGTGTCTGCTTGTTTGACTAAAACTTGGACTGAACAATCTACTACAGATAAAATTGTTTCAATTTGATCTGGCATATGTTCTAAAAAGATGCTTTTTAAAATGGTATCACCAATATGTCCAGCTGCAAGATTCTTAAATTTTTGGAGAAATTTGGTTGACTTATTATCTCCTAACGATTGTCTGTGTAAGAGTTTGCGAATTCTTGATTCATCTGATTCGCCGAATGTATTTAAAAGTGCTTGTTTTACAGCTGCATATTGTCTCATATTCCTTGGAGGATTAAACATAATGTGGCTTATATACTCATATATTTGTCCATGTTGGCAACCACATATTCAAATTTAGTTTCATCTCTTATTATACCTGCTATATCGAAAACTGATTCTATTTGAACGAACCACAGCTTGGGGTTTTTTGTCCAAAATGGCGGTAGTTTTTTAATGGATGATGCTCCAATTTCTCTGGTATTAGTTGCTGATGTATTAATACATATATCTTGGTTGTTATTGGTAGTCTGTTGATTTTATTTTTGTAGAACATGTTGATCCTGAGGATTTTGTTATGAAATTCCTACTCTAATTCTTGGAGATTAACTCCTGTCAACACTTCTAGATCTTCTTGGAGTGTATATTAACATCGTCGGTGTCACCAATTGTGTCGTTTTAACAAATTAAAAATTTATTCTCTTTTTAAAAGCAATCTTTTTTTTTATTATATGTACAACAAATTACATAAAAATTAAATACAAATATTTCAAAGCTACTCATTTATTTTTATTTTTTTATAAAGTGGCATACTACAAGCTCTACAAGTTTTTCGAGTGAAAATAAAAAGTGTAATTTTGTGCCAAAGTATTATTTAATATAGTAATAAAAATAATAATGTAAATAAAATGTTTAATAAAAATTACATTATAATTACTCCAGATATTTTACACAGTATATTGGTGCCTATATTTATGGCCATAGACTCCTGTAGTATATAATTTTGTACGTAAGGAAAATTATTAAAATTTTAGTATAGGCATTTGTAAATTTGAGCAAGCAAAAAAAAAAATGCTACTCTAAACAAATCGACATGATTTTTTAAATTTTGATAAAAATCGTTATTTAGAAAGGTTGGAAACAATAGTATCATTAAATATCATGATTTTTTATTCTTACATATTTTATATATATGAAATCTACAGATAATATAAATATTTTAAATTTTGCTATTTTTCTTAACTATTTTGGAATTCCTTCCATAAGGATTGATATTTTTTTTTTTGATTTTTGGTTTTTTTTATTTTTTATTAGTTTAAAATCTTACAAAAATTCTCTATCGAAAAGCGATTAAAATTAAATATTTGAATTTAATATTTAATCTAATCTAGACAGTAGAAATGTTTGCGTTTAGAGTTAAATTAATTCAAGATGTCGAAATGGGATCTTATTTCTATTAAACAGTACTCGTTAAAATTATAAATGACCTGTCTTCAAAATTAAAAGTCCTACTTTGAGTTTAGTAAGTACTATGTGGTATATGAAAAGCATTTTCCGTTACCATAATAAAATCACTAAATCAACGATTAGTGGCTGTAGTAGCTTTAAAGGGCCACATGTGTTCTATCGAGTAATATTAAATATCTACTATTCCATGACTTGTATATAATTGTTCATGGCAAATTTAATAACGTTATTGTCCTAATCAATCAAGAATAAAAATCATTTAGCCAATCGCTGCATTTTTAATGATCGCAACTGTATATTTATATATACTCCGTGCCACCAGAATATAACTACCAAAATTTTAGAACTGCAAACCCTTAAGAATAAATTCATTGTTTTTTCAACAGACAGAGAATATACTCGTAGTATTCCCCATTCAAAAGAATAAAAACATATTCCACACGCAGTATAACTGTACATGTTTAGTATGTTTAAAATTAAGTAAGAATATGCACTGTTTTCTGCGTTTCACCAGAATAAAACCACATTCAGTTTTTTCAGTTGTAGGTTATGACAAATCTTTATAAATTCTACATAAAATTTCAATTGAAGTACGGCAGTAATTTAGGAAGTAAAATGCATGGAAAAAATTGCTTAAATTCACCAGAAATGGTGAAAACTTTTGTTAATTACACTGAAAAGTTTTTAGCCGCAAAATCGCTGGAATAAATACGACAAAAGAATTACTTAATCAATTTTAACACCTTAGGACAAGCAAACAATTCTTCGAGTTGCATAAAATTGCGCATATTCTACCTTTATAGCTAAGTATATAGGAGGAATAATTAGAAGCAAATCAAACTTTTTTTTGGCAGTAAACATGCAAAACTTCCAAAACCGAAGTAATAAGCCCCACTTTGAACAATTCACCGACGTTATTTAATTTTATTTGCTAAACATCAGAGGACATGGAAAATGAAAATCTACTTTTGTTACAAGGATTGCAGAAATATTGTTTCTTTGATGAAAAGCTATTCAAATGGAATTCAAATGGCGAATTTTTGGTATAGGCAGCAATACCGGACCTTATAAAATAAAGATCCCGAATGGCCAAAAACCTTCATTAAAATGTTCTGGAATAAGTTATTTCAAAGTCTTGATATACTTTTGACCCTCCGCAGTGGATTTATCTACATGATAATGCAAATACACACATGGCAGATGAAGCTAAATCATAAATGTTTAGCTAAAATACTGAAATCTTAAGTTGCCATCATTCGACCTTAATATTATTGGAAAGTTTAGAATAAGCTAACATGTAAAATTTATAAAAGAGGAAGACTGCATGATACTAAGAATGAGCATATTGAGAGCATGAAATTATAATGGGACAAAATTTCCATTGAATTGTAAAAATTCCCAAACGAGTCAATAAAGAATGAAATTTTTGAAGTAATTACAAAGAAATGTAAAAATTTATACTTTTAACTTAATATTCAAGTCAAATAATTGAAATAAAATCCGTTTTTTAAATATCAAAAATTGTACGCTACTTGATTTATTAGATAAGGAGAAAAAATCGACGAATTTTTCATATGGTTACAAATAACAACCGAAAAATACCATTACAAAACATTGGCACCTACATTCTTGTACTTAAATAGACAACTACAGAATGTTTTATTTATATGAAAAGTTAAAATCGTAAGTGTTTCTCCAAACAAAAATTATATAGATTTTCTTAATCAAAACTGTGCTGATTCTATTCAGTGTATTTATTAAAAATAGGTCTAATTTAAAAGGATCTAGACTTAATAACACTATTGGCTTATTGGACTGTTTATGTACTATTATGTGATTGTGCTGATATTTTTTATACACAGAAACCTTCGGACTCCCACCTTATATCTAATACCGTTCGACTCAGAATGACGTTCTGAGCCGATGTCCATGAACATAGTACACGTCGCAATTTTAAAGATATCTTGATGAAATTTGGCAGAAATAACTATTTTGGAACAAGGACGAATTGGTTACACCTGATATTTGTATATATTCCTATATGTATTACTTAAATGCTATTTTGGAATTTATCCACTGCTTTAGATTTAAAAATTTTCCTACGGTTTACAATTCATCGCAGTTCAAAATTCGTTATATGTAAAAACCTGATTGTACCATAAATACACCATTTTCAATCCAAATTCATGCAAAATTAAAAAAATCATAAAATAAACGAAAAAGTTGTAAAACTTTTTATTTTAAAAACTTTTATTTAATTTAGAAAGCATGGAAATTTTTGCGTATTTACATATTATTATATTTTGTTGTCTGTTTGAATTAATAAAAGATGTCTTTCAAGAAAAGTGGTTTAAATATCCAAAAAATTCTAAAGTCTAATCAAAGTCTTTGATCAAATTTCAAGATAGCGTTAAGATTCAGAAAAATATTCTAAAATACTGAACTAAATTATATCTAATTTTTCCAATTTATATGTGGAAAATGGTACGATATTTGGTTTTCCGATCAATGTTTCAATGAAGAAAATTACAAAGGCTTAGAGCAATCATTGACCCAATTTCAAAAAGCAAAGGCGTGTTTTGAAAGACACTGGGGAAAAGAACCTTAAGCAATTCCTTTGCAACAAAGGAGTAATATATGTGCAGAGAGAGCAATAAAAGTTTTACAAGATATGTATCCACTGTGTAAATCATCACGAAAATTAAACTTAAAGTTTATTTTATCCAATAGTATATAAATTTAAAACTACTATGTAAACATAAAATAAATTAATACATGAATACTGTATAAATACAAAAAAAAAAAAAAAAAAAATAATAATAATAAAAAATTTTTCTAAAAAAAATTTTTTGGAAGGTTTTAGAAATTTGCTTCCCTGTATGGTTTTTTTTTTCGTAAAACGACGGGCGACAGGTATTTTCATTACTAAAACATTCTTGGCCATGGTACTATGCCAAAAATTTGGTTATAGCACTAATATACATGTAAGTCTCTTAACCGAATTTGGATTCATATACACAATCGCATATGGTATCCTATAAGTTACATTTAAAAAGAAAATTAGGAAATTATGACGCTTTTTTAAATAAAAAAAAACAACGTAATTGAAATTTAAAATTGAAAATAGTTTTCGGTCTTGGAAAAGATATCGAAATGAAATGTATATAATCAAACAAAAACGTTCTCGAAATTACTTTATCCAAATAAACTTAGAGAGTGAATATTATATGAGAGTTATAACCCATTATGTTCCCATAGACACAGAATTCTGCAATATGATGTTCATTTTATGTCAGTACCAATTCTTCTACGACATTTTTTGGCGCTAAAGTTGTTTTCAACAGTGAACCTTATATGAGTGCTGTTACCAACTATCCGATCTTACGAAATTTAGCATCATGGATTCTGAATATTTTCATAGTGTTTCATCTCATTATCAATATTTCTAAGCGTTTATGTTATTTTTGGAAGTTAGTCATTATACTTTATTATGGATCGATCTGTGATTTTTACTTTTATAAAAATTATTTCTGAAAAAACTTCTCTAGATAGTAAAATATTTTATGAATATCTGGACATTAAAATCCGGTGTTGGTTGGGCATTTGTTTGGTACATTAACAAGTTTCAATATTTTCACCTTGGTTCAATTGAGTTTTACTCAAATTTCGACTATATGCTGACGGATTGAAAGTGATTTTGAATCGATAAATTAAATTATAAAAGGTATTTGACCACTAAGTCTATACATTACAAAAATAAGTACAAATATATAATACCCCACAACTACGGTGATGTAGAACATAAAAATATTTTATACTAATTGTAATTGTTCTACGGATTATATTTAATTGTATTTTTAATATTTTGTAAGTAAATATTTTTCTTAACTTTCAAGTAAGAAATCAAAGCAAACCATAATTCAGACTCACCAATATCTACATTAATTAATATTACATTAATTTTATATTACTATATTTATTTTATAATTAAATCTTAACAAATATGTGTTAATTAACCATCATGGTCTCAATTAAGTTTCGTTTTCAACTATACAGTTTATTAATAACAAATTCTCCTTAAAAGTAATTCATCTAGTTCGGTAATTGGATAAACATTAAACTGAAAATATTAGATATACATTTAAACAAAACCACATTCACAAAATTATAAATTGTCATAATTATAGATATGGTTAAAGTTAACTAAAAATAATATTATATCTGTATGTATGTTTAGCAATTAATTGACAAAACATTATAAGAGCAATTGACAAATATTATAAAATGAAATGTAAATAAATTTCAAATAATTTCAATTGAGGTGGCAATATGGGAAAAATGTTCATATATATATATATATATATACATAAAATATCAGCTTTCCAATTATTTTATGGGTTTATGTCTTGACTGATATGTAAATGTAGACTTTTAATAACAAAAAGGTAAATAGTTTTTTTAAACCCAATTAGTTTTTCTTTATGAAATTTTAATTAATTAAAATTATGTTTGATATGTCCCAGCATAAACTTTGCTTTCCTGGTATAGCTTACCAGGTATAATTGTAAACAAAAATAATTGTAAACAAAAATAAACTATTTATTATTATTATTATTATTATTTTTTTTTTTTTTGAATAACTAGTTATTTTTCTTTGAGTTGTCCACAAATTCATGTAGTTAGTTTTAGACTCTAGGGATACTCAAAAATATGTAACTAAACGAAAATAAAAAAAAAACAAAATAACTTTGTCGTCTGTTAGATTTGAACTTGGACATAAATTAATCATTCGTTTTTAATGACTAACATCTTACTCAGCACACCATCTCGCACTTAATTTTCTAAATGACAAAAACTTTTTTTTAATATAAAATATCTCCTTAGACATTTTGTTATAAAAAACTAAGATCAAAATGGAGTTGAACCAACAACCTCGTGGTTCAAAAGCGCTCTAACCAACTCATCCATGTGATTGCAATATTACTGTGCTATAATACTATTAAGTATTTATTTATATAACACAGAGTAGGCAAATAATAATGATGCCTCATTACCGAGAATCTACTTTAATAAGTAGTTGCCATAACCGAAATCCAAAAAGTTTTTGCTGTGATAGTATATACATATGTATATTTCTTTTTTCTAGCCACTAAATAAGGCTAAAAAATAATTAGCACTAATCAACAATATTTATTTTGTGTATTTTTTGCTCTGTGGTGCAAACAACTCCCAACAAAAGAAAACATTATTAGGAGCATAAAAAAGTTCTGTTTTGGACAAAGAAGGAATAAACTAGATACAAGTAGAAATATTTTATTTATTTCTGAAAAACAATTTTAAACCACATACTGTTACGTGAGTAATTACTTTGTACATTTAGTTTAATTTAATTTATTTTTATAAAATAATAAATAACAAGCAATTAAATTTTGTAAATTGTGATAATTATATATTTGAACGTTAAAGTATACCGTTGAAACAAAATTTGTAGGAAAACCAATTAAATGATACGTATTGATAAACTGAATAAGGAAAATTAAAAAAAAATTCTTCAGTTCCATCGTATCGCTTCCAACATCCAACATCTCTAATATACGTATAAAATTCAGAATAATGTTTCAAGATAATATCAATTTAAATAAATGAAATTCATCCTCAATCTCATTAGCTAAATTTTAATAAATTATCTTCTAAGTGGTTATCTGTTTCTTAACAAGGAAAAACCAGCTATACAGGCGGATGGACGGAAGGACGGACAAAGTTAAATTGCCTCAGAAAAAAATTTGATTACTTGTCGATATATTTTTTTTAATCATATAAATTTTTAATGTTTATATTTGACATTTTGTATATTTGTGGCACCATTTTTATAATCAATTTAAGTAAATGAGATTCATCCTCAATCCTAGAAGCTAAATTTAATAAATCATCTTCTGAGTTGTTATCTGTTTGTTAAAAAGGAAAAACTTGCTACACAGGCGGACGGACGGAAGAACGGACAAAATTAAATTGGCTCAGAAAAAAATTACTTGTCGATATATTTTTTTAATCATGTAAATTTTTAGTGTTTATATTTGACATTTTGTATATTTGCGGTACCATTTTTATAAGCCTAATAAAAACTGCATGTCCAATTTATATTTATTTATTTTTTCTATCATTATCACATTCTTAAAAAATTTAATTTGTCAAATTTACTTTATCCATCCACCCACTTAATGTAATTTAAATATTTTTAACGTCACATTTTCTGAGAATATTCATAAATAAGTATTATTAAAAAGAAAAAGTTTTCATAACTAAATCATGTCAAAATTTGTTTGTGGATTTTTCTAAAAAAAATACTGTACATCAAAATTATGAGAGTGATTTGTTAAAACAAAAAGTTTTTTTTTTTTTGCTATTTTGAACTGACTATCTGACACCTTTAACATATTAATACATATTTAAATACGAAAAGTCATTCATAGAGCCTAAGACATAAAAAGATTTAAAATTATAGAAATAAAAGTGTGTACATTTTTTGTTTGTTTGAAGTGTCTTTCATTTAGAATTGATGAGCCATTAAAAGATAAGAAAAAGTGAAGAGTACACTGTAAGAAAAAAATATTTATTTTTCATGAAAGATATCGTCTCCAGTTTGTATAAATTTAGAAAAAAATTACGATTTATTGATTTTCAAAAGCATACTTTTGACAACTGATGATTAATATCAGTTATACAGAAAAGAAGATTGGAATCAAATGTACGAAGAATGCCTGTTTTAATTTGATTTTATTTATCTGGGTTATCTGATACAGTTATCTAAGCAATGTTTAAAACTGGTTTTATTTTCCTTAATCAGGAATATATTTTTTAAATATTTACTTTTGTGACTTTTTCAGGATTTTTACGAATTAAGAAAATGTCACATAATATTCACGAAAATAAATCAAAAATCCCTTAGAGGCTAAAAGTAAAATAATATAGTTTAATATAACATCAAAAGTGCTAAACTGGCAAACCTGACAAAAGTTTAACATTACTACCTTGTATCTAGACTAGTAATTTTTTTATCAAAACCAACGTCAGAATAAAAATTTTACTAGTCTAAATAGAATTTATTAGTACTATTGTAGCGTCAGGAAATAGCTGTAAGAGCTCCAGTGCTGACAACTTCATAAACGCTTCATGTCTTTACGTAACTTAGTAAAAAGACACCATTTATATTGTTGTCGGTACTTTTTAAATACCTTATTGTAACATAAGTCTTACCCCATAATTGATAACGATAAAATCTGTAATTGAAACAAAAATTTGACGTTTGCTTAGATAAAAATTAATCCAGAGTATTAATATTCGAGTGATTGTCCAAATCGTGCGTTTGAAAACTTCAAATTGAAGCTTTGGGTCCTAAAACAAACTTTAGATTTAATTTACAATAATACAATAAAAATATCTATTTATGTAGCTACATATTATTATGTCATAATTAAAAAGAAAAAACTGAGATCTTCTAAATCTTAATGTTCTTCTAATTATAATCACATAACTTGTTGGCCGCAGATGCTACAATTTAATGAAGCAAAAAAATTTGTATATTTATGCATGTATAAAAACAGTGTTAAGCACTCACTCTTTGTTTTTTCTTTTGCTCTTTTTTGTATAAACATATTTTATTGCTGACTTTAATTTTTAGAGCAAATTATAAACTTTTGTTGTTGGTCTGGTTAGCATATCATAATTGTAGAAGGTATATCAAATTGTTCATAAGATTTGTAACACAGCATTATTGATTCAATATTTTAATCAACTTGTTAAATATCTAATATTCCATTAAATTAATGTTTATTTCTGTAAAAAGCCTTAAAATTCACAAGCGGGTTTTCTTATCCAAAGATGCGGCAGTTTATTTTTACATCCTTCACCACAGGTGTAAAGAATATATATAGGTTTCTCATTCTGTCTGTAATTTCCAAAATTTTCGTCGGAGAGCAAAAAGTATATATTTTCAGGATCCTTATAAGAAATAATGATAAGACAGTGTCCGTCTGTCCGTACGTCTCTCCGTCCGATTATTAAGCCCATCGATTACTGCCATATATAACGTGTATATCAAACGATCGTAAATCCTTTCAAGAATTTTAGTCTTGAAATTCAACATGATCGGTTAATAAATTGCGGAGATATGTACAAAAAACCAAATTTTTGAGGTATATTCCATTTAAAAATAGTTTAAATAGCGTTTATGAAGCCTCGCGATAACACAGATATATATTTTTTATTGAAACTCAGAAAACCCTGGTTCAGAAAAGCAGAGACATTAAAAAACCTGGTTTTCAAATCGATTTTCGATTTACTGCAGCTCCTATTTAAGCTGGGGACTTTGCAAAACAAAACTGGAACTTTTTTCTGAGTTTTCCGAATCTCAACACGAGTGAAGAGTATACAAGATTCGGCACAGCCGAATATAACACTCTAACTTGATTATTAATATTATCGTCGCGATAAAATAAGATTTGTTTTTATAATATTTAACGTCCAGTTAAAAAAAAGAAAAGATAGTGAAATTTTCTTATGTACCACTTCCTTGCAACTTTCAATGTCCTGTTTTTAATAAATATAATTTGATAATTTTTACCATATCATACACATAAGTAATAAAACGTAACTATGTCTTACTACGGAATTTTCCAGAGAATTCCATTGAATTTAGTTCAAACTTTGTAAGAAATCTTACAATTCTTCTTTAAAATAAAGAAAGATAAGTAAATTAAATTACACACGTTTTTAAACAGAGAATATTATATATTTAATGCAAGCTTACATATCGGGCAATAAGAAGTGTACATTTTAAAATTTAAATAATTTAAACTTAGAAATTTATATATTTAATTCAAAGAATATATGTTGTATACGCTTAGGTCGAAGATCATAAAATCATATGCAGATTAGAGCCAGTATTCTAAGGACTAAAAATATACTAAAATAGCTTTGACCTGTCCTGTTGTACAAGATTTGTAGTTTTCTAACGTAGCTTCATAAAAAAAGAACTAACTAACACAAGTTTTAAAAGAATTAATTGTTTGTTTTTTGCCGGAAAAATTAAAACTGATAACTATTTTTATCCTACTTCACCATAAGTGCTTGGGATACTATGCTTTTTTGCATTATTTCAGCTACTTTCCATACAAAGTTCCCTCCGGAATAGGGTGTCAACGCTTGCGAATGTTTTAAATACATTACAATTTTCAAACAAGTTTTTTATAGACATAAATCAGTGCGCTTAAATTCTGTATGATTCATCCATTATTAACCATAGTTCCCATAAAACCCCACTTTCGAAAACTACTGTTACGTTCATAAATTGTATATAAATGTCAATGCCAAGATAATATTTGACACAAATAAATCTTACGAAAGCAGAAAACATTATGCCAAATTTTATTGGGATTGGTCCATAACTGACCATAGCTCATATATAAGACCCACTTCCAAAACTCACTTTGACGTGAATAAATCTCATCTAAATGTTAGAATAAATATAATATAGCAAAATTATTTGTGAAATTTCATCAACATATTTTGCAAATTGCGATTTATAGTTTGATTAGAACTTTTACGTTGAAGAAGAATGGCCAAAAATATTTTTAAAATAAATGTTTCAAAACAAAAAAATTAAAATATTCTATACAGAGAAAAAATGAGGACTAATTTTCTTTAATAAATTATTATTTGGGATAAGATTTAAATTTCATAAAAACAAATCTTTTCATTAGTTTGTAATAATTTGAAAAACAATTCAAAAAACAACAACAATTTTATACACATGTTGACAGCTGCATGTATAAAAATTATATGAAAAAATAAAAATAATAATGATTTTTTTTTTTAATATTTTATTTGGAGGAATATGTTACAAATTGAAGAAGTTCAGAGGTAAGATTTTTAATTTAGTAAATTAGTACGTTAAGCATGATTATTTTATTTATATTGGGATCGAAATGCTCTTGCAAAATGAAGATGTATTATCAACAGCGTAGTGTCGTTATCTCATTTGCATCGCAAAAAACATCGATACACATCGCTCTTCAAAGTGCATCGGATTAAGTAAGAAGAATGACTACGTGTACTCTAGTCACAAAAGAATAACCATATCTAAAGTAAATTTGTTGCTGTACAGCTAACTAACCCGGAACTACGCTTTCTAAAGAAAAAGGCACCATAATCGGTATCTCATTTTGAATAAATCAAGGTAAATTTTTAAATATTTACTTAATTTTTTTCACGAATAATTTTACAGTTAGTATATTCATAGCACTTCGGACATAGATTACAACTAGAAATTTATGTGAGAGGCATTTCGAACTAAATTTTCAAAAAAGCAAAAAAAAAACTATTTTTTAACACAAAAACAAAATATATGTTGCATAAATTAGGTTTTTGACAATTGAATAAGTTTTTTTTATATCACATAAATAACTAGTTATTAATCTATGACTTCGGGGTTGATGATACACATGACGTAATATATAGATTGTAAGAGGTCAGTATATACCTATTATAATTTTTTTACAACTTTATAAATAAAATGCATTTTCTAACTTTTAGGTTTATTTGGACATTTAGATAGATGCTAGAATAATGAAGAAATTGTTATTTTGAAGATACCGGGATAATGTATTTTTATTTTGATATCCCGTATTTTACATGTATTTTCTAGTATTAAGTACTATATTTTACTTTGCCATACATGTCGTTGGTGCGCTGCTGAAATGCATACGTATAATTTTATTGGATCATTTGAAAGCTTTTGTTTCAATTTACTTTCAAATATTTGGATTAGTTTTAATGTCACCAATTGGATTAGTTTTTAATCATTATATAATTATATTATAATTATATTATAATTATATTAGGTATTCTGTCATAGAACATTTCTGGAATGCATCGACGATATATATATATATATATATATATATATATATATATATATATATATATATATATAAACAATATCAATATTCAATCAATCATTTTACTAACAATGTATATATTATCTTAGCCTATCAAAATATCAAAGCATTACCAAATAACATTAATAAAAGATTTTTAAATTTATTGAATACATTTTAAATTTTTTTATTATTATTAAGGGTCCTCATGAAAACGCACAAAATCATCGCGAACTGTGCAACGTGTGTAACTTTGCTCACTCGCAAATGACCTGTATAAAATTGTATGGTCAAAGTGATTTCAAATCACATAAAAGGTGATCTGTGCACAAAGAATTATGAAATCACGTGATTTCAAATCCGTCTACTTTTTGGTGTCGATTTCATATCACTTGCTTATTTTTGCTAACACTGTGTTGTAAACCAAATGTTTAATGGCTTATATAAATAATTTATTATTTCTTTTTTTATCCATTTTTGTTTGAAAATTTTTAATTTTATGGAAAAACAATTAATGATAGCAATTTTTTAAAAACTCCTTTAGTTCTGCGTATAAATTGTGTGTATACTTTGGAAATGACTTCGTGGTTTAATTTTTTCTTTACCTGTTATGTCCGGATTACCAATAGCTGTTTGCTCGTGATTTCGAAAAATGAAAATCACTTCGAAAAGTTTTAAATCACGTGATTTCCATAACACCTTAAAATCACTTCCGTGATTTCAAAATCGTTCGTGATTGAAATCATCGTGATTTCAGAACAGACCTGTTTAAATAACTGCGATGTAAAAAATGATAGTTACATTAATTAAAATAAAAAAACAAAATGTTTATTTACAATGATTTCTTATTTTCTTATCGTTAATATTGCACAACATTTGAAAAGAGCGTTCGTGAAATATATCGCGTTAATGGGAAACTTAAGCATTTAAATTAGTACCCTTATTATTTTTAGTAATTTTAAAATAAAAATTATTTAAATATTTATTTAAAACCAAATATTATTTTATTTATTTTATTTTCAAAGAAAATTTTGAGAATTTCTTCTTTTTGTAAAATATTTATGAATTTTAATGTTTAATTTTACAATTTCAATGATAAGTCCAATTTCAGTAAAAAAAAATTAAGTTTAAAAATTTAGTTATAGAATAAGAAATTTATTTTCTTCTGTGTATGAATAATTTCTACATACCATAAAATGTTTATTAATAATTAAACACCTTCACAATGATAAAAATACGCACGTCCGCATGTTCGGTTCAAAGACAAATGGAAATGGATGCCACCACAAATATCTGCAGATGAAATGTTTAAAATCGTATACAAAATGAATCAATCTTCAATAATGTATTGAACTAAATGCTAAGGTAAAGGGAGCACAAAAGATGTATTCCATTAAAATTTATTTATTTTTTTTTTTTTTCAAAAATATCTTGTATTATTTTTTTAGTTTTTTTTTGACGGAAATGAAATTTGCAAAAAAATTGTAATCTAAAATGGTATAAAATATTTTTTTGGAAAAAGGCTTAAAATGCGAAAATAACAGCCTTACCATTGATAATTTTTAAAAAGTACCAAAAAAGGAGATTTAAAAAAAGTTGCCAAAAACGGGGATTTAAAAAAAAAACAATTTCTGTACCTAAAAAATTCCTTGTTTTAATTGATAAAAACAGAAATAAAAAATATTGTATTAAAAAAAAAAACACTAAAATAAATTTTATTATTAAAAAGATAATTTATAAAAATTGTTATTACTGCAATAATAAAGATTAATTCATAAAAATAGTTTAAATTATTAAATAAACGTCTGTACTTCAAAATCCTCTTCCAACAAATTTTAGGGCTGAAAGAATGAATTCACTCGTGTTGTTATTAAGTTTATTGTACAATTTATTTTCCATTAGTGATAATTTTGAACAAAGTAAAAATATAAATTAAGTATTCATCGATTTTTTTTTAATTTAGCCAATCTGGTGCAAAAAGATTCGGAATTTGATGTGTTAAATAGTTCTTCATAAAATTTATCATTAGCTTCAGTTTTTAACTGTTTCGGTTAATTTAGAAATTCTCCGAAGATTTTTATAACTTTTTGAAATAATCTCAAACTAATTAATATCTTCTTTGGAATTAATATATAATATGCCGAGATACTTCAAATAACTTAGTTCTTTGCCATTTAGCACATAGTCTTAAAAAGTAGACATTTATTTCTATTTTAAAAAAGAAACCAAAAAAGTGGCCAAGTTGTTGAGAAATGGGCAAATTCGCCCAATAGTAACGAAGCACTAAGGTCTTGTAGTTTTGTGTTTAAAACATTTTATTTCAAATGTTCTAAATTTCCAAATTGTTATACTGGTTGAAATTTAACAATTTTTCCACATAATGTTTAATACAAAATAATCAGGTGGTATTCCTGCATATCCCACGGTGGATCGATTTAATTATATTTATTATTCGTTTAAAAATAAATCCGTAATGCAGATGAACTTTAACCAATTTCTGCTCAACCTGAAATTTGCAATACACATTTTGAATATAATAACCACTTTGTGTCAAATTTTTCCTAAAGAAAATCGATTTTTAAATTATTTTTGACGGTAACACTTACAATGGCAGTTCCAAATAAAACAAAATATAAATTAATATACAATAATATCTGAGATTTATTGATGCAAAATTAGATATATTTACGTCTATATGTATCACATGACTGCGGGGGGCAAACTTTTTTCACAATTTGTCTTCCGGCAGGGGAGTAGGTGTTTTAACCCAGCCACAAGTTCATTCATAATTGATTGGACTAGATAACACTGAATTAACAATAGAAATAAGTTTGCAATATTTCATAGTTATTCAACCTAAATGATTTAAAGGTTAGAAATATATTTTTTTAACATGTTTAGCCAACATATTTTTTTAGGATGATAACAGTTTAGATACATATTAAAATTTACTTGAAACTGCATTTCCGCAAATAAAACAAACAAAAACCTTTTACAGATAAAAAAAAAGTACCACAACAATTTGCCAATATTTAAAGTACCACAACTTTCAAACTACAAATCAGAAAATCTTTAAATAGTTTAGTTAACTATAAGATTAAGAAATTAAAATTCCTTAAATATTCCCTAACATTAAGTAAATCAACTAACAGTCGCCCTTTACCATCCAAAGTTTTTCGACTCGTTCGTATTTTGTTTGCTTGTTTAATTTAGTCAACAGCAGTGTTGCCAGTTTAGCCTTATTAAGGTTTAATTTAGCATTTTTATTTTGCTTTTAGCCTCAAAATTTTCGCTTTAACTTCTAGCTTCTTTTTATCTTTTTTTAATTCTTAAAAGTGCAACACTGCTGTTTAGACAATAGCAGTGTTGCTAGTTTATCCTTCTTGAGGCTAAATCTAGCCTCAAAATTTTCGTTTTTTTTTTCTTTTTTTTTCTAACCTTCTATAATTCTTAAAATTGCTTTAAAAAGGCTAAAATGTTAGTATTTCAACAAAGAAGAAAATAATTTATTATTTGCTTTTACTAATTTTATATTTACAGAATCATCCATTTAAGCATTTTTGCGTATTAATTCGCAAAAAATCGAGATTACTTACATTTAGAAAAAGCGCCTGTGGCGCTTCATTCTACCAATCAAACATAAATTATTTTATTGACTTAATTAATCAATTATAATTATTTTTTAATAAACTTCATTAATCTTAGAAACTATTTACGGATATAATTAAAAAAAAAATAATTTAAAAAAATATATAAAAGCGAAAAATCACCCAAAAATTTAGAAATGATCAAAAAGGAATTAAAATTTAAAAAAAGACGAAAAATCACAACAAAACATTAGGAATTTTGTGGGCGATTTTTCATTGGATCATTTTATTGGCAGCTGTTCTGTATTTTATTTAAAAACTTATTACAATATCTTAAAAAAATATTTAAAACTATATATATATATATATATATATATATATATATAACTTGGGTCAGAAAAGGCTAAATGCCCTAGAAAATAAGACTAATATATATATATATATATATATATATATATATAAAGTAAATATATATATATATATATATATATATATATATATATATATATATATATATATATAGTATAAAGTCTTCTTAAAGTCCAAGTTAGCCTCACCTCCTGGCAAGACTGATCAACAGCAACAAAACACTTTTTTATTACGAGTATATCCAACAAGTACAGACAGCACGAATTTTCTTTTTTAGATGCGTAACGTCTGCGTCTCCGACAGTGTTGACTAAGATTTGCTTAAAAAATAAAAAATATATTTACATATTTAAAAAAAACACACAAAAATGTATATTTAAAAAAAAGCAAACATTTCGTTAGAACATATATATTCCGAAAGTTGCAAACGCATTCAAATCAAAGAGGTCTTTGGTCATCGTGCAGTAGTATTTTAGTCGCGTGCGTATTGTGTTAGAACATTTTTTGATTTTAACGAAAAAAAAAATCTAATGAAACAAAAAACAAAAAAAAAAAAAAAAAAACATAAAAATGATTGTGTGTTGTGTTGATTATTCTTAAAGAAAAAAAATATATAAATATTTTTTTATTTCTTCCTTAAAAAAAATACATAAACACATTTATGAATTTAGTTATAGTATATACAAACTCGCGCGGTGTGTTTTCATGATTTTCTTCAGTTTCTACATATTGCGGAGTAATTTTTACGAAATATTTGAGAAAAAACATTTTAAGCAAACTTAAAAGATTCTAACTTTTTTATGAGTTCCTTTTATGATTCTGAGTAAGTTTTTATGCTTTCCTATAAAAATATTAAAATATTTTTGGATAACCGGAAATTATAATATAAGAGAAACAAAATATGTATTTAATTTATTGCAACAAAAAATACTTTATTTTATTTAAGGATTAATATGATACTTTTACAACTGCAAAATTCGCTTCATAGTTTTATGGTACTTAAAATACTTTAAATACTTGTTAGTTTTCATAATTTTGTTTTTTTTTATAACAAAATTTATAATTTTATTTAAAAGTAACCATTTTCGCTGTATTTGTTTATATATATATATATATATATATATATATATAATTCGCTGCTTCATAATCAAACGTTCTTAATTTCTTTGTTTAAAAAATATCAATTTACAAATGTTTTCAAACAAATACAGCTTACATATATATATATATATATATATATATATATATATATATATATATATAAACTTTTTTATTAAAAAAACATAATTAAAACAAATTAACATATGACTCCTAGCTTCAATGAGAGCAGTTTTAATATTGATGTATTCACAAAATTAATAACATACATAGCAATTGCATCAATTGCATCCAGGTTTGTATTTATTTTATTATATTTATATATCTAAAGGAACATTCAAAGAGTGGAGTTACCCTATATGAGTTCAAAATAAAGAAACACAACATACCAAAGTATATTTATCACCCAATTAAAAATCAGATTTCATAAAATTTGTAACTATTTTTTAGGTAAAAAAAACCTTTTAAATATTGTTCTTACATTTCACAGTCTAGCAGCTATATAAAGTACTTTTTATAGACGCTTTTACCTCCATGGCTAGAAATTTCTAAAAATTAAGGGGATTGGGTGGTTAGTGGGCGAATAGGTATCTGCAGTACAATTTCTATAGGACATTGTGTTGCCATTAACAACAATAAAGTTTTTAAATAAAGTACGAAAAAGCAAAACAAATAGTAGCATTTTCAAAAGGTACCAACGATATGTTTTATATACTTGTGAAAAAGAAAGACTACATTATAAAATTTGTTTCTGAATTAAAATAATATGAAAAAAATTGTGACCGATATGATTTTATCATTTTATTTTATAATGGTTATTAAGGAAATCATTAAGAACCCTATGATACTATGAGCAGAATATATAATATAGTGCCAATTTTTATTACCAGTATAAAAAAAAAAAAGTTATTTAATATTAAAAAATAATAAAAGAATTCAAATGGTTTTAGAAACTGCTTTTAGTGCGGAAGATTTTTTCATGGAAATAACTTTTGATAACGATTTTTTAGTATCAGTATGACCTGGGCTATCACATGATATCCTGTGTTTTTTTTTTTTTTTTTTCTAAAAAAGTTATACCACTAACGTATAATTTCCAAAGCCTATTTTCCCTTTCCAGAGGTTTATGAAGATCCCATACGATATAGAAAATTAAAATTCAACTTTCTTATAAAATTATTCGTGCTACAAATTCTAATAGGGCCAGATTTTAAAATTTCCATCAGGGAGCGAGGATACGTCGATTTTGGTTTTAAAAAGTCTGTTTTTGGGATTAGAATTCTTACCGGAAACTGATTTTACATTTCGATCAGGGAGCAATTTATGGCGACTAATTTTTTTTTTTTTTTTATATCTTTTCATTAATTTTACATTTTAATACTATAACTATTATTTACCAGAAAATTCTAACAGATTCAAATATTTCAATTTCGATTGCGAAGAGGAAAAGTGCCAAAAAGTTGTTAATAATTTTTTAAAAATATTTTTGGGATTTTGTGCATTTTATTATTATTTTAATTATTATTATTATTAAATTATTATTACTTTGGAATTTTTCCTGGCATTAGCAGGGACTACTGCCAGCAAAATAACCCAATGAAAATTCGCCCAAAAAATTATATTTCATACGAAAAATGGCCCAATGTTTTGAAGTAATTTTTTTTATCAATAATTCAATTTTTATTAGGCACTTCCAAATTTTTGGCTGATTTTTCGCATATATATATATATATATATATATATATAATTATTCAAAAAGTTTTAGTAGTACCATAAGATTAGTTAAGTTAGTTTCGATTTATAAAATGAAGCGCCGCAGGCTAAAATTTCTGTTAAATATAAATAATCTTGATTTTTTGTGCGAATAAATACACAAAACTTATTAAATGGATGATTCTGTAAAAATAAAGTTACTTAAAGTAAATAAGAAATTATTTTCTTCGTTCTTGAAGTATTAAAATTTTATTATTTTTAAGGAAGAGAAACTTTTGAGGTTAAAAGCAAAATAAAAAGGTTAAATTTTGCCTCTAAATTGTTAAACTGACAACACTGGTTCTCACATATACAAATTAATTTTAAATTGTATAAATCCCCCAAAAATGACAGTAATAGATATTTACGCAATATCCTCTTTTTATTATTTAGACGAAAATTATGAAAGTAATATTTTTCTAATATCAATAATATCCTCTTTTTATTATTTAGACGAAAATTATGAAAGTAATATTTTTCTAATATTGTATTTTTATCAGTTTAAAGAAATTTAGGCAATAAACAATAGAAAATGTCGTTTGCTTAGTATATTTTATCTTTAAAATATCGTCAATTTTTTTCAGTAAGTTAATTATCATCTCTGCAATAAATAGATGAGATCCGATAGAAATCAACTAGAAAAAAAATTAATGTAATACTTTAATTTTTCAGTCACATTTTATTCTATTTAAATAATGAAATGAAACAAAATTTGAAGAAATTAATGTTAAAATATATTTGAATGCATTACAAGATCAATTATATTATATTATTTCTAGATTGATTTAGTAATAATTATGATATGTTAATATTATATCTTCTAGAATATTATCTGTCAGTATCTTCTTTTTTCACCTAGATTATTAATTATCAATATTGCTTATTTTTGTTAAAATACGAATGTAACTATTGAGGCTATAAAATTTCACTACTAAGAAATATGAATTCGAATCATTATTAATATGCTTATATGGATCGTACTTCTTTTTTGATATATAAATTTATTTTAATATAAATTATACTTAAAAATTTAACTATAAGAATCGGTCCACATTTGATCACTGGTTTCATATCACAGTAAAATTGTTAGCTCTTCGCAACTACTTATTTCTGTAGTTACTTTTTAATAAATTGTCATTATTTTATTTGTATTACTTTACACTACATAAAAAGTACTTACTAGTACGTAACATATAGCATCAGTTGAATTAAGGATCAGGATTATTCATTCAGCCTCAACTTGATGCTGTTGGTTTTTTTTTACAAAATGCGTAAAAAATATGTTTTTATAATAAACAATTTTTATGGCTTATTAACCCATTCTCGGCCGCTACTAGATTCCATTAAGATAATTTTAGCAAAATTTGGCATAATGTTTGTTTTATTTAATTG